>CM066991.1:155788732-158188732 GCA_033977485.1 Hydrangea macrophylla
GACACGTACATTTGATATTTACACTTTGATCCCTAAAAGGGTGAGATCCTTAAATGGGTCAATATCTCATTGGATTGGGTGGCAATATTAATTGTGTGGTGGATATTAATTAATGATGGAATCCATGTCTCAATTTTGGGATTGATGATATCCCCTTGAGAAAGCTTATAAGTTTTGATTATGTCAAACCCTGCAGGTGGATTTTGTATCCGACATATCAGATAAGTTAAGGAGAGGATCTCAAGGAATTTTAAGAGATTAATTAAATATGATTGTCAGTAATTATATTTAATTAATGGATATATGTAATCTTAACATGGGGAGATAATAAGCATTTAATAACATGGAGCTCGAAATATATTTTTGAGATAAGGGTAGGAGTGCAATTATAATTCTTTAGTGGTATGAATTACAATTTATGGAAATAGGAATCTGATTCAGTTTGAATTAGGGTTTCCTAATTCCATAAGGAAGCCTATTCCTTATTGACTTCTTATGGTCCCTATCGTAGCCTATATATATGCTGCCTTGGCTCTTCTCTCAGGTTGCATGATTTCACATTCTAAGCTTCCCTTGACCTCCTAGCTTTCTTCTAGAAGGGTTTCCACCAAACCCTAGTCTCTGTGAGCATTCAAGAGACATAGGAGTGAAGATCGCTAGCGTCGAACAACGCTCACTAAAAGAACTTCGGACTGCTCGATACTGATCGAAAGTTGTTGAATTTTTTACACGACGTTCCTGACGTCGAGACGGAGCTGCTGTAAAAAATTCAAGTAAATCGGAGATCGTTTAGTCCTCCTGACGAACACATCTTTGTCGGATCAATGTGATCGGGATTGAATTATCACAGCATTCAAAGAGAGTGTTATAATTGGGATTAGAAAATAGAACGTAAAGAGGGAAGAGCAGAAAACATAAAGGATTTCGAAAGAGCCAACACTCAGTTCGATATTCTGGCAGCAAAGGAATACGGTAGAAGATCGTGAGCTGTTATCGAGCCCGTGTTCTCGATTCGTCTACTACAGCAATCCGTTTTTGCAGTTCAAGGTAACCCTAGTTTCCGCCCTTGTAGGGTTAGTGTAGCTCTCACCTAAATTTTTTGCAGTACCAACTTATACGCACTATCAACGGATTCTGGGAACGCAGTTTCCTAACAGTAACAAGAGTAACCGCACCCAAAATATACACTAACTAGAAGAAAAGGTGAATAAAATCACTTTAAAGAATTCTATTGTGCCAAAACAGCCTCAAGGGCAAAATGGTCATTTATAAAGTATGTAAAATTTTTATACCAAAATTTAGAATATTGAGTCCCGGTTCCAACGCAACAAACGGCACGCGAATCCGAATTTTCTAGAAAAAGTTATGCATGTTTCCGTAAAAACGGACATGCTGTGGAAAATTACAAGGCGGATCGATCCCTTCATAAATCGTGGATCGATCCATTTATATGAGTCTCTCGCAGAATGTTCCCTTAGAAAGGGCGGATCGATCCCTTCATAAATCGCGGATCGATCCCTTCACAATTCTGCTGCTAAATTTTGTTGCTGTCAAAACAAGTTTTAACTTCCAAAACACAACCAAATCACATGGGAACATTATGAAACTTTGGGAAATCAATTCCAACACATTTCTAAACATGTTTAAACTCAAGTTAAGCATGGATCATAGAATCATATTCACAATTTGATAAAATCCACTAAGAACTCATTTCATTTGAACTACAACGAGCTTTTAAACTTTGAAACTCAATTCTCATTCAAAATTCATGAAACTTGTTGGGAATCAACGAAAAGTTGGAACTAGCATCGTGAACACTAAGGAAACATGTTTAAGACACTAGCGACACATCCGGACTTGCCGAAATGGTCAAATCCATTACTTGCACCACACTTGAGCAAAATAAGAGATTTTACACATAAGTTTCCAAATTCACTTTCACTTTCCAAAATACAAGTTTTAGGATTCTAACTCTTTTTTTCTACAACCCAAATATGAACATTAACATAAAAGAAATCATAATTTACATCATTTTACAAGTTCAAAAGAAGTTCACAAGCATGAGGCTCAAATCTCTCCCATCTCTCCCATCTCTCCCATCCACAAGTCAAGACTTCAAGCCTCAAGTCAAGGACCTCAAGCCACTAGTTACACTGCAATATAGGTTTAAAACATATCTACAAGTTCTCCCAAAACATGAGTTAACTATACATCTCCAAACCATAAGTTGCATTAGGAAACTTAAACATCTAGATTTATAAACACATCAACACACATCTCATAACCCCCACGCCCAACCCGTCGTATTGATCATTTCCTTTCCTCCTCCCGTGCCGTACCTGCGGTGGTTATTCAATAACCACAACAGAAAATAGTATTTGTTTAAGCTTTCGCTTAGTGAGTAAAACCAATCACATGTATGAATGTAATGTCATATTCAATGCACAAATCAACAATCAACATATCATTTAGTCTCCAAAAGACCAAATATCAATTCACCGTATCATCGCTCTTGCCTTTTTTCTTATGCGCATATAGCACCTCTAATTCACACCACCTCACATACCCTTCCACAGTTGGGTCGTCACCCACACACCTTTACACAGTTAGCGTGGTGAGTACCCTTACACCGTTGGGTTTTTCCACGTCTCCTTATTATGGAGTAAATCCACGGTGAATCAACATAAGGCTTTCTTCAACCCACATAAGCACATAATCACATAATCATTTCAACATGGGAATTCACACACCATTTAACACATATTAAACCTTCAATTTAAAGTAAACTAGCCAAACCCACATAAATCAACATGTTAATATATCCAATTCTCATGTCCATGCCTTAATCTACAAGAATTCATCATACTAACATATAAATTAACACATTTAACGTGATTTACATTCAGCCCATGGATTAGAGTCACTCACCTCTTATAGATTTTACCCCAACAAGCAAATTCCTTAACGATTCTTGCCCAAATCCTACTCCGGAGTGGTTCCTACAAGTTTTCGGCAACCGCTTGTCACCGTTTAGAGTGAGCTACCAAAATCCAATAATTTAAACAGAAATTAAGGGTATAGAAATGTTCATCTCACCTCCTCGAGTCCGAAAATGGCTTCGATTCATGAATCCGACGAACGGCGGCGACGGATCGGCGGAAAAAACGACGTCGGCGTCTCGTCTCCGTCTTTCTCTCCCGGACTCTCTTTGTTTTGCTTAATTTCTGTGAATTATGAGAGTCCATACTCTCTTGACACACATGCAATGCATGTTGTGTGTGTTGTCAAGCATATATTTTTCCAACTTTTCATTTGCACCCCCGGAATTCTTAAGTTCTTATTATGAAACCCCCCAAACATTCCATTAACTACCCAATTATCTAATGAGTGTTTGTCTAAATTCCGTATGGGTCCCAACATGGGTCCCAACGTGGGTCCCATATATTTTGTGAAATTGCTATCGCACCTACTAATTTTAAACCTTTTTCATTTATACCCTTACTTGGGTGTCCAAACTAATGCTAACACATATCAACATGTAATATGAAAGCAACTTAGCAAATATCCATGTACTCACATAAAAATGCATTTAATCACTTAAAATGCAAATTACCAATTTACCCTTCACTGGGTTCCATTTCAATACCTGTCCCACCTCACTGGGGACTTTTCCAACTAGTGTCCCTCTCTGAACACTTTTTTTACATGGGCGAGTCCAAGCCTCCCCTTAATCCATTTTATACACTAATTATATTAATTAATGCATATAACATGATAATTAACCCGTTTTCCGGGTACGGGTGTTACATGTACCAACTGATTTAGTATCACTCATACAAAACATCGCTAGTACCTTCTTCACGTACTTTTCCTGAGAAACCCATAACTTTCCAGCCCTTCTGTCTCTCCGAATTTCCATGCCAAGAATTTTCTTGGCTGCACCCAAGTCTTTCATTTCGAACTCCCTACTAAGCAATGATTTTAGTCTGACAACCTCTTTCACACACTTAGCAGCAATTAACATATCATCAACATACAACATTAAGAAAATGAAAGAACCATCATCAAGAACCCTAAAGTAAACACAACAATCATACTCACAACGACTGTAGCCAATCTGAATCATGTAGGAATCAAACTTCTTGTACCACTGCCTTGGAGACTGCTTCAGCCCGTACAGAGACTTCTTCAGTTTACAAACAAGATGTTCTGATTCTGGTTGCTTGAACCCCTCTGGCTGTTCCATGAAGATGTGCTCCTCCAAATCACCATGAAGGAAATCAGTCTTCACATCTAGCTGCTCCAACTCCATATCATAATTAGCTACTAACGCAATCACCGACCAGATGGAAGTGTGCTTAACCACTAGAGAGAAAACCTCATTGTAATCAACCCCTTTCTTTTGTGAGTACCCTTTTGCTACCAACCTTGCCTTGAACCTCTGCCCTTCCTTTTCCGATACTGCTTCCTTTTTCTTGTAGACCCACTTGCACCCGATTGCCCTCTTTCCCTCAGGAAGTTCCTCCAAATCCCAAGTCTTATTCTTGTGTAGTGACTGAGTTTCTTCTACCATGGCCTCCACCCACTTATCCCTCTCTTGACAACTGATTGCCTCCTGATAAGTTGAAGGTTCTCCTCCACTAGTGATAAGTGCAAAAGAAACAAAATCATCATCGTGCGTCTAGGCTTATCTGGGGCTATGCTATGATGCTCCTCTACTGGCTGGATAGTATTTTCTTTGTCTACATCAAGCTCCACCTCTATGACCTGTTTGTTGTTGCTATTCTCCTCTGACTGATGCTTCTGATCTTCTAAAGAAGTTCTCAACATTGAGTTTTCATCAAACACTACATCTCTGCTGATGACCACCTTCTGAGTTTCAGGATCCCAAAGCTTATACCCTTTCACCCCTTTCTCGTATCCAAGAAAGATGTACTTCTTTGATTTTGGATCTAACTTTGACCTCTCCTCACTCGGGATATGAACATAACCAGGACACCCGAATACCCTCATCATAGAGTAATCCACCTCCTTCTCTGTCCATACCTTTTATGCTACCTTGCCATCAAGCACTACTCTAGGTGCTCTATTAATGATGTAGCATGCCATACTCATTGCTTCAGCCCAAAAACTCTTGGGTAGGCCAGCATTCAGTCTTAAACACCTTGCTCTTTCTGCTATAGTTCTGTTCATCCTCTCTGCAACACCATTCTGTTTTGGTGTTCTCCAAACTGTAAAATGTCTCTTGATCTCGTGCTCATCACAAAACTTCAAAAATTGTGAATCCTTGTACTCTGTACCATTATCCGTTCTGAGGCACTTAATTTGTCTTCTTGTCTATTTTTCTACCTCTGTCTTCCATAGTCTGAACTTAGCAAAAGTTTCAGATTTGTGCTTCATGAAGTAGACCCAGACCTTCCTCAAGTAATCATCTATGAATCTTACGAAGTAATAAGATCCACCATTTGATTGAACTCTTACTGGCCCCCAAACATCCGAATGAACATAGTCAAGAATACCCTTACTGCTGTGAGTAGCTGTCTTGAACTGCACCTTGCACTATTTCCCAAGGACACAATATTTACAGAAATCCAGTTTGCATGAGTTTACTCCCTTCAACAGATTTCTCTTATGAAGTTCTAGCATACCTCGCTCACTCATGTGACCAAGTCTCATATGCCACAACAAAGTATCATCAGCACTAGATTCTGCAGAAGTTGTTGCTGCAGCTCCACCTATAATCGTGCTTCCCATCAACTTGTAAATATTTCCTGCAACCTTCTGACCCTTCATCAAAACCATAGCCCCTTTGACCACCTTCAAGACACCCCCTTCTGATTTAAAAACACACCCATTGGAGTCCAAGGTACCCAAAGAAATTAGATTATTCCTTAAATCTAGAACGTGTCTCACATCACCCAAAGTCCTCACAACACCATCAAACATTTTAATTTTAATAGTGCCAATATCAATGACTTTACAAGATGCATCATTACCCATGACAACATTACCACAATTTACTAATCTGTAGGTATCAAACCAGTCCTCATGTGGACACATATGATACGAACATCTAGAATCCAAAATCCAAGCATCCATGAAGCGATCAGTTGCCAATAACACAGAAAGCATATCTCCATCGCTACAGTCCAAACCATCATCCACCACATTTGCTGAAGTAGTGGCTTTCCTTTTTCCGTTGTCCTTCTCCTTCTCATTATTCTTTAACTCTGGACAATCTCTCTTCATATGCCCCTTGTCATGACACTTGTAACATTCAATATTCTTCAACCACTTTTCCCTTGATTTCAATCTAGACTTATTCCTACCAGATCGATTCCCTCTATCCTTACTTCTTCCACGAGCCTGATTACCCTTTGCTACCAACCCTTCTCCCTGAAACCCTTCAGTATTCTGTTTCCGTTGGTTATAAGCCAACAAGGCTGATGTAACATCCTCTAACTCCATAGTCTCCTTTCCCCATAAAAGGGTTGTAACCAGATGTTCATAAGAAATAGGAAGAGAATTAAGAAGAATTAACGCTTTATCTTCGTCATCAAACTTGACCTCAATTCTCAAGAGATCACTGATAATCTGGTTGAAAACATTGATATGCTGCGCCAAATCTGAACCCTTAGCCATCTTAAGCTTGTACAACTTTTGCTTAAGAAATAGTTTATTTATGAGGAATTTCGACATATACCTACTCTCCAGTTTCGTCCATATTCCAGTAGGAGAATCTTCATCCAGAACGTGATACATAACCGAATCTGCAAGACAAAGACGAATGGTACTGGCCGCCTTCAATTCTAGATCTTCCCAATCTTCGTCAGACATACTTGCAGGCTTCTTTGACTTACCGTACAACGCTGTAACCATGCTGCACGAATAGATCTTTCACCCTTCGCTGCCAACGATCAAAGTTTGAAGTTCCATCAAACTTCTCCACTTCAAACTTTGAGATCAAAGTATTCACCATTGTTACGACGATTGACCAAAGCTCTGATACAAATTGTTGGATCGAAACAATTATACGCAAACAATATATGAAAAACAGAAAGATTAAAGAGACACAGAGAATTATCACGTGGTTCGGCAATGTGCCTACGTCCACACCGGAGAGCCAGAATTTTTCCACTATCAAAAAACGATTTAGGGTTACATCATATATATCTCGTATAGGTACATGGTAAAATCCCCAAAAAAACAATTTACGCTTCGCTCTGCCATGGGCCACAGGGCCCTCCCCTTGACTCTTGGGCCTAGTATAACGGACCCATTACAATATAAGCCACACCCAACAGAGATTAACCCAAATGGGAACCGTCTGAACAACTTCCTTGTCCAAAGTAATATTAAGTGTCCATGGTCTCAAAAAAATAGGTTGTCCAACAATGAACCATGGACCACCCTCTAGGATAGCATCCCTTTTCTCGACCGAAGAGAAGGTAAAAAAATAAAGCCCAGAATCGGTGGCTAAGGAATCAATAAGGCCTTGCTCAGACCAAAACCCGTAAGTGGCTTCAGTAACCAATGAGTATGGCAATTTTCTGCCCAAAAAATGACCAACAAGAGTGGAACTCCATTCCTTTTTTCCTTCATCAGTCAATACTTTAGGAACTTTGAGAACCAATTCATCACAAGAACCATGATTAAAAAACTCCAAACAAAATCGGAAGGATCAAGGTCGACACAAGAGGGCATCAAAAATTCATCATGAGAAGAAAGAGGGCCCCTCAATCCAACCACGGGATCGGGAAGCTCAATATGACAATGTGTAGGAGGCGTGCTTAGTACCTTTGCATAGAGGAGACATTGGGAGTCTTGCCAAGCGCAGGCGCATGATCAATAGGAGGGATTTTTGAGCTTCTTCCTTTCCCACTCACAAGAACAAGTTTAGAACTAACAATCGAAGTTGAGGGTTCGAGGACATTAACATCAAATGAAAAATCTCCAGCAGCAGTTTGGTCCTCAAATCTGGACAGTCGTGTTTTGAGAGCATCGATCTTCTTTGCACAATCCTCCATTTGTTCTTTCCAACAACCAAGCTCGAAATCAATGGGTAATTGTTCTTCTTGCTCCGTAGATTCCTCGATCGAAGCAACATTGGATTTACGCTTACAAAGAATAGAGATATTCTGTTGACATTCATCCATCTGCTGTATCAAACCAGCAAGCTCGAGATTGATCTGCTTGTTTGAATTATTGGCTTCAAGAGAAGCCCTATTTTCTTGTTCTTCTCCGTCTCTATGTTTTCGCGACTTTTTGGGATCACAACGCATCTGCTTCCATTGATCCACAATAAACTCCTCTACAAAAGCATCTTTAGGCAGTCTCCGTGGTCTTAAGGATCGTCTAAGAGCTCCCCGATCCATGGACACAAGCCCTTTGCAAGTTAATGTAAATTTTGTGTAATCTTCTCTTCTGTTCAACTCATCAACTTGCTTGAGCCTAGCTTACTTCTCTGTACACAGTTTGATTTTTTAAAACTACCCTTTCTGAATTGGCAAATGATGAATCAGTTAATGGGCTTTCATGGAAAGCGAGGTGGTACATCGCTCTGCGCTATCTTCACGAGGAGTGTACAGATGGAACTTTTGTAGACCTCTCTATATGTTCCAGTTCTAATGTATTTGCTCATGGTGAGTCTGCTAGTAATGTTCTTAACCATTCTCATTGTCGCCACTCTACTATTGCAGTTGCACACCTCCGACCACCACAATCCACTATATAAAAATAACTTTAAAAAGGACCTATTGAACCGTGCTTTTAAATCACGATAATGTGTTAAATATGCATAAGAAAACAGAAATACACAAATTCTGTGGCAAAACAAAAACTAAATCTACAATAAATAAATAAATAAATAAAATAAAAATATTCCATTAAGTATTTGACTGCCCATCAAATCTTGGTCTCGATTTTCTGGTACATGTCTAGAATTCCACTCACCATTCGAACGCCAAATGGTCCATTCAAATGCAACAGGGTGATTTTTGAAAAGGGTTCTATTAATATGTGCCTGGAGGGCACATGTTAAGGAGTTAAAAATAGCCAGAAATATAAATAAATGAGTGAGATTCGCTCCAATCTTTTCATCAATTTGGATTCCCTATTTAAGGCCTCGTTTGACAGGTCGGATAAAACTGTCGGAGAGGACAGGATAAGGCAAGATTGGATAGGATTGTAATCCTGCCGGATAAGCTGTTATGCTGTCCTGTGTTTGGAACGTGCTGGATAAAACTATCGAATAAGTTGTTATATCCTAATACTGTGTTTGGGCATGCCAGGACATAAGTTCCGGATATTAATTAAATTGATGTTTTTTAACCGAAAAAAAAAAATTTACATCTGAATTAAAAATAAAAAAAAATAAAAAAAGCAAATCATAAAGAAAAAAAGAAAAAAATCTGATCTAAAGAAAAAAAAGCAGAAGAAGCAAATCTGGGGGAAAAAAAATCTGAGATTTTCTTAATTAACTCTTCTTCTGTTTGGGTGTAGGTGAATAGTATTTGCCTTTCTTGTATGGTGTTCTTTCAGATTGTCTGGTTTTTCTTCTTGCTTCTCTTCTTTCTATCTTGTCCAAACAGTGGCAATATCTGGCTTACAAAGCCAGGGCAAACACACACCAAGCTTGGTAAATAGTTTTCTTTGCAAATTACATGTCACAGATCTAATGAATCCATCAGGAAGGATTAGTTTGAGCTCTGATTTGTAGGGTGTTTTTCTTTTCTTTTTTTCTTTTTTTTAATGGGGGTGGGGGGTGGGGGTTTGTAATCCTCTTACATTTTCGATGGTTCAAATTAATTGAATACACTGATAGTCTTGAAATTTTGAAGATAATTTTCTGGCATGTATATTCCATTGCCGGGGACTGTGTTCGATGTGAGACTCATTGACTCAATGTTCATAGTTGGTATCTATGGAATGCAAGTGTGTTCAAATGACCAAACTGGAATGTGGGAATATGTATCACTGGCCAAACTGATTTGGAAAAGTCGAATAATTTTTGTTTCATCGGATAGCAGCTTTTTCCAACCGAGTAGGTTAAACCCACACAAAATAATCTAGTCCTTAATTTTGGTGGATCCCATGTAGGATCCATGTGTTCTCCACATGGAGCATACTGGAATCAAGGGTCAGGATTGTATTGTGTGGGTTTAGCATTGTTGTTTCCAAAAACTTGCAAAGGAATGTAATGGTTCCATATAGGGGTGTATGAGTAATGCTAGCTTCCCAAATTAGTTCTTAAATATTTTGTCAGTTGTACCACATGTTATGATAGTGGTCAGTGATACCACATAGTACAACTGATAAACCATTTGGAAACAAATTTGGGATTCAAAATTTGGTAAGCATAGTATTACTCGGAGTGTATAGGCTGAGCCGCTCAATATGTCCCTTCGACCATGTTCAATAATGGTTAGATTCAGCTCAACTCATTTTATAAACAAATCAAGTTCAAGCCTAGATTTCAGACTCGTTTAATAAACAAGTCAAGCTCGAGTCGATAGAGTTTGATAGTTTGTGAACATATTCAAATAAGACTCCTAAGTACGATTGTGAAAAAAGTTAGTGAATAGACTTGTTAAGAGCTTATATACTAATTTTTATACACATCTACGATAAATTATCTATGTTTTCATGGGTACATGAGCTCGACTAATTTATACAAGTCAATGTCAAGCTTGAATAAAAGGTTATTCAGTCGACTACAGTTTATACTATGGGTGAAAATGGTTGGATTCGGTTCGGTCCAATTTTTAGTGAAATCGATTGGTTTCTGTTCAGTTCGGTTCGATTTGTTGTAAAATGTTGGTTTGGTTCGGTTCGGTTTTTACACTGCATGAAATTTTTGAAAACTGACCGAACCGAACCGGTCAATTTGTTTACACCCCTAGTTTATACGAGTGAAGTTCAATCTTGAATTTCAGGCTCGTTTTATAAACAAGCCAAACTAAAGCATACATGAGCTCGGTCTCAGCTTGTTTAATAAATTAGTCAAAGTCAAGTCTAGATTTCAAATTCGTTTAATAAACAAACCAAGCTCAAGTATACATTATCTCATCTCTGCTCGCATACATTCTACTTCCATCCAAATATACAAAATAACCCCCAAATATTTTCCAATTAGAAACTAACCACACTCAAATTTAAAATTTGATAAATTACATGGACATCTGCTCAACTATGACTTATTTCACTAGCGTGAACTAATTTGCCCAGGGTCAACCCTTCTAGTATGACAAGTTAATACTTAACTTTCAAGTGCAGTTTTGGTCACCCCAAAATTGCTCACTTTTTACTAATTCTTTTTTTTTATTGGCTCATATAGTGGGACCTAGTACTTTACGCCATTAATTAATTCTCATTTAATCCTAGGTCTCACTACATTAGCCAATGGGAGAGGAGGGTGAGCAAAGGTGAGCAATTTTGGGATGAGGAAGTGAGCAAAAATGTATTATTAACTTTCCATCCAAATAATGGTGTGGTCTTTTATACAATTAAGATCTAGAGGTTTGATTGTTTGGTCCAGCACAACCTTAGTGGGAAGAAATGTTTGTGTCTTTGTAAGAAATGTTTATACATGATATTATTATTATCATTAAGTATAAATGTTTCTTATCACATGTATAATGGTCACAGATAACATGTTTTTTATCTTGCGTACAAAGCTCACTAACTATAGATGCAAAAGTTTATTATCACATGTAAGTTTAAACGGAATAGAGGGTTAAGATTTGTTTGGATTGCATCTGTGGATCCAAGTAGCTTGATTGTACGATACAAGTAAATCACTTGGTTGTATTGTAGAATTCTCCCCCAAATATTACAGAGAACGCTGTCCCACGAGAATCGTGTGACATTTTGAAGATTACTCTATTCCTATTATACCCTTTTGTTAACTCGTAAAAAATTCTCTTTCTAAACCACAAGAGCATAGCACCTCCTCACCTCACTTCACTGTCTAAACACCACTCTCCCACCACCACCTACTGAAGAAATATGTCTATCCTTTTTTTTTTTTTTTCTGAGAATGGTGGGTTCATATTTCAGTTTTTCTATGCTCTATTAGAAGCTTTTGGCTTCTTCTCCACAGTTAATCAACTATTACAATGACCTTCTCATGGCCAAAGAGTGTTTTGATTAGTAACAATTACAATTACCTTCTGGGCCTTTTAACTGACTATTTGATAACCAACTACTACAAACCATGTTTGGCAACCTTATTTGGGGGTCTGAACTTGGTTTGCCAACAGTCTAGGACCTTTATTGTCTGTTTGGTGGTTTGCATTTTGTTCTTTCTTTGCTAAGTAATTTCTCTGAAAATTCAATTTGATGTGGCTTAGGGTAGGTGGCATTAATCAGTATTATGGTACCCTTGATTATTTCATACATATGATTGCATATAATGAATGAAATATATGATTGTGTATAATACATGAATCAGTGTTTATATTTTGAGCATGCATATATTATGCTTTACTTATGTGTTCTCATGTTTTAGAACCAACATGAATAACAATGAGGTAACAGAAAGATTTTTTTTAAAATTTTCCCCGAATCTACACACTATTTTAGCCCATTAATTTTGCCATTTTTTTTTCTTCGCATTTTTTATTTGTAGATGATTGCAATTATTGATGGTATTGGACCAAAATCCTCAGTTGCATCCCGCATTTTCTATTTATGATGGAGATTGAGTTTGGGTGATACTTTTGGTTCATATATGTAAGTGTTGAGAAATTATTTGTTCCAAACGTACAGTGAGACAATGTGCCTCACGTTATTTTATTAACATAGAGAAGACAGAGAATATAATTACATTGTAGTTCTCCTAATATAATCTAATCTAAATAGACACCAAAAACTTATAGATAAAATAAAACATTCAACACTCCCCCTCAAGCTGGTGCAAAGATATCTCTCATGCCCAGCTTGCTCAGGATGAAATGAAAAGGCCTACTAGCAAGACTCTTGGTAAGAACATCAGCTAATTGTTCTCCAGACTTCACAAATAGAGTACAAATGTTTCCACAATTTAACTTCTCTTTGATAAAGTGACGGTCTATCTCCACGTGTTTAGTTCTGTCATGCTGAACCGGATTATGGGCAATATTAATCGCGGCCTTACTATCACAATATAACTTCATTGATGTTTTGGGCTTCAAACCCAAATCAGATAGAATGATCTGAATCCATAACAGTTCATACACTCCCTAAGCCATGGCTCTAAACTCCGCCTCAGCACTTGACCTAGCCACAACAGGCTGTTTCTTGCTCCTCCACGTTACTAAGTTCCCTCCAACGAAAGAACAATACCCAGTTGTTGATCTTCTATCAGTCACTGATCCTGCCCAATCAGCATCTGTATACGCTTCAACTTGGGTATGTCCATGCTTAGTAAAGAACAAACCTTTCCCTGGTGCTGACTTGAGATATCTCACAACTCGAAGAACAGCATCCATATGAATTTGTTTAGGAGAATGCATAAACTGGCTCACTACACTCACTGCAAATGCAATATCGGGTCTGGTGTGTGATAGATATATCAGTTTACCTACCATTCTCTGATATATCCCTTTATCTACTGTTTCTCCTCCCAGATCATCACCAAGCTTCAGATTTGAGTCCATTGGAGTATCAGCTGCCTTGCACCCAAGCATTCCAGTTTCATTTAGCAAATCCAGTACATACTGTCTCTGGGATAAAAAAATCCCGTCTCTGGATCTTGCCACTTCAATTCCCAAAAAATACTTCAAGTTACCCAAATCTTTGATTTCGAATTCCTTGGCCAGATAATTTTTTAACTTCCCCATTTCTTCTATATCATCTCCAATGAGGA
This sequence comes from Hydrangea macrophylla, assembly GCA_033977485.1. Classification (NCBI taxonomy): domain Eukaryota; kingdom Viridiplantae; phylum Streptophyta; class Magnoliopsida; order Cornales; family Hydrangeaceae; genus Hydrangea; species Hydrangea macrophylla. Next base: position 155,802,579 of record CM066991.1, read on the forward strand.
CAATATCATCAACATATACAATCAAAGCTGTCACTTTCCCACTGGAAGAGTGTTTAACAAAGAGGGTATGATCGCCCTGACTTTGTTTGAACCCATACCTTACCATAGCTTGTGAAAAACGATCAAACCACGCTCTAGGTGATTGTTTAAGTCCATATAATGACTTTCGAAGACGACAGACTTTCCCTTTGGTCTTGTTGTCTTCAAAGCCTGGTGGAACATCCATGTAAACCTCCTCCTCTAAATCACCATGAAGAAAGGCATTCTTTACATCAAACTGATGTAGTGGCCACTCTAAATTCGCTGCAAGAGATAACAAAACTCTGATGAAGTTCATCTTTGCCACTGGAGCAAAAGTCTCCTGATAATCGACCCCATAAGTCTGAGTAAACCCCTTAGCAACCAGACGAGCTTTGTACCTCTCAATTGTCCCATCAGCCTTGTATTTCACAGTGAACACCCACTTGCACCCTACTATTTTTTTCCCTCGAGGTAATTCAGTTAATTCCCAAGTGCAATTTTTAGATAGTGCTCTCATCTCTTCAACCATGGCAGACTTCCACTTTGGATCAGACAATGCTTCCTGAACACAGTTAGGAATTGAAATAGAAGAGAGACTAGAAACAAAGGCTTTATGAGACGGAGATAAACGAGAGTAAGATACAAAATCGGAAGGAGGGTAAGGACGTTTAGAACGTGTCCTAGTGCCTTTTTGGAGTGCAATAGGAATGTCTAAATCATCAACAGAAGAAGTAGGAACAGGAGATGGAGAGATACCTGGATCATCATCACAAGCAGAGATTGGCTGTAGTGTAGGGAAAGGAACATCTTCCATTTATTCTACCCCAAATCTCTTCCTCTCTTTATTCTTTGAGTATGTAAGTAACCTTTTCTTTTCTTTCACACTCACACTCTCATCTTCAACTCCCTCTTTCTCTCCTCCTGCTTCCCTTTCTTTTCCTTTCTCTCTTTCAGCTTCCATTTCTCTTTCTTTTAACTTCTCTCCCCTTTCCTCAGTATTCCCCCTTGAATCTACTCCTCCTCCCTCATCCCTTTCTGATGAAAAAGGAACAAAGGCAATAGGCACTTCTTCACCACTCTCTTTCTCCCCCTGAAGAGGTGACTGTGGAGACAGAAAGTAGGACTGTGTTTCATGGAAAGTGACATCCATAGAGACATACCATTTACGGGAAGGCGGATGAAAACACTTATACCCTTTCTGAGTGGGTGAGTAGCCAACAAAGACACATTTGAGAGAACGAGGGTCTAACTTTTTTCGAGAAGGAGAATGGTTGTGAACAAAACAAGTACAACCGAACACTTTAGGTGGAATAGGAAACAGCGTTGAAGGACTAAGGAGAACCTCAATAGGTGATTGCTTACTCAAAATGCGAGTAGGTAAACGATTGATAAGATAAGCAGCGGTTAAAACTGCGTCCCCCCAATAGGACTTTGGAACCTGCATAGAGAACAACATAGACCTAGCAGTTTCTAACAAATGCCTATTTTTCCTCTCTGCTACTCCATTTTGTTGGGGAGTATTGGTGCAGGAAGTTTGATGAATTATGCCTTGATCAAGGAAAAAAGTTTCTAGACCACTATAGATATACTCCCCCCCATTGTCTGAACGAACAGTTTTAATATTGGTAGAAAACTGAGTGCATATCATTTTGTGAAAGTTTTTAAAGATGGAATACACCTCACTCTTCTCTTTCATCAAATACACCCAAGTGGTACGGGAAAAATCATCAGTAAAAGTAACAAACCACTTATGACCATTCAGAGATGGAATGTGGGATGGACCCCAAACATCAGTATGAACAATCTGAAAAGGAACACTACTTTTATTCAAACTCAAATTATAAGTGGCACGATGTTGTTTGCCAAATTCACATGCTTCATACATACCATCGGAAACATTTTTATTATTAATAAGAGATGGAAATAAATGACGAAGAAGAGAAAAAGAAGGGTGTCCTAATCTCTGGTGCCACAGCCAAGCCTCTTTAGGAAGAGCCCCCTGAAAGGTATGATGTGCACTCTTTGTTAGGCAATCACTTGTAGTTTCAGAAGGCAACAGGAAATAAAGTCCATTCTCTTCCCTACCACTGCCAATCATCTTCTCGGTGGTGAGATCCTGAAATACACAATGAGACGGATAAAACGTTACAAAGCAATTCAAATCTCGAGTAATGCGACTAATTGAGAGAAGATTAGTCGAAAAATTAGGTACATGAAGAACTGATGACAAGGATAAAGAATTTGATGCATGTATAACCCCTTTACCAGACACAGAAGAGAAACTACCATCAGCAGTCATAACTTTATCTCTACCAGAACACGGATTATAAGTAGAAAATAAAGAGGACAAACCAGTCATATGATCTGAAGCTCCAGAGTCAATGATCCACGGTGAAAGTGAATGAGCATTAAGAGCACTTGTAAAATTAACTACCTTACCTGTTTGGGCAAAAGATGTAGAAGAGCTCGTAGGAGTGTCCAACTGTGTCATAATACGCCTTAGAGTCTCCAAATTAGAACTACTGAGAGCACCAGAAAGACTACCAGAAGCAGACGACAAATCATCAACCTGTGGATGAGAATCAGTACCAGCAGATAAGTGAGCTCTAGGTCCACCTCCTCGACCCCCACTACGTCCTCCACCTCTCCCTCTAGTCACAGGTGGACGACCATGAAGTTTCCAGCAGGTGGCACGAACATGTCCAGGCTTATTACAATAATCACACCACGTAGCATGGGAGTCACCACTCTCAGTAGACTGATCTCTCCGTGGATTATAGTTAGCTCCCTTACCCCCTCTCTGATTAGAAGAATTCAAAGCGGACCGATCAGTAGAGGGAGCAGGAAGCATTGCAGAACACCGGCTCTCTTCATTTTGAACATAAGCAAAAGCCTCACGTAGTGATGATAAAGGTTCTATCCCAAGAATCCTACTCCTTACTTGATCAAATTCTGAGTTGAGACCAGCGAGAAACTTAAATATTCTTTCACTTTCAATATACTCTTTAAAGCTAGTGGCATCAGCAGAACAAATGGGACAAAAATTCTTCAAGTGATCTAAACGCTTCCACATAGTACTCAAAGAAGTGTAATACTGAAGACTAGATCGCTCACCTTGTACCTCAGCCTCAATCCGTCTTCGAAGTTCATAAATTTCAGCAATATTACCCTTTTTGGCATAAGTTTGGGCAAGAGTATCCCAAATATCAAGAGCTGTCTCCATTTCCAGAAAAAATGCAGCAATGCTAGGGTCCATAGAATGGACCAACCAACTCATCACAAGGTAGTTATCAACCTCCCACTTCCCATAGGTGGGATCCTCACGACTAGGTACCTTGAGGGTGCCATCAACATAACCATACTTGGATCGACTGCGTAACCAAAACGTGGCTGATTGACTCCAAGTAATATAGTTTTCTCCATTGAATAACTCTGTGGTAATCTTGGACCCAGGGTTCTCAGCAACAAGGGATTGCTTCTCATTGCTTATAGAAGAACTCACAACTCCGGTATTTCCACCGGTAAGACTATCTTTAGACATGATTTCAAGCAAAAAAAAAAGACCACAGAATAACCTTTCAACGGCACGAATTGCACAACTAGTCATGTCAAATCATCCAATTATGGACAAATCATGGTCCGAACACGGACCTAAACTAGGGTTAGAAGAAGAGAAGGAGTTGTGATCAGATCAGTATTAACTTGGAACTTTCTGATCTAGGGTTGAAGAAGAAGGAGGAAGAAAGCAAAAACAATATAGAAATCAGTCCAGTGTACTGTTGCGCAGCACAGGAATGGCCTGGTGGTTTCGGCGCAGCACAGGGAGGGCTTGATGGCTTCGGCGCAGCCCTGAGAGGGCCTGGTGCTTCGGCTCTGGTGGTGGTAGCTTCGGCGCAGCCCTGAGAGGGGCCTGATGGCTGCGGCTTTGGTGGTGGTGATACAGAACCCTACCTAGGGCGGCTCTGATACCATGTTGAGAAATTATTTGTTCCAAACGTACAGTGAGACAATGTGCCTCACGTTATTTTATTAACATAGAGAAGACAGAGAATATAATTACATTGTAGTCCTCCTAATATAATCTAATCTAAATAGACACCAAAAACTTATAGATAAAATAAAACATTCAACATCAAGACCTAGGCATATTGAAAACAATTGAATTTGGATATAGGTCCCACATTTAGATGTTAAGATTCAAAGGGGATATGATAGCAGCAGCACTATTGACAATTTCATATATGATATTTATGGATATGCGTTTGTGTACACTCCTATATATTCATATATGATATTTATGGATCACTCGAACACTGTCCCGATTAACATTTTTGTAAATCCACAGAAACGGGGCAGCAACAGACTTGAGATGGAGAGGAAGGGAAGGCAGAAAAAGGCAGCAGTAGAAGAAGATATATCAAACCTTCCATGTGATGTCATATACACCATTCTTTCCAAACTACCTGTCAAGTCTCTGTTGCGATTCAGGTGTGTTTGTAAACCATGGCGTGCCCTAATCTCTGAACCCCAATTCATCAAATCCCATCTCAATGAAGCAATTAAGTTGGACCGCCAAAGAGTCATTTGCTCGGTTTATCAATCCAAATGTTTTTACTCTGTGGATTATGAAAGTTGTGGTGAATCAAAAGAACAGCTATGCTTTCCAATCAAGAAATATCGCAAGGCCTCAGTATTGGGATCTTGTAATGGAGTGGTACTTTTGGGTCTTTATTTTGACAAGATGTGTATGTTGTGGAATCCATCAACCAGAGAATACAAGAGATTCTCGCGGCCTTACTCTCAAGATTTACATATTTCTAACTGTGGGATTTGCTATGATTCTTCCATTGATGACTACAAGGTTGTATTTATCCTTCAAGAAAACAATTATAAGTATTTTATGGTTTATACATGCAAAAACAATTCTTGGACAGAGACAAGAGAGCTGCCTAATTCGATGATGTGGTGTATGGATACTGCGGTTACTGTGAGTGGAGCTCCACACTGGGTTGTGTCTATAGATAAATGCCATAAATTGGAATATCTTGGGCAAATGCATGGTGAGAGAGGTGGCCACAATAATAATTCATCAACTCCTTCAGATGACCCTTCTAAAGATTCTGAAACTTCACTCTCCAATAATTACACCCATTATGATCAAGCAGTGCCTGATTATCTGTTTACCTCCAAGAAAACATATGCAATTGTATATTTTGATGTAGTGGAGGAGGAGTTTAAGAAGGTGCCTCCACCAAACTGGATATGCGCAGGCAACGTATTTCGTTTGACATCCATAAGAGGGTGCCTTGGTTTATATCTGAAAATCGGTGACTGACAACAGGTTGATGTATGGGTAATGAATGAATATGGTGATAGGAATTCTTGGACTAAGTTAATCACCATCCCAAGTAGTATAGGATCTACAAACTTATATCACCTAAAGCCGGTGTGTTATACAAAGAAAGGTGAAGTTGTGTTGATGAGCATTACTAAGCTAGTCGTATATGATCCTAAAGAGAGTAAGTTGAGGAATATGACACCCTCACTTGGTATGGGGTATCCCTCAACCGTGGGTTCCTTTGTGGACAGTCTAGTTTTGCCCACCTCGGACAAGTTGACAAAGAAGCAGCGGTATTAACACATAGAAAATCGAGAAAGGAAGGAATTGTAATGAGGTAATTCAAATATTCTTTCAATCTCCTAAAGTATTTCATTCATTATATGTCTTTTACATCACTTTCATTTTCCAAATTAAAATAAAAATTGTGTTGCATTTACTTTATCTCGACCGTACAGGGGCGCTTCTTGGATTACATTGCAAACATGCAACAAATTCGATCACCAGCTTTTTTTACCAGACAGATCTAATTAATCTAGCAAGGAGGATAAGCTTTCCTCTCTGCTTTCTATATTATATCTCCATAGTCTCTGATAATGGCGTGCGGCACTAGTTGTTTACTGGTTTTTTATGCACTTATAATGTTAGTGGTTCTATGTATTTTTGATATAATGTACACCAAACTTGGTCAATTGCTTTATTTACATGGCAAAGATCTAATGAATGTACCAAGAAGCATAAGTTTGAGATCTGCTTTGTATGGTATATTTCATACTTTGTGATAGTGACAATGTGACCCTAGTTTAGCTTTTTGTTTTTTTTTCTTTTTTAAATAGGATGATGTATGTGGCACTAGTAGTTTGTTGTTATTCTCACAATTTTATGGTTCAAAGTATTGGCCGTGTGCTGGTGATTTTGACATTGTTATTTTGTGAACCCAATTTTATGATTAGTCATAAACATGCTTTGGATTTGAATACTAAAGGTGCCTTGAACAATTTCCAGTTCTTGCCTTGTAGGGATTCTGATGATGCAGTAAAACCAATTTTTTTTGTTGTTGGCAAAAGTGTAGTAATTGGTAATTGCAAATGATGAAAATATATCAAATGATAGGACCGTGCGCATTATTGGAAATTAAAAAGAGTTAAATGGAATTTTTACCTAAAGTCATTGGAAGTTTCGAAAATTAGATGCAGCCTTTAAAATCAAAGCCAAGAAGTAAATGGCCAACATAGGACAATCTTGCAATGCAAAAGAAAGTGGGTGTTTATAGACGTTCTATTTGTATGGGAGCTTGGGCGATCTTTTACAAATATCAAGACGATTGTGTGAACCAAGGTTATGTTAGGCTAATAAACAACCTGTCTAGGGGGACGAAAACATACGGGGGTTCGGGGATAATGCCTCTGAAATTTATTTTTTTGACGTTTACTTATACATTTTTTATAATGAGATAACTATTTAAGGAGAGAAAAATGCAAACTATTTGAATCAACAAGGTTTGGAGCAATTTGGAAACTAAATTCAGAATTTATGTTTATAAATACACCAAACTTTTTCAAAAATTACATATACACATCAATTTTTTTATAAAAAAATCTAAGGGGGGCTAGCTTAATAATTTAGAAAAAAAATTAGGGGGGGCGAGTGTATATACTTAACGCGTGTTTACAAATACTATTAGTACAATTAAGAATTTTTTTCCAAATCGTTGTAAAAAATATATTAAATTGGATACGGACTCCTTTTGCAAAATAATAATAATAATAATAATACTAATAATAATAATAATAATAAAATGTATGCTCTCCGAATCCTCTATTTATAGAGCCAATTAATTGCTTTTTCAAACAACACTTTAGTTAATAAATCGAGTCAAATCTAGGTTTTACTAATGAGCTTAAATTTGAGACGGACGATCCGTAAACCCATACGTTTACAGCATCCAATCAAATTGTGCCACATCATCACAACAACTTCTTCACCAAATTGTAAACCCTTACGATCATTGCTTCTGAAGGAAAAGTAACCAACTCCAGACCACCAGTTATGGTGATGAGCTTATCCGTTGGTGCATCTCAGGTTTCCAGTGTCGGAGGTTGTGTTTGCTGTAATTTGCGCGGGCGTGTCAGAACCAATAGTAGTTCGGTGTGTGTGCAAACTAATTTCCTATCTGCTTGTGTGAGTGATACACAAGGCTTGATGAATCTAACTTCTAAACAGGGTGATTGTGTATAGTGAGTATGAAAGTACCCTCACCGTAAATTCTTGAGCAGTACTGAAGCGCACAATCTAAAAATTGTCAAGTTTAACAAGTAAACCAATCACAAACGGGTTAATAAAACGAAGATTTTATTAATTGTTTGGAAAAAATACACAGAACTAAAGAACAAACCAGAACAGGCTGATTATTCAAAAGAACAAAGAGAAATAACAAAAAAGGGCAGACCTATTTGCTATGAAGGCTGGAAAACATAAAGACTTAGAAAAGTGCTTTGAATGCTTGAATGTTTCGAATGCAGTGTGTATGCTGTTTCGAGATGACGCGGAGTCCCCTGCTTGGATGGCCTGCCTGAATATTTATAGCGGCCTTAGACGATTTCTACTTGGACAATAATTCCTTAGCTTGCGCCCCAAGCTGCTTGATTGATTGACGAGACCTTCCTTACCCATATCCTGATTGAATCAATCCCTTCAATTTAGGGATTAAACGCCTAAATCCAGCTGGACATCAGATTCCTTTCCTAAACGGACTCTTGTTTCCAATTCTCTGTGATGACGTCATCCTGCCAGCTGTGGATAGCACCGTCTTCTCCTTTCAGTCCATCGGCCTCGTTACTTGTCCTCCTGGATAAATCGGACTCTACCTGTTTCCATGCCTTCCCTCATGCCCGATTTCCCATCTTTAAACACTCATGACCAATCGGACTAACTCCCGTCCTTTATTACACGGTGTCCGATTGGTCTTCGTGTTGCTTCATTCATCATCGGGCTGTCAGTGCATTGGGTTACATTTCTTCATAGCCCGATAATCCTCACACATGTCCAATTTCCCATCGGGCTCTCCTTATCATACCCAACAGTCTTGTTCCTATCATCGGTCTCGCATCTATGCTTAAGTCCGACGAGTCATCCATTCCTTAACCCGGCCTCCCTTCCATTCAGCTCCACGCCACTCGGGCTCAAAAACCATTGACGGTTTTTGGGTGCAAACAATTGCCCCCCAAAAGGTCATATCAAACGTCCCGCCTTGATTGATGTGACGTTTTGAATTTTAAAAATTGCCACACGTCAAGCATGCAGTAAATGTCAGATTATGGAGAATCCCACCAGTCATTCCACATTTAATGCACCATGATTACAGCATCATAGTATTTAAGCAGCAAGTTTTTCAAAAAAAATAAAAATAAAAACCCTTACCACGCCCATTTGCATTCTTACTCTCTCTCTCTCTACAGTTCAAGCGAAACAGCGCCTTCTCTCTCTAAACCTCCATTTTCTCTGGCGAACTCTTCTCCCCTGCATACATGGCTCCTAAGACTGCTTTGGCCACTTCTAAAGGAAGGAAGACCTTTATTGATGCTCCACCGCCGCAAAACCGATGCAGGGAGGTTAGGACTCTAGCCAAAGCTCATGCCACTGAGATCTCTACTGACTATCTAACCCCCTACAGCTCCTCTGATGGCTCTCCAGTAGCACCAGGCCTGGGAGCGGCGTTTCTTGGCCATCCTCCGGCGGCTTTTCTTCCTTTTTTCCAACCGGTTGAAAATGAAGCGTTCCTACAGGTCCCTGCTCATTGGAATAAGGATCACACTGCTAATCAGCCTATTCGAGGCTGACCGACCCCCGCCGCAGACTGGGACAAGTGGGTGACTAGGGTATCGGCCTCTAAGGCCACAGTCTGGAGACAAACGGGCATTTATGATGCCATAATGCTTAGTCGGTCCAGAATAGAGATACACCGACCTCTTCTTCTCTCTGCTTTGCTATTTTGGTCCTCGTCCTGCAACGGCTTTCTTTTCCGCTGCGGACCAATGGCTCCCACTGTTAAGGACGTCAGCTATCTGCTCGGCCTTCGCCCTCATGGACAAGAGATTATTCCCGGGCTTGTCGTTAGAACGGCCAGCTTTGCCTATCCTCAACAAGAAATTGTCAGGGATGGGACCGTTTCACACATGCCGATTACAGCCTTCGGAGGCTGTCTGACTGCCTGCATCAGTGCAGATGAGACGGAGGTGTCCGATGCAGAGCATACCGCCTTCCTCATCTACTGGCTCAACAAGTACCTCTTCTACTTGGCCAGCCAAGCCATCATCAAAGAATACACCACCTTGGCCTTGGCTTTTGTATCAGGGAAGCCCTTGGCCATGGCTACGCTTGTTTGGGCGCACTTGGTCCGAGGCATAACAGATTTTGTCCATTCGGGCTTTGGAGCTGGTGGGAGCCCGATATGGGTATTTCAATTGTGGCTACACTCTTACTTTCCTGAGTTCCAACCAGCCAATCGTCAATTGGCCGATGTTCCTATCTCTACCGTCCAATTCATGGACGTAGCACCTTCTTCACACTCCTTTGAGGAGTGTTTTATTTTCTTCTATCAGGGTTGCTACCCTTGGGATATAAACCTTTTCACCCTTTTCTTCTTACTTCAATTTTCTTCTTTTCTTCAACTCTCCAATAACCCTTCCAATTAGGGGTCGGGCACCCGGTCCACCTACAACGAAATCTTCTCTAGCTACTTAGTAGCTAGAGACATTATTTTCAGCCCAAGCATTCCATCGGCCAATAATAAGTGCGGGGCCGAATATTACTTTGCTCCCCTTTATGCCCGCCAATTCGGGCTTACCCAACTCGTGCCCGTTCCTCCTGGCATCACTGTCAATGTTGACTGGGTAGAACGCGGCCTCATTGTCAACGACGGGCAGGTGAAGAAAATACAAGAACGGTCGGACCGCCTCAAAGCAGCATTCAACTTCACGCCCTTCTCTGCCCGGCCCGTGGTGTCAGAAGAATTCACCCAGTGGTGGGATGTCCGTTCAAGCACTATATTTCAAGGCACTGCTGCCGAGGCCCTTGTGCCTTTTACTGCATCATCGGCCACTGAGGCCGATCCTCCTGTCCCAACGGCGGCTCCAACCCGGCGCAAACAAGTAGCCAAGAGACCGGCCCGCAAGCCAGCTCCGGGCAAGGGTCCTTCTCAAAAGAAACAAAAAACAACACCGGCCTCTACTCAGGTTAGATTCCCAACATTCTAGCTGTTCAGCCCGATTTTACGTGTTCAATATTAATCCTTTTCTTCTGTTTTGCAGCTTGTTGATGAGGACTCCGGAGAGGACCTCCCACCCCCGAGTCAGCCTCAGACTCTTCCTCCAACTCTTCCTGCATCACCGGCGTCCGCGGCGGCCTATCTGGAACGGGTCGCCGTGAGAGTAATGCCACTTCACATCGTGCCTCCGCTAACTCCTTCAAGTGAGGATGAAGACATTGCTACTTCCAGCCAAGCTCCTGAGCAAGTCGTCCTCTCTTCCAGCAGTGAGGGCGTGGCCGATGCTGGAGTTATTACGGAGGCAGCTGGAGAAGAAGTTGACCAGGCCGTCCTCACTGAAGTTGGAGCTCCCTCCGGGCAAGGGAAAACTACTACCGCCACCGGATCTTCCGTTCCTGTAAACACGAAACCGGTCGTGGCCGATGCTAACCTTCCTGAGGCTTCTGCAACTCTACGGGTTGAGGCCGATACTGATGATTCGGGCTTGGTCCCAGAGGCTGAAGTTTTTCAGGCAACGATGGCCTCAACCAGTCCAGGGTAGAGACCGGCCATGCTTCTTCTTCTTCTTCTGCGCTGGCTCAATCTTCCTCTCAACCCAGTGAGGCCGATGTTCGTGAAGAGATCTCGGCCTCACTTGGTTCACATACCCAGGTATTGCAGTGTATACTTCGTTCATAAAATTTTAGAGCACTTCTAACTGCTTATTCTCTTGAACAGGCCGATCCCATGGGTCCAGAGCCACACATTCCTTTCAACGACTTCTTCTCCGGCCTGGACCTAGGAGCTTTTGACCTTGGCCCCCTGGAGCCTAAAGCCGTTTCACCTTCACGCCTTCAACAAGCCAAGGATCTATTCTTCGGGCTTGCTGATCAGGACCTTTCTAGCCTGCCTACTGCTGCTGACGTTGAAGCAGACTTGAACACTCTTATGGCCGATCCTTCACTTTCTGACGAGCAGCTATCTTTACTCCACGAGATACAAGAAAGACTCCCCAGCTGCCGTCTTGTGGACCGATTGGCCATGAAGATTCAGGCTGATGCAGAGCTTCACTTAGGCTCACGGCAGAAGGCCTTGAAGTTTCTAGAAGGGGCAAAAGGTAAGTTTGAAGCGGGGAAGACCTCTCGGGCTCAGGTAATGGCAAGGGACTCCTGGCTGCAGAACCGTATTGCTGCACTAAAAGCCCAGCTCCCCCAATGTGAGGCCGAGGTCATCACCAACAACGCCACCCTTGGAAAGATTGATGAAGCACTATCCTTACTTGGCGGCGATGCCCAAAAGTGTAGTGATCAACTGCAAGCCAGTGTCCCACTATCCCGGGCATGGGCCCAAAAGCTAGAAAAAGCAAAGCGGGATCGATCTGGAGCCATCAAGACCTGGGAGGACCTAAAGGCTAAGCTTAGGAATTTTGGGTCGGCCTAGAAGCCGACTCCTATTTTGTACTTGGATAGAAATTTTTTCTTTTTTATCATTTTTGTAAGTAAGCTGTGCTCAGCCTATCAATACAAAACGATGTTCTTTTAAATCACTTCGGGCTCAGGTTCATAATTGATCAACTGATCATATTCCAACCCAGGATTTGGTTTGTAGTCCAGGTCAATGGTCTCCCATAACGTAGGATAATAGGACTTTAAATACTGACCATTGATTAATCGGACATGAATCGTTCCATCTAAATCACGTAACCTGTAGGCACCACCTCTCTTGACTTGATGGACGATGAACGGGCCCTCCCAATTGACCGACCATTTACCGTAGTGGTTATCTTTATCTCCAATAGGTAGCACGGCCTTCCATACCAAATCCTCTGTGCAAAAAGACTTCTCCTTCACCCTATTGTTATAAGCTCGGGCTGCCCGTTGCTTTTGCACTTTTAATGAATCTAAGGCCGCGAGCCTCATTTCATCGAGCCCTTCCAATTCAGCTATCATAGCCTCTGTGTACTCAGCGGGCTCTAGTTGATTTTGTAAAGCTCTTCTGGCCGATCGGACTATAACTTCCATAGGTAACATAGCGTCATGCCCATAAGTCAGCATGAACGGTGTGACCCCAGTACTTGACCTTTTGGATGTCCGATTGGCCCATAACGCTTCGGACAAAAGCTTGTCCCATTCCCTAGGATTTTCCACAATCATCTTCTCAATAATCCCCTTGAGGATCTTGTTCGTGGACTCGGCTTGTCCGTTAACTTGTGCATAATAGGGCGTAGAATTGAGAATTTTGATCCCCCTACTTTCTGCAAAGGCCGATGTTTTCGTCCTTGTAAACACGGATCCTTGGTCGGCCGTGATTGTTTCTGGAAGGCCGAACCTATGGATAATGTGTTCTTCAACGAATTTTATGACGGTGGCCTGAGTCACCGCTCTACAAGGTATGGCCTCAGCCCACTTAGTAAAGTAGTCCGTAGCCACTATGATAAAACAGTGCTGGCCCGATGATGGCGGTAAGACTTTGCCAATTAAATCCATCGCCCATCCTCTAAACGGCCATGGTTTGATTATGGGTTGCAGTTGTTTAGCTGGCACATGCTGGATCGGACAATGTTTCTGACAAGCTTGACATCCTTTAGCATAACTGATACAATCTTTCAATATACCGGGCCAGTAATAATTATACCTTCTCAACAACCACTTCATCTTTGTGCCGGCCTGATGTGCCCCACAAATCCCTTCGTGTACCTCGGCCATAACCTGCATAGCCTGCTTCTTCCCTAGACATCTCAGGATCACATCATCACTGATTGGTTTCCTGAATAATTCTCCATCGAGTACCACGAATCGGACAGCAAATAGCCTGACTCTTCGGTCTACCCTGACATTTGGGTGAATCAGGTATTCAATAATGGGGATTCTCCAATCGTCATCCTCCATCAAGACCGGACATGAACAGTGATGAGTTGGTCTTCTACGTTCTTTTGAGAAGATGAGGTCGATCCTGTTTTTGCCAACTTATCGACCTCGGTATTTGTGGTTCTTGGAATACAACTCACGCTAATATCATCAAATGCCTCCATGAGTTGAGTGGCTACAGCGTGGAACAGGCAGAGCTCCCAACTTCGTATCTGAAATTCTCCAGCAATCTGTCCGATAACCAATCCTGAGTCTCCTTTTATGTGCACGGACGATGCCCCCATTTCAAGGAGTATCTCTAGTCCGATGATAAGCGCTTCGTATTCGGCCTGATTATTAGTGCATTTGAAATTGAACCGAAATGACAATTTTGTCTTTTTGTACTTGGGTGATACAATCACCACTCCTGCCCCAGCACCCTCTGCGTTTTTGGAACCGTAAAAAATTAACGTCCATGGGACCAGGGACGTGCTCAGGACTTTGGGTGTTAGAGGCAGTTCTCCCAAATCAGTAGGATCTGGGTGATCGGCCAAGAAATTGGCTATGGCCTGGCCTTTCACCGATTGCTGGGATCGGTATTGGATTACAAATTCCATTAAGGCCAAGGTCCATTTTCCAATTCGGCCTCTCATGATCGGTCTTGACAACATATATTTTATCACATCAGTTTGACATATTATGTAAGTGGAAACAGGCAGCATATATGTTCTTAACTTTTGTGAGGAAAAATACAATGCCAAGCATAACTTCTCAATCGGCGCATAGCGCTGCTCGATTGAAGTCAAAATTCTACTTAAATAATAAACGGCCTGCTCGTTTCCTTGCTCGTTATCTTGAGCTAACATACTTCCTATAGAGCAGTCAGAGGCCGATATATACAACTTTAAATACCTACCCTTCTTGGGTGGCATTAATACTGGAGGAGTTGACAAATACTGTTTGATTCCTTCAAAGACTTGTTGATGGTTGTCTTCCCATTTGAAGTCTTCATCAATCTTAATCTTCAACAATGGGGTCCATACTTGGGTCTTCCCTGCACAATTTGATATGAATCTTCTTAAGAAATTGATCTGTCCGAGCAATCTCTGAAGCTCTTTCTTATTAGTTGGTGGCTTTGCTGCCTGGATAGCCCGAGCCTTATTTTTGTCAATCTCTATCCCCCTTTGATGTACTAGGAAACCTAGGAAGTTCCCTGCTGTAACACCGAATGCACATTTGAGAGGGTTCATCTTTAGTTTGTGAGCCCGCATTCTTTCAAATGCTTTTTCCAAATCCCTCAAATGATCGGCGTTATCTCCTGACTTCACCACCACATCATCTATGTAAACCTCCATGAATTGCTCGATCATATCATGGAAGATTGAATTCATTGCCCGTTGATAGGTAGCTCCAGCGTTCTTCAGCCCGAAAGGCATGACAACCCACTCAAAGGTTCCAATTGCCCCCAGGCACCGAAAAGCAGTCTTCGGGACATCTTCTTCGGCGATGTAGATTTGGTTATATCCCGAGTGCCCGTCCATGAAGGACAAAATTTTATGTTTAGCGGCCGAATCGATTAACTGGTCGGCCATGGGCATGGGATATTCATCTTTCGGGGTAGCCAAGTTTAAATTTCTGAAGTCAATGCAGACCCTCAGCTTCCCATTCTTCTTTACCACTGGGACCACATTTGAGACCCATTCAACATATCGGGCTGTCCGAATGAATCCAGCGTCCAGTAGTCTCTCAATCTCTTCTTTCACCTTCAGTGTTACCTCTGGTGACATGCGCCGAGGAAGCTGCTTGAACGGCCTGAACCCCGGTTTAATTGGCAGTCGTTGTTCCACCAGTTCCCTGGATAAACCTAGCATTTCATCATATTCCCAGGCAAAACAATCTTTGTGCTTGTGAAGGAGTGCAATCAACTCGGCCTGACACTGAGGATCCAACATCTGACTTACATAAGTAGGTTTGTGTTCTCCTTCTCTGCCTAGGTTGACTTCCAAGAGAGGGTCTTGGACATCGGCCTTTAAATCATCAAGCTTCACCGTGGCCGTTTCCAACTCGTCTATCTGAATCTCTTCCTCCCTTGGTGCTTCCTCTTCGTAGATACAATCGGCCAGATTAATCATTCCGTCCACAGGGCCAATTTCCAATCTTCTATCGGCCAGGTATGCACACCATCTGTCCATGCTGGCCCTCAAGGCCAGCAGCTTCTGCTCTTCAATTATCGGAGTCTCCATGGACATCTTCCTGTTCGACGATCTCAATCGGCCTTGATTCTTCTGTCCGACTGAGATTATGGAAATGCGCTTTAATGTCCGACGAATTTCCTTTGAGGAAAGTCGATGTATTCGGTCTTCCCATTTTATTGTAACCCAGCAACTTAACTAGTCCGATGTCATCTTCATACAAGACTGTATCGGCCGTTTGTACACGGGCAACAAATGGCTTGGTGTCTGCTCCAACCACTTCCACCTCGTCACCTCTCAAGAAAATTATCAACTGATGGAGTGTGGAGGGAATGCAGTAGTTTGGGTGTATCCAATCTTGACCAAGAAAAGCATTATAGGCCGTCGAAGTTTCCACAATGAAAAAAGCAGTCATGACCGTTTTACTACCAACGGTCAGTTCAAGGGGTAGGATACCCTTGGTTCTTGAAGGTGCCCCCGTGAAACTCTGGACATTCATTTCGGTCGGAATTAACTCTGACTCAGACTTCTGAAGGATCCTCAACATTATTTGAGGCATAATATTGATGGTGGACCCACCATCAACCAATATTCTGTTTATAGGGATGCCCTCAATAAGTCCTTTCACGTACAAAGGCTTCAGATGCTGGGACATCTGGTATGTTGGTTTTTCAAACACCACTTTGACTGGTCTGGTCTTCAATTCTTCCTCAGTCTGATGGCGTTTCGGCCTCAAGATAGTGATCTTAGGCCGATCGGTCTGCGAGTCGGTGGCGTCCACATTTTTGCTCGTGGCTTCCACCACTTTAGGTTTGACGGTCTCTCCCCTGTTCCAAAAAACTTCTTCTATCACGGCCGAGTCCTTAGCTAGGCCCTCTATCACATCCCCTTCCATGGTCGATGGCTGGTCTGGCTTGGCCATGAAAGACATAGGTAGTGTGAACACCATGTTGGATGACAGGCCTACCGAAATAGTTCCGAATTGAATTGGCGAGGAGCTTGAATCTGACAGATCTCCATCGGACTCCACACTCATCTTGTCCGATGTCACTCTACATCCCACTGGTGATTTTTCTCGTCAGACTTTTTCCCTTGGGTGCTCAATAGCAATGCGCATCGCCTTAGTTGAGGATCCTTGGTTATAGGACACCTGATGCCCTGTGGGTTTAGGAGGGTTTCCATCTTGATTCTTCTAGTACTGGCGTTCTCGCTCGGCCTGTATCATTCGCTGATATCTCTTTTTTTGGGATTTGTTATATTGTGGCCGGGCTGGGAATTTGGAATGTTCAGCTCTATGCCACTTCTGATCTTCCACCCGGGGTGTAATACCATCCTTGGGCTCTTGCTAGCAATTGATGCTTGCATCTGAGGCCTTGGAACTGTCCGGGAGCTTCTTGCCCCCAATCGGCCGGATTCACCTTGGCCGATTTGCTGAACCAATGAATGTTTTGCCCGCCACTCGGGCTTGGCCTGACTTTGCCATGGTATTAACAATCTCTCGTATACAGACCTTCTCGGGCTTGATTCCCGATGTTCATGGCTTCTCGGCCTCTTACTCGGGCTCGAGACTTCTTTCTTGACATCAGCCTTGCACCTCGGGCAAAGGCCTTGTTCGATGAAATCCAGCTTTCGCCGCAGATCAGCTATCAAATTATCTGAGCTGGACCGAGCCGTTTCTTCCTCGACCTTGTGGACTTCCTTTTTACGCTCTTGATAGCTCTTCTGGTGGTCATGTATCGTCACCTTTGTCCCATCAATGGTCGAAATAGCGACTTGTTTCCCTTCCCTTTGTTTTGGCACTAGCTCTCTGTCAGTCAGGTCTATCTTCGGTCTCGGCCTTGAAAGCTTGGTTAGATCGGGCATAACCATGCTAGTGCCGGTAATCTGAGGAAAAGGATTTGTATCAATCCCCATAGCCTTGTCCGAGAATTTGAAAACTCCTTTCTCCACATTTTCCTGTATAAAATTACGAAAAACAACGCAATTATTAGTGGAGTGCTTCCAGGAATTGTGCCATTTACAATATTCTTTATTCTTTAGGTCATCGACCTTAGGGATCCGATGACCTTCACTTAGCTTGATTGCTTTATCGGCAAACAGGGCATCGAATATTTGATCAGCCATGGTTATATCAAAAGTATAATTTTTTTCCCCCCTCGAACGCCATTTTCTTTACAGCGGCGTTGTTGTTAACAGGCTTATTCAAAGCGTTGCATACGATTGGCCATTTGCAAATCAATTCGGCCATATCGCTCTCTGTTTCAAGGACACACTCTGCTAAGTGGACCTCATAATTAAGGTCCTTATAATATGTTCCTTTGGAGGAGTTCTTCTTCTCCTGCTCGTCCAAAAGGATACGCTCGTAACGACCAGCCCGTGTAGCCAGCTCGAATAGGTCAAGGGAAGTCAGTTACTTCAAACCTCTTGCGAAGTTCAAAGGACATGCCCCCCATGGCCATTTTAGCATACTCTTCCTCGGGCAAAATTGTCTTGCACCGATATTTTGCCTTGCGGAAACGGGCTATGTAGGTTTCTACGGTCTCTCCTACTAGTTGCGTCATTCTGGACAGGTCGGCCAGCGATGTTTCGGGCTCAGTCCTATAGAACTGGCCGTGAAATAGTTCTTCCATCCCTTGCCAAGTTAACACCGAATTGGCGGGGAGATTAACATACCACAAAAACGCCATGCCCGTTAGCGAGTTTGGGAATAGTCTTAACTTTAATGGGTCGCTGTGACCCACATGGCCGCATTGAACAAAAAAATGGCCAATGTGCTCAACCGAAGATTGTTCACTCTCTCCAGAAAATAGAGTGAAATTTGGGACTTTATACCCCTGAGGAAATATGACTTGGTCAATTTCAGGAGGGTACGACCGTCTGTACGTCGGCCTCTCTAGTCTTCTCATAAACGGGCCATACTCTTCGTGTATGGCCGCCACCAGCTCCTCCCTATTGATGGGCTGTGGAGCTACGGGCTGAACATTCCTCACTGGGGGTACCAATGGCGGTGGCAGTTGCTGTTGGTTGTTATTGGCCTGATGGGGCCAAAATCCACCGTTGTTCCTTTGCCCACCGTTTGAGTGACCTGGGGTTTGTGTATTACCGACTGAACTTTTAGTATGGCTTGTGAACCGACCAGAACCTGGTGTCGCCGATCCGTTGGGATCGGTGACTATCACTCCGCTAGCCATTCCGGTCTGTGACTCAGATTGCCTGCCTGAGCCATTACCGTCCCTAAGGTTCGGACAGACATAGGGTGGGTCTTTCGGCTTATCAGACTCAAGCGATGCGCCAGAGCCCGATCCGTTGACTTGCTCTCTGCTGTAACCAGCCTTATAAGTTTCTATCAGCCTTCCGATCGTTTCCGTCAGGCGGTCCAACTTTATATGGGTGGTCCTCGTTTCTAGGACCAGCTCAGCTTGGCTTTTATGAACATCGGCCGTTTGGTTCATGACCGATTTGAGATTGCCCATTGAGCCTATGAGCGCGTTGTACTCCTGCCATATGGGCTCAACGTTAGCTCTCATGGCTTCTGAAATTGCCTCAAGCGTAATACTGTCATCTTGTGGAGAATGGCCTGTACTTTCCTCCACAGGTGGGTCCATGGGAGGATCATCTTGGCCGTTCTTCGTTATCTGTTTGTCTTTTTTTGGAGGCATGGCTTGACACTGTGGGTCCCACCGGGCGTGCCAAAAAAGTTTGCTGTAATTTGCGCGGGCGTGCCAGAACCAATAGTGGTTCGGTGTGTGTGCAAACTAATTTCCTATCTGCTTGTGTGAGTGATACACAAGGCTTGATGAATCTAACTTCTAAACAGGGTGATTGTGTATAGTGAGTAGGAAAGTACCCTCACCATAAATTCTTTAGCAGTACTGAAGCGCACAAGCTAAAAAGTGTCAAGTTTAACAGGTAAACCAATCACAAACGGGTTAATAAAATGAAGATTTTATTAATTGTTTGGAAAAAATACACAGAACTAAAGAACAAACCAGAACAGGCTGATTATTCAAAAGAACAAAGAGAAATAACAAAAAAAGGCAGACCTATTTGCTATGAAGGCTGGAAAACATAAAGACTTAGAAAAGTGCTTTGAATGCTTGAATGTTTCGAATGCAGTGTGTTTGCTGTTTTGAGATGACGCGGAGTCCCCTGCTTGGATGGCCTGCCTGAATATTTATAGCGGCCTTAGACAATTTCTACTTGGACAATAATTCCTTAGCTTGCGCCCCAAGCTGCTTGATTGATTGACGAGACCTTCCTTACCCATATCCTGATTGAATCAATCCCTTCAATTTAGGGATTAAATGCCTAAATCCAGCTGGACATCAGATTCCTTTCCTAAACGGACTCTTGTTTCCAATTCTCTGTGATGACATCATCCTGCCAACTGTGGATAGCACCGCCTTCTCCTTTCAGTCCATCGGCCTCGTTACTTGTCCTCCTGGATAAATCGGACTCTACCTGTTTCCATGCCTTCCCTCATGCCCGATTTCCCATCTTCAAACACCCATGACCAATCGGACTAACTCCCGTCCTTTATTACACGGTGTCCGATTGGTCTTCGTGTTGCTTCATTCACCATCGGGCTGTCAGTGCATTGGGTTACATTTCTTCATAGCCCGATAATCCTCACACATGTCCAATTTAATTCCCATCGGGCTCTCCTTATCATACCCAACAATCTTGTTCCTATCATCGGTCTTGCATCTATGCTTAAGTCCGACGAGTCATCCATTCCTTAACCCGGCCTCCCCTCCATTCAGCTCTACGCCACTTGGGCTCAAAAACCATTGACGGTTTTTGGGTGCAAACAGGTTGCGAAGCCGCAAACATGCACATTCAAATCTCCGATCAACACAGTGTCATACCACCAAAATCTGGGGTTCTTATCACCCAAAAAACCAAACAAAAATAAATTACAAAGCAAATAGAGCTTTGATTGGAGATTGCTACAATTTATAGTAGTGCTTAGTGCTTTGTTTTCCCAAGGAGGGTTAGGTTCTGAAGAGGATGGAGAAGAACAACCGTCCGTCAGTTTCTCTTTCTATATTTTACTTTTCTTCTCTTGGCTGTGAAAAATTGTAGAGTGAGAAAATGAGTATTGATGAAAAATCTCTAAATTTTACTTTTCTTGTTATCTTAATTTTGGATTCATGTAGCTTTAAATTAAAGGGTAGATACAGAGATCATGCTTTTAGTCCCTGAGGAAGAAGGAGAATAAATCATGTGTTTTTAAATTATATGGATATTTGCATTACAATGATGATGTGGCACAATATGGTTGGATGCCTTAAACATAAGGGTTTATGGCTCATCCGTTCTAAATTTAAACCCTTTACTAATATGTAGGTGCAAAATAAATTTAAAACCTGCCAAGAGTTGCATTGATATCTAGAGATTGGACTCTAGTTCGAAATTCGAAAGACACAAAAAACTCAGTCCATCCTTTTGACAACTTTAACATGAATGTTAAAATCTTGTTTGTGGAAAAAATGGACCATTCTTCCAGCACAATCTTTCGTCCTTAAACAGCCATTTTCACTACTGCCACTACTACTAAAATTGCAAACTTCCTTCCAGCAACCGCAATCCACTATATAAAAATAAACAATGTTAGGGGTACAATTATTTTTTACAATTCATTTACAACAATCTCTCTCTCTCCTAATGTAGCACTGTGGGGTCTGGTTAAATTTTTATGTGCCCCAGTGCCACATAGGAAAGAGATAGAGATGGTTGTAAATAAGTTATAAAAAATAGTTGTACCCCTAGCATTACTCATATAAAAATAACTAAAAAAGAGTAATGCTAAATTTCTATTCTAAAAGTGCTTCCCAAATAATGTGGTAGTAGAGTCAGGTCTAATTTAGTGAGACCAGTTAAATTTTGATTGAAAAAAAGGGGATGTTGAACCGTGGTTTTAAATGGCGGCAATGTGTTAAATATGCGCAAGAAAACATAAATAAGTTCTGTTGCAAAAGAACAACTAAAACTATAACCCTTTTTAACAGCCCTTTCCCAAATCCAATAAACCCCCAAATCTGAAAAACCCCGAATCATGAATATCCCCCCCCCCTTCCCCCCAATACCGGACCGACGGCTCCGGCAAACGACGACAGCGACTCATCTGGCGACTCTCTGACTGACAGGTGTGGGTCTCTCTCTCTCTCTCTCTCTCTCTCTCTCTCTCTCTCTCTCTCTCTCTCCCTTACTGTGTTGATATATACATATCTATATATAAGAGAGGAAAAGAGATGGAAACTTTTGTGCCATCATCTACATGCACAACACTTCTAGAAACAACTAATCATTACAGTTCTGTTTGTGGAAGAACTCCACTACCTGTGGAAGCTAGCGTGGTAAATTGTCATATACCAGCAACACAAGCGCCTTTACACTCCATGCTTCCTCCGCGTAATCTTGGTGGAGAATTTGCTGCTGTTGAACTAAGTGAAGCCATCACAACGCCTGTTGAACATTCCTCATCTCCACAAAATATTCAGTAAGCATGTTGCCTGTCTATTTGCAATATTTATTCTATTGATCATGCAAATTTAATTCATTCATGTAATTAAATAAACGTGTAGGCCAACTACGACAAATCATTACATGGATGAAGATTATGTTAGTGATGATTAATTAGAAGGTACCAGAAGAGTTGTTGCTCCGGTACAGATAAGTCCAGGTCAGCATTTTCTGGGTGAGATGAATGTGGAATGCCCTTACTGCTCTGCATTACATTGGATGGATGAAAACTTAGTGAAGTCTTCTACGAGAAATCCTCTTTTTGGAACATGTTGTTTGCAAGGAAAAATCAAACTTCCTCTCCTTAGAACACCCCCTCAACAACTTCAACAGTTGTATGATGGAGTGAGCCTGCAAGCGACTTCATTTCGTCGTTATACTAGAGGGTACAATGCAGCTAATGCTTTTACAAGTCTGGGTGTTAAAATGGATGCAAGACTCATTCGTGGAAGGGGTCCTACAGCATTCACTATTCATGGTGAGTTGCGTCATCAAACAGGATCAATACTACCACAATCAGGGCAGGATCCAGCGTATGCTCAATTGTACATTTATGATCCTGATTCTGCATTAGACGTTCATAGTCGTCGAAATCCACACTTAAGAGTAGACGTGTTAAAAACTATTCAAGATTGTTTGTTGCAATATAATATTTTCCCAGATAAATTTCGTCAAGCTTCTGCAGTTCTTAAACAATCGAATGCAAGAGACCAAAATATACGAGCTCATCTTCACTATAATACAGAAACAGATCGACGAAGGTATAGACTACCAGCAACAGATGAGATTGCGGTGATATTACCAGGAGATGGATCTGAGAGTAGCGCAATGAGAGATATTGTCTTGCATCTTAGAGGAGATAACCAGTTTATGCGAATTAATGAATGCCACCCAGCCTATTTGCCATTGCATTATGTCTTATTGTTCCCGTATGGTGAGCTTGGATGGGAACCTGAAATGAGACAATGGGATGTTGTACATAGTAGACATACAGCTGTGCGACTAACACAGATGCAGTTTTACAGCTATTGTGTGTTTGAACGTCCTACAGAATACTCAACAATTTTGAGAGCTGGTAAACTATTCCAAGAGTTTTTGGTAGATGCTTGGGCCGCAACTGAGCAAAACCGATTGACATATTGCAGGCTTAATCAAACAAAACTCCGTGCTGAACTTTACCAAGGTCTTACAGATGTTGTTGTAGACGGGTTGGGTCCTGATCAAGTTGGTAAACGGATGATTTTGCCGTCGTCATTCATTGGTAGCCCAAGACATATGTTTGAAATTTTTGAAGATTCCATGGCAATCACACGATATAACCAACACCCAGATATTTTTCTTACTATGACAGCAAATCCCAGATGGCCTGAGATTACCTCAGCTTTGTTACCACATCAAAATTCCACGGATCGTCCAGATTTAGTAGCCCGTGTTTTTGAGTTGAAGAGAGACAGATTGATGAAAGAGATTGAAAGAAAGAAAGTGTTCGGTAATAAAGTTGCACATGTTTTTACAATTGAATTTCAAAAGCGCGGGCTACCACATATGCACGTTCTACTATTTCTTTAGGGTCCTGACAAGATTAAAACATGTGCTCAAGTTGACAAAGCAGTATGTGCTGAATTTCCCAATCCAGCCGATGATCCTGTACTTTTTGATATTGTCAAGCGTTGTCTGGTACACGGACCATGTGGTTTTTGAAGACCCCAAGCACCATGTATGGAAAATGGTAGATGCACTAAGAAATACCCTCGAGCCTTTTCAGAAGCAACAACTATGGACCAAGATGGGTATCCTATTTATCGTCGTTGCAATGATGGCCGGACATATGATGTGAATGGACATGATGTCGATAATCGAGATGTCGTACCATATAATGCATATCTCTCTAAAATGTTTAATTGTCATATTAATGTGGAAGTTTGTGCGGGAGTGAGATGTGTGAAATATATCCACAAGTACATTTACAAAGGACATGATCGTACAACAATGGTATTGGGTGGTGTAGATGAGATCCAACAATATTTAGATGCGAGGTATATTGGACCGCCGGAAGCTGCCTGGCGCATATTTGGTAATCCTTTGCATGAAGAGGTTCCGACAGTTGTACGTTTGGATGTCCATTTACCTGGAAATCATCGTATTGTTTTTAATCCTGCTGAGTCAATGGATTCGATCTTTTCCAGAGCTGAGCATCAGTCGTCAAAATTAACTGCCTTTTTTGCGTATTGTGCTGCGAATGCAAGTGCGCGCGTCTACACTTACCAAGAATTTCCATAACACTTTGTTTGGCATGAGAAAGAACGTATATGGACGCCAAGACAAAGAGGCTATGCGATTGGTCGAATGCACTTTGCTAGCCCTAATTCGAGAGAGAGATTTTATCTGTGGTTGTTGCTAACTGTTGTTAGAGGACCAACTTCATTTGAGTGCTTACGCACGGTGGATGGTGTTTTGTATGATACTTTCAAGTTAGCATGTGTTGCAAGAGGACTTTTAGAAGATGATGAGGAATGGATACAATGTCTTCAGGAGGCCGCAGTTATGAATACTGGGTACCAGTTGAGAAGATTATTCTGTGTTATTCTAACTCAATGCCATCCATTACAACCACATGAGTTGTAGAATAAATTCTCAGTGTCTATTTGCGACGATCTTGAACACAAGCTTCGTACATTGTTTTGCATTCCTGATCCAACCGACGCTCAAATTGAAGATTATGGTTTGTACCTTCTCAATTAGTTGTTACAAGAATCAGGTCAAAGTTTAAATGACTTCCCGTCGATGCCACAATCGTTGACAAATTGGAATACTGTAGTTGGGAACCGATTAATATGGGAACATCGACAACTCCACAGTGATGCGCTACAAACGGATACAGAAGTTAATGTGACTCGCCTTAATACTGCACAACGTAGAGCTTACAATGCAATCACTTCTTCAGTTTTTGAAAATAAAGGAACTACTTTCTTTTTGAATGGTGGTGCTGGAACAAGGAAGATTTTTTGTACAACACAGTTGCAGCTAAATGTCGTAGCCTTGGCCATATTGTTATTACAGTGGCATCATCGGGTATTGCTTCTCTACTATTGGTGGGAGGTCGCACTGCACATTCTACATTTAGCATTCCATTGGATGTGCTAGAAAACTCAATTTGTGGGTTTTCAAAGCAATCAGCTCAAGCAGATTTGTTCAGACAAACAAAGCTAATAATCTGGGATGAAGTTCCAATGCAACATAGATTTTGCGTTGAAGCAGTTGATCGGACACTGCAAGATATTTGTGAGAATGGGATGTCATTTGGGGGAATCACCGTTGTGCTTGGTGGAGACTTCCGACAAATCTTACCAGTTATACCAAGAGGGCTTCGTGAGCAGATTGTGGCTGCATCACTAAGACGGTCTAATCTCTGGCAGAATATTCATATATTAACCTTGAACGTGAACATGCGTCCCAGTAGCACAAACCATGCAAATACTAATTTTGCAAAGTTCTTGATCGAGGTAATTTTTCTACCCCCAAAATTTTTTTTTTGATATTCATTTATGACACTTTAATTTATCATTTGAATGATTTAAACAACATTGTAATTTTCATTAGATTGGGTCCAATCCAGAAGAAGTCATACAACTTCCACCAACAATAAACAAGTGCCATAACCTAAATGTACTGTTATCCATTATTTATCCGGAGTTGAATGTCGCGAGTACGGTGACCCCAACATTTCTAACTGAACGCACCATTCTTTCTGCACGGAATGACGACGTTAGTGCTATCAATACTGCCGCACTTAATCTTTTTCCTGGGGAGGTAGTTTCGTATCTCGCTGCTGACAAATTGTCTGAAGATGATGAAGTTGATCGTACCATTACAACCAGATATCCGAATGAGTACTTAAATTCGTTGGATCCTACTGGACTACCACCCTTTAAGTTGGACTTGAAAGTAGGATGCCCAATAATGTTGCTAAGAAACATTGCCCCAAAGGATGGACTTTGTAATGGAACACGACTGATGGTTGTCGGGTGTAAATCGCGTGTAATTCAAGCTCGCATTCTGACCGGAGATAAATCTGGAGATTTGGTCTTCATTCCGAGAATATCATTAACTCCGTCATCTTCGGAACTTCCTTTTACAATGACAAGATGACAGTTCCCAATCCGGTTGGCATATGCCATGACGATCAATAAATCTCAAGGACAATCTGTGAAGTATGTTGGGGTAGATTTGCGCACTCCGGTATTTAGCCATGGACAACTATATGTTGCACTATCTCGATGTACAAATTCTGATCGTGTAAGTGTTCTTCTACCAGAAGATGGAGTAGATACTACGACAAACATCGTTTACCCAGAGGTTTTGTTATAGTGTTATTCTTTAGTATAAAGGTAAATTATTCTAATTTTAATAAATTACACAGTCTTGAAAAATATTTTTAGTTTACTTACATTTAAATATTTGTAGGTCTGGAAGAGGATGTGTAGGGACACCGAGTGGATAAACAAACCGAGGCTTTTCAAATGGAAAGGGAATAGCAATGTAAGTTAAACCTATCTATATTAATTAATTTTAATAATAGCGGTACACATTTTCAGTACTAATTTCTTTGTTGAATACATCATCAGCTTGCTGTGTATATTCCTCACATGGGAAGGTGTATTGTATTGGATACAACTTCGTTCTGTAGGATGATGAGGAAAATGTATGGTTCGACGCCCGAAGATCGTAAAGGATCATCCAGGAAATGAAAATCATAATTATATTTTTATGTTCTTTATAAATTAGTACCGGTGATGAATCTTTATAATTCTCTTTTTAGCATGCAAGACTTTTCTGTTTGTAATATTTTAGAATTTTAATGATGGATCATGTTATTTTTTGTTTGTTGCTAAAACATCAAGTTACAACAATAAAAAGTATGTTTGGTTTTTATTATATAGAGATAGGTATGAAATTTTGTATCTAATATAAGACCATCTATATTGGATGAATAATGTATTAAGTGACAACGAAATATGAATATCTAATAGCCAAACACATGTATTAAAATCAATGGATAATTCCTTTAGGCATGGGCAATATCTAATTGACGATGACAGTTGTACAAAATGTGAGCCTATGATGCATTTATATTGAATTTTCCAATTGCAGTATTACCGGATAAGTGTAACGTATCCTTCTCTATTTGTTGTTAAAATACATGTGGAAAAGTATTGAGTGTCGATGGCACATGGAGTTAAATACTGAGTGAATGCAGGGTGCTAGAAGTTTTTGGTAATGCATGTTCCCAGGATCTAACATCGAAATAACCAAGTTGAATTTGTCAAATTTTCTGATGAATCTTTTTTTAAAAGTTATAATTTTAGAGTTAAAAAAGTTTATACTCCTCATTTTATAAATCCTTTTTATTTTATTCTGGTAGTTAGGGTGTAACAAAACCGATCGTAGCGACCGAACCGATCGATTTGCAAATTTTTAATGTAGCGAAAAAATCGAACCGAATCGAACATTTATACTAAATTGAACCAAACCAAGCTGAACTGAAACCAAACCATTTTCAACCCTACCGGTAGTGCCCTCGGGCACGGGCAATAGCTAGTATATATATAAGAGAGGAAAAGAGATGGAAACTCTTAGACCATATATGAGAGATCTTAGACGATTCTCAAGAGATCGGGGACCGCGTAAAGATCCATATGCAAAGGAGTTTGTTGGTGATTTATGGACAAAGACGCAATGTTCCTTGAACCTTCATTCTTCTATTGTGAGAGGTGGCAAGCAACAATGTAATAATGTGTTCTATCAGAACCCCAAAAGGTTGCTGATGTGAATATTTTGGACCTAATGCTAATGCGATTGATGTTAAAGGCTCTCATTAGATGCCTTGTAGCAAGGATTTTGTTTTGCCAAGTTCTAACCTCGATGCCCTTCACACAGAACCAAGTCAGGACAACATCTCTACACCTCTTTCTCCATTGAAGGTGTAGCAGGAACACCTTGCTCCAGTGGTGGAGGCACTATCTTATTTTCATTCGATGGTCAGAAGTCAATTTGATGCTATGAAGGAAGCTAATCCTAATATGCACATTAGTCTTGATGATTTTTTGTCATATGTTCAAACATTTAATAATATTACCCCAATTACTGTTGATGCTCACTCTAGAGCAACTCGTGATGGTGATGATGATATGTTGGGAAGACCAAGCCATTTTGAAGACTTGCTCGAGGTTGATGATGAAGATAACCTCAAAGGGAATAGTTCTTGTAGCCCTCATTCTGATCTAAAAAAAGAGTAAAATCTCCAATTCCAAGTTATTTGTTGACTGTGGGGCTGACTCACCTAGACAAGATGGTGATTTTCCCGAGGTTTTTGACTCCATCTCAAATGTTAAACCACATCTTACAAAGAGGCATGTTTCGCCTCAAATTGCGTTAAGCATGTGGATGTTCCACTAGCTCCTCTAGGGCCTCTTGATTCCCAACCTGCTGATATGCAGACACCTTTCATTCTGGAATACATTAATCATGGGATTAGAGAAAGTTTTACTCTCAAAGTTCCCAAGGAATTGACGGACGAAGGTAAGAGAAAATGGAGTACCACTCTGGTTGGTTTCTTTTGGGGCAAGAGATTGCCTTATTCACTTGTCACTCATGCTACAGAGAAGTTATGGGCTAAGGAGGGTCTTATTGACACCTTAGCCACGAACTCGGGGTTCTTTTTCTTTACATTTTCAATTGTTGAGAAAAAGGATGCTATTTTAGAAGGTGGTCCCTAGTTCACTGCTGGACAACCTCTTCTCTTGAGACCATGGGATCTTAACTTTTCTTTGGCTAAGGAAGCAGTTAAGACTGTCCCCATTTGGGTCAATTTCTATGGACTCCCGTTGGAGTACTGGAACCCTAAGGGCATTAGATTTATTGCAAGTTTTATTGGTAAACCTCTTCGAGTGGACAGAATGACTGCTAGACGCAGACGTATCTCCTATGCTAGGGTGTGTGTCGAGGTGAACACTGAACATGATTTTATCAAGGAATTTGATATTGAAGCTATTGATGATTGTGGCAAGTTTGTTTTGACTAAAATCCATGTGGAATACCAATAGACCCCTACTAGATGTAACAAGTGCTCCAAATTTGGGCATGATTGCTCTAGAGATGTGAGTCATGGGACAATTCCAAATTATCGCAGGACAAATTCAAACCGCAGTAGCTATAGGAATTATCACAGTAGCTACAAGAAAAAGGAAGATTTTGGCAAGTGGAAAGTTGTTTCCAGAAAGGACAAGGGAAAGAAGATCATTGAAGAATCGAGTCACACCCTCAAAGGAAAAGGTCCTATAGATGACTCTAATGTTAGGGCAAGTTCGTCCACGCCTTATCCTGTATTGGAGGAGGACTCAAGCCCTATTTCAAGCTTTTGTCAAGATGAAGAATCCAATGAGATCACCAGAATTGTTGTAAATGATAGTTCTAGTAAGGTCAACAGTGCTCCTAGGACCAAAGCTTTGAACAATTTCTCTCTTTTGAAAACACCACATGAAGAAGATGTCACGACCCATCCCACTACGCGTGGAATATAAGACACGTGGCACGCCACCAAGGCTCAACCAAACCATAAAAAGACTATACGTAGCGGAAAAGGACTTTAAAACAACCTTGAATATTTAAAACTTTTGGAAACGATGCCTTCCGAGTTGTAAAATCCGTATAAAATTAAAAACGTAATTATATTTCGAACTGGATGAATTTATGTTGAAAGGGGTCCCAAAGGTACTCTAAGAACCAATCAAAACATTTAAATTATTTCTGGAAGGGGTAGAAAAACAAAACATGCGGGGGAAATCTCCCCAAAGTTGAATTGGTTCTTAGGGTAGCTTTAGCAGAATTCTCCTCAAATGACCCTTTAGCATAATTCTCCCCAAAGCTGCAGAATTTTGCTTAAGGCATCTAACAACCTTCACTCCTTCCATTCCTCCGAACATGATTACATTATTCCAAACTTCACAAGTTATTCAAAGCTTTTAAGAACATTATTAAGACGTACTAAACTACGAAAGAACAATGACGGAACAAGCTAAGGCTTGTTTGGATTGATTCACAAAAACACCATTACATTCATTCATTCAAAACTTGGAATTGTCAAGTTAAACGTACAAAACACGAACTTAAGAGTTCGGATAAGTTGAACATAACTACCAGCAGTCCCTTTACAATATACCACCTTACAAAACCATTCCAAAGTTCAAAACAAAGTTTCAAGTCTTAACTTCTCAAAATTACATTTTTCCTCAAAGGAATGGAGACAAAAACATGCACAAGTGGATAGCCCCTGTCTTCCCCACGGCCTCACTCTTCGCGCTTCTTTTTCCCTTTCTTCTTATCACCTGCAATGGAGTAAATCTCCACTGCTCAGCTATATGCTGAGTGCACAATTCTAAATGTATGCTTATATGACAATTCATGTTTAAAACATCTAAAACACATCAAAATAGTCTCTAGTGTGAGTGGTACGCATTCATCCGGTAAATAGAACCGATGTCGTGGAAGGCACACCTCTTCCACGCATCCCGTACACTGGTTGGGCCTTCCTCCATACCAGGTACAGTGTCCTGATTGGGCCTTCCTCCATACCAGACACAACCACATTCAATAACACAATCCTCAAGGTTCGAGGAGCTTACCCCCAGATAAAATTGCACCAAACTCCCCTTTGACCCAAGTAGACACATAACATGCTCACATAAACAGTTATACATGCTTTTATCGCAGTTTCACATGCATAATTAATGGGCCTAATTAAAACATGAATTTCGCTCGGATCCAAAATATCAAAGTCAACATTCAAAATATGTAAATTCCATATATTTCATAGACTTAGAATTCATACCTCGTGCGATTTCCTTAAAACTTTGAAGGATAGACTAGAGGCCCGAATAAATGTCGGATCTCAAGTTATACGTGATTCCTACAAGTTTACAGGGATCTTCCCCAAATTCCTAGAAATTAGATTTTTGGAAAACATTAGCCAAACGTGGCCTAAGAGGTATCAAAATGAAGTTCTTACCTCGAGGAGTTCAAATCTTGAATCTAGAAAAAAACTGATAGACGAACGGTCGTCGATCGGCGTCGTGAAGCTCGTAGCCACCCTATGAAGCACGGACACGGGTACGCCGACACGGACACGATACGACACCGGTACGTCGACACGTTAAATCCTAAAAATTGATGACACGACACGGCGGGGATACGTATATATATATATTTAAAAAAATTAAGTTTAATTTTAAGTTCATTCTTATGCTTTTCAGAAATGTTGTTAAAATGTTATCTACAGAATGTTCACTTCACATTTTTCGAGTGTGATTGTTTAATATTAACAAAATGAAGAGAGTGAGATGGTCAAAGAAGATAGAGAGATATATGAGATCGGACAACGAGGGTCTTGAGAGACTAATGTCGGGAGAACGTGAGGAGATAGTAATGCTTGACAACATCAACTCTGATTGTTTTCAAAATGTTAACAAAAACTAACAAAATACAAGTTTTTGGTCAAAAAAGAGTTACCCTCCATGTCCCTTGAAGTGTCCCGCCGTGTGTCGGTGATGTGTCCGCCTCTAAACATTGCATAACAGAAACAAGACACGTATTTTTCGCGTCCGATACGTGTCGGAGGTGTGTCGGGCGAGTGTCGGTGTCCGATACGTGTCGGACACGGGTACCAAGCCCTTTCCGAAGTGTCGGTGCTTCCTAGTAGCCACCAAATCTCCCTTTTCTCTCTCCTCCAAGGATATTTTTAGAAAGTTTTGAAATAATGAAATCTTACCCTTACTATATATAGGCACGACTTCCGTAAATTACGTCTACCTCCCCACGAGTTTCCAAAACTTCTAATTATCGCCCGAAACGTCTTAAACATCTACTTTATTCTTTCACGAGTGAAAACTAAAATTTATAAACGTTTTTGACTAAGTTCCGTTTGGGTCCGAAATAAGGATCCAAAAACTAATTTCTGTGGAATCTCTATACCACCTACCTTTTTATGCAGTGTATCACTCATGTTCTCACCACAGTATTCAAAATGATATATATATCAATATTAAAACTACCATAAATTTACTCTACACAGATAAATTTACTATTCACAAGAATACTAGATATTTCAAATAATATTTAAATCATATAAATGTCATTTAATCATGCTAATGCAATATGAATTACCTACTTCCCGTGTCTCCACTGACACCTCATCGTTGACCCACGTCAACTCATCTCAATTATTTATAAACATTACTAATTCCAAGTGATACCACATATGCTTACTAAAAATGCATTCAAAGCCGGAATGGGTGTGACAGAAGAAGAAGAAGAAGAAGAAGAAGTCTTCAAAGAGGATCCTCTTAATTCTCATGACGCTATGTCCTATGTTCCTGAAAGCTCTACCTTTCCAAACAAAAGAAGAAGGAAGCCAAGAAACAATTCCAAGGAAGTCACCACAAAAGCCATCGACGAGGATAGACTTTCCGTTTTCTTGTTGAGCCCTTTTATGTTTATTTGTTCTTGGGCCATGTTTAGCTTTTTTGGCTTTGGTAGCTAGTTTTGGGGCAGACTCTGGATTTTTCCAGCTTGTGCCCCCTTTTTCTCTAGCATGTTTTTTCAGCGCATTGTCATTCCTAGGGTATGGCCCTTTTTTTCGTTCTAATTAACATTTTTCTGAGGAAAAAAAAAACTAAAACTACAAAAATCCATCAAGTGCTCAAACGCCTGCCAAGTGCAACCATGCAGGTCTCGATTTATACTACATATCTAGAACATCGATCATCGTTTGAACACCAAATGATCCATTCAAACGCAGTACGGTGATTTTCAAGAATTTGAGCTTTCAAATGATTCATTCAAACGCACTACGGTGATTTTTGAGAATTGAGCACTTTTCCAATAATATGTACGTAAGATATGCATGGGCAATATTTCATTATTTTTTCTCAAATAATTTTTTATTCTTAAAGTACTATTAACTAACATACACACTTTTAAACGAGAGTATTTTTCCTCATCCCATATCCTCACCCTTGGTCAGCCACACCATGCTGATATATGTTCTATTCCATCTCTATTTTGCATGTGTATATGTTTTAGTAACACAATTAGGCCACATGACTAAGGGGTAGGGGATTGCCCTATTTCAATTAAAATAGACTAATAAATCGACGTTTGGATTGTCAATAAGGTAGAGGACTATTGGTAAATTAACTAAACAGTCTCTCTAAGTATAAGTTCGAAATTCCTATAGATGAAATTTAGATAGAAGTCATTTTTTTCAGCTAGATTCTCAAACACTCTTCTTCTCCATAATAATCTCTAATTTTTTAGCAACACAAAACGCTAAACCTGTTTAAAAAAATCTCTGCATAAAAAATCTCAGTCATAAAAATTCTTTATTCCCATGGTGATCTCATACTGTTAGTCACACCTTTTTTTAATCAATATATGATACATTATATATACTGGTGGGGCAGCACGTGCTATGCATGCACCCGTGAAATATACGAGTTTTTCTCTTAAAAATAGGCCACCGCCTAATATTGGAGAATTTGAGTGCCCCAAGTCCTAAGCTCTAAATTATTAGTGTTAGTTTTTTAAGCCCAAAGGCCCCCAAACACACCCTTATTATTTGGCCATTATTTTGAATTTTACAAATAACAATTAACAATCGACTATTATTAGACTTTGTTTGGTTCACTGATTTAGTGAGGGAAGTAAGAGAAGGATTAAACAAGAAGAAAAAGTAATTCTCAAGAATATGGGGTGTAATACCCTGTATTTTTGTAATATATTATATAACTAAGACCTGGTATGTTTCCTTTTATACTTGTTTGAGCTTGGCCTTACCCTTGGTATAATTTGGATACCAATCGATTGACGAGTTTTCCAATCGATTGACTTGCTTTGGATACCAATCGATTGAACTTTATCTCAATCGATTGATTGTATCAATCGATTGACACTTATGTCAATCGATTGGAGGCAGCTGGGCAGATTCTTTTGCTCTGGCTGGGGAGAAGCCACGTGAACACCTTTCCTCTATATATACCAGCCCTTTTCCTGCGTTTTTCTCTTTAGAAAAATCAGAGAGAGTGAGAGGGAGGGTTTTGTGTGTGTTTATATATATATACACTCATATATATATACACACATATATACATATATTCATACACTCACACACACAGATGGACTGAGAAGAAGAAGAAGACCAGAAAGAGAAGAGAAGAAGGAGAAAGAGAAGAGAGGAGACAGAGAGTAGAGGAAGGAGAGGGAGGAGCCACCATTGAAGCTCCAAGCTTCAACACACATTCCCAAACACGCCCTTAACGTCTAAGGTGAGTTCTAAACTCACTTGGTAGCCTTACATTGATGTTATGACATGTTTTGAATGAAGAAATGGAGAAGAAACCTTGTATTCCCGTTTATATGTTGCTGGGCAGTCTTCTCTGTGAAGAAGACGAAGTGTCAATCGATTGACACTATATCAATCGATTGACATCTTTCATGTCTCAATCGATTGACATTTTATGCAATCGATTGACATGGATTGTGATCCAATCGATTGAAATGTTTATCAATCGATTGACACTACTTTTATACCAATCGATTGACCTCTATACCAATCGATTGGCAGTTACAGTTTACTGTTTTACTTGTTTAGATGATGTAATAACTATTTAGTTGTTTATTTACTGTTCAGTATTTCCCAGCATGCTTTATTATTGTAATACAGACATGATAACGAGTTAATGCAGCGTAGGGTCGTAGTAACAACAAGAGTAACGGAGAATGTTTATAATGTTAGATAACAGAATAGTTGTGAATCCTTTGGAGTTAACGTTCATTTCATTCAGAGTAGTCGGGCCACATTGGGATTGTCATGTATCGGTAATAGAGTTGAACTTAAGTAGGTTTGCTAAGATTCGGGAACCTTGCGTGGGCGGGCTTTGGTCGATCATATGTTCTTAAAAGCGGTAGACAGACGAAGGTGTCTACGACTGCGGTGGACCGGACCATTTGCCCTAAGATAGCCAGATGATCTAATCATATGTTCTTAAAAGCGGTAGACAGACGAAGGTGTCTATGACATGCGGTGGACCGTGATCACTGGTAGACGTCGCTAAGTCGTGGCATAGAATGATGTACTGTTGTTTAAAGCGTTATATCCCTGACATGCGGTGGACTGTGCATATGTTCTTAAAAGCGGGGGATGGACTAACGTGGTATCCATGACATGCGGTGAACTGTGCATATGTTCTTAAAAGCGGTGGATGAGCAATGGTGTGTTATAGAGTTGAACTATTGTCGAGTCTGTTTCCCCTCAAGACGTGTCTTCGGTCTTAAAATGAGTAAGACGTTAGTAATCGGATAATCGGTTTGATGTAAAGGAGTTACCCTTACAGAATTCTAATTTGGTTACGGCTTATAACTTGTAATAACTTCAATAGTTGATACCCTGTTAGTATCTAACTCACTCGGCTTTCATTAAGCTGACGGCGTTTATGCCGCTGGACATTTCTACGTTCCAGCGCACTCTGGTTATGACTATACAGGTGAAGGGCCTGCAGGAGAGGACTACTATGCCGATGACGGAGTTCCGGTGGAGGATTTTCCCGACGAAGGTCAGACCGAAGAAGACTACTACGCCGAGGACTACCTTTATGCCAACTGAAGACTAGACTAGAATTGTAGTTAATCGTCTTTACTGTTTTGGAACCCTATTTTGTAGTCAGGCATATGTTGCCTTGACATTCGTACTTCCGCTGTTTTATATTTGATTCGAGACTCTGATATGTAATAGTTAGTAACTTCTGTTGACTTTATGTTACGTTGTGATCAGAACCTAGACTTCATTCTTGTTACACTATTACTGCTTGTTGCTTAGTACTGCGTGGTGTGGACAATCATGTGACTTCACCCGTCATTCCCTATGGACCCATAAAGGAAATTTATTTTTCTCTATTTATGCCGTTCCGGGGCGTGACAGGATTTTTGGTATCAGAGCCTAGGTTGTATACCTTTTCGCTCACAGATTGTCCCACACCATCTGGTCCTAGAACCTTGAGATTCTATAGACGAGTATTAAGATTAGTTCTGACTTAAGATAGTCCTTTTTCAGGTAGCATGGCACCGCCGCTGTTCGTTCCAGACGAGTTCGGAGGACACTATGTGTATGAGAGTAGTATTACGCCAGCAGATCCAGAGTACTATGCCTGGAAGGTTAGACAGAGAGCTATTGCAGAGACAGAGCGAGACATGCGGATTGAGCAGCAGAGATTTGGGACCCAGGACCCAGAGGTGATACGTCGGGAGATGATCTACCGCAAGGAGACCTTCAAACGCATCGAGGAGGATTCTCTACTGATGTTACGAGACCGTTCTTCGTACCAGGCTCTACTTGCAGAGGTTATAACAGCGCCTCCACCACCCCAGACACCTCCACCCCCACCGGAGGAAGACATGGCTGATGCACCCCCAGCAGATGAGGATCCGGAGGATGATGATGAGAGCGATGACAACGATGAGCCAGAGGATGCAGATGAGGAGATGGAAGATGAGGAGGACGAGGATACCGATGACGAGGAGCCGGAGTATGATCCGGAGGAGGAAGACCCCGTGGACCCAGCCGGTATGGACGTGCCAGTTGGCGTAGATATTGTAGTTGCAGAGGGTTATCCGATAGGAGAGGATGAGGTAGCCGCAGATGATGACGCAGGTGATGATGCAGTCGTACCAGTCTTACCAGGAGGAGTTATAGCACAGCTAGCAGTTGAGTGGGCTGCAGAGATGGCTGCACATCCCCATGGATTTGAGATCGGAGCACCGGAGTTGGCACAGGCTATGGTACAGGCTGAGGCACTTGCAGCCGCATTTGATGCAGCCCAGGCTGACATGGCCGCTGATGCAGGGGATTTGGGAGCTGTTGTGGAGCATGATGGACCCGAGCTGATCGAGGATGTTGTGATAGAGGATGAGGACATGATGGATGACGATGACATGGATGAGGATGATGTTTTGTCTGAGGTTGCCCCAGAGGACGAGGCTTCCATCTATGGATCCGATGTGGACAACTTTTGAGTCCAGTACCTTTAGGACTTAGACTTTTTCGTTTGACTTTAGGACATGTTGTCCACTTACTTTTGACACTTACATAGACAGCTATTGACCGTAGCCTTTTTGTATAGGTAGCCGCCAGTAGTGGTTTTGTGTATATCTTCCTTTTGTTTAGATCTTGTATAGGACCATGTACTACGCGGTACACAGATGATCTGTTGTGTACTCCGCTGTACATCTTTTGGGTATATATATATGGCAGATCGTTTCTCTTGATTATTTCTGTTATCATCTCATTATTATGTTATGGTTGTGATTTTTATCCGTGTTATGCTTTTTGTTATTTTAGTATGATCATTTCCCCGAGAAGATTGTCAGCTAATCGTTAGATCCTTCATAGGTACACCTCACACGGATCACTATGGTGGGACCCACAAGGAACCAAGCACGACTGGGAGCACCCATTCCCGAGGGTATGGACCCAACTGGAGTCTTCGAAGCTTTCATGCAACGAATGGAGCACATCGGCGATACCTACAATCATGCCACCAACGACAATGGAAACAACCACGTTGTCCCTCCAAGGCAGACAGGCGATAAACTGTTGGAACGATTTCGTGGCCTGCGACCCGAAAAGTTCGACGGCATGGCAGAGCCCTGGAAAGCAGAGCAATGGATACGAGAGTTGGAGCTAATCTTTGAAGCCCTGGAGTGCAGTGAGCTTGACAAGAGACGTCTAGCCGCATTTCAACTGACTTACTCCGCCGCGGATTGGTGGGAGGCCGAGAGAGCCACGATTGGGATTGACGCTGCAAGGAGAATGCCTTGGGAAGCATTCAAGACTCGATTTCTCGAGAAGTATTTCCCTGAGGACGAAAGAGACCAACAAGAGAGAAATTTTCTGAGTCTAACCCAAGGAAACTGGACAGTCAGGGAGTATACCACACAATTTGAGCGACTTTCTCGTTTCGCTCCGCACATGATAGACACCTCCGTCAAGAAGGTCAAGCGATTTCACCAAGGACTCAACCCACACCTCCGGCACATGATGATAGGCCATCTGGGCCAGTCATTTGAAGGGATTGTCCGTCTTGCTTCAAGTTTGGAGAAGGATGCTTACCCTGTGCAAGGACCACAAGTGAATCGACCTCTACCCAGGACCTTCCAATCAAGGAACTTTTCCGCGCAATCATCAAGGAACAATCAGGGATGGAAACCACAGACCAACCACTATCAGGGAACCAAGCGCACATGGGAAGGGACAAGGAAGCCCCAAGCTAATTTTCCTCGACAACAGAGTCAACAGCGAGGACCACCTCAGGCACAGCCCGTCGCCCAGCGACAGAACACTGATGGATGTTTCAACTGTGGAGTGCCCGGACATATTGCAAAGTATTGCACAGCCCCCAAGACCAACCACCGTAATGACCTCGTCTGCCGCAACTGTAACAAGCCTGGTCACATAAGCAAGGATTGTCGAGCACCACGTGGAGGCTACTATGGAGCGCCTGCTCAAGGACAGCAAGGACAGGTTAGGGTGAATGCCATCATTCCTGACAATGCAGGGTATAATGCTGAGGAACAGCAGAACTTGGAAGGTACACTCATTTTATTTCACTGTCAAGTTAGAGCTTTGTTTGATACCGGTGCCGCCCGTTCTTTTATAGCTATTAAGATGGTGCGTGATTTGGGTTTGCTACCCCTAGCACTTGAGCCGACCCTTAATGCCGTTTCGCCCTTGGGAGTATCCGTTAAGTAAGGTAAGGTGTGCAAGGATTGTCCCTTGACACTAGATGATAGGAATCTCCCAGCAGACTTGATAGTCTTGTCAATGTCTGAGTTCGACGTGATCCTAGGAATGGATTGGCTTACTAAGTATGGCGCTAACCTGGATTGTGTTAGTCGGACCATTGTCTTTTCGATGCCTGATTGCCCGCAGATCAGATTTCAGTGCCAACCGTTGAGCGACATGTTTATCACGAGCTGCCTAGCCACGATTAAGACTTCAAACACGGAGCTTACTATCAACCAGATCCCCATTATTCAAGACTTTGAAGATGTGTTCCGAAGTATCTCAGGACTTCCACCAAAGAGAGAGATAGACTTCTGCATTGAGTTAGCACCCGGAACGTTGCCGATTTCCAAGACCCCGTATCGGATGGCGCCAATAGAAATGCTAGAATTGAAGAAGCAAGTTCAGGAACTTGAAGATTTAGGTTTTGTTCGCCCGAGTACATCACCTTGGGGAGCACCAGTTTTATTTGTGAAAAAGAAGGACGGAGAGCTACGACTCTGTATCGACTACAGGGAGCTGAACAAGGTCACGATCAAGAATAGATACCCACTTCCCCGGATAGACGACCTGTTCGATCAACTACAAGGATCAAGGATATTCTCAAAAATCGATTTGCGGTCAGGATACCATCAATTGCTAGTTCGACCGAAAGATATACCGAAAACTGCCTTCAGGACGAGATATGGACACTACGAATTTCTAGTGATGTCTTTTGGATTGACTAATGCCCCGGCAGTATTCATGGACCTAATGAATAGAGTATTCAGACCCTATCTGGATCAATTCATTATAGTATTCATTGACGACATTCTAATTTATTCAAGGACGGCAGAAGAACATAAGAAGCATCTACAAATTGCTCTACAGACTCTCAGAGACAATAGTCTGTATGCGAAATTCAGCAAATGTGAATTCTGGCTTCAGGAAGTTAAATTCCTAGGGCATGGGATTTCTGTAGACTCATCTAAGATCGATGCAGTCTTGAGCTGGAACAGACCAACCAATACGACCGAAGTTAGGAGTTTTCTAGGATTGGCTGGATATTACCGGAGATTTGTGGAAGGATTCTCTAGAATCGCTGGACCGTTGACAAGCCTGACTAGGAAGGAGACGAAGTACGAATGGACCGATAAACATGAGGATGCATTCCGGGAATTGAAGGAGAGACTAACCTCAGCACCCGTACTTGCGATACCTAAGAGTGGTGAACAATTCATAATCTATAGTGATGCATCGCACCAAGGACTTGGTTATGTACTAATGCAAGAAGGGAATGTCATCGCATATGGATCGAGACAATTGAAGCCGCATGAGAAGAACTATCCGACGCACGACTTAGAACTAGCCGCAATCGTGTTCGCCCTGAAGATTTGGAGACACTATTTGTATGGAGAAAAGTTCGACTTGTTCTCAGATCATAAGAGCTTAAGGTACCTGTTCTCTCAGAAGGAGTTGAATATGCAACAACGGAGATGGATGGAACTACTCAAGGACTACGACTTCTCTTTGCAATACCACCCGGGTAAAGCAAATGTTGTAGCCGACGCTCTGAGCCGGAGGCCACGCCTTTTGGTTGCTTCGATTTTGATTAGAGAATGGCGAGCATTGGAGACGTTAGCCGAATTCGACCTTCAACCAGTGGAATCAGGAGAGGGACAACACTTTGGATGTCTTGTCGTGCAACCGACTCTCATCAGCCGCATCTTGGAAGCTCAACAGTCGAACGAGGATTTAAAGTTATGGTTTGCCAAGATGTCCGCAAAGGAACCCGAGATATGGAGTATTAGCACGGACGGAGCACTGAGATGCAAAGGTAGACTCTGTGTGCCAAATGACGATGGACTCAGGAAGAACATTCTGGACGAAGCACACAAGTCAAGAATGACTATCCACCCAGGAGGAAACAAGATGTATAAGGACTTGAAGAGAAACTTCTGGTGGGAAGGAATGAAGCGAGAAGTGGCCGAGTATGTATCGCAATGTCTTATTTGCAAACAAGTGAAGGCGGAGCATCAGAAACCACCTGGACTCCTACAACCGCTACCGATTCCCCAATGGAAATGGGAGCATATCACCATGGATTTTGTGGTTGGATTGCCGAAGTCTCCACAAAACCACGACGCTATTTGGGTAATAGTGGATCGACTCACCAAGTCAGCACATTTTATCGCCTACAGCATGACGTACCCTATTGAAAGATTGAGCCGGATGTATCTACAGCAAGTAGTGCGACTGCACGGTGTACCTGTCTCAATAGTTTCAGATCGAGATTCACGCTTTACCGCAGAATTCTGGAAGAGCCTTCAGACAGCAATGGGAACTTCATTGAACTTGAGTTCAGCCTTTCATCCACAGACAGACGGTCAGACAGAACGAGTCAATCAAGTGATGGAAGATATGTTGCGAGCCTGTGTCATTGAATTCGAGAGTTCATGGGAGACGCATCTACCTTTAATCGAGTTTGCCTACAACAACAGCTACCACACGAGCATAGGGATGGCGCCGTTTGAAGCCTTGTATGGAAGACCTTGCCGATCGCCGCTATGTTGGGCCGAAGTCGGAGATACTCAACTACTTGGGCCCGAGATGATTCGAGAAACCAGCAAAAAGATCCAGATTGTACGAGAGAAGATGAAGACAGCGCAATCTAGACACAAGAGCTATGCCGACAAGCGACGGAAAGATCTAGAGTTTGCAGTTGGAGATCATGTACTACTTAAAGTCTCGCCAGTTCGAGGTATCGTCAGATTTGGACAGAAAAGAGGCAAGCTATCGCCGCGATTCATCGGACCGTTCGAGATCCTAGAACGTGTTGGGAAGGTTGCTTATCGACTTGCGTTGCCGCCAAAGATGTCAGGAGTGCACAACGTTTTCCACATCAGCATGTTGAGGAAATGTGCCCACAACCCAGCGCACGAGATCAGTTTCGAAGATATCGAGGTGAACGAGAACGTGACATACAACGAAGGACCAGTACGTATTCTAGACCGAGGAGTGAAGAAGCTCAGAAACAAGGAGATTCCGCTAGTGAAGGTTCAGTGGAAGCACCACGACGAAGGAGAAGCTTCATGGGAGCTGGAGTCGGAGATGCAAGAGAAGTTTCCATTTTTGTTTTAACCCAGTTTATTTCGGATTTCGGGGACGAAATCTTTTATGAGTGGTGGATGATGTAATACCCTGTATTTTTGTAATATATTATATAACTAAGACCTGGTATGTTTCCTTTTATACTTGTTTGAGCTTGGCCTTACCCTTGGTATAATTTGGATACCAATCGATTGACGAGTTTTCCAATCGATTGACTTGCTTTGGATACCAATCGATTGAACTTTATCTCAATCGATTGATTGTATCAATCGATTGACACTTATGTCAAATTGTCAATCGATTGGAGGCAGCTGGGCAGATTCTTTTGCTCTGGCTGGGGAGAAGCCACGTGAACACCTTTCCTCTATATATACCAGCCCTTTTCCTGCGTTTTTCTCTTTAGAAAAATCAGAGAGAGTGAGAGGGAGGGTTTTGTGTGTGTTTATATATATACACTCATATATATATATACACACATATATACATATATTCATACACTCACACACACAGATGGACTGAGAAGAAGAAGAAGACCAGAAAGAGAAGAGAAGAAGGAGAAAGAGAAGAGAGGAGACAGAGAGTAGAGGAAGGAGAGGGAGGAGCCACCATTGAAGCTCCAAGCTTCAACACACATTCCCAAACACGCCCTTAACGTCTAAGGTGAGTTCTAAACTCACTTGGTAGCCGTACATTGATGTTATGACATGTTTTGAATGAAGAAATGGAGAAGAAACCTTGTATTCCCGTTTATATGTTGCTGGGCAGTCTTCTCTGTGAAGAAGACGAAGTGTCAATCGATTGACACTATATCAATCGATTGACATCTTTCATGTCTCAATCGATTGACATTTTATGCAATCGATTGACATGGATTGTGATCCAATCGATTGAAATGTTTATCAATCGATTGACACTACTTTTATACCAATCGATTGACCTCTATACCAATCGATTGGCAGTTACAGTTTACTGTTTTACTTGTTTAGATGATGTAATAACTGTTTAGTTGTTTATTTACTATTCAGTATTTCCCAGCATGCTTTATTATTGTAATACAGACATGATAACGAGTTAATGCAGCGTAGGGTCGTAGTAACAACAAGAGTAACGGAGAATGTTTATAATGTTAGATAACAGAATAGTTGTGAATCCTTTGGAGTTAACGTTCATTTCATTCAGAGTAGTCGGGCCACATTGGGATTGTCATGTATCGGTAATAGAGTTGAACTTAAGTAGGTTTGCTAAGATTCGGGAACCTTGCGTGGGCGGGCTTTGGTCGATCATATGTTCTTAAAAGCGGTAGACAGACGAAGGTGTCTACGACTGCGGTGGACCGGACCATTTGCCCTAAGATAGCCAGATGATCTAATCATATGTTCTTAAAAGCGGTAGACAGACGAAGGTGTCTATGACATGCGGTGGACCGTGATCACTGGTAGACGTCGCTAAGTCGTGGCATAGAATGATGTACTGTTGTTTAAAGCGTTATATCCCTGACATGCGGTGGACTGTGCATATGTTCTTAAAAGCGGGGGATGGACTAACGTGGTATCCATGACATGCGGTGAACTGTGCATATGTTCTTAAAAGCGGTGGATGAGCAATGGTGTGTTATAGAGTTGAAC
Organism: Hydrangea macrophylla; assembly: GCA_033977485.1. Classification (NCBI taxonomy): domain Eukaryota; kingdom Viridiplantae; phylum Streptophyta; class Magnoliopsida; order Cornales; family Hydrangeaceae; genus Hydrangea; species Hydrangea macrophylla. The sequence goes on from CM066991.1 coordinate 155,846,349, forward strand.
TATTGTCGAGTCTGTTTCCCCTCAAGACGTGTCTTCGGTCTTAGAATGAGTAAGACGTTAGTAATCGGATAATCAGTTTGATGTAAAGGAGTTACCCTTACAGAATTCTAATTTGGTTACGGCTTATAACTTGTAATAACTTCAATAGTTGATACCCTGTTAGTATCTAACTCACTCGGCTTTCATTAAGCTGACGGCGTTTATGCCGCTGGACATTTCTACGTTCCAGCGCACTCTGGTTATGACTATACAGGTGAAGGGCCTGCAGGAGAGGACTACTATGCCGATGACGGAGTTCCGGTGGAGGATTTTCCCGACGAAGGTCAGACCGAAGAAGACTACTACGCCGAGGACTACCTTTATGCCAACTGAAGACTAGACTAGAATTGTAGTTAATCGTCTTTACTGTTTTGGAACCCTATTTTGTAGTCAGGCATATGTTGCCTTGACATTCGTACTTCCGCTGTTTTATATTTGATTCGAGACTCTGATATGTAATAGTTAGTAACTTCTGTTGACTTTATGTTACGTTGTGATCAGAACCTAGACTTCATTCTTGTTACACTATTACTGCTTGTTGCTTAGTACTGCGTGGTGTGGACAATCATGTGACTTCACTCGTCATTCCCTATGGACCCATAAAGGAAATTTATTTTTCTCTATTTATGCCGTTCCGGGGCGTGACATGGGGGAACAACTGTAATTGAAATAAGACACAAGTCAGCCAGTGGAGGCCAAGGTGAGCAAAGGGTGAGCAAAAAAGGGATGAGCAAAAATGCTTTCCATTAAATAACTGTTAGTATAACACAAGAGATAATGGTATAATCGTAAAACCACACCGTGTTATTATACAGATGTGGTGTGACACCCTAATCACATGGGCCACTAAAATAAAATGGCATGACAATTATTTATTAAATTTGAGCAAGTCATGGCTTCCCTATTATCTTTTTTTTTTGGTGCAAAGGAAAGCTAAACATTAATTACCACGTGGAAAGCAAGTTCCCACAGAATCGGCCAAAAGAAGCATACAGAGTTCACTAGGGGGGGCATCAACCAAAACAAGGGGATCAGCTTGTTAACCCCTACGTTTGCAAGGAGATCCGCACACTCGTTCCCCTCACATTTATTATGCTTAATATAACCATCACATAAATTTAAAAGAAAATGGCAGTCTCTAATAATAACACGAATGGGATGGACATGCACCGTCATTGACTGAAATCAGATTGCACGCAGTCATGGAGTCAGTCTCCACCATGATTCTCTTCAGTCCTTTCTCTCTAGCTAGGTTGAGTCCTTGTCGGATACTTTCAAGTTTTGCATGCAGGCTTGTGATGTGTGCGATGTGTCCGTAATATCTTGCCTTCTAGATTCCACGGTCATCTCTGATGATTCCACTAATGCCTCCTCGACCTAGGTTTCCTTTACTGCTCCCGTCCGTATTGAGCTTGTAGCTTCCTGCAATGGGAGGGGACCAACATATTAGATCAGAATTGGTCAGCTGATTGGTGTGAGAAACTCTCTTAAAGGCTGTTTGAATATCAATAGCCAAAGAGGAGGAAAGATTGGCCAGCTGCCAGTCCGTGGTCATTTTATCATTGAAGACGAGATTATTTCTAGCCTTCCAAATATGCCAAGCACCTAATATGAAAAAAAGATCATTAAAGGGATGCATAGTAATATTTTCTTCCGAATCATCCATCCTGTGGAAAATCCATTGATCGAGAGCCATAGAAAGATGTGTCATGTCAGTGGCTATAGGCAAAATATTGCCCCAGAGTTTCCTAGCTTTGGGACAATCACGGAGGATATAGATAGTATCCTCTTTCCAGTAAGAGCACCAGTTACAAGAGGAGTCAAAAATGATGTTTCTCATGGAAAGACAGTATCGAGAAGGCAGCCTATCATGGATGCATTTCCATAAATAAAAAAAAAATTTCAATTTGTTAGGGACTTTCCACTTCCATAATTTTCTCCAGATTGTGTTGTCAAGAATATGGCTGCAATCAGTGAGAAGGGCATAAGCACTCTTAGCACTAAAACAGCCATTCCCAATAAGAGACCAACTGGAGGAGTCAGCTTGGGAGTTATGAGCAGGAACCGGGGGGTAATCAGGATGATGTTTCTCCCTTCCATAGTGAGCCATGGGAGAATAGGATCAAGGTTCCATTAATAATGTCCTTAACCCTGAGGTCAGAGGGTTCAGGAACAGTGTTAAGGGGAAGAAGTGGCCTTGGACCACACCACCAGTGGTTCCACACATAAAGGTCTTGACCATTTTCCACTATCCACTTGGTCCCTCTTTGAATGTAGGAGTTGGTACTGAGAATTCTTTCCAGACATTTGAGTTTCGCCTCTTGGCCTTCTACTCAGACTGAGGGTTGCCATTGAGGTATTTTTTAGTTAAACTTTAGTCTAGAGACCTCCTTTATTACAAATGATATGCCATCCAAGGTTGCCAAGCATAGCTAAATTGTTGTCATGAGCTTTCCTCAGTCCCAGGCCACATTTAGTTTGACCAAACAAACATTGTCCTAACCCACTAAATGAACCTTCTTTTGATTCTCCTGATCACCCCAAAGGAAGTTCCTATTCAAACGATCTATATCATTGCAAACAGAAATAAGTAAGAGCATAGTATGCATTAAATGGTTAGGGATGCCCTCCGTAGGAGATTTCACAAGAGTGGCTCTCCCAGCAAGGGAAAGCATCTGGGTTTTCCAATTAGAGAGTTTTTTTTTTGTATTTTGTTCACAGTATCAGAGAAGATAGTTTTGGAGACTCTCCCATGGATCAGAGGGACTCCCAGGTACTTCTCAAGGTCATTGGTTCTGGTTATAGCACTCTTTCTGTATAAAGCATTCACAATGTGTCTTTGAGTATTTTTGGAGAAGAAAATCCGAGATTTGAAAAGATTGACTTTTGGCCAAACATATTGCAAAAAAGATTCAAAGTGCTCAAGATGCTATTGAGGTTTTTCTCAGTGGCTTCAATAAAGAGTAAAATATCATCTGCAAAGAAAATATGGAAAATCATGGATCCTGCTCTAGTGGCCTTGAGACCAGTCCATTGTCCAAAATGGACCTTCTCTTCGATCATGGTGGCCAGAATTTCCATGCAAAAGACAAAGAGGTAGGGGAAGATAGGATCTCCTTGTCTGAGACCTTTCTTAGGTTTGAATCCTTCGAGAGGACTACCATTGAAGAGGATAAAGAGTTCGGTGGTAGATATGCATTGCATTTTGAAATTTATCCAAATAGTAGGGGAATTAAAACTTTCAAGATTTTTTTCAAGAAATTCCCATCTAATACGATCGTAACCTTTTTCGAAGTCAATTTTGATAATCATCCCCCCTTTCTTACCCTTTCTACCATTGAGAGTATGGAGGATCTCTTGGGTAATAATGATGTCTTTCGTGCTACGCCCAAGAATAAAATTACTCTAGTTAGGGCTCACCAAATTGTCCAAAAAAAGGCATCAGTCTTTGGGACAGAATTCTAGTGAAGATCTTATACGAGATATTGTAGAGGCTGATAGGTCTGAAATTAGAGATGGACTCAGGATTATTGGTTTTGGGGATTAAAGCCACCAGGGTTTTATTTATTTAGGGGGGAGGGGAAGGTCCCAGTTTGGAAATAGGATCGGACAAAATTTAGGATGGAAGGAGAAACAATGTTCCAGAACTTCTGGTAAAACCCAACATTGATGCCATCAGGACCTGGGGCTTTGGAAGTCCCCATGTCAAAGAAGGCCTTATATATCTCCTGCTCAAAGATAGGCTTGCATAGGATTCTTTTGTCACAGGCGTTGAAATATCTGTTAGGGTAGGTGAAAGTGGACATGATCCAACTCAAAGAGATTAATGAAAAAGTTGTTAACATGAGTCTTGAGAAGAGAGGGATCCTCAATCCAATTTCCTTAACTATCTTTGAGGGAAAGAATTTTGTTTCGTTTCCTTTTAATGATAGTAGACATGAAAAAATTTAGTATTAGAATCGCCCAAAGCAAGTGATTCGTATCCAATATTGCATTCTTAACTTCATGATTTTACCCTTATTGGACACGAATTATCACTTATATTGGGAGATTTAATAGATAAATTGTACTTTTGTTGATCTTGTTTTTTGTTCACTTGTTGCTAATAAAAGCCTCTTTCTTGTAGGAAAAGGAAAAGAATCACCACTCTGCAAAACTGGATCGATCCGGGTTCTTACGGTGGATCGATCCGCTACTGCCCAGGGACCTGGAGACGTCTTCTCACAAAGCCGAATCGATTTGGCTTTTACACGCGGATCGATTCGCAATTTTGGACGGAGATTCTGCTTGCGTTTTGGAATGTCGGATCGATCCGGTCACAAGCCGCGGATCAATCCGCCCCTGCTGTGTTTTGCCCCATTTTTAATTACAAGTTTGCCATTATGTGGGTTTTGTATAAATAGATAGAGATAGTTTTATTTTAGGGATCTTGTTTTTTTTTTCTCCCAACATTTTTCTCCTTCTCTCATTTTTGGGAACCCACTTGGTTCCCTTCCATTTCTTCTTCCTTTGTATAAACTTGAAGCTTGGATTGAAGTTTTAATGGCTAGGTATATTTTCTATCTCTTTTCTTTTGATGATATTGCTATGCTTTCTATCATTAGTTAGATTACTTAGGTTGTGGATCATGAGCTCTTGGATTTAATGTTGTAGCATTTCTAGGGTTCATTTGTGTAGGATTCAAAACTAAGGACTTCATCTTTTTTGTATTGCATTTTTTTATTGTCAAAACTTAGACTTTGAATCCTACCCTATATATTTCATATGGAATATTATTTAACCTTGTGTTTTGCACTCCATGTGTTTGATAAATGTTGTGTGTGAGATTTATAACATGGGGTCTTCATCTTTGATGTCAAGCATCTTTGATTGTTCAAACTCTTGGGTTTTAAATACTATCTTTTGAAGGCTTCATAGGTGATTTGTCCACCAACCAGATTAGTTAGTGTAGGGTGGACAAATCATTCGGATTAGAAGCCATAAAGGCTTCATCTTGCGTGTCATGCATCCTTGATAGTCAAACGTTAGCTTATAATCCGTTTCTATAGAAATCTCAAAGCTCCTTTTATCTTTCATATAGATGCACTCCTTATGCTTGATAATATGCCACAATGAGATGTTATCTTAGAGTGTGCTTAAAACATTAGTCCATTTCATCTTGTTGTGACCCAAGATGGGGGGGGGGGGGGGGGATGATCCCAACCTATTGCTTTTTAGATTAGTATTTATTTACACTTCTCTTCTCCAAAAACCAAACAAAAATCCGCAAGACGCAAAGTCATTTTTTCTCCTTTTCTTTATCATCTTTTCTTATTCTCTTTCTTTTGAGCATTATAATTAGTTACTAAACTTCCCAAACGTTGTTCTTGTATCAATCCCTGTGGACTCGACACCCTACTTCCAACATACTACGTTTTTAATAGGGTTAAATAAGAACTTGATTTTGACAACATCAGCAAGCCAGTTAGTCCTGGATTTTTGGTGCCACAGTTTTTCTTCGCAGAAGAGAATTTGTTGGTACTCATTTTGGAGAGCTTTCTCCAATAAGAAAAGGTTATGAGAGTAATGAGAGCTCAAGGCAGATTGGATACCATTTACATTGGCCAAAATTCTACATTTTTTTTTTTAAATGTTGCCGAAGGCAATTTTGTTCCAAGACTTAGCTTTAGATTTGAAAAGATCATTAGCCACTAAAAGGTTCTGCTGGGATGAGGTCTAGGTTTTCTGAATAACATTGGGGAAGTCTGGGTAATCAAACCACATGTTTTTAACTTGAAAGGGTCTGTCGGGTCTAAGGGGAAGGGGAATCATACCATTAGTATAGATAATAAGAGGATTATGATGAGAATAAATTCTGGGAAAACCTGAACAGCGGTGTTGGGGAAGGAGGATCTCCAGCTAGCATTAGCTACTGCCCTATCCAACCTCTCCATAGTGTTAGCTAAACCCCTTCTGCCATTGGTCCAAGTCATGTTGGGTCCTGAGGCACCAAGGTCCATCAGACCACAAGCATTTAGGTTGTTGTTGAATCTAACAGTACGCACCTGCACATCACAATCAGAGTAGCTCCTTCTCTCGCTAATGTCCGCGAAGTCGTTGAAGTCCCCGCAGCAAGCCAAGGGTTGTTCTGGGGGTGGAAAATATCCTCAAGATTTTGCCAGAGGAGATCTCTATTCCTGGGATTTGGGCTGCCATAAATGGAAAAGAAAACCCAGTCCTCGAAGTCTCTGTTCGACACTAAGACATGAATGACTTGGGGGTCAATCTGTATGGTAGTTGATCTTGTCAAAATCAAGATAAAAAGTATGCTTTACTTTAAGAGATTTGCAGTGTGAAAGTAAAGGTTGAACCCACAGAGATTGAATTACTAAAGCACTTTAATCTTAAAACCTAAATCTAATTAATTAAGAAAATAGAGTTTTGATTTTGATTTTTAGTTAAACTAAGAACAATAAAAGTAAATCTAAACTATGAAAACAATTAAAAGTTGTTGTAAATGATATTTAAAGGGAACCTAGGATTGCAAATCCACCACTAGCTTCATAATAAGAGTATCTATGCATTCAATTAGCTTATTATATTAGATGATAATGGGGAATTGTAGCTACAAGCCCAATTCCTCAGTCAAGAAGATAACTAGTTTCAAGCACCAACATAATTCATCTTCGGTTAGCACGGATTGTCTCACACTATACTAGGGTTGCGACACAATCCGTCTTTCCTAGGCATGAACTATTCGGCAACTTGATATCACAATTCAAATAAACACCATTACATGTAAATAATCCATACAAGCACAGCAAATATAGATCATTGAGCACATCACATTCAAAATAGATCTAAGACAAGAATAAACTTTGAAAGCAACGATTTAATCAATAGAAGTTTGATTTTATTATAAAAAATCCTCTAAACATGTAATCATCATCCATACATAATAAAACTAAAAGAATAACATAAAATACACCCTATTACTTGGCTAGGGTGTCATTGAAACCCTAGATATAGGTTTAGTTGGTCATGGAAGCGATGAACGGCAAGAGGTTGATGGAGGAGGCCATAGAAATCCTTGGTCTTCTTCTTCTTCTCCTTGCTTTCCCCTCTTCGATGGCTGTGTATAATGTTGTTAGTGATGTGTATTATGGTGTGTAACAATGTCTAACCTAAAAATTGAATTACAATAAGATATATATATATATATATTTTGGAAGAATTAGGAAGCTTTCCTAAACCTAATCGTACTAAAACTGCTGTAAACTACATTTTGGACGTAATTAGGCAGTTTCGTTCATGTGAGGCTCTTCAGTACACAGAAATATGCGTTTTTGGTTTTTTCGTACGGATCGCGCGAGTGGGCCATGCGAGCGCGTTTTTGGGAGGTCGCGCGAGCGGGTCGCGCGAGCAAAGTTCAGGATTGTCGAGCGAGCAAGCCGTTCGCGCGAGGTGCCTTTTTTTGCTCCTTTTGCTTTGTTTTTACACCCTATTTAGCCTAGATTCTTGATTTCTTCCAAAACCTGACAGAAAATGGAAAACAAAATAAAAATACAATAAAACAGGGTAAAAAGTTCTAACAAATATGAATTAAGGCGTGTAATTAGGACTTGCTCACTCCCGATCAGTAGTGAGTTTTACAAGTTGAGGGTTCCAAAGAACCCAAATGCCTCCAGATCTTCCCACTGGGTCAATGTGGATATGGTCGCTAAGACCCAGGTTATTGAAGAAGTGGTCAAGAGGGGCAATAGACACCCTAGTCTCAGTCAGGACAGCCACCGTGGGGAGGTGGACGTTGAACAGATTGGAGAAGGTTTCTCAAAATGTAGAGTTTCTAGCTCCACGATAGTTCCAGACTAGGATCTTCATAGAGAAATGATTGGGGATGTTAGGACTGAGGGTAAAGAGATTAAGGTCTCTCTGTATGTTGAGTCGAATCTGGTCGTCGAACTCCAATGCCGTTGGTCCCACCCGTACACTGTAGGATTAGACTGCGGCTGCATCTAGGTTCAACTGTGCAATCATTCTTACTATCTCGGTTAGCCAATGGATGCTCATAATGTAACAACCTGCATTTTCATTTAATTTAATTTGAATTTTCATATTTAATCTGTGTTCGTAGGATTATTTTAAATTGCAAACTCTCATGTCTAAATATCATTAATTGTTTTATTTCATGTTGAAATTCTTATCGGGGTCAAACTGTAATTTTTTTATCTGTGTTGAATTTCAAAACCTGTATTTCAAATGGTGGAAATGTTTGCTTTTGACTCAAACTGTATTTTTATAAAATCAGAAGACCATTTCTTACTCTAAAATGAATTTTCTGTATTTTTGTGACGAACACCGCGTCACGAAAATACCAGTTTATGTTCAAAACTGTCCGCGCTGTGCTAAACTTCCACAGATTGTGGAAGTGATGTAAAGCTAGATTTGACATACACTTTAATTGCCATTTATGGAAACTAATCATTGGTTAAGGCAATGTTTGGGAATGTTTAACTTGTGTGTGTAATTTTTGTGCCATAAGCTAAATTCCCAAACACACTTAATTTGACCCCTACACATCTAATTGCCCCGTACTCTCATATACAGCAGGTTATACATGTATATACGTAAGATTATATGCTGCTAATTGTGAGAAGTTAGTGAATTGTTAAGCTAAACTCAATTAGTGGAGTAATCCTAAAAATACTTGGAGCCCAAGCTCACTTCTTTCAAGCTTCTATTTATACACCCTCATACTATCTCAATCACACACTTTCTGCACTTCAATCACAGAGAGAGAGTTTGAGAGTTTAGTTTCTAAAATTTTTCTGGAAGAAGAAGTTACACAAACTCCATAGCCAAGCTTGGAGTATTTCTTGTTTGGTCTTATTCTTTCTCAACAAACACACAATTCTTGATCACAGTGAGTATTACTAACTCACTCAGATTGTAATCCATTCTTTATTTACTGAATTGTGTAGTTAATTTATGAACCACTATTGATGTTGTACGTTGAAAATTTCATAGCTTGAAAATCACAATTTTCCAAACTCAACCAAAATCCGTTTTTAGAATGAAATATGAAAGATTATACATTCTACATGCCATGTTTCAAGTATTAGAGTCTAATTTGATCACATGAGAAAGTATGCTAAAAATGAAGTTTTGACATCTTTTGAAATTTCATAAAATTCTAGAATTATAGATTGATTCATGTTAAATTGATGATGGATTCATAATCCTTATGAAAAATCGAAGAGATTCATATATAATAAGGCCTAGTAACTTCCAAAATTGAAAATGGGTCAATTTGGACCCTTAAACTGAAAACAGGGGATTACCAGTGAAGAAGACGAAGCTACTGCACAAACTCGCGCGTGCGATCGCGCGAGCGGCCCGCGCGAGCGACCCCTCATGGGAGCGACCCGCGCGCGCGATCCTTGTTTCCCCAGGCAGACAGAAGAGTTTATATTATAAATTGAAAAATGGGCAGATCGCGCGAGCAATTTCTGACAAATTCTGGTTTTGCTTGTTTTGTGTTAAAGGACTGTTTGGTTCAACTTTTAAGGACTGTTAAGGCCCTGTTTGGGAAATTTATTAAAACAGAATCTTAACTGGTTGTGTTTGAACGAGTAGAATGATGTATTAAGACTTATAAAACTTCGTACGTACGTTATGCCTTTAATTCAGTATTTTGCTTTATGTTTAAGTTCATGTTATTCATGTGAGGTCAGTGGTACATGCATGAGGGTGTTAGTCAGTGTGGAAAAAAGTAATGGTCAGTGTGGAAAGAGTTTGAGATTGAGATTGAGGTTGTGGTTGTGGTTGTGGTTATAGTTGTGGTTGTGGTTGAGGTTACGGCGAGAGTATCTTTGAAATGCGACGGTGGCAAATAAGGACACTCCCTGACACCCATGGTAGCGTTAAAGTGTGTGACGCCGAACTTGGACACTCCCTAGCACCCATGGTAGTGCTAAAGTGTGGCCTACGGACACTCCCTGATACCCGAGTCTGGATACTGCGTGAGGTTGCTCCGGTATTTGCATGGCAGATTAGGTATTCAAAGTGGAGGCAATGGACACTCCCTGGTACCCCGGACCAAAGTGTGAGGCAAACTGGACACTCCCTAGCGCCCCGTTGCTAAAGTGTGGCTATCTTAGTGTTTCAAAGATACTGGAGTGAGATAGTGGGTTGTTGTGTCTGTCGAGAGAAAAGAGTCGGCAAGATGAGTGTGGTGCATTGTCTCATACACGAACATATGCTTTTATGAATGAACGACTTTTAAGATATCCCTTGTTGTTTTATAAAATGAATTCTTTCTGTGGTCAAACGATTGATTTTACAAAATTGAAAATGGAGAAAGGTAAATGAGTATGTTTTACATTCGAAGTCATGTTTTTAATACTCACCAGCTTCTTGAAGCTGACGACGTTGATGCGTCCTGGACATTCGTGTTCAGGCTTTTCAGGTTACAACTATGCTGAGCCTTATGACTATGCTAATTGAGAACGGGTGCTTCTGGAAGAGAGTCTGTTATTGTCATTGCACATTTTAAGTTATATGTTTAAGTTTTAAACTGTTTTGTAATAAGGATGACTGTAATAGACATTAAGTTATTGTTTTGTTTCCAGGCAGTCTGTGCCTTTAGATGACCCGTGCTGTAATATGTAATAAGTTAGAAAAATTTTATAAGCCTTGATTGCTCTGCTCTGATTATTGTTTATTGTTGTTCGACGTTTGGGACGGAATCGATCCTTCAAACTGTCGCGACCTACGGGTCCATAAAGGAAATTAAACGCTTTCCTTATTTATGCTACGCCGGGGCGTGACACATAAGGCTCACTGAGTTGATTCTGCGAATTTCTTGGAGGCAGATCGATTCTCATTTGAAGCTAGTTTCAGTTGCCATGATCAACTCGAACAGGTTTGTCGTTAGCTAAAGACGAGTGGTGAGGAGCGGGAGGGTCAAGATCAGACAATCCTGGGTCAATAGAGTCTAAAGGGTTTGGGCTCAGGGGGATGTGAGTTGAGGGAAGTGAGGGGTTAGGGGTTTCAAAAGGAGGGTGCGCAAAGGTTAGGGCTTTGGTTGGGGATAAGGAATTAGGGTTTCAATATGCATCGGGTCAGCTGTGGGATCAAAGTTAGAAGGGGATGGATGGTTGGGATTGTACCTGTCATTGATACACGTGGTGGCACCATGTTCGTTATTCAGGGGGTTGATCTCTTGTTTTTCTACTTGGGCACATGGGTTTAATAATGGGGATTTGGGATTAATTTCTAATTTGCTGGTTGAGGGTTAGCTGCGTAAGTGGGCCTTCGAAAGGCAGTGGGCTTCTTGGTTTTTCTGTTCTGAATGAGCATCCAAGGCCCATAGCCATTATCTTGGCCCAGTTGTCTGGGCATAGTAATTTTGGTTGGGTCCATACCCTCAGGCCCAGAAGCTATAGTTCCAGTGCTAACAGTAGCATTGGAATCACACCGTTGGGTTTCCGGTGACTTGCTCTGTTCTCCGACCATCTGAAGCTTTTCTGATGACTTTTTTTAGAGGGCAAAGACCCGTTCTGTGACCCACGCAGCCGCAGGAAAAGCATATGGTATAGATATACTTGTAGTCCACTCTATAGAACTTTTCCCCAATTTTGAATCCTGGAATAAGAGGTTTACGAAGATCAATCTCTACTCAAATTCTAGCAAACTTGCCTCTGCTTGAGGAGGCAATATTATAGTCAGTTTTAAGAGGCTTCTATTAGGGATATATACTAAAAGCCATGCTTTATGTAGTTAATTTAATATTTTAATAAAATCAATTATTCCAATTTTATGAGAATCTGTGTTGGCAATGTTTGCATTATATTGTGCATGTGTGTCTCTTATTCTACATAGTAAGCGGTTTGGTGTGTAGAGTTCAGCTTACACACGGAAGATCAAACCATCAGATCTTGTAGAATGTAAGATTTTGGTTTACAGTCTTAGATGGGATTAGACACACTATCGGTAGGACTGCAGCATGGTGATGTAGTAGATTTGTCTTGATTACGGGAAACGGGTATAGTTTCAACTCACTATGCTGGTACACTTTGTGTATTAAACGGGACCGACTTGGGGTAATTATCTTTGTACTGACTTATAAGATAATTAATACCTCATGGCTATTATGAGTGCTTATGCTCTAAATCCGAAGTTAATTTATAAACACGTACATTTTATATTTACGCTTTGATCCCTAAAAGGGTGAGATCCTTAAATGGGTCAATATCTCATTGAATTGGGTGACAATATTAGTTTTTGGTGGATATTAATTAATGATGGAATCCATGTCTCAATTTTGGGATTGATGATATTCCCTTGAGAAAGCTTATAAGTTTTGATTATGTCAAACCCTGCAGGTGGAATTTGTATCCGACATATCAGATAAGTTAAGCAGAGGATCTCAAGGAATTTTAAGAGATTAATTAAATATGATTGTCAGTAATTATAATTAATTAATGGATATCTGTAATCTTAACGTGGGGAGATAATAAGCATTTAATAACATAGAGCTCGAAATATATTTTTGAGGTAAGAGTAGGAGTGCAATTATAATTCTTTAGTGGTATAAATTATAATTTATGGAAGGAATCTGATTCAATTCGAATTAGGATTTCCTAATTCCATAAGGAAACCTATTCCGTATTGACTTCGTATGGTCCCTATCGTAGCCTATATATATGTTGCTTTGGCTTTCTTCTCGTTTTGCATTTTTCCATCAAGAGTATTATAACTCAGAATAGAAAAGAGAGCGTAAAAAGAGAGAGCAGAAAATAGAAAGGATTTTGAAAGAGCCCACACTCAGTTCGAGATTCTGGTAGCTGAGGAATACGGTAGAAGATCGTGAGCTGCTATCGAGCCTGTGTTCTCGATTCGTCTACTACAGCAATCCATTTTTGCAGTTTAAGGTAACCCTAGTTCCGCCTTTGTAGGGTTATTGTAGTTTTCACGTAATTTTTACAGTACCAACTTATACGCACTGTCAATGGATTCTGGGAATGCAGTTTCCTAACAGCTTCCCCAAGGCTTTCCCAATTTGGAAGAGAGTTTTCTCTTCGAAATATTCAATGGGGAGTTGAGGGAGTCTAACCCAGACGGCGGTGTTGGCTTCTTCGCCTTCTGAGGGTTTGAAATCATGCATCCACTTCCTAATAGTGAGGCAGTGGTTTTGGATAATCCAAGGACCCCCGGAGAAGACATACCGAAAATCAGCTGCCATATCGAATTTGACCAAATAGAACTCTGATTCTAAATCAACCATCTCGAAGTCACCTTGGGGGTGCCACAGCCGCTTAATTGTTGAAGAGATTTGTATCCAATGGGCCTTCACAGAAGGTTGATGATCAAGCTATTTCTCCGAGCCCTAATTTTGTCCAGGTAGGATTTGGGAAAGGGAATATCAGGGAAAAGTGGGTTAGGGTCTTCGTCCCTAGAGGGGAGTTCTTCTTCTTGGGATTCTTCACCGAACAGATCCCCTTCTCCACATACAAATGGAACATTTGCTGTTTTGACACCATTAAGGGATTTCAGTAAACGATTTCACTTTTGGAGAGGGGGAGGGAGGGATCGGTTTCCGATTACTTATCTACCATGGGTGCATCAGGATTGTCTTCATTTCCATGTCTGTTTTTACTTTTCTTTGTGCTCCTTTGCAAGTGGTCTAGTTCTTCTAGAGAAAGGTGATTGTTGGATTCGCTGTTAGGGTTGATGGTGGCTAAGGGGATCAGAGGAGGGATTACGATAAGCTCTGGTGTAGTCATTTTTCTGTTTTCAAGAGGCATATCATTCCCCACTCTTCAGGTCCTTTTAATTTTAGTAGCCATATGGTCCCATGTGGGACATCACACCACATTAGCATGATAACATGGTGTTACGAATTCACTAAATAACTTCTCATACAAGTGTGGGGAATGACGTGGCAGAATGAAGACCTTCCACACCTCTCTAATATGTCTGAGTAGTAGTAGGAAGAATAGAGAGAATCGTCCTATACGACTATATATAAGAGTGTAATTACAATTAAGGACAAATCAAATAGGAAACTACGGGTAAGATGGAGGGCACATTTGGAAGTGCAAAAATTCGTGCAGCTTGCTTTAACGAGGTGCTCTATTCTTATAAAATAGTAGATATGTATATATGTACATGCTTAATTTCTCAAGGGGGTGGTTGTGGGTATTAATAGTCCTTTGGATAAATTACACTAACTCCCCCTGAGGTTTGGCATTTTGTCACTTATACCCCCTAAGGTTTTTTAGGTTACACTGACCTCCCTTCAGGCTTGTGGGTTGGTAACACTGACACCCCCTACTGTTAACTATCGTTAGAAACGGAAGTTTTTGGCTAACATAAGCAAGTCAAATTCTTGAAAATGCCCAAAATACCCTTAACAACTTCTTCTTCTTCTTCTTCTTCTTCTATTTTCCATCTACCCCCTCTCTCTCCACACCACTGTCGCCCACTTGTTTGATTCAAGTCAACAAATATTGAGGTACTTCACATCACGTGCATATATAAACACACCCTACATACACACACACAAAACCCCCCCTGCAAAAGGTGACCTTTTGAACCATTGCCCCATCCGTCTAGACATTCTCTCTCTCCTCAATACGCTTCTGAGAATTGAATATATATATATATATTTCCTATTCAATCTATAGATTAGAGAGTGATTTGATTCAGTGGGTTGCATTTCAAATCTGGGTGTTGGTGTTGAAATGGCCGCCGATGAATCTAAGAAATGGGTGTTGATGGTGACCGCACAGACGCCAACCAACATTGCAGTGATAAAGTACTGGGGAAAGAGAGACGAAACCCTAATATTGCCAATCAATGACAGCATCAGTGTGACACTTGATCCAGAACATCTTTGCACCACTACCACTGTTGCTGTTATACACACACACACACACACACACACACACACATATATATAGGTTTATCCCAAGTTTATTCCATTTTTGTGATTCTGTTTAGATCCCTTTATGTTTTCCCTTCTTCGGATCTCTCTATGCTCAGACAAAAACCTCTCACTTTAATCACAGCTCCTCTTCTTGGTCGAATTGGGTTTTTGCAGCAATTGATAATTTCAGCGATTTAATCACCTGTTTTAGAATAATTCATTCCCATGAAGAGG
Source organism: Hydrangea macrophylla (assembly GCA_033977485.1). Classification (NCBI taxonomy): domain Eukaryota; kingdom Viridiplantae; phylum Streptophyta; class Magnoliopsida; order Cornales; family Hydrangeaceae; genus Hydrangea; species Hydrangea macrophylla. The sequence continues at coordinate 155,861,533 of CM066991.1, forward strand.
AATTCGTGTTCTGATGATGATGATGATAACGATGAACAACAATCTCAGAAATCAAAAACCCAAAACAAAGATGATAAGAACAATGAGAAATTGTTAATGAAATCGGAGTAGCTTAGATCTGCTTAGTTATGGTTCGAACCCTCAGATCCACCCATCAAAGAGGTACTTTAGCAATATACACATATCTGTCAAGCTCTTCCGGCCATGGCAAGGATGGACTCCCCATCTTCTGGGTTCGAATGGATGTGTGTGTGCGTGTGCGTGCGTGAGAGAGAGAGAGAGAGAGAGAGAGAGAGAGAGAGAGAGCAAGCGTGTTTTGTGTTTTCTGGAGGGGTATAATTGTCTTTTTAATATTGCCGTTAACGGCGTTAGCTTGACGTCTCTGACAGTGGGTGTGAGTGACATGTTTGAAACCTCAGGGGGTGTGAGTGAAAAAGTTTGAAACCTCAAGGGGTGTCAGTGTAATTTACCCTAGTCCTTTTAATTTAGTTGTCCAACCCCTTCCCCTCCCTTCAGTAGCCAAACGTGACCTTATTTTAGTTTTATTATTATTATTACTTTTAATTTAGTTGTCCAACCCCTGCCCCTCCCTTCAGTAGCCAAACGTAACCTTATTTTAATTTATTATTATTATTATTATTATTATTTTTTATTTCTTAGCTTGAAAAACGTGAATTGGCTATGAGCCTATTTATTGACTACAGGAGTCTAGAACAAATGGTAAAAGTTTTTCCCTCTATCACCGTTTCATCCAAAAACACACGGACTTGCTCAACCTCAATCTCTGTGTCTCGCTCAACCTCCTCTCTCTCTCGCACACAAATCAGGTCCGCTCGGCTTGACCTTCTTTGGGGCTAGATATGGTAAGTCTGAAAATTGATTTCATATGAACATTGTTGTGTTGTTCATCAGATTTTGATTGGATTACATGGAACACATTTATACTCTTCGGAAATCGAAACTCTCACTTTAGATTCAATTCCTACATGTTAGAGCATTATTATATATATATGTTCCTTTTCTATTCTATATATCATACTATCTCCCAAAAACCCTAATGTGCATTGCAGTCCATTATTAGGTGCTTCTCTTTTGGGGATTTCATCAGATTATCTTCCCCAGCCTGAGACCTCTTGAGTTGGGTCGGTTGACCCATTCTATTTCCCCAACACCAATCCAACAATATTGACTAGTGCATGACTATGTGTATGCATATGTAAATATATATATATATATATACATATTTTGTATATGTTAAAAATTCCCGGAAAAAAATAGGCCCTTCTATAGCACCAAAACCTTCTGTTAAACTAAACCCTTCTGCTGACAGAGAAAGAAACTGGGTAGCAACAGACTAGAGATGGGGAGGAAGAAGAGGCAGAGAAAGCCAGCAGCAATAGAAGAAGAAGAAGAAGACACATCAAACCTTCCATGCGAAGTCATATTCCTCATTCTCTCTAAACTACCCGTCAAGTCTCTGCTGCGATTCAGATGCGTTTGTAAACCATGGCTTTCCCTAATCTCTGAACCCCATTTCATCAAAACTCATCTCAATGAAGCAATTAAGTCGGATCGCCAAAGAGTCATCTGCTCACTGTATAAGTCAGACTGTTTTTTTGATGTGGACTATGAAACTGGTGGTGAACCAGAAGAAGAGGTATTATACTTTCCAATCAAGAAATATCGCAACGCCTCAGTCTTGTGTTCTTGCAATGGTTTAGTACTTTTGCGGCCTAAAACTGACAAGATGTATGTGTTGTGGAATCCATCCACAAGAGAATATAAAAAATTACCGTGTCCTTGCTCTGAAATTTGCCATAATTCTTTCCATCAGATTTGTTACGATTCGTCCATTGATGACTACAAGGTGTTTATTATCTATCTCGGTGGAGAGTCTGGAAACAAATGTTTTTATTTCGTGGTTTATTCATGGAAAAGCAATTCATGGACAGAGGCTAGAGAATTCCCTTATAAGACACCCTATCGTGATGGGGTCACTGTGAGTGGAGTTCCACACTGGGTTGTGACTCCAAAGAAAGGCCATAACCTGGGATATCTCCCCCAAATTCATAGCGGGAGGGTTGGGGACAACAGTAATTCACTAGCTCCAACAGATGAGCCTTCTAAAGTTTCTGAAACTTCTTCCTCCAAAAATCGCCTGCTTTTTCATAAAGCAATGCCTAGTTATGTGTATGACCCCTCTATAAGTTATGCTATCATTTATTTTGATTTTGTAGAGGAGAAGTTTAAGGAGATGTCACTGCCTAACTGGATATGTGATGACAACAGGTTTTACTTGACAGTTTTGAGAGGGTGCCTTACTTTATATCTGAGTAAAAGAGACTGCGAACAAGTTGATGTATGTGTAATGAAGGAATATTGTAATAGGGATTCTTGGTCTAAGCTAATCACCATCCCATGTGTTGTTGGATCTACAATTTTATATTACTCAAAGCCGATGTGTTATACAAAGAAAGGTGAAGTTGTGTTGACGGACAATGCTACAGTAGTCCTATATGATCCTAAAGAAAGTAAGGTGAGGAATATGACACACTTAACTGGTATGAGGTATCCCTTGACAGCTGTTTCCTATGTGGATAGTCTAGCTTTGCCCACATGTGTCAAGTTGACTAAGAAACAACAACATAAACACAAAGAAAGTGAAAAGATGAAGGAACTGTAAAAAGGTTGTTCAATAACTCATTCAACGGCTTCAGTTTTTCTTCCAATATGTGAGTCTTCTACATTGATGTTATGTTCTACAAGTAAAAAATGTGTATTGTTCTTTTGCCTTTCGAGTAAATTTATCCGTTTGTATTATTATAATTCAAACCTATTTCTCCTACTTTATTAATGGTTCAAAGTATTTGAAATGCGCTGATAATTTGACATTGGTTGCTATTGTGAAGTCAATTTGTGGTTAAGTCCACTGGCGGAGGCACATTGGGACCAGGGGGGCCCAGGTCTCCTGAGATTTTGAAAATTAAAATTTTACCCTAAGTTTTTTTAGTATTTTACATTTAGGCCCCCCTCAATTATGTTTAGGCCCCCCTTAAATTATGTTTAGGCCTCCCTCAACTTATGTTTAGGCCCTCAAAGGGGTCCAAGGCCCATTTTAGTGCTATCAACTACATATATATTGATATACAGGTATATACAACTCAAAGGAAATGCGCCTAAAATTTTAAAAATTACACTTTTTGTGTGATAATTTTATGCGTTTTAGAAATAGACCCCCTTAAAATTTTGAAAGACACTATACAATATTTACGTGTCACCGAATAGACTTATATTATAAGTATATCCCCAAAAAATCACAATTATAGACAAGTAGACCCTAAAAAAATTGTCAATTATGTATGAATAGACCCCAAAAAAAAAATTTCGGGGGCGCTGCCCCCGAACCCCCATATAGCCTAGGCCCCCCCTGGCCAAAATTTCTGGCTCCGCCCCTGGTTAAGTCATACATTGTCATGTCATTTTGATATGATGATTGATGGGAATCATGCTTTGGATTTGAGTTTTGAAGGTCACATACAACTGTGAGCACCTTAAACAATATTCTAATTCGTGTCCTCTAGGCTTCTTTTGATGTAGTAAAAAATCTCTGTTGGCAAAAATATAGTAATGGGTTTTTATCCTTCTCCATTTTTAATGGTTCAAAGTACTTGAATGTACAGTATAATTGACATTATTATTTTGTGAAAATCATTTTTTCGGTTTATCATCCAATTTCACAAATTAAGAGTCTTTAATTCCATTTTTGGATGCCCCATTTTAAGAGTCCTATTTGAAAAGTCAATGTACTTTAACTACACATTTCCAAATTTACCATTTATTATATAGAACTCTCCCACATTTTCTTTGATGTGATACTAGAATTTTGAAATTCAAAAAGGAAAATAATGAAAAGTTGGAAATTTTCACCACAATTAAAAGGTTCCTTAAGAAGTTGGAATTCTCAAAAGAAACTCGGAATATGGGACAGATAGAGTGCTTGGTACTTGGTAGTTTCAAATGATGAAGACTATTTCTGTACGAGTTAATTTCTTAATTGAACAATTTTTCAGGTTGATATTTACCCTTTTGGATTCAACAAAGACTTAAGGATTTTAGAGCAGAATCTGAATTTCCTGCCCTGCTGGGAACTTTCAATGTCAGTTTGATCATTGGGTGTACCATCAAGCAATATATTAGCTGATTTGATACATCTAAGGATAGCACATTGTTCTGATTCCTTAATGAAAGTAATGAATTGCTGAGGCCAAGCCAAGAGCTACGTTGTTTGTCACATTCTATTGGAGAAACAAGTAATCACAAGGCTTCTGTTTTTCATTAGTGTATGAACTGCTATTGGCTTTCACTTCATTTGTGAAAAAGTTATGAAGCTTCTGTTTTGTTGGCTATAATCTCTTTGCAAAAAGTAGGCAGTCTGAGCCGCCCAGGTTTCCTTTGTAAACTAGTCCAGACCCTCCTCATCCTAGCCTTAGATTGGTTGAACTCTTTCCCAAGCTTTAACTATTCTTGGTATGATATATGTATTTTTCAGTATCCTTTTTTTTTTTTTTTCGTTGTGTTTGCGAAGAGTATTTTTCAGTATCTATTGACACTATATGTTTGCCAAGTTCATTACATGTTTACCTATTTTGTGGAATTGTTTAATGGTGTAGCCAGGTGTCAATTTTGGTTAAATTTTGGTAAGATTTCTGATTCATCATTTTAGCCTTTTATCGATTTTCATGTCATTTTGATGGAGTTCACTAGATGCTGAAATTCAGGTTTCCGAGGGTAGTTATGATATTTGATTACACTAAACTCATCAAACCATTGTGGATAAATTATTTAGTTCCGAGGAAAAAAAAAAAGAATTTGTATTAGCCGTCAGGAATTATTTTTTTTCATGGCACTTGGGACTCGGTATGACGAGTATTTTTGGTTCATTACCCAACCTTGAGTTACCTTCATATAATTTTCCTGGTTACCATTACCATGTGAAGTTCAACCCAATTGGAGATAGTATGCGTACTCTCGCGCACACACTCACACACAATATCTATGAATCTACCAGCAAGCATAAGTTTGAGCACCTTCTTAGTCATCCATTGTTAGTTGTGATTTTGCTATGGCGATTGATTAGAAACATGTTTCTGATTTGAATATGGAAGGTGAGCACCTTCAACAATTTCCAGTTCTTGTCCTCTAGGTTCTTTTTTGGTTTTTTGTTTTTTTGTTTTTATGTTTTTTTTTATGCAGTAAAAACAATTCTGTTGGCTATAATATATTACTCGATTGGTTGCAATTGCAAACGATGTAAAGTATATCTATAGATAGGATGGTGCAGAATAAAATAAAACAAAGTTGGAAATTAACAAGAATTCATTGGAGTTCTCTCCCGAAGTCAATTGGAAGTTTTTGATGTAGCCTTTTCGAAGGTCAAAGCCAAGAAAGAAAAGCTCGACGATCAAATGTTTCTGGCTTTTAGCTGTATTGATCCAGCCATGCCCAAATGTTAAATATAGCATTATACCATGCCATTATCTATCCCCTTTCACATTTTGAAAATCGTGCTGAAACGAATGGATGATTGTCCTGGAAATAGGGGTCAAGTGGATTAAAAAAAAAAAAAAGGAATGTTATCGGTTGGTGATACCATGTCATTGATACAACGGAGGTATTGAATATTTTTTCGACATGAGCAGCCGGGTAACAGATCATTCATGTGCTAAAGACCAAATAGCACATCCATTTTGCTAGGTCCCAAGGTGTTCTTTTGTTTGAAAATTGAGTGGCGTTTGGTAGTTAAACGTTATGGTGTGTTATTTTGTCGTAATAAGTGTCCTTTGGGAGTACTAACGGCAATTCTAGATAGTTATAATTAGTAACCAAATCCAGATATGAAGTATGCCACCAAATCAATCGGTTTTGTGTGTGTCATTGAGTGACCCATATTCAGTTTTAGGGTAATTTCCTCTTGCGGTTAAATTTGTTACGTAAGTATATGTTTGGGAATGTATAAAAGATGATCAAGTTTAGTTCACCATTCAAGCCTCAGTTATGATTTCTAATTTTGTCATGCATCTCATGGTTTAAAAATAAAAAAATTCTTCCGGAAAGTTGTGGTAAATAAGGTGCATTTTGAAGCATGAAGAAAGACTGGGGACAGTAGTATCATAACCATTCGTTGCCAATTGAAAGATAATGACCTGGGTGATCAGAAGATGGTGGCTGATGGTAGTGATATGGATTTTACGGCCTTGTAGTTCAATGTTTTTTTTTTCCCTGCCAAAATAAACTTTGTTTTGAAGAGTTTATTTATGTTTCCTTTCCGCTGCGTTTACATTTAATGAATTGGATAAGTCTCGGTAGCGTGCAACATGTCCTATTTCCACCCGCGGAGGGATGGATCGTAACATCCATTTACTCAAAAAAAATATCCGCAGGTTTTTCCCAAATTCAAACGAAAGGGAGAAGATCTCACAGGCAACCGTGAAGTGGAGAGGCGTTTCACAACTGAAGTTAACGATTCTCTACGCAAGCTACGTGATTTATCACCGACGCATGAAGATATGCAAGCTTTTGGTTCAAATTTCTCATGGATTTTGCTTTAAAAATCTTTTTTTTTTTTTTTTCCTTTCAATTCGACAGTAGAGTTTTTGACAACTTCAAATGTGTTTCTGTATATGCAGCAATCTTAGGATTTTTGGAGGAGATTCATCAATGAGACATAGAAGAAGGTTTAAAAATCTTTTGGTCAAATTTCTCATGGATTTTGCTTCAAAAATCCATTCTTTCTTCCATTTGACATTAGTATTTCTAACCAAAAAAATTTTGTTTATGTACATACATCGATTTTAGGGTTTTCGGTGACTGAACCACGGCGATGGCTACACCTTGTGGCAAAGGAAAATCATCAGATTCAGTTTGCTTGTCAGACTATATATACATATACACACATTTCCAAAAATTACCATAAAGTGAGAAATTCTCAATATCAGAGTAAGAAGTTCTAATAAAAAATCAATAAAAAAATCCACCAATTTTGAGATAAATCAATTACATGGTGTTTGGCTCTCCATGTCTATTTGGTTGTATTTCCCTCTTCCATTGCAAAGCACATTTTTTCAGTTTTGCTTATCACAAAAATAAAAATAAAAATAAAAAATCTCACTTTTTCAGTACCAAATGTTAGAAATCCTTAACACATAAAGTAAAAAATTCTTGATACTGAGTGAGAAATTCTCTTTATGTTGTAATAAAAAACAAAGTGAAAAAAACATGACAAAAGTGAGAAATTTATGAAAAGAATTGTAAATTTTTCTTCAAACAATAATTCAAACATAAAAATACCAACCACTATGGTTGTTGAGTAAAAAAAGGAAGATGACTTGATTTTAGGGATCATTCATGAAATCCATTAAATTGAGATAGCATAACTGTCATAGATACATTATTTTTGTTGAATATATATACACACACATATCAGCTAACATGGTTGTTGAGTAAGAAAGGACGATACCTTGATTTTAGGGATCATTAATCCATTATCCATGATAATCATTTAATTCGGTTACCAAAACATTCATATACATAACAAAGGTGAAAAATTTCTCACAATACCATACCTTAACACAAAATTCTCATGTTATGATGAGAGTTTCTCACTAAAATTAAACTCATCACATTTTCAATGAAGAACAAATTTGAATCCATTAACTCCATGATTCAGTCACGCATACACACAACAAATAATGGGGAGCAAAAAAGGGAAATCCCTTATTTTAAGGGATCATTATCCCCTTAACAGTTAATGCGCGTACCTTCAATTACCATACACAATAATATCTATATTTATATATATATATATATATATGAACAGTTAGGCTATGAAGAGGGCGCCCTCTTTTTATTAAAGAGAGGGCTTCTGTTTTGACCGTCAGATTGTGTTTTCATTAATGGCAGTCTTGTCATTTCACAGTTTTTAAACACGATCCGACGGCCAAAATAGAGGTCCTCCCTTTAATAAAGAGAGGACGCCCTTTCCTGAGAATTCCTGTACATATGAATATATCTATGTCAATTTTTATATCAATTTCACTGAAAAGATAAAATAAGAAAGAGATTTAACATATTCCCACGATTCAAGCATACAAAATCAATCACCGTAAAATCTGATGCAGTTACCTTATTTGAAATAACTTCAAGTGACAAAAACTGTCGAAGTAACATAGTGAAAAAATTTTCACTGTTTGACTGAGAAAATTCTTAATTTGCTATTGATGAAGTGAGAAATTTCTCACTTTTTTTATTGACGAATTTCTCACAATACCATACCTTAACACAAAATTCTCATGTTATTATGAGAATTGCTCACAAAAATTGACTGTTATTTCTCATATTCGAAATTTTTTTAAAAAATACTTACCAATAACCTATTGCCAAACAAACAAATAACATACAAATTTAAATTGGGTTGTTCAATGTTAATACTCCCACCAATGACTCTGTTTTCAATAAAATCACCTTGATTTTAGGAATAGAACACCCATTATCCATGATCTCCTAATTTTTCGATTGCCATTATTGTAACCACCTATTTGAAATCCTTTGAATATATATATATATATATATATACACGGCCATGCTCTAGAGTGAACATACCCAGTGAACATTTTTTTTTGCCTAAAAAAACCTGCAGGTCAGTGGGGCGCGTGCAGGTCAGCGGGGCAGCCCACGAGTTTTTTCAGGCAAAAAAAATGTTCAATGAGTATGTTCACTCTAGAGCATATCCGTATATATATATATATATATACATGTGTGTGTGTGTGTGTGAAGAAGGGTATAATGGTCCGTAAAATCTCCATCAATTTGGGGAAAAGAACTAATTACTGATTATCTTCCTAATTAGGGGTTAATTTCTATTCACAAAATCTGGAGAGGATCAATTCCTATTAATGACCGAATTTAGGGACCAATTCATATAATTCTGTTATTTTATCTAATTATCTTACTTTGCTATATTTATATTTTCTATGATTGAGATGAGTACCAATTAAATAATAAAAGATCCAATGGTTGAGATTTGGAGAGAAAATATAGAAAGTTATTATTGGCTAGATAAATTTATCTAGTCAAAAAGTCAAATGTTAAAATGACTAGCCATGAAGCTAACATGTTGAGCGCATAAAACTCACTCTGACTAGTATTTTGGTTGAAAATTAAAATAACTAATCTACTAAAGATGCTTAAAAGATTCTGTAAGAGTTTGGTATACATTAATGCACCTAAGGTTGCATAATCCAACTGGAAGGGCCAAAATTTTCCTTTTCTTTTTCTTAAGAAATTGTTATTGTAATTCAAATGTATGGACATATGTATTTATAGTGACCGTGCGATATTAAAGTTCAATGCAACTACTGTCATTATTGTTGTACACTTTTTCTCCGTCTCATAAATATGATTAGTACGTTTAGCAAAAAAAATATATATATATACAGTCAGGCGATAAAGAGGGCGCCCTTTCTTTATTAAAGAGAGGACCTCTGTTTTGGCCGTCGGATCGTGTTTTCATTAATGGCAGTTTTGTCATTTCACAGTTTTTAAACACAATCCAACGGCCAAAACAGAGGTCCTCTCTTTAATAAAGAGAGGTGGTCCTCTTTAGAGAATCTTTGTATATAGATATGATTAGTACAGAGCCCGTCACACCCGAGGGAGGAGGTACATGTAGGCTGCTCGCCTGCCCCCCAACCAAAATTTGGGAAATCATTTTAGTATATGTGATATTGTAGTCCAATTGTAGTTTTGTCCCCCTAAATTTTAAAGAAATTTTTTAAAAAAAAAAATGTGATATTTTAGCCCAATTAATGTAGTGTAGCCCAATCCAAAGTTTGATAATTTTTTTAGTACATATGATATTTTAGTCTAAATGTAGTTTATTCCACTCCAATTAAGTATTCCAAACTCAATTTGATACCACAACTCGTAAATAAATAAACCCCAAAATATATGAATATTACCACAAAAGATAATATTGTTATTGAATAGACCAACACCATATCTCATTACAACATGTTTATGATCACATGACATTCAAGCCTTACCACGTGTCCTCACCTCATTGGTTGAGGTACTTAATCACACGTTTTAATTTCCTCACTTTTTGTTTGCCTCATTTTTTCTCTCTCTAGCTAATAGTCTCCCCCTACTATATACATCAGAATTCTTCACAAACTCATTCCTCTGCGTTGAGATCTCATCACCTGTCAATTCACAACTATGGCAGATCAGAAGGTTCTAAAATCTCTTTAATTATCTTACATACCCAATTTGATATTTCTCTTTTTCATATCCTTCATGCTTCCCAAACAGTGCTGTTCCATTACTTATTAATTTTTTTTTTCTCTAAGATATTGCTTCAATTAGTAACTTTTTAATTTCTCCGATGTAACAACAGGTTACAATGGTGCTGAAGGTTGATCTTCAGTGCCCATGCTGCTATAGGAAAGTCAAGAAACTACTCTGCAAATTTCCTCGTGAGTAGTCCTTTTTATCTATACACACAAATACAAATATGTAATCTATCTTGAATTTGTAGATATATATATATATATGGAGGTATATATATATATATTATAAATTGGTACTAATTATGTATTATGTTGCATGTTCAACCTACCGCATTCCATGAATTCATGCATACATATATAACTGTGTTATTGCAGTTTATTTATACTAGTACGTACATCATTTATTGGGATAAATAATAAATTGAACTAAATCGGTTAGTGATTTTTGTAAATGTTGTGGACAAGAGAAATTCGAGACCAGCAATATGATGAAAAACAAAATACGGTCACGATTACCGTAGTATGCTGCAGTCCCGAGAAGATTCGTGACAAGTTGTGTTGCAAAGGTGGGAAGACAATCCAGTGCATTAAGATCATCCCGGCCAGAGAAGAAGAAAGAAGAACCCCCAACCCCAAAGCCCAAGGAGAAGAAGAAAGAGCCGGAAACGACACACAAGACACCTGACCCAGTACGTCGAGGGTGTTGTGGGCCATGTTCTGAGGGTTATGGTGGGGGCCCATGTTGGTACGGAAGACCACCACCGGTATGTTGTGAAAAGTATGGAACGCCGCCACCACCATGCTATGGATGGCCCATTTATAATTCTTATGGGGGAAGGGGGCCATGCTATATGGCTCGGTGTGATTATTACATTTGTGAAGAAAATCCCTCCGCTTGCACAATCATGTAAAATGATGGTCATTGTTATCATATAATCATGATCATAGTTTATGATTTTTATTTGTTTTTAAGTGTCAAGTCAATTTTGGGTGCATATGTGTCTATAATATGATGCAATTTATATATATATATATATATATATAGGACATATAAAATGTAAAATTTTGATTAATAAATAAGTCCTCATTAGTGATTGTCATCATACCGAGCAAATGCCTTCTCTTTAATTTCCCTTGTCTTTTCATTGTTTATGTCTAATATTTATCTTCAATATCTGATAGGAGTAATACTTCACACACAATTTTTTGTTCACAACCAACAAAAGTATGTCTATCTCTCTCTTGTGTCACCCACAGTGACGGTGACACAAGAGAGAGATAGACACACTTTTGTGGATTGTGAACTAAAAGTTGTGTGTGAAGTTTTATCCATCTGATAGAGTTGGGTGAAAGATATTTTGTATGTGTATCTTTGTATAAGCAAATGCATTCTCTTTTCCCTTGTCTTTTCATTCTTTATGTCTATATTTATCATCATTTTTTTTATAGAGTTGGGTGAAAACTGACACTTTGTTTGTGTATCTTTGTATGTACATTTGTACATTGGCGTGTAGGAGTGTATACAAACCGAACTTAGTTGAGTTCGAGCTCGGCTCAGCTCGAGTTGTTAAAGACATACTCAAGCACAGCTCGAGCTCGAGCTCGAATTTAGTTTAAAGAATCAAGCTTGAGCTCGGCTGGAGAAAAAATTACCAAGCTCGAATTTAGTTTTGGTCAGATTTCTGATTCATCATTTTAGCCTTTTGTCGATTTTCATGTCATTTTGATGGAGTTCACAAGATGCTAAAATTCAGGTTTCCGAGGGTAGTTATGATATTTGATTACACTAAACTCATCAAACCATAGTGGATAAATTATTTAGTTCCGAGGAAAAAAAAAAAAAAGAATTTGTATCAGCCATCAGGAATAATTTTTTTTCATGGCACTTGGGACTCGGTATGACAAGTATTTTTGGTTCATTTCCCAACCTTGAGTTACCTTCATATAATTTTCCTGGTTACCATTACTATGTGAAGTTCAACCCAAATGGAGATAGTATGCGTACTCTCGCGCACACACTCGCGCACAAGATCTATGAATCTACCAGCAAGCATAAGTTTGAGCACCTTCTTAGTCATCCATTGTTAGTTGTGATTTTGCTATGGCGATTGATTAGAAACATGTTTCGGATTTGAATATGGAAGGTGCTCACCTTCAACAATTTCCAGTTCTTGTCCTCTAGGTTTTTTTTGGTTTTTTTGTTTGTTTGTTTTTTTTTTTTTTTTATGCAGTAAAAACAATTATGTTGGCTATGATATATTACTCGGTTGGTTGCAAACGATGTAAAGTATATCTATGGATAGGACGGTGCAGAATAAAATAAAACAAAGTTGGAAATTAACAAGAATTCATTGGTATTTTCCCCCAAAGTCATTGGAAGTTTTTGATGTAGCCTTTTCGAAGGTCAAAGCCAAGAAAAAAAAGCTCGACGATCAAATGTTTCTGGCTTTTAGCTGTACTGATTTTGCCATGCCCAAATGTTATATATAGCATTATACCATGCCATTATCCCTCCCCTTTCACATTTTGAAAATCGTGCTTACGTGAATGGATGATTGTCCTGGAAATAGGGGCCAAGTGGATAAAAAAAGGAATGTTATCATGTCATTGATACAACGGAGGTATTGAATCTTTTTTTCGACATGAGCAGCCGGGTAATAGATCATTCATGTGCTAAAGACCAAATAACACATCCATTTTGCTAGGTCCCAAGGTGTTCTTTTCTTTGAAAATTTAGTGGCATTTGGTAGTTAAAACGTTATGGTGTGTTATTTTGTCGTAATACTGTGGTCCTTTGGGAGTACTAACGGCAATTCTAGATAGTTATAATTAGTAACCAAATCCAGATATGAAGTAAATTCTGTGTTGTGTATGATGCCACCAAATCAATCGGTTTTATGTGTCATTGAGTGACCTATATTCAGTTTTACGGTAATTTCCTCTTGCAGTTAAATTTGTTACATAAGTATATATTTGGGAATGCATAAAAGATGATCAAGTTTAGTTCACCATTCAAGCCTCAGTTATGATTTCTAATATTGTCATGCATCTCATGGTTTTCAAAAAAAAAAAAAAAAATTCTTCCAGAAAGTTGTGGTAAATAAGGTGCATTTTTAAACATGAAGAAAGACTGGGGACAGTAGTATCATAATTCATAACCATTCGTTGCCAATCGAAAGATAGTGTGACCTGGGTGATCAGAAGATGGTGGCTGATGGTAGTGTATTTGACAGGGACTGGTGAACCACTTTGTTTTTCTATAATATGGAATGGACAGATGTAGAGGAATATCATTTTTTATGCTTATTCCATCTCTAGGGACAATGCTCGATGTGGGAGTGGATATTCAGGGTCGGTATTGAGGCCAAACTGGATTGTGGGAATTTTATGCACCTCTGGCCAATTGATTTGAAAGAAAAAAAAAAAAACAAAAAACAAAACAAGACAAACAATTTATGGTTATCATATAGCAGCCTTTACCAAAAACTAGCTGAGATTGCTAAATTTACAACTCCCACCAGTCACTGAATTATTAGTCTTAACTCTTAACATTGCCGATTTTCACGCTTCATTGTGTATGCCACATCAACGATTACATTATTCAACCAAGATAATTTCACATTATTTGCATTTTTTTTTATGATTGCTTACTTGTAATAATAGTCCTTTTTTTTTTTTTTTTTTTTCTCTCTCTCTCTCTTGTCCAAACAACAGTAATATTTGGATGACATGGTATATAAACACTCGTCAAGCTTGGTGACTGGACTTCTTTACACGACACAGATCTAATAAATCCGGCAGCAATGATAAGTTTTGACCTCTGCTTTGTAGGGAACTTCTCTACATTTTGTGGTTATAATCCTCTAAATCGGGTGCCAAAGTCTTGTAACTGTTTTTGGGTGTACTATACGACCAACCATCTTGCCATAAAACGGCTCCCAGCAAATCCAAAAGCATGAGCAGAAGCCTCCGTCTTGATTTCGTACAGCTTATGAACCGCGAGGTCGTATGGTATTCTATCTCTTCATTCAGTTTGAGTAGATTGAAACTTACAATCTTCAATATACCATTTGAAAAACGTTTACTTGTCTGGAGCATAATAATGCTAGACTTTCAATCTCTATTCACTTTTGCCTCATAAGACATATTGAACACTTTATAAGTGAATTTTGAGCAAAAAAAAAAAAAAAAGGAACACTTTGTAAGTGAATAACAATTATTTGTAGATTCTCAGAAACAAAAAAGCATAGTTCTAATTTTTATGGGAATGGCATTTCAATAAGTGATAATTATTTCCATTATTTGAGTCTTATCCACCTCCAAAGCTCATCAAAGTCATCGGAGAGATCAGATACGTACGGATGATGAGTGATGACAATGAAGAAGAAGAGAACTTCAATTTCTGTCTACCAATACATAGACACTCATACAACAATTATATAGTTATTTACCACACCTCCAATGGTGAAGTCATGGTGATATTTTCGTTTTTTCTCTGACACTCTCTACTTGCTATTTATCTTATTGAATGGGGGATCATGATGGGGAAATGGGAATTTGGAAACTGGGGCAGAAGACGATGAAGGATAAATTTGGGTTGTGACTGGCAAATTCCAAATAATATTTATGACAATCCAATCAGGGGTAATGCATAATCATACCAAAATATACATGTAACTATTAACTAGTAACTTGGTCATTCCTTTCTAGTTTCTACATTAAAACTTTGGAAAATGTTAAGTATACCATATTTAGATATCTAAATTGTTTACTTGTTGATCTGTCAATGTCAATTTTAAATTAAAATCTAATTATCAATTTTTTTTTTAATTTTATAATTAAAAAAGATATTAGTTATCCACGTCAAGTGTCTTATTCGAGTTAGTCTTTTGGGCACAAATACCACAATGTGTTTATCTCTTTTTTCTGTGGACTCCACACTCCAGTGGACTCTACCAGGAGAGAGATAGACACATTGTGGTGTTTGTGGATTGTATTTGTGAGATTTATTTGTATCCAAATACTTACTCGTCTTATTTAGTTGCGTCTAATACTCTCTTTTGGTTTGTCTGTCCCCTTTGAATACTACATCATCAATTTTTTGTTACTTTCTAAAACTACCCTTATTGGGTCATCATTCTAAACTACTCTCTTAAGCAAGTATGGACAACTTTGGCAAAAGTCACTTATTTTATGCTCATATGAAATGTAATCATTATATTCTCTTAATATTTTAGATTCTCCAAAAGGGACACAGAGATAGTATTACTCTTTTAAATTACTATTATTATTATTATTTTATTTTTTTTCTTTTGGTGGCAAAGACCCTAAATTGAAATCAAAACCTTCTCAAATTCGCACGAAATCCCAGCCGGGACCCAACTCGAATAAACCATGAAGTCATTACTCTAGTCATATTTTAGACTAGATACACAATCTTTGACTGTTAAGTGTTAAGACTTTAAGGCTTAGTTTGGTATCATTTTAGTGCTTCTTTTTTTTTAAAGTACAATTTTATGTTAATTCATTTGATAACTAGTTTATGAGTTTTGTAAAAATTAAACTTGGGGCTTTTTTGGGGAGCTATGGATTTTTAAAAACTCAAGGTTACTTTTTGGTTTCATAATTTTTTTGAACAGTAATGTGTCACTTGTACAAAATTATCAACCAATTTAATAATAAATTTTATAAATTACTGTTATAAAAACCACCTGCGGGCCAAACTAAGCCTAAGAGTGCTGAGATTTTATATTTGTACTGTTATGACTATAAAGATTGTTACTTGTTGTATTAAATGCACCTCATTGATTTTTTAATGGAAAATGTCTTTTGTCAGTTGGTTTCTTGGAATACTGAACATGGGGTAGCTGTTATTAATTTTTTTTGACCCTCATTAATGCTTTTTAGTTGTATTGAACATATTGGTTGTGCAATTGGTTTAGAAATAATTTTGTTTATTCAAAAAAAATATTTCATCAATGTCCACTTAAGTATCTCATTGGTTAATGTAATGGGACTCAGGATAAAATAAATGATGTATAATCTTGAGTCCCACTACATTGGCCAATGAAATACTTGAATGGTGAGCATTAATAAACTATTTTTTGGGTGAGCAAAAATGAGCTCATTGGTTTAATTGTTTTTAATGTTTGATGTTTTTTATTTGACTTTTCTCTGGCTTTGTTATAATTTGTACAATAATATTTTTGATTTAACATATTTATTATGTTTTTATAATGTCATGATTCCAATTCACACTAGAATTGAAACGGTGAACCGTGACTCACTCATTTTTTTTCAATTCGCTGAACAGTCCAAGCTTCAAAACATTGTTCAGCCTCAACCCGACTCGAATAAACTAAACACAGAATGGGAATCGGAATCGCGTGATTCTCTTTTGGGAATTTCATAAGCTTAGCTTATATTCCCCGCGACTAAATTAAATGAAACGCGGAATGTGATTCTCTTTTGGGAATTTCATAAGCTTATGTCATGATCAGCAAACAAGTCCTTAGGCAGTTAGGCTGGGAGTTTGAATAGCAGTTGGAGATGGACACACACACGTGTCCCAAGGAAGGAGAGTACATTTATTTCATGGAAAAGTTCGGTTGTTAGTGGAGCCTCTTTGGCTGGTTGCAGTCTCAATAATTATTAATGAGTCATGGATCAAAAAGCTCTGTTTTCTTTGGGGTTTAAGAAAATGACAAAACTCTATTTTCTCTCTCTCTCTCTCTCTCTAGTTTCTCTTTCCTCTTTATCTAATTCTTCTTCCCTTTCACACTCTAATTCTGTGAAATTCAATTAATGTTAAACCAGTAAGAATTCAGCAGATCCATAGCTGAATCCCCTTAGTTACAGCTTATCTTCCCCAACCTACCCCCGAGAGAGACCTCTCGAGTTGAGTTGGGTCGGTCAACGGCGACGTAGAAAGAGAAACTCAAACCGGCAGCAAGAAGAAGATGGGAAGGAAGAAAAGGCAGAGAAAGCCACCAGCAATAGAAAAAGACACATCTAACCTTCCATGCGAACTCATAATCATCATTCTCTCAAAACTACCCGTAAAGTCTCTGTTGCGATTCAGGTGCGTTTGTAAACCATGGCTTAGCTTAATCTCTGAACCCCAATTCATCAAAACTCATCTCACTGAAGCAATTAAGTCGGATCGCCAAAGAGTCATATGCTCAGTGCCTAATTCAGATTGTTTTTACGATTTAGACTATGAAAATTGTTGCGGTAGTAATAATTCATCATCATCATCATCAGAAGAGCACCCATTGTACTTTCCAATCAAGAAATATCGCAGCGCCTCAGTCTTGTGTTCTTGTAATGGTTTAGTACTTTTGGGTCTTTGCTCTAATGATAAGATGTATGTGTTGTGGAACCCATCAACCCGAACATATAAGAAATTCTCATGTCCTTACTCTGAAAATGTCCATAATTCCTTCTTTAGGATTTGTTATGATTCTTCCATTGATGACTACAAGGTCTTAATTATCAATTCGGATGGATATATTATGGTTTATACGCGAAAAACCAATTCTTGGACTGAGATTAAAGGGTTCCCTTACTTGATGCCTCGTGGTGATGCGGTCACAGTGAATGGAGTCCCACACTGGATTGTGGCTCTAAAGAAAGGCCATAACTTAGGATATCTTCTGCAAATGCATGGTTTGAGGAGTGGGAACACCAATAATAATTCACTAACTTCGACAGACGACAATCCTTGTAAAGCTTCTTATGATAGCAACCGTTATGATAAAGCAGCTCATGAATGCTACACGATAGTTTATTTTGATTTGGTAGAGGAGAAGATTAAGGAGGTGCCGCCACCAAAATGTATGTGTGAAGGGGACTTATTTGACTTGACAGTTATGAGAGGGTGCCTTGGTTTATATATTAATTCATCGGACAGGCACCAGGTTGATGTTTGGGTAATGGAGGAATATGGTGTGAGGAACTCTTGGACTAAACATTTCACCATCCCGCGTATTCTAGGATCTACATGTTTATATCACATAAAGCCTGTGTGTTATACAATGAAAGGTGAAGTTGTGTTGATTGAAAATTCTGCGGTAGTCCTATACGATCCTAAGGAAGGTAAGTTGAGGAATAGAACGGAATCAACTGGTTTGAGGTTTCAGTCAAGTGCTGTTTTCTATGTGGACAGTCTAGTTTTGCCCAGCCGTGACAGGCTGACAAAGAAGCAAAAACATAAATACAAAGAAAATGGAAAAATGAAGGAGCTGTAAGATTGAGAGCTGAAGGTAATTCAGATACTCTTTCAACGTCTTCAGTCTTTCTTCCATTATGTGAGGCTTATACATTCATGTTATGTTCTACAAATAAAAAAAACATGTATTGATCTATGCCTTTTGAGTAAATGTATCCTTTTATGATATTATTCAAAACCTATGTCTGTTAACCAGCCCATACATTCATTGTAATTCCTCCCTATCCAACCAAAAAAACTTGTTTTTCACTCAAAGGACATGTTTGATGCCCTCAATCCCTTCCTCTCTTTGACCCTCTATAGACCTTTTTTTTTTCTTGGGAAAACTGGTAAATATATTCCAAAAAGGGGTGTACAAAAGTACAAGGGGCATACCCCAGGATATAACAAAGAGCTCAGAGCATGGGAAATGTGGCAAAGAAAGCCACACAAACAGGGGCGGAGGCTTAGAAGGGCCAGTGGGGGCACGTGCCCCCACTCACTTTTTGTCAATTAAAATTTTACCTTACATGTGTTATAGGTTTTACATTTAGGCCCCCCTCAACTTATATTTAGGCCCCCCCTCAACTTATGTTTAAGTCTCTCTAAGGGGTCTAAGGCCCAATTTAATGTCATCAACTATATGTATATTGATATACAGGTATATACAACTCAAAGGAAATGCGCCTAAAATTTTTAAAAATTACACTTTTAGTGTGATAATTTTATGCATTTTAGAAATAGACCCCCTTAAAACTTTGAAAGACACTACACAATATTTACGTGTCACCGAATAGACTTATATTATAAGCATATCCCCAAAAAATAACAATTATAGACAAGTAGACCCTAAAAAAATTATCAATTATGTATAAATAGACCCCAAAAAAATTTTTTCGGGGGCAGCCCGCATAGCCTAGGCCCCCCCTGGCCAAAATTCCTAGCTCCGCCCCTGCACACAAAAGAAGGCAAAAGCCTAAAGCAATATCACATACAACTTAGAACAAATCCAAATCTATACAGAAAACCAAAAGCTCAAAGGAATTTAAGCAAAAAAAAAACCTTATGTCCATGGTTGTACATATAAGCCAAGTTGGGAATGATTTTTCTACTGAGATCTAATCTGGATATTGATCTGTGCTATCATATTTTGCAACAATTGTTCTTTTGGAGTGGAGGCTCCATGAAAAGTTCTGTAATTCCTCTCCCCCCATAAACCATAGACTGCAACTCCAAGGCAGATTTTAGGGATAGCATGTTGAATATTTCCCCCCTGCCAATGCTGTGCCATCCACTGTATCGTAGGGTTCCAATCAATTCTATTCCATCTCAAGTCGCATCTATGCATCAAATCCTGCCAAATAAAAGAGGAATAAGTACACTAAAAAAATAAGTGGTTATGAGATTCCATTTGGCTATGGCAAAACACACAAGCCAGAGGATCAGGAGTATAAGTACAGATCCTGTCATGGGTTGCAAGCTTATGTTGAACGGCAATCCATAGATCTTGATGTTTGGATGATATGGTGTGTTCTCATGTTTACTCTCTCTCTCTCTCGTCCAACAGGGACTTGGGATTGCATGGCAAACACACTAGGCGTGGTCACTACAGGGGCGATATTTTGATTACATCTCAACCACTCAACAAATTCTGTCACCAGCTTTATTGACATGACAGATCTAATGAATCTAGCAAAAAGGATAAGTTTTGACTCTTTGGATTCTGCTTTCTATTGTATACTTACATATTATGTGATAGAGCGATGTAGCGCTAGTTATTTTTTGTTTGTGATCCACTTATAGTGTTAGTGGTTCTATGTATTTCATATAGTTGAATGTACTGCTGCAGAGTTTGACATTGTTATTTTGAGAACTGAATTTTGTTGTTAGTCACCCATTGCTCTCATGCTCTATCATTTTCTTATCACTATTCATGTGAAACGGGGACTAGATTTTACTTTTGAAGGTCACAGGCAACAGTGAAGCACTCCTTTCAACAATTTTTTTTCCATTAGGGTTTGTTCGTTGCAGTATAAGTAATTAAAATGGCAAACACGCAATAATTGGTATTTGCAAATGGTGAAAACTATATCTGTAAAAGCTATCTTTTTTTCTTCCATATTCAAAGCCCTGTGTATGCGAAGCATTCCACATACATTATTATTTTTCCTAATCCAAATAGGAAAAAAAAAAAAAAAACACACTTTTTTTTTCCTGGATTTAACAATTTGCCTCCTATGACATTACTTTCTTCCTCTGTTTAGTTCATGGATTTTGTGAGTAAGTGAAAAGAGATCCATGAGTTAAACATTTCTTTTTGTTTAGTCAATAAGAAATGCAATGAGCAAAAGAAATTGCGGTGAAAAGAGAATTAAGATTTCTAAATTTGAGTCATTTTTCTTCCTCTTTTCTTTCATTCCTATTATGTTTTGATTGATTTATTAATTCATTTCAATGTAATGTAAGCATAGAGCATCACGCTAGGCAAAAGCAGTGGGAAAATGGTTTTCTTTCTCGCTTTCCTTTCCTTTTCTTTTCCTTCTCTATATCCGCAAGCCAAACGGATCCTAAGGGTAGAACATCGATATCAAAGAATTTCCTTTGCTGCTCTAGCCTACTTTATCTGATAGAAAGAGAAATCCAGCTGATGTAAGAGTATGATCATCTGAAGGATTTAAGGTCTCCTCATGGTGAGGCAGTTTTAGTTCCAATGTCATTTGGATCATTGGTATGCAGCTTTGCACTGTCAAAACAGTCATTCCATAAAAGAAAAAAGAATGTTTGGTGCCCACATTTCCTAATCTCTCTGTATCCCCCTCTGTCCACGTTGTATTTGAAATTTTGGATGCAAAAAATAGTCTTTGGCTTTCTTGTTAGGTCTGCTCTAATGTTTACTAACTATTTTCCTATCAATCTTCTCCAAACAGGGGCAGTATTTGGATTATGTGGCAACACAAACGAAGCTTGGTCACTAGCTTTTATGGCACTTGTACCTTAGTATGATAAATTTTTGTTTCATTTCTCACCCGTAAGTTTCCTTCATATTTTTTTCATGGTTACCAGTTCTATATGAAGTTCAACCCACATGGAGCTAGTATGCACGCACACACGCAGACACTCCTGCATATGTATAATATATGTGCACAACAAATAGAAACAAGCATGAAATTGTTGTTTTTGATCCGCCAGTTTTATGGGATATTAATAAGAGTCCCTTTGGAAAATTTCACCCAAGACATCCGAGGTTTCAAAAATTATACGTAGCCTTTTGAAAATCATATCTTTAATTCCTATACAGATAGTTGATATGGAGTTTTGACTGCCAAGAACTATATTATGATCCATTATGTCTGCTGTGTTATTACTATGGTTTGGCTGAGGTAGGCGATGGCTGGTCTTGTGGATGTTAATTGAATTTCTGGGTTGAATCCGTGTTGTGATTCTTATTCTACTTTATTTACAGGGTATTACCTCTCCATGGCTGATTCTCGTATCTGGTTGTTTATCTACGGAACTTCTGTAAAACTTTGTGCTTTATTCAATTTGGGCATTCGAGTTTTCTTGGTTTTGTCTTTTCGCGTGTTCCATTGGTTTGTGCCCATTGTTGTGGTTCCTTGTACTTTGCTTTCGAAGGGTGTACTCTGATAGCTGTACCTTTTTTCCTTTTCGTTCTATACAATACAAGAGAACAAGACCAATTTTCCTTGATATGGTATTTTCTCAGGTTCAATAATTTTTTTCATATGGCTTATACTCTTCCTCTCTCTTGTCAAAACAGGGGCAATATTTTGGATTACATGGCAAACACACACCAAGCTTGGTCACTAGCTTTATTTACACGGCAGATCTAACGGTTCTAGAAATAAGGTTTTAAGTTTTGCGCTCTGCCATTTATGGTATATTTCCATATTTTGTGATGATGACGATGTGGCACTATAAATTTCTGTTGGTTCCATATTTATGGTTTTAGTAGTTCAAAGTAATGGAATATATAGATATTTTCGACATTGTTATTTTGTGAAATCATTTTTCTCGTTAGTTATCCAATCCTATGCCATTTTCTTAGGATGATTCATGCGAAAAATGCTTTGGATTCGACATATGAATGTCGCATGCAACAGTGTGGCACTCACTCAGCAAACTTTCCCATTAGGCTTTGTTTGATGCTGGTAAAAAAACTGCAAAACATGAAAACTATGTATATACATGTGAATATATCTAGTATAGATATGTGTGTATATGTATATACATATGTCTCTTTCTGTGTATGGCGATGCAGTATAGAATAAGTGAAACATGGACTTATTGTTGTTTTCATCCGTCTGTATTGTTGGGGAAAAAAATTCCGCCACATGCAAATCAAACAATGTTTTGTCCATTTAATAGCACCCTTTTCAAAATTTTGGAGTTGGTTTATCATGAGTCACAAACCTCACAAAAATCGCATTGATTTGTTAGTCTATCGGTGATGATTTAGGGTCTCCTTATGGAGTAATCTAAACATAAATTTAAAATAAGAATTGGATCATTGGTATGGAACTTAATCCTTTTATTATCTGCGCTTTTTGGCTTGTTATACTCATGCTTTGCACCTGGTGGTATTGAACTTTAATAGAACTTTATGTTTTGTGTTTCTGGAAGAAAAAAAAAAAGGGTTTGTTGCCCTACATTACTTCTCTCTGCCCCACGCTATTGACTCTATTGTTTGGATGCAGTAAGTAGTCTTAGCCTTTCTTGTATGGTGTTTTCTAAAGTTAACTAGTTCAGCATATTCCTTATGTTCTTCCTATGATATTGTCCAAAGCAAGGGCAATATTTAGATTACATCGTAAACAAACGCCGGCAATGACCTAATGAATCTAGTATGAAGGATAAGTTTTTGGCTCTACCTTTTTTGGTAATATTTCCATATTTCCATATTGGTAGCAGCTGTAAATGATGAAAACTATATCTGTATTATGTTATACATTTCTGTCTGTATCATTTGATGTTAACAAGAAATCCAAAGGAGATGTCATCCAAAGACGTTCAAAATAAAACATGAAGCTTAAAAAAATTATATCTAGTCTTTTGAAAATGGAAGGCAAGAAAAGCTCAACCTTTCATTCTTTGTCTTTCAGCTGACTCATCCTGCCATTCCAAAGTAAAACAAACATGAGTATAGTCGTCGTTTTGATCTGCCTGTACGTCTAACTAAAGTCTTTTTGGAAAATTCACCCAAGAAATTGGAAGTATCAAAAAATTATATAAAGTCTTTTAGGTATCAAAGCCATGGAAACTCAACCTTTTTGAAATCTGTCTATGTGTTCGTGTCTCAGAAACCCTTTGCTAGGTAATTTTATGATATAGAAGCACACACACAGCAACAGATAGGTGATGGAGAGGAAGAAAAGGCAGAGAAAGCCAGCAGTAGAAACAGACACATCTAACCTTCCATGTGAAGTCATATACGTCATTCTCTCCAAACTACCCGCCAAGTCTCTGATTCGATTCAGGTGCGTTTGTAAACCATGGCGTGCCATAATCTCTGAACCTCAATTCATCAAATCCCATCTCAGTGAAGCAATTAAGTCAGGTCGCCAAAATCTCATTTGCTCGGTGTATGAATCTGAATGCTTTTACACTATAGACTATAGAACTTGTGGTGAATCAGGAGAAGAGGTATTATACTTTCCAATCAAGAAATATCGCAAGGCCTCAGTCTTGTGTTCTTGTAATGGTGTAGTACTTCTGGGTCTAGACAAAGACAAGATGTATGTGTTGTGGAATCCATCCACCAGAGAATACAAGAGATTCTCATGTCCAATATCTACTTGTTATGCTAGAACTACTAAATACGGGCTTTGTTATGATTCTTCAGTTGATGACTACAAGGTGGTTTTAATCCTTCGGGACGGTTCAAGTCATAAAAGTTTTATGGTTTTTACATGCAAAACCTATTCTTGGACAGATATTAGAGACTTCCCTTTTTTGCTATGTGTTGATGAGGTCAACGTGAATGGAGTTGCACATTGGGTTGTGACGCTAAAGGAAGGGCATAACTCCGGATCTCTCTGGCAAATGCCTAGGAGAGGTGATCAGAACC
This sequence comes from Hydrangea macrophylla, assembly GCA_033977485.1. NCBI lineage: Eukaryota > Viridiplantae > Streptophyta > Magnoliopsida > Cornales > Hydrangeaceae > Hydrangea > Hydrangea macrophylla. Next base: position 155,886,173 of record CM066991.1, read on the forward strand.
GTAATCACGATGATTGTGGTGAAGCAATGCCTAGTTATAGGTGCATCTCATATTTCACCAAAGCGGTCATTTATTTTGATTTGGTTGAAGATAAGTTTAAGGAGGTGCCACCACCGAACTGGATATGCGAAGGGGTTGAATTTGGTGTGACAGTTATGAAAGGGTACCTCAGTATATATCTGCATGCCCGTGTCTTTGAACAGTTTGATGTATGGGTCATGAAGGAATATGGTGAGAAGAATTCTTGGACTAAGCTTATCACCATCCCATGTCATGTAGGATCTTCAAAGCCCATGTTTTATACAAAGACAGGTGAAATTGTGTTTTTGGACAGAGAGAAGATTTACCTTTACGATCCTAAAGGAAATAAGTTCAGGAATATTACACCCTCAACTGGTTTGAGGTATCCCTTAATGATGGCGGTTTCCTATGTGGATAGTCTAGTTTTACCCGCATGTGACAAATTGACCAAGAAGCGACAACGTAAACTCAAAGAAAATGGGGAAATCAGAGAATTGTAAGGAGGTAATTCAGATATCTTTTCACTATCTTCAGTTTTGCAACCTTATTTGAGTCTTATCTTGTATATACATGTCATGTTTTAGAAATTGAAAACATATGTATTGTTCTTTGCTTTCATATATGTGGATGTTTTGTTTTTGCAGATATCACTATCTCCCTCCTCTATTGACCCTACTGTTTGGATGCTGCTGAATAGTCTTTGCCTTTCCTGTATGGCGTTTTTCAGGTTTACTAGTTTTTCATATTACTCTCTCTCTCTCTCTCTCTCTTCCAAGCAGGGGGCAATATATGGACAACATGGCGAACACACTCAAGCTTGGTGAATAGCCTACTTCACATGTCACAGATCTAATGAACCCAGGAAGGATAAGTTTTGAGCTTTGCTATGGGTGTTTTCCCATATTTTGTAATTTTAGTCCTTTTATATTTTCAATGTTTCAAAGTAATTGAATTATGTTTTCAACTAATTGCTATGTCATTTTCTTATAAAAATTTCGTTTGAAACCTGGATTGGATTTGAGTTTTGAAGTTCACAGACAACAGTGATAACAATTTCTTTTCCTTTAGGTACATCTCTGAATGTAATTGTTGTTTTTGATCTGCCAGTATTATTTAGATATACTATCAAGGGAACTTTATTCAAAAGGCCTTCAAAAAAGACTTTGTTAGTCTTAGGTACAACCCTTTTTTTATAAATTAAAAAAAAAAAAGAAAAGAAAAAGAAAAAAAGGACTCTCGCCGCAAAATTTCACACGTAGTTATGAAAATTCCATATAACTAATTCTATGAAATTTTGTAGCATAAGGATTTGATTTGAGTTAATTTTCCTCAATGAGGGACTTTTGATCAAATTAACAAAAGTTAGCTTTTAAACTCAAATAATCTAGGGTAAATATGATTGACCTCTCCTGAGGTTTGGCCAAATATCAAAGGCCTCTCCTGGATTTTGAATAATATCAAAGACCTCTCTTATTTTTAAAACTTTGTATCACTAACCTCACAAGATTTATGTTTTCAACTAATTGCTATGTCATTTCACCATTAAAATTTGCTAACATCACAAGATTTCATCCATTACAGTTGACAAATGGGAGGTTTATAATACAAAGTTTTAAAAATAAAGGGAGGTCTCTGATATTATTCAAAACCCAGAGGAGGTCTCTGATATTAGGTCATACCTCAGAGGAGGTCAATGATATTTACCCAATAATCTAATATGAGGGAGAGTACTGTTCACTAAATTTCTACACTATCAATGGCCCCTTTGAAACAGTTTTTTGATTGATCAATAGCAAATAGCGGCCTTTCCAAACGCTTACTAATGATTGCAAAATCTACAAATCTTATATTTCACATTTGTGAATACATTGTGAGATCAAGATATCACTAAGAATAATAATAGTGCTTAATTATTATTTAGACATGGATTCAATCATTCAAATAGTGTGAACTAAGGACCTACGTCCCATATGCTCTTGCATTCTGTGGCTTATTTGCAAGGACTGGCTAATTATAAGAAACAAACTTCTCTAATGTGTTTTCCGAAGGAAAAAAAAATGTGAGCTCTGTGATCACAAACTTTGGCGTTCCATTATTTTAGTCCTATCTACCCCAAAGCTCTTCAAAGTCATGAGAGAGACAAATGAGAGGCAGATGATGTTGATGTAGTAGAAGAGAAGTATCAAAGACAAAATTCACCAATTTCTCGAGGGAATTGTTCTTGGCAATTTATGGTATCACCCTGAAAGTATGTGGTATCATGTATTCTATACACTTTATGAAGTGCCAAAAGTAACTCCCTTCCTCTAATACCTTTTTTTTTTGCTCAACTTCTTCCTCTAATACCAATATGTGGAAATGTCTCTTACAAGCAAAGGAAAGGATTTGTGATGCGAGAGAAACTGAAATCATCAACTCAAGTGAAAATGGAGCATTAAATGCTACTCGATTTTATGACAAATTATTATTGGGTTAATTATAGAAACACCGCATGTGATTAGGCCTTTTATCAGTTATCTTCTTGTACTTTAAATTTTATCATTAATATTTTCTGTGGTCTGAACTAAAGTGAAACAGTCACTTTTTCCGTTAAGTTAACGGAAAATGGAGAAAAGTACAAAATTACCCATATTACATGTTAATGAGAACGCCCTTATATGCTTAAATGTTTATTTAGGCATATGTGGTACGTTATTATATTATTTTGATATTATATTTGTTGCTAGATACCATTCTGTAGTCACTTTGGGGTACTTTTGTGAGAGCGAATTTGACACACACACACACACACAGAGTTTTGGGGATATATATATATATATATATATTGGTAAGATATCAGTACATCACTACACAGTCTACACTGGATTTCACTGTGTGTGGCCAATAGTAGATCCAAAAAAAAAAAAAAAACCTAATGTATTGCCAAGATTGTGTGTGTATCCAAGTGTAGATAAATAAAATAAAATAAAATAATACACTACCAAGACTCTTGTGTGTGTGTGTGTGTGTGTCTCCAAGATTCCAATGGTAGATCAAAAATAATAATTTGATAAATTTGCTCACGAAGGAATCTTTTTTTTTTTTTGCTAGTTGCTCACGAAGGAATTTTAAAGTGACCACAGAATGGTCTCTAGCAACAAATATAATATCAAAACAATATAGTAATGTACCATATATGTCTAAATAAACATTTAAGCATATAAGGGTGTTCTCATTAGCATATAATAGGGGTAATTTCGTACTTTTACCCATTTTCCGTTAACTTTAATGGAAAAACAGAAAAAGTGACTGTTTCACTTTAGTCCAGACCACAGGGGATAGTAGTGATACAATTTAAATACAAAAGAGTAACTGATAAAAAGCCTAATCACAGGGGTATTTCTGTAATTAACTCATTATTATAACTTGATGAGAAACTTATAACTTGCGACAAAAAATTATAATTTGTGACAAAATATTGTAACACCATGATAAAAACTTATAAAAATGACTTTTGTAACCACGTGACAGAAAAAGTGTTAAAACACATTCTAATTAATAAATATTGTAAACATCATGACAAAAAAAATTATAACTACCATGACTGAAATAGTAACCACTATCAAAGCCACTTTAATTTTGATAGACGAGCTGAGATTTATTTGCTCCAAAAGCGTTATGACTAAAGTTGTGTTTGATAACTCAATTAAGTTATGAAAATGAAAATTTTCAACATTTAATTTTTTTCAGTGCGTTTGATAATGTACCACTTAATTGAAAAAGCAGCCAAAAATCCACTGAAAATATAAGTGAAAATTTTCTACTGAAAATAATCACTGAATGTAGTTTATTTTAGTTCTTGAAACATTATTTTGCAGTATTGCAAATACAAATCACTTAAAATTTTCGGTACTTAAATTCAACACTTGATTTTCGGTACTTAATCATCAGTTTTATCAAACGCACCCTAAGTCTAATAGTTGAGTTCTCTTACTCCTGCGGTAACGAGACTACCTCCAATAATAGTGGTGGAATCACATCAATATCCTCTAAGAGGCACTAACAAATTCTACCAACACTTGCACTCACACTATATCTCTCTCCTAGTGGCACTATGGAGTCCACAATAGATCCAAAATGCCACTAGGAAAAAAATAAAGTATGAGTGTGAGTGTTAGTGGAATTTATTAATGTCTTAACGTTGTTGATCCTCTAATTATAAGCTAATTAGTCACTATAACAAAAATTTTAAAAATATTTGAGATACAAAAATTTAGTAAGCATAACATTATTTTTATTTTACTCCTACTCTGCTCCACGCCTCCACCCCATTTTTCACAAGACATACAAGAAACAACACTTGCTCAACCAGTCAACCTCAATCATCGTCACTTGCCTCGATTCTCACCCGCTCGAGTCTCACTATCTCTCTCTCTCTCTCTCTCTCTAACAAATCAGTCCCACTCCAGACTTGTTCGGATGCTCTTAGGGAGCTTGTAATATACGATCTTCCTTTGGGCCACATTTGAAGACAGTGGTGAAACATTCTTCTCTAACCTGGTAAGTCTGAAAATTGATTTCATTTTGAACATTGTTGTGTTTGTTCTTCAGGTTTTGATTGGCTTATATGAAACACATTTATACTCTTCTGAAATCGAAAACTCTCACATTTTAGAATCAATTCCTACATGTTACAGCTTTATTATACAGCATTACAGCCATATGTGTTCCTCTGCTATTCTATATCATATCACCCAAAAACCCTAATGTGCAGTGCAGTCCAGTCCATTATTCGGTGCTTCTCATTTGGGAATTTCAACAGCTTATCTTCCCCAACCTGAGACTCTTGAGTTCGGTCTGTTGACCCATGTATGACACTCTGTATATATAAATTTTTTCATACATGTTAAAAATTTCAGGAAATAAGAGTCCCCTCTATAGTACCTAAACCATTTGCTAAACTTAAACCCTTCTTCGACGTAGAGAGAAACGGGTAGCAACAGAGTGGAAATGGGAAGGAAGAAAAGGCAAAGAAAGCCGGCAATAGAAGAAGACACGTCAAACCTTCCGTGCGAAGTCATATTCACCATTCTCTCTAAACTACCCGTCAAGTCTCTGTTGCGATTCAGGTGCGTTTGTAAACCATGGCTTGCCCTAATCTCTGAACCCCATTTCATCAAAACCCATCTCAGTCAAGCAATTAAGTTGAGCCGCCAAAGAGTCATATGCTCGTCGTATAAATCAGACTGTTTTCACAATGTGGACTATGAAACTTGTGGCGAACCAGAAGAAGAGGTATTATTGTTTCCAATCAAGAAATATCGCAACGCCTCAGTCTTGTGTTCTTGTAATGGTTTAGTTCTTTTGGGTCTTAAGTCTGACAAGATGTATGTGTTGTGGAATCCATCCACCAGAGAATACAAAAGATTCACACGTCCTTACTCTGAAATTTGCCTTGGTTCTCTCCATGCGATTTGTTACGATTCTTCTGTCAATGACTACAAGGTGTTTATTATCTACAAAAGTGAAGACTATTGTCATGCATATTTTGTGGTTTATACATGGAAAACCAATTCTTGGACAGAGAGCAGAGAGTTCCCTTATGGGATGCCTCATGGTGGTGGGGTCACTGTGAGTGGAGTTCCACACTGTGTCGTGGTTCCAAGGAAAAGCGATAACTTGGGATATCTTGAGCAAAAGCATGGTGAGAGAAGTGGGGACAACAATAATTCACTAACTCCAACAGATGATGATGACCCTTCTAAAGCTTCTGGAACTTCCTCCTCCTTTTATCACGACCATTATGATGAAGCAATGCCTAGTTATTATGTGGATAGCTCCAGTACAACCTTGGAAATCGTTTATTTTGATTTGGATGAGGACAGGTTTATGGAGGTATCGCCACCGGACTGGATATGTAATGGCAATGTATTTCACTTGACAGTTATGAGAGGGTGTCTAAGTTTATATCTGAGGACCAGTGATTTGCAACGGTTTGATGTATGGATAATGAAGGAATATGGTAATAAGAATTCTTGGAGTAAGTTAATCTCTATCCCATGTAAGGTAGGATCTGCAGATTTAGATTTCCTAAAACCGGTGTGTTATACAAAGAATGGGGAAGTTGTGTTGATGGACAATTTTGTAATATTCTTGTATGACCCTAAAGAAAGAAAGTTGAGGAATTTGACACCCTCAAACGGTTTTAGGTATCCCTCAAGGATGGTTTCCTATGTAGACAGTTTAGTGTTGCCCTCATATGTAAAGTTGACAAAGAAGCAACAACATAAACACAAAGAAAATGGGGAAAAGAAGGAACTATAAGGAGGTAATTCAGATTGTGTTTCACTGTCTTCAGTTCTTCTTCCATTTTTTTGGTCTCAAATATTCGTTTTATGGTTTACAAATTAAACTATGAATTGTTCTTTTTTTTTTTCATAAGGTAATGTCTTCTTTTATGGTATGTCCAAAAACCAGTCCCCACGTTCATTATACTTGGTCCCTGTTCGGAAAAAAATATAAAAAATAAAATGAAGTTATTTCATTCTATGACTAGTCACATATTCAAATATTATTACTTCTATACTTTGAAAAACAAATATTGTGGAAAGGGGAAAAAAATAAACCATGTTTGGTGCCTCACATTTCTTCAAATATTGTGGAAAGGGGGAAAAAAAAAAAACCATGTTTGGTGCCTCACATTTCTCTCTCTCTCTCTCTCTCTCTCTCTCTCTCTCAGGGGCAGTATTTGTATGACATGGCAAGAACACACCAAGCTTGGTGACTAGCTTTCATTACACGAGGAAGATTAATGAATCTAGCAGGAAGCGTAAATTTTGATCTTTGCTTCACAGGGTTTGTTTCATACTTCGTGATAGTGACGATGTGGCACTAGTATTTTGTGGTGGTTATTCTGACAATTTAGTGGTTCTAAGTATTTGACATGTACTGATAATTTTGACATGTTATTTTGTGAACTCAATTTTATGATTAGCCATCCCTGTTATGATGATTAACGTAACACATGCTATGGATTTGAACATTGAATGTCTTAAGGTAATAGCTTCCAAAATGTAATAGCTCCCGGTTTATGTACGACACCACCAAATTTACCAGCTGTGCTGTAAAATGCAAATTGACCCATATTCAATCAATATAGCATAATCATGTTTTCATACTATCAGCATCTTTTTAACCATAATTTATGTAATAATAACAGTGGTTAATTATAGTCAAGCTATGGAGTCAAGTAGTGAGGACTAAGGACCGAAGTCCCAGATGCTCTTGCATTTTGTGGTTTATTTGCAAGGACTAGCTGAATATAAGAAATAAACTTCTCAAATGTGAGCTCTGTGATCACAAACATATTTTGTACTATCTAAGTTTTGGTTGGGTCCTATGGTATCTCCTCTTTCAATAGTAGTAGACAAAAAGTTTTAATCTTCAATGTGTCAACAAAAAAAAAAAAATGAAAACGAAAGAAAGAAAGAAAAAAATTACTTGGCTCGAGCATAATGATATTAGACTTCCAATCACAATTCGTTTTTGCTTCTAGGACATTTTGAAACACTTAGGAAGTGACGCTCAGATTGGTTCAATGTAAAATATTTTCGGAAAGGGTAAGGGTGTGTTTGATAGCCCAATTAAGTGGTAAAAAGGAAAACTTTCAACACTTATTTTGTTTCAGTGCGTTTGATAATGTATCACTTAATTGAAAAAGCAGCCAAAAAACCACTGAAAACTTTAAGTGAAAAATTTCTATTGAAAATAATCACTGAATGTAGGTTATTTCAGTACTTGAAAAACTAATTGCAGTACTGTAAATTCAATCACTTAAAATTTTCAATACTTAAAATTCAACACTTAATTTTCAGTACTTAATTTTCAGTTTTATCAAACGCACCCTAAGTCTATTGTGAGAAGCTTCTCATGTGAGAAGGCAGGTTTTAACCGTTGGATGAGCATCTAGCAATAAATGTATCTCTAGATTCCTGGGAATCTTATGGCTAGATGTTCATCTAACGGTTAAAACTCGCCTTCTCATATGAGAAGCTGCTCACTATCGCATTGCCCTTTCGGAAATTATTTCCCAGTGTTTGGATGCATTAATAGTGAAGTAAAATATTTCACCCAAAAATTGTTTACCTGTTGTTTTTGGAAATCTTAGTCGAGGAGCGCCTGCTCACCCTCAAGTGTATTTCTGTCTCTAGAACTAAAATTTCGTATCCTATTAATTATTTCTTCAATCATTGTATTTACACCTTGATTATATGTACATGAATCCTGAAATTGCATCTGATTTTAACAATCATAATTAGGTCCATCTCTTTTGAAAAGGACAATGCAAAAGGTGCGCTTCATTTTTATCTTAGTTTTTCTGGATTCTATCGATTTTTCCCATCTTCGGAAAACCATTTTTGGTACTTTTAATCAGAGGTAGGTACTTGTCATGTCTTCTCAAATGGGGGGTTTCAATTCGTTTGTGTATGTATCATTTGCTACATTGTGTGTATATATATATATATATACATACACTATCTTATAAGAATGTATCATGTCGTTAAGCACACTGCACGAATTTTATGGACTACCCAAATTGCGCTCTGATTTTAGGGCTTCATTACCAGTCTACCCTTATGGAGAATGGTCGTTAAGCAAGCTGTGGTTGCATGTCGTCTCTTGTTGTCGGTCTTCTCTCTTCGATGTAATAGATATTAATATATTTTTACAAGGCGTTTTGTGCCTTAAGATTCCCACGTGATGTAATAATTATTATGTTTGAAAAATTTTATAAGTCTTGATTGCTCTTACTTTGATATAAGTTATTATACTATTTGACCGTTGACGTTTGGGACGGAATCGATTCTTCAAACTGTCGCGACCTACAAGTCCATAAAGAAATTAAATGCTTTCCCTATTTATGCAACGTCGGGGCGTGACAAAATCACATAATTTAGCCTCTAGGGAGAGAGATACGCATTCTTCCGGTATATCGGCAAGTCTTAAATCTTAAACCGTGATGCCAATGGCTAGCCAAAATCATTCAATCCTTGCATCCAACTGCTCTGGCTGGACCAGTTCTCAAACCAAGCAAGTAGTCGTCACTACTGTAACTCTCAAACATCGAGAGGCGTGTGCCCCGGCATGAAATTATACCAAACTTTCTTTTGACCCACATAATCATTTAGCATGCTTATATAACCATATCACCATACTTTTCAACACATACTCGCTAAAATTAATTGGCCTAATTTAACACATGGATTTTGCCCGGATCACAATTCCATACATAATATTCAAAACATCCAAAGTTGTCTATATAACACAAGTTCGGAATTCATACCTCGAGCTACGGTCCTATAATTTCAAAAAAAGTATTAGCAGCTCGATTAACCGTCGATCTCCGATCTTAAATGATTCCTACAAATATTAATATTTTTTTTTCTTCAAATTTCTAGAATTAGAATTTTCGTAAAAATTTGCCAAACATGGCCTAAGATGTATCAAAACGTAGCTCTTACCTCGAGCAATCCGATTATAAAATCTGGTTGAAAACTGATGGACGAACGGTCGTGGTTTGTCCCCGGGATGATCGAAGGAATAAATCTCCCTCTCTCTCTCACAAGATATTTAGGTTGAAGATATTATGAAAATGTCTTGAGTTGTCTATTTATAGGCACAACTCTCGGGAATTACATTTAACTCCCCACGAGTTCTCAAAACTTCTAATTATCCCCTGAAACATCGCACACGCCCATTTTATTACTTCACAAGTGAAAACTATAAATTATAAAAGTTTTCGTCTAAATTCTGTTTGGGTCCGTAATTACGTCCGAAAACTGAATTCCGTGGAATCTCTTGATAACCTAACGTTTGTGCAACGTAACACATTGGTTATCTCTAATTCATTCTAATTCATCTTTATCAAGATCAAAACTAACAGATAGTGTACAACAAAGGTAAATTTACTATTCACAATTTACCAGATAAGTCAAATAACATTTAAATCATATAAATGTCATTTAATCACACGAATGCCTCCATGATTATCAATTCACCGTGTCTTCACTGGACACCTTCTGTTGACCACAGTCAACCACTTATCTAAATTTTTAAATAACATTAAAACTCCTTGAAATTCAATTATGCAATTTAAAACAAATGATTTTCCCCGAGACGGGTGTGACATAATCAACCCATGAAATTTCATGGGGGAACTTTGGGAACCATTAGGAACACAACCATATTAAAATTTTGGACATCTATTGGTGTTTTGTATTAGACCCACTTGAAAATCTGAATTTAAGGTTTTATGTGAAAAAGTTGCTTGAGTTTTAATGGCAGATTCGTTTTGGGTTTAAAAACGGGCGAATCAACAACCTAATAGCTCTGATACCAATGTAGATAATATACACACATATGCATACGAATCGGATTTAGGTCACTTACCTAACGGAATAACCCAACGAATCGTTGTTCGGCGTTGTTAAGAGCCCGACAAGAAATCCCACGAACTGTTGCTCTTTCCTCGCTTCCGTGTACTCTCTTATGCTTCGTGTTAATCGTAGGAGATACTACTAGAGCAATCTCCATTGTATTCATATGCTAAATCCCAAGGCTCCAATGGTGATGGCCTAGAGAATGAAAACGGGGAAAGAGAGAGAGACCAGTTGTTTGGGTGTATCGTGTGTAACCCTAGTTGTGTGTTCAATATATATATATATATATATAGACACACACACCTTTGAAAACCTTAGGTCTCCAAAGGCCAAAGCCCAAGCCCAAGCCCATTGGACCTGGTCCAATGTATGTGGGTGTACCAATTACTCCACAATATTTCTTACAACATTTATATTGAATGTGGGTTTTCTGACACTATGCATTTAAATTATGACAAAACATTATAGTAGTACAATTGTTGAGCGAAAAATCTTAAGCCAAATGGCTATCAAGCCAAATAGCCAAACAACCCCTACGTCAAAAGTAATTAAAACAAACAGTTCTTAAGCCAAAATCAATAAAGCCAAATAGCCCTTAAGCCAACAAATAATAAAAAAAAATAGTTAAAAAATTAGTAAGGGCACGTTTGGTAGGCAGGAATGCACCTTGGAATGGAATGGTCATTCATGGGTTCATTTCATTCCTGTGTTTAGTGTGACCAAATACAATGGAATGGACATTCCTTTTGGAATGGTCATTCCTACGTACTTAAGCAGGAATGTGCATTAATTTCTTGCCAATACCCAAGGAATGCTCATTCCATTCCCACAGGATTGACTATAATTGTAAAATTTAAACCTTTTTCTTCAAAATACATTTTATAAAAATATGTATATATTAAATATTTTTTAAAATATTAAAACAAATATTAAATACTTTTTTAAAAATTAATTTTTTATAAAATATTAAATATTTTGATTAAATATTATTCATACTAAAAAAAATCATAAAATACTTATTAAACTTAACATTGGTCTAAAAAAAATTTAATTATAACTAGAAAACATATTAAATTTTTAAAGAGATTTTGCAAATAGATGAAAAAAAATAAGGTGGACTAAAATTGTTAAAAATGTAATTATATTTCATAAAAAAAAAAAACTAAATATTAACTATTTAGGCTAAAAAATATTTTAAAAAATTAGAAATTTCAAAAAATTGCATAAGAATATCTGATAGTAGATTCTTGGACTTCCAAAATACGTTAAAAGATTATATATTTGAAAAAAAATTCCAGGACATTCTATTAACCACTTCTCTAAATGAAATTTCATAAAAATATTTGGTTTAAAAAAAAATATTATAGATAAATAATACTGAATGTTTGTACCATAAATATTTTGTACAAATATAAAATGTTTTGCTTAAATCTAATTTTATTCCACTAATTGATTGTTTAAAACCCAAAGTGGAATGTAATTGGCATTCAATTCCTAGAAACTTAGCCAAACAGAGTAATGTAATAACTATTGCTATTCCATTCCTGTTTCATTCCATTCCTGAGTCCATTCCATTCATGCCTACCAAACGTGCCCTAAGGGTCTGTCTGGCATACAGTTAGGAATTAGGAGTGTTTGAGTTGGGCTTAGGGATTGTTTTGCTGTAGTTAGGATTATGGGCTGTTTGGAGCAACACAATATAAGCTATTTAGAAAAAAAATCCCAAAACAAATTCTGCAAACAAAATTTTCCAAAATAGAAGTTGCCTAATTTAGGGGAAATTTTAAAATTGAAAAAAAAAAAATCTCGCAAAATTTGGTGAATTTAATATGACAATAACATTAGAGAAATTGTTCAGTGAGCTCGTCACATTACGTCCACATGCGGATGTGGTATGACCATTAAATCTACGCCATACAATTGCCCCATATTTCCAAGGGGATCATGACAAGTGCTTTCTAAGATTTCAAATTTCAAATTTGCCAACTACTTGTCATGATCCCCCTCGAAGTAGGGGGCGCATGTATAAATGGTCATACCATATCAGCATGTTTTACAATTAGACATACGGTGTGTTTAATAATCCAATCAAGTGCTAAAAATAATTACCAAATGTAGTCTATTTCAGTAGTTGAAACACAATTTTAGTATTGCAAACTCAATCTTTTAAAATTTTTAGTACTTAAAATTTATCACATATTTTCAGTACTTAATTTTCAGTTCTACCAAATGAACACATAATCTTTTAAGAATCAAAGCCAAGAAAGAAATGCTCAAAATAATACAATCTTGCATAGAAAGTAAGTGGGTGTCTATAAAATTTCTCATTGGAAATCACAAGTCTGTAACATGACTTTGGGTAGGTTAGAGAAATAAGGGTGTATTAGAAAATCCTTAGATTAGGATCTACTTCAATCAAAGTGTCACTCTATGCAGTTCTTATGCGAATCAAGCCAATGTTAGTTAACAAACAACCATTTCTAAGGAATTTGATTGGGTACTGTATACTCTCCAAACCCTTTCATTATAGAGTTTTGTTGCAGCTCCAACCATACATTAAGGTTCAAAACTAGACACTTTTTTTTTTTTTTTTTTTTGTTTTTTTTTTTGGCTTGGATCAAAACTTGACACTTAAAGAGTATGTAATAGTGACAAAATTGCTACAAAATTTTTTTTATTTTTTTTTGGGGTCAACTTTAACATGAATTTTAAAATTTTGTTTATGGAAAAAATTTGACTAAAATTTTGAATTTGGAATATAAGTGAACCGCCCTTTTCTTCTTGTCATTAAACTACCATTCTTCACCACCACTCTACTATCAAAGTTGCTACCACTCTACTATCAAAGTTGCACACCTCCGGCCATCACCATCCACTATATAAAAATATCTAAAAAGAAAAAGAGATCTGTTGAACCATGCTTCTAAATCGCAATAATGTGTTAAATATGCACAAGTTTCTGTTGCACGACAAAAATGTCTCCTTAGGTATGTCCTTGTGAATAATTGTTGGTAAGTTGTTGACCTCCAGTGATGAATCAACTAGCTTTGGAGGCTCACAATGAGGAACATCCGTAGTCACCAACTCTTTCTCTAGGTTGGACTCACATGTTTTGTTATCTGACTTGGTTCGAGCGAATTTGGAAGAATTGTCTTGCTTGGTAACCGGAGAAAGGGCGAGGTTCACCAATCTAATAACTTTTCCATAATATCGAAAGCGATATGATTCGTCCTTACCTTTGCATACGCCAAACTCATCGATCCACCGACGACCAAGAATTACATAATTAATATCTAAAGGTACCACATCACACCAAATTTGCTCATTACAAAAGTCGCCCATTCGGAATGGCACTAAACACCGTTCAGATACAAGGTAGAACCATTTCCCCAAACATCTTATATGAACGTGGACGTGGCGCAGTTTGAAGTTTCAATCTTTTAGTAACATGTGGAGAAATCACATTCGTCGAAAAGTTTCTATCAACATGTATTTTGCAAACCTTTTCCCCGCAGTGGATGTAGGTGTGAAACCCGTTAGCAACTAGTGCGGGAAACCAAACGTATCTTGCCCACGAATAACATCCAGTATCATCAATTTGTGGTTCAATGTGTTGTAGAATTTCATGCATCTTTGCCAAGGTAAGATGGGTGTTTATGGGAAAATTTGCAGTTTACAGGGACTTTTTTGCAATCCTCAGAGTTATGGGGCAGTTTGGTAATTTTCAGAAAGTTGTGGCAGTTTGGTAATATTAGGAACTCAATGGCTCTTTCTGTAAATTACAGAATGTTTGGATGTGGGCTTGGATTGCTTTCAACAATGGGATTCGGTAAGGCACTGGTTGGATTTGGTTTTGGTTTTAGAAGGTTATGTCTATAAGAAATGGATGGAGGAAAAAAAAAATGGGCTTACTTGGCTGGGCTGTTTTAAATAGCTGGAAGTGGGCTGTTTTTTTTTGTGAAAATATGGGCTGGATTTTAGTTTTGAACAGTGGCTGGGTAGTAGAAAGTGGGCTTCGGTTTGGGGCTGCTTGGTGGTTTTTTTTTTTTGAAAAGGTATGGGTTCATTTACAAGGAATGGGGTGGGTCACGGAGAAGGTAGGGGTTTATGCGATTGGCGTAAGGACGGTGGGGGTGGCTGCTAGTTTGAAACAGGGACTCTGTTGGGGTTGCGATTTGATGGCTGATCGGAGGACTTGGAGTCTGCAAGCATTCTGAACTGTAGTAACTATGACTTTTTTGGAATGAATTTTGACCGATTGCTCTTTAACTTTGATACTAAATTTGACGCAGGATAATAAAATATGAATATGGATGAAAAATTGATGAATAATTAAAAAATAAGAAGGAAAAGATAGATTCTTAGAGTCCACCAAGAAAAAGAGAAGAACTCTTAGAATCTACCAAGATCTATTAGAGTCCACCAATACCTTGAAAGCTCTTACAGGAAAAAAAAACTCAATAATTTTTATTCATAATCATAAGTTGTCCAATACAATACTGTACTACCTTATTTGTAGCTAAATAAAAGTCTCCTAATTTATAGAAACTCCCTAAAAGATATAGCAAAATTAAAATCTCCTACTTTGAGAAATATGATAAGATTTCCTAGAGATATAATTTCCTAAAGATAAATTCTCCTAATATATATATATATATATATATATTATTTTTTAAACAAAAATTCCTACTATATCGAAATAAATAAAATAATTAAATACAATTGCCTCCCGGATCAAATATGTAAATCACAAAATTGCCCTTTTGTTCCCTATCAGCTCTTCTGGTCTTCAGACACCCCAAGACACAACTTTTAGAACACAACCCAAGAGATGTGTCTATCTCTCTCCTGTGTCATTGTGGGGTCTAGTGACATCACAGGAGAGATATAAACACATCTTTTAGGTTGTGTCCCAAAAGTTGTGCCTTTAGGTGTGTCCCAATCTTTACTCGACAAAAATTAGAGTTAGTTAGATTTCAGTCCTTTATTGTTGACTGCTAGCCCACCACCAACTAACAAAAAAAAAAAAAAAAAACAAAAGACTTTCAATCCTTTATTGTTGACTTTTCTTGAAATAGGTCCGTTTTAAAACAGTAACTAGAAAATAGTCCTTCAGTATTTTTAAGGACATAAATACCCCACTCCCATAAATCAAGGTTTTCAAATTCAAAACCCATATAACTAGGTGTCCATGTGTATGCGAAGCATTCCACATACATTTTAATTTTTCCTAGGGGTGTCATTTGGAATGAAAATTCCGATTTCGATCGATTCCGATCCGAAAATTTTCGATTTTGGCATCAAAAATTATATTCCGAATTCCGAAAAAAAATCGGAACGAAATCGGAATTGTTTTGAGAATCCCGAAAATTCCGAAAATATGTTTTCCAAATATTTTCCAAAAATTTGGAAGAATGTGGACTTGTTTGTCCCACGTCGAATAAGAAGAGAAATGAGAGAGTAGGAGACTCTCTATAAAAGCATGACGTACCATTTCAATAGTATTTGTATTATGAAATTTTCAAAAATTATGAAAATTTTCGATTCCAATTCCGAAGAATTCCGATTCTGAAAATTTTCGAAAATTCCGAAATTCC
This sequence comes from Hydrangea macrophylla, assembly GCA_033977485.1. Classification (NCBI taxonomy): domain Eukaryota; kingdom Viridiplantae; phylum Streptophyta; class Magnoliopsida; order Cornales; family Hydrangeaceae; genus Hydrangea; species Hydrangea macrophylla. The sequence continues at coordinate 155,902,209 of CM066991.1, forward strand.
AAAATCGGAAAGGAAAATAAAATTCCAAAAAAATTGGAACGGAAATTGGTACACCTATATAATTTCCGAAATTTTTGGAATTTTTTCCGAAAGAGGGTATTCCGATTCGTTCCGGCCGAAGCACACCCCTAATTTTTTCCTAATCCAAATGGAGAAAAAAAAAAAAAAAACATTTTCTTGATTTCACAATTTGCCCCCTATAACATTACTTTCCTATAACATTATAATGTGGTGGTTTTCACTGTTTAATGGTTCAAAAATATTTGACATGTATTGTCAATTTGTGACATTAAAAAAAGTGAATGCAGATAAGAAGAAAAAAAGAGAGGAAGGATTGTAATACTCCCCTTCTACTGTGCTCTGACAATTATGTCCTCACATGAGACCAGCACACTAATAAATAATACAAAAAAAATAATAATAATAATAATAATGTAGAGAAGGCCTTGCTAAAAATGCCAAAAAATTGCATTTTTTCTTAAACTACCTAAATATTGGTTGTAACAGATACCACGTCACTATTTATAAGTCTCTACCATAGGAGAAGTTATGGGTATGTGAAAACTAAAAGAGTTTAAACTTTTGTAGTAAGTGATTTCCTAAAAATAAGAGGTGAGATAGATTGATAAAGAAATTTAGTTGAGTTGGAATACCATTCTCGTCATCTGACTCATCTCTATTCCCATTATAACCAATACTATATTTTTTTCCTCATTTTAAGGATTTCTCACCCGAAATTCTTTTTTTTTCTTTTTTCTTTTTTTCTTCTTCTTCTTTCTATATGCCCTGTGCTCTTCCCCCCCTCTCTAACACGAACTAGGTTTCTCCTTTTTCTCTCTCTGATACGTCTCTCCCTAGTCCCTAGCTTCTGGGATCTATCAGTCCTGCTCTCTGGAGGCACATAGACTCTAACCGGTAAATTCTTAAATCTTCTTTCGGGTATTTTCATTGACCCCCACGTCTCTGCTTTGAGTTTCTATCAGAGTTCAAATGATAATTTTTCCAAAATTTGCGTTTATATTGAATGTGGGTTTTATGACATTATGCATATAATCATCTTGACTGATTTTGTCCGATTGACAAACCCTAAAGAAGCTATCTTTCTGAAAAAAAAAAAAAAAATTGTGATTAGAAAGAAAAATATCGTCTACATGAAAAAACTTCTAGTACACTGAACGTATATAACTTTATATTTCTAATCATTTGACAATTTGACTAACCTGATTAAGGAAATTATAAATTCACAAAACAAAGTGCTCTCCTCGTTTATATTATAATTGTAGGTAAGTGAGGAAGACCTTGCATGAATTTCGCGGTATAATGGAGACAAAATGTTGCTAAAAAAACTTGGGTTACCTCTGAAAACTAATTCAGGAGCTCAGATTTAGACTCTATTCAAGAAGAGCTAGGAAATTTAATTCAAACATGTGGAGAAATTTGACGCAGTGTGCGTTTGTGATGAATGTCGCTGATTCAGCGACGACATCGTAGCATAGGCCAAGACTATAATCCATAATCTTACACTTTTAGTGGCACAATTGTCCTCAGAATCCTATTCTTCTATTACCAAAACGTTACCCGCCTTCCGATTACAGAAATATAATTTGACCAAGATTGAATCAACTCCGACACTAACTCGATTAAATATATTTCTGCTCCAACACTTGTACGGAAGCCAAAGTTATATTCAACTTCTCAATCCACTTTGGTTTTTAAAGTTAAGTACGGGGCTGCCTCATTAACCAACTTGATGGTAGTATCGGTATCTTTTCGTTGACTTGCAAGTGCAAAAATTCTTCAACCCTTTGTCATTGTGACCAGTGACTATCCTTGCAAACATGAGGTTATTACACAGATTGAGGTATAATGCAGGACAAGATATGTTGGTAAATTATATACTCCCTCCGTCCCATAATAAGTGTCCACTTCCTTTTTGCACAATGTTTAAGAAAGTTGTTATATTAATTTATTTGGTTCATTAAAGAGTCACTTTCCAATTTTACCCTTAGATGTGATGGGTGTTTGACTTTTTGCTTATTTTGGGACCACAAATAAATGCTTCTTTGTCTTTATTATAAGGGTAGTTTTGGAAAGTAAGTAAAAGATATATGCCAATTTAGGAAAGTGGACACTTATTGTGGGACATCCAAAAAAATAATGTGGACACTTATTATGGGACGGAGGGAGTATCATTTAACTTATTTCGTTTTGGTTTTGGATTTCCTTTTTAAAAATTTCGCCTCTCGCCTAATTTGTTTAAATGTAACTCAGAACCATCAGAAAAGGTACTGCCAATCACATTTAACATAAGACATTTGTGACTATATGGAGACTCAAAGATATATGAAATTAAGAAGACAAACCTCATCCATTACTAAGCGCAATTTCTTGCAAAGTATCATCAGCTATAAATCTTTCTTCTTCTATAATCTTTGCACGTTTCTTGATCAACCTTTACTGCTCTATCTGTATATATATATGTATATGTATACACACACACACACACACACACACAATATACTCAAGAAATTGAGGAAGGAAAGAAGATTAAAAAATGCAAGACTTCATAATAGGAACAGTACAACAAAGAACTTGCGTCTGATCAATGTCGTTGCATAGGGGTTAATCAATTTTAATGTTTATGGTAGCGTATGGAATTTTAATGTAGTGCAAGAGGATATGAATATATGTAATTTAAATGAGCATATTGCTCTTGATCGTGCAGAATGGTAGCCGACCCCAATTGATTGGGACACAAGCCTTGGTTTGGTTATTGGTTTCTATCAAGACGGACATTATTCCAGCAGATCTTTGATCTCACCAATTTTAAAACCCATGTTATCAAACGTGTATATGCCTCACATGTAAACTCTCCTAGTATTTATAGCTGAAGTTACCTAGAACACAGACGAACAAGAAGTCACTCTTTCATCAATTTTGGAAACAAATGGTCTCTACCTTTTTCTTATCCAAAAATGCTTTGTTTTTTTCCATGTAGGAACAAACGTAACAGCAGAATGAGTACGGGGAAGAAGAAAATTCAGAGAACTCCAACAACAGAAGAAGACACATCAAACCTTCCATGTGAAGTCATATACACCATTCTCTCCAAATTACCCGTCAAATCTTTGATGCGATTCAGGTGCGTGTGTAAACCATGGCGTGCCCTAATATCTGAACCCCATTTCATCAAATCTCATCTTAGTGAAGCAATTAAGTCGGACCGTCGAAGAGTGATTTGCGCCAGGGATAATTCCGCATGTTTTTCCTCTGTAGACTATGAAACTTTTGATAAATCAGAAGAGCTGCTTTATTTTCATCACAAGGCCGCGGTGTTGAGTTCTTGTAATGGCATAGTACTGTTGGGTCTTAACTATGACAGTATCTATGTGTTGTGGAACCCATCGACCAGAGCGTATTTAAAATTCTCATGTCCGTACCTTCTGTATCTCTGTGCTACGTTCTCTGGAATTTGCTATGATTCTTCCATTGATGACTACAAGGTCATATTTATAACTAATGGAGACTATCCAAGTAAATGTACGGTTTTCACATGCAAAACGAATTCTTGGACAGAAATTAAGTTGCCTTATATGAGGTTTCATGGAAATGGGGTCACTGTGAGTGGAGCACCACACTGGGTTGTAACTCTAGAGAAAGACCAAAACCTAGGATTTGTTCAACCAACCAATGAATCCTCTGAAGTTTCTTTCTCTGGTGGTGATGAAGCAGTGCCAAGTTACGAGTGTGACTCGAATAAATCCTATGCAATCATTTGTTTTGACTCGGCTGATGAGAAGTTTAAGGAGGTGCCGCCACCCAAATGGATATGTGATGGCCACCTGTTTGCTTTAATGGTTACGAGAGAGCGCCTAAGTTTATGTATTAATACAAGTGACAGGCAAGATGTTGATGTATGGGTAATGAATGAATATGGTAATAGGAATTCTTGGACTATGTTAATTAGCATCTCCTGTTGGATACGAACACCAGTTTGGCATTACCTAATGCCGGTGTGTTGTACAAAGGAAGGCAAAGTTGTGATGATGAGCTGGAACCGCTCTACAATTGTCCTCTATGATCCTGAAGAAAATAAGGCGAGGAAATTGACATCCTCTACTGGTCGCAGGTATTTTTCAGCAGTCGATACCTATGTGGATAGTCTAGTTTTACCCACCTTTGACAAGTTGACAAAGAGGCAACAACATAAATCCAAGGAAAAAGGGAAAAGCAAGGAATTTTAAGTAGGTAATTCAATGTCTTCAGCTTTTCTTCCATTGTTTTGTTCTCATTCATTTAAAAGTAAATGTCTTCATTTTGTGCAAAACCTATTTCCTGGCTATAATTAATTGCTCCTGGAATACCTTTTTCGGTTTGACGATTTGGCTCACAACCATTTAATTAGGAGTACTGTGGCTTCATCATTCAACCTTAATGGTGACTACTTTGCGGGGGGTTGGGGAATTACTATTTTCTTTTGTATCTCTTCTGCCACGGTATGGAAGATCATCCTCCAAATGTGTAAAGTGATATGGATTCTTTCTTCCTTGCAGTTGGAGATGGATTGTTCTATACAGCACCTTAAGGCTTCGTTTGTTTCATGGATGTAGCGAGGAAAGAATATGTTTAAAGGAAAATACTTTTTTTTTTTGTTTGGTTAATAAAAAAAAAAAAGGAAAAGAAAACATAACAAGATATAAAAGAAAATTTTGAATCTGGTGAGTCACTTCCCTCCCTTTTTATTAAGTTAAAATTATATTTTTTTTGTTAGTTTTATTATTTTATTATTTATTATTTTTATGTTATTTTAAGTATGGAGAAAACACGAGAGTTACTTTTCTTGTATGTTGTTTCTTCAGGTTTAGTGGTTTTTCATATTGCTTATTTTCTTTCTCTCTTGTCCAAACAGGGGTAATATCTGGATTACATGGAAAACAAACACCTAGCTTGGTAAATAGCCTTTTTTACATGTCACAGGTGACAGATCTAATGAATCCAGCAGGAAGGATAAGTTTTGAGCTCTGCTTTGTAGGGTGTTTTTACATATTTTAGGGTTGTAAACCTCTTGCAATTTCAAATTTTCAATTGTTCAAAGTCATTGAATGTATTTTCTGGCCTGTCATCCATTGTTGTGTCATTTTCTAATGAAAAAACAATCGTATAACATGGTTTGATTTGACTTTTGAAGGTCACTGGCAACATTGAGGCACTATTAACAATCTCTTTTCCTTTAGGCACATCCATGAATGCAATTATTTTTTGCGATTCGCCCATATTGTAAGAGCATCGATGATGGTGTAATGGATATCACAACTTAGGATAAACTTGGGTTATGTGTCCCACGGTGGTATTGTGTGCATAGTAGAACTTTAGTTAATAGAGAAACGGCGAACATTCAACCGTTTTGTGACCAAATGGAGGAGTTTCAACTGTTGGGACCAAATGACTAAGAGTCAACAGTTAAAAAATTACTGACCCATTGTGGAACAGTTAACGCATGACCGTTTGATGCCAAATGGTCAAGTGTTGACCGTTTGACCATCAAACGATCATGTGTTGATTGTTTGTCATCTATGCTACTGTGAACCTCCACTTTTTTGTATCACAGCTTAATTTAAGTTTGTCCAAAATGCACCTCTACTTTCTCGTACAACAACATAGCTAAATTTTCCTATTCATTGGGGGCTTTGTTGAAGGCAGGTATATGACCATACTATAAATTTCTAAATTTACAATTCTCACAAATTGTTATGATTTGTTAGTCTGGTCGTGGCCATTTTCATACTTCATTGTGTATTTCACATTCATAAGCCCCGTTTTTCACTAAATAGCAAAAGTAGTGAGGGACTTTTCACCGAATAGCAAAAGTAGCTAGGAGCTTTTTAAAAAAATTGTCATATCGTGTGGGTTTTCGGATGATTAACCTCGAATAGAGGGCGCTCTGATCGATTATCCCTTTGAACTACACCTTAGGAGGATGTGTGTGGATATTGTCAGAAATAGAGTTCAAAACTATGTGTTACTCTACTATACTCTGAATCACTTTCATTATGTAAATGTTCAAGTTGAAAAATACTTTTACTTATGCACAATCTTATGACTAGTTGCTCGATGTACGAATCATTTTTTCAAATACAAGTCGGGATTGTTGGAACTTGGTCTGTCTTAGGAAAGTGAGCATTTTTGCTCAACCAAAAATGGTCACTCATTGCTCACCCTTACTCCTACTAGGTAACATATGTCTCATTCCAGTAATTGTGATGATGATACAAGGACAAAATATGAATAAAATAGAACACATATTACCCAGTGGAGACATTGGTGAACAATGAGTGGCCATTTTTAAGTGAATAAAAATGCTCTCATTAGAAAAAGAGTAATATTTGGGTGACAAACACTTTTACAAACACACTCTATCTCTCTCCTAAGAGGCACTGTGGGGTTCGGATAATTTCAGTAGACCCACAGTGCCACCCAAGAGAGAGATAGAGTGTGTTTGTAAAAAGTGTTTGTCACTCTAGTATTGTTGAAAAAGAGTAATGTTAGATCCACACAAAATTTCACACCTAACATATCATGGTCTTTGATTCTGGTAGGTCCCGTGTGGGACTTATGTGGAACCTACATGGAGTCCACTGAAATCAAGGGCCAAGATTATTGGGTATAGAATTTTGTGTGGGTCTAACATTATTTGTCACGACCCATTCCGCTACAGGCAGTAATAGGACACGTGACACGCCACCGAGGCTTATCCAATGCAGTTAAAGACTATAGCAGCGGAATAAACATAAGAAGAAATCATAAAATTTAGATTTATAAAAAGTTTTTTCATTTGAAACACTTATAAAAGTAAATCATTTGAAAATGGAAATCCAGTCGGCTGATCGGGATCCCAGTCGACTACTTTGGAAATTGCAGAGAGCAGGAAATCTCAGCAATCCAATCCAATCCAATCAACTAACCCAGGTTTGGTCAACTGTATTTTCAGGAGGTGGTGTCAAATCTCAATCGACTGGTACTCGTCCGGTCGACTAGACTGAATCCTCCAGAACTCCATTTTTGAACATGTATCTGGTTGACTGTAAAAACACTGCTAGTCGACTGGTCCGGTCGGCTGGATTATAAAACAATTGACCATATTTCCCAATAAGGCCAATTTTGCAACAACTCAGGCTCTGGACCAAAATCCAACCAAACACACAAAACTCTTGATGAATCCAATTAAAACCAACACGAACAACTTGTATAGACATACATAAATGATACTATAATTAGTACAAGTCTCCAACTAAGCTTTTACATGATCCTCTTTATCCTAATTACACAAACTACACCTAGTCTTGAAATCATATAACAAACTTAAGGATGAACTACAAACTGTATACGGGAAATAATAGACTCGTCTCCCACGACCTCACTCTCGCGTTTCTTCTTTCATTTCTTCTTTTCACCTGCAATGAAGTAAATCTCCACTACTCAGCTATATACTGAGTGAACAATTCTAACAATGCATAGATGATAATTCATGCTTTAATATCATCAAAACACATCAAGTGGTCTCTAGGGAGAGAGATGCGCATTCATCCGGTATACCAACAAGTCCAAGCCTTAAATCGCAATGCCAATGGCAAGTCCAAAGCCTTCAACCATTGCATCCAACTTCCCTAGCATGGCCGGTTCTCAAACCATGCACAGTAGCGAATTTTCAAACATCGAGAAGCTTACCCCGGCATAAAATTGTATAAATCTCCCCTTTGACCCACATAATCACTTAGCATGCTCATATAATCATATACATGCTTTTCTCAATAATTCACGGTAAAATTACTGGGCATAAACTAACACATAAAAAATCCCTATAAAACATAGGTTAGGATTCATACCTTAAGCAATGCTCCTAATTTTTCGAGAGAAGTTCTAGGAGTTGAATACTACGTCGAATATCTGATTACAAGTAAAACCTACGAGTTTTCACACGTTTTTCAAACACACAAAATTAGAATTTTCGAAAAAGTTTTCCAAACAAGGCCTAAATCATACCAAACGTAGCTCTCACCTCGAGGATTCTGAAAATATAAATTTGATTGAAATCTGACGGACGAAAGTTCGTCGTTTGACGTCGTGATAATCAAAGTCAAGAAATCTCCATTTTCTCTCTCTTGCTTCCACTTTAGGTTAGGATGAGATTATGAATATATCTCACCTATTTCTATAGACTTTTCGAAATTGCGTTTAACTCCTCACGAATTCTCTAATCTTCCAATTATTCTCTAAAACGTCTTAAACGTCTAAGTTATCACTTTATAAGTGAAAATATCAAAATCATAAAAGTTTTCATCTAAATTGCGTTTGCCTCCGTAATTACGTTCTGAAAATTATTACTGTTAAATTTCTAGATAACTTGCTTTTTATGCAACGTGTCAATTACATTAACGCTATATTATTCAAAATGAACTTAAACAAGATCAAAACTATCAGTAAATGTACTACACATGTATATTCACTATTCACAAATACCAGACAAAGTCAAATAACATTTAATTCACATAAATGTCATTTAATCATTCCAATGTCTCACGATTATTGGATTATCATGTCCTCACTTGAGATCTTCCGTTGACCCATGGTCAACCACATTCATAATTATTAATCAATACTAATAATTCTCATAAAATCAATTATTGCCTTTAACAAAATATGAATTTTCTGGGATGGGTGTGACATTATTGTATGTTGAAATACACATATGACCAAATCTTTTGCATTCAGTGGAGATTTGAATGAGCAAAAATGCTCTCATTAGAAAAATGAAGAGCGACAACTTTTTAAGCTTTGGTAATACTAGGGACACAAAATGCTCACAAAGAGATGCTCACAAAAGATGTGGCATCCCATGTGGCAGTAGGACCTATCACACTTAACTCAACCCATGAGACGTCACATCCTTTTATGAGCATATATTTATAACAATTTTGTGTCCCAAACATTGCCTTTTAAACTTTGGGTAAGTTCAAATATAAAAAAGGTAAAGTTTAGTGGGATTTTTTTTAACACACATTTACCCTTTGTTGCTCAAATATACCCACTATCTGACATTTACTTGGTTACTTTATTGTTTTTTTTTTTTTTTTGGTTAGAGGACTCCAATCAACTTTTTTATATGTTTACTAAGATTAATGCTATGTTTTTTTAAAAAAAATTAAAAAAATATTTCTTAACACATGTGGTAGTGTGACTCTCTTTAACAATAATGAGATCACTTTTACATCAACCAATCAAAATCAACTGCACCCATTACCACCTATGTTAAGAATCACTTTAAAATAAAAATAAATAAAAAAAAAATTTAAAAAGCATACCAATACTCGTTTACCAAATCTTTTGCCTTGTTCCAATTTTTTTTTACAATGCGGAATGCCCAAGCGTTGCCAACGGTTAGAAAGGCACAAGGCTCAAAAAAGAAAGGAAAAAAAAGGGAACTGAAGGGACCCATTTTTCCTGATAAATACAGATGTTGTCTCAGCAGTTCGAATAATTAGGATTTTTTCAGCGGTAATCTTGGTACACACCCAAAAATATAATTTTTTGGACACAACTTAAGAGATGTGTCTATCTCTTTCTTGTGTCACTGTGGGATCTAATAACATCACATGAGATATATAAACACATCTTTTGGGTTGTGTCCCAAAAGTTACATCTTTGAGTGTGTCCCAATCTTTACTCTTTTTCAGAGAGCTTCAGTGTTTAAAATTTCAAAAGAAAGAAATACAGTGAGCCTTCTTGAGTGACTGTGTCAAGTGAATTTGAAAGTCTTTCATTCTTTGTTTCCGAGCAATCATATCACAAAGGTGTTTTAGCAAAACCTAGTGCGCGACTTATTCCAACAATTGTTAAGAAACTACTGTTTGTGGGTGCCTAGAAACTTGAATTGAATGCAAGTAAATTTACTACTTTGTTCCTCTTCGAGTGTGTCCCAATCTTTACTCTTTTTCAAAGAGCTTCAGTGTTTAAAGTTTCAAAAGAAAGAAATATAGTGAGCCTTCTTGAGCGAATGTGTCAAGTGAATTTGAAAGTCTTTCATTCTTTGTTTCCGAGCAACCATATCACAAAGGTGTTTTAGCAAAACCTAGTCCGCGACTTATCCCAATAATTGTTAAGAAACTACTGTTTGTGGGTGCCTAGAAACTTGAATTGCATGCAAGTAAATTTGCTACTTTGTTCCTCTTCGTTTTATAGTAAACGACTTGGATTCCACTGAGATGTTTTTCAAATGGGTGCTACTACAGCAGCGATGACTACTGTCAGAGTAAAAAAATGTCGTTAAAAATTTTAACAAAAAAAAGTATTGCTAAAACTTTTAGCGATACTTTTTATTTTGGCATTAATCATTGCCACAATGACAATAAGGCCTAGTCACTTCAAATTTGAATTAGATGTATGATTCGTTGCATTCACATAGAAAACCCTCATTTTAAACCCAACCAATTTAGGTATTGAAAATCCTCTAATCACATGAATATGTGTGTATAAATACTCCTACTTCATTTTATATATGTATATTTATATAATAATGATTAAGGGAGAGCGGTGTGAGCGTTTCCCAATTATTCAACTTTCAATCTCTATACCATTGAGAGAGAGTTAGATATTTTCAAAATATCATTGACCTCCTCCGAGGTATGACCTAATATCTGAGACTTTTCCTAGGCAAGGGCAGAGGGAGAGGGTGGCAAGCGGGGGCCACGGCCCCCCCAAATTTTTTTAAAATTTCACTTTTAGTATGTATAATTTTAGAAAATTTCAAATTTTATTTAGATTTACCACCCAAAAGTAGTATGACTAGTACATAACCCCCTAAAAATATTGACTAGGCTCAAAATAAGAGTTTATATTTAGTATGTTGGTCTAATTGTAATCGAACCACCCAAAAATTGAAATAAGATATATTATATATATGTTATATTGGCCAAATTGTAATTTAACATAGGCTAAATATTTAGACCAATAATCTTTCTTTCCACTTATTATTTGAATCCATTCCAAAATATTTTACTATCATTGCAAATTTTACAAACGAACACTTAATATCGAAAATAATGATAATCTGCATGCATCGATGGATTTACGTATAGACCCAAAAAATTTCGCCTTGGTGGCACTGCATCGGAAGCCCCATGTAATTTTAGACCCTCTGAACACGACCCCCGAAGCCATTATTCCTAGCTCCGCCACTATTCCTAGGTTTTGAATAATATCATCGACCTCCTATATTTTTACAATTCTGTATCACTGATCTCCCTTCTGTTAACAACAGTAGATGAAATCTTGTGATGTCAGTAAATTTTAATGGTGAAATGATATTGTTTTTCTTATTTTTAACTAAATGACCAAAATAACTTTACAAAGCTTGTGTCAGACGACATAAATGCCCTCACATTAGGTATTTTTAAATCGTGGACACTTTAATTTGTCAAGTGAAATATCCCATGATGTGAGGGCAATTGTGTCATCTGACACAAATTTGTCAGTAAATTTTAAAGGCAAGTTACACTGACCTCCCTTGAAGTATATGACAATTACAGGGACCTCCCCTCTAGTTTGGAAAATAACACTCACCTCCCCTCTACCTACTTTTTGAGTGTAATATTACCAATTTACCCCTTATCTCATTATATATTTATTTACATGTATGTGTATTTGTGTGAGTGTCCGCGCTCGCGCATTAGATTAAATTATATATACATTAGCAAATTTTACAGATTTAGATTTATAGTATTTAGTCCCAACTTTATAAAAATTTGCAAAAAAATTTATAAAAATTTCAAATTTAGGTTTTATAATCGATAGCCTAACTTACAATAGTTTACGTATTTAGTTTTTTAATATTAAGTCATTTAATTTTTTTGTCCAAGTAGTAGATGAAAGATATTAAAACATTTATTTAGAGTAATACTATGCTTCCCAAATTTTCATCCCAAATGATGTTGAAGTGGGATCACAGTTGAACCACTTTAACATCACAACCAATCAAAATCAACTGGGTTCACTGCCACATGTGTTGGGAAACACTTTTGAGAAAGAAATTTGGGAAGCGTAGCATTATTCTTTTATTTATAAATATCAATACTAATTTAAAAATATAAAAAATCATCAACAAAATTATCTACTACCACTTTAAAAAATTGTTTTTTTTTCTTTTCATTATTGTTATTATTCTTTTCATTTTAAATTGGTAGTAGATAATTTTGTTGATGATTTTTATGTTTTTTAAATTTACTGCTGTTTTTTTTTTTTTTAAAATTTAGTAAAAGCTTGATTTAGTATATACTGAAATTTTGTCATTGAATTTTTAAATATTTTTTTTCATAAATGTTAAATTTTGGTTTTTCATTTTAAAAGGTAGTGGATAATTTTTTTTGATGATTTGTCCAACTAGTGGATAATTTTTTTGATGATTTGTCCAAGGGTATAACAATCATTTTTAAAATAGAAGAGAGGTGAGTGTAATTTTTGAAAGTACAGGACAAGTCCCTGTAATTATCAGATACCTCAAGGAGGTCAGTGTAATTTGCCCAAATTTTAATTGGGTCAGATTTTTGCCCAATTTTTGAATTTTGAATTTTATTTTAGCAAACTCACTTTCTCTCTCTCTCTCTTCTCCCGAGTGGTCACGTCTTCGCGCCTCTCTCTCTCTCTCTCTCTCTCTCTCACTCTCTTAGAACTCAACGCCGACCGACCATCTCCGCCCAGCGCTTACTTCTCTCTCGGAGCTTACTCCTCTCTCGGTAATCTATCTCCACTCACACAAACTCACAGATCTGGTTTAGTCACACATGAATCCACACACAGTCTCTCTCTCTCTCTCTCTCTCTCTCTCTCTCAATTTGCACAGATATGCACGCACACACACACTTGGTTCCCGAAACCATGAGCTTCTGATTTGTGTTGTCTCTCTCTCTCTCTCTCTCTCTCTCTCTCTCTCTCTCTCTCATTAATGATACTCTTTTCAAGTTCCTTTCTGTTTTTTTCAACCATTGAATATATTCTAATTGTAAACTTGCAAAAAAAAAAAAAATTAGGTTTGCGAAAATCACCAGTGAAGATTGGAAAAACACTACTGAGAAACATAGAGGTTTAATTTTCTTTATAGTCCATGCCCAAAATCTGGTTTTTTTTTTTCTTTTTTAATTTGGAGTGGTTTTTTTTTTTTTTTTTTTTTCCTGCAAGTCTGCGACTTCAGTTTTATTTGGATAGTCTCTGTTTTGCTTTTTTCAGCCTCATACCCTACTTCAGTGTTTTTTGCTGAATTTCCATTATTTTATTTTATTTTATTTTGCGGATCTGTGGTTTTGTTAGATGTATGTGTTGTTTTAAGCATGTAATCTGTGTTGGTCTTAGTTTTGTGAATCAGTAATTTTTATAAGGATTTCCGAGTGAAAAGCAGCCGGATGAAGGTTCTGTTTTACATTGTTTTTGCTGTGTTGGAATACAACCATGTTTGCCCTTGCTATGAGTCCCAAGCCAGAATACGAAGTTTGATTTCCAAATGCTTTGTTGGGAACCAAATTTGGGATTCAAATTTGGGAAGGATGGCATTACTCTTTGGTAATTTAACAATTTTTTCCCAGATTATGACATTTCAACAAAGTTTTAAATAAATAAATGATAAAGAAATTATTTCTCTGAAATGAAATCCACAAGTTATAAATTTTGAAATCCTCAAGCAAAACAATGTAATAAGTTATAATAAATCACCATTTGGCTTGCGCTTTATAATGATTATTGGATATGATAATACTTAAATAGAAGTTAACGTTTTATTGATATATATATATATATATATATTTAAAGGAAATAGAAGTTAACTCTTCAAAAGAAGCAAGTACTCTTTGATTGAGATTAAGAAAGACACCAAGAAAGTAAAAGAAATTGCTCAGATGATACAAACTTCCCTGCAAAATTGATCAAAATTGGCTCTTGGAAGGTTAAAGACCTCGGATCTAAAGCACTAAATAGTGTTTTTATAGCTTCCAGGAATTTGAATTTGTGTGTGTATGTATATTAGGTGGACCACTAGAAATTGGCTAGGCACAAAATCCTTGAGAGATTTGGCAATTTCCTTTGGCTTATTCGTTTGTAATACTCCTAACTTGAGATTTCTATTTTCATTTCATATGGTTTTAGTGTGTAATAATTTGGTGGTGATTGATTGCTTATTGGCTTTGTGTTATGATTTTGGTGGGTCTTCTCTTCATGGGACTATGCTTAAGAGATTTGCTTTTTTACTATGCATTTATGCCCTTCGCTAAAATGCCTATTTCTATGTTTTTTCTCTCCCTCTTTCTTCTTCATCTTTTTTTTTAAAACTTTTCGATGGAGTCTGATAGCGTACTTTTTCTGGCATGCTCCTTAAATGGCCTAGCTACATATTTTTACTATCTGAGTGAGCATTGTACGTCTTGCTTTTTTACTCCGAGGACTTTGAAAGAAACTTAGTTCTTTTGGGAAGTCCAGGTGGAAACTTTATTTCTTTTGAGAATTTTAATTTATGCTTTTACCATATTTTCTTTCCTTCCCAATTTCTGCCCTTACTAACCAAATAAGTAAAAGGATACAACTCTATTTTACCTTTTCAAACTGATCACTAAATCAGTGAACCAAACGGAGCCATAAGATAAGTTAGAGAGGATTTTATTTTTCTTGATAGAATCTTTTCAGGTTGTGTCTGGGCAACTCTCCTCTTCTTTCTTTGCAATACACAATGCTTGTGTCTGGGAGTATCAGGGAATAATGGACAATTATTGAATTTTTTTAAGTATTGCATTTCTTCTTCTTTTTCTTTTTTTTTTTTTTTTGTTTTTTTTTGTTTTTGTTTTTTTGTCTGTTTCGTGCCCATGGGCACGGGTTATTTTTGTGTATATATATTCTTATATGATGGTTATGGATCACTCGAACATTCTCCCTGTTAACATTGTCCTAAATCCGTAGAAACTGGGCAGGAACAAACTGGAGATGGAGACGAAGAAAAGGGCGAGAAAGTCAGCAATAGAAGAAGACACATCAAACCTTCCATGTGAAGTCATATTCATCATTCTCTCCAAATTACCCGTCAAATCTTTGATGCGATTCAGGTGCGTTTGTAAACCATGGCTTGCCCTAATTCTTGAACCCCAATTCGTCAAATCCCATCTTAATGAAGCAATTAAGTTGGACCGTCGAAGAGTTATTCGCTCGTCGTATCATTCCGATTGTTTTTACTCTGTAGACTACGAAACTTCTGATGATAAATCAGTAGAGGTGCTATATTTTCCGATCAAGGAATATCACAAGGCCACGATTTTGTGTTCTTGTAATGGAATGGTACTCTTGGGTCTTGACTCTGACAAGATGTATGTGTTGTGGAACCCATCCACCAGAGAATACAAGAGATTTTCGCGTCCTTACTCTCAACCTTTTCCTTCTTCTTCTATCTGTGGGATTTGCTATGATTCTTCCGTTGATAACTACAAGGTGGGTATTTATTCTTCCACATAGAAACAACTATAAATGCTTTATGGTTTATACATTCGAAACCAGTTCTTGGACAGAGACTAGAGAGTTGCCTTCTTTGATTACGCATTTTAGGCAAAATGCGGTCACAGTATGTGGAGCACCACACTGGGTTGTATCCTTGGAAGAAGGCGATAAATTGGAACATCTTGGGCAAATGCATGGTGGGGGACGTGGCCACGAAAATAATTCATTATCTTCTACTTCTAAAGCTTTTGAAACTTCCTCCTCCAACGATTACAACCATTATGATGTAGCAGTGCCTGATTATCAGCATACCTCCAATGTAACCCACACAATCATTTATTTTGATGTAGTGGAGGAGAAGTTTAAGAAGGTACCTCCACCACACTGGATATGCGAAAGCCACATATTTGATTTAACAATCATGAGAGGGTGCCTCAGTATATATGCCGCAAGGTGTGACAAGAAACAAACCGATGTTTGGGTAATGAAGGAATATGGTGAGAGGAATTCTTGGACAAAGTCAATCTCCATCCCCAATACCGTAGTTCGTGAATGTTTTGATCCTCTAAGGCTTCTATCTTCTACAAAGAACGGTGAAGTTTTGGTGTTTGCAGGCACTTGGAAATTACTCCTCTATAATCCTAAAGAAAACAAGTTCAGGAATTTGACACCCTCAGCTGGTTTGGACTACCTTTCTTATGTGGATAGTCTAGTTTTACCCAAATGTGACAAGTTGACAAAGAGTCAACAGCATAAACACAACGAAAATGGAAAAAGGAAGGAATTGTAATGAGGTAATTCAATAATATTTTAATCCTATCAGTTTTTCTTCCATTACATATGTCTTGTACCTTACTCCTGTTTTTTAAATGAAAAGATTTGTATTGTGTTTACTTTCTCTCTTGCCCATGCAGGGGCGATGTTTGGATTACATGGACAACAGGCAACAAATTTTGTCACCGGCTATATTTATATGACAGCTCTATGGAATCTAGCAAGAAGGATAAGTTTTTGGGCTCTACTTTCTATAGTATATTTCCAGATTCTGTGATAGTGACAATGTAACACTAGTTTTTTTGGTTTGTTATCCACTTATGCTTGGACTTTGGCGCTAGTTTTTTTTTTTTTTTTTGGTTTGATATCTACTGAAAATATGTTAGCGGTTCTATGATTTGATGTAGCTGAATGTACTGCAAAGTTTGACATTGTTATTTTGAGAAATTAATTTTGTTGTATTGCTATATGTACATTCGTATGAAACAGGGGCTATTTTTCTTTTAAAGGTCACTGGAAACAGTGACTGTGAAGCACAGCCAGGCCTTCAACCATTTGTCTTTCTTGTATAGTGTGCTCTCAGGTTTATAAAATTTTCATCTCTCTCTCTCTCTCTCTCTCTCTCTCTCTCTCTCTCTCTCTCTCTGTTGTGCGCACATGTCCAACAGGGGCAATATTTGGATTACATGGCGAGCACAGACCTAGCTTGGTTAATGTGGCCATAAACTATTGCGTGAGGTACCACTCTTAAAACATTTGGATTTCTCAAATTTGAGAATCATAGCATTACTCACTAGGGATGGGACTATCTGTCCTCAGTAGGTTCAATTGAACATATTGAAATTCAAAAGTAACAAATTAATATAGACAGTTGGAGAGTAATGTTATGCCTCTCCAATTTATTTATTCCAAATATTTTTCAAACATACGTGACAGTGGAACCTTTCAATAATTGTGATCCATGGTCACCTCAAAACAATAACAATGGTAATAAATTTTCTATCAAAAAATAAAAATAAAAAATAGAAATCTATACTAACCTATTCTGTTATATATAAAGGGAAAAAGAAAGGTACCCATTTTGTTTTGGAGTAATGCTAATCAAATTTACATCCCAAACGATATTACAGGAAGTGACAAATGCAACATCATCCAATCAAAATTCAGTGGGCCCACTGTCACACCATTTGGGATGTAAATTTAGGATTAGGATTTTGAAAGCACAGCATTACTCTTTGTTTTGAGTATCACCTATTTTTGCAATAGAACCAATAAATTTTTTAATCCAAATAATGTACATAAAGGGGCAAAGATGTCATTACCTATATAAATTTAAAGCCTAAACCCCACCATTCTCCCCAACCCAACTACAACAACTGCCTCGGTAAAACTTTCTCAAGATACAAATGCAAAACATTGTGGTGACATCCATGTGACTTGGAAAAGAAAGTAGCAGAAGAAGAGGTAACACATTCCTTCAAATTTTTTTTTCAATGTCTGTTAATGTAAATTGTAGTATGTGGAGGCACTGTGTGCTTCAGTTTGAATTGGGTTGAGTTTGTTTGTCTCTTTGTATTGGGTTGAGTTTGTTTGTCTGTTCATTTTCAGTTGACTGTTAAATAAAAAGGATGAAATTCGCATATAAACTTGAAAATTACGGGTATGCAAGTATGTTCAAAATTTCAAATATACCACCAACTACTTTAATGATAAACTTATTCTTTCACCCAAGTATTAATTTGTTTAAAAATATGCGATTTGGTCCCTATTTATGGTCATTAATAGGAATTAATCTTGACTTGATTTGGTGTATCGAAATTAATCTTTAATTTGCAATAGAAATCAATAATTAGTCTTTATTCCTAAATGGTTAGTATAAATCTGGACCATGATACTCTTGTCATACATATATACATAACTGTATATATATACACACACACACACATATATATATATATATATGACACATGTGAAATTCAAATAAAGTTAAATAAAGTAGTTAATAAATAGAGCGGATTGTGAGGAGATCACGGATAATGATTTTTATCCCAAAAATCATTCTGATTTGTGGTTCAAAACAATGCCTTTTTAAAATTTGTATGGAATATGTTTATAGTAGAAAATGATTTGCATGTTTTATTGATTCGAATCATAGAAATAATAGATAATTTTGTGTATGTGGATGATTGAAGGCTGCTGATAAAATGGTGAGAAATTCTCACAATATAGTGCGAAATTCATAATTGTAATTCATAATATAGTGCGAAATCATGCTGATTCATAATTTGAGAATTTGGTGATAATCTTGTTGGAAGAAGTGACTTAGTTGTGAGAAATTTCGTATTATATCCATTTAAAAAGTGAGAAATTTGTATTATTAAGTGAAAAATTTGTTATTAGAACATTCGAAATTGACCATATGATTAGATATACATATGTACATATGTACCACCAGCACAAATAAGGCATGTGAATGACAGGTATGACAAGTGTAATCCATGAAGATCGTGGATAAGAGAATAAATATTGCTAAAATCAAGAAGTTTCTTTCATTTACTCAACTTTCAAATTTGTTTGCTAAAATCAAGGAGTTTCTTCACTCTGGTAAATAATGTAGTAGAATTGAAAGTGAGAATTTCTCACTATTAAGTGTATTAAGTGAGAAAGGTAGTGAACTTACGGTGGAATGTTTTCCTTACATGATTCAATCATTAAGTGAGAATTTCTCACACTGGTAATAATTAGTGAGAATTTGTCAGTATTAAGTGAGAATTTCTGATTTTAACATACTGAACATGTACAATTTCTCACTTAAATTAGAAGTGAAAAAAACACAAATTTTTACACCACACAAAAACAGAAAATTTTCACTTCAACATATTAATCATGTACAATTTCTCAGTTAAACTAGAAGTGAGGAAAAAATAAATTTTTATACCAAACAAAAACAGAAGTGAGAAATGCCCACTTTTTTTTTAATGCAAACTTAACCATTCACACATAGATTAAATCAACGATTTCTCACTTCGAATATTTGATGAGAAATTTCTCACTCCGACATATTTATCATGTACAATTTCTCAGTTAAATTAGAAATGAGAATTACACAAATTTGAATACCTAATAAAAACAGAAGTGAGAAATACTCAATTTTTATACAAACTCAACCATTCACACAGAGAGTAGATCCGAAATTTCTCACTTCAACATACAAATACAAACCATCAAATTGATAAGAAATTCATATTTTCTTGCCATTGTTGTCTTCATCGTCAAAGCCCAAAAAATGAGAAAATTCTGATAAAAACTCTAACATAAAACGAACAATGAATCTTGAGTTTCTACCAAATCGTGAGAAATTTTGCAACCAAATTTGTGAGAAGAGTAAGGATTGGGACACATCCAAAGACACAAATTTTGAGACACAATCCAAAAGATGTGTCTATATCTCTCCTGTGATGTCACTGGATCCCACAGTGACACAAGAGAGATAGACACATCTCATGGGTTCTATCCCAAAAGTTGTGTCTTTGGGTGTGTCCTAAGTATTACCCTTGTGAGAAATATGTGAATCGCTTGATTTTCTTCAGTCGACTTTGATCTATGCGAATTGCCTAACTATCGACGATCTTCTCCAGCCGCATTCGTCTATCGTCGTTCACCTTCAATCGCCTCCAAATCGTTGGAGCTCTGTGAATTTAGAATTTCTAGATTTTTTTTCTTCTTTCAAATATCTCATTGAATAGCGTGATTTTAGAAGGAATATAATTTATGGGTTTTTAATTTTCATTTTTGAAAATGGTATAATGTAAGAAAGTCAACAATATGCATTGATGTGGGGTATTTTGGTCCTCAAAATGAATTAGGGACCTATTTCTAATTTCATTTTAAAAAATGATCTATTTCTAGTTAGGTGTCTATATTAGGACTAAATATTAAGTTACTCTAATTTGTTTTTGTTTAAGTTTAGTATAAAAAATAGCCATATTAAAAAAAAAAAATAGTAACACATAGCAAACACATCCTGTTGCACATGTACCGCGTGTACCTCGCTAGTCTATACTACTAATATAAATGGAGGGACACCAAAAAAGTTTTTCTCACACCAATAATTACAATAAAACCTATACAATTTTCTAATAAAAATATTTTCAAAAGTATTTAAATATTATTAAAAAAAAATAATAATAATACAGTAATAATAATAATAATAACTTACTCTCAACTAAGGGTAATACTTGGGACACAAACAAACACACAACCTTTGAGACACAACCTGAATAATGTGTCTATCTCTCTTCTGTGTCACTGTGGGGTCCAGTGACATCACAGGAGAGAGATAGACACATTATTTAAGTTGTGTCCCAAAAATTGTGTGTTTGTTTGTGTTCCAATCTTTACTCCTCAACTAAACCACCACATTCTTTGGCTTGCACTCACATAGTGTGGTAGCTCTCTATAGACTAACAAATGTATGAACTTTTTCCTAAAAAATAAAAGAGGGAACACAGTTCCCTTCTATGCGATATGCTCTTCCCTCTGTAGCACGAACTGGGTTTCTCCTTCCCACTCTGTGTAAGTAAGATTGTGTTCTGTACGAATATATGTGTATTCATGTATTGTGCTGTGGGGGATGAGTTATGAGTGTGTGTATCTATATTTATATAACTACTAATAGATTTGGGGCTATTTGCAGAACAATTAGCTTTTTGGGGGTAAAGAACAGAAAAAAAAAAAAAAAGGAAAAAAAAAGTAGCTTTCTGGGGTAAAGTTCTCAAGGTTCAATCCTGCACTCTGAAGGAGGCACATCCACTCCACAGATAAATTCTTAATCTTCTTTCGCTTATTTCATTGACCCCCAACATCTCTTACATTTCATTTAATATTTCAAGCGAACTTTATCAGAAATCAAATGTTACTTTTCCCAAATCTTTGCATTTTAATTGAATTCAAGTTTTCCGATATTATGCATATATCATTATAATCTATCCAAATCTTCTCAGCCGTTTGTCCAATTGACAAACCTAAAGAAACTAACCTTCTAAAAGAACTTATTTAGGTGATTAGAAAAGACCTGACCCCGAGGAAGGAGTTGATTGACCTAGACGAGTGATTCTTCTACATGACAGAATTTCAAGTACAATGAACATATAATTTTATTTTTCTAGTCATTTGACTATCCTGATTAAGGAAATTTGAAAAAAAAAAAAAAAAAAATCACAAAATAAACTGCTCTCCTCAAATTAATATGTTATAATTGTACCCAAGTGTGGAAGACCATCACATGAATGTCGCGGTATAGTGGAGAAAAAAAGATTGCTAAAAAAACAATTAGGTTACCGCTGAAAAGGAATTCGGGAGCTGAGATCCAGACTCTATTCAAGGAGAACTTAGGAAATTAAATTCAAACCTGTGGAGGAATTAGGCGCTGTGTGGGTGTGTGAGTGTAAAGCACTGCGTTCGAAGAGATTAGTTGGGATGAGCTGATTCAGATTTACGATGTTATCACTTAATTCATAAGCTCTATGCCTTCGCTGATCTATTATTTTATCCAACCCCCCCAAGCTAGCATAGGCCAAGATTAAAATACATAATTTTACACTTTTAGGGGCACAATTGTCCTCAGAATCCCATTCTTCTATTACCAAGACATTACCCACCTTCCGATTATAGAAAAACAATTTTACCAAGAGTGAATCCACTCCGACACTAACTGGATTAAGGAGTATAGTTTCTGCTCTACCACTTCTATTGAATGTTGGAAACCAAAGTTATATTCAACTTCTTAATCCAGTTTAATTTCAAAGTTATGTATGGGGCTGCCTCATTAAACAGCCTGATGGTAGTACCAGTATCTTTTTGGCAATTTGCAAGGAGCAAATTCGTCAACTCTTGTCATAATTTGTGACCAGTGACTATCCCTGCAAACATGAGGTCAAATTGCACCGGCTGAGGTTATAATACAGATTCCAGAACAGGATATGTTGTTAAATTAATTAACTATTTAATTTAAGTTTTGGCTTTCTACTTTTAGCATTTGGCCAAATGTTGTCAGATGTAACTCCAAAGCATCCGAAAAGGTGCTACCAATCACAGTTGATATAGATTATTTGTGACTGTACGAAGACGGAATGTTATATGAAATTACGAAGAGGAACCTTAGCCATCAGTGGGTGCAACTTCTTGCCCCATATCAACATCATCAGCTGTAGATCATTCTTCTCGATCAACCCTGCCCGCTCTATCTGAAATTATGTATCTACATTAATATAACACAAGAAATTGAGAAGGGAAAAGAAGATTAAAAATGTACAGGACTTCACAATTGGAACAACAAGACAAAGAACACATGTCTTATCAATGGCGTCCCATAGGCATTAATTCATTTTTTTTTATATGGGGGAGGGGATGGAGGTTCGAACACCGAACCTATGCATTGGAGGGGATTTTATATGCCAAGCTCTTTGCCACTTGAGCTATACCAACCTATGCGGCATTAATTCATCTTAATGTATGTGGTAATGTATGAAATTTTAATACTCAGTGCTTTCTACAAAATGGACATAATTTTTGTGGATCTTCTTATCTTTACCTTTTTTAAAACCTATGTTATCCAACGTGTACGTGCCTCACATTTTAATCCTCTTAGTGTATAGAACTAAAGTTATATAGAACACAAAAGAATAGAAAGTCGCTCTTTTGTCAATTGGAAACAGAGTCTCTACCTTTTATCACCCTAAAACTTTCTGGTTTTTCTTGCGATGTAGGAACAAACGGTCACAACGAATGAGCATGGCGAAGAAGAAAATTCAGAGAACTCCAGCAATAGAAGAAGACACATCCAGCCTTCCATGTGAAGTCATATACACCATACTCTCCAAATTACCTGTCAAATCTTTGATGCGATTCAAGTGTGTGTGTAAACCATGGCCTGCCCTAATCTCTGAACCCCAATTCATCAAATTGCATCTTAGTGAAGCAATTAATTAAGTCCGAACGACGAAGAGTTATTTGCTCGGCGTTTAATCGCAAATGTTTTTACTCTGTAGACTATGATACTTCGGATAAATCAGAAGAGGAGCTTTATTTTCCAATAAAGAAATATCGGAAGGCCAGGGTGTTGAGTTCTTGTAATGGAATAGTACTCTTGCGTCTTGAGTATGACAGGATGTTTGTGTTGTGTAACCCATCGATTAGGGCATATATAAAATTCTCATGTCCATAACATCTATATATCCGTATTACTGCCTCTGGAATTTTCTATGATTTTTCCATTGATGATCACAAGGTCATATTTATATCTGATGGGGCCCATGAAAATAAATTTATGGTTTTCACATGGAAAACCAACTCTTGGTCAGAGAGTAAAGAGTTGCCTTATATGACGTTTCGTGGGATAATTGGGGTCACTGTTAGTGGAGTTCTGCACTGGGTTGCGACTCTAAAGAAAGACCAAAACCTAGGACTTGTTCAACCAACAAATGAATCGTCTCAAACTTTTTTCTCTGATGGTGATGAAGTAGTGCCAAGTTATGAGCACGACCCGAATAAATCCTATGCAATCATTTGTTTTGATTCCGTAGATGAGAAGTTTAAGGAGGTGCCGCCACCCAAATGGTTATGCGATGGCCACCTGTTTGTTTTAGAGGTTATGAGAGAGTGCCTGAGTTTATGTCTTACTACAAGTGACAAGCGACAGATTGATGTATGGGTAATGAATGAATATGGTAATAGGAATTCTTGGACCAAGTTAATTAGCATCTCCAGTGAGATTAGAACTCCGGGTTTTGATACCCTACAGCCGTTGTGTTGTACAAAGAAAGGTCAAGTCGTGTTGATGAATAATTCTACAATAGTCCTTTATGATCCTGAAGAAAATAAGTCGAGGAAGTTGAAAACGTATACTGGTTACAGGCATTTTTCAGCAGTACATACCTATGTGGATTGTCTTGTTTTACCCACTTGTGACAAGTTAACAAAAAGACAACAGCACAATCCCAAAGAAAAAGGCCAAAGGAAGGAATTGTAAGGAGGTAATGCAAATAGACTTTCAATATCTTTGGCTTTTTCTTCCATTGTTCAAGTCCTATTTATTCATGTCTTTTTTTTTTTTCCTGGAAATATCCTATATATTCATTGCATTTTGTTGTTCTCATTCCTTTTAAAGTACATGTCTTCTTTTTGTGCAAAACCTATTACTTGGGTGTAATTGCTCCGGGAATACCTTTTTCTGTATGACCGTTTAGCTCACAAGTCACAACCATTTATTTAGGAGAACTTTGGTTTCATCATTTAACACTTTATGGTAACCACTCCGCTGGGGTTGGGGAATTCCTACTTTCCTTTGTGCCTTTTCTGCCACATTATGGAAGATCATCCTCCAGATGTGTCAAGTGATATGTATTCTCTTCCTTGCAATTTGAGATGGATTGGGCTAAACAGAACCCTAATGCTTTGTTTGGCTCATGTATGTAGCGAGGAAAGGAGCACTCTTAAAGAAAATACTTTATTTGCTTGGTTAATTAGAAAGTGTGGTAGGTTCTAGAGTGATGTGTATAATAGATGCAGAGAAGGTATAACACCGTATTAACACGTGAGCAGTTTAGCACAGGTGGAATATTAGTAAAATAATGTGATAGTATGGTAAGATAATAATAATATATATATATAGCAGATTCAGAGATGACTCCGGAGAGAGAGAGAGAAAGCAGTAAGAACTTGAATTTTAGGTGGAGGGGTGATGTATATGGCAAAGTGCTAATAGTATTTGGGTAGTTTACGTGGGTTATGGAAGTGTCGGAGGATGGCGAATGGTAGTTAAGCGCTTCGGAGAGCAACGAGAGTGATTGTGAGTGACTTAAGGGGTCTAGAGTAAATGACTCTTAGCTAGATTGTTGTGGGGTTGGATTGGGTTATTAGATGTATTGAATGAGACTGGTATTTATACAAGGGGATTGTGTGCGGTTGTGAGGGTTCTTGATACAGCTAGAGAAGCTGACTTGGCCTCCTGTGAATGGGTCACCTATTTAAGATAGGTGGGAGACTTAAATGCGTGTGTTTAAGGTAGTTGGGGTCATTAAATAGGATGTCGACAAGTCAGGGTGTCGAAAGGAAGCGGGACGTATAAGAGGGAGGTATTGTCACTCGGTGGTAAACGACTCCTGCAGGTTGGTCTAGGGGGGAAAGTGTGCTATTGGTGCAGATTGTTAAGCAAGGGAGGTATTGTCACTCGGTGGTATATTAATGTTGCATGTCGGTCAAAGGGGGAATGGTTTTCCATTGGCGTAGAAGGTAAGCAAGTGAAGATATCGAGGTTGAGGGGACTGTATGCCATTGGTGCAGAGGGTTAAGCGAGGGAAGATATCGAGACCATGCTATTGACTTTTAGGGGGTTAAGCAAGGGTGCGTACCAAGGTTAATGCCATTGGTGCAGAAGGTTAAGCGAGCTTGAAATGACTCAGCTATGCGGGTCAAAGGTTTTAGCGGATTGGCCTCTTTGATTGGTTGTGAGGCTGGAGGGGTAAGGCACGTGAAAGTCACGTGTCTATGAGGCCAACCCTAGCTTTGCCTATGAGGCGTGAGCTAGGGAGATGCCCTTGGCTCTAGCCACCTAGCCATGAAATCCCGAGATCTCAATGGACGTGGCCACCCTTTGGTATTGCTTCCGGACCAAGGGTGGGCTTTCCGAGTAGCAGGTGTGTGTTTGTGTAGTTAGCATGTAGTTATGGTATAGTGAGTAGAGATCTAACGAGTTCAAATCTTTAGTGGAGGTCTTTGGTGAGTGGAGATCTCGGGTGAAGTTCTTTTGTATTCAGCGAGTGGAGCGAGTGGGGGTTTCTCGGGTTCAGCCGAGTGGAGGTTGGGGATGTCTCGCGTTCAGTGAGTGGCAAGTGAACACGTGTCAGTGGATGTGGTATGTGAGTATTGGCGATGTTGGAGACACCTATCTTATGGTGATGTGTGTGGGTGACACCTATGTGGTTGTCAAGTATTATCTGCAGAAAGTAGCGAGGAAAACTTAGTTAGAAATAAAACAAATATTTGAATTTGGTGGGTCACATCCCTCCTTTTTTCTTACGTTACAATTAAAAATTTGGGCAAGTCTATAGTGAGCAGCTTCTCATATGAGAAAGCGGGTTTAGCCGTTGGATGAGCATCTAGCCATAAGATTCCCAAGAATCTGGAGATGCATTTATTGCTTGATGCTCATCTAACGGTTAAAACCCGCCTTCTCATATGAGAAGCTTCTCACAATAGACCTACCCTTAAAATTTTCATACTTTTTAATGTTATTTGAGCATGGAGAAAAACCACAAGAGAAAACACAAGGGAATGACTTTTTTATTCTTGTTTTTCTTTACCATCTCTAAATCCACAAACCAAAATGAGCCCAAGGGCTAAGGGTAAAAGTTTTAATTTCAAAGAACTAAGTTCGATTCAAAACTGGTAGACAGAGAAATTCAGCTGATGTGCAGAATGTGATCATCAATGCCACAAGATTCAGGGCGTCCTTGTGGATTGACATATTTAATTCTTGTACGGATATTTGGTATGGAGATTGGACTTCCAAGAACTATGTTCCGATCCTTTATATCTGCTATGTTATTACCATAGTTTGGCAACTTTGGCTGAGCTGGTTTCCTTGGTTTTTTTTAGCATGTTCCAGTGGTTTGTGTCCATTGTTTCGCTTCCTTACACTGTGCTTTTTGCTGGCTTTATTTTTTTTAAGGCCTATGAAATACATTCTCACCATGTCATATATATCACTATTTTGGGTTTCATACTTCGTGAAAATCAGACATTCAACACAAACAATGTTTGGTGCCTACATTTCCTAGTCTTTATACCCTCTATTTTGAGATTTGAGTCTTTGTTTGGTTTGGGTAAATACTCTTTGCCTTTCTCGTATGGTGTTTCCACAGGTTTACTAGTTTTTCGTGTTGCTTATTTTCTTTCTATTTCATCCAAGCAGGGGTAATATTTGAATTACATGGCGAAGAAACTAATGAATCTAGTGAAAAGGATAAGTTTTTGGCTCGTCTTTATTGGGTAATATTGCCATATTTGGCAAAAGTATAGTAATTAGTTGCAAATGGTGCAAACTATATCTTTGTGTATATCATATATGGTCAGTGTAGAATAAAACAACACAGAGAGAGAATCTTTTTGAAAACGGAAGGCAAGTAAAGCCTAACCTTTCAATGCCCATCTTCCAAAATAAAACAAACAGGAATGTAGACGTCGTTTTGATCTGCTTGTATTAATGGATATTAAGCAGAGTACCCTCGAAAAATTCACCCAAGACATTTGAAAGTATCAAAAAATTAAACGTAGTCTTTTAAATATCAAAGCCATTGGAACTCAACCTTTTGGTATCTGTATCCAGGAAGTACAGACACCGTTAGGAGGGTCACATCTCTGTGTTCCCAAAACCCTTTGCTAGGTAAGGTTAGTTTGTGATATAGAAGCACACTCGCAGCAAGAAAAAGGGGATGGGTAGGAAGAAAAGGCAGAGAAAGCTAGCAATAGAATGGGGATGGGTAGGAAGAAAAGGCAGAGAAAGCTAGCAATAGAATTTCCATGCGAGTATTCACCATTCTCACCAATAGAATTTCTTGATTCAGGTGCATTTGTTAACCATAGCTTGCCCTAAAATGCTTTGAACTCCAATTTATCAAATCCCATCTCAGTGAAGCAATTTAGTCGGTCTGCCAAAGTCTCATTTGCTTGGTGTACAAATCTGAATGCTTTTACGCTATAGAAATACGAAACTAATGGCAAATCAAGAAAAGAGCTATTACAAGTTTCAATCAAGAAATATCGCAAGGCCTCAGTCTTGTGTTCTTGTAATCGTGCAGTACTTTTGGGTCTTGACAATTACAAGATCTATTTCTTGTGGAATCCGTTCACCAGAGAATACAAGAGATACTCGGGTCATATATCTACTTATTCTACTAGAACTACTAAATATGGGCTTTGTTATGATTCTTCAATTGATGACCACAAAAGTGGTTTTTATCCTTCAGGAAGTATTAAGCTGTGACCATTTTATGGTTTTTACATGCAAAACCTATTCTTGGACAGAGATTAGACTCATTAGAGAGTTCCCTTGTTTGCTATGTGTTGATGTGGTCACCGTGAATGCAGCTCCACACTGGGTTGTGAGACTAAAGGAACGTCATAACTCGGTGTGTTTGGATGCGACGTATAGTTTTTTGCCCTTTTTATGGTGTTTTTGCAGGTTGACTAGTTTTTCGTATTGATAACTTTTCTCTCTCTTGTCCAAACAGGTGCAATATGTGGATAACATGGCAAATGCTCACCAAGCTTGGTGACTAGCCTTCTTTACATGACACAGATCTACTGGTTCGGCAGGAAGGATAAGTTTTGATATCTGCTTTATAGGGAACTTTTCTAGATTTTGTGGTTGTAATCCTCTATCAGTTTCAGGGTCAAAATATTTAAATATATTGATAATCATGAAAATTTTATTTTGTTAAGTTAGTTTTCTGGTCTGCCATTCATTGCATGTCTCTGTCTTATGAGAAACTCATATGAACACAGATTGGATCCGGCTTTTGAAGCTCACAGGCAACAACAGTGAGGCACTCTTAATAAGTACTTTTCCTTTGCACAGTGCACACATCCATGAATGTAGTTTTTATCTGCCCGTATTTTTATACACAAATAATGGTTCCATTGGAACATCATGACCGTGTATTGCCAATTGAAAGATAATGACCGGAGTGATCCGACGGTGGATGTTCGTATTATATACTATCTGCATTTTTCTATGACGGTAATAGTACTAATACTGAAGGTGCTGAATTTCAATTTAGACATGGAGTCGAGGACCTAAGTGCCATTTGCTCTTGCATTTTGTGGCTCATATGCAAGGACTAGTTGAATGTATATATATTCAATATAAGAAACAAACTTCTCAAATCTGTGCTCTGTAATCACCAACTTTGGCTACATTGGCTCAATTTTATTATTTATTGGAGTGCTATACAACCTTCCTTCTTGCCATATCAATGTCAGACTACCAATCTCTATCCATTTTTGCCTCTGGGACATGTTGAAACACTTTTGAAGTTAAAGATAATTTTTGCAGGTTCTCAAAAACAAAAGTGTAGTTCTAAATTTATGGGAATGACATTTCAGCTATGTATGGTTCATGGATTTTGTGAGGGTAAATAAAAAGGGAACGGAAAACTAGAAGTCAAACTAGTTTCCATGTTTTTTTTTTTTTTTTTTCATGCTTAAATAACATTGAAATTTAAAAAAATAAAAATAGAAATATAATGAGTATAGAAAGAGAAATGACTTACAACATCCAAAATGTCTAATTTATTTCTCAACTCAGTCTCTCTTTTTTTTTTTTTTTTTTTTCTTATTTTCCTCATAATTTTTCTTATTAACCAAACAAAGGAAAATGTTTTCCCTCACTAAATCCAAAAACCAAGTAAAGCCTTCAGGAAATATTAGTTGTTTCCATAAATTTAGACTTATTCGCCTCCAAAGCTCATCAAAGCAATCAGAGAGCGGGATGATGACGATGAAATAGAAGAGAACTCTCAGGCTGTGAGTCAGTGTGGTTTATGGATTTCGTGAGGGAAAAGAAAAGGGAAAGGAAAACTAATTCCCTTATGGTGTCTTTCCTTCTTAACACTATGTTTGGGAGTTTTAAAATGGAGAGAAAAGAAGAGAAAGTACCTCACTTTCTCTCACTTTCTTTCGTTTGGGAGTTTTAGTGAAAGATAGAAAGGGAGAGAAAATGAGAGAAAAGTAACCCCCACTTTCTTTCTATTTCTTTCTCTCCAAATTGGGAAGAAATGGAGAGAAAAGAAAGTGAGGAATAATGATATTTTATTAATGCCCATATCACCCTTTATTTAATTCTTAACAAATTTAAATTCTAGCCAAGTCCTAGGGCTAATATAATACAATGTTATATACGTCAGCCACAACTGCTGCAAAAAAAAAAAAAAAAAAACCCTCACGTTAATCACAAGCACGTCTCTTACATGCTTCTGGGTACTCTCCGTCTCTTCTTCATTGATATCTCTCATCCTCTCTTTGCAAAAACAAAAAGGTACAATTAATGGATAGAATGGTAAATTTTTATTCTTTTCTTTACAACTCCCAAACAAGAGGAAAGAAAGCAACTTTCTCTTCTCTCCTAAACTCTCAAACAACATGAAAGAAATCATCATCATTTCTCTTCTTTTCTTTTCTCTCCTCACTTATGACTTTCTCTTCTTTTCTTTTCTCTCCTAAACTCCCAAACATAGTGTAAATGAATAATGTTTGAGACACAAAATAGTAACAAAAATATGCTCAACAGAAGAATATGTCATTCTATGAATTGAGTTAAGTACTTAAGTGTGATGTATCTACTGTCAGATGCGGTGAAATTTGAAATTAGTATTTGGGAAGCATAATTACTCTTTACCAAAACCCTTTTGGCTAAGAACCGGTGGCAACAGCGTGGAGATGAGAATGAAGAAAAGGCAGAGAAAGCCGGCCATGGAAGAAGATACCTCAAATCTTCCATGGGAAGTCCTTTATATCATTCTCTCTAAAGTACCAGTCAAGTCTCTGTTGCGATTCAGGTGCGTTTCTAAACCATGGCTTGCCCTAATTTCAGAACCCCATTTCATCAAAACCCATCTCACTGAATCAATTAAGTCGGGCCGCCAAAGAGTCATCTGTTCAGCAAAAAAAAAATCAGACTGTTTTTACAATGTCGACTATGAAACTTGTGGCAAATCAGAAGAAGAGTTATTATACTTTCCAATCAAGAAATACCGCAAAGCCTCAGTCTTGTGTTCTTGCAATGGTTTAGTACTTTTGGGTCTTGACAATGACAAAATGCACGTGTTGTGGAATCCATCCACCAGAGAATACAAAAGATTCTCTTGTCCTTCCTCTGAAATTTGTCTTAATTCTTACCGTACGATTTGTTATGACTCTTCCATTGATGACTACAAGGTTTTAATTGTCTGTTGGGATGGAATTATTATTACGGTATATTCATTGAAAACCAATTCTTGGACAGAGACTAGTAAAGGGTTCCCTAATTTGATTCCTCTTTGTGACGGGGTCACTGTGGGTGGAGTTCCCCACTGGATTGTGGCTCTAAAGAAAGGCCATAACTTGGGAGACCTGCCGCAAGTACATGATCTGCGAGGTGGGAGCAGCAATAATTCGTTAACTCCGACAGATGATAGTGATAGCAACCGTTATGATAAAGCAGTGCACAAATTGTGCGCGATAGTTTGTTTTGATTTGGTCGAGGAGAAGATTAAGGAGGTGCCAACACCAATGTTGATGGGTGAAGGGGACTTATTTCACTTGGCAGTTATGAGAGGGTGCCTTGGTTTGTATATAAATTCAACGGACAGGCACCACGTTGGTGTTTGGGTAATGGAGGAATATGGTGTGAGGAAGTCTTGGACTAAACATTTCACCATCCCACTTAGGGTAGGATCTGCATGTTTATATCACATAAAACCGGTGTGTTATACAAAGAAAGGTGAAGTTGTGTTGATGGGCAGTGCTACGGTATTCCTATATGATCCTAAAGAAAACAAGTTGAGGAAGACGATACACCCAACTGGTACAATGTATCTATCAACTGTGGTTTCTTATGTCGATAGTCTAGTTTTGCCCACTCATGACAAGTTGACAATGAAGCAACAGCATAAGCACAAAGATGGAAAAATGAAGGAACTGTAAGAGGTAATTGAAGCACTCTTTCAAGTTTCAACGTCTTCAGCTTTTCTTCCATTACACGAGTCTTATACATTCATGTTATGTTCTGCAAATGAGAAACATGTATTATTCTTATGCCTTTTGAGTAGATGTATCCTTTATTATTCAAAACCTATTTCTGTTAACCAGTCCATACATTCATTGTTGTAATTGATCCCTATCCGAAAGCAGAAAAAGATTGTTTTCACTCAATAACTAGTCAATTATTAATATATTTTTAGTTTTAAACTTTTACGGTAAAACAAATATTCCACCAAAGATATGTTTGCTGCCCACCTAGGAAGCACATACACTTCTAAGAAGGTAGTGTCGTGTTGTGTCCGACACATGGACCACTACTCGTTGTGGACACTTTTCTTGCAGTGCAATTTTTTTAAGATTTGTCATGCCGATGTGGCCATGTCCGTGCTTCATATGTGCCCACATTTCCTTATCACTCTCTGGCCCTCTCTCTCTCTCTCTCTCTCTCTCTCTCTCGTCCAACAGGGACAATATTGGGATTACATGGCAAACACACACCAGGCGTGGTCTACAGGATTGCATCTCAAACACTCAAAAAATTGTCTCCAGCTTTATTGACATGACAGAACTAATGAATGTAGCAAGAAGGATAAGTTTTGGGGTCTGCTTTCTATATTATATTTCCATATCCTGTGATAGTACGATATGGCGCTGGTTTTTTTTTTTTTTGGTTTGTTATCCAATTATAATGTTAGTGATTCTATGTATATGATGTAGTTGAATGTACTGCAAAATTTGACATTGTTATTTTGAGAAATCAATTTTGTTTGTCTGTCACCCATTGCTGTGTCATTTTCGAATCACTATATATACGAAACAGGTTCTGGATTTTACTTTTGAAGGTCACAAGCAACAGTGAAGGCATGCAACATTTTTTTTTTTCTTTAGGCTTTGTTCTTTGCAGTAGAAGTAATTATCATTGCAAACACCTAATAATTGGTATTTGCAGATGGTGAAAACTATATCTATGGAAGCTCTCTTTTTTCTTCCATTATTCAAAGCCCTGTGTGTTCATTTAATTGTTCCTCTGAATGAATAACTCATATTGTTCAAAACCTCTTTGTGCCAAGCATTCCACATACATTATAATTTTTCCCAATTCAAAAAGAAAGAAACATTTTTTTGGATTTCACAATTTGCCTCCTATATACTCTTTCATCCTTTTGCTGCTTCATAATAGATGGCTTTTTACAAAAGACATGACTTTCTTCCTCCGTTTAGTCCACAGATTTTGTAAGGAAAATGAAAAGAGATCACTGAGTTTGTTTGGTGAATAAGAGATACAGTGAGCAAAAGAAATTCTGGTGAAAAGAAAAGTAGAAGTTCTGAATTCGTGTCATTTTTCTTGCTCTTTTCTTTAGTTCCTATTATATTTTGATCTTTTAATTTAACTTTTATTCTAATGTTCTGTAAGCGTGGAGAAAGACGATAAGGAAAGACAGTGGGGAAATAGTTTTCCTTCTCTATATCCGCAGACAAAACTGCTCCCAAGGCTAGAACTTTGATGTCAAAGAATTTCCTTTGCTGCTTTACCTTAAGAGTATGATCATCACTCATCAGTACCGTAGGATTCAAGGTCTCCTCATGGATGGGCAATTTTAATTCCTATGGGTTTTGGATCATTGGTTTGCAGCTTTGGACTGTCAAAACAGACATTCTATAGAAGAAAAAAGAAATGTATGTTTCCCACATTTACTAATCTCTCTGTATCCCCCTCTGTCCATAATATATTTGGATGCAATAAATAATCTTTGCATTTACTGTAAGGTTTTTTCTAATGTTTACTGACTATTTTCCTTTCAATATTTGTCCAAACAGGAGCAGTCTTTCGATTATATGGCAACACAAACCAAGCTTGGTCACTTGCTTTTATGGCACTTGTGCCTCAGTATGAGTAATTTTTGTTTCTCGATTATGTGGCAACACAAACCAATCTTGGTCACTTGCTTTTATTTCCCAACCTTAAGTTTCCTTCATATATTTTTCATGGTTACCATTTCTACATGAACTTCAACCCACGTGGAGCTAGTCTCTCTCTCTCTCTCTCTCTCTCTCTCTCTCTCTCTCTCTCTCTCTCTCTCTCTCTCTCTCACACACACACACACACACACACACACACACACACACACTTACTTATACATGTATAATATATGTGCACAACAAATAGAAACAAGCATGTAATTGTTTGGCTTTGATCTACCAGTTTTACAGGATATTAACTAGAGTTCCTTTGGTAATTTCACCCAAGACATAGGAACTTCCAAAAAATTTATGTAGCTTTCTGAAAATCAAAGGCATGGAAAGCTCAACCTTTCGATGACTCTGTATATAGGAAGCACATACACTTCTAGCCCAATACCCTTGGCTGGGGACAGGTTGATGTGTGGGTAATGAAGGAATATGGTGAGAGGAATTCTTGGACGAAGTTAATCTCCATCTAAAGCATGTGTGCTACACAAAGAAAATGGGAAAAGGAAGGTATTTTCAGATTTTCATTAGCTGTCTTCAGTATTTCTTCCATTTTCAAAGTCTCAAATATTCATGTCATGTTTTACCAGTGAAAGCATGCCTAGTGTGTTCTTTTATATCAAGTTCAAATTTCGAAACCTATATATATCTGCTCACCTATCCACATGTTCATTATATCGGGTCCCCGTCCAAGACAGAGGAGTATCTTCCCATTCTCTGACTCTTTACATATTCAAATATATTTACTTTTGTACTAGGGACAAAAAACATTGTGAGGAAAAAAAAAATCTACTCCATATGTTTGGTGCCTCACATTTCCTTCTCTCTCTCTCTCTCTCTCTCTCTCTCTCTCTCTCTCTCTTGTCCAACAGGTGCAACAGTTGGATTGCCAAGCACACACCAAGCTTAGTGAATGGTGACTAGCTTTCTTTACATGACAAAGATCTAATGAATCCGGCAGGAAGGATAAGTTTTGAGCTCTGCTTTACAGCGCATATTCTCATATTTCGTGATTGTGACTTTGTGGCACTAGTAGTTTGTGGTGGTTATCACTGTTTAATGGTTCAAAAATATTTGACATGTATTGGCAATTTGTGACATAATTATTTTGTGAACTCAATTTTACGATTAGTCATCCATTGTTTTGATGATTAATGTGAAACATGCTTTGGATTTGAATATTGCAGTTGAGCACCTTCAACATTTTATTATTATTTTTTCCCCCTGATGCAGTAAAAGCAATTCTTTTGGCAGAAATATATGCAATTGGTAGATACAAATAATGAAAAGTCTCTCTCTCTCTCTCTCTCTCTCTCTCTCTCTCTCTGTGTGTGTGTGTGTGTGTGTGTGTGTGTATGAAGTGCAGAATAAAATGAAACAAATATGGACCTAATTGTTGCTTTTGATCCCGTACGTATTATTGGCTATTAACAAGAATTCATCGGAAATCTCACCTAAAGACTTTGAGGGCTCGAATCCACTTAGGGGATTCCGTTGCTTGTCCCCTTGTTGTTGTTCGTCAGTCGGAATAGGTGACCCTTGTTGGGCTTTGTTGTGGGCCATTGTGGGACTATGGGGTGGGGTGGGGTGGGGTGGGGTGGGTGTGTGGGTGGGGTGTGTGTGTATGTCCTGCTATAATCCAGGTTATCAGAAGAAAAAAAAAAATCAAAAATTTGTGTACCACATGTGTTGGAAAACACATTTAGAATACAAAATTTGGGAAAGTCCAGCATTACTCTTAAATCAGTTATGAGTAATGTTGTTCTTCGCAAATTTGAATCGGAATAGCTACCAAATGCTTCAATAGTTGTGTGCATGCACTAGCATGTGATACCATTGTTCATTGCCATAATAAGTGGTATAATTGTTAAGCCATTTGAAAATCAAATTTGTTATTCAAATTTGTAACGTAGCATTATCGATTAGTTATTATTGGTGCACAACTCACAAGTCTTCATTTATGTTTATTATTTTTTCTTTTGGCTATGAGGACAAATCCTCCGCAACTTCCCGTTTATCAATGTAGAACATGGTACAAACCTTGGGTACGTAAACTGACTCTACAATATACGCACCAGTTAAGTGAGAGAGGCAAGTTAGCAATAAAATCTAAACCTATACCAGGGTGGAAGCTTTTTATGCCTGTCTTGAGGTCAGTCTCTCTCAACTATCGTACTTCGGTCCTTGGGTTTCGAACCGCTCTGCAAAAGCCAGAGGTTGTATACTTCATTCATCTTTCGCCGCCATAAAATTTGGAGAGTAACCACTCTCCCTCTCTCTCCAACAAAGTAGGTACTTCTTCAAGTTTTGTTTGGTTCTTGGATTTAGTGAGGGAAAATAAAGGAAAACATAGTGGAAAATATTTTCCTTCAATGAGAAAACTAGGAAAGAAAATAGTTATAAATTGAGGTATATATTTAACATTTAAAATTTTGTGAGTCATTTCCTTTCTTCTATATATATATATATATATATATACACTATAATTATGTTTTAGAAGTTTTTAATTTTTAATATTATTTAATTTTTGGATTAAATACATTTTACCCCCTGTGATTAGGCCTATTTGCACTTTACCCCCCGTGGTAAAAAGTAGACACTTAACCCCTTTGTGGTTTTGAACTGAAGTGACTACTAAATATCTCTCAAAATAGCCCCACATAGAGATAAAGTGTTAAAATTAGCCCCACATAGGGGAGTTTATGTGTCAAAATTAACCTCACATAGACGGTTAACCCCAAAATTAGCTTCTCAAAGGATTAAATGTTTAAAATTAGCCCCTCATAGGTCAGTTAAATAGCAACATTATCCCCATATAGGAGATTGACCCCAAAATTAATCTCCCAAGGGGGTTAAGTGTTAGTAAAATTTTTGGCCAATTTTAAATTTTTTACCAGTTTTGAGAAAAATTTTAACAGTTTCACTTTAGTTCGAAACCACAGAGGCCTAATTGTCCACTCTTGAACCACAAGGAGTAAAGTAAAAATGACCCTAACCACAAGGGGAATGGGTTTAACACTTACTTTTTAGAACTAATTTTTTCCTTCTTGTTTTCCGTAATGTTTCTTTTTCCTCGCTAAATTAAGAACCAAACAAAGCCCAATGTCATATTTTATTTAGTGATTTGAATAAACAATTTTGTAAAATCAAAATATTTTTCAACAATTTAAAGCCGTAGTGTCTCTCTATGTGCGACTATTGTCGGTCACTGATGATTCTACAATACAACACATAAAGCTCATAGTTGATGTCGTCGATAGGACAAGTTCTCAAAAGGCGAAGAGTCGAAGTCTTATATTGAGTTGCCCAAAATCAATAATTAAACTAACGTATAGAGAATACACATATTTGGCTTTTTAATTTCCTATCACTCTTTTACATGTCAAATGAGCCAAAGGACACGTGTATTATATAGTTACGCTACATAATACATATTCAGCTCAATTGAAACTAACTATTAGTAGGCTATCTATTTCGTATTACTATTAACTATGTAACTTACAACCTCATAATATTCTATTAATAATAAATGTTAGGAGTACAATTATTTTTTACTAACTCATTTATAACCTTAACATTACTCATTATAAATAGGATACTAATAGTTGATAGTAATACGTAATAGATAGTTGATAGTAATACGTAATAAATAAATTATAAAAAATAGTTATACTTCTAATATAATGTTATATTATGTCATTGGTGTCACCAACCAATTGATTTTTCTAATTCACCAATTTGTGCAAAGAGAAATTATTTAGTGTAATTATCACACTAGATCACCTTATGCAGATATGTTGTGATCTTTTAATTTTTTACCATATGTGTGCCCCACTATTTCTAAGGGGACGATGGCAATTTATCAACGGACAACTTATCATTATCACTGAAAACAGGGGGCATGTTTATAATCTAATATAAATTAAAAGATCGCACCATATAAACATGTTTTTCTGGTCAAACTGAATAACTGGTCAAACTGAATAATTTGGTCTTTCTGGGCTGCCAACAGGAGATTAGAGATGGGAAGGAAGAAAAGGCAGAGAAGGCCAGCAGCAATAAAAGAAGAAGAAGAAGAAGAAGACACATCAAATCTCCCATGGGAAGTCATTTACATCATTCTCTCGAAACTACCAGTGAAGTCTCTGTTGCGATTCAGGTGCGTTTCTAAACCCTGGCTTGCCCTAATTTCAGAACCCAAATTCATCAAAACCCATCTCAATGAATCAATTAAGTCGGGCCGCCAAAGACTCATCTGCTCAGTGTACAATCCCACATGTTTTTACAGTGTAGACTATGAAACTTGTGGTAAACCAGAAGAAGAGATAATAAACTTCCCAATCAAGAAATACCGCAAAGCTGATGTCTTGTGTTCTTACAATGGTTTAGTACTTTTGGGTCTTGTCAGGAACAAGATGCACATGTTGTGGAATCCATCTACTAGAGAATACAAACGATTCTCTTGTCCTTCCTCTGAAATTTGCAATCTTTCTAACCATACAATTTGTTATGATTCTTCCATTGATGACTACAAGGTTTTACTTGTCAGTTATCATGGAAATATTATGGTATATTCATTAAAAACCAATTCTTGGACAGAGACTAATCATGGGTTCCCTAATTTGAAGCCTCTTTCTGTTGGGGTCACTTTGAGTGGAGTCCTTCACTGGATTGTGGATCTACAGAAAGGCCATAAATTGGAATGTGTTCACCACAACAATAATTCATTAACTACTAAGGCTTCTGAAACTTCCTCATCCAATGATAACATCCATTGTGATAAAGCAGTGCACAAATCGTTCACGATAGTTTGTTTTGATTTGGTGGAGGATAAGATTAAGGCGGTGCCGACACCCATTTGGATGGGTGAAGGGGTCGTATTCCACTTGACAATTATGAGAGGGTGCCTTGGTTTATATATTAATTCACGGGACAACCACCAAGTGGATGTTTGGTTCATGGAGGAATATGGTGTGAGGAACTCTTGGACTAAATACTACACCATCCCTCGGAATGTAGGAACTACAGTTT
The DNA here is from genome assembly GCA_033977485.1 of Hydrangea macrophylla. Lineage (NCBI taxonomy): Eukaryota > Viridiplantae > Streptophyta > Magnoliopsida > Cornales > Hydrangeaceae > Hydrangea > Hydrangea macrophylla. Next base: position 155,941,296 of record CM066991.1, read on the forward strand.
TAGATTACCTGAATATATTGAGTTATACAAAGAAGGGTGAAGTTGTATCGATGTACAATTATGATATATTCCTCTATGATCCTAAAGAAAATAAGTTGAGGAATGCGATACGCTCGACTGGTATTATGCGTCCATTTACAGCGGTTCCTTACGTGGACAGTCTAGTTTTGCCCACCCATTGACAATGAAGCAACAATGTAAACACGATGAAAATGGAAAAATAAAGGAACTGTGAGAAGGTAATTGATATACTCTATCAATGTCCTCAGTTTTTCTTCCATTACGCGAGTCTTATGCATTCATGTTATGTTCTACAAATTGAAAGCATGGATTGTTCTTATGCCTTTTGAATAAATGTATCCTTTTGTGTTATTATTCAAAGCATGTGTTTGTTTGCCAGTCCATACATTCATTGTAATTGCTCCCTATCCAAAAACAGAAGAAAATGTCACTTTTCACTCAATAACTAGTCACTTATTCATATATTTTGAGTTCTAAACTTTAGGGAAAATAGATATTCTACAAAAAACATGTTTGGTGCCCACCTAAGAAGCACATACACTTCTTAGAAGGTAGCATGTTGCAGTCGTGTTCGACACATGGTTACATTTCTTGCGGTGTTGATGTGCACCAGTGCATGTTTTTTTTTAGGATTTGTCATGTTGATGTGTCCGTGTCTGTGCTTCATAGTTGCCAACTGCCAACATTTCCTTATCTCTCTCTCTCTCTCATCCCACAGGGACAATATTGGGATTACATGGCAAACACACACCGGGCGTGGTCACTACAGGAGTGATATTTGGATTACCTCCCAAACACTCAAATTTGTTTGTCAAAGCTTCATTGACATGACAGATCTAATGAATCTAGCAAGAAGGCCAAGTTTAGGGTCTGCATTCTATATTATATTTCCATATTTTGTGATAGTGCAATGTGCCGCTAGTTTTTTTTTCTTGGTTTGCTATCCACTTATAATGTTTGTGGTTCTATGTATTTGATATGGTTGAATGTACTGCAAAGTTTGACATTGTTATTTTTAGAAATCAATTTTGTTGTTAGTCACCCATTGCTATGTCATTTTCTTGTCACCATTCGTATGAAACAGGGTCTGGTATTTTACTTTTGAAGGTTACTGGCAACAGTGAAGCACTCCTTCAACAATTGTTTTCCTCTAGGCTTTGTTCTTTGCAGTAGAAGTAATTATCATGACAAACACCTTGTAATTGGTACTTGTAAATGGCGAAAACTATATCTATAGAATCTATTTCTTTTCTTCCATTATTTAAATCCCTGTGTGTTCATTTAATTGTTTTTCCAAATGAATAAGTCATATTGTTCTTGTGTTTTTCTAGGGAAATGTCTTCTTTTCGTCCAAATCTTATTTGTGCCAAGCATTCCCCATACATTATAATTTTTCCCAATCCAGAAAGGAAAAAAGGTTTTTGGATTTCACAATTTGCCTCCTATATTCTTATTCATCCTCTTGCTGCTTCATAAAAGAGCTTTTTACAAAAGACATTACGTTCTTCCTCTGTTTAGTTCATGGATTTTGTGAGGAAAGTGAAAAGAGATCACTGAGGTAAACATTTCTTTTTGTTTGGTCAAAAAGAAATACAGGGAGCAAAAGAAAATCTGGTTAAAAGAGAACTAGAATTTTTGAATTTGAGTCATCTTCCTCTTTTCTTTAGTTCCTTTTATATTTTGATTTTGATTTTGATTTTTGCTTGTTTGTTTAAATTTCTAATGTTATGTAAGCATGGAGAAAGATGCTTTCCTTTCCTTTTCTTTTTTCCTTCTCTATATCCGCAGGCCAAACGTATCCCAAGGGTAGAATTTTGATATCAAAGAATTTCCTTTGCTGCTCCAGCCTACTTTGGTAAAAAGAGAAATCCACCAGATGTTAGAGAGTATGTTAGGATTCAAAGTGTCCTCATGGAGGGGCAATTTTAATTCCAATGCGATTTGGATTATTGGTAGGTATGCAGCTTTGGACTGTCAAGACTCAAAAGACTCAAAACAGACATTCTCTATAGTAGAAAAAAGAAATGTTTGTTGCCCACATTACTGATCTCTTTGTATCCTCTCTGTCCACACTGTATTTGGATGCAATAAAATATTAAAGTCTTTTCTTTTCTTTTATGCCACTCCATCATTGAACCAAGGCACTCCATGGTACCACTCTCAGAGCATGTGGTACCATATATACAATGCATGACATGCATGGTACCACATGCTTTAAGAGTGGTACTATGGAGTGCCTTGGTTCAATGATAGAGTGGCAATAGCATCCCCCTTTCTTTTAAGGTGTGTTTAATGTTTACTAGCTATTTTCCTTCCAATCTTGTCCAAAAAGGGGTTGTATTTGGCTTATGTGGCAACACAAACCAAGCTTGGTCACTAGCTTTTATGGCACTCGTGCCTCAATATGATTAAATTTTGTTAAAAGTCCCAACATTAAGTTCCCTCATATATTTTTCTTGGTTACCATTTCTATATGGAGTTCAACCCAAGTGGAGCTTTTATGTGCGTGTGTGTGTGTGCACCACAAATAGAAACAAGCATGCAGTTGTTAGTTTTTGATCTGCCAGTTTTATGGGATACTAACTTGAGTTCCTTTGGTAATTTCACCCAAGACATTGGAACTTCCAAAAAAATTTATGTTGCCTTTGAAAATCGAAGGCATGGAAAGCTCTTCTGATGACTATGTATATAGGAAGTACAGACACTTCTAGCCCAAAACCCTTTGCTGGGGACGGGTTGATGTGTGGGGGTAATAAAGGAATATGGTGAGAGGAATACTTGGACAAAGTTAAATCACCATCCCATGTAGTTTAGGATCTATAAACTTATAGCATCTAAAGCATGTGTGGTATACAAAGAAAGACGAAGTCGTGTTGATGGACAACTCGATGATAGTCCTATATATATATATATATATATATGATCCTAAAGAAAACAAGTTAAAAGGAATATGACCCCCTCATTTGGTATGAGATATCCCTCAAGAGTGGTTTCCTACGTGGACAGTCTAGTTTTGCCCACCTCGGACAAGTTGACCAAGAATCAGTAGCATTAACACAAAGAAAATGGGAAAAGAAAGGAATTCTAAGGATGTAATTCAGATTTTCTTTCGCTGTCTTCTGTTTTTCATCCATTTTTGATGTCTCAAATATTCATGTATACCAATGAAAAAGCTTGTATGATTGTCTTCTTTTATATTAAATCACATTTCGAAATCTATATCCGCTCACCTAATCCACATGTACAGTATAACTGGTCCCTGTCCAAAATAGAAGAGTATCTTTCATTCCGTGACTCTTTTGAGTCTTTACATATTCTGTTATAAACAAGTAATAAAATTAATAATAAAGCAAGCACACAAACAAAAGGGACTCAAATATTTCAGGTGATTCGGCAATTTGCCTACGTCCACTGCAGGGGGAGTTGTATTATTACCTGAGAAAATAGTATATCTCAGGCTCTTGAACTATCAGCGTATTACAACACACTAATATTTTCCTCACTTTCTCTTTTCTCTTCTCTGGATCTCTAAGTCTTCTGCGTATATTTCTTCATTGAGCTGATGCTCAATTTATAGATACATGGCTTAGTGGCCATTCACCCCATTACAATCACCAAGCATTAAATGACTTAGTGGCCATTCACCCCATTACAATCACCAAGCATTAAATGACTTAGTGGCCATTCACTTATTTCACAACACTCCCCCTTGAATGTCCATCTAAGAATAATACCATTACCCATCAACTACTCCCCCTCACTGTAATATGAGAAAATTCACAAGGAAACTTCTTTGAGTTTGCGCATTCCAATGTTGTGTACTAGCTTCTTGAATGTTGCAGTTGGTAGTGCTTTTGTGAATAAATCTGCGAGATTATCAATAGAACGTATTTGTTGAACATTGATTTCACCTTTCTTTTGGAGTTCATGTGTATAGAAGAATTTTGGTGAGATGTGCTTGGTTCTGTCTCCTTTGATGAATCCCCCTCTGATTTGTGCAATGCATGCAGCATTATCTTCATATAACGTTGTCGGTTTATCTTTGATCGAAGATAAGGCACAAGATTCCTGAATATGCTGGATCATTGATCTTAACCAAATGCATGCATTCACGACTGGTTTCATGTAGTGCAAGAATTTCAGAATGATTTGAAGAAGTGGCAGTCAATGTTTGCTTTACAGATCTCCATGAGATTGCAGTATCTCCACAAGTAAATACATAACCAGTTTGAGATCGACCTTTGTGCGGATCAGAAAGGTATCCAGCATCAGCATATCCAATTAATGGTGACTTGGATCCTTTAGGATAAAATAACCCAAGATCAATTGTACCAGAGAGATAGCGAAATATATGCTTAATACCATTCCAATGCCTTTGAGTTGGGGCTGAGCTAAACCTTGCTAGCAGGTTGACAGCAAATGCAATATCTGGTCTTGTACAGTTTGCAAGATACATAAGAGCACCAATTGCGCTCAAATATGGTACTTCAGGATCGAGAAGTTCCTCATCTTCATCACAAGGAAGATAGGGATCCTTCTTTACATCAAGGGATCGGACTACCATTGGAGTACTCAATGGATGAGCCTTATCCATGTAGAAACGTTTCAAAACTTTTTCCGTATATGAGGATTGATGTAAGAGAATTCCTTCAGGGAAATGCTCGAGTTGCAACCCAAGACAAAATTTTGTCTTTCCGAGATCTTTCATCTCAAATTCCCTTTTCAAATAATCAGCAGTTTTTGTGAGCTCTTTGGGAGTGCCAACAAGATTAAGATCATCAACATATACTGCAATGATTGCAAAATCGGAGTCTGATCTCTTAATGAAAACGCATGGACATATAGCATTATTTATATATCCTTCTTTCAATAGATATTCGCTCAAGCGATTGTACCACATGCGTCCGGATTGCTTTAATCCATATAGAGATCTTTGCAATTTAATAGAGTACATAATTCGTGGTTTTGACTTACATGCTTCGGGCATGTTGAATCCTTTAGGGATCTTCATATGTATGTCACTATCTAGTGATCCATATAAATATGCTGTAACCACATCCATTAAGCGCATATCAAGTCCTTCAGACATTGATAGGCTTATCAAAAATCGAAACGTAATTGCATCCATTACCGGGGAATATGTTTCATCGTAATCGATGCCAGGTCTCTGTGAGAAACCTTGTGCTACAAGTCGGGCCTTGTATCGCACAATCTCATTTTACTCATTACGTTTCCGTACAAATACCCATTTGTACCCAACGGGACTTACATCGTCAGGTGTAGGGACTATAGGCCCAAACACTTCCCGTTTTTCTAATGAGTTTAACTCAGTTTGTATGGCCTCTTCCCACTTTGGCCAATCAATTCTATGTCGACATTCTTCCACATTTTGTGGTTCAGGATCTTCATCACTTTGGGTGATGTCTAGTGCTACCGTAAAGGCAAATATGTGATCAATGACCGTGCCATTACGATCTCACATATTTCCAGTGGACATATAGTTTATCGAGATCTCTTTATTCTCAAATACTTGTGCCTCTTCATGGGCTACTTGTTCCTCTCCAGGGGAACTCTGTTGACCAACGTTGGATTTATCAAGTATTTCTATAGCGCTTTTTGAGATCTCAGTATGAGTTTCCACTTTGTTAATATGTCCTTTTATTTTTCTCTTCCGAGGAACCTTATCCTTTGCACCACTAGGTCTACCACGTTTCAATCGTGCCGTAGACTCATCTACCGCTGCACTACCAGATTGTCCTCTTGGGACTTCAATTCTTGCTGGAGTGTTTACAGCCGGTATATGTGATTTTATCACTTTCTTTGCATCAGTGAATGCATCAGGCAATTGATTTGCAACCTTTTGCAAATGAATGATCCTTTGAACTTCAAGTTCACATTGATTGGTGCGAGGATCAAGATGAGACATTGCCAATGTATTCCAAGAAATTTCATGCTGAGCTTCAGGTTTCAGCTTTTCTCCCCCTAATGGTGGGAATACGGTCTCATCAAAATGATAGTCTGCAAACCGTGCAGTAAAAAGATCACCAGTTAGGGGTTCAAGATATCTTATTATAGATGGTGAATCAAAACCAACGTAAACTCCAAGGCGTCTCTGAGGACCCATTTTTGTGCGTTGTGGGGGTGCAATAGGAACTTGCACAGCACAACCAAAAACTCGTAGATGGGAAACATTAGGTGGTTGTCCAAATACAAGTTGTAAAGGGGAGTATTCATGATAAGAAGTTGGTCTAATCCGAATTAATGATGCAGCATGTAATATGGCATGACCCCAAGCAGATGCAGGCAGCTTTGTTCTCAAAAGTAAGGGTCTAGCAACGAACTTGAGACGTTTGATAAACGACTCAGCTAAACCATTCTGTGTATGCACGTGAGCAACGGGATGTTCAACATGAATTCCTATTGACATGCAATAGTCATCAAATGCCTTGGATGTGAATTCCCCAGCATTATCAAGACGTATAGTTTTGATAGGAAAATCAGAAAATTGTGCTCGTAATCGAATTATCTGAGCCAGAAGTCTCGCAAATGCAGTGTTGCGAGATGAGAGTAGACACACGTGTGACCATCTAGTAGATGCATCAATAAGAACCATGAAGTAATAAAATGGCCCAGATGGTGGGTGAATTGGTCCACATATATCTCCTTGAACACGTTCTAGAAATGTAGGGGATTTCACAGTGATCTTTGAAGGAGATGGTCTGATAATTAATTTACCTTGTGAACAAGCAGTACATGGATTGTCACTTGGCAGAAGAATCTTCTGATTTTTTAAAGGATGTCCATGTGAGCCTTCAATGATTCTTCGCATCATTATTGTTCCAGGGTGACCAAGTCGGTCATGCCAAAGTCCAAAAAGTTTTGGATCTGATTTTTTCTGGTTTACCACAGCATTTGATTCAATTGCTCTAATCGTCGTTTGATATAACCCAGAAGCTTGAGCAGGGAGTTTCTCCAAGACCTGTTTCTTACTTGAAACAAGAGAGGTAATACAAAGATATTCTACACTATTCTCAGTAATGGTCTCAATGTGATATCCATTTAAGCGGATATCTCTGACACTAAGCAAATTTCTTTTGGATTTGCTAGAGTACAAAGCATTATTGGAATGAATTATTGTTCCCTTTGACAAACTAATGCTAGCCCTTCCAGATCCTTCAATAATATTTGTTGTGCCTGATATTGTGTTCACATTTGCTTCAGCTAGTTTTAAGTTCAAGAAATATTTCTTGTCACGAAGAATTGTGTGTGTAGTTGCACTATCCACTAGGCATATATCTTCACTGTTCATCTTTGAAATCTATCAAATAATAAGGTTCATAAGTATTAAGAGATTATTTTATTCATCACAAGAAGATCATATTCCACAATACAACATAATACTAGCATACAAAATACAACATAAAATTATAGTAGAAACACACAACATTATTCATTTTTGGACACTTCCATCACCAATCAAGTGATCAATTTTTCCATCAGAATCTGTGAAGAAATCTGCCATATCCAAATGGGTTATATCCACTGGACCATCATAGTCAGCAAAATGGGTCTCTACCTCTTTACCCTTTCCCTTTATGGTGGCTTGGTAGAGATCAACCAAATGTTTTGGCGTATCACAGCGACGAGCCCAGTGCCCTGTCTTGCCACACCGGTAACAGAGTTCATCATCTCTCTTAGGAGGTCTTTGAATACCTTTTCCCCTTTTATTCCTGTTCCACTTTTGGTGGTACGGTGTTGCATTTTTATGGTTATGACCACCAGGTTCCATTTGTAATTTCTTCCATGACCTCGTCCTTGGCTGTTTCTATATCTACCTCCACGTCCACCTCTCTGCCTATGAGGTACATTTACATTCACTTCAGGGAATGTAGTTCCATTGACTTCAGGCAATGGATTGGAACCGGTTGGACGTAACTGATGATTTTTCATCAGCAAATCATTGTTTTGTTCAGCCACAAGGAGACAAGATATCAGTTCTGAATACTTTTTAAATCTGCGCTCTCGATATTGCTGCTGCAGAAGCATATTCGAGGCGTGGAATGTAGAATAAGTTTTTTCTAATTTTTCTTCATCAGTAATCTTTTCTCCACACAATTCAAGGACAGAAGTAATTTTAAATAGTGCGGAGTTGTATTCAGAAACTGTTTTGAAATCTTGAATCCTCAGGTTTATCCAGTTATATCTTGCTTTTGGGAGAATTACATCCTTTTGGTGGTCATACCTTTCTCTCAAATTTTTCCAGAGCACTGAAGGGTCATCTACTATAAGATACTCATATTTCAGCTCTTCATGTAAATGGTGTCGAATGATGACCATGGCTTGAGCCTGTTCCCGTGGGGATGCATCATTTTCCTCATCGATTGTTTTTCCAAGATTTTCAGAAATTAGATAAGTCTTCATGTCTTTGGCCCAAAATAAATAATTATTGCCAGAAATATCAAGGGCAACAAATTTAAGAGCTTGGAGGTTTGCCATATTTCAGAATTCTGAGGATATAAGAAAGATAAATTTTCACTTAGGATTAGATAAATAAAAAAAATATTTAAGCATTATTGTTAGAGATAAGGAGAGTGAAATTTATTATATATGGATATCCAAATCTGTTATACATTTTACCTTTGAGGAGTTCGTACCTGTCTATATTTATAAGTATGAAGCTTATAGAAGCTGGGTATAATATGCACATGCATATATGTATATATATATATATATATTCATTCAATAATGGTTAGACAATCACGCGGTAACCGAGAGGTGGGAACTAAGGACCTTAAAATCTTTAATTCCTACGGTCTTCGGTTCGAATCTGGCTGCCCGTGATTGTTTTTCTCTCTCTCTTTTTTTATTTTTATTTTTTATTATTATTAACTCCTTTAGGAGTTGTCTCTAATTTATCTGTGATAAATTTTCTTACTTCTTCTTTAAGAAGTCATTTTATTGTCTCCCCAGGAGACCAACCTTTTAAGGAGTCCATTTATTATCTCCCCAGGAGACTGACTCTTTAAGAGTATAAAACCAACTTTTGCAAGCAGTTCATTTATTTATTTATTTTTTTCTTATGACTTCTTTTAGAGGACTATCCATAATAACTTCTTCAGAAGTTTGCTATAAAATCCTCTTTGGGAGGATTATAACCTCTTCGAGTGTTCATACATATGTACGTAGAAATGTAAAGTAAATATAGTGTACATATATTATCAATATCAAAATTAATATCCTTACCCTTTGATATGATCAACTCAGTTGGTATAGGCTCGTGCTGATAACGTGTTATAAACAAGTAATAAAATTAATAATAAAGCAAGCACACAAACAAAAGGGACTCAAATATTTCAGGTGGTTCGGCAATTTGCCTACGTCCACTGCAGGGGGAGTTGTATTATTACCTGAGAAAATAGTATATCTCAGGCTCTTGAACTATCAGCGTATTACAACACACTAATATTTTCCTCACTTTCTCTTTTCTCTTCTCTGGATCTCTAAGTCTTCTGCGTATATTTCTTCATTGAGCTAATGCTCAATTTATAGATACATGGCTTAATGGCCATTCACCCCATTACAATCACCAAGCATTAAATGACTTAGTGGCCATTCACCCCATTACAATCACCAAGCATTAAATGACTTAGTGGCCATTCACTTATTTCACAACATATTCAAATATATTTACTTTTGTACTAGGAAAAACAAACATTATTGATTCTCTCTCTCTCTCTCTCTCTCTCTCTCTCTCTCTCTCTCTCTTGTCCCTGATGCAGTAAAAACAATTCTTTCGGTGGAGATCGGTACATATAGCATTATTGATTGTTAGTGCCCCTAATATTACTCTTTTAAAAATTGAAATTTATATTGTAAAACATGTGTTGTAAAACACATTGAATACAAAATTTGGCAAGTCCAGCATTGCTCTTATCTCTGTTATGAGTAATGTTTTGTTTCTTAAATTTTAATTGAAATAGTTACCAAATGCTTTGGCAGCTGTGCAGTATGCAACGACATGCGATACCATTGATCATCACCAAAACAAGTGGTACAACTGTTAAGCCATTTAAGAATCAAATTTGTAATCCAAATTTGTAAAGCACAACATTATTGTTTACTTATTCTTGGGGCACAAATTTCCATTTATCTTTATTCTTTTTTTCTTTTGGCTATGATGACAAATCCACCGACCTGCCCGCCGCAACTTCCCGTTTTATTAGTGTAGAATATGGTACAAACCGCATGTAAGTAAATCGACCTTACAGTATACACGCCAGTTAAGTGAGGAAGGCAAGCTAGTGATAAAATCTAAACCCACATGAGGCTAGAAACTTTTTAATTTTTATGCCCATCTTGAGGTCTGTCTCTCTCTCAAGTATTTTACTTCGATCATTGAATTTTGAACCTCTTTGCAAAAGCCAGAGGCTCTACTTCATTCATCTCTCATGGCCATAAAACTTGGAGAATTGTGAATTCAGTAACCACTCTCTCTCTCTCTTGCGAAGTCTATACTTCTTCAGTTTGTTTAGTTCTTGGATTTAGTGAGGGAAAGTAAAGGAAAACATAGAGGAAATATTTTTCTTTGATGAAAAAAATAGGAAAAAAATAGAATAAATTGAAAATTACATTTTACATTTAAAATTTTGTGAGCCATTTCCTTTCCTATATTCATATATTATAACTATATTTTAGAAGTTTTAATTTTTAATATCATGTAATTTTCATAACTAATTTTTTACTTCTGGTTTTCCCTAGTGGTACTTTTTACTCGCTAAACTAAGAACCAAACAAAGCCCAATGTCATATTTTATTTAGAGATTTGAATAAATTTGTGGAATCCCATCCCACATCGGATAAATACAAAATATTAGTCTGGTATATGTAGAACCAAGGAGACTACTACTAATAACTTGGGCTTAAGCATTTTAAGGGCCAATATGGTAGGCCCGTTAAGTTGTTGGGCTAGTGGCCTGTCGCGCCCCGAATTTTGCCAAACCCGGAATTACAACTGTTACTTTTTCCCACCATTAAATACAAGTACACCTATGCCCCACTCTTAATCATGGTTAGTTGATAAAAGGTCCAACTATGCTACTCGGCTCAACTGCTGCTTCCTTCTCACTAGGGGTGTAAGGTAAACCGAAAAAACCGAACCAACCGACCGAACCGACTGGTTTGGTTCGGTTCGGTTCGGTATTGCTCATACATCAGTCGGTTTCGGTTTTTATTAAGTAAAAAAATGATTTTCGGTTCGGTCTCGGTTTTCCTTTGTTCACACCGTATCCAAACCGAACCGAACCGATTATATACTTAATACATTTAATATTTATACTTACATATATATACAGACTGGTTTGGTCAGAAACTAACGAAAATTTTAAAAACTAAAGAACTACTCTATGACTATGAGACTAGGCCCAAGTCTCCATAAGTCTACACCTTTAAAATGACTGATATGTCAGAAACCCATGTGTCTTGGTCAGTAAGACATTTTTTTAAAGTAAAAGAACTAATCTAGCCATCTAGGCCCAAGACTCCATGATACCTGTTCTCTACACCTTTTGACCAAAAATGATTTATACTCTTTATTCTCAATTTTTTTTCTCCAGTTCTCTGATCAATTCGTCCCTCATAACTCATAAGTCATATCAGCATCTCAAAGGCTCGGAGCAAAAGAAAACTCAAGGACGCTCATGATTTGGAAGAAAACATATCAACCATCTCTCTCTCTCTCTCAGTCAAGCCTCAAACCCTAATCTTAATGCCAAAGTCGCCGCCTGCATGATGCCGGTCGTCACCACCATGATGTACCACGCCAGATCCAGACACCACCGTGAAGCACCTGCGATATATATATTCCAAGGAAGGAGAAAGGTGTGGTTGAAATCGAAAACCTAGATTCAATTTCTAGGTTCATTTTTTTTTTTTTTTTTGAGAAAAGTTTCTATGTTTTTAATTGTAACTGAATTTTTGAGATCTATCAAATGTGATGTTGAATCTTTTTTTTGGCTAAGAATGTGATGTTGAATCTTGATTGCAAAGTAGATTGTAAGGATTTGTATTCAACTATCAAAAACAGATCCTCTAGCTTTTTGACATTTCTGAAAAATGTTTTCAAGAATAGTTTTTTAGGATTAAAACCGAAACCGACCAAACCGAACCGAATTAGTCACGGTCGGTTTGGTTCGGTGTACTAGGTGATTCGGTCTGTTTCGGTTTCATCTATTTGAAAAACCGATAGTTCGGTTCGGTTTGGTTTTAGGGGTGAAAACCGACCGAACCGAACCGAACCGATTTCACCCCTACTTCTCACCCAAAAATATTAATAAAAATAATAATGAGACAGGAGCTCAGTGAGTAAAACACATTTTATATAAAAATAGATTTTTGATCTCAAATCTTTGATATAATACTTGGGTAATACTTGGGGCACAAACAAAGCCACAACTTTTTTTGCACAACTTTTATTTTGTGTCTATCTCTCTCTTGATGGGTCCCACAGTGCCAGTGACCCCACAGTGCCCACAAGGAGAGAGATAGACACAAAATGGAGGTTGTGAGCAAAATGTTGTGGCTTTGGTTGTGCCCCAAGTATTACTCATAATACTTTATTATATCATTATCAGTAGTCCCAGTTAATTAGTGTATGAAAATATATAGTTTCTCAAATATCTTTTATTTGCGCCCAATTGCTATCTGCAACACAAATTACATATCACACATTTATTTCACGCACATACATATTAATTTTACACAGTCCAATGCGTGCATATGAAGAAATTTAAGCATTAATCTTTCTTTGATACTGGTTCTTACCAAATTCACAATAGATTACCAACACAATTGTACACACCAGCCCAGCTCGAAATGTATACAATCACATGGCCACAGCACCCCAGCCCAGCTCGAAAGGTGTATACTACCCACCAACCCAGCTCGAAATGGAGTAGTATATTAGTGCACTAACTGTAGGATTATCTCAATCCTGCCATCTCAACATAGACTACCTCAGTCCTCCAACTATCATTAGGCCACGACCTTAACCAATATCACCATTAATATTATAATTAATGCATGCTTGCATATGGTATCCCAATGCAATTAAAAGAGTAATATTAAATATTTAATTCTAAAGTATATATAGTACTGAATAATCAAAGTTGGCTTTTGGACCATTTTTAATTAAAATAAATATTTGTAAAGATCCAACATATTGGACATATTTAATAGATAAATGTAATAGAAGAGATTTACTCACCCATGTGAATACACAGCCCAACTTTTGCTTGGCTCCCTTAACTCTATTTTCTTTTATTTCATTTCTTACCCAAGTCAGCACCTCCCAAATGATGTTACTGCCCTTTCCTCTCCTCTAATCTGCTCTTCTTTCTTTTATTTTATTTTTTTCTCTCCTATGATCTCTCTGTGCTTGCACTCTCTTTCCACCCAAAACTCTTTCTCTACACGTTTATATATGTATAAGTACATATCTACATAGAAGCCTCTGGTCCTAATTTTATAGCCTAACTTGGCCTCTAAGTCCTCCCATTCTTATCTCTTTTTTCATCATTGTCCTCTAGTCCATCCTTATCCTATTTATATTATACGTTATGATTATCTAACTTGCATGAACTCCAAGTACATGTCATCTACCATTTTATATGTCTTCACTTCCACACGTGCACACCCACGTGGACTCTCCAAAAATTCTATCCTAATCTAATAGATCTAGTCAGCAGGAGATTAGTTGTTTCATTTACAATTTTCATTTGTTAACTTGGCCTTCAAGTTCTTTAGTCTTCTAGAATGTATTGCATGTGACTAACACACACACTTATATATTGCACGTGACACACACACACTTTTTATGTTGATCCAAATTTGGATTAATTCATGTGATGTGGGCCATTCTTTGCCATATCAAGCTTAGATTGTGGTTAAAATATTTTTTACTTTTATTTTCTTTTAATTAACAATTTATACATGGATACAAAATGGGTATTCATTATATAAACAACTTTACTTCATATTGATATTTGGTTTCTAAACTGATGTTGGCACTACAAAGTGGTTCTTTGTACTCGCTAGTTATTACCAAATGACATATAGTACCTTAAAAAGAGTTACTATTAAATGGTATCTTAAAAATGTTATTGCCCAAATGGTACAAAAATAATAGCCCATTGTTACTATAATTTTGGAACCTAAAAATTTGATATATGATACTACCAAAAGTATATAATAGTATTATAAAATTTTTCATACATAAATATGTATTGTATAGTTATCTATTTATTTATTTATTTATTTTTAATTAGGTTATCACAGTGGCCACTTGGGGTGTTACAAATGGTATCTAAGCCAACCCTGGTCCCGTAAGGGCGCCATGGGCGGTGTGGTAGAGGAGTAGAGGCTCCGGAGAGGGATAGAGACCCCGAGGTGGTATACCTTATGCACGCTAATGGGCTGCTCTGTGGTCACCAATGATCTTCTTCCATATCGACCAGCCAAGGGGAAGAAGAGCCAAAGGGAAGAACTGGGCCTACGCGACGAGGACGCTGCGTCTTTGAGTGGGAGTGATTATGAGATCCCATCCGACTACTGTCAGTCACTGATGACTTCAAAATATAACCCATAAACCTCACAGCTGATGTTGTCGTAGGGCACATTCTCAAAAGGTGGGGGGTTGGAGTCTTGTTCCGAGTTGCCCAAAATCAATAGTTAAACTAAGGTATAGAGAATATGCGTATTTGGCTTTTTTACTTTTGTATCACTCTTACATGTCAAATGAGCCTAGTTACCATACCTAGGTGGTGTCACCAACTAATTAAATTCTCTAATTCACCGACTAGGCATTTGGAGAAATTATTTAGCGTAATTATCACACCTGTCAACATACAATGTGGTGTGACATTTTAATCTTATGTGGCCCAATTTCTAAGGGGATCACGACAATTTGTCAACGGATCTTCCAAAAATATGGTGCATTTGTATGATCTACATTAGAATATCACTAGTACTAACCCGTGCCTCGGGGGCACGGACCAAAAAAAACATAAACAATAATTAGTACAACTTAGTTCAACAATACACCCAAAAATTCCGAGGCACGGACCAAAAAAAACATAAACAATAATTAGTACAACTTAGTTCAACAATACACCCAAAAATTATTAAAACATTCGAATCATCTCAATTTCCAAGAACAATCCTTAGTTTAACTGGCCTAATCATTTAGTTATTCCCCGTGCCTTGGGGGCAGGACGCCCAAAAAAAATTTGAAAGGAGTGGAGGTGACCCAAGCTCTTCGAAGTTCAATTAACAATAATGTTTGGGTTACAAAAGGGTCACAAAAAATTGCTCACAAAAGAATATGGCATTCCAAGTGGCAGTGAGTCCCCACCATGGGATGCTGCTGCCAAATGGGATAAATTGTTATGGAGCCCACTGCCACAGATGATGCCACATTCTTTTGTGAGCAAATTTTTGTGACCCTTTTATAAGCCACGTATTACTCCTCAATTAAACCATAATCAAATGTTCAAATTCAAGTATGGAGGTGATGGCCAAAAAGGAATACAACAAAGAAAGTTGAAAGAGAAAACACACAGAGAGAGAGTAATGTTGTACATTCTTTCCAAATTTGAGCCTCCATATTTGGTTCTCAACTTTAGAACTTGTACCACATCACTGCCACTGTATGAATGTACTTATTTATTTTCTTGTTATTCTAGTGATATTGGCTCCACCTGATCAATCAAAAACTCTTCGATTTTTTATTTTATCACAAATACTTTGCTCTTTAGGAAAAGAAAAAAGAAAAAGAATCTAGCACCATCACAATATACAATCATAACACAAAGTCTAGATACATACATGAATCAAATGAGAACTTGATAAACCCCATTGAAACCTAGTCTACAAACCCACTGCCTAAACGTACATGTAGTTTAGAAAGAAAATGGATCCATACCTTGAATCAGAAACCCTTCTCATTGATTAGATCTGTGTCAAAATCGACTTTGATTCAGAAAAAATGTCTAAATTCACAATAGTTCAAATTGCTTCAGACCCAATGGAATAAAAAGTGAGAGAACCCATTTAAGAAAGAGATCAAACTTACCCCACCATTGGGAGTGCTAAACCTCTCATCCTCTTGATCACCAGCTATGCCCAAAAATAGCAAATCAACCCTAATTAGACTAACCCAAATCAAAATGGTACCGGGCCAAAATCCTACACTTGGTCAGATTTTTCCCAAAATCCCCACCGCTGATTTTGCAGAATTATAAATATTCCCACTTTTACGGCCAAAAATAGAAAATTAAGGGAACCCTATTGGGTATTTTGTTAAAGATCAAAACCCTAGTTTTTCATAGCAGAACATGAAATCCCAAAAAAAAAAATACAGCAAAAGATAAATTAAAATGTTGCTTACCGATGTCGGCGGCAGTGGTGGTGGTGGTGGCTTCTTCGGCGACAATGGGAGATAGGGTGAGTTGCTTCCTCGGCGATGATGGGAAAGGGGAAAAGTCTCTCGTTACTTCATGCTAAGCAGTAGCAACAAATCCAACATGGCCTCCTCAACAACTCATGCCTGCTCCATAAAACAAAAGGCCTTCAATTATAGTATTTAAAATCGTAAAAATCAAACGAACGTTAAACATCAATTACCTGAGAGAGAGATGATAAACATGACACAGTGAGAATGGCACTGAGGAGTAGTGAGAGAAACCTAATGCGCGTTTGTGTAGTTAATGGGAAATTCAAAACTTTTTGAATCCCACCAATTTAGTGAGAGATATAAAAAGAGGGAGTGATATAAGTTAATGAGAGTGAAATTAGGAGATTTGTTTTGGGAAGTTTGATAGAGATATAGAACTGATATGGTGTATGAAGTGTGCTAATTAATTGTGAGCATTTCTCATCCCACGGCTTAAAATATCTTGACGTGTCTCAATGGTCAAGATTGAAAATTATTAAATTGGGAGGGCTCCACACCGCTCTTCCTTATTATATAGGCTAGTAATAACCCGTGCCCGTGGGCACAAAGCCAAAAAAAAAAAAAGAAGAAGAAGAAGAAGAAGAAGAAGAAGAAAGGGGAAAAAAAATGCAATACTTTAAAATTTTCAAATCTTTTGCGTAAAATTGTACAGGTCATTCAAACCCACATGCTATTTAGTACTAACCCGTGCCCGTGGGCACGAAGCGGAAAAAAAAAAAATTCAATACTTTAAAAGATCTGAGATATGGTTGGAATTTTAAGTGAAGAAGACATTGATTCCAATATTAAATATATCATTAACTCAATTTAGTTAAATATATTTAGTCCAAAATTGGATGAATATTTTAAGTATAATTAATGTTTATTCGTAAAGACTTCCCCTGTGCCCGAGGGCACGAAGTGAAAACAAAAAAAAAAACAAAAAACAAAAAAACAAAGGCTTTTTCTAAACTTTTGGAAAGAAATAGAAAAGGAAAGCAAAACTTTTGTGATTATATATTTATAATTAGCCCATATTTTGGAAGCAACATTGCTCATTTCACTAATTAGCCCTATAGACTATATCAAATTGATAGAACTAATCAAATGACTTATAAAAAGGGTGGAACTAATCAAACTGGTAGCAAAATTTACAACCATTGTGCTGGAAAAACCCATTTTCTAGATAGACAATAGAATATAACAAATACGCTTCCTAAATTTTAAAAAAAGTGCAAGTGAGAATACATTTCTTGAGACTTGAATTATGAAATCCATTGTTAAAACCCACTTCCTAAACTTCAACTTTATGCGATTTTTCACTCATATTATATCAGTTTGATTAGTTTTATAAAAGTCATTTGATCAGAGTCACGGAAAGGAAAAAAGAAAAACCTATAAAAAAAAAAAAAAAACTCTATGAATATATGTATGATATGGGAAGTTTATATTCCAATATTTCTATTTTGAAAAAATCAATCCACTGATTTAGTTTCTCCCAAGATTTGTGTTTTGTATTTAATATTAGATATGTATATATTCAAATTCAAATTAATTTAGGGAATTCCTTTTTTGCTATAAAAAAAAAATAGTCTAATGATTTAGTCTTACCCAAGATTTGTGTTTTGTATTTACTGAAGTTGACAATTTGGATATTGACATGTATTTATTTAAATTCAAATTAATTTAGGGAATTCCTTTTTAATTTAGAGTTTTAATAGGATACAATGCAATATTTAATGTGATTAACTATTTTTGGTGGACAATCAATCCAACGGTCTGAAATATTTAAACTTGTCTCAATGGTCAAGATTAAAAGTTACTAACTTGAAAGGGACTCACACCGCTCTATCTTATTATATTGATATCACATTAACATACTTACGTGGTCTATCCGACAAACTGAATGAATGCTCTCACGAATCTAATCTAATTGGTTGGTGAGGTAAGGACGGTGAAGTGGTGTCACCCTTATATTCAACACCCCTTTTTCGTCTGTTTTTACGTCTCATCGAACGTGGGTAGATTTTGTTGATATAAGAGGGGCTAGCAGTAGCACCGATTGTTCAATGCCAATTAATGATCTGATCGTGGATGCCTAGAAGATACTTCGATCAATTGCATGTTTGTAAGTATATGTACTGCTCTTCTCAAAATATATATATATATATATATATGTGTATATGTACTGCTACTACTTTGTTCTTCTGATTTCATAGTAAACGACTTGGAGTTGCATTTGGATTCAAATTTGACATTATGTAATGATTCTTCCAATTTGGATTCGCATTCAGATTGAATCCACATTACAGTTTTGAAACTCGGAATATTTTACCTAATTCTCGCATTTGAAAGCCCTCACAGTCACTCTAAACCCAATCAATTTTGTGGGTTTAGAAATCATCCATCCAATCACATGAACATGCGTGTATAAATACTCATCAGTAATGCTTACGGTGTCTATCTCTCTCCTCAGCGAATTCCATAGTGTGACCCTACTAGGAGAGATGGACACAATAAGTTTTTGTGATAATTTTTATGGAGATGTTTTATGTGTACCAAGCATGAAGCATTACTCATAACTACTTTATGTACTACCTACTGGCCGTCGGATCTCATTTACTGTACAATGAATTTTACTTTTACCACAAGGATTAAATGAGTTCCAACGGTCATGATTATTAGTACTCACTTTGTTAAAATGAGGATCCCTCGAAGCTTTTTGAATATGATCTCTGTGTAATTCATTCTCCACAGAAACTGGGCAGCAACAGACTTTGAGATGGAGACGAAGAAAAGGCAGAGAAATGCAGCAATAGAAGAAGAAGAAGAAGAAGAAGACACATCAAACCTTCCATTCGAACTCATATATACCATTCTTTCCAAACTACCCGTCAAGTCTTTGTTGCGATTCAGGTGCGTTTGTAAACCATGGCTTAGCTTAATCTCTGACCCCCATTTCATCAAATCCCATCTTAGTGAAGCAATTAAGTTGGACCGCCAAAGACTCATTTGCTCAGTCTATCAATCCGAATGTTTTTACTCTGGACTATGAAACTTCTGATAATTCAAAAGAGGAGCTATATTTTCCGATCAAGAAATATCGCAAGGCCAAGGTTTTGTGTTCTTGTAATGGAATAATACTCTTGGGTCTTCACTCTGACATGATGTATGTGTTGTGGAACCCATCGACCAGAGAATACAAGATTTTCTCGTGTCCTTACCGTCCTCAGCAGTTACGCTCTTCTCTCTTTGGGATTTGCTATGATTCTTCCGTTGATAACTACAAGGTGGTATTTTTTCTTCCAGGTGGAAACGATTTTAAGTACTTTATGGTTTATACAGTCAAAACCAATACTTGGTCAGAGACTAGAGAGTCAACTTTTTCGATTATGAATCATGTGCAATATGTAGTCACAGTAAGTGGAGTACCTCACTGGCTTGTATCTTTAAAGAAAGGCGATAAATTGGAATATCTTGGGGAAATGCATGGTGGGAGAGGGGGCGACAATGATAATTTATTAACTCCTACGGATTGCCCTTCTATGGCTTCTGAATCTTCCTCCTCCAATAATATTCACAACCATTATGATGTAGCAGTGTCTAGTTATCAGCATAACCCCAGTGCAAGATACAGAATTCTTTATTTCGATATAGGGGAGGAGAAGTTTAAGAAGGTGCCTCCACCAAACTGCATATGTGAAGGCAACATATTTGGTTTAACAATCATGAGAGGGTGCCTTAGTTTATATCTGAATACCAGTGACTGGCGGCAGGTTGATGTATGGGTAATGAAGGAATACGGTCAGAGGAATTCTTGGACTAAGTTCATAACCATCCCATGTAAAGTGGGATCTTCAAGGTTACCTAGTCCAATGCCTATGTGTTATACAAAGAAAGGTGAAGTTGTGTTGATGCACAGTGATGCGATTTTCCTATATGATCCTAAAGAAAATAAGGTGATGAATTTGACACGCTCACTTCGTAATAGATATTCCTCAAGAGTGGTTTCCCATCTGGACAGTCTAGTTCTGCCCACCTTTGACAAAGAAGCAACAGCATGAACGCTGAGAAATTGGGAAAAGGAAGTAAATATAAGGAGGTAATTAAGTTTTTCTGTCTTCAGTTTTTCTTCCATTTTTTAAGTCTCAATATTCATGTCATGTTTTACGAATGAAAGCACGAATAATTCTTAATTCTTTTGTTTTTTTTTTAAGTTAAATGTTTTTACTTTTGTACTAGGAACAACAAACACTGAAAAGAAAAAAAGAAAAGGAAAAACATGTTTGGTGCCTTACATTTCCTTCCTCTCTGTGTCCACCTCACTGTTTGAAGGCTGTAAATAGTCTGTCTTTCAAGTACGCTGTGCTCTCAGGTTTATAATTTTTAATTTTTTTAATTATATCCCTTATGCTGTCTCTCTCTCTTATCTGACAGGGGCAATATTTGGATTACATGACAAACACACAAGAAGCTTGGTGATTAGCTTTCTTTACATGACAAAGATCTAATGAATCTAGCGGAAAGCATTGGATTTGAGTTCTGCTGTACTGATTATTTTGACATTGTTATTTTGTGAACTCGATTTTATGATTACTATCATCCGTTGTTTTGTGATTTTGTTACAATAATTAATGTGAACATGCTTTGGATTTGAGTATTGAAGGTGAGCGAGCACGTTCAACAATTTTCAATTCTTGTGCTCTAGGCTTTTCTCTCTCTCTCTCTCTCTCTCCAGCACCACCGGTACACCTCTACCGCCACCACCACCACCACCGATCTCTACCGCCACAACCACCACAATCGGCCATTGCGACCATCGACTACCGCCATCGCCCTTTGCCATAACCACTGAACATCACGCTATCATGGCCACCACCACCAACGCTATCATCATCATCATCACTACCAAGCACTACCATCGTCGCAGAGGTTGATTTAGATCCAGATCTAGATCTATATCGATATTCGAATGTCGCCACCATGACTAGAGTAATAAACTCTAGAGACCACCATGCAAGGCCATTTCCCGCTATGGGGTAGGTTAGATGCAGATTTCCAGTTATGAGGAGGTAGTGGCAGATTTTAGATATCTTAAGTTAAGTTAAATTTCGCTTAAGATTTTTTAAAAGTGAATTTTTTAAAATTCTAAGTGAAGTTTTAGTTGTTTTGTTAAGTGTGAAGGTAGTCTTTACTAAAATTGCAAACCTAAGCGAACAATTGTAACTTCTATTAAGATAAGTTAATTTCACTTAAAATTGTGATTTGTTAAAGTTTTGGGTTTGCGAAAATTTTGGGTTTTAGTTTTGTTGTTGATTTTGATCTCTTGAATTATGTCTCTATTGTGATTGCATTGGTGGTTTTCCATGTAAATTTTTTGGTTTTTTCATTTTCTGGTGACTGTGAAGATTTTAAGTAAAATTTCACTTATTATAAAGTTAAGTGATATTTCACTCACTGTAAGAGTTAAGTGAAATTTCACTCAATTTTGTTGGTGACTAGTGATCTTATTATATCAAGTGATATATGAGTTTAAGTGAAATTCAGTTTCAACTTAAGTCATGAAATTTGACTTACAATATCAAGTTGAATTTGAATTTAAGTGAAAATTCAGTTAAACTAATATCAAGTTGAATTTGAATTTGAATTACAATATGAAATTGAATTTGAATTTGAATTTAAGTGAAAATTCTGTGGTATGGAATGGACATATATAGAGCCTGTTTAGCACAACGATAGCTTTGCGATTGCTTTTGTCATAATAGATTATGATCAAACTAGATTATAAATGTTGTGGTGTTTGGACAAAGTATTATAAAAGTTGCTATAGTTGCATAATAAATTATGTAACTGTTTGGTTATATAAATGCAAAAGTGATTTTTGTGTCAAAAGACAATTGTGTCCTTCTATTGTAATATCTATTATAGTACTATTGTATTACCTAATAAACTTAATTAGTTTAATTAATACATATTAGTAATTGTAATTAAATAAAACATTAGTTACATGACTAAAGACAATTGTGCCCTTCTATGGTAATACTAGTATATTATTGTTATATACATATTAAGTTTAATTTGATTAATACATATAAAAAAAAAAAAAAAATTTAAAAATGAACATTTGAGTTATGGCAGGTAATACTAGCTCTATTGCCAGAGCAGAAATAGCTAATGCCAGAGCAAAAAGTATCGCTAAAAGTTTTAGCGACATTATTTTTTCATCCCTAAAACTTTTAACGGCACTTTTTGCTCTTGCATTAGCCATTGCTGCTCTTGAGTTATTAAATTATGGGCAATGCTAGGGGCACTAACAAATTCCACTAACATTTACTAACACACTCTATCTCTCTCGTAGTGGTCTGCGGGGTCCACTGCGGACCTCACAGTGCCACTAGGAGATAGATAGAGTATGTTAGTAAGTGTTAGTGGAATTTGTTAGTGCCCCAAATATTACTCTTAAATTATATATATATATATATATATATATGTGTGTGTGTGTGTGTGTACAGTGTACACACACATAAATGTACAACAAGGACGGTAAAATTTGTCATTTTAATGGACTATTTTGATATATCATGAAAACAAGAGGAGTATTTACAGACAAAATGCTCTTGGCAAAAAAAAAAATTTACAGACAAAATGAATTCTCAATTATTAATTAGTCAAAGGGTTGTCAGAGTTGTTTCAGAAATTCAAGCCATTTCTTAGCGACAGTCTGTATATTCTATGGGACTGGGTCGTAATTCTTTACAAACACAAAGGGAATGAGCGACATTTAATCAAGGAGGTGACTGGCACTTTGACTGCGATCAAAGTTAAGCTGGGTTACCCCAACTTTTCCCAATCCATATCTTATTGCGCAACAAAAGTAAATTTCTAGCATTTGTGATTGCAATTTATTGTGCCAAATGAGCCACAGTCTGCGTTTCAGTCCGTGAGCTGTTGCATCGCAGTTGTATCGTCTATCCAATTGCACAATCAAATGTATAATTCTGTTTAAAAATGCACTCCTAAATGCACAACCAAATGCACAAACCTGCTTAAAAATGTTAGACTTCGTGCTGAAAAATCTGTACACAAAAAAGGGGATGTGCAAGGTGTGCAAGCTTTTTAACACGAAGTCCAATATTTTTAAACAGGATTATACATTTAGTTGTACATTTAAGAGTGCATGTAGAATTACTCTGTTCATGGTTGGTAGCTTGGTATTGTTGCCAATCTGAATTGTGGGAATTTATGTACCTCTGTCCAAATTGATTTGGTGGAGAGAGAGAGAGAGAGAGAGAGAGAGAGAGAGAGCAACGGAACATGTAAATCAAAATCATCAAACAGCAGCCTTTTCAAAAACTAAGTGAGATTGCTAGATTTACGAATTTCACCAATCGTCATGATTTGGTAGTCTTAACCATGACGATTTTCGCACATCATTGTGTACTTCACATTCATGATTACATTATTCGACCAAGATATTTTCACATTATTTACATTGGGGAATGGAAAATGTAGAGAATATCACTTTAATGTGAGTTATTTGTCTAGAGGTTGTGTTTCATGTGAGGCTCAATGATCATTGACCTATTACTAACATCTTTTTAATATTGGGCCTAATTCAAAATCTTTATTAGGGAGGGATTTATGGATTTTTTTTTTTTTTTGCTAAAGACAATTCATTAAAGGAAAGAGAAGACACAACAAAAAGAAAAGAAAATCTCAAACTCCCTTGATTCCATTCCTTAAATACAGAGATGGGAATGTTATCAACCGGGATGGACCCAAAAGAGGAAGAATTAGATACTTATTGGACTACATTGTGAGCAACAAAATTAACCGATTTATGAATTTTCCTAACATTCAAAAAATCAAATACACTTCCTAGAATTCTTCTGCCTTCCAAAATAAGAGAATCAATATTTATTATGGCTAGTTTCCTAATACTTCTTTCTCACTTTCCCATTTAGTTCAATCCAAATTGTCAAAATTACCCACACCGGCCACACCAACCAATCATATTGGCTCGTGTATGAGTCGTATGACTTAATTGACTATAACCCCTTTTTTTTTATTTACCAAAACCCTTTTTTCCTTAAAGTAAACTAAACCCTTCGGCGACACAGAAAGAAACTGGGCAAGGCAGGGCAGCAAAGTGGAGATGGGGAAGAAGAAAAGGCCAGCAATATTAGACCTTCCATTCCAACTCATAAACACCGTTCTTGAGATTAGGAGGAAAAAAAGGCCAGCAATATCAGACCTTGACCTTCCATGTGAAGTCATATACACCATTCTCTCAAAACTACCCGTCAAATCTCTATTGCGATTCAGGTGCGTTTGTAAACAATGGCTTTCCCTAATTTCAGAAACCCAATTCATCAACACCCATCTCGCTGAATCAATTAAGTCGGGCCGCCAAAGACTCATCTGCTCATTTTATAAAAGAGACTGTTTTTACAGCGTAGACTTTGAACCTTGTCGTGGTGGATCAAAAATATTATCATACTTTGAAATCGAGAAATATCCCAACGCCTCAGTCTTGTGTTCGTGTAATGGTTTACTACTTTTGGGTCTTGACAATGCCAACATGTATGTGTTGTGGAATTCATCAACCAAAGAATACAAAAGGTTCTCGTGTCCTTACTCTAAAATTGGCCTTAAATCTTTCCATGGGATTTGTTACGATTCTTCTATCAATGACTACAAGGTGTTAATTATCTACATAAGTAAAGGCTATCGTTTTTCATATTTTGTGGTTTATACATGTAAAACCAATTCTTGGACAGAGCGCCGAGAGTTCCCTTATAGGGTACCTAATGGTGTTGGAGTCACTGCGAGTGGAGTTCTACACTATGAAGTGCTTCCAAAGAAAGGCCGTAACTTGGGATATCTTGAGGAGCAACAGCATGGTGGATACAAGTACAACAATAATTCACTAACACCTACAGATACAGATGAAGTAGGGCCTAGTTATTATGAGCGTATCCCCTGGACAACTTCGGCAATCATTTATTTTGATTTGGTAGAGGATAAGTTCAAGGAGGTGTCTCCACCCAACTGGATATGTGATGGCAATGTATTTCACTTGACAGTTATGAGAGGGTGTCTTAGTTTATATCTGAGGACCAGTGACTTGCAGCGGGTTGATATATGGACAATGAAGCGCCATGGTAATAGGAATTCTTGGACTAAGTTAATCTCTATCCCATCTAAGGTAGGATCTACAAATATACATTTCCTAAAGCCGGTATGTTGTACAAAGAAAGGTGAAGTTGTGTTGATGGACAATTCTAGAATATTCTTTTATGATCCTAAAGAAAGTAAGTTGAGTGATGTGACGTGCTCAGATGGTTTTTGGTATCCCTCACAAATGGTTTTGTGTGTGGACAGTCTAGTTTTTCCCTCATCTGACACGTCGACAAAGAAGCGACAACATAAACAAAGAAAATGGGGAAAAGTAGGAACTATATGGAGGTAATTAAGATTGTGTTTCACTGTCTGCAGTCCTTCCATTTTTTTAGTCTCAAATATTCATTTCATGGTTTACAAATTAAAGTATGAATTGTTCTTTTCTTCATAAAGTAATTGCTTCTTTCATGGACTGTTCAAAACCTGCTAACAAATATTAGCTAGGAATAACAAATATTGTGGAAAGGGGGAAAAAGAAAAGAAAAGAAAAAAGCTTGTTTGGTGCCTCACATATTCTTTTTCTCTCTCGCCCCACTATTGAGTCACTGTTTGAAAGTTTATGAAATTTTTCCATCCCTCGTTCTGTCTCTCTGAGTCTCTCTCTCTCTCTCTCTCTCTCTCTCTCTCTCTCTCTCTCTCTCTCTATGAAATTTTTCCATCCCTTGTTCTCTCTCAAATTTACTAACACCAAATTTACAAGCTGTACCGTAAATTGACCCGTATTCAATTGTAATGTAATCCTGTTTTCATACTATCAACAATTTTTTTTAATCATAAATTTAAGTAATAATAACGGTGGTTAATAATAGTCAAGACATGGAGTCAAGTAGTGAGGGCTAAGGACCTAAGTCCCAGATGCTCCTGCATTTTGTAGCAAAAAATATATATGTAGTCTTTTAAGTATCAAAACCAAAGGAACTCAACCTTTTGAGATATGTATGTAGGAATTACAGACACACCAAAGAGGGTCACAGGTCTGTGTTCCCAAAACCCTTAGCTGCGTTGTTTTACGACGTAGAAGCACCCTCGCAGCAAGAGAGAGGGGGTGGATAGGAAGAAAAGGCAGATAAATTTATTTCACTATATCAGTTGAGTGTATGATCCTAATCCGTCAATTTCAGCCTCTATTGATTCTTGTGTTTGGATGCGGCGTATAGTCTTTGCCTTTGTTTGGTGTTTTTTCAGGTCAACTAGTTTTTCATATTGATAACTTTTCTCTCTCTTGTCCAAACAGGAGCATTATGTGCAGTATGTGGTGACTAGACTTCTTTACATGGCACAGATCTAATGGATCCGGAAAGGAAGGAATAAGGATTAAGTTTTGAGTTTTGACTTCTGCTTTAAAGGGAATTTTCTAAATTTTGAGGTTGTAATCCTCCAAACATTTTCAGTATTTCGAAGTAATTTTAAACTGATTGTCAAGTAAATTTTATTTTGTTGAGTAGTTATTTTGTTGAGTAGTTATGTGCAGTATCGCGAATATGTTCACTCTGTGGACTATGAAAATTGGGGTAAAGCAGAGGTAGAGGAATTATACTTTCCAATCAAGAAATATCCCAAAGCATCATTCTTGTGTTCTTGCAATGGTTTACTACTTTTGGGTTTTAATAATAATGACAAAATATATGTGTTGTGGAATCCATCAACCAGAAAATACAAAAGATTCTATTGTCCTTACTCTGGAATTAGGTTTTCTTCTTTCCATGGGATTTGTTACGATTCTTCCATCAATGACTACAAGGTGTTAATTATCTATACAATTAACGACGATTATAATCCATATTTTGTGGTTTATACATTGAAAACAAATTCTTGGACAGAGAGCAGAGAGTTCCCTTATGGGATGCCTTATGGGTTGCCTCATGGTGGTAGGGTCAATGTGAGTGGAGTTCCGCACTGTGCGGTTCCAAGGAAAGGCAATAACTTGGGATATCTTGAGCAAAAGCATGGAGAGAGAGGTGGGGACAACAATAATTCGCTAACTCCAACAGATGATGAAGCAGTCCCTAGTTATTGTGTGGATAGCTCCTGTACAACATTGGCAATCGTTTATTTTGATTTGGTAGAGGGCAAGTTTAAGGAGGTATCGCCACCGAGCTGGATATGTAATGGCAACGTATTTCACTTGACGGTTATGAGAGGGTGCCTTAGTTTATATCTGAGGACCAGTGACTTGCAACGGTTTGATGTATGGATAATGAAGGAATATGGTAGTAGGAATTCTTGGACGAAGTTAATCTCTATCCCATGTAACGTAGGATCTACAAATATAGATTCCCTAAAGCTAGTATGTTATACAAAGAAAGGTGAAGTTGTGTTGATGGAAAATTTTAAAACATTCTTATATGATCCTAAAGAAAGTAAGTTGACGAATGTGACGCCCTCAACTGATTTTGGGTATCCCTTTACCACGGTTTCCTGTGTGGACAGTCTAGTTTTGCCCTCATCTGACAAGTTGACAAAGAAGCGACATCGTAAACACAAATAAAATGGGAAAATGAAGGAAGTGTAAGAAGGTAATTGGAATTCAATTACTCTTTCAAGGTTTTCAGTTTTTCTTCCATTTAGTGAGTCTTATGCATTCATGGTATGGTCTACAAATGAAAAAACATGTTATTATTCTTATGCCTTTTGAGTGAATGTATCTTGTTGTGTTATTTATTCAAAACCTATTTCTGTCAACCAGTCAATACAGTCATCGTAATTACTCCCTATCCAAAAGCAGAAAATGGTTACTTTTAGTTCTAACTAGTCACTTATTCATGTGTTTTTTGTTTTGCACCTAAGGGAAAATAGCTATTCTATGAAAGACATGTTTGGCGCCCACATTTCCTTATATCTCTGACTTCTCTATAGAACCTGCTGTTTGGATTCCAGGCTTGTTTCCGTCCCGATTCTATGGTCTGTTTCAGGTATGCTCTCTCTCTCTCTCTCTCTCTCTCTCTCTCTCTCTCGTCCAACAGGGGTAGTATTGGGATAACATGGCAAACACACACCAGGTGTGGACACTGCAGGGGCAATATTTGGATTACATCTCAAACACTCAAACAAATTTTGTCACCAGCTTTATTGACATGACATATCTAATGAATCTGGCAAGAAGGATAAGTTTGGGGGTCTGCTTTCTATATTATATTTTCATATTCTGTGATAGTGCAATGTGCCGTTAATTTTTATTTTTTTTTTTGGTTTGCTATCCACTTATAATGTTTGTGGTTCTATGTATTTGATATGGTTGAATGTAGTGCAAAGTTTGACATTGTTATTTTTAGAAATCAATTTTGTTAGTCACCCATTGCTATGTCATTTTCTTATCTCCATCATATGAAACAGGGTCTGGTATTTTACTTCTGCCCAGGCAACAGTGAAGCACTTGTTCAACAATTTTATTTTATTTTTTCCTTAAGGCTTTGTTTGTTGCAGTATAAGTAATTATCATGGCAAACACGTAGTAATTTGTATTTGCAAATGGTGAAAATTGCATTTGTAGAAGCTATCTCTTTTCTTCTATGTTCAAAGCCCTGTGTGTTCAGTTCATTGTTTTTCAAATGAATAAGTCATACTGTTCTTGTGTCGTTTTAGGTAAATGTCATCTTTTCGTGCAAAAACTATTTGTGCCAAGCATTCCACATACATTATAGTTTTCCCAATCCAAAAAAAAAAAAAAAAAAATTGTAAAAAAGCATTTTTCTGTAATTTATATCCGCAAACCAAGCTTGGTCACTAGCTTTTACGGCACTTGTGCCTCAGAATGATATATTTTTGTTTTATTTCCCAACCTTAAGTTTCCTTCCTATATATTTCATTTTTCATGGTTACTATTTCTATATGAAGTTCTACCGACGTGGGGCTAGTATGAGCACGCGAGACCCCACACACACACGTATATAAATGTGTGTGTATGATATATGAGCACATGTAAAAACAAGCATGTATTGTTGTTTTTGATCCTCCATGGGATATTAACAAGAGTTCCTTTGAAAATTTCACCCAAGACATTGGAAGTTTAAAAAATAATACGTTTGACTTTTGAAATCTAAGGCATGGAAAGATCAACCTTTTGATGTCTTGGTAGATAGGAATTAGGGAGCGTAGAGACTTCGAACCCAGAACCCTTTGCTAAGTAGTAATATTTGGGACACAATTTTCACACAATTTTCACACTACTTTCTTAAAAGATGTGTCTATCTCTCTCTTGTGTCAGTGTGGGGTCTAGTGATATCACAAGAGAGATATAGACACATCTTTTAGGAAGGTTGTGTGAAAATTGTGTCTCAAGTATTACTCTTTGCTAAGTTATCTTGTGATATAGAAGCATACGTTCAACGAGAAAATGGGGAAGCATACGCTCAACGACAAAATGGGGGTGGAGATGAAAAAAAAAAAAACTATTACACGACTTCAATTACCAAAAATCTAGTATTAATTAAATTTAAATGCGAGTGTTTACGTGGAATACCTCTCAAATATTTGTGTTGAAGGCTAGATGATAGATTTCTATTTGGAAGGTGAAATTTTTAAACAATCGTGGCGCAAAGAATCTTACACTACTAGTGATAATAGGAGTATAATTAAGAGTCCTAAATTTTTTTTTATAGATATTTATTAGTAATACTCTTTAAGTATGCTACCAATCCCCATTCCATTATGCAACTTAGAAATGTAATCCACCATGGAGTCCAAAAAAAAGAAAAAAAAAAAAAAAAAAAAAAAAAAGGGCAAGGGTGTGTTTGATAAAACAGAAAATTAAGTGATGAAAATTAAGTGCTGGATTTTAAGTGTTGAAAACTTTAAATTGCTGAATCTGCAGTATTGCAAATAATGTGTTAAGTGCTGAAAAGTAAGTGCTGAATCTAATTTGACTGTTTGATAATACTAACATGGAAACACTAAAATCTCTACAGATTACAATTTTATCATTGTTGCTCAACATATTAATTAGATAGCATGCAAAAAACAAGTAAACGTGTTTGTATTGACAATAAAATTCAAAATATGCTCAACTTTGACTGTTTAACAACACATTTGCAATTTGTTTGCACAAGTTGACCATAAAATCTTGATCTACTTGACTCTTTCCACTTGCGTAAATAAACAGTCCACTTGCGTGCAAATGTATTATATAATGAGAATACATTTTTTTTTACCCATTTTTTGGTTCACCATTGCTCACCTTTCACTCTCATTGGCTAATACAGTGGGACCCAGGATGCATAAAGTACTGGATCCCACTGCATTAGATAATGAGAGAGGAGGTGAGCAATAGTGAACCAAAGAATGAGTGAGCAAAACTGCACTCTATGTAATGATATAAATCATAAAAGAAGGATTTGACAACTAATAAAAAAAAGACAAAGATTGACATTTTTTGTCTTTGGATACCACAATACAGTCAATACTCATATCAATAATACTAGGTATATACACTTTTCTACACACATTTTGACACACTATGCTTTAAATGCATGTATCTTGTGTTGTTTGAATTTTTCACACTTTTCTGTGTACCACTCACACCACACATGGTACATGCATTTAAAGCTATGTATCAAAAAGTGTGTAGAAAAGTGTGTGGGTGTAATAGTGCTCTACTCATATATAACATATGTATACTAAAACATCAAAGTAAAAGAGACAAAGACAATACTGTCTTGGGTCTTGTCCTTCCAAAGTTGTAATTTCATGATAAAACATAGGGGTACTCATGTCACGCCCCGACGTAGCATAAATATGAAAAGCATTTAATTTTCTTTATGGACCGTAGGTCGCGACAGTTTGAAGGATCAATTCCATCCCAAACCTCGAACAATATAATAATATAAATCAGAGTAAGAGTAATCAAGGTTTACAGAATTTTTTCAAATTAATAATTATTACAGCACATGATCACCTAAAGGCACAATCCGCTTTGAAACAAAATAATAACTATTACAGTAATCTATATTACAAATTCAGTTCATTAACTAAAACAGTAATATAAAATAGTTTCTCTTCATGAGCAGATATTCTCAATTAGCATAAGCTGCATAGTCGTACGATCCAGCCTGATTATAACCTAAAAAGCCTAGACATGATTGTCCAGGGCGCATCAACGCCGTCAACTTCATGAAACTGTTGAGTATTAAAACACGTACTCGTAATGTAAAACATACTCTTTTACCATTCTTGTTTTACAGGTTCATCATTCCACATAATAGAAATATAGAAATGAATTCAACTCGTAAAACAACAAAGATAATATTAAAATCTTAAATCAATAAAATATGTGACCATGCATGGAATAATGCAACATTTCTCATCTTACCGACTCTTTTTTCTCGACAACACATTAACCAATACTCTTGCTCCAGTATCTTGAAACACTAAAGTGAACACACTTTAGTACAGTGGTACCAGGGAGTGTCCAATTTGCCTCACACTTTAGTACGGGGTATCAGTGAGTGTCCAATTACCTCACACTTTAACACTCTCATTATGATAGATCAGGGTTTTCTTGGTGAAAACAAAGAAGAGGAATAGGACGATGGCAGAAGTGTCTTTATGTTGTTACCCATTTACAAAAAAAAACATCAAAACTTGATGCATAATTAGTTTTTAGACTGACATTAAATAGTGCACATACAAGTTAGGGGCGTTCAGCCAACACCCCTAACAACTACTCACGATTTGCAAAAACTTCCAAAAATAAATAAAATAAAACTTATTAGGCTCTTTTATACTAGTTTTGGTCGAAAATACCCTTTTACGCCTTAAAAAACATCAAATTGTTATAATTTTTGTTTTATAATTCCATTTTTTGTAAAGAATTAGAAAAACATGATCTATCAAACGAGACCAATATTGACTCTAGGAAAAAAAAAAACTAAAAATTAAACAAACATGTAAAAATGTGTTTTTTTTTGTGCATAATTATAACCAAAATATATTCCTTTTAAATAATTGACACTGTAAGTGCATAGATCTCAAAAAAATAGATGGAATAACAAAACAAATCACACAAAAAGTTCCCAAAAATGATAAATTTATCCATTTGTAGACAAATAAAATCTCAAAATGATGTTGCAAATTATCTGTTTTGGTAAAATTTTCAAGTCCAGTGCGTAGATCTTTGAAAAAAAACATGAAATTAAATAAAAAAAATCTCCCACAAATCCCAAGAATAAGAAGTTATCGTCGTTAATACACACATATAATATTATTTATTTGTAGACAGATAAAATCTCAAAATGCGGTTGCAACTTATATTTTTTTGTACAGTTTTCAAGCTCAATGCATAGATGTTAAAGAAATTCATGAAATACCCCCCCTCCCCCCCCCCCCCCAAAAAAAAAAAAATCATCCTAAAAGGTTAAAAAAAAAAAAAGAAGAGAAAATTATGGTTGTTTGCTTCAATATTACCTGTCCGTCAACAGATAATATCATATATTTTGACAGATAAAAATGAAAAACGTGGTTTTAAATATATTTTTAGGGTACAATTTTCAAGTCCAATGCATAGATCTCGACCAAATACTTGAGATCCAAAAATAAAAAATTTAAAAAAAAAACCACCCAAAAAAAGTAAGAAACGAGTAAGTTAGTTGACAAATAATATTATATTTATTAGGACCGCAGCCTTTTTGCATAGCAAAACCCCGTCTTCGACAATTTCCAACAAGAGGCTATATGATATGCTACACAAGAAGGTACCAGACGGTGGGCACTCACTTGCATCTTTTGGATGTGTCTGTTATGTTCACCTGCCTGAACCATCCAAAGGAAAGTTGGACAAGAAGGCGGTCAAATGCGTGTTCGTTGGATCTTCCACTATCATTTTCTTTATCAGGTATAAGGGTAAAAAAGTGCAAGAGGGCTTTAACTAGTACGACAAAATGAGCAAGGGAGCTGAGCTCAAAAGAAAAAGTGGCACGAGTCTTCCACCCCACCACCACAATTCTGGGTGTTATCCCTCAAAGTTAAGAGTAATGTTATGCTTTCCAAATTCCATTCCAAAAGTGATTTCTAAATAATGTGACAGTGAAGCCAGGTAAACAACTTCCATTTAAAATTCAACTGGTCTTACTGTATTAGACCTGACATTGTGTTGGATGAGCAATACTCCAAAGTTATTGATGTCTAATGAACCCTTTCTCTCGCCCAAAAAAAAAAACCCCCTAGAGAAGTAGTCGGTATCAACACTCGTTGAGTTAAGCGTGGCGGCGTGGGTAGATTGTAGATATAAGAGGGATGGCAGTTGAAGTGATCGTGGATGCCTAGAAACCTTGAATTGCATGTAAGTATATATGTACTACTACTACTTTGTTCCTCTAATTTCATAGTAGTAAGTAAACGAATTGGAAAAATTCGAATTAGTAGCTTATATGAATCTATGATGAATGATTCGTTGTATGGGGATTGAAATTTGACACTTATCGTATGTGTGATTCTTCCCCTTTGGATTGAATCCACATCACAATTATGTGTGGATTTTGAAATCATCTAATCATATGGAGAGAGAGAGAGAATTATATGTATTTGATGTTTATGGATCACTGGAAAGGAACACAATTGGGTAAAGTTTCTTAGGTGTGGTTCTTTAGATTACTCTCACAATAATGGAAAATTGTATTTTTTAATCCTGAGTCCCATGATTTTGAGAGTAACCTAACAAACCACACTGAAGAAACTTTACCCAAGTGTGTTCCCAATGATGTCCACAGAAACAGGACAGCAACGGACTTTGAGATGGAGAGGAAGAAAAGGCCAGCAATAGAAGAAGAAGAAGAAGACACATCAAATTCGAACTCATATATTCCATTCTTTCCAAACTACCCGTCAAGTCTCTGTTGCGATTTAGGTGTGTTTGTAAAACATGGCTTGCCCTAATCTCTAAACCCCCAATTCATCAAATCCCATCTTAGTGAAGCAATTAAGTTGGACCGCCAAAGACTCATTTGCTCAGTCTATCAATCCGAATGTTTTTACTCTGTGGACTATGAAACTTCTGATAGCAATTCAGAAGTGGAGGAGTTTTATTTTCCGATTAAGGAATATCGCAAGGCCAGGGTTTTGTGTTCTTGTAATGGAATAGTACCCTTGGGTCCTGACTCTGACTCTGGCAAAATGTATATGTTGTGGAACCCATCGACCAGAGAATACAAGAGATTCTCGTGTCCTTACCCTCACCAGATACGTTCTTCTTTCCGTGGGATTTGCTATGATTCTTCCATTGATGACTACAAGGTGGTATTTTTTCTTCCAGATGGAGTCAACTATCAATACTTTACGATTTATTCACTCAAAACTAATTCTTGGACAGATATTGACCGAGCTACTATTATAAGCAATACCTTATAGAGAGTTACCTTTTGTGATTATAGATGGTAGGCAAAATGCGGTCACAGTAAATGGAGCACCACACTGGTTTGTATGTCTTAAAGAAGGCCATAAATTGGAATATCTCGGGGAAATACATGATGAGAGGGGTAGCCACAACAGTAAATCAATAACTCCTACAGATGACCACCCTTATAAAACTTCGTCCACCAATAATAATCACAACCATTTTCACGTAGCAGTGCCTAGTTATCAGCATAACTCCTATACATACACAATTGTTTATTTTGATATGGTGGAGGAGAAGTTTAAGAAGGTACCTCTACCCTGGATTTGGGGAGGTAACATATTTGGTTTAACAATCATGAGAGGGTGCCTTAGTTTATATCGACCAGCAGCAGGTTGATGTATGGGTAATGAAGGAATACGGTAAGAGGAATTCTTGGATTAAGTTCATCACCTTCCCATCTAAAGTAGGATTTTCAAAGGTATATAGTCCAGAGCCTATGTGTTGTACAAAGGAAGGTGAAGCTGTGTTAATGCACCATAGTAAGATTTTCATTTATAATCCCAAAGAAATTAAGTTGCGGAATTTGACATGCTCATTTGATAATATATATCCCTTAAGAGCGGTTTCCTGTCTGGACAGTCTAGTTTTGCCCAGCTCTGACAAGTTGGCAGAGAAGCAACTCCATGAACACAGAAATTGGGAAAATGAAGGAAATATAAGGAGGTAATTCAGATTTTCTCCCTATCTTCAGTTTTTCTTCCATTTTTGAAGTCTCAATATTCATATTATGTCATGTTTTACGAATGAAAGCATGTATAGTTCATAGTTCTTTTGTTTTTTCAAGGTAAATGTTTTTACTTTTGTACTAGGAGCAACAAACACTGTAAAGAAAAAGAAGAAACATGTTTGGTGCCTCGCCTTTCCTTTTGTTTCTCTGTGTCCCCCTTCACTGTTTGAATGCTGTAAATAGTGTCTTTCAAGTATGGTGTGCTTTTTTTTTTTTCCCCCCGTATCCCTTTTGTTGTCTCTCTCTTAATCCAATAGGGACAAACACAAACCAAGCATGGTGACTAGCTTTCTTATATGACAAAGATCTAATGAATCTAGCGGAAAATAAGTTTTGAGCTCTGCTGTACTGATTATATTTGTTGTTTTAGTGAACTCAATAATTATGATTACTCATCCATTGTTATGTGATTTTGTTGTGATGATTAACGTGAAACACTTTGGGTTTAAATATTGAAGGTGAGCGATCACCTCGAACAATTTTCCACTTCTTGTGCTCTAGGCTTTTTTCTATGCAGTAAAAAAATTCTGCTTCACAAAAGTTAACTAAATGGTAGTTGCAAATGATGGAAACTATATGTGTTAAGGACCTTGCAGAACAAAATTAAACAAGGGAGACTTGGTGTAAGGCCCCTAAGGTTGGGCTAAGGTGGACTAAAGGACAAGCCATAATCGAACACCCATACAAGGACACACTCTAAAAAAAACTTTCCCTCCTAAAGTCTTCTAAAATTTAAACTATCCCTCTTAGTCGTATAAAATTTTAAATTTCATTCTAAATGGCAAAATTGCCCATGGAACCCTAAGAGACCACCACCACCATCCCTCTTCTCTCTCTAACTTTCTCTCTCCTCCATAGCCACCACCACCAACATCTCTCTCTCCTCCCTTTCCATAGCCACCACCATCACAACCACCACCACCATAGCCACCATCTTCTCTCCTCCCCCACCATAGCCACCACCACCTTCTCTCCTCCTCCCTCCATAGCCACCACCATCACAACCACCACCACCGGAGCTGTTGCCGCCGTCGCCGGAGCTGGAGCCGTCGCCGTCACCACTACCACCAACTCTCTTCTCTATCTAACTTTCTCTCTCCTCACCCTCCATAGCCACTACCACTACCATCTCTCTTCTTATTATCTTAATGTGCATTATACGGTAATGACATGAATATATATAAGATTTGCATACCTAATCTTATTATACATGGCAATCTATTTGGCATTTGCATATTTTGAAAAACATGGAATTATTTAATGCCTTGTATTGGATATATATTTGATGTAAAATGTTGAATTGCTAGACAAGGGCATAAATGATAGGAGTAAAAAGAATGCATTTTCCTAACTAGTAGGTGAATTAGCAATTCACGAGAACTAGAGGAGCTATTGTGTAATTAGTAAGAAATATGGTAGGTGAAAGTGTAATTTCGGAAATTTGGTAGAATTTTCCTAATCAAGATTAATTAGTCTAATTGAGATTAATTAACTTAATGATGATTAGTTAGCCTAATCAAGGTGCTAGCTTACATTACCTAAGCTAGTAGGTGGCCTAGTAGGTGGGCAAGTAGGAGGTGTTGGGCTATATTTGGCTAAGTCCATGTGTATTCAAGTGGGCAAGAGAGAGAAATGGAAGAATAACTAGTTAAATAAGATGTACATCTTTTTGAGGTGCTTGTCTCTATACAAGCAAGTAGGTGCATAGAAGAAAGGGAAAAACAAGAGAGAAAGGAAGGAAAAACAAAGGGAAAAGGGTGCTAGGGAGATTTCTATCTCAAATTGAAGCTATACTTGAGAAGCTAAGGGTAAGAGGATTCTTTCTATGTGATTTAATTTCATTTCCATAGAGTTTTGATGGATTAATTAGAAGAATTCATATTGATTTGCTATGAAATCTTATATGACGTGTAGGAGTTTGAAAGTGAGCATTACATCTTGTCAATTCTATATCTAGAGCAAGGTGAGTAACCTCTATCTTTGAGGAAACTTTTCAAGTAATGAAATTGTGGCATATAAATGATTTACTTTCAATTCATGAATTATGAGCACGTGTGTATATCACGATTGACTATATGTGCAAGAGATAGAAAGGATTATGTGCTCATGTGGTTGAAGAAGCAATTGTTCTATCACTACAAAGAGAAAGCTCCAAAAGGGAGTGTAGAAAAGCCTTCTAAGGCTTGAGTGTTCAATACGCCTTGTGTAGGGTATTGGATAGCTCGGAACAAGGATAAAAGGTGCCATTACGGGCACGGGGTAGTGAGAAGAACAAGAAGCTTTGGAGATAAATACTTACTTGGTTGTGATTCATTATGTTATATTGAATTGCATATCACGTGTTTAAATGATATACACAAATTTATGTCAAAGAGAATGTTATTCATTGAGCTTCAGCTCATGTGGTTATTGAATAACCATTTCAGGTGAAAGGAAAGAGAAGGAGAAAGAGAAATAGAGGACGAAAGAGGAGAGCAAGTGTTTAATGTGCATATTGTATATGGCGTAGTTGTTGTAGTTGGGACTAAGGACTTGTAAATTATGTTATTAGGTGAGCATGTGTAGAACTTGATGTATAAGACTCCTATGTTCATGTATGAAAGGTTTTGACAAGTGCTTTTGCTATTCAAGCATGTTTGATTGCTTAGATACTCATGGCTAGAATTGTGGATAGAAGCTGCTTCGATCGATCGAAATACACACTATTTTAATTGTTTCAAAACGACGACTTTTACGGAAACAGACATAACTTACCGTTTTCAACGTTGGAACCTAGACTCAAACGGCTATCTTTTGGTATAAATCTAACTCAAATTCCTATCATACCCTTGGGGCTAATCACTTGCAAATGTAGTTTAAATGAGTTTAAAAACCCGTTTAGAACGTTAATCACATAGGGTCAGGCCTCGGTGGCATGTCACGTACCCTCGTGCCATACTTAGTAGATTTGGGTCGTGACACTTCTCTCTCTAACTTTCTCTCCTCCTCCCTCCATAGCCACCACCAACACAACCACCACCACTGGAGCCACTACCGGAGCAGTCCTCGTCGTCGCCGCTACCCCAACTCTCTTCTCTCTCTAACTTTCTCTCTCCTCCCCCTCCATAGCCACCACCACTACCATCTCTCTCTCTTCCCCCTCCATTGCCACCACCACCGCCGGCCACACAAAAATCATGGCCAACTGATCTCAGTCATCCTAAGAGAAATTTCTCTTAAAATGACTGATCTCAGTCCACCTCCACCGCCGACACTGCCACCTCCACCACCACCACTACCAGTCTCTACCGCCACCGTACCTAATCCACCACCACCACCAGTCTCTACCGCCACCACCACCACCGTCCCATTTGATTAGAGAAATTTCTAAGACAAATTTCACTTAGGATATATCCTAAGACAAATTTCACTTAGGATATATCCTAAGTCAAATTTCACTTACTGAGTGGTCGTCAGAGATTGAGAGGGTGGTGGTCGCCGGAGATGGCGAGGGTGGTGGCTGGAGGTCAATCGAGTGGTAGGGAGTGGTCACTAGTGGTTAGGAGTGGCGTTGTGGTGGTCAAAAGGTGCAATGGAGGTGGTCGCCGGAGATAGTCATGTGGTGGTCGCCGGAGATGGCGAGGGTGGTGGCCGGAGGTGGCAGGGGTGGTGGTCGGAGGTGGTGTGGAGTAGTGGTAATGGTGGCTAGGGTTTGTTTAGGGTTAGAGGTTGAAGGTGACGGAATTTTTGTCTATGGATCGAGACATTGGGAGGACACATACCCAATGTGTATTTTAAGTTGCCTTGATCCCAATAAAGCTCTTCTTAATGACCTTTTAACCAATTTTCCCATTAAATGAAACATAGAAATTAACCAGAATTCATTGGTAGGAGTTTTAAATTTAGATGTAGCCTTTGTAAATCAAAGCCAAGAAAGAAAAGCTCAACGTTTCAATTGTTTCTTGCTTTCAGCTGTACTGATCCTACCATTCTTAAATGTGACGTAGTCTTCATACCTTGCCTCTTAAGTTGGGATATGAGCAGCCAGGTGACAGATCATTCACGGGTTTAGAAGACCAAATAACACATCCATTTTGCTAGGTTCCAGGGTGTCCTTTTGTTGAAAATTTTGTATCATTTGGTAGTGCTTGCGTTATCATAGTGTTATTTAGTTGTAACATTGTGTCATTTGATAGTACTAACAGTAATACTAGATAGTTTTGAGCCTCAGTTGGGATTTCTAATATTGTCATGCTTCTTCTCATGGTACCAGTACTCGTCCACAAAGTCATGGCAAATAAGGTGCATTTAAGTATCAAAAACAGACTGGGGAACAGAAAATCATAATCATCCATTGCCAATCGAAAGTTATGATATGGGTGATCAGAGGGTGGCTGATGGTAGTGAATTTGGCAGGGACTTCTCTGTTAATGTATGGGGAACCACTTTGTTTTTGTGTAATATGGAATGGAAAGATGTAGAGGATGGGAATTTATGTACCTCTGTCCAGAGGGAGGGAGGGAGGGCGGGAGCATGTAAATCAAACAATTTTTTACTATAGTATCCTTTCCGAAAACTCACTGAGATTGCTAAATTTGCTCACATCATTGTGTATTTCACATTCACGATTGTGTGATTTTGACAGAAATATTTTCACATTATTTGCATTTCTAATGATCGTAATGTTACTAACAATAGGGCATGTTTTCTCTCTCTTGTCCAAACAGGTGCAATATCTGAATTACATGGAAAACACTCACCAAGCTTGGTGACTAGCCTTTTTTTTACATGCGATACAGATCTCCGGCAGGAAGGATAAGTTCTGACCTCTTCTTTAAAGGGAACCTTTTCCTGTTTTACATATTTTCTAGTTGTACTCCTAAAATTTTCAGCAGTTCAAAGTACTTAACATACTAATAACCTTGAGAATTTTATTTTGTTAAGTTACTTTTCTCTTCTGTCATCCATTGCTATGTCTTTG
This sequence comes from Hydrangea macrophylla, assembly GCA_033977485.1. NCBI lineage: Eukaryota > Viridiplantae > Streptophyta > Magnoliopsida > Cornales > Hydrangeaceae > Hydrangea > Hydrangea macrophylla. The sequence continues at coordinate 155,982,058 of CM066991.1, forward strand.
TCTTGTGAAAGGATAACTCTGGGGGCACACAAGAATCTCACAAAAATAAGATACATAAACTTTGTGTCTATCTCTCTCCTCTATGGATCCCACAGACACTGTGGATGTAATATCTCAACATTTTGACATGTGATACTAACCCCACAATGTCAGTGGACTCCATCAAGAGAGAGATAGACACATTGTGGGTTGGAACATGGATTGGATTCTGACTTTTGAAGGTCACAGGCAACAATGAGGCACTCTAAAAATTTCTTTTCCTTGAGACGCATGCATGAATGTCATTGTTTTTTTTTTTTTTTTAATCCCGTGTAACCGTGTTATTAGATACTAATAATGATTCCATTGGAACATCATGACCGTCTATTGCCAATCAAAAGATAATGATCTGAGTGATCAGACAGCGCTGATGGTTGTGAATTTGGCTGGGATTTTTTTCCTGTTAGTGTACGGGGAACAACTCTCTTTTTCTGTAATGTAGAATGGAGAATGTAGAGAAATGTCACCTTGATGTGTGTTATTTGTCCAGAGATTGTGTTCGATGTGAGGCTCAATGGAGAGAAAAAAAAAACAGTTAAAACAAACGCTTTTTGATTCATCATCAGGTAGCAGCTTTTCCAAAAACTTGCAAGTTACAAACGATTGCTAATCTTACAAGTCTTACAAATCGAAATGATTTGTTAGTCTAACCATGACCATTTATGTATATCGTTCTGTATTTCACATTCATGATTACCTTATTCGATCATGATGTTTCATACTATTTGCATTTTTTATGAGCGCGTGCTGAATTATAATTTATAAATGGAGTCAAATAGTGTGGGCTAAGGACCTAAAGTTTCAATCGCAAACGTTGATTATATTGGTCGACTGTAGAATGGGGAGAGGGGCAAATGGGGAATCGTTCTCCGGGCACGAACAGGAACATCCAAATTTCAAACCAAATACATGTACACGACAGAATGACATGTTATAAAATACATTGTCCGATTTGATGGGCTGCCTGTATAAACCGACCACATTATGTATTCTTGTGTGTAGCGCATGGGGCAATATGTCTCCTGAAGTGCCAAAATTTTGTATTTATTTTTTAGTGTACTGTGTGCTATACCCCAATCGTCGTGCCATAAAATGGCTTTCAAAAACATACTAAAAGCGACCATCCTGTGCCATAAAATGGCTTTCAAAAACATACTAAAAGCGATCATCCTGATTTCGAACGACTTCTGAACATTTGGCATGACCATAACCGTTTGGACGTACAGTATTGTCTCTTCTCAGTGAATTTGGGTAGATAAAAACTAACAATCTTCTACATATCGTTTAAAAAACATTTGACTTGTCTGAAGCATTGTAATGTTGCGTCTTTCAGTCTCTAATTCACTTTTTCATTTAGTACTCGTTTTTTTTTTCGGGGGGGGGGGGAGGGGGGTAAAACTCTTGTACACGTTGAAACGCTTTAGAAGTGAATGCTAATTAGTTGCAGGATCTCAATAGCAAAAGCGTAGTTCTAAATTTATGAGAATGACATTTCAGGAAATGATTATAATTTCTATTGTTTTAATCTCATCTACATCCAAAGCTCATCAAATCCAGCAGATAGACTGTTTATGAGGATGAAGTGGAAGAGAACTCTCAAAGACTAAATTCACCAATTACTCCCTTAGTGAAGAGCATAGATTGGGAGGAATGCTATGCTTCCCAAATTTTCTATCCTAAATAATTTTTGGGTAATACTAGGGACACACCCAAAGACACAACTTTTAGAACACAAGCTAAGAGATGTGTCTATCTCTCTCCTGTGTTATTGTGGGGTCTAGTGACATCACAGGAGAGATATCTCTTGAGTTGTGTCCCAAAAGTTGTCTTTGGGTGTGTCCCAATCTTTAGTAAATCCCAATAACTCGGACCGCTATCAATAATAGTTGGAACATCCTCCAATCAAATTCAAGTGGACCCACCACTATACTTTTTTGGTAACCATTTGGGTTAGAAATTTGAATTAGGGTTCGGTCAACTTTATGTGGAAAATTTAGAAGTCAATCAATTACTTTTTCAAAATGGAAAAGATATCAGCAAAAAATAAAATAAAAAAAAAATAAAATAAAAAAAAATAAAAAAAAAACTGAAAAAATCAGCAACAAATTTTATAAAAAAAAATCAACTTTTGAAGAGTTGATTTATGTTTCAACCTACTTTATGCTTACATGCTGTAATACTTGCACCAAAACGTTATGAAGAGTGTTCCAACGTTGTGATGAGTTGTTAGTTGTTATTGACTTTGTACAGAGTTGTTCCCCAATATTGTAAAGAGTTGCTCTCAACGTTATAAAGAGTTGTGTAAAACTTGATGGCTTTTAATTTTACACCATATTTTATTTTGTTAATTTTGAAAAAGTAGTGGACTGGCTTCTAATTTTACACAAAAAAATCGATTAAAATATCATTATTCCTACAAAATTGCGAAAAAAGCATAACATTACTCAATATATTATTACGTACTCATAGACACAGGCCAGATTTGTTTAATAGATGCGATTGAGGGGTATTACCTAGGGGTTCATGACATGTGATAAATATCGTGTCACAATCGAGTCGTGTCATAATTGTGTCGTGTTAAACTCAGGTGGTTTTTTAAACGTGTCAAAAATCTAAACCCTAACCCAATTAATGTAATGTACGGGTTACCCACCTAACTCATATAATCCACCCGATTAGTGGACCATCTAGTGTCCACTTGTTAGAGCGATTCAATTGTATCAAACAAAATGCCTGAAATTTTGCATATAAAGCTTGATGATTTTTTCCATGTGTTTCATAAGATTTAAAGTTTACGAGCTAATGAAGTGATTACAAAGTAAAGGTTTTCCAAGATCAACTTTAGCTCTTTAACATAGGATAGAAAGAATAAATGCAACATGCATGATAAGGATAAACTAAGCTTGAAAATAACTGAATAATAAAGCAGTAGAACTGAATCCTAGAAGTATATTTCGACCTTGTTATTTATATCTCCGTCTCTTCTTAATATTGTGACTTGACAAGAGATATAACGAGGGAGTATGTGCGCTATTTATTTTTTAGGAGAAAATTTTAAATCTTACTAGGTCTTGAAAATAGGTAATCTCTCTCTCTCTCTAGACGCGTCCCCTTGATCTCTCTACAAAACTCACACCCATCTGGCCTCCCTCTTCCACGGGCTCTCCTTCCATGGGAGAGCCCTTGGTCCTCTTGTTCCAATAATTGTTCTTCTCTATGAGGGTTTGTCCATCTTTATTACAGTTTCGTCCATTTTCTTTTGAACTCGTGAAAGGTTTTTTTTTTTTGTTGTTGTTGGTTTAGTGTGGGTTCCCACTCAAGATTCCCTATTTCTTCTCATTCTGCGGTTATATCCAGTTACTTCTCTACCAAATTCAGTTTCGGGTAACACTTATCCACATTGATGGCCATCCTCGTGGGCAAAAACAAAAGAAGGGATTTCATCAACAGGGATAGTACCCAAGAGAGTACAATTGTATTTTGTATCTCATATGATTTTTCAAATTTACATGACAGTGGAACCACCTTTAATAATTGGTAATGCTTGTGAGCAACTTTTCATATGAGAAAATATTTTTTAACATTTGAATTTGTAGCATATGGGTACAATTGTAACAGATCTCTAGTAGATATCTACAACTTTTAATAATCCAAAGGCTAGGAGCTACTTTCTCATATGAAAAGCTGCTCATTATAGCCTTAGCCTTTAATAATAGTGATTGCTTCATCAAAATAAAGAGGGCCACTTAAGAGTGCAAGTCGAACGGAACATATCTTCAGAAAAAATTCTAAATATTTCAATTTTTTTTTTTTTTTTTGACATTTTCATAATTTTCAAAATTCTCAAAATAATTTCAATTCCTACACAAATTTGTTCGTAATTTTCAAAATTCGGAACGCACTGCATGTATGTTTTGACTCTTGGAACTATTTTGCAATAAAAAATGGAGAAGCATCTTTACCAAAAACCCTTTTAGGCGGCATAGAAAGAAACTGGGCAGCCAACAGGAGACTGGAGATGGGGAGGAAGAAAAGGCAGAGAAAGCCAGCAATAGAAGAAGACACATCAAATCTCCCATGTGAAGTCATTTACATCATTCTCTCAAAACTACCAGTCAAGTCTCTGTTGCGATTCAGGTGCGTTTCTAAACCCTGGCTTGCCCTAATCTCTGAACCCCATTTCATCAAAACCCATCTCTCTGAATCAATTAAATCTGACCGCTGTCGATTCATCTCATCAGGCTACAATCGCGAATGTTTTTACTCTGTGGACTATGAAAATTGGGGTAAAGCAGAGGTAGAGGAATTATACTTTCCAATCAAGAAATATCGCAGTCTTGTGTTCTTGCAATGGTTTAGTACTTTTGGGTCTTAAGCATGACAAAATGTATGTGTTGTGGAATCCATCAACCAGAGAATACAAAAGATTCTTTTGTCCTTACTCTGGAATTAGGCGCTATCCTATCCATGGGATTTGTTACGATTCTTCCATCAATGACTATAAGGTGTTATTTATCTGTAGAAAAGACTATTATAATCTATATTTTGTGGTTTATACATGGAAAACAAATTCTTGGACAGAGAGCAGAGAGTTCCCCTATGATATGCCTCATGATGTTGGGGTCACTGTGAGTGGAGCTCCACACTATGTCGTGGGTCCAAGGAAAAGAAAGGGATATCTTGAGCAAAAGCATGGTCTGAGAGGTAAGGACAACAACAATTCACTAACTCCAAACCCTTCTAAAACTTCTGGAACTTCCTCCTCTTTTTATCACAACCATTGTGATGAAGAAGTGCCTAGTTATTATGTGGATAGCTACTGTACAACCTCGGCAATCGTTTATTTTGATTCAGTTGAGGACAAGTTTATGGAGGTATCGCCACCGAACTGGATATGTAATGGCAATGTATTTCACTTGACAGTTATGAGAGGGTGTCTTAGTTTATATCTGTGGACCATTGACTTGCAATGGATTGATGTATGGATATTGAAGGAATACGGTAATAGGAATTCTTGGACTAAGTTAATCTCTATCCCATCATCTAAGGTAGAATCTACAAATCTAGATGTCCTAAAGCCAGTATGTTATACAAAGAAAGGTGAAGTTATGTTGATGGACAATTTTGCAATATTCATATATGATCCTAAAGAAAGTAAGTTGAGGAATCTGACGCCCTCAACTAGTGTTGGGTATTCCTCTAGAACGGTTTCCTGTGTGGAGTCTGTGGACAGTCTAGTTTTGCCCTCATCTGACAAGTTGACAAAGAAGCAACAACATAAACACAAAGAAAATGGGAAAATGAAGGAAATGTAAGAAGGTAATTGAAATTCAATTACTCTTTCAATGTCTTTCAGTTTTTCTTCCATTAAGTGAGTTTTATACATTCATGTTCTGGTCTACAAATGAAAAACATGTATTATACTTATGCATTTTGAGTAAATGTATCTTATTGTGTTATTATTCAAAACCTATTTCTGTCACCCAGTCAACACAGTAATCGTAGTTGCTCCCTATCCAAAAACAGAAAAAGGTTACTTTTCACTCTAACCAGTCACTTATTCATGCGTTTTTTTGTTTTACAACCTAAGGGAAAATGGATATTCTACGAAAGACATGTTTGACACTCACATTTCCTTATCTCTTTGACTTCTCCGTAGAACCTGCTGTTTGGATGCTATGATCTGTCTCAGATTTACTAACTCTCTCTCTCTCTCTCTCTCTCTCTCTCTCTCTCTCTCTCTCTCTCTCTCTCTCTCTCTCTCTCTCTCTCTCTCATGTCCAACAGGGATAGTATTGGGATAAGATGGCTAGCACACACCGGGTGTGGACAATACATGGCAATTTGGATTACATCTCAAACATTCAACAAATTGTCACCAGCTTTATTGACATGACATATCTAATGAATCTAACGAGAAGGATAAGTTTAGGCTCTGCTTTCTATAGTATTTTTCTGTATTTGTGATAGTGCGTTGTGGTGCCAGTTGTTTTTTGGTTTTTGATCCACTTATAATGTTCGTGGTTCTATCATCTATGAATTTGATGTAGTTGAATGTACTGCAAAGTTTGACCTTGTTATTTTGTGAAATCAATTTTGCTGTTACTCACCCATTGCTATGTCATTTTCTTATCACCATTCATACGAAATAGGTTCTGGATTTTACTTCAGAAAAGGTCACAGGCAACAGTGAAGCACTTGTTCAACAAATTTTTTTTTTCTTTTAGGCTTTGTTAGTTGCAGTAGAAGTAATTATCAGGGCAAACACCTAGTATTTGGTGTTTGCAAATGGGGAAAACTATATTTATAGAAACTCTCTCTTTTCTTCCATAGTCAAAGCCCTGTGTGTCCATTTCATTGCTTTTCAAATGAATAAGTCATATTGTTCTCGTGTCTTTTTAGGTAAATGTCTTTTTTCGTGCAAAACCTATTGTGCTAAGCATTCCACATACATTATAAATTTCCCAATCCAAAAAGAAAATATGAAAAGAGAGAGAGAGAGAGTGAGAGAGAGAGAGAGAGAGAGAGAGAGAGAGAGAGAGAGCATATTTCTGGATTTTACAATTGCCTCGTATATACTCATTCTGTCATTCATGCTTTTGCTGCTTCATAAAAGAAGGCTTTTTACAAAAGACCTTCCTCAGTTTAGGTCATGGGTTTTGCGAGGAAAATGAAATTAGATATCTGAGGTAAAAATTTCTTTTTGTGTTGTCAATAAGAAGTACTGTGAGCAAAAGAAATTCTGGTGCAAAGAAAATCAAAATTTCTGAATTTGAGTCGTTTTTCTTCATCTTTTTCTTTTGTTCCTATTGTATTTTGATTTTTTTTTTTAAATTTCTTATGTTGTGTATGCAAGGAGAGACAATATGGAAAAACAGCGGGAAAATCCAGCTCCAGCCTACTTTATCAAGGAAATTCCTTTCCTGCTCCAGCCTACTTTATCTGGTAGAAAGAGAAATCCAGCTGGATGTTAAGAGTATGATCATCAGTGCAAAGGATTCAACGTGTCCTCATGGAGGGGCAATTTTAATTCCAATGCGATTTGGATCTTTGGTAGCAGCTTAGGACTGTCGAGACAGACATTCTATGAAAGAAAGAGGGTATTGCTATTGTAAGAAGCTTCTCATATGAGCAAACACCTTATAGTCCTTGGATGAGAAAGCAGTCACAGGATTCCTGAGGATCTCAAGAAGTATTTATGGCTACTTTCTCATCCAAGGACTATAAGGTGCTTCCTCATATGAGAAACTTCTTACAATAGCATTACCCAAAGAAAAAATAAATGTTTGGTGCCCACATTTATTAATCTCTCTGCATTCCCCCTTTATACACACTGTATTTGGATGCAAGAAAAAGTATTTGCCTTCCTTGTAAGGTGTTTTCTAATGTTTACTAACTATTTTCCTTCCAATCTTGTCCGAGCATTGGCAGTATTTGGATTATGTGGCAGCACAAACCAAGCTTGGTCACTAGCTTTTATGGCACTTGTGCCTCAATATGATAATTTTTTGTTTTATTCCCAACCTTAAGTTTCCTTCGTATGTTTTTCATGGTTACCATTTCTATATGAAGTTCAACCCACGTGGAGCTAGTATGTGCGCACGCGTCCACACACACACACACGTATACTCATAAATATATACTCCCTCCATGTGTCCATCTTTCCTTTTTGGGATGTTCCAAAACTAATGTCCACTTTGATAATTTTTTAGCTACTTTCCAAACTTATCCTTATTGATTTTGAAAATACCCAACAAAAAGTAAAAAGGAACAAAAAAACAAGTAGGGGTAATTTTGGAACAAATGCATTTATTTCACGCAATAATTATGTTCCCTTAAAAAGTTGGTATCCCAAATATGGACACATAAAATGGGACGAAGGGAGTATGATATATGGGCACAACATATAAAAAAAAAAAAAAAGAGCATGTAATTGTTGTTTTTGATCCTCCAGTTTATGGGTATTAACAGGAGTTCCTTTGGAAATTTCACCCAAGACATTGGAAATTAGAAAAATTATATGTTGACTTTTGAAATCAAAGGCATGGAAAGCTCAAACTTTCCATGTCTCCATAGATAGGAATTAGGAAGCACAGAGACTTCTAGCCCAGAACCCTTTGCTAAGTTATCTTGTGATATAGAAGCATACGTTCAACGACAAAATGGGGACGAAGATGGAGAAAAGGCAAAGAAAATCAGCAATAGAAGAAGACACATCTCAGATTCCACGCGAAGTCATATACACTGTATTCTCCAAATTACGAGTCAAGACTCTGATGCGATTTAAGAGAGTGTGTAAGCCATGGTGTGCCTTAATCTTTGAACCCCAATTCGTGAGATCGCATCTCTGTGAAGCCATTAAGTCAGACCGCCAAAGAATCATTAGCTAGGTGTTTAAATCTGAATGTTTCTTCTCTGTAGACTGAAACTTCTGGTAAATCAAAAGAAGAGGAGATACACTTTCCGATCAAGAAATATCGCAACGCCTCAACCTTGTGTTCTTGCGATGGTTTAGTACTTTTGGGTATTTTCCGTGACAAGATGTATGTGTTATGGAATCCATCCACCAGAGAATATAAAAGGTTCTCGTGTCCTTACTCTGCAAATTTCCTTAAAACTTACTACGGGATTTGTTACGATTCTTCTATTAATGACTACAAGGTATTGGTTATCAATTCAGATCGAAACAATTATAAATATTTTATGGTTTTTACATGGAAAACCAATTCCTGGACACAGAGATCAGGGAGTTCCCTTATTTGATGCCACATGGTGAGACCACTGTAAATGGAGCTCCACTTTGAGTTGTGGCTCTAAAGAAAGGCCATAACTCAGCATCTCTTCGGCAAATGCATGGTGGGAGAGATTGCCACAGAAATAATTCACTGACTCATACAGATTCTGAAACTTCCTCTGTTTGTCACAACCACTGTGATGAAACACTTGCCTAGTTATGTGCATAGTTCCTATAGAACTTATTCAATCGTTTATTTTGATTTATAGAGGCGAAGTTCAAGGAGATGCCGCCACCGAACTGGATATGTGATGGCAACATATTCCACTTGACAGTTATGAGACAGTGCCTTAGTTTGTATCTGAATACAAGTGACTGGCAACGGGTGAGAGGAATTCTTGAACTAAGTTAATCACCATCCCATGTAGTGTAGGATATACAAACTTATATCAACTAAAATCGGTGTGTTATACAAAGAAAGGTGAAGTTGTGTTGATGGACAATTCTACAATAGTCCTATATGATCATAAAGAAAGTAAGTTGAGGAATATGACACGGTCAACTGATATGAGATATCCCTCAAGAGCGGTTTCCTATGTGGACACTCTAGTTTTTCCCATCTCGGACAAGTTGACGAAGAAGCAGCATAATAAACATAAAGAAAATGGGAAACTGAAGGAACTACAAGGTAATTCAGATATTCTTTCAATGTTTTCAGCTTTTTTTCCAATGGTTCGGGCCTTTGGATGTTTCTGCTATGTCCACATCTCGAAGTCCATTCGTCACAAATTTGAGCCTAAGGCTGATTGCTGCATTTTTCTCGGGTACAGTGATTATCATAAAGGCTTCCGATGCTTCTCTCTGTGCCGTCGTCGATTTTTTATTTCTCGCCATGTCACATTTGATGAAGAACTATATATGATCCACCATATAAAGTGCATCAATATTAAAGGGGGCGAAACCGGGGGGGTTAGTGAGCGTAGCGAACGTAACCTCCCGGTTCCCAAAGGGACTCTATAAGCTCGAACCGAACCGTATGGAAGGGAGAGATTACAGAGTTACCTCCTTATTAGGGACAAGCTACTCTATAAGGTCGAACCGGACCGTATGGAAGGGAGAGATTACAGAGTTACCTCCTTATTAGGGACAAGCTAGGGAGGTTACGTTCGCTACGCTCACTAACCCCCCCGGTCGAAACCGGCTTTTTTCGGCGGGGTCTCGGGCGTGTTTGTGCATACACGTGTATGTGTGCGTATGCGCACGCCTCACGGAAGCTGGAGAAGGTGCCTTAATTTCAGATTATAGGGAATCTATCTAGAGGGGCCCTAAAGCCAACATTCTATGTTCTGAAAGTGGGCTTAGAATTAGTTTTGGGGTTATTGTCGATCCCTGGTTTTCACCTCTTATCTATCAATGGAAAGATCTCCATGTGTGGCGTGATAAGGAATCCTAGAAAGGATCGATTGAGACTCCCTCCACGGTCCCACGAAGATCTCTACGGACTTGTCCAGTCCAGGACAAGTGACATCTTTCGGTCTGCGTGCGTGGGAGGAGCTCAAACAAAGAAGAGTCTGGTCCGATTTGAATTAATCAGGCACGGCCCGCCCGTCTGCTGATAGGTCCAGGAATGGTGCCAGGCGAGGGCGCCGCTATGCCCTGCTGCTCTGCTGCGGCCAGCCCCCGGACTATGCAAAAGAATCAAGGCCGGGGGGTCTCGTCCATAGTGGTTCCCCCCGCCTTTGGTGATTGACCGAACAAATAGGCCTAATAAGTGTCAAATATCCACGTTATGAATGAAAGCATGTATAATTCTTACTAATGTTTTTTTAATTGTAAATTTCTTCATTAATGTTATGTTAAGTTGCAAATCCTATTTCTGCTAACCAGACCACATGTTCATTGTAATTGGTCCCTATACAAAAAATGAAGTTATCGTTCTTTCTGTAACTATTCTTTTATACTCTGATCAAACATTGTGAACACACACACAAAAAAATAATAATAATAATAAAACCCTCTTTTGGTGCCTCACATGTCCTTGACTCTGTAAATAGTCTGTGTTTCTTTTATGGTGCAACAGGGCAATATTTGTGTTCCAAGAGCCAACACACACCAAGCTTGGTGACTACTGACTAGCTTTCTTTACATGACAAAGATCTAATGAATCCAGCAGGAGGGATAAGTTTTGAGCTCAAATTTACAGGGCATGTTTCATAATTTGTGACTGTTGACTATGTGGAACTAGTAGTTTGTGGTGGTTATATATATATATATATATATATTTGAATATATTGTGGTGGTTATTAATGGTTCAAAGTTCTTGTCCACTTGCCAATTTTTTTTAATGCAGTAAAAATAATTCTGTTGGCAAAACTATAGTAATTGGTATCTATAGAGAAGACATTGCAAAATAAAATTAAACAGACATTGAAGTTTCAAAAGTTATATGTAGCCTTTGAAAATCAAAGCCAAAAAAAGCTTCAACATTTCAAATGTCTCTCTTTTAGCTGCACTGATCGTGACATGCCCAAATGTGACATTACTCTTCACGCTATGCTTTTTTTTATTGTTTTTATTTTTTTATGACACGGGGAAGAAGAGGTTCAGACTTAAATATCAGGTTCTTTGTAACTTGAGCTATCAATGGCAAAACTAATCATTAATTCCAAGGTGTCATGCATTTTGTTGATATTTTGTGTCATTTGGTAGTTAGCCTTTTTAGGGTATTATTTGGTTCTAAGAGCATCTCCAGCGGTGTGAATTCTGTAGGCTAAGTTAAGTTAATTTAGGGTATGAGGCACTCAATACTGTTAGCCATATAGGAACTTAGATAGGTATATAGTAGCAAAACTTAAGTTAGCCATTTGCTTAAATTCAGTTAGCATACAGATAGATGGCAGAGGGTTAGCCGGCCACCTCTACCTGACAGACCTCAGTCGGCCACCTCTAGCCGGCACTCCCTCCGCCGGCCACTACAATTGCAATTGCAACTAGCCGACAGAGTGATAGCCTCTCTAGCCGACAGAGGCTTGGCCGGCCACCCTCTAGCCGACATTCTCATAACCAGCTACACGTTTACACAACTGTAGAATTTGATTCATCTGTATAGCAACTTAATTTAGATTTACTCTATATACATGAACACCATTGGAGATGCTCTAACAACATGTCATTTAGTACTACTAATGGCTATATTGGTTAGTAACCAAGTCCCAAAAATATACTTAGTAGCTTTCAGTTTATGAATGATACAAATAAATATTGGATGCAACGAGAATACCACTTTATTAGATATAACGCACTAAATTAGTACTCCACATATATAATTTTTGCTTATTAAGCGCAATAAAAATGTCAGTCCACCTTTAAAATTGTTGACATCGCAAAATTTCATTCATTGTCGTTAATAAATAAAGGGAGATTAGTGATAAATAACTTTAAAAATAAGGAAGGTCAATGATATTATTCAAAATCTGAGGAGGTATCTGATATTAGGCCAAACCTCATGGACTGTCAATGATATTTACCCAAGTATCTATATGAATATGGTTACCGGAAGCAAACTCAGGGACGTAAATCTCATTTTTCAATTAGCTAAATACTAGTTGAACTAGGGTTTCGAATTCCAATAATCTCTGATAGTAAGAAAAACGAGGACTCGAGAATGACTAGAATTGATCTTGAATGCCTAGAAAGTTGATTTGCAAGCAAGTAAGTGTACTTTGTTCCTCTGATTTTTATAGTAAAACGATTTCGATTCTTCTGATATTTCTATAGATTCGCATTAGCTTGTAATGTATGATTCTGGATATTCTTCCCATCTGCATTCGCATTCAAATTCAATGCACATATAACTACAATCTCGGATCTTGTCAAATTCTCATTGAAAAAAAAGCACTCATGCTATAAAACTCTACTAATTTGCGTTTAGAAAAACTTCAATCACATGAACATGCGTGTTACAGTTGCGGGCTATGTGGAGCTCAGTGGGTTCACCTGAACCCTCTGCAATTTGGGGAAAATGCATTTATATACATAGATTCATGCTCTGAAAATTATTATTTATTAGGTTGACATCACTAAAATGACCGAAAAATAAGGGAAGGGTGTCGAATTGCAATTTGACAAGGTTCAAACAGGCCCATTCTATTTCACAATCAATTCATGTGTTCAACCAAATGAGTTTTGTGGTGTCATACTTTGACCAAAAATCACATTTTTGTGATGTTTGAACCTCGTCAAATTGCATCTTACACCCACATTTTGTGATATGATTTTAGGTTATAGTATGACACCGTTGGAAAAAAAATTTTTGGTTCTGCCACAGTGTTTATAACTAATTTGTGTACTATTATAATATTTCTTTGAATATGACTTATAACATTGTCCTAAATCCACAGAAACTGGGCAACAGCAGCAGATTGGAGATGGGGAGGAAGAAAAGGCAGAAAAAGCCATCAATAGAAGAGGACACTTCAAACCTTCCGTGTGAAGTTATAATCACCATTCTCTCCAAATTACCGGTCAAATCATTATTGCGATCCAGGTGCGTTTGTAAACCATGGCGTGCCCTAATTTCAGAACCCCAATTCATCAAATCCCATCTCAGTGAAGCAATTAAGTCGGGCCGCCAAAGAGTCATCTGCTCAGTGCTGCTGTCAGACCCTTTTTACAATGTAGACTACGAAACTTGTGGTAAATCAGACGAAGAGCTATTATACTTTCCAATCAAGAAATATCAGAAGGCCTCAGTCTTGTGCTCTTGTAATGGTTTAGTACTTTTGGGTCTTCAAAAGGACAAGTTGTTCGTGTTGTGGAATCCATCAACCAGAGAATACAAAAAATTCTCGTGTCCGTACTCTGAAATTTACCTTAATTCTTTCTACGAGATTTGTTACGATTCTTCCGTTGATGATTATAAGGTGTTAATTATCAATAAGAAAGGAAATATTATGGTTTATACACGGAAAACCAATTCTTGGACAGAGATTAAAGGGTTCCCTGATTTGGGGCCTCATGGTGAAGGGGTCACTGTGAGTGGAGTTTCACATTGGATTGTGGCTCTAAAGAAAGGCCATAACTTGGGATATCTTCTGCAAATGCATGGTCTGAGAGGTGGGAACATCGATAATTCACTAACCCCGACAGATGACCCTTCTAAAGCTTCTGAGACTTCCTTCTCCGATAATAGCAACCATTGTCATAAAGTAGTGCCTAGTTATGTGGATGAATCCTACACAATAGTTTTTTTTGATTTGGTAGAGGAGAAGATTAAGGAGATGCCGACGCCAAAGCGGATGTGGGAAGGGGACTTATTTGACTTGACAGTTATGAGAGGGTGCCTTGGTTTGTATACTAATTCACGGGACAGGCACCAGGTTGATGTTTGGGTAATGGAGGAATATGGTGTGAGGAACTCTTGGTCTAAATATTTCACCATTCCTTGTAATATAGGACCTACCGTTTTAGGTTACCTAAAGCTAGTGAGTTTTACAAAGAAAGGTCAAGCTGTAATGCTGAACCATAATACGATATTCCTCTATGATCCTAAAGAAAATAAGCTGAGGGATACGATGCATTCAAGTGGTATGGTGTATCCAACAAGAATGGTTTCTTATGTCGACAGTCTAGTTTTGCCCACCTGTGACAAGTTGGCAATGAAGCAACAGCAAAAACACAAAGAAAGTGGAAAAATGAAACAACTGTAAGAAGGTAATTACAATGTGTTCAGTTTTTCTTCTATTATGCAAGTCCTTCACACTCATGTTATGTCCTACAAATGAAAAACTTGTATTGTTCTTATGCCTTTTGCGTAAAATGTACTATCCTTTTATGTTATGATTCAGAACCTATTTCTGTTAACCAGTCCATTATTCATCGTAACTGCTCCCTATCCAAAAAAATAAAAATAAAAAAGGGGTTATTTTTTAACTCAACAACTACTCCAGTATTCATATTTTTTTTGTTTTATACTTGAGGGAAAACAGATATTCTACGAAAGCATGTTTGGTGCCCACATTTCCTTCTCTTTCTCTGACCCCTCTATAGAACCTGCCGTTTGGATGCTATGGTCTCTCTCTCTCTCTCTCTCTCTCTCTCTCTCTCTCTCTCTCTCTCTCTCGTCCAACAGGGACAGTATTGGGATAACAATGCAAACACACACCAGACGTGGTAACTACAGGGGCGATATTTGGATTACATCTCAAGCACTCAACAAATTTTGTCACCAGCTTTATTGACATGACATGTCTAATGAACCTAGCAAGAAGGATAAGTTTGGGCTATTCTATGATAGTGCGATGTGGCGCTAGTTGTTTTTTGGTTTGTGATCCAGTTATAATGTTAGTGGTTCTCTGTATTTGATGTAGTTGAACGTACTGCAAAGTTTGACATTGTTATTTTGAGAAGTTAATTTTGTTACACTCATTACTGTGTCATTTTATTATCACCATTCGTACAAAACAGGGTCTGGATTTTACTTTTGAAGGTCGCTGGCATTAGTGAAGTACTCCAACAACAAATTTTTTTTTTTACCTTTAGGCTTTGTTCTTTGCAGTAGAAGTAATTATCATGGCAAACACCAAGTAATCCGTATTTGCAAATAGTGAAAACTATATCTATAGAAGCGCTCTCTTGTCTTGCATTATTCGAAGCCCTGTGTGTTCACTTAATTGTCTTTCCAAATGAATAAGTTTTTTTCTGAGTATGAGTCAATTTTTTTTCCTCCTCTTTTCTTTAGTTCCTATTACATTATGATTTTTTTTTTTTTTTTTTTAATTTTTAATGTTATGTAAACATGGAGAAATACAATCGGGGAAAAGAGTAAGAAAATAGTTTTCCCTTCTCGCTTTTTTGCCTTTTCTTTTTTCCTTCTGTATGATAGCAGACCAAACTTATCCTAAGGGTAGAACTTTGATATCAAGGAATTTCCTTTGCTGCTCCACTGGTAGAAAGAAAAATCCAGCTTAGAGTATGATCATCAGTGCAATAGGATTCAAGGTGTCCTCGTGGAGGGGCAAATTTAATTCCAATGCTATTTGGATCATTGGTATGCAGCTTTGGCCTGTCAAAAACAGACATTCCGTATAGGAAAAAAGAAAGGGTTAAATACGCTTACATTCCCAGTGATTTTGTTCGTTTTCACTTCTTTTCTTTTTTTTTTTTCGGAGAAGGGTTAATCAAATAAAAAGAAAAAGTGCACAGATGTACAATGGGCATATCTCAGGATATACAAAAAGCTCTAAAACATGAAAAAAAAAAAAAAAAAAAAGCTGACAAAGATCTAATGAGACACACAAACACAACCAACAATTCAAAACAAAGGCAAAAAAACACCCTACAACAGGGGATGGGACCCTATCTAGTCCCAAAATGATTAGATAAAAACCAATCCCATCTTAGCAAACAAAAGAAGCAAAGCAGCAAAGAAGCTAGCCATATTTCCCCCTAGACTGATTTCCACGAAAGTTTTTCGTAGCTTCTTTTTTCCGTTGTCTAGCTGACATAGAGGAGACAGGGACAAAATCCAAGTCATCGAAATCCGATCCCAAGTCTTCTATAGGATCATTCTCCTCATTTGGAATCGTAGTGGAATCCTCTGTGATTTCATTGTTGATCACCGCAGGGGAGTGGAAAGAGGGGTTGGCTCCAGAACACAACAATCTAACAGCTTGAGAGGATTCTGCTTCAGGTGTGAATGACTCTTGGGCAATAACATCTCCCGCATGGGAAAGGGCAGAGAACATGTTACCCCCGGTCACATTTGTCGAGGTAACCCTACCAAGCAGTGTAGGAGCAGAGGCATCAACAACATTTTTTCCTTTATTTTTCCCTGCCTTTAAATTTTGGCACTAAAACCCCTGTGGTTTGGACTAAACCGTAACTATGAGTTTTTTTTTATCCAAATTAATGGCTTTGCACTTGGGACCCTAAATTGAAGGGTAAAATGTCTTTTTAACCCCTGAAAAACACATTAAAAGGAAAATAAGACATTAACCATTTACTTTGGGTCAAGTACATGACCTATACCAAGAAAACTCTAAGAAATGTCAAAGGTTTCACCTAGTTCAAAACCATAGGTATCTCCCTAAACCAATTGAAGAAAACAACTTATGTTCTAGACACTGTTATGAAGATTTGAGGGTAATTTGGTCATTTGCTCCGTTAGCAAATTTAACAATTACACTTTGGTCTTAACCATAGGGGGTATTAGTGCCAAAATTTAAAGCATAGGGGTAAAGTGAAAATAGATCAAACCACAAGGGGTAATATGTAATTAATCCATTAGTAAATGTGGGCACCAAACATTTGCCTTTTGGGTTAAATACACTTACACCCTCTATGATTTCACCAGTTTTCCCTTTACCCCCTATGGTTTTTTGGCTAAAGTCAGATTATAAAGATTTCTCTCAAAATAGCTCCACATGGGGAATTAAGAGTAAAAATTAGCCCACATAGAACAGTTAAGTGTCAAAATTAACCCCAAAATTATATTAAAGGCTTCCAACATTATTGAGGATGCTTCCATTGCTACTATGAGAAGCGTTTTGATACAAAATTAAGCACAACATTAGTGCATTACTCATGAAATAATAAGACGGGTTAACTACACTTTAACCTCGTGGTTACACCAATTTACCATTACCCGCTGTGGTTCAAAAGTGAACACTTAACCCCCTATAATTTTTGACTAAATTGAAACTGTTAATATTTCTCTCAAAATAGCCTTACATGGGGATTATGTGTTAAGAGTTAGCTCACGTAGGAGAGTTTAAAATTAGGAAAAATTCGTGAAAAGGGCATTAGTAGAAGAAGCTAATTTGGAATTAAGGACACTTAATAAAACAACTTGATCTAAGGTCCTAAGAATTTTTTTTGGACAAAAATACTCTAATCTTCATCATCTAACCTTATTACCAAACCCTAACCACCATTACCACCACCCATGCCTAACCTTCGGCCACCACCACTTCCACCTCGAGTGACCACCCCTACCACCTCCGGCAACGCACTTGCTTATCTCCATCGTTGCCTACACCACTATCGGCCAGATCGGGAGATCTCTTTTATCTTTTCTTCTCTCTCTTCCTCTTCCTCTTCCTCTCCTAGCCACCACCATCGCGACTTCTTCTGTCACCACCAGATCTTAAGTAAAATTTCACTTAAGATATCTTAAGTCATTAGGAAAAGTTAATTTGGAATTAAGGACACTTAATAAAACAACTTGACCTAAGGTCCTAAGAACATTTTTGGACAAAAATACCCTAATCTTCATCATCTAGCCTTACTACCAAACCCTAGCCACCATTACCACCACCCATGCTTAATCTTCGGCCACCACCACTTCCACCTCTGGTGACCAGCACTACTACCTCCAGCGACGCACTAGATTAGAAAGTCACACCACATCAATATGTAATGTGGTGTGACAAGCCTTCCCAATAATTTCTCCAAACAAAAGCTCCATCTTAATGTGAATTCTATTTAAAAAGTGATGATGCGTGGAATTAAATTGGAGGTCGTAAATCCTTATGTTTACGGCTCATCCGCCGTAAATTTAAAGCCAAACCTAAATCGAACCACCACTAATGTATGCATATATATGTATATATATATATACATACGTATATATATTTATATAACAATCAAATCTTTAATTGTAGGTGTACTAAGCATGAGCAAAGGGGGTAAAAAAAATCTAAAAAAATAAGAATAATTTTAAACTTTTAATGGGTTAGTGTAATTTAAAAAAAAAAAAACAAGAGAGGTCTGTGTTGTTTGACATAACCTAGACGGAGATGAGGGTATTTTGGAAAGCTTATAAGGGTATTTTGGGAAGATTAACACAAATATTTGCTAACCTAAGCATGTCTTGTTATGGGTTTTAACGTTTTACTAGCGAAGGGTTGTTACCTAAATACTAAACTCATGGGTGGTCTGTGTACTTTTGAAAACCTCAAGGGAGGTCCGTGTAATTATATTTAACGTTTTACTAACTGAGGGTAAAATGTTAAGCTCATGGGAGGTCCATGTAATTTTGAAAACCTCAAGAGAGGTTTGTGTAATTAGACCTAAACTCAAGGGAGGTAAGTGTAATTAACCCTAAATATTACCATAATATCATCTTCACTAATTCCCCTAAAATATATTTATACTAGTTTTTTTAACCCGTGAAATGTACGGGACAACTATTATCAGATACAATGTTGGTGTATAACATAAAGTACAATAAATAAATTAAAATTTGTCAATTTGATAGATAACAAAAAATCTCAATTTCAAACATTTCAAATTCACCCATAATAAAATATTAGAGTTATTATTATGAATTCAATGCTAAATACGAAAAGGTGTTTGGAGTTATTTAATGAGCAAAAGTATAAAAATTTGTTAGTTTTGCCTCTCCTTGTACAACGTGACACTTGAGATTTCTATATTATTATAATATAATAAGATAACCCTCCAGAATAAAATGAAACAAACATGGACCTAATTGTTGCTTTTGATCCGCTACCGATTATTGGATATTAACAAGAATTCATCGGAAAGCTCACCTAAAGACTAGAATTTCAACATTAATAAGTAGTCTTTTGAAAATCATATTTTATATGTGTCACTTGTGTTAGGAATCATATTTAGAGTATAAAATTTGAAAAGCACGACATAAATCTTATCTCGTTTATAATTAATGGTATGGTTTTCAAATTTAAATTTGAAATAATTTCCAAATACTTTATCAATTGTATCACATACATTAACATGTGATGTCATTGATCATTATCACAACAAGTGATATAACTGTTAAAGTCATTTGGGAACAAAATTTATGAATCAAATTGTAAAGCATAGCATTAATTTTCAATTATAGTATTGTCATTTACCTTTGTTCCTTTTTCTTTTGCCTACATGGACAAATTCTCTTGCATGTCCTCGAGCGACTTTCAATTTTGTAGGAGTAACATAGGGTACAAACCTTGGGTACTTACCTTAGAGCATCTCTAATCCTTGAATCAAACCCATATTACAAACTTAAATTTGGTTCAAAATCTCCTAAAATGCTCTCCAATCCTAGAACCAAATCTATACCAAAGTAAGTTTTACCCAAATCTCATACTAAATTGAATTAATACTATTCATTGAATCAAATTTTGGTATAAAATTGACTAAGGGTTGGAGGTGATTTTATTAAAAAAAATTTTTTTTAAGCTTTTAATAAAATTTGATTTGATAAGAATTTGAGTAATGGTTAGAGATGTATTTACTCAAATTTCATACTCAAATGAGAAAAAATAATACTAATATTCTAAAAATTTTTAGGTATAACCATTAAAGAGTAAAATATCAAATCAAGCTTTTACTCAATTTTTTAAAATTGAGAGCACTAGTTAAAGTGATGAGAGGCAAAAGAATACAAACCCGCACCAAACGGGAAATCTTTTTTAAGTCCATCTAGTGGTACATTTCTATCAACTTATCTAGATCCCTGGGTTCGAAATAGGGGTGAACAGTGGGTCGAATTGGCTTGGCCCAGCCCAGCCCAGCCCAGCCCGCCCCGCCCCCGTTTGACACCTCTCGTTCGAAAGCCTGATGTTCTGCTTCATTCATTCATGTCTCGCGGCCACAAAACTTTGGAGAAATGCAAAGTCAGTAACCACGAACTTCGAACTGATCGTGGATGCCTAGAAAGTTGAATCGTGTTGTATGCAAAAAAAGTAAGTGTACTTTTGTTCCTCTGATTTTATTGTTAAAACCACTTGAATCGACTTAGATGTTTTTATCAAATTCGCCTTAACTTAAAGAGTGTATGAGATTCCTCGCATTAGGATATTCAAATTTGACATTTTATGTAATGATTCTTCCCATTTGGATTCGCATTCCCTCATCACAATTTCAATCCTAATTCGCATTGAAACCCCCTCACGCTAAACCCTACCAGAGAGTGATCCCTCATTTTAACAAAGTATGGATTTCTAATCTTGGCGGTCGGAGACCATTAATCCTTGTAGTAGAAGTGAAATACTTCATTGTGCAATGAAGGATCTCGAACGCCCAGGATTTAAAAGTCTCTCACTTTATTAAAATTTAAATTGAGAGATCCCTCAATAATAGAAGGATCTCGATATATAGTAGTACATGTATTCGATGTCTATGGATCACTTGAACTTGTTCTCCTGGTTAACTTTTTGTAAATCCACAGAAACTGGGCAGAAACAGACTTGAGATGGAGAGGAAGAAGAGGCAGAAAATGGCAGCAACAGAAAAAGACATATCAAATCTCCCATGGGAAATCATATACACCATTCTTTCCAAAGTACCCGTCAAGTCTCTGTTGCGTTTCAGGTGCGTTTGTAAAACATGGCTTGCCCTAATCTCTGAACCGCAATTCATCAAATCCCATCTCAATGAAGCAATTAAGTTGGACCGCAAAAGGGTCATTTGCTCATCATCGTCCAATAAATCCAAATGTTTTTACTCTGTGGACTGTGAAAGGTTTGGTAAATCAAAAGAAGAGCTATGCTTTCCAATCAAGAAATATCGCAAGGCCTCAGTGTTGGCTTCTTGTAATGGAGTTGTACTTTTGGGTTTTGCCTCTGACACGAAGTTTGTGCTGTGGAACCCATCAACCAGAGAACACAATAGATTATTCTTGTGTCCTTACTCTCAGCATTACCATTTTCATTTTCATTTCTGGGGGATTTGCTATGATTCTTCCATTGATGACTACAAGGTGGTATGTATCCTTAAGAACAAAAGCGATTATAAATATTTTGCCGTGTATACATGCAAAACCAATTCTTGGACAGAGACTAGAGAGCTTGGTAAATTTAGAGAGTTTGGTAGTTATGAGTATCGTGGGAAAACTGTGGTTACTGTGAGTGGAGCTCCACACTGGGTTATGGCTTTACAAAGAGGCCATAAATTGGAACATCTTGGGCACATGCCTAAAGATTACACTTCTAAAGCTTATCAAACTTCCTCCTCTAATTATCACCACCATTATGATGAAGCAGTGCCTACTTATCAGCATAACAGTGATGCAACCTACGCAATCATTTATTTTGATGTAGTGGAGGAGAAGTTTAAGAAGGTGCCTCCACCGAATTGGATATGCGAAGGTAACATATTTGATTTAATAACCATAAGAGGGTGCCTTGGTATATATCTCACAACCAGTGACAACCAACACACTGATGTATGGGTCATGAAGGAATATGGTGAGCGGAATTCTTGGACTAAGTTAATCTCCATCCCACATCCTGCAGTATTTGGAAAGTTACGTAGTACTATTATAATGCCTGTGTCTTTTACAAAGAACGGTGAAGTTGTTGTGTTGGAAGACCGTTGCAAATTACTCCGCTATAATTTAAAAAAAAATCAGTTCAGGAATATGACAATCCCAACTCGTATTCACTTCCCAGGAGTTTATTGTGTGGATAGTTTAGTTTTATCCGGATGTGACAACTTGACAAAGAGGCAACAGAAAAAACACAAAAAAAAAATGGGAAAATGAAGGCATTGTACTGAGGTAATTTGGATAGTCTCTCAATCTCTTCACTTTTTCTTCCATTGCATGTCTTGTACATTACTTCCAAACCAACAGAACTGTATCCTGATTATCCTCTCGTGTACATACAGAGGTGGTATTTGGACTGCATGGCAAATATTCAACTAATTTTATCACCAGCTTTATTTACATGACAGATATAATGAATCTCGCAAGAAGGATAAATTTTGGGCTCTGCTTTGAGGCTTTCTATAGTATGTTTCAATATTCTGCGATAGGGATGATGTGGCACTAGTTTTTTCGATTTGTTATCCACTTATAATCCTAATGGCTCTATGTGTAGTTGAATGTACTGCACAGTTTGGCAACGTTATTTTGAGAAGAAAATTGTTTGTTAGTCACCCTATGTCTTTTTCTTATCGCCATTTATATGAAACAGGGTCTGGATTTTACATTTGAAGGTCACGGTCACTCTCTGTCTTTTTTTTTTTTTTTTTTCCTTTTTTGAGGTAAAAGTCTTCTTTTCTGCGCAAAGCCTAGTTGTGCTAACTGCTAAGCATTCCACATTCATGAAAAGAACCCTAATCCAGAAAGAGGGGAATGAAAAATCATTATCTGGATTTCAACCTTTTTATTGGAGAGAACGTAAATTCCTCTAATGTTTTAGATGAATCTGGCAATGGTCAATTAGTTCCAGTTGGTTTGGTAAACAGAAGTGCCTCCAACATACTCATTCATCCTTCTGCTGCCTCAAAAAAGAAGGCTTTCTACAAAGACAGTACTTTCTTCCCCTCTTTTTTTTTTTGGTTGGGTCAGATTCTTCCCCTCTGTTTAGTTCACGGATTTTGTGAAGAAAATGAAACATTTTTTTTGTTTGATCAAGAAGAAATACAGTGAACAAAGGATATACTTGCGTGAAATAAAATTGAAAGTTCCAAATATCCGAATCATTTCTCTTCCTCTTTTCTTTAGTTCCTATGATATTTCGAATTTTCCAAAATTCCTAATGTTACGTAAGCATGGAGAAAGACAGTAAGGAATAACACTAGGTTAATAGTTTTCCTTTTCGCTTTCCTTTCCATGTCTTTTTCCTCATCTGAATTCACAAACCAAATGGAGCCAAACGGTAGAACTTTAATATCAAATAATTTCCTTTACTGCTGATATTAGAGTATGATCTTCAATGCAGTAGGATTCAGGGCTTATGTTTGGATGCAAATAATAGTATTTGACTTTCATGGGAGGTGTGTTTTGTTCTAATGCTTACTAATCTTCTTTTCTTTTCTTTCCTTTTCTTTTTTCCTTTTTTTTTTTTTTTTTTCTTTTCAATCTTGTCCAAACAGGGGCAGTATTTGGATTACATGACACCCATCATGGTGACCAGATTTTGTTTGCATGACCAAGTCCCAATAAATGAAACTTTTTTTGGCTAGAACCCAATGAATGTAACTAGTAGGATTAGTTTGTGACTCTGCTTTAGACGGTATTTTACTAGTTATGATGTGGTACTAGAAGTTTCTGGTGGTTCTTACACCTAAATGGTTCATAGTTTTTGAAATGTGTTCATAATCTTGACATAATTGTTTTGTGTATGGCAATCATATGTTGGTAACCGGTAAGTTAACATACCCATTTTTGTGTCATTTTTTTTTTTTTTTTGTGATGGCCAATGTGAAACATGCTTTGGACTTGACTTTGAGGTGTGTTCATAGTCTTTGTTCGATGTAGCAGAAAATAATTCTCTTGCCAAGTAGCTGTAGTCTTGCTGACGATGAGAAGTGTTAAGACGGGATGATAGACATAGAAATGAATTTTATTGTTTTGTTTTTTTTTTTTTTTTTTTTTTTTTGGCAATTATATAGCAGAAGGGATGACCTTGCACATTTTCAACATAAACGGAGGAGGTACATTATCTAAGCTATAAGTTATCCTTTGAAGCTCATAAGCCTGCACAAACGGCACCATATAATCAACTTACAATTTATGTTTTGCTTCTTAAATTTGAATTATAAATGTTTGAACATTTGTACTAGATGTTGTGGCAGGCTGGGAGTGATCGAGGGGACCGTGTACCATTGCAAGTGGTTCAACTAACAAAAGTTTGTTAAAGCAGGTTTTTTGTGGTCTTGTGTTCAACCCATTTTTTATTTTAGTAAAATGCTCTTTAATAATAATTAAAAAAAAATTCATGTAAACTAGTTACATGCAATTTTTCTAACATAAGTATTTAATGGGAAAATTAATTAACAGTCCCTAGAATGAACTGTTACTGGTGATGGGTACAGCCCGTTTTTTTAAAGGAGGAAAAGACTACGTTTTTGAATTTTATGCCTTAAGTCCACTTGTAAACTGAAAAATAAGGCTATTGACAAATTTCACCCTGTCACACATATAGAAAGTTGTTTCTGTTTTGCCATCTCAACACGTTTTTCAAGGAAGTGTTTTTTTTTTTTTTCAAACTTTAAAATGCTATAACTTTCAAACCACAACCCCATCTTCAATAAAATTTATATATTTTTGTAGCTTAGAAGGAAAGATCTATCAAATAAGATCCATGGTGACTATGAAAAAATGTAAAAAACAAAATTTGTTGTTACTGTTGGACCACTATAACGTAATGTCACTGTCTTTTTTGCAACAATAACATGATACTACCTCTTTTTTTTTTTTTTGGCATTTCATGATATGTTACTGTCTTTAACTGGACAGTAACACCTGAAAATTTGCCACAATTTTGCGATTATTAGGTCGATTTGAAGAAATGTTATTATGTTGTTAATCTTTAATGGTATGTTACTGTTGTATTTATGACGATAGTTTTAAAGACAGTAACACCTACTAAATAACCCTAATTTTGTAACTTTTTGCAACAATGATGTTACTATCTTAATAAAAACGTTTAGTTTTTAATAATATGTTACTGTATTAACTTGGAAAGTATTGTAAAGACAGTATCATCTGATTAAATGACCATAATTTTATAATTATTTGGTCAATTTGAAGAAATGTTACTGTCGACAGCATCATGTTATTCTCTATACCTGGACAACACTTAAAGACACTAACATGTTCTAAAATGGCCATAACTTTACGATTTTGTGGCCGATTTTATTTTTATTTTTATTTGGGGTAATTTTTCGAGATCTACGCAAAGGAAGTGTCGGTTTTACAAAAAAATTAATTTGCTGATATCCATTTGTAAGCTGCAAAATTTCGATATTTTTTTTGGGAATAATTTCATAGACACTATGGATCTGATTTGATATATCTTGTTTTGTAGATTACGAATACATCTTTTTATGAAAAAAGTTATTTATAGTTTAGAAGTTATGAGAATTTAAAGTTGGAAAAATAAAAAATAACTAACTTCCTTAAATTATGGGCTGATGTGGTATATGTGTAGTGTAATTGTTGAACATAAGGAAAATATGCATTTTTGTCCACTGAAAATCACAAGGACCTTTGGCACTAAAAAAAAAAAGATGTGGAGATCTATCCCCTATTATGATCCAACGTGGGAACCTATGCCCAGCCGCCCCATATTTTATTTGATTAAGGTCCACTAGTCATAAATTTTTGACCAAAATTGAAAATAGATTAAACTTTAAACTCAAATAAAGCAATATGAGTTTATTTTATTTTATTTATTTTTAACGAACTTTCTATTACACGTCTCTGACTCTGACTTATACATGGCTTGTTGCATTTGAATTCACAAGTGGACAGTAATAGATTGGTTCGTCACATTAGGACTCACATTGGGATTCGATGGTATATCTCTAATCAGATTCTAATTTGCATTTTATCAACCCAACCATAACAGGATTAGAAATCCTCCAACTTCACGGATGCGATATATACAATATATATATATATATATCTATATAGAGACCAGGTGCGGGTGTTAAGGGGCGGACTTTGGGGCGGACCACTTTTAACGACGAAAATGTCGCTTTTAGCGACGAAATTTTTCGTCGCTAAAACACATTGTTTTAGCGACAAAAAATTTCGTCGCTAAAAGCGACATTTTCGTCGATAAAAGTGGTCCGTCCCAAAGTCCGTCTTTTGACACCCGCTTAAGATCCGGACTGTATATATCTATACTTATCTATACTTATATACTAGCATTGGCACGTGCAATGCACGGGAAGGGGACATTTGGGAAAAATCTTTAATATAGCTTTTGCATAAATTTTCTCGAGCTAATCGGGATCTATCATGTGTGAATTAAGTTAAGTTAAAATAGCACGTTGAAAATTGCAATTACAGAACGATAATGTCATGGTGGAGTCGACGCACTGAGATTTACTTACAAAGAGAAAGCAAAAATTGTGCTGTAATTCTATTGAAAATGCAGTCGAATTGCACAGAGATTCACAATCCCACATAACACTATATTTTTCTCCCAATAATGAACTATGGGAAAAATAAAGAGAGAAAAAAATAATCTACTAAAAGAGTAATGTAAAAAATGATTTTCATGTTATCTTTTAGGGAAAATTAGCACAAATCATTCCCAGCCTAAACCACATCCGATCTTGTGTGTGTGTGTGTGTGTGTGTGTGTGTGTGTGTGTGTGTGTCTTTTAACAAAAAGTAATTGCACAATTCCAGTGCTAAAAGCATCTGCATGGCTAATAGATTAATCAGTAAATATTACAGGCAAATTTACAATACCTTACGAATTTGGGGTGGCCACAGAACAACTGGACAAAGAAGTGGACAATGATGAGAGAGAGAGAGAGAGAGAGAGAGAGAGAGAGAGAGGTGATTGTGGATATCAAGTTATACCAGTTTTTATTTTGAATATTTTGAATTTTGAATTAAGATGAATTAGTTTGAATTAAGATGTATTAGATTTAGTTTTTGCACAGGGAAAACCAACTGAGACGTGAAGGGGACAGTTTGAGAGAGAGGGGGAGAGGGGCCACGTAGGTTGCTATACATATATATATATATATAACATATAGATATAGGTACGAAAAAAGGAAAAAAAATAGTTGGAAAAATGATAAGGGTGCCACCTAGGATTACACTACATTGGTATATATACTAGCGTTGGCCCGTGCTATGCTCGGGGCATTATGAAAAATAAATCAAAGTATAATAAATAAAATTTTTAATTAATTATTTGCTTCAACCTAGGCTTTATAATAAATTATCGATGTTTTTTGTTTTTTTTTATTGGTAAAGGTGCACGCACACACACATGACAACCCTACTCACATGGGGGACTGCGGAGCAGCCTCACAAGGGCTGGAGATGGACTGTGAGAACCCACAGTGGTGGCCATGGCAGGGGATTCCCCTCTCAGGATAGAGGGAAAGGTCATACCATTGGGCTAATGTTGAAAAAGTGTATATTTAAAATTGGAGGGAAAGTTTGACGGAAAACTTTTGAAATTTGGTTTTGAGTTTTGTCTTATTCACAAACTAATCTAAATGATATTTTACTTGTCCCACATAGGAAAATTAGAGGAAGTGGGAAGGACATGTATAAGTGGAGGTTGGAGTAAGGGTTGGGCCCCTTGGGGGTACCAAGTTTTGTGAAGAGGGAAGACCTAGGCCCAATTGGGTTTACCACAAAACACACACACGTGCGCGCCGTCGCCGCCCTGCTCCGCTCCGTTCCGGGCTGGGCTTGGGCTTGGGTTTGGATGTGGTCCTACTCCTATATATATATCTTTTCATACAAAATTTATTTGGAAAATAATTTTTTTAATCATAAAGAGTTTTATTTTCAATTGGAGACCAAGTCTCCCAAAAAAACTCCTCCACGTTTTTTTCTCCAACGTTTCTAGTTTTTCTCTCCACGTTCTGCAACGTTATATTTTCCAACGTTCAGAATATATTTTACAAATACAGAAAACTGCTTTCATAAAAAGATAACAATTGACAGAGAGCAAAAAGAGTTACAGAAATATTTCTATACACAGTTTCTATTTACAGTTTCTGAGCAACAATTTCTGAAAGGGTGTGGGTTTTCCGATCTTCCTCCGTGCAAGGATTTTCGAGACAGAGGCGATTTCTGGGCTGCTTTATCCTGGGGACGTCGCGGCCTTCATCCGAACTGCTTGCACAACTTGGGCAGAGCCGCGAAGCGTCTTAAAGAGAGCGACTAAGTCTGCGACTCATCCCAAGAAAAACATCAAAGGCTACTGTTATTGGTAACATTGTTCTGTTTTGCAATTTGTGCAACAACAATTTTAAGACGTTTTTACATCTGCCATGGAATTTTCTATGCTCTCTGTTACCCATGACCTCAACAAACCCTTCAAATTTGAGGGCCTTCACTTTAAACGGTGGAGGATGAAAAGGATGTTTTTCTTAACTACGAAAAAATTGCAATCCTTTTATCTTTCTGAAAAACCCACTGGTTCTGAAAATCCTACTACTGCTCAAATCAGAGAGTCTGACATATGGAATGAAAATGATTTTCTTTGCAAAAATTATATTTTGAATGGACTCTCTGATAGTCTTTATGACTATTATGCAAACTGTGATTCTGCAAAAAAAGTTTGGGATGCCCTTCAGAAAAAATATGACACTGAAGAAGCTAGAGCAAAGAAATTTGCAGTCAGCCGTTATTTGAAATACCAAATGACGGATGATAAATCTTTTGAAGCTCAATCCCATGAGCTGCAACAAATTACTCATTAGATAATTTCTGAGGGCATGGATTTAAATGATCAGTTTTAAGTTGTTGTCATTATTGACAAGCTTCCCCCAAGTTGGAAAGATTTCAAAAATATTTTGAGACACAAAACCAAAGAATTTTCATTGGAAAGTTTGATTACTCGCCTTCGTATTGAGGAGGAGGCAAGAAAACAAGATTTAAAAGAATAGGTTCTTGTTGTTTCCAACAACAAGAAACCTCAAAATTTTTCTAAAAACAAAACCTTGGTTGTTCTGAAACCACCTGTAAAAACCATGAAGTTTCAAAATCAGAATCAGAACAAGAACCGCAACAACAACAAGAATAAGAATGCGAAGCCAAATCAGAATAGGAACATACCCCCCTCAGGAATAAATGAAGCTGGACTATTTGTTTGCTACAATTGTGGTAAGCCAGGTCATATGGCTCGGAACTGTAGGAATCAATGACGAGTTGCTCCCCAAGAAAATCTTGCCGAAGAGCAGCTCGTTGCTATGATTTCCGAGGTTAATATTGTTGGTGGATCCAAGGTGTGGTGGGTAGACACTGGCGCCTCTCGCCGTGTTTGCTATGACCGTGACATGTTCAAATCTTATTCTGAAGCTAAGGACAAGAAAGTGTTGTTGGGTGATTCCCACACCACTACTGTTGCTGGTATTGGAGAGGTTGAATTGAAGTTTACTTCTGGAAAGACTGTCATCTTAAAGGATGTCTTCCACACTCCAGAAATGAGGAAAAATCTTGTTTCAGGCTATCTTCTCAACAGGCAGGATTTACTCAAACTATTGGGGCTGATCTTTTTTACTTTGACTAAGATGGGAGTGTTTGTTGGAAAGGGTTATGCAACTGAGGGCATGTTTAAGTTAAATGTTGATTTTAATAAAATTTCGTCTTCTGCTTACATGTTGTGTTCTTTTAATGTTTGGCATGCTAGATTATGTCATGTGAATAAAAGGCTTGTGAAAAATATGAGTAGTCTAGGATATATTCCACAATTGTCCTTAAATGAATTTGAAAAATGTGAATTTTGTAGCCAAGCTAAAATCACTAAAACGCCACATAAATTTGTCCCTAGGGAATCTGAACCTCTTGAATTAATTCATTCAGATATTTGTGAATATGAAGGAATTTTAACTAGAAATGGAAAAAGGTATTTTATTACTTCTATTGATGATAGTTCAAATTATTCATTTGTTTATCTTATGAAAAATAAAAGTGAAGCTATTGACATGTTCAAAATTTTCCTAAATGAGATTGAAAATCAATTTAATAGGAAAATTAAAAGATTTCGTAGTGACAGAGGTCATGAATATGATTCTGATGAATTTATTGCTTTTATATAAAATTCATGGAATCATTCATCAGAAAACTGCCCCTTATTCCCCTGAAATGAATGGAAAAGCTGAAAGAAAAAATAGGACTTTTACTGAATTAGTAGTTTCTATTTTATTAAATTCAGGGGCAGCTTCTCATTGGTGGGGGGAAATATTATTAACTGTTTGTCATGTATTAAATAGAGTTCCTAACTCTAAAACTAATATTTTCCCTTATGAAATTTGGAAAAGAAGAAAACCAAATGTGGATTATTTTAGAACATGGGGTTGTTTGGCATATGTTAGAATTCTAGACCCTAAAAGGTCTAAATTAGCTAGTAGAGCTTATGAATGTGTTTTTATTGGTTATGCTATTAATAGTAAAGCTTACAGATTTTATGATTTAAAGAATCATGTTATAATTGAATCAAGTGATGTTGATTTTTTCGAAAATAAATTTCCTTTTAAATTTAAAAATAGTGGGGGTTCAACATCATATGATATGCTTAGATTAGTAGAACCAAATGAATATGAACTAGAACCTAGAAAAAGTAAGAGAGTCCGAATCACGAAAGATTTTGGGACCGACTTTTATACTTGCAACTTAGAGGAGGATCCTAACACCCTACAAGAAGCCTTGACTTCTATAAATGCTGATTTATGGCAAGAAGCTATAAATGATGAAATAGAATCATTGGAATCTAATAAGACTTGGCACTTAGTAGATCTTCCACCTGGTTGTAAGACAATAGGTTGCAAATGGATTCTTAAAAAGAAATTGAAACCCGATGGCACGGTAGACAAATATAAGGCACGTCTTGTAGCTAAGGGTTATAGACAAAGAGAAAATATTGATTTCTTTGATACTTATTCACCTGTCACAAGAATTACTTCTATTCGTGTACTAATCGCTTTAGCTGCTATTCATGATTTAGTAGTACACCAAATGGATGTTAAAACAGCCTTTTTAAATGGTGAATTAGAAGAAGAGATTTATATGGACCAACCTGGAGGTTTTATTATTTTTGGTCAAGAAAATAAAGTTTGCAAATTAGATAAATCTCTTTATGATTTGAAACAAGCTCCTAAACAATGGCATGATAAATTTGACAGTTTAGTCATCTCAAATGGTTTTAAAATAAATGAAAGTGACAAATGTATTTATTACAAATTTGAAAACAACACATGCACTATTATTTGTCTATATGTGGATGACTTATTTATTTTTGGATCAAATATTCATGTCATTAATGAAGTTAAATCTTTCTTATGTGCCAATTTTAATATGAAAGATTTAGGAGAAGCTAGTGTAATTCTTGGAATTAATATTACTAGGTCCGAAAAGGGACTTTCTTTAGATCAATCTCACTACATTGAGAAGATTCTAAAGAAATACAATTACTTTAACTGTAAACCAACATGTACTCCATATGACCCTAGTGTAAAATTGTTCAAGAACACTGGTGACAGTGTTAGACAAACTGAGTATGCGAGCATCATTGGTAGCCTCCGTTATGCTACTGATTGCACTAGGCCAGATATAGCTTATGCTATTAGAGTACTATGTAGGTTTACTAGTAGACCTAGTATGGAGCATTGGCATGCTATTGAAAGGGTCATGCGTTACCTAAAAAGGACGATGAACCTAAAATTACACTATCAGAAGTTTCCCGCTGTCCTTGAAGGATATAGCGATGCTGATTGGAATACCCTATCAGATGACTCCAAGGCCACTAATGGATACATTTTTTGTATTGCTGGAGGCGCAGTTTCATGGAAGTCTAAGAAATAGACTATTTTGGCTCATTCCACTATGGAGTCAGAGATGATAGCACTAGCTACAGCTAGTGAGGAGACAGGTTGGCTGAGAAATCTGCTATCAGATACCCCTTTATGGGAGAGACAGATACCAGCTGTCCTAATCCACTGTGATAGTACCGCGGCTATTGCAAAAATTGAGAACCGTTACTATTACGGCAAGAAGCGATAAATACGTCGCAAGCACAGCACTATTAGAGAGTTTCTCTCTTCTGGAGATGTAAGAGTGGATTATGTACGGTCTGAGGAGAACTTGTGTCACGCCCCGGAGCAGCATAAATAGAGAAAAATAAATTTCCTTTATGGGTCCATAGGGAATGACGGGTGAATAACCGCATTGTCATCTAATCAACCAACAAACACCACGATAGGGAGGATGCTATTCATAGAACATAACTTATTAACATAATCAGAGGCTACAGCGGAAGCTATAAAAGGTTTGGAAGCAACAGATGCCCAAGTACCAATTATAAAAGTCTACTAAAACTATTACAACAGCTGGCTTAAAGTCTGAAGCCTATAACAATAACAGCAACAGTACAATAGATATACAACTAACTATTACAAGCAGCACGTCTTCGTCTCCAAGCCTTCAGCTCCAAGACCGGCAGAACATCAGTCTCTCGTCCTCAAGTCCTGCGAAGCTCTAGACATTGGAATGTCCAGGGCATAAACGCCATCAGCTTTGGATACAAAGCTGAGTGAGTACATTAAACAACACTCCTCACCGTTATTGTTCAGCATCTTAAAATGCGGTTAATCTCTTAACAATGGCGTCACTCGCGGACATAGCAGAGGTCTCATTAAACTATACATGAATTCATCGATAACAGAAAACAGATCAAATGAACTCAATAATAAAGATCATGGTATAAATATCTCATCACGTATTCACCAAATCCATGCATGTAACCCATGCATCCACCCATGCATATACCTTTACGTCGGGACGCTGAATCCACGACTGAACATTTATCTCATCATATCCGTACTCATATTCATATCTCTATCCATCTCTGTATCCATACATCAATCTCATATTACAAATCTCTGTTCATTCGTCGATACCAAAATCTCATATCTGTATCCATACGTCGATACAATAATGCCGATCGGAATCACCCGACTAGGCAATAGGTCCCACAATCCCTTGATAGGGTTACCGGTCGTCTACACGGTACCACCTATCTGTAAACGATAGAACGGCACATCGGACGTCTTCAACGATGCGTATACCCTCATTGGTCGTCTACACAGCTGAGAATACATTAGAGCACTAGCCGGACGTAATCGTCAACGGTACACTGGACGTCTTCAACAGTGCATACGCATCACTGGACGTCTTCAACAGCGAGAGGCGCACTAGGAACTCTAACCATCCCACGTCCACCCGACTCGTCAGCCGTTGATCCCACGGATCCCAAAGTACACATATCTCATTATTCCATATAAATTACAGTTTCCCTTTCTCATCATATCTTCTCATCTCTTCATCTCAATATCCCATTTCTCATCAGATTCTCTTATCTCGTCATAACACTATTCCATTTCTTATCAGATTCTCTTACCTCGTCACATCACTATCCCATGCATGCTGACACATGTTGTGAAATGCTCATATACTAAGTACAGGAAATACCACATGCTCTGTATTCAACATATCTACTCATTTCTGATTATTAACATGCTATCGTTCTACTATTCAGTTTGTCAATAACATATGGCAGTTACTTAACAATTAGAGCATCTCATATCGACAGTTAATAATAAATAGTTCATCTTGTAACATTAACATAAACATCATATAAGGCTAACGTAGTATCATGTTTGACTAAGCACATATCCAATATCACGTAGGTACAACCATTAGCAGCTTGGGTACATTACAATCAGCTCATAACATATAACAATAGATAAACAACATTCTGCTCTTACCCAATCGATTGAACAACCATGTCAATCGATTGGACTTTATGTCAATCGATTGGAAATAATGTCAATCGATTGGACTTTATGTCAATCGATTGGACTTAATGTCAATCGATTGGAACAATGTCAATCGATTGGACTCTATGGCAATCGATTGAACTCTGTCTTCTTCTTCAAAACTGCTGGGTTTTATTATAAAACGTTGGGGTCCTCTTCTCTTCTCATGCACGTTATTATACACACATAAACATCACAAAAACAAACCTCTTTGAGTGAGTTAATAAACTCACCTCTCCCGGCGTTCCGTTGACGGCGTCCCGAGCTCCGCGGCAGCGGTTATGGTGAGTTCTCTCTCCTCTCCTTCTCGGTCTCTCTGTCTGTCTCTTCTTCCTCTCTCTGGTCTCCTCTTCTTCTTCTTATTCTTCTTCTCTTCTTCTTCTCTCTTCTCTACCCGAGAGTGTGTGTGTGTAATATATATACAATATATATGTGTGTGTATATATATATAAGAGTATGCATAGATCTTTCTCTCCCAAACACACACAAGCAAACATATATATGTATAAGGGGAAGGGTATATATAGGGAATGAGAGTGCCACACGTCCAAAGCTGAAGGAAAGAAGAAAATGTTTCTCAGGTTATGTCAATCGATTGAATATAATGTCAATCGATTGGAGACAGATATTTGATGTCAATCGATTGGAATAATGTCAATCGATTGGAGACAGATATTTGATGTCAATCGATTGGAATAATGTCAATCGATTGAAGAAGATGGCAATCAATTGGGATGTTGACACGTCATCAATTTTAGTCGGTAGAATGTCAATCGATTGGAATATGTCAATCGATTGGTATCTGAAAAGTGTCAATCGATTGGGAAAACTAATCAATCGATTGGTATCAAAATTCACCAAAAGGAAGAGAAAGTTTATACGAGTATAGAAATGAAATACCAGGTCTTATTAATATACCAAAATACAGGGTATTACAACTTGGCTGATCCTTTGACGAAAGGACTAGCACGAGAGAAGGTTTGTAAAACCTCGAAAGGGATGGGACTAAAGCCCTTAGATAGTTGAGTCACTTGTGATAGTAACCCAACCTATAGACTGGAGATCCCAAGAAATAGGTTCAAAGGGTAATAGCAAGTCATGAAGTGATATGAGTGGAATCATGCTAATATCTATATATGGGGGTAATACTCCAAGTCCATCCCTACAAGCATGACATCCTGAAGGACAGAAGGTTGAGTTATTTATAACTCTTAATGAGATCTAAACTCCATTTGGAGTGGGATACCTAACTACAAGAGTATCCTTGTTAGACTCACCTAGGCGAATGTGGAAGTGAGGCCGCTTCCTATGAAATTATGGGCAAATTCTCTAGATCATTCGCTATACTGGGATATAAGCACACGGCCATAAAGTGCTGGTTTTTGAACTTCACCCTAGTAGGACTGTGTGTGTGGTGTTGTCTGAGATAGAGTTCAAAACTACGATTACTCTAGTATAATCGGAAGCACTATCACTACGTAACGGTTCAAGTTGAAAAACACATTTACTTATGCACAGTCTTATGATACGTTGCTCGATGATCTTAAATCAATTTTTAAAATACAAGTGGGGGATTGTTGAAAAAGTGTATATTTAAAATTGGAGGGAAAGTTTGAGGGAAAACTTTTGAAATTTGGTTTTGAGTTTTGTTATTCACAAACTAATCCAAATGATATTTTACTTGTCCCACATAGGAAATTAGAGGAAGTGGGAAGGACATATATAAGTGGAGGTTGGAGTAAGGGTTGGGCCCCTTGGGGGTACCAAGTTTTGTGAAGGGAGAGGACCTAGGCCCAATTGGGTTTACCACAAAACACACACACGCGCGTGCGCCGCCGCCGCCCCGCCCCGCTCCGCTCCGCTTCGTTCCTGGCTGGGGCTGGGGCTTGGGTTTGGATGTGGATGTGGTCCTACTCCTATATATATCTTTTTATACAAAATTTATTTGGAAAATAATTTTTTTAATCATAAAGAGTTTTATTTTCAGTTGGAGACCAAGTCTCCCAAAAAAACTCCTCCACGTTTTTTTCTCCAACGTTCCCAATTTTTCTCTCCACCTTCTGCAACGTTATATTTTCCAACGTTCAGAATATATTTTATAAATACAGAAAACTGCTTTCATAAAAAGATAACAATTGACAGAGAGCAAAAAGAGTTACAGAAATATTTCTATATACAGTTTCTATTTACAGTTTCTGAGCAACAATTTCTGAAAGGGTGTGGGTTTTTCGATCTTCCTCCGTGCAAGGATTTTCCGGACAGAGGCGATTTCTGGGTTGCTTTATCCTGGGGACGTCGTGGCCTTCATCCGAACTGCTTGCATAACTTGGGCATAGCCGTGAAGCGTCTTAAAGAGAGCGACTAAGTCCGCGACTCATCCCAAGAAAAACGTCAAAGGCTACTGTTATTGGTAACATTGTTCTATTTTACAGTTTGTGCAACAACAGCTAATGTATATGCAGTGTTTTTTTATTTTTATTTTCAGGTCCTTTTTTCAGGTTTTTTTTTGTTTATATGTAGAGGGTCATTAATTTTTTAGAATTTAGATCCTTTTCAGTTTTAATTTATTTTTCTTTTTTAAAATTTAATTTCAGAGATTTGAAAACTTTTTATACAATTACTCATGCGTTTGATTTATAGTCACTGCCATAGGCTACACAAATTGAGCAACCACTACCCACAATCATATCATGCATGCACACTACACACCAACCACAACAATTTGGTTTCAATGGTTACAGGGTGCTATTACACTGAATAATCAATCCGACCAAACCTGCTGAATACTTAAGCAAACAATTTTAAGTAACTATTGACATTTTTTTTAAAAGTTACCACTATTACCAAAGCAACTCCTATTTTTCAATAGGTAAAGTTGTATTGACAATAACCAGTTTATTTTGGCAACAACCACTGTTACTTTGGCAATAGTGGGATTCTTTTTTAATAACTCTTTTTGTCTAAAGATGGGAAAAAATCACCAACAATTTTATTCAAAATTCTTTTCACAATTATGGTTCATTCTACAAAACTGTTTTCAGTTCATGAAAATTACACACTTGAATGTGAAAAAAAGAGAATAAACAAAAAGAAATGAAAAAATGAACGAAATGTTTTTTCGTTCGGCAAAATCATTTAATCCTACTGCAAAATATGTTTTGCAATCAGGTTAAATGATTGTTTTACAGATTGCAGATTAAAATATTTTACACACAAAATATTTTAATCCTATTGCACGAAAAATTAAAATATTAATACATGTGTGTAAAACTACATAATTGCTCGTGTGCCTGCAACTAAAAATCACTTTGTATTTGAGTTCGTAAAAACTGGAATTTGATAATCTGCAATCAGGTAGTTTGACACACATGTATTAATATTTTAATTTTTCGTGCACTGAATGAGAAATTTATGGTTAAATACAATGTAGATTTCAATTTTCATGTATTTAAGCCTTCGAATAAGGTTTTATTTACATATATGCATTCCTTCTTTCCCTGGTCTTTCTGAAAGAAGACATTTCATTTAACCTTACCTTTAATTTAGGCCAATTAGTCAACATTTCTTTAGTTTCTCAGTTTGTTTGTTATTGCATTTTTTTTTTATATTAAGCAATTCAATATGGCCGAAGGTGATTGGAAAGGAGGATCGAACAAAAAATCTCATTTATAATGGGATATGGAAGTTGATCCAAAACAATCGAGAAAATTAAAATCGAGGTTATGTAATTATGGCCTCGTGGTTCTCTTTCTTTTGTTCTAATTTCCGTTCGTTTTTTCATTTCTTTTTGTTTATTATCTTTTTTTCACATTCAAGTGTGTGTAATTTTCATGAACTAAAAATAGTTTTGTAGAATGAACCACAATTGTGAAAAGAATTTTGAATAAAGTTGTTGGTGATTTTTTCACATCTTTAGACAAAAAGAGTTATTAAAAAAGAATCCCACTATTGCCAAAGTAATAGTGGTTGTTGCCAAAATAAACTGATTATTGTCAATACAACTTTACCTATTGAAAAATAGGAGTTGCTTTGGTAATAGTGGTAACTTTTAAAAAAAATGTCAATAGTTACTTAAAACTGTTTGCTTATGTATTTAGCAGGTTTGGTCGGATTGATTATTCAGTGTAATAGCACCCTGTAACCATTGAAACCAAATTGTTGTGGTTGGTGTGTAGTGTGCATGTAAGATATGGTTGTGGGTAGTGGTTGCTCAATTTGTGTAGCCTATGGCAGTGACTATAAATCAAACGCATGAGTAATTGTATAAAAAGTTTTCAAATCTCTGAAATTAAATTTCAAAAGAGAAAAACAAATTAAAACTGAAAAGGATCTAAATTCTAAAAAATTAATGACCCTCTACATATAAACAAAAAAAAACCTGAAAAAAGGACCTGAAAATAAAAATAAAAAAACACTGCATATACATTAGCCCAATGGTATGACCTTTCCCTCTATCCTGAGAGGGGAATCCCCTGCCATGGCCACCACTGTGGGTTCTCACAGTCCATCTCCAGCCCTTGTGAGGCTGGTCCGCAGCCCCCCATGTGAGTAGGGTTGTCGCGTGTGTGTGCGTGCACCTTTACCAATAAAAAAACAAAAAAAACATCGATAATTTGTTATAAAGCCTAGGTTGAAGCAAATAATTAATTAAAATTTTTATTTATTATACTTTGATTTATTTTTCATAATGCCCCGGGCATAGCACGGGCCAACGCTAGTATGTATATATATATATGTATATGTGTGTGTGAGACAACACAATTTCTGTAAGGCAAAAAAAAAAAAAAAATCCCTTGTGCTAAACCCCACCAAAACAAAGGAAAAAACGGTAGTAACAATCTGAGAATGGAGAGGAAGAAAAGGGAGAATCAGCAATAGAAGCACACACCTCAATCCTTCCATTCGACCTCGTATATACCAATGCTCTCCAAACTACCTGCCAAGTCTCTGTTGCGATTCAAGTGCGTTTGTAAATCATGGTGTGCCCTTATCTCTGAACCGCAATTCATCAAATCCCATCTCAATGAATCAATTAAGTCAAATCGCCAAAGAGTCGCTTGCTCGGTGGACAACTCTGAATGCTTTTACTCTCAAGACTGTGAAGCTTTGGGTGAATTAGAAGAAGATATTTACTTTCCAATCAAGAAATATCGCAAAGCCTCAGTCTTGTGTTCTTGTAACGGTTTAGTACTTTTGGGTCTTAAAAACGACAAAATACATGTGTTGTGGAATCCATCCACAAGAGCATATAAAAAATTCTCTGTGTCCTAACTCTCAAAATTTACATGCTTCTTTCAGTGGACTATGTTATAATTCTTTAGTTGATGACTACAATGTGGTATTTATCCTCAACAACATAATCAATTATAAAAATTTTGTAGTTTATACTTGCAAAACAAATTTTTGGTCAGAGATCAAAGAGTTACCTTTTTTTTAATGAAGTCGTATTACACGAAAAATGTTGTCACAGTAAATGGAGCACCACACTGGATTTTGGTTATAGAGAAAAGGGCATAATGACGTAGTATCGATTGTTTACTTTGACTCAGTAGATGAAAAGTTTAAGGAGGTTCCACTACCAAACTGGACTGGTACTGGAGAGTACTTATTTGGTTCGGCAGTTTTTAGAGGGTGGCTTAGTATGTACACTCAACCCAGTCAGAAGCAACAAATTGAATTGTGGGTGAAGAAGGAATATGGTGAGAAAAATTCTTGGTGTAAGTTAATCTCAATCCCATCTAACAATGCAGGAGATACAAACTTATACTATGATCTAAACCCTTTTGTGTTATATATACAAAGGAAGGTGAAGTTGTGTTGATGAACCATTCTATAGTACTTTCTATGATCCTAAATTAAATAAGGTGTGGAATATGAGACACTCAACTGGTGTTAGGTGTCCCTCGGGAGTGGTTTCCTATGTGGATAGCCCAGTTTTGCCCTCCTGTGACAAGTTGACCAACAGGCAAAAAAGAGGAAGAAAATGAGAAATTGAAGGATTTGTAAGGAGGTAATTAAAATAATTGTTCTCTGCCTTAATTTTGCTTCGATTATTAAAGTTGTGTCATGTTTTGCAACTGCAAAACATATTTTGTTCTTTATGCCTTTTATGGTAAATGAGTGAGTAATGATATGATCATTAAATTTGGTTCCCAAATATACCACGTATAGCATCATTAGCCGTGTAGTTGTTGTACCACATACAGGGGACAATGCTATTTGGATTACATGGTAAAAACAGACCAAGGCTGGTTTCTAGCTTTTTTAAGGGGCAATTAGTGGAAAGGACTAATGCACGAGATTTTGTAGTATTAAGGACAATTTAAATCTATCATTAATGATAAGTTATCTCCCTATTTCTTAGATTAATATGCCCTCATCTTCATCATCTAACTCTAACCACCATTACCACCACCCCTACCACTTCTGCCACCTCCAACCACCACCCCCACCATCTCCGACGACCACCTCACCACTTCCGGCGACCACTCCATCAAGACACTGTTCGCTAAAAAAAAAAAGTGAAATTTCACTTAACTTTTCCTATAACAAGTGAAATTTTACTTTATTTTTGTATATTCTGTTCATGATTGAATCACAAAAACCAGATTTTTTTAGTTTTGTTTTGAAAAAAATACATCCCCTGACCCTTGTTTTTGAGCAAATCGTTAAAAGCCAATAACAGTTGCAACAAATTTTTTTTGGGGCAATTTGATAATCAAACCTGTTAGAATTCAGATCCAATGCCTACAAGTTCAATTTTTTGCAACAATTTGACCTGAAAACTAATTTTTTCACCAGCCAACCATGCCAAAACAGAGAATCAAATTAAGACTGAGATTGCGATAAGATCTTCGAACAAGGTGAAAATCGAAGGAAACAGACCTTCCAAACTGATCCAATGCCTTCGAGTTGATTGTTTCGCAACAGTTTTCCTTCGCATCAAATTTTCTCACCAACCAAACACTCTAAATCTGAAAATCGAAACTGAGATTCGAATGAGATCTTCAACCGAGGAGAGAATCACTCGAAGCAAACATTCCAAATTGACCTTGGAATAACATCTCAATTGCACGCCAATCAAACAAGCAATCAATAGATAATTGTGTTCCTCAAATTGAAATCTCAGTTTCTAAAACTTCTAGGGTAGTTTGGGAAAAAAAATGCAGAGTTTGTAATACCCTGGATGTTTAACAAACTAAAGTTCTATCTTGAAGGACTTTTCAACAAACTAAGAAATTTAGTGGACCCTAAACTCTTGAGAGTTGGCTCTAGGGATTTTCCAATGATTTTCCCCTTTTTTATAGAGCATCTGCAATGAAGATGGTTTTTTTTTTTTCCGCTAGAGAACATCACTTTTTTGCTATGGTTAATAAAGGCTAGCTAATAAACAATGTAGGGTCTCCAGTGATATTTTGCTTACTACCACTAAGTGTCACTTTTCCTTCCCTTGGATCCCACATTCAGTGGCTATAATAATTTGTACAAATGACAGTAAGGAAAAGAAAAAATGTTGTCTAAATTTCTATCATAACTAAGCTAAAATGCTAGCCACAATTAGCGCACACACTAACAAACCTTGGTGGGATCCACACGTAACACACATCTCCCCAATGGAGCCTTCATTCTCGCTTGCTAGTCAACACTTGACACTAACAATGGAGTAATTAGTATCTCCAGTGTTGTTGCTCTTATAGGGCAGTTCTAGTGAATCTACATAGAAGGTTTGGTTTTGGGCTGTACTCTTAATACTTTACAGGGTATATATGCCGTAGTCTGTGATGGTATTGATGTGAAACTGGTAGCTTTGAATTTGTTATTTTCTTATAATCTGAATGGTTCTTCGTATTTGAAGTTATTGAATGTACCGTTAATTGTTGACATCGTTATTTTGAGATCAATTTTTTGATTTGCAATTCATTGTTGTATGATTTTGTTATGAAAATTTCATATGACTTTTGAAGGTCACAGAGGCAAGTGAGGCGCTCCTTCAATAATTAATTTTTCATTCAGGCTTTTTTGTTTGTTGCATTGGAAGTAATTCTGTTATATATAAGTTCATGTTTGAAAATGCAAATACATACAAAACGACAGTGTAAGCCAGAAACTTTTATTAGTGGGTCATTCAATAACTTATACTCTGTCAAAGAACGATTTTGCACACTAAATGAACTGAAATAAAATGTAAACTAATTATAGAAATCTCCCCAAAAATCTCTATTTACTAAACCTTTTTAATTTAGACCCACTCATCATTTAATTGTACTGTTAGACCCAAAGAATCAGAAAGTATTTGGTGATTGGTCAACACCCCCAAATTAGTGTGAAAATGGTACAATTTTACCCCTGGATATATACATACATATATGATTATATTAACTGAAATATTTCCTTATATTTAGCATATCTTAAAGTTTATCATAAATCCCTAAATTGTAGGAGATAAGGATTTAACATCAAAGTCCTATACACACATGTACACGTCAAATATATATACTGATATATATGGATACATCTAGTTATATATGAAAATATAAATAAAGATAGTTATTCTTATCCCATTAATTCTGGAGTTATTTTTGGGACAAACAAATAATTATCATGATTGTAGGTATATGTCACGCCCCGACGTAGCATAAATATGGAAAGCATTTAATTTCCTTTATGGACCCGTAGGTCGTGACAGTTTGAAGGATCGATTCCGTCCCAAACGTCGAATAACATAAAACTATTAATCAGAGTAGGGCAATCAAGGCTTATAAAAATTTTTCTAACTTATTACAACTTATGGTACGGGGTTAACTAAGGCACAGACCGCCTTGAAATAAAACAATAACTTAAAGTCTATTACAGTCATCCTTATTACAAAACCAAATCATATCTTAAAGCATATAAACATAAAGCATATAAAAGTAAATCTCTTCTCAGCAGTTGATCTCAATTAGCATAGTCATAAGGTTCATCTTGATTATAACCTGCAAAGCCTGAACACGAATGTCCAGGACGCATCAACGCCGTCAGCTTCAAGAAGCTGGTGAGTATTAAAAACATAACTTTGAATGTAAAACATACTCATTTACCTTTTTCCCATTTCCATTTAAAAAACACAAGTTTATATTTAAGATAAAGAGCTCGTTTAGAAAACAACCACAACATTATTTAAAAGATAAATTCATACATATGTGACCGTGTATGAGAACGATGCACCATCTCATCTAACCGACTCTTTTCTCTCGACAAAACCCAACAACCCTCTATCCTACTCCTGGTATCTTTGAAACACTAAGATAGCCACACTTTAGCAACGGGGCGCCAGGGAGTGTCCAGTTTGCCTCACACTTTGGTCCGGGGTACCAGGGAGTGTCCATTGCCTCACACTTTGAATACCCTAACCGCCATGCAAATACCGGGGCAACCCCTCACACAGTATCCAGACTCGAGTTATCAGGGAGTGTCCGTAGGCCACACTTTAGCACTTCCATGGGTGCCAGTGAGTGTCCAAGTTCGGCGTCACACACTTTAACGCTTCCATGGGCGTCAGGGAGTGTCCATATTTGCCACCTTCGCATTTCAAAGACACCCTCTTCCACATTTTCAACTACAACCACAACCACAACCACAACCACGACCACAACTCAAACTCATACTCTTTCCACACTATCATTACTCTTTTCCACCCTACCATTACTCTTTTACACACTACCAACACTCACCATGCATGTACAACTGACTCCACATGAATGTCATCAAACTTTAAACATAAAGGAATTCACAGAATTATAGAAATAATACGCGTACGGGGATTGAAAATTCGTAATTCATTGCCTTAATCA
Source organism: Hydrangea macrophylla (assembly GCA_033977485.1). NCBI lineage: Eukaryota > Viridiplantae > Streptophyta > Magnoliopsida > Cornales > Hydrangeaceae > Hydrangea > Hydrangea macrophylla. The sequence goes on from CM066991.1 coordinate 156,025,938, forward strand.
TTTTAAACATAACTAATAGCATTCTAAAAACTGCTACTGAAATCCTCGTTTTCTGTCCAAACGGTGCAGAATCTGAGAAAATTGCATTAGACGAAAAGTGTGCAGAATCGAGTTTTGCTTGGGACAACGCGGGCAGAACCTTAAATTTCATTCGTTTTCCTAACAAAAATCTGAAAACAAAATTCTGCTACTGTTAAAATTAACTACCTAAATCAGTAAATAAGGAATGAGTTACATTTGGAGTGAGTTAGTAATACTCACCGTGATGTAGATTGAAGAAGTTGTTGAGAAAGAAATATAATTACGAATTTCCAATTTCAAGCTTTGGCTATGGAGGATTGAGCTCTTCTCTCTCTCTACCAAATTTGAAGAACTCTCTGCACTCTCTTATCTCTCTGTGTATACTGAATTTCTCTTGTGATGGAAGTGCAGAATGTGTAGTGTGATTGGGTGTATAAATACTCAAAACTCCCACTTAGGAACATTGGCCTAACCTCCCACTCATTACCCACTATCCTCCATTAATTAGAAGGAAAGTGCAGCAATGATGTGTAAATATACACTACAATTCATAATGCTCCATTGATAATTGAAAGGGTAGGTGGAGTTGGTGTGGGTCAAGGTGTGTTTGGGTATCAAGCTTATGGCATTAGGACAACACACCTACTACAAGCATTTGCCAAACAAGTCCTAAGGGAAAACTTCAGCAATAATAATTGGGTATAAAGAAATTTGTCCAATCAGTTACTCCCAAAATTCTGTGGAAGTTTAACACTGCGCGGACAGTTTTAAACCTAAACTGGTATTTTCGTGACACGGTGTTTATCACAAAAATACAGAAAATTCATTTTAATGTTAGAAATAGGTTTCTGATTTTATAAAAATACAGTTTGAGTTTTAAAAGAAATAATTCCACCGTTTTGAAATACAGATTTGAAATTTAACACAGGTATTGCCAGTTTTTATGAAAATTGCATTTTGACCCCAAAAGTAATTTCAATTATGAGATTAGTCAAGAAATAAATTTTTCACATTGAAATTAGAATATAAACAGACAATGTATATTTAATTTTAAATATAATAATGCAATTTTTAAATATAATAATGCAGGAAAAATGCAGGTTATTACAGTATATGCGTTGGAATGAAGATTCAATTTGTAGCGGACTCTTTTTGTTTTGGTAAGCTCTCATCTCGTCGATTTAACGACAAACAAGCATCCATTCATAATTCATCCATTTTCAACACTCCATGTGGTTTTGTTATGAGTATGTGGGGTTTGATTTATTAGATATGCTAAAATTGCAAAAAAAAATTAGCTTAAAATTTGCCACTGTATAATTTTACACTGCATTAGCCCAAAAGAGTCAATGATTGCTATTATAATTTTAACACTGCATTATGAATGACTACAAGAGTAGAATTTTAAACTATAGTATATTTTTGCAATGCGTTGCTATCAAAAAAAATAAATAAGTGAACAATATTATAAGAGTCAAATCTTGTTAGCTATAATTTTTATACTGAAAATCAACACAATAGTCAAATCTTGATAACTATAATTTTTACACTGAAAATCAGCAAACGAATGTAAAATCAACACATTTTTATATTGAAAATCAGACAAATCCAATATCTTAAAAAAGACTAATATAAGCGTACAAGAACTAGCATTAGTGCATATTTTTACACTGCATCTGCAGAAAATTAGAGAATCAACAGAAAATAGAGAATCTGCAAAAATAAAATAAAATAAGGTTCCTGAACTTTGAATCTGCGAAAAATTAGAACAGGGGAGAGAGAGATAAAGAGAGGGAAGAACAAATTTTAGAGAGAGAAGAAGCAACAAACAAAAATTATAGAAAGAGAATGAGAGAATTGCTAGAGAAAGTAATTTTTCTTATTGCATATCAATACAAGAGCTTAAACAACCCATTTATATCCATTTCTAACCCAAAGGAATTCTTGAATGAAGACCCATCTTCTGGTATTATTTCCACTTCCATAATCTGCCCCGATTGGTATGAATCTTGCAACAGAATTAAGGGCAGATCCTTGTCCTTGTCAAGTTCCATTTTGGAATTTTTTTTGTGTGGATCGAATGGCACCAATTTTTGTAGGAGAGCAACTAGACAGAGAGCCATTTGGAGGTGGTGGTCCAGTGGTTATATATATATATATATATATATGTGTGTGTGTGTGTGGGTATGTGTAATTACCTTATGAAAATGGTTGATCTGACGGCATCATGGTGTCGAGAAAAGATATTGATCGATCCAGCGGTGCTCTCTCTCTAACTTTCTCTCTCTATATCACTCTCTCCCTGTGTCGCTCTCTCTCTCTATAGTCTCTCTCCATAGTCTCTCTCCATAGTTTCTCTCATTAGAATAGCAGGGAAAGAATAAAATCGAAGATTAATTTGGTTAATAAATTTTGAAAATGCGTGATTGTCGTGATTGTGGGGTGTGCAAGCTGGATTAGTTAGGGGTAGTCTAGTCCAAAGAAAAACTGTAGACCTATCTCTAAATAGTTTTTTGAGTTGGGTCTATTATAATAAAGATACACTAAATAGGATTTAATGCTAGTTAACCCTCAATTAATTATTAGTGGGTCATTCAATAACTTATAAAAATAGACCAAGTGAGGCAAAACTCAAGTGGCAAAGAGCTTGGCATTTAAGTCCCCTCTAATTCTATGGTATTGGTTCGAAGTTCTAACCTCTACCTGCCCCTCCCCCATGTTATAAAAAAAATTATATATATATATATATATATTGCACACCAAATGAACTGAAATAAAATGTAAAACTTCTAAATCTTCAAAATATAAATAAAAGAAATTTTTTTTGAGTAATTTAAACTAACTAGCTTGTAACTCGTGCGATGCACGGGAGAATATTGTCCAAATTCAATGCGTTAGAAAGTGATAAGAGTATTTGACTATAGAGTTAGTTGAAACATATGCGTTCTTGAATTGAAATTGTGCAAAAATTAAGTTTATGCTTACATCATTCAAATTTGCAACCCAAAGGAAGATTCTTAATTGGCCGAATGATCGGTGTACATGTAGTGGTAAATATGTGACAATTATCAAGTAATCCATGTGGGCAGTGAGTCGGCCCAAAGGAAGGCTACTATCTGACATGACTTATTGTCAGTATTTGATCACTACACGGGGAGTACCACTTACAGTTGATATTTCTGTCCAAAGACTGAATATCAATGTTGTTCTAGGTATCCTTTGATGGGTCCACCATTATGTAAATTATTTAATGTGTCATGCATGCATATATATAAAGTATTTATGATATGTTTATGTTATGACATGTTATTAATTATGAGCATGTTATTTTATTTTATTTTGTTCTCTATTCAGTTTCTGCTACAGCTACAAATGTTTCTGCTCAAATTAGTACTATCCCAATGCTGAATGGGGGAAACTTTAAGGTTTGGAAAGAGAACGTGGAAATCGTTCTTGGATGTATGGATTTGGACCTTGCTCTAAGGACCGAACGACCCACTTCGACTACGGAAAACCCGAATGAGGGTAAAATTGAGAAGTGTGATCGCTCGAATCGCATGAGTCTGATGTTTATGAAACGTTCCATTCCAGAAGCGTTTCGGGGCTCAATCACTAAGAGCACAAATGCTAAAAAGTTCCTCTCTGAATTACAACAATATTTTGCTCAAAATGAAAAGTCGAAAACGAGTACCGTTTTGGCTACTCTGATTTCCATGAGGTATAAAGGAAATGGGAACATAAGGGAGTACATTATAGAAATGTCTCATCTAAGTGGGATACTCAAGGCACTAAAGTTAGAGCTGTCTGAGGACTTGCTCGTGCACTTGGTTCTCATATCTCTTCCTGCACAATTCAGTCAATTTAAAGTGAGTTATAACACTCAAAAGGACAAATGGACTCTTAATGAGCTCATATCTCACTGTGTGCAAGAAGAGGAAAGAATTCAGCGAGACAAGACTGAAAGTGCTCACTTAGCATCAACCTCGCAGAATAATAAAAGGAAGAGAGCTAAGGATGCTGTAGATGTGACACCTCAGCAGAAGAATCTAAAGAAGCAAAAAGAGGAATTCATTTGCTACTTCTGCAAGAAGGGAGGCCACATGAAGAGAGATTGTCCCAAATACGCCGCTTGGCATGCAAAGAAGGGTAAGCTTCTCATTTTGGTTTGTTCTGAAGTTAATTTAGCTTCTATACCTAAAGATACTTGGTGGGTAGATTTTGGTGCTACTACTCACATAAGTATGTCTATGCAGGGTTGCCTGTGGAGCCGGCCGCCAACTGATGCTGAAAGATTCATCTTTATGGACAATGGCAAGAAAGTTCTAGTGGAAGCTTCAGGAAATTTTAGATTATTATTACAGACTGGTGTTTATTTGGATTTGATTAAGACTTTTGTTGCACCGTCTTTTATACGGAATTTAGTTTCTATTTCTAATTTGGACAAATCTGGTTGTGCTAGTTCTTTTGGAAATAATAAAGTTAGTCTATTTCAAGATTCAAAACTTATTGGTACCGGTTCTTTGATTGATAATCTTTATATGCTAAACACTGTTACTTCCTATAATGAAATTCTGCATACTTATTCACGTGGTACAAAGCAAAAATTAAGTAAGAATTCCGCCACCTTATGACACAAGCGATTAGGTCATATCTCTAAATAGAGAATTAAGAGACTTGTGCGTGACGGGATTCTTGGCCCCTTAGATTTGGCAAACTTTCAAGTCTGCATTGAGTGCATTAAGGGGAAACAGACAAACATAAGGAAATTAGGTGCCAACAGGTGTACAGATGTCTTAGAACTCATTCACACTGATATATGTGGTCCATTCTCTATAGCCTCTTGGAATGGACAACAATATTTCATTACGTTCATAGACGATTACTAAAGATATGGGTACTTATATTTGATACATGAGAAGTCACATTCCTTGGATGTTTTCAAGTCATTTAAAGCCGAAGTTGAACTTCAGCTTGGCAAGAAAATTAAGGCTGCCAAATCTGACTGTGGTGGTGAATACTACGGTAGATATGACGGATCAGGTGAACAACGTCCAGGACCCTTTGCTAAATTCCTAGAGGATTGCGGTATCGTCCCTCAATACACAATGCCAGGCAAACCTAGCATGAATGGTGTAGCTGAGATACGAAACAGAACGCTTAAGGACATGGTAAGAAGTATGATTAGTCATTCTTTTTTACCAGAATCACTCTGGGGAGAAGCTCTAAAGATTGCAGCATATATCCTTAATATGATTCCAAGTAAAGTAATAACCAAAACCCCTTATGAATTATGGAGTAGAAAGAAGCCTAGCATTAGGCATTTACACATTTGGGGTTGTCCAGTTGAGGCACGGCCTTATAGGCCACATGAAAAGAAATTGGACTCAAGAACAATTAGTTGCTACTTTATTGGATACGTTGAACGCTCTCGGGGCTTTAAGTTTTATGATCCCACTGCTAGGACATTTTTTGAGACGGGAAATGCCAAATTTCTTGAGGAAGTTAAGTTTGTGGGGGAGATAATGTTAGAGACATTGTCTTTGAAGAGGAATTTTGTGAGACCCGAACCCGAAAAGAATATTAAAATAATAAATCATTTACTCTATTAAGCTGAACTGAGTTGTTTAAAATTTAAATTTATGTGATTTAATTATTTAAGCTGAATTGTTATTAAATTTTTGTTTTTATGCTGAGCTATTAATTATTAAATAATTATGCGTTGGGTTAGAACTGGAAAATTCCATTTTTGGGATTTTGAGTTAGGAAATAACTCTTTTTGGGGGTACTAAGATGATATGGGAAAATTTGGGGAAGTTTGAGAACTCAAGTGCTTGTTTTAAAGAAAGTTGGGGTGTTAAACATAATTTTTAAAAAGTTGAAAAATCAATTTTAGGGAGATACGTTAGTCTCCTTGACTGTATAGTTTGAGAGGGTTACAGTGAAGAAGAAGAGAAGAGAAAGAGAGGAAGAGGGGAAGAAGAAGAAGAAAAAGAAGAAGAGTAAAGGGAAGAAAACATAGAAATTGGGAAGAAAGGGAGGAATCTTCATCTTCTACATCCTAGATAAGTGAAATTGGTTGAAAGTGTGAATTGGGGTTTTTGAATTCTTTCCTTAGAATCTGAAATTAAGAGATTAAAGTTGTAAATTTATGTTTTAGAACTTGCTTAAATGCTCTTTGATATGTATCTATGGTGTGGTATGAAGTTTTCCATGTTAAACTTGAATTTTGGGCAAGTTTGCAAGATGTGTTTTTAGGGTTTGGTAGAAATCCGAAAATTGGGGATTTGTGGGGTTGATTTTGATAGTGAATATGTATTTTATATGCCTTGGGTGATATGTATACAATGTATGGCAAGTTTTGCTTGAGTATTGTTGATTTTGCAATTGTTGGGGTGTTGAAAATTAAGGGTTTTTAAAAAATCCGAAAATTGAGTTTTTGTTTGGGTTTTGATTTTGATGTTTTAAGTGTTGAGAGTATGTTATTAATGTCTTGAAACACTCCTAGTTCAAGTCTTGAAAGGATTGAGTTGGGTTTGAGGTGATAACCACCATGGATGAAATCTGAAGCTTTTGGGTCTTATGGGTTCTTGAAAATTGTTGTTTCAAATCTATTTGTGGGTTGATTTTTGTTGTTATAATGATGTTTTTAATGCTTTGGATTACTCTTACAACAAGTTTGGAAAGAGTTGAGTTGGGAAGAGTTGAGAAGAGTAGTAGAGGTTAGTGTGTGTTCTTGGTGTAGTGTGTGTTCTTGGTGTAGTGTGTGTTTTTAAACCTCTAGCTTATGGGTCTTGCTTGGTTTGTAAAAATTGTTGATTCTAACTTGATATTTAAATTTTCTAGATGCTAATAACATATTTGAGAAGCATATAGAGAATGTTAGTTTTGGGTTTGGAAGAATTGGGTTATGATTTGAGTAAAACACCATTGAAGATGTTCTTGAGCTTTAGAAGCTAAAAATGGGTTCTTGATTTTTATTTGATGGTTGTGGTAAACAATGTTAGATGTGAGTTTTTTTTTTTTATATGCATTGTGAATATTATTTTGAGTATATGTTATTGAAAACTTATGTCTCCAAAAGTTGGTAGAACTTGAAAGCCTCCATGGAAGAGTTGTTATATATATATATATATATAAACTTCACTTGGGTAGAGAGAGAAAGTTAGAAATTAGGGGCTATTTGAGTGTGATTTTGGGAATTTGAATTGTTTCATTTACAACTTAAACTTCTTAAATTTTTATTTATTATGGAAGTTGTTTCTTTCTACATTTTTATTTATTATATAAGTTTTTTATTTCTACTTACTAGTTATGAAGTTGAAGTTTGAGAAATATAAATTCTTTTCAATTAGAAAGCCTAAGTTGTTAATTATTATTATTATTATTTTTTTTTTTTTTTTTTTTTTTTTTGGTATTATAAGATTTGTGAATTATTATCTAAATTGATGTTATATTTGCTATAAAATCTAACTTTTAAGATTTCAGGGACCGAAGTTAGTAGTAGCGGACCCAAGGAGTTGACCGAGGAGCGAGTAGAAATGTGACTTTCATTGACTTGCCGAATTTGAGGTGGGTCTTCTAGATATTGCTGTATTGCAATTTATGTTTATATACATAGCTGGCATGACATGTATGTTGTGCACTTGCATTGCTGAGCTGTTAAACCAAGTAGCTGAAAACTTGGTAATAAGCCGCGAAAGGCTAAAGCTGATGGGCCGGGGTGTGTGAGTCACAACATGTATGAGTTGCATTTTAGTAATGCATAAATGTTGTATTTGTGCTGTGCTGAGCTGTTTATATGCTTAAACTTGCATATTGTTTTATCTAGTTGTCGTGAGTCGTGATTTTGCTCACGCCCACACAGATTTCCTGTGCAGGTACCCATTTTATGAAGCTGAATTAGGAATTGCACTGCTATAGGTCTGGGGTTGCTGTGGGTTGCAATGGGTTGACCACAAGAGTGGTATTTTGTCGAAAAATTGTAAAATGCAGTTTAGTTGTAACTTTTTTAGGATGTTGTAAACACTTAACTTTTAAGTTTGGTTGTGTTGGACTAGGTTAATGTATAATACCTTGGACGTGTGAATATTTTAAGTTCTATCATAAGGTGTTTTTGTATAAATCTGTTAATCACAGGTTAAACTTAATGATGTTGATTAGTTGAGTTATACTAGCAGGTTTTTCGACCACGGCGGATCGGGGTGCCACAAATTTATTCCTAGTCATATTGCTATTGACAATGTTCAGATTCCTATTTCTGACATTGTTCAAGATGCAAATTTAGATATTCAAGACAATGTACAAGAGCTCCCCGTGCAAAATGAAGAAATTATACCTGAAGTACAAACTCAACAACCTCAAGAGGAGACGCCATTAAGAAGATCCACTAGGGAAAGGAGAAATGCAATTTCGGATGATTTTATTGTATTCTTCCAAGAACATGAGTTAGACATAGGGATAGTGGAAGATGATCCAATCAACTTTCACCAAGTCAAACAAAGTTCCATCAATGGTCTCAAGCAGGCTTCCCGTCAATGGTATCACAAGTTCCATCAAGTAATCACCTCGTATGGTTTTGAGGCGAATGTGATTGATGACTGTGTATATCACAAGTTCAATGGGAGTATTGGGCAGATATTTGGGTAACCCACGAATGGATCATTGGAAAGTGGCCAAACGGGTTATGTGGTATTTACAGAGAACAAAGGACTACATGCTCACGTATCGGAAATCAGATCTTTTGGAGATCGTCGGGTATTCTGATTCTGATTTTGTTGGATGCCAAGACAGTAAGCGATCCACGTCAGGCTATGTTTATATGCTGGCTAGAGGAGCTATATCTTGGAAGAGTGCTAAGCAGACACTCATAGCTTCTTCAACCATGGCTGCGGAGTTCATAGCCTGTTATGAGGCATCCAATCATGGGATATGGTTGCGAAACTTTGTCACTGGGCTGCGTGTGGTAGATGGCATTTAAAGGCCATTAAAGATATACTGTGACAATAAAAGTTTCTGGTTGTTAAGGAAAGAGTTCAGAGTTATCAAATTTCGATAGAACATATAGGAACAAACTCCATTATTGCGGATCCGCTGACCAAGGGATTACTTCCCAAGGTCTTTCACGAGCACACTGCTCATATGGGTGTTAGGTTGTTTAACAATACTTTGGTTTAGTGGGAGTTAACTTTGGATGTTCTATTTTTGACATTTATGGTTTTATTTTCTGTAGAATAAAATTGATGGTTTAAAGTTTATCTCTGAATCTAACTATTTTCTATATGCGATTTTGCATTGTTTCGGATTGATCTCAATAAAGACTAAATTAGGACCAGTTGAAAATAGGCATGTTTGAGATCACATTGCATGCAATTTCCATGCTACTCATCCATACTTGATCTATGTCATTGAATGTGTTGGTATGGTGACCATTAAATGTCTAGTTACGATTATGTGTAACGAAAGCCGCCGTGATCCCATATTAATGTAGGAAATGGACCAGATTGAAACTAAAGTGAAGTCCAAAGATAAATAGCACAGGTGCGCGTCTAAGGAACATGTAATATAATTATTTCAGGAATCATATGTAGCCCAAGTGAGAGATTGTTAGGAAATTATATTTCCTAATAAGAGTGGGCAACATATTAATATCAATTATATTATAAGGCTATTAATTAAATGGACTTATATTATGTGGTCTAATTGTAGGAAGCCCATGGGCTTCTACTGGGTATGGGTTTAATGAGTGGATACCAAATACTGATCCTGTTAAGAATAATGGGAACCCTAACATATCAGTATATAAAGACATATAGGTTATGGTCCCCAATATGTCAAATCATTATTCTGCTTCCTCCTCCATCCCATCAAGAGAAGGAACCCATTACAGAATTAAGGATATTTGACTGAGGAAGACATAACCGATCATCATCGTTTTCCTAACGTTTGCTAATTGCTACTATGGATACAAGTATGTATTCTACTATATATTATATCCTAATAATCTAACATGATATGATCCTAAGGCTGTGTTTCTACTGCTTTAGGGTTCTACAATTTTATAGATTAAAGATTCTAACAACTACTCTATACAGTCAGGCTCTAAGAAGGGCGCCCTCTTTTTATTAAAGAGAGGGTTTTCTGTTTTAACCGTCAGATCGTATTTAAAAACTGTGAAATGACAACACTGCCCTTAATAAAAACACGATCTGACGGCTAAAACAGAGGCCCGCTCTTTAATAAAGAGAGGGAGCCCTCTTTAGAGAATCTTTGCTCCTCTATAATACTTAAGAAAATAAGTTAAGAAATATGACACCCTGAATTGGTATGAGCTACAGTTGTGTGGATAGCCTGGTTTTACCCAAATGTGGCAAGTTGACGAAGTGACAACAGCCTAAACATGAAGAAAATGGACAAAAGGAAACAATGAGGTAATGCAAATAGTCTTTCAATCTCTTCAGTTTTTCTTCCATTACATAAGCTTAGGGCTCTGCTTCTACAGTTTATTTCCATACTCCGTGAAATTGACAATATGGCCCAAATTGTTTTTTTGGTTTGTTTTCCCTTTATAATCTAAATGACTCTCTGTGTTTGAAGTAGTTGAATGTACTACTAACTTTGACGTTGTTTTTGGGAAATCAATTTTGCCGTTAGTCACCCATTGCCATGTCATTTTCTTATCACCATTCATATGCTACATTGTCTGGATTTTACTTTTGAAGGTCACAAGAAACAGTGATGCACTCCTTTCCCCCCTTTAGGCTTCGTTTGTTGTAGTAAAAGTAATCATCCTGGCCAAAAAAAAAAAAAAAAAACCTAGTCATTGGTATTCGCTGATGCTGAATACCGTTTTCAAGAAGCTCTCTTTCCTATGAATTCATGTCATTGTTTTTCAAATGTATAAGTCATATTGTTCTTGTGCTTTTCAAGATAAATGTCTTCTTCTTTTTGTGCAAAACCTGTTTGTGCTAAGCATCCCGCTTACATTATAATTTTCCCAATCCAAAAAGAAAAACATTAGCCTTCTACATACTCATTCACCCTTTTGCAGCTTCATAAAAGAAGCTTTCTACAATTGACATTAATTACCCTCTTCTTCCTCAATTTAGTTCATGGATTTCGTGGAAAATGAAAAGAGAATACCGAGGTGAAGATTCATTTTTTTTTTTTTTTGGTTTTTTGTTGTGGTCAATAAGAAATAGAGTAACCAAAAGAAATTAGAGTGAAAAATGTAATCCAGTTGGTGTTCATATCAGGGTCATCAATGCAGTAGGATTCAGGGCCTTCTCTGTAGCCCCATGACTACACTATAGCGTTCCCCTTTCTAGGGAAGGGTGTTTGTGTTCTATTGTTTACTAATTGTTTTTTTTTTTAGGAATAGGAAAAGAGAACACTGAGGTAAATGTTTCTTTTTGTTTTGTCAGTAAGAAATACAATGAGCAGAAGAAATTCATGTGAAAACAAAATTAAAAGTTTCGAATTTTTGAGTCATTTCTCTTCCTCTTTTCTTTAGTTACTAACTTACTACTTCTATATTTTAAGTTTAAAATTTTTTATTTGTCTCAAGGTATGTGAGCATGGAGAAATCCACTTGAGGAGTTTTCCTTGGCGCTTTTCTATTGTCCTTCTCCTAATACACAAGGCAAATGGAGCCGAAGGGCAGAACCTTAATACCAAAGAATTTCCTTTGTTGCTCCAGCCTAATTTATAAGGTATAAAGAGTAATCCACCTGATGTTAAAGAGTATTATCATCAATGCAGTAGGCTTCAGGGACTTCTCAGTATCCCCCTGTGTAAACACTATTTTTGGCTGCAATAAATAGTCTTTGCCTTTTTGGGAGGTGTGTTGTGTTGTGTTGTAATACTTGCTAATTATTTTCTTCCGATCTTGTCCAAACATGGGCAGTATTTGGATTACATGAAGCTTGATCACTAGCTTTTGCTTACATGACAAAGACCCAAGCAAGTCTAAGTAAAAGGATTAGTTTTCCGCTCTGGTTTAGAGGGTACTTTGCACTTATTTTTTTATACTGACTATGTGGCAGTTGTAGTTTCAGGTTTTAGTCAAGCTAATATGGTTACTCATCCATTGTTATGTCATTTTATTGTGATGATCAAGTTGAAACATGCTTTGGACTTGAATTTTGAAGGGAACAATCTCTATTTCTTGTCCTTTGGGCTCTGTTCAATGCATTGAAAATGATTCTCTTGGCAAAGATATACTCCTAGTAAATAGTAGTTAATTGCAAAAATATTCCCGTTTGATTGGAAGAATGAATGGCTGGCCGTAACATTGCTTTTGGAACGATAAGAATCATTCCCTGAATGAGGGAAATGCATACGGACAACAAGTGAAAAGAACATCATGATAGATGAAAAGTTTAAGGAGGTACCACTACCAAACTGGACTGGTGATGAGTACTTAATTTGGTTTAGTTGTTATGAAAGGGTGGCTTAGTATGTATACTAAACCAACTGACAAACAACAGATTGAATTATGGGTGATGAAGGAATGTGGTGAGATAAATTCTTGGTCTAAGTTAATCTCAGTCCCATGTAATAATTTAGGAGATACAAACTTATACTATGAACTAAGCCCTCCATGTTATAAAAAGGAAGGTGAAGTTGCGTTGATGAACCGTTCTATATTAAGTAATTTGCTATGATCCTAAATTAAATAAGGTGAGGAGTATTACACTCTCAACTCATAAGAGGGCGGCCCCTCAAGAGTGATTTCCTATTGGATAGTCTAATTTTACCCACCTCGGGCAAGTTAACCAAGAGGTAAAAACAAGAAGAAAACGGGAAACTAAAGGATTTATAAGAGGTAATTCCATTACTCTTTCTCTATCTTCAGATTTGCTTGGATTATTAAAGTTGTTATGTTTTTCAAATGAAAAACATATATAGTGTTTGCTTTATGCCTTTTAAGGTAAATGAATGAGTAATGGTATGATCGTCAAATTTGATTCTTGAATACTTTAATAGACGTAAATATTGTAGCAGTAGTTATAGTAACACAAACCATGACGTATGGTACCTCTCTCATATCATTTGTAATATTTCAAATTTGAAAACAATAGTGTCATGGCCGAACCCACATGCAGATCAAGCCCCCCCATATTTATGAAAATTTGTGGGATATATGCTTAATTTTAACATTTGGAAATTAATTTAGAAATTGGCCCTCCCAAATTTTGTATTTACAACATAAACCATTCATATAAAAGTCAATTCAAAATCAAATGCCCCAAGCCTATGTTTATTTTGCAATACTAATCTAGGGATACAAGAACTAGACTAATAATCCAGTTTAATTTAATAGTCCGTTGTTTGGGTAGGCCAAATAATGATGGATTAATTGCAATATCAACTTAATATATAGTCCCCATATGGAGGACCATTTACTCCATGGGATGATGGGAGTGACAACTTAAAGTCCCTCATAATAGTAAAGGGGAAGAGTAATACACCATTACCCAGCTTGAGAGACAAACAAGGCCTAAATCTAATCAACACAACTACTCTTTCGACTATCTATCTCGCACGAAAAATATGTATAAATTGACCAAAATTTTTGTCTCTCTAAACCCCCGTTAACATCCTTTAAATTACTTTTTGGTAATACTTGGGATACATCTAAAGACGCAACTTTTCAGACATAACCTAAGAGATGTGTCAATCTCTCTCCTGCATCACTATGGGGTCCAGTGACATCACAAAAGATATATAAACACATCTTTTGAGTTGTGTCCCAAAAATTATGTATTTGGGTGTGTCACTATATCCAATCTTTACTCATTACTTTTACTTTTCCTCTCGTCCAAGGGGCAATTTTTGGTTTATTTAGATGGCAAAAACACAACCAAGCCCACTAAGCATTAGGCTGTACTTTATAGGGTATACATTTAGGGATGGCAACGGGGCGGGTATGGGACGGGGTCCCCATACCCCGCCCCCGCCCCGCTTCAGTAAACTCTCCCCCCGCCCCCGCCCTGTCCCGCAAAGTGCTCTCCCCGCCCCCGCCCCCGCCCCGCCCCCGGGGTCCCCGACCCCGCCCCGCCCCGCCCCGATTATGTTTTTTTTTGGTACACAAATTGAAAAAGCAATTTTTTTAATGCATTTTTTTCTCTAATAGTGCAATTTTTTTAACTTACCCAATTAGTTCCCTAATAGTGCAGTTTTTTTTTTTTAAATGGTAATACACATAACTATTGAGGGGTAAAAATATAAATACAAGTATATTCGGGGCGGGGGCGGGTTTTTTGACCCTACCCCGACCCCGACCCGGGTTTTCAAAACCTCCCCCATACCCGCCCCTAACTCTATTAAGCCTCCCCCATACCCTACCTATTAGGGACGGGGCGGGGCGGGAAACCCGAAAAACCCTCCCCATTGCCATCCCTATATACATTCCATAGTCTGTGATATTGCCGATGTGGCACTAGTACTAGTTTTGAATTTTTATAATCTTAATGGTTCTTAGTATTTGAAGCAATTGGATGTACTGCTAATTTTTGACATTGTTGATCAGTTTTCTGATTTGTGATCAATTGTTGTGTTTATTTATTTATTTATTTATTATTATTATGAAATTTCGAATGAAACATAGAATGGAAGGTCACAGACTCACAGTCAACAGTGAGGCGGTCCTTCATTAATTTATTTTCTTTTGTAAATGTGTTGTATATAACTGCATGTATAAAATGCAAATGCATACTAAACCATTCAATAACTTATACTCTGTCGAATTGTTTTGCACACCAAATTATCTGAAATAAAATGTAAAATTTCTACAAAAATTGCATAGTTTAGTCTAGTTACTTTCAACAAAAATTGAAGTAGTGTCTATTTTTTTCACAATTGATATGTAAAAATGATGTAGGGTCCAATTTATTAATTTTCTTCACAATATATAAGTCAATTACATTTAATACAAATATATAATAATGTTGCATTCTTTTTTTTTCTTCTTTTTTTTTTTTAGGATAGCTAACTCAAAGGGAAATCAAAATAGCACGTAAATAGTTTGAATGAGATTCTCACTCTTATTGTTATTCATATCATAAAATACTAAATCACAAATCTTGTTAAATATTGCCCTAAGCCCAAATGTTTCCATTCACCAAGCTGGTTGTAGTCTAATTGACATAACTTCTCTCTTTCCAGTAGAGAGAGAGTGTTTGAATCCCCATAGGGGATTATACTTGCTTAGTAGTTGCTTGTCCCCAGTTATTCTTCAGTTGGAATGAGTGGCCCTTATTGGGCTTTACTGTGGGACTTTGGGATTGAGTTGAGGCAGAGGTGTGCGTGTGTATAGGGTGTGTGTATCCAGTCCGGATCCAAGTAAATAGTATAAAAAATAAATAAAAAAAAATAAAAAAAAAAAAAAAAAACCCAAAGGTCCCCAGTCACAAATTTTGCTAAATATTGCCCCAAGTCCAAAGGTAGTAAATTAGTAATGTTCTAAAAATGAACAAGTTAACAATTCCCAACCTTGACTAATCTCACCCAAACACGGCCTTGGAAGGTAGTAAAACATTGTTCAGTATCCAAATAGTATGAAATTGGAGTATCATTTTGGCCCGAATTTGGTATTCCCTTTTAAGCCGCACCAAATCCCTGCTCGGAACTCTCTCTCTCTCTCTCTCTCTCTCTCTCAACTCTTGGCTGTCATCACCACCGCCACTCACAGCCGACCACCGCCGCATCACCACAACTGCACACTGCCGACCACTGCCGACCATCACTCTCGGTACCCTCTCTCTCTCTCTCTCTCTCTCTCTCTCTCTGCACGTACACACACTGACATACTTTGTGTGTATCTGTGTTTGTGAGTTTTCTTACGGATTTTTTTTCTTTTTTTCTTTTTTCATTTGGGCATGCAAAGAGGAGACAATACAGAGGTGGGTCCGGAGGTTTGTTTGTGAGGGGGCATATCTGTGTGTGTTCTTAGATACTGGTGGCTGTAGATTTGCAGAGAGAGAGAGAGAGAGAGAGAGAGAGAGAGAGAGAGAGAGATTGCTTCTGCATTTTGGGGTTTTGGGTGTCATCAAACAGGGTAAGGTTATGGAAGAACAAATGGTTTACCAAGACTATTCACTAACTCTTCGAACAAATAAGAATTTCTTGATTCTGGCTACTCAATTGAGAACCTCAGTTTACTGTTTTGGAGAAAATATTTGGAAAGTATTAGGGTGGAGAGTAATGACTGGTTAAGAACTTTTTGGGTTCCTTTGTTTTCAAATTGATTTTGTTCTTTGAGTTCAATTGTTTATTTTGTGTGTGTGTGTGTGTGTGTGTGTAAGGGTAAATTGGTTACTATGTTAAAATTTCACCGACACCACCCACCCAGTAAATAAAATATAAAATATAAAATTTTGGGTAGTGCATTCGGCATGGGCAATTACTAGTTAGCTTACAGTGAATGATTCGTTGCCTTTGGATTCAAATTTGACAGTGTATGAATCTTCATATTTCGATTCGCATTCAGATTGAATGCACATTATAGCTTCAAACGAGGATCTTTTCAAATTCTCATTGGAATCCCTCACATGTTAAACCCAACCAATTTGGGTTTATAATTAAGGAAAAATCACTCAAATCAAATACGAGTTGTTGTTTATATATATATATATATGGTGAGGATCTCAAGCGGACATCAAGGGACGGGTTTGGGACGGACCGAGTTTTAGCGACGAAAAAGTCGTTTTTCGTCGCTAAAACAATGCATTTTTAGCGACGAAAAATTTCGTCACTAAAAGTCGGTACATCCCAAACCTATAGTTGTCAAATCGGGATTCGTGTCGTAAATCGAAATGAAACATGTGAATCGAATCGAGATTCGCGAATTGTGAATTGTGAATCGTAAGATTCGGTACGGTACAAAGTACACCTCTTCCATAGAGGCAGGTAGTAACCTAACCTTTATGAGTTTGTTCAAGAGGGGAGCCCTCTTATCTAGCAATGGAGAGATCTCCATGTGTGGTGTGATAAGGAATCCTAGAAAGGATCGATTGAAACTCCCTCCAAGGTCCCACGAAGATCTCTACGTACTTGTCCAGTCCGATTCAGTAACAAATTAAAAAAGGGAGGCTTGGTCTAAGGTCCCTAAGACTTAGTCAAGTTGGACTATAGGAAAAGCCATAAACAAAAACCCACACAAGGACACAATAATAAAACCATTACATACTTAAACCCGTCATAGTTACATTTAATGGCTGAAGTCCTACAACTATTAAAACTCAGACCAAACTACCCTTCCCACCACCACCAGTCTACCTATGTTCTCTTTCTCACTCAACGATCTCTTTCTCTCTCACTCTATGCTCTCTCTCTCTAAGATATCTCTCTCTCTCTTAGACTTTCTCACCACCAGTCTACATCCACCACCACCACCACCACCAATGACTGCCATAGCCGCCACCACCATGTGCAACACCACTGCTGTCGCACACCACCACCATCGCGCACCACCACCAACAACGCAAGCACCACCTCCAGCCACCACAACCACCGCCACTGGTTCATCACCTCCATCGTCATCTTCGACCACCAATCTTTCTTCTTCATCTCCGACGACATGCAACCTTGTGATTGAGATCTAGATCTAGATCTATGGTGATTGAGATCTAAATCTAGATCTAGATATTGATTTGGATGTTGCCGCCATAATGAACTCCGACGACCACCAACAAGACCACCATGTATGAGTTAAGTTGCAAAATGTACAATCTTAAGTGAAATTTCACTTAACATATGTTAAGTGAAATTTGACTTAATATTTTTGAAGTGAAAATTTTAGATTTTTCAATGAAGTGTCACTTATTTTCTTAACTAAAAATCCCATCTTCAGTGAATTTGCAAAGGTAAGAGAATTTTATAGATCAAGTTAAAGTCAAATTTCACTTAACTTCATTACAAATTAGTGAAATTTGACTTAACATATCTTAAGTCAAATTTGACTTGATATTGCTGTTTCATTCAAAATTTATTCCCCCAGTAGAGGGATCGGAGGAATTCGAACTTCTAGAATTGTTCATAGAAATTACATTTGACCACCACTCTCGTGCACCACCATGAACTACCACCACCATCATCGTGAGCCATCACCACCACCACCATCGCAAGCCACCACCACTTTCCAAGAGGAGTCACGAATTGTAGGTGGGATGATGGGTGGTGGTCGCCGGAGGTGGTATTGGTGGTTGCCGGATGTGGAAGTGGTGGAGGTCAGAGGTTAGGCATGGGTGGTGGTAATGGTGGCTAGGGTTTGGTAGTAAGGTTAGATGATGAAGATGAGGGTATGTTTGTCCAAAAATGTTCTTAGGACCTTAGACCAAGTTGTTTTAATATGTATCCTTTAGTCCAATTTAGCTTGTCCTAATACCCTTTTCACAATTTTTCCCATTAAAAAAACCCTATAAACATATCATTTTCTTTTCTAGGCTTGTATAAACCTAAGTTGCACGAAGCATGAGCGGGGACGGGAGCGGGAGCGCGAAAGCGGGAAAACATAAAAGAGTCTAAGGTTTGGGGCGTAAAGGGAGCGTCTATGTGAATAAAATGTATATATGTATACTATATATATATATATATAAAATATAATTTACAGTAAAATTATAATTTTCTTGGGTAATTTAGAAAAAAGACAACTAAAAGGTAAGGGTGCAAATGACAACTAACTCAAGTATTGTGGTACATTGCAAAATTATTAATTATTTTCAAGTTGATTTAGAATTCTAAATAAATGTGGGGAATAAACAAATATTTAGTTAGTGGGTTGGTCCATAATAATAAACTATTAATGGAAAAAATGTCATTGAGTTGGTCTGTATAATAAGTTGAATAGAAGAGTATGCAATGGTCAAAATTGGTTGGTAGGTTGCTTGACATAAATGTTTTAGAGTAGCTAAAGGGGGTCCCACATTTTAGTATTCTCATGTAGAAAGAGAAAATATATTTTATACTGAATTGACTTAAAGTCTTGGAACCTCCCAAAACACGATAAGAGTAAAGAGAAGCTTCAGTTTTGTGCAAACCCTAGTATTTCATAGCAGCGACTAGGGTTAAACAGTGGGGAAAAGAGAAGATCGAGAGAGTGATCACTTCTCTCTTTCGAAAATACCACTATGGTTTCACAGTGGTGAAGAGAGACGAGTGACGAAGAGGAAGACGATGAGAAAAGCTATCACTGGAGGTATGTTTTCGTAGATCTCCTTTTTGTACTTGTGTTACGAAGGCCGAAATAGTCGAACCAATTCGCCGGAATAGTTGAACATACATTTTTTCTTCTTCGAATCTTCGTTGGGAGACTCGCGAATTAGTGGTGTGAGATTTGCGATTCCCAAACCATTCTCTTGGAGAACCGCAGAATCGCGGATTTTGATGAGATTCATAGGGCAAAGTAGCGATTCCTGCAACTAATAAACATATCCTTTTTTTTCTAGGCTTGTATAAACATATCCTAAGTGGTTGAAAAGAGGGTTGGTAATCAATTTTTTTAGAAAAAAATTGAAAAAAAAAAAAATTGGAAAAATTAAGTTTTGTGCCTAGCAGTCAATTGAATCGTAAGAATTGCGAAGCGAATCGAATCGTAAGATTCACTTGCGAATTGTAAGATTCACATTCGACTCTTGTACATGTTCGATTCGTGCATCGATACGTATCGTTTTTATGATGAATCGTATCGAATTGTAAGATTCGTATACCGAATCGTACGATTTTGATAACAGAGCCTTAGAAGCAGGAATCTTGACAAGCGGTCACGCTCCCCGCCCCCGCTCCCGCTCCCGCTCCCAACCCCGCTTCCGCTCCCGCCCCGCTCAAGAAGAAACCTTTGAAACCTCGTAAAGTTTAGCGCTTTTCCGCCCCCGCCCCCTTTCCCGCTTCGTGCAACTTAGAACAGAGCCCAAACCCGCCCCTTTAGGTCCGCTTAGGATCCGGATTGTATAATAATAATAATAATAATAAAATAATAATAATAATAACCTAGAATCATTCACGATAAGGAACTTACCTCACAAGATTTATAAGTGTGAAATCCTCCTAAGTCTCAAATGCGTATACTTCCTTTGTCTCCTACTTATTAGCCACCAAGAGCCCGTTTGGCTCATGGATTTTTAGGGTGGATTTTGATTCACCCTAAGGTTACTTGTAATCTTTATATTTTCCCTTGTTTGCTTCATGGATTATTTACACGATTGTGTGTCCCACTGGATTTAGAATCCACCCAAATAGGGTGAATTTTCTAGATCCTAGGTTGGAGGTGGTATTCTCAAATATTATCGGAGTTTTGATATTATAGTTTTTGTAATACCTAAACTAGCCTATATAGTTGTGAAGAGTTTATGTTAGGTTAGAAAACAATTTTGTCATTCTCTCTTATGTGCTTGTTTAGTTAGTGACCTCAATTAGGCTTTGTTTGGCAACTGACTTTAATCAATCTTGCATATCCCATGGATTTAATAGTCGACATTTTCTAAAAAAGAATTAAAATTGACGTAAAATCGAGAATTCATAATTTTAAGTGGATAAGTTATTAAGAAAATATTGGCCTTTTGATATAGCCATACTTTTGCTACATTTGAATGAAAAAGTAATCAGGTTTTATTCGATGTAAATTAGAGGTAGATATATGTTTTGCGTTTCTGAAGATAATTAAGCTTGTGTTATAACTTAAAAATATTTATATGCATATAAACTGGTGACTTATGTTTATTTCTCTCTTATTATTTCTAATTCTTTCTTGATAATGTCGAATCAACTTTTGGACTTAAACCGTTAATTGTCTTAACCATCCTTCATCTATAGAGATGTGACAAGTGAATTTAAGCTCATCCTTTGTTTTATCCTCCAAGGGTATCCTAGGTATTTAACAATATTCCTATTTCATTTTTGTTGCCCCAACCAAACACTTGATTCTATATCCAGCTAGGATTACACGTTTGAACCAAACATTTACAAGGATTCAGATTCCTAGCAAAGTCATTACTGGTGTAATGATTCCTGGTAATCAGAATCCGCAAAAAAACCGTGAACCAAACGGGCCGCAAGTGAAAAATATAGAAGCAGTAGATGAGTAAGTGATTTGCAGCAATTACAAATACCTATTTATAGGACTTCACTAAGTCCCTGAGGATTCTTCATTTGCTTGGGAGGAAGCATGGTGTTTTGGATCCATTAGGGATTCACATTCTTTGGTAAGTCAAGACGTACTTAGTTCTTGGTTCACTTAGAAAATCTAAATTCACCTAATCTAATTTAGTACAAGGATTCTAATTCCTTTGTATGTTCAATGAACATTATTCTCTAATAACATGGAACTTTTCCATCCAATTCCATTAACTTTCTAAATTATTGATATACCCTCTTGACTTGACATTTACAATCATACTCAAAATCAAATTGCAACTTTTACCCAAATAATAGATAATTGATATGTGAGTACTCCCGCTTAGCAATTTTACTTATTAGTCCTTCCACCAACTAATATTCCATTTAAACTTAGGATTCTACCACCAAAGGTACCATTGTCCATAATTTACATGCATGTCTCTTCTTCACCAATATTGAATTCTGTAAAACAATTTAGAAACCATTTTTCTAAACTGCACTGGCCAGCTTACATCCAATATATAAGAGACATTATCTTGAATATTCTGTCTTAACTGAGAGTGATGGATCCCCTATTAGATATCTACAAATCTTCATGCATTATCTATGTAGCCTAACATATCCGTATGTAGTCTCAATTTAGACATCACCCAAGTAGATATATAAGACTCATCGTCAGCTCAATAAGGACTTTCTGCAAATTGTTTTAAGAAAGCTCTTCTATATTTATAATAATAGTGACTGGTCCAAAAGTGCTCTTTAGTGATCGCGTTCATTGTTTGTCATCTTAAAATCACCCACAATGTCTACGAAACGTCTACATTGATGACTTAAGTACATCATCTTATCACATATAGTAGTACCACAAGTGACAACTATCTGCAAGCACATTGTCCTAGCATGCTTATTGGTCGTCAACAAAATTTAGATTACAAGGAAATTAGAGAAAAACACTTCTAATCAATGATCACTATCATTTTCAAAATAACGTAATCTTAGGACAAACCTTACAATTAAAATGTTGTTATCATACTACCCACGAAATGCATTTAATAAAAATGTTATCATAAACCCTTGTTGGCTTTGTAGGGAATACAAGTCTTTCACAGAAATCCTCCATTCACATGAGTATGTGGTTAACTACCAAAGGTAAAACTCTATATCCGTATATGATGTTTATGGATCACACGAACATTCTTCCGGTTAACAGTTTCGTTTTTCCACAGACACTGGGCAGTCTTGAGATGAAGAGGAAGAAAGGGCAGAAAAGGCAAGCAATAGAAGAAGACACATCAAATCTTCCATGCGAAATCATATACACCATTCTTTCCAAACTACCCGTCAAGTCTCTGTTGCGTTTCAGGTGCGTTTGTAAATCATGGCATGCCCTAATCTCTGAACCCGAATTCATCAAATCCCATCTCAATGAAGCTATTAAATTGAACCGCCAAAGGGTCATTTGCTCGTCGTCCTATAAATCCGAATCTTTTTACTCTGTGGACTATGAAAGTTGTGGTAAATCAAATGAAGAGCTATGCTTTCCAATCAAGAAATATCGCAAGGCCTCAGTGTTGTGTTCTTGTAATGGAGTACTTCTTTTGAGTCTTCTCTCTGACAAGATGTGTGTGTTGTGGAATCCATCAACCAGAGAATACAGGAAATTCTCACGTCCTTACTCTCGACATTTATGTACTTTATTCCATGGGATTGGCTATGATTCTTCCAATGATAACTACAAGGTAGTATTTATCCTTCAGAATGGATATACATACAAAGATGTATATTGTGCGGTTTATACATGTGAAACCAGTTCTTGGACAGAGACTAGAGAGCTGCCTGAGTTGATGATGAGTTGTACGGGTGCTGGGGTAACTGTGAGTGGCGCTCCACACTGGGTTGTGTATCGTAGAAAAGGCGATAAATTGGAATGTCTTGAGCAAATGCATGGGGGGAGAGGAGGCCACGACAATAATCCATTAACTATAGATTCCCCTTCTAAAGCTTCTGAAACTTCCTCCTCCAAGATTCAGAATGATGAAGTAGTGCGTAGTTATATGCATGACTCCTATATGAGATACGCAATCGTGTGTTTTGATATGGTGGAGGAGAAGTTTAAAACGTTACCTCCACCAAATTGGACATGCAAAGGCAAAAGATTTGGTTTAACCGTCATGAGAGGGTGCCTTAGTGTATATATCGAAACCAGTGACGCGCTACATACCGATATATGGGTAATGAAGGAATATGGTGAGAGGTATTCTTGGACTAAGTTATTATCCATCCCATCTCGGAGAGTATCGCAACATATATATTCTTTAAGGCCTCTGTCTTCTACAGAGAACGATGAAGTTGTGGTTGTGGCGTTTGTGCCAGGCACTAGCAAGTTACTCCTCTATAATCCTATAGAAAATAAGTCTAGAAAGGTGACACCCTTAACTGGCATGAGCTACCATTGTTGTTTGGATAGCCTGGTTTTACCCAAAGGTGGCAAGTTGACGAAGTGGCAACAGCCTAAACAGAAAGAAAATGGAGAAAGGAAGCAATGAGGTAATGCAAATAGTCTTTCAATCTCTTCAGTTTTTCTTCCATTACATAAGTTTTGGGCTCTGCTTTCTTTAGTTTATTTCCATATTCTGTGATAGCGACAAGGTGGCACTAATTGGTTTTTTGGTATGTTTTCCCTTCAAAATCCAGATGGTGTGTTTGAAGTAGTTGAATGTACTACTAAGTATGACATTGATATTTTGAGAAATCAATTTTGTTGTTGGTCACCCATTGCTGTGTCATTTTCTTGTCGCCATTCATATGCAACATCTGGATTTTACTTTTGAAGGTAACATGACGCACATCCTCCAACAATTTCACCCAGTTGGATCTAGTCGAACGTGTTTTCGAATTTGATTGAACGCGATTTTAGATCTGATTGAATGCGATTTATCGCACTATTCACAATCTCCCGTGTTTGTCTTAACCTAACATGTGACATGTAAGTATTACGCGCAACGTACATGACAATTTCTAATAGTTTAAGCTAACAGTGTCAGAATTTGGGTCTGATTGAATGAATTTTTGAAGTTCAAGGACCCAATTAAAAAAGGGCAGCCCGGTGCACGAAGCTCCCGCAGTGCGGGGTCCGGGGAAGGGTCGGACCACATTGGGTCAAATGTACGCAGCCTTACCCTGCTTATTTGCAAGAGGCTGTTTCCACTTCAAGGACCCAATTGCAAAAAAAAAAAAAAAGTTTATGGACCCAATTGAAAATAGGTTATAGTTTAATGGACTAAAGTGTAGTTTGCCCTTATTTGATTTATTTTCCACAATTTCCAATGTTTTTCAAGTGTAGACTGTAGCGACGCTTGGAAAATAGTAAACCAAACAATGCCTGAGGGCAGTACTTTGATATCAAAGAATTTCCTTTGCTGTGCCAGCCTACGTTGTATGGTAGAAAGAGCAATCCAGCTGATTTTTTAGTATGATCATCATTGCAATAGAGGATTCAGGGCC
Source organism: Hydrangea macrophylla (assembly GCA_033977485.1). NCBI lineage: Eukaryota > Viridiplantae > Streptophyta > Magnoliopsida > Cornales > Hydrangeaceae > Hydrangea > Hydrangea macrophylla. The sequence goes on from CM066991.1 coordinate 156,050,574, forward strand.
TTCTCTGTATCCCCATTGCAACACTATGTTTGGATGCAATAAACAGTCTGCCTTTCTGGTGAAGGTGTGTTGTGTTCTAATGTTCATTAATTATTTTTCTTTCACTGTTTTACCAAACAGGGGCAGTTTTTGGATTACATGACAAACACACACCTAGCTTGGTCGCTAGCTTTTGTTTACATGACAAATATCGGATGAATCCAACTAGAAGGCTTAGTTTCTGGCTTTCCTTTGTAGGGTATTTTTTTTCCCTATTTTTTGATAGTGGCAATGTGGTAAAAGTAGTTTCTGGTGGTTAATGCTCATACACTTTTAAAGGTTCAGTCTCTTTTGAAACGTGTTTGATAGTCTTGACATTATTGTTTTGTGAAATCAATTAGTATATGCCTATATGGTTAGTGGTTACTTATCTTGTGTTGTGTGATAATGATCAGTGTGCAATATGCTTTGGACTTCAATTTTGAAGAGTGCAATCTCTATTTCTGTGTCCTTTGGGATTTGTTCAATGAATTGAAAATGATCTCTTGGCAAAGATATATAGTAAATGGTAGTTGCAGAAGTATTCTCCTTTGATTGGAGGAATAAATGGCTAGCCGTAACATGGCTTTTTGGAACAATGAGAATTATTCGCACTCAATGAGAGAAAGATAGAAGGATTTACAGTTTTTGGGTTATTAGTAGGTGTTTTTTTTTTTGGTAATTACATCCTGTTAAGTTTTTTTTTTTTTTTTTGGTAGTTTTCGAACATAAACAAAGATGGATATACGAGTAACTGAATACCATTCTCAGTTTCTTGGAAGATTACATTTTATTTAATATTTGCATGTTCATGAGCTAAACCGATCTGAATTTCAATCCGGACTGAATCTGAACTCGGTTAAGAATCCGAATCCAATTAGCTATATTATAGAATTAAAAAAATATATAATATATATCATGTTACAACTTCTGTTGTGAAAGGCGCGCCTAGGCGCGAGGCGCAGGCAGGCGCAAGACATGAGCCTCGCCTAAGGCTAGGCGAGGCGACTTCAACTAGGCGCACAAGAGGCGCGCCTTTTTGTGAGGCGCATGAGGCTCTCGCCTAGTCAAAACAAGACCCAAGCTAACATTTTTACCCCCCAAATCCCAATCTCATCTCAGTTTGGGGGGGTGGGGGGGAAGAAGAAGAAAGGAAAGAAAGAAGTCGACTTGTGCTGAGCCCTAGCCGGAGCTGCTGAAAGCCTAAACCAGGTATTTTCTTGTTCTTTTTTTTCTTCTTCCTCATCTTCTTCTTCTTCTTCTTCTTCTTGTTGGTTGATCATCATCATCATCATCTTCTTCTTCTTCTAGCTTCGCAAGTCTCGGAGCTGCTGCTTCTTTTTTTCTTCCTCTTCTTCTTCTTCTTCTTCTTCTTCTTCTTCTTCTTTCTGCGATCTCCTCTTCTTCTTCTTCTTCTTCTTCGCAAGTCTCGGCGACTCTTTTTTTTTTTTTTTTTTCTTCTTCTTCCTTTCTGTAGATCTTCTTCTTCTTCCTCCTCCTCTCTTCTTCTTCTTCTTCTTCTTCTTCTTCTTCTTCCATCAAAGTATTTGCGAGTCTGCGACTCAGTTTTTTTCCCCCTTTCTTTCTTCTCTTGTCATAGTCAAAAGAGATACAAACAGTCTAATAATTAATCTTCTTTATTATTATTCTTTTTTTTTTCTTCTGTTCTTTGTTTATTTTTTCTTTTCTGTCTTTCTTTATTTATTTTTTTTGTATGGTACTATACTAGACTACTAGTTATAACTTATAATTTATACTACTATAATATGTTAATTTTTTCCCACACAAAACCACATTAAAACAGACTTTAGAACTTCTAAGTTAGACATACACATTGCTATCAATTAAATTTGACATCTCAATTGTTTTTTTTTTTTTTTGGTATGCTACTATACTATATATAATTGATAAGTTATACTACTATAATATGTTAATTTTTTCCCACACAAAACCACATTAAAACAGACTTTAAAACTTATAAGTTAGATATACACATTGCTATCAATTAAATTTGACACCTCAATCAGTCAATTGTATATTTTTTTTGTATGCTACTATACTATATATAATCGATAATGGCTATATGGACTATGGTACTATACTATATATAATTGATAATTTGATAATGTCTATACTCTATAGTCTATACTATAGTTGTATACTTATATTTAGAAGTTGTATATTTGATAATTAAATTTGACGCCTCAATCAGTCATGATAATTTAATAATGTAAAATCATATTATAATCATCTAAACTCATATTTTAGATAAGCTATTTACATGTAAAATCATGTAAAAAAAATCATGTAAAAGTGCGCCTCGCTTCGCTCGGGCGCGCGCCTCGGATTGCGCCTTGTGCCTAGGCTCCAGGGTACCTTTGCGCCACAGTGCGCCTTGCGTCTTAAATAATCTTGGTTGCAACAAACATAAAAGATATACCACACAGTATATATATATATAGATAAGGTCATGTTCTCCAATGCATTAGGCTAGTGCACTGAGCTTTTAAGTCTATAAAAATGGGAATTACACAATTAACATGTTATATATAGAAATATTATTCGGTAAGAATCATATTTATATAATAAATATGGAGTTATGATTTGAAGAAATACATATTTTTTAGTTTTTAAAAAAATAATAGGTTGCTATTGGATTGAAACAGATATATGAAAAATCTGATAGTTAACAAATTCGAATTTTGGATTTCATATAAGCCAATTCGATCCGAATTTGATAAGATAAATCCAATTTCTTTTACAAATAGATTTGAATTTCATGAATTCGGTCCGAATCCGACCCATTTACATGCCTAACTCGTGGAATAGTTGCCTCTTTATGCTTGTATGGTTTGGCGGGTGGCATGACACTTGGGGTTCGTTTGATTAAACTACAAATTAAGTACTGAAAATTTTAAGGGCCTGTTTGGTTGTCCCTTCAAATTGAATGGTTCCATTCAAATTTTGTATAGAAGGTAAAGGCAAAATTCATCACCATGAATGAATCCATTTACAAATATGGGAGAGATTTCACCATATTTCTTCTTATGAGGCAATTTGTTCATTTTTCTAAAATGTCAAAATTCATGATTGCAAGCCTCATTTTTGAGATGAGCATCCGTTTTCTAAATGAAACCATTCAACATCTTCATCTTTTCATATAAAATGTGTACGGAAACATGAATGGAATTATTTCATTCAAGGACAACCAAACAGGCCCTAAGTGATTGAATTTGCAATATTGAAAATAGTGTTTCAAATACTAAAATAGACTACAAAGGAAGCTTTGTGGGAAAAAAAGTTTTAGTCAAGGAACTTGGTGTTGATTAAGGTGGAGTTCAGTTGCATTGTAATAGCCAGAGTGTTATTTATTTGGCAAAGAACCAAGTGTATCATGCGAGAACCAAGCATATAGATGTGAGGTTCCACAGGATAAGGGAGTGGGTTTCTATTGGTAATGTTCCTTTGGAGAAGATTCATACTACAAAACATGTTGCAGATATGTTGACAAAGTCGGTTACAGAGAAGTCCAAACATTGCTTGAACTTGATCAATATCTCTTCTTATTGAAGAGGAGTACCCCTACCCTTTATTAGTTTAATGCGAAATATGTAATAGTGATTTTTTAGGTGGCTTGATATTTGTCAAGGCGGAGATTGTTGGGTGTGGCTCATGTTGTTGAGCTTTACTTTACTTTATGCGGGATATTTCCGTAGTCTCTAATAGTGCTATTGTGGCACTATTAGTTTTTGGTTTGATATTTACATATAATCAGCAGTAATGAAATCTGCTAATTTTGACATTTGTATTTTGAGAAAGGCTTAACTGCATTTTATATCCTCTTAGTTTGCCCTTTGTGTCACAATTTGGTCCCTCTAGTTTAGAAAATGTCATTTTAGTCTCTGTAATTTTATAAATGTGTCATTTTAGTCCCTCAAACACTTTTTGTGACAATTTTTTTTACTATTAGTGACAAATAATTATTTGTCACTAAAGGATTTATTGGACTTATTTGACACACTTATGAAATCAAAGGGACTAAAATGACACTTTCTAAATTACAGGGACCAAACTGACACAAGTGACAATCTACAAAGGTGTAAACTGTATTTAACCCTTTGAAAAATAAAGACTAAATTACATTTTAGTATCCTGTAGTTTGGGCAAAGTTTCGCTTTGGGCTCTTTAGTTTTAATTGTAACACTTTGGTCCCTATAGTTTTGAAATAGTTTCAATGTAGGTCCTGCCTCTAACTTTGTAGTGCAACTTGACAAAAAAACTCATATTTTAGTATCTTATAGTTTGGGTGAAGTTTCAGCATATACTTTAAACTCTTCTTGGTTACTTTTAGAAACTTTGGCTAAATTTTTGCAGTTATAATTAGACGAACTAAAATAGTGTGGGCCGAGGGTGTACTTATTTGGATTTTATCACATGTGGGGTCCATCCCATGTGGTTTGATCATTTAGACTTCAAACTTAGCTTTTTTTATGATTCTTTGCATTACATTTGACGTCACATTGTACTGAAATTTTAAATATTGAAATATTATTTGGGTAGCTGAAATATTAAGTGTTGAAATTTTAAGTGTTTAAATATTATGTGCTAAGTGTTAAAATATTAAGTTACTTTTTTTCAGATGATTTTTTTAAGTGTTGAAATTTATACTAATCCAAAAACTTCCATTTTACAAAACAAAAACAATGACTTCTTTTTCTTTTGCTTTTTTTTTTTTCTCTTTTTTTTTTTTGGATAATTCTTTGGTGACAACTTTTATACAACTTTCATACAACCTCCTAAAAGATGTGTCTATCTCTTTCATGTGTCACTGTGGGGTCCAGTGACATCACAGGAGAGAGATAGACATATCTTTTTAGGAGGTTGTATAAAAGTTGTATGAATGTTGTCACCAAAAAATTACTCTTTCGTTTTTTTTTTTTCTCGAAATTCACAATTCAACACTTAATTTTTATGGTTCTCTTAGCGTGTTCCCAAGGGCACATGTTAACACTTACTCCTTCCGTCCCATATTAAAGGTCTCTTTTGAGAATTCCAACTTATTAAGGGGACAACCTTGATATTGGTGATATTTTCAACTTTTCAATATAGCCCTTTTTGAAATTCAAAATTATAGTGTCACATAAAAAAAAAGAGGGAAGAGTTGGATATAATAAAGGGCAATTTTGGAAAGTGTGTATTAAAGTACTTTGACTTTTCAAAGAGGACTCTTAAAATGGGACATCAAAAAATAACATCAAAGACTCTTAATATGGGACAGAGGGAGTAATTTTTATGATTCTCCTAACATGTGCCCAGGGCACATGTTAACAAGATTTAAAAGATTTAAAAGGCTTATAAATTGCAAAACCCTGCTGGGGATAAAGGCACCTTCATTTTTTAATTAGGGCACCTAAATTTAAGTTAAAAAATCAGTTTTTTACCTTTTACTTTAATTAGTAAGGGCACCTCACTTAATTTATTACATATTATAGGCTTAACTATATTTTACACCCTCTTAGTTTACCCTTTATGTCAATTTGGTCCCTGTATGTTATTCTAGTCCATATAGTTTCATAAGTGTGTTGTTTTAGTCCCTCAAACACTTTTTGTGACAAATTTTATACTTTCAGTGACAAAATTATTCATCACTAAAGGATTTATTGACACACTTATGAACTTATAGGGACTAAAGTGACAGTTTCTAAATTACAGGGATCAAACTACAGGGACAGACACAACACACATAATTAGGTATTATATATTTTCATAAGTATTATAAAATTAAAAGATATTCAAAGAATAATAATAGTAAATTTGGTACTTGCAATAATGGTACTTGCAATTATAGAGTTTTATAACAGCTGAACTTACTAATAATCATTCTTTTAGTGCAAGGCACTTTTAGTTTTCTAAATTACAGGGATCAAACTACAAGGACAGACACAACACACATAATTAGGTATTATATATTTTCATAAATGTTATAAAATTAAAAGATATTCAAAGAATAATAATAATAAATTTGGTACTTGCAATAATGTTACTTGCAATTATAGAGTTTTATAACAGCTGAACTTACTAGTAATCATCTTTCAGTGCAAGGCACTTTTAGTTTCTATGGCTTCGTCAATTGATATATGGATATCATAAGACTATTAGATTATACAGGAAAAACGATGTGGCAGCTAAATTGCGACAAGTATAAATCTGGAATAAATACGACCCATGCCACACACACACGCAAACGTAATTTCACTTTTAGTGTCACTGAAAGTAAAAAATTTGTCACAAAAATTTTGTCACTAAAAGGTAAAAAAATTGTCACAAAAAGTGTTTCGAGAGACTAAAATGACACAATTATAAAATTACAGGAACTAGAATGACATACAGGGACCAAATTGACATAAAAGGCAAACTAAGAGAGTGTAAAATATAGTTAAGCCTATAATATGTAATAAATTAAGTGAGGTGCCCTTACTAATTAAAGTAAAAGGTAAAAAACTAATTTTTTTAACTTAAATTTAGGTGCCCTAATTAAAAAACGAAGACCTTTTACGACAGAGAAAGAAACGCAGCAACAGAATGAGGAGGATTGGAGAGAAGAAACGGCAGAGGAAGGCAGAAGGCACATCAAAGATTCCATGCGAAGAAGTCATATTCACCATTCTCTCCAAACTACCCGTTAAGTCTCTGTTGCGATTCAGGTGCGTTTGCAAAACATGGCTTGCCCTTATTTCTGATCCCCACTTCATCAAATCCCATCTCACTGAATCAATTAAGTCGGACCGCCAAAGAGTCATTTATTCGGTGAATAAATCCAGTTGCTTCTACTCTGTTGAGTATGAGAATTCTTCTGAAAATCCAGTAAAAGAGCTACACTTTCCGGTTAAGAATTATCACAACGCCTCAGTCTTGTGTTCTTGTAATGGTTTACTACTTTTGGGTCTTGACGATGACACAACGCTGGTGCTGTGGAACCCATCAACCAGAGAATTTAGAAAATTCTCATCCCCCTGCTCTCTAAATATCAATACAACTCTCTATGGACTCTGCTATGACTCTGCCATTGATGATGACTATTATGTGATATTAATCTATCCCCGTCAGAGTGCTGAAAAGAAGTTTATTCTTTATAGATGCAAAACCAATTCTTGGACGGAGACTAAGGGAGGGTTGTCTTATACTAATTTTATGTTTCTTGAAAAAACTGGGGTCACAGTGAATGGAGCTCCACACTGGTTTGTGTATCTAGAGAAGGGCCATAATCACCAAAGCTTCCAAGGCCTCAAAAATAATTTACTCCACCCTAATTTTATCTCTGCAATAGTTTATTTTGATTTGGCAGAGGAGAATTTTAGGGAGGTGCCGCCACCGAATTGGGTGTGTGATGGGGACTTGTTTGGTTTGACAGTTATTAGAGAGTGCCTTGGTTTATATAGTAGTATTACACCTGAACGGTTCGATATGTTGGTAATGAAGGAATATGGTGAGAGGACTTCTTGGACTAAGTTAATCAGTATCTCACAAAATGCAGTATCACTAAATTTGTATAATCTAAGGCCTCTGTGTATCACAAAGAAATCTGAAGTTGTGATGTCCGATAGCGACAGATTGCAAATAGTGCTCTATAGTCCTGAACAAAATAAGTTCAGGAATGTTACACCCTCACCTAGTTTTTCTTATTTTGCGGAAGTAGTATCTTGTGTGGATAGTTTAGTTTTACCCACCTTCCTTTGACAAGCTGACAAAGAGGCTACAACAGTATGCACCCAAAGAAGAAGGAAAAATAAAGGAATTGTTATGAGGTAATTCAGATAATCTTTCATTATCTTCAGTCTTATTAATTAGTCATGGTGTTGCTTTTCAAATTAAAACCTTGTGTTGTTCTTCATATATTCAACTATTTAAGCAAACGTCATTTAATCGATTGTCGGCATTAAATTCTTATTATTCTTCCAAAAAAATGTCCCTTAAAATAAACCTCACAATGTTTCAAATTTAGGAAGGGTATTTTTGTGAAGTGAATGAAATATAGCATTTAATAATCAAAGTAATCAGTAGTTTTGGGACGGCTTAAAAAAAAAAGAGTTTTGTTAACATGTTTCCTTAGGGAGAGAGAAAGGGAGAGATTGGTAGTGCTAGCTTTGGGACGGCTTAAAAAAAAAGGCTTAAAAAAGGGTTTTGTTAACATGTTTCCTTAGGGAGAGAGAAAGGGAGAGATTGGTAGTGCTAGCTTTGGGACGGCTTAAAAAAAAAGGCTTAAAAAAGGGTTTTGTTAACATGTTTCCTCTTATTTTCTGTTAGCCAGTCCTCACCTTGTTTTGGATTTGACTATTTAGCTCACCATGGCTTAATTACATAGTTTGGTAGTGGTAGCTTCACCACCTCTGCCTCTGAATGATTCTATATCTATACATATACTACTTTGTGCCTACATTTGCTAATTTCTCTCTGTCCCACCCGTGTTTATTCTACTGTTTGGTTGTGGTAAATAGGCTTTGCATTTCCTGTATGATGTTTTATCAGGTTAACAAATTTTCCATATTGGTTATTCTCTCTCTCCCTCTCTCTTGTCCAAACAGGAACATTATTGGATTACATGGCTAACACACACCAAGTTTGGTTGGTCACTAGCTCTGTTGACATGAAAATGATCTATGGATCTAGCTAGAAGAATAAATTATTGACTCTGCTTTATGGGGGTATATTTCCATATTTTGTAGTAGTAACAATTTGAGCCTAGTAGTTTCTACTAGTTGTTATTTCTTACATATTTTAGTGGTTCAGAATATTATTTTTGAAATGTATTGACAATTCTGGCAATACTAGTTTAAGAAATCATTTTATGGTTAGTTGTCAAATTTTTTTTTTGTTGTCATTTTGTTATGATAGTTGGTGTGAAACATGCTTTGGAATTGAATTGAAGGTGAGAGACAATAGTGAGCACCTTGAACGATTTTTAGTTCTTGTCCCTTAGGCTTTTGTTGTTTCAATAGAAGTAATTATATTGTCAAAAATTTGGGTGCGTTTGGTCGAGCAAATTATAAATTAGTCTATTGTAAATTAGTTGATTCTGAATTTGGTAATTCATAAATAACTTATTGAAAAATTATGTATTGTTTTGTTGGCTAGCTACCTTAATTACATAGATACAACAAAGAAAACACAATGAATGTCTCGAGGCTGGCTTTGGGAGGTGTGAAGATTGAGCTTCTCTACGTTGAATCAGGGCATTTCAAGTTTTTTTGAAAACTTACCTTAGTTGAGTTTTGTATAATAAAGTGAAATCTTTTAATTTTTCAATTTGTTGATTTTCACTACCTAACACGGCTAATACACGCTGGGCTCATTCTAAATAACCTACTTTGCAAATACCCCAAGTAATTGATGTTTGCAAATGATGAAAACTATGTATATCTTTGTACATGGCTGTGCGGAATAAAATAAAACAAACATGGAGTAAATTGTTGTTTTTTTTATCCTTCCATATTATTGGATACTAATAAGAGGCCTATTGGAAATTTCACCCTACGACATTAGATTCAGAAAATATATGCAGCCTTTTGAAAATTTTGGTTTAAAAAAAATTAACAGTATGTGGTCCTCAGTTAAGGTTCTTAAAATTGGCATATGCTTCTGCCACAAAGTCCTTGCAGATGAGGTGCATGTAAGTATCAAGAACATGCTGGGGAAGGGGAAAATCATGACCGTCCATTACCAATCGAAAGATAATGATCTGGGCGATCAGACCCTGGCTGATGGAAGTGAATTTAGCTGGGATTTCTGTGTTAATATGTGGGGAACCACTTTGTTTTTCTATGATATGGAGTGGAAAAATATAGTGGCATATCACTTTGATGCTTAGTACTTGTCTAGGGACAGTGTTAGATGTGAGACTCCATGTTCATGGTTGGTTTCTATGTAAGGCATATATGGTTTGAATGACCAAACTGGATTGTGAGAATTTATGTACCACTGGCCAAATTCATTGGAATGAAATACATGGACAATATATACAAACATACACGAACATATAGCAAAACTTATTTCTTAAAATCTCCTATTGTATACATGTGTATCTTTGCCTAAAACATTGTTTATGGGTGTTTGAAGGATCAAATTTGAGAGTGTTAAAGTTCAATTACCTTTTTTTTTTTTTTCTTTTTTAAAGACGTCGTTCCATACAATCATTAGTTGAAAGTTTGAAACCAATGAATTTGTATGCGACTACTAGCCTTTGTGAGTAGAGTTGTCCATTGGATTTTAAGCTGTGGTTGTGGAAATATACTTTTTCGCCAAGTGAATTCTCTCAACTTGGGAGGGCCAACCCGAGCCCAACCCGTAATTTACTCGGGCTTGGGTAACTTTTTAAGATTTGTTGGGCGGGTTTGGATTAGAAAGTTCAAGGCCGAAATGAAATTGGGTTGGTCTTGGAAAGAGAGATTAATAATCCGAATAACCCGAGCCCGTAATTGCACATGTACTATACGTTTATATATTATATACTCATAGTGGATTGTATCTATGAATTATTTTGAACTGTGGGATTGTAGTGCTTTTTAGTGATAATAATGTACTGTTATATTTTATTTGAAAATTGAATTGATAGATCAATGTTTTTTCTCAAATCTAAACCAAAAAAAATTAGGTTTGATACTCTACAAATTATTGATTATCTACTTGAAATCGGACACAGGTTCAAATTTCAGTACTAAAATGAAAAGTCGAGCATGGGTTGGGTTGGTCAAACTCAACTCGGGCGTGCACAGTTTCAACTAAAACTCGGTTCGATCTGAACAAACCGAACGACTAATGGCACTTGGATTTCAATGCAGTCTATCAAACTTGGACCGATCTTTACCGAGCCGAGCCGAGCCGAGCCAAGTCGAGCCGAGCTTTGAATTGATTTTTAAAGCTCTGTCCGTATAACTCAATGTACATGCTTGTAAATTTATATTATTTGTGATATAACTTGTGTGGGATTGTGTTGAATTGTTCTTTAATTGTTGAATTTATTCAATTTTATCTTAAAATTTATAAAAGCAAAAAATTGGTTACCACGTTCCATAATAGTCTTAGTTATGCTTTTGCGGGTTTTAAAAATTAAAATTAAAAAATTAAAAAAAAATCATAAAATAAATAGACAAATCTTTAATTCTGGCCAGACCGAGCTCAACCCAAAACTCACTCAAGCACATTGAACAGAGCTCAAATTAGAAACTGAATTATCAAAGGGACCGAGCTCGGGTTTGGGACTAGCTCAAGCTCGTGTTCGTGTGTGTATATATATGTATGCGCGCACACACACACGAATGCAAGAGCAACAGAAAGAAATGACGGCTAGAAATGGGGAGGAAGAAGAAGTAGAGAAAGCCAGCCATTGAAGAAGATACCTCAAACCTTCCATGTGAAGTCATATTCATCATTCTCACCAATTACCCGTCAAATCTTTGATGCGATTCAGGTGCGTATGTAAACCATGGCGTGCCCTAATCTCTGAACCCCAATTCATCAAAACCCATCTCAGCGAAGCAATTAAATCAGACCGCCGTAGGCTCCTTGGTTCGGTGTATAAATCCGAATGTTTTCACTCTCTAGACTATGGGGTTTCCGGTAATTCAGAAGAAGAGCTATGGTTTAGTACTTTTGGGTCTTTGCAAGGACACAATGCTGGTGTTGTGGAACCCATCAACCAGAGCTTATAAAAAAAATCTCATGTCTATGCTATGACGATTACTATGGTACTTTCGGGCTTTGCTATGATTCTTACATTGATGACTACAAGGTTGTATTTATCTACTCGGATCATAATCAGAAATTTATTGTCTATATGTGCAAAACCAAATCTTGGACAGAGGCTAGAGATTTCCCTTATTTGATGTGTCATGAGGAAACTGGGGTCAGTGTGAGTGGAGCTCCTCACTGGGTTGTGAAGAAAAGTCCAATTGAACCCAGTAGAATCATTTGTTTTGATCCAGTAGAGGAGAAGTTTAAGGAGTTACTAAAACCGAAACATCTACATGAAGGGGACAATTATTGTTTTGACAGATATTAGAGGGTGCCTTAGTATATATGTTACTGCAAGTTGTAAGCAACAGATTGATGTATGGGTAGGGCTATACTTGAGCCGAGCTTTTCGAATTCGAGCCGAGCTTTAAGAGTTGGCATTCTGTTCAAGCTTGAGCTTGGCTCGTTTATTATCGAGCCGAGCCGAGCCGAGCTATTATCGAGCCGAGCCTTGAGCCCTTGTTGAGCGGCTCAACTCGTGTACACCCCTAGTAGCAAGTTTAAGTTGTCAATCAAAATCCACGACCAAGCTCAATGCTTGACAGTTGGCACATATATATATATATATATATTTTACTTAAAACAATTGCTTGGCACGTGAATTTAAGACTATGCACGTCAATTTTAAATACTTCACATTATACATATATTATGTTTTTATAATTATCATATATATATATAATATTCTTTCAATTTCAAATACTTTGCATTATACATATATCATATTTTTATAATTATCATATATATATATATATATATATTTAAACAAGTCCTTATCAAACCTATTAAAGAGATTTTTCACGAGTCTACTATACGAGCCTTAATCGAACTGTTCGCGAGCCTTATTGAGTCGAGCCCAAGTGTGCTCGAGCTTTGCTGATTTATTATATAAGCCGAGCCGAGCCACGAGCCCTTGTTGAGCGGCTTGGCTCGTGTCCACCCGTATGTATGGGTAATGAAGGAATATGGTAAAAGGAACTCTTGGACTAAGTTAATCACCATTGTAAAGTTAGTAGGTTCAAGTTTACGTTTTCCAATGCCATTGTGTTTTACAAAGAAAGGTGAAGTTTTACTGTCCTCCAACAACAGAACGGAATTACTTCTCTATAGTCCTGAAGAAAAGAAGTGGAGTAGAACAGACACCCTCGGCTAGTTACAAGTATTTTTCAACACTAGTTTCCTGTGTGGATAGTCTAGTTTTACCCACCTTTGGCAAGTTGACTAAGAGGCAGCAGCATATACAAAACGAAAACTGAAAAAAGGAGGAAGTTTGTTGGGAGGGATGGAAGGTAATTCTTCATAGTCTTGTATATTGATTTCATTGCTTTTCATAATTGGAAACTTGTATTTTTCTATTGTTTGTTTGGTGAATGTCTTATTTTCTGTTAATCAGTGTACACTGTACACATTCATAATATCGCGTAGACTGCTTAGCTCACGCTGCTCACCACTATAAGTTACCTGATCTGAATGATGCTTTAACTATGCATACACTCAAATATTATTATATTACTTTTATCCTTGATGGAAAAACATCCATTGTCCAAGTCCAACACATTTTTATGCCCACATTTTCTAATCTCTCTCCCGGCCCACCCCTGTTGTTTACTGTTTGTTTGGATTGTATCTTGTTTTATCAGGTTTAACTAATATTGCTCTCTCTCTCTCTCTCTCTCTCTCTCTCTCTCTTCCAAACAGGAGCATTATTGGATTACATGGCTAACACATACCAAACTTGGTTGGTCACCACTCACCAGCTATGTTTACATGGAAAAGATCTTTGGGTCTAGCTAGAAGAATAAGTTATTGGCTCTGCTTTATGGGGGTATATTTCCATAATTTGTGGTAGTAACAATGTCAGACTAGTAGTTTCTGGTTGCTATCTCTCACATTTCTCATGGTTCAAATTATTTGAAATGTGTTGACAATTTTGACACTATTAGATTATGAAATCAGTTTATGGTTAGTCATCCATTATTATGTCATTTGTGATGATGATTAGTGTGAAACATGGTTTGGATTTGAATATTTAAGGTCAAAGACAACAGTGAGCATCTTCAACAATTTCTTGCTCTTTTCCTTTAGGCTGTCATTGCAGTGGAAATAATTCTCTTGTCAAAAATACTAGGGTGCGTTTGGTCACATATTTTAAATTTGTTGATTCTGAATTTGGGAATTCAAAAATGACTTAATTTAAATTTATTTACAGTTTGGTTGGTTAGCAACCTTACCCATATACAATGAAAGAAATACAATGAATGTCCCAAGACTGACTGATAAAGGGGACAAAACTGAATTTCTCTACCTCAAATTTTGGAAAAATTGCCTTACTGACATTTCTATAATAAAATGTAATTTATAGATTTTGACAGCCAAACACCTCTAAAAAGGCTAATACATAATGGGCTGTTGTAAACCAAACATTGCAATGTGAATCACTTATGTGTTACTGATATTTGGGACGTGAGTACCTATTAACAAGGAGAAAGTCCCTTATGCTTGGGGTGTATACAAGCTGAGCCAAACCGGACTCATGTTTGTTTGCACTTGACTTGTTTATTAAAATGAGCCCAGCTTCCCTCCACTCTTAGTCTTTCCAAACAAGGTTTTTTGTATATTCCTCTTCCCTCATTTTCATCCTAGTGGTCTGTTGCAAATATGTGATACTTGAGTGCTAACATGTACGATTCACAAATTAGTGATTTTCCAAAATCAAAAGTTTTCTTTCTTTCCTTTTTTTGTTACAACATTTTTGCTCACTCTTTACTCACCCACTTCTTCCGTTGGCTAATGCAGTGAGACTCAATTGGCTAATACAGTGAGACCCATAATTGAATGAGAATTAATTAATGTTGTACAGTACTGGTGTAACAACCTGCATTTCACTTAATTATTAATTTCAGCATGTCCATATTTAATTTGTATTTCTATTAACAAAATTAAATTCATTTAGTATTGTCTGCTTTTAGTTTAATTATAGTCCTCATGTTTTGAATCTAAATTTCTTGTCTAATTCATATTGAAATTTCTTTTGGGGTCAAACTGCAATTTTATAAATTTTAATGTTACCCGTGTTGAATTTCAAAAACGGTGGAAACATTCCCGTTTAACTCAAACTGTATTTTTATAACACCAGAAAAGTATTTCTTTCGTTAAAATAAACTTTTTGTATTTTTGGGGTGACCACCGCGCCACGAAAATACTAGTTTACTTTCAAAACTGTCCACACTGTGTTAAACTTTCACAGATTTTGGAAGTGATGTAAAGTTGGATTTGACATACACTTTATTTTCCATTTATGGAAACTAATCATTGGATAGGGTCTTGTTTGGCAAATTAGTTCATGTGTGTGTTATTATTGTGCCAAAAGCCAATTTCCCAAACACTACTAATTGACCCCTAAACTAACTTAGTTAACTTCTAAATCAATTCCCAGCAGATTGTAGATACATATATGTTTGTTATGTATAATATGAGTTTAGTAAATTAGAAAAACAAAATCAATTAGTAGAGTGAAGAAGGTTGAACTTGGAGGCCAAGTTCTTGATTTTAGTTTTATATATATACAACCTTCACACACACAATCTGCACATTTTGCAAATCAAATACAGAGAGCAAAAGAGAGAGTTTGAGAGAAGAATTTACAGAAATTATTTAGAGAGAGGAAGCTTCATTCCATAACCAAGCTTGAAGTTTGGATTGCTAATTCTTGTATCTTTCTCAACAACACTTCAATCTTATATATCAGTGAGTATTACCAACTCACTCAGAATGGAATTCTTACTTCATTTACTGTGTGTATAGCTTGTATTATAAAACACCATTGTTGTGTTCATCCATGGAGCTTCAAGCATGAAAAAGTGGATTTTTCAAACTTAACCAAAATCGATTTTGATAGATAAAAATGAAAGATTACAGTCCCTAGAGGTTGTATTTAAAGTATTGGAGCTTCATTCATTCGTATATGAAAGTATATTAGAATTGAAGTTTTGTCACCCCTCGGTTTTTCATAAAATCCGAGGGCTACGATTGAAATTAGTTAAAATAGATCGCGTATTCATGATCCTTGCGGAAAAACGGAGAGAACCATATATTACAAGTCATGGTTGCATTCGGATTTGAAAATAGGTCAAAAATAGGCTTTAAATTCGTAATAGGGGAGAAACTGCTGATACCAATCGATTGATATGGGTTCCAATCGATTGATATGTGTTCCAATCGATTGACACTTTTGTCAAACGATTGACATTTTTCAGCACTGGCGACTTTTGCTAAAACGGCCATAACTTCCTCTAGGAAACTCGAAAACGTGCACGGTTTGAAGCGTTGGAAACTATACTCAAAGACCTTTCTTTTGATATGTAATTCATGTACACAAATTATAACTCATTTGTTAGGGCATTACTTCAAAATAGACCCATTTGTGCTCTAATAGCGATAAAAGCATATTAAAGCATTCTTTGATGAATTCACCGATTGTTTCATATAAGATTTGATTTCTTCTCGTATATCCATGGTTATCGTTCCCAGTACTTTATATTTCTATATTAAGTCACATATCATTCATGTGGAGTCAGTTATACATGCATGGTGAGTGTTGGTCAGTATGGAAAAGAGTAATGGTCAGTGTGGCATAGTGAGTGCGGTTGAGATTGTGTTGTGTACACTCCCTGGTAAGTGAGTACCAAAGTGTGTTGTGATTGAGATTGCGGCGAGGGTGTCTTTGAAATGCGACGGTGGTAAAATTGGACACTCCCTGACGACCATGGTAGCGTCAAAGTGTGTGAAACCGAACTTGGACATTCCCTGGCACCCATGGTAGTGCTAAAGTGTGGCCTACGGACACTCCTTGATACCCGAGTCTGGATACTGCGTGAGGGTTCCTCCGGTATTTGCATGGCGGATTAGGTATTAAAGTGTGAGGCAATGGACACTCCCTGGTACCCCGGACCAAAGTGTGAGGTAAACTGGACATTTCCTAGCACCCCTGTGCTAAAGTGTGGCTATCGGAGTATTTCAAAGATACTGGTGTGTGATAGTGGATTGTTGGGTTTTGTCGAGAGAAAAGAGTCGGTAAGATGAGTTTGATGCATTGTTTTCATACACGGTCACATACATGTGAATTATAGTTTTCAAATGATATTGTTGTTGTTTTCTAAAATGAACTCTTTACTCTAATGTAAACTCATTGAATTAAATGGGAATTTGAAAATGGTAAATGAGTATGTTTTACATTCAAAGTTATGTTTTTAATACTCACCAGCTTCTTGAAGCTGACGGCGTTGATGCGCCCTGGACATTCGTGTTCAGGCTTTTCAGGTTTTGATCAAGCGGAATATTATGATTATGCAAACTGAGAACGGCTGTTTTGGATGATAGAACTGTTATCAATATCCTATGCTTTAAGTTATAAACTGTTTTGAAATAAGGATGACTGTAATAGACGATATATATTGTTTTGTTTCAAGGCGGTCTGTGCCTTTAGATGACCCGTACTATAATATGTAATAAGTTAGAAAAATATTTGTAAGTCTTGATTGCTTTACTCTGATCATGGTTTTATGTTGTTCGACGTTTTGGGACGGAATCGATCCTTCAAACTGTCGCGACCTACGGGTCCATAAAGAAAATTAAATGCTTTCCATATTTATGCTACGTCGGGGCGTGACAACTGGGCCCCACTGCACTAGTCAATGGAAGAGGAGGATGAGTAAAGGGTGAACAATTTTGAGAGTGAGTAAAACTGAACTCTTTTTTTGGGGGGCTAAAATGTTC
This sequence comes from Hydrangea macrophylla, assembly GCA_033977485.1. NCBI lineage: Eukaryota > Viridiplantae > Streptophyta > Magnoliopsida > Cornales > Hydrangeaceae > Hydrangea > Hydrangea macrophylla. Next base: position 156,068,154 of record CM066991.1, read on the forward strand.
CTAAATCTTTACTTGCCACCTATACAATTATACATTTTCCAGCCTGCATTCATTGTCAGTGTTACTTTTTTTTGGTTAATTACACAAACCTCCCTTGATGTTTGGCGAAATTACACGAACTCTCCCTCTATATTGTAAAATTACACAGACCTCCCTTGAGATTTGGATTTGTATTATACACTCCTCACATCTAGATTGCAAAATTTATAAAGACCTCCCTTCTTAATTTGCTAATGCCGAAAATACGCATAGTTATCAACCCCCCCCCCCCCCCCCCCCCTTTCCCCTCTCTCTCTCTCTCTATATATATATATATATATACAAGCATATATAAATACAAACTATATATGGACCATGCATGCATACATACATACATACACACCATATATACATACATATTTATATACATATAACCATTGAATACATATGTACATAGATACTTGTAAATAGGGCTAATTACACTGACCTCCCTTAAAGTATGGGCTAATCACATGACACGGACCTCCCTCTCGTTTTTAAGAATTACACTAACCTCCCTTCTCATATGACAAACTCTAACAGTGTTAACAATTTATGTAAAAATACCATCATACCCTTCAATATAAAACTAAAATGCCACAGAGCTGAGTAGATGTCCACCTACTACTACCCCTTTCCTCACTTCATCATTATCTTGAAAACTAAGACTTAAAACTCTGTGATATGTATTGTATATGTCATACTTATACATATATAAATAAGTATATACAAGTATATACAGTCCGGATCTCCGACGGACTCAAAGGGACGGGTTTTGGAGCGGACCATCTTTAGCGACGATTTTTTCACCTTTTGCGGCTGTTCTTCAACTGTCACAAATTTGCGACGAGCGAAAAACAGTCGCAAAAAGGGTGAAAAAATCGTCGCTAAAGATGGTCCGCTCCAAAATCCTTCTTTTTTGGTCCTTTTAGATCCTTTCTGCAAGTATATATACCTATATATATATATATATTCTTGTTTGGAGCAAGAGATACATTGATTGTTCCATACCACCACCACATACGAATTATTCCTCCCTTCTTCTTCTTCTTCTTCTTCTTCTTCTTCTTCTTCTCTCTCTCTCTCTCTCTCTCTCTCTCTCTCTCTCTCTCTCTCAACCGTCGCTAAAGATGGTCTGCTCCAAAATCTTTCTTTTTTGGTCCGTTTTAGATCCTTTATGCAAGTATATATACCTATATATATATTCTTGTTTGGAGCAAGAGATACATTGATTGTTCCATACCACCACCACATACGAATTATTCCTCCCTTCTTCTTCTTCTTCTTCTTCTTCTTCTTCTCTCTCTCTCTCTCTCTCTCTCTCTCCGTCCTCGCTAAAATTTTGTGGGGGGTTTTACAAATTGTGTGGAGTTCGCACTATTCACTACTTTGGGGTTTCCCTTTGTATTCTTTCCCTGTTTGTTGTCGATTAAGTGAGCTCACTAGTATATACAAATTGTGTGCAGTGTTGCATACAAAGGCAAGGCAGGCGATAGTAATGGAGGGTATGAAATTTTGTGGAGGAAGTCAAATTCAACAACATATCTTTGATACAAAAAGCTTCTTGTTGTAGATTACTTGTTCAATAAATACATTAACTGGAAAAAAAAATTTACAAATAAGGTAATTTAAATTAGAGAAACGAACCCATGAAGTTTAGAACCCAGATTAGGAATCTCAATTTTTAAGTATAGTCCACCAAGAGAAGTTGCATCCATTTTGGTTTCTAAGTGGCCCAAAATCAAATCATGTAACTTCTAATTTCTATTCCACGGAACATTCAAATGGCTTTTGTGTGTGAATTGGTGGAACTCATGCTGATGTTCACCTTGATTGGAAACTAGTAGAAAAAGGCTTTAAAGAAATGGAGGTTATTGTGTAAAGTTCTAGTTTTAGGTATATATGAATAATAAAGGTGATGATAGGGTTTCCTGAGAGAGAGAGAGAGAGAGAGGAAAGATAAAATTTTATTTTATCTGTTATTTCATTTTTGTAGAGGTATTTTTGGCATTAGCAATTAATTAATGGCTTGCATCAGGTCTTTCCGTGAGGGGAGTGACATTTTATTAATGGAGAGGTGGTGAGTGTTACCGAACATCAAACCTCAAGGGAAGCTAGTGTAATTTTTTAAACTACAATGGAGGTCTATCTATTTAGAGCATACCTCAAGGGAGGTCTGTCACGCCCCAGAACAGCAAAAGTAGAGAAAAAACAAATTTTCTTTTTGGGTCCATAGGGAATGATGGGTGAAGTCACTCAATTGTCTATGCCACACAGTACAAGTCTACTAATAAAATAAAGACAGTAATATAACCAAGCTGAATATATTACAAAGGTTATAGCTATTACAATAATTAGAGTCCGCGACAGCGGGAAATAAAAAAGGTTTGGAAGCTACACATGCCCAAGTTGTCACACCCGTCCCGGGATAATCATATTGTTTTTAAATTGCATAAGTGAATTTTTGGAATTATTAATGTTCGTTAATAATTGAGGTAGAGTTGACGTGGGTCAACGGTGAGGTGTCAATTGCGGACACGGTAATCCGAGAATCATGAGGCATTGATTTGACTAAATGACATTTATATGATTTAAATGTTAATTGATTTTTTTATCTGGTATATGTGAATAGATATTACCTGTGTAGCATAATTTTTTATAGTTTTAATCCTATTTAGGATCAGTTTGATGGTTTTGATGATAACCAATAGGATACGTTGCACAAAATGTAGGTTATCTAGAAATTCTACGAAACTAGTTTTCAGAATATAATTACGGCGACAAACGGAACTTAGTCGAAAACTTTTGTAAATTTTAGTTTTCACTTGTGGAGTAATGAATTAGACGTGTAAGACGTTATGAGGAATAATTAAGAGTTTTAGAAAAGTGGAGAGGTAAACACAATTTCCGAGAGTATTGCCTATATAAAGAAAACTCGAGATATTTTTATTTCAACTTTTCTAGAAAGCCTAAATCAAGAGGGAATTTATTGCTTAGAGCCTCTTGACTCAAATCGACGGACTTCTGCCTGCTTATTTTTTCTCAAATTTCATATTCAAACTCTTTGAGGTAAGGGCTTCATTTTGATACCACTTAGGCCTTGTTTGGTTAAGTTTTATAAAAATACTAATTCTAGAATTTTGGGGGAAAACCATGTGTCACTTGTAGGAATCGCATATAATCAGAAATTCGACGTTGATCAGGCCTCTAGTTAATCCTTCAAAGTTATAAGACGTTTGCACGAGGTATGAATTCTAAGCCTATGAACTATAGGAAATTACATGTTTTAGATATTCGATTTGACATTTTGGATCCGAACAAAATTCATGTATTAATTAGGCCGGTTAATTATGCACGTGAGAATGCAAGAAAAGCACGTATAAATGTTTATATGAGCATGCTATGTGTCTACTTGGGTTAAAGGAGGGTTTGGTGCAATTCCATCCGGAGGTAAGCTTCTCAAAGTTTGAGGATTGTGGCATCGATCGTCATTGTGTCTGGTATGAAGGAAGGCCCAGCCAGGACATGATGCCTGGTATGGAGGTAGGCCCAACCAGAGCACGGGGTGCGTGGAAGAGGAAGGTCTTCCACGGCATCAGTTTCATTTACCGGATGGAAACGTATCACTCACCCTATAGACTATTGATGTGTTTAGATGTTTTAAAACATGAATTGTCATATAAGCATATGTTTAGAATTATACACTCAACATATAGCTGAGCAGTGGAGATTTACTCCATTGCAGGTGAAAGGAAGAAAGGGAAAAAGAAACAAGAAGAGTGAGGCCGATAGGAATACCGAGGATCCTCTTGTATATGTTTTTGCTTTCTATTCCAATTGTTGTAATAGTGAGCTTTTCGGGTACCTAGAACTATATTTTTGACTTGGAAGGTTTGGAATGGTTTTGTAATGTTGTAATAGGTGTAAAAACTTCTTTTGGTTAAGGTGTAACGAATCCGAACTCGTGGATTCGCATTTTGTATGTTTTACTTATCAAATCCGAATTTTGGAAGGATGGAATAGTACTCCTATGTTTTGATCCAAACGAGCCCTTAACTTATTTCATTTCCGTTTTCGTTTTAAGGATTAAAAAGACTGTTATGTGTTCTTGTATCCTTAGTATAGTTGAGAAGTTTGGAATCATGCAAGTATGGTTTAAGGATTGTTAAGGTGAGAAGGTTGGATGACTTCTAGGCAAAAGTTCTGCCAGGGGGTCATTCGACCGGTCGAAGTACCCTCTGCCTTAAAAGATTCCAGCCCAAGGGTCATTCGACCGGTGGAAGGGGTCCGTTCGACCCGTCGCAATGACCCCTGCATGAAACATTTTTCTACCCCTTCCAGAAATTATTTAAATGTTTTGATTGGTTCTTAGGGTACCTTTGGGACACAGTTCAAAATAAATTCATCCGGTTCGAAATATAATTACGTTTTCAATTTTTTATGGATTTTACAACTCAAAAGGCATCGTTTCCAAAAGTTTGAAATACTTAATGTTGTTTTAAGTGTTCTTTTCCATTGCTATAATCTTTTGATGGTTTGGTTGAGCCTTGGTGGTTTGCCACGTGTCCTATTTCCACACGTAGTGGGATAGGTCGTGACATTTATTGGTATCAGAGCGATAGGTAACAAAACTTTGGAAACGTTCGACGTTGAGTGGAGTATTGAATGAATTGACACATATTCTAGAATGCATCCATACATTGTAGAGATGTTTGATGCATATGTATGTTGTTATACATACATGTTTATAATTATTGTCATACATAGTATTTATACATTGAGATTAACAGGATTGTATAATCATGAGCGACGACGACCGAGATCTATCGCCCCATACTCGATGAATGGGAAATGATTGGGAATATCGGGGAATTAGTTCGGAATTTAACGGAGCGGTTACCTCCAACACCCCCATTTGAGACAGCACTGATAGCCATGGTGCATGTATTTGAGATTCGGGGTGGGAGACCAGTGTCGGAACACTTCACGAGGAAGAACCCAACGGAATTTCATGGAACATCTGACACAACGCTAGCAGAGCATTGGATTATGGATAAGGAGAGGATTTTTCGATCTATCCCTATAACACCCACATTTGTGTTATCTCATTTGCATTACATTGTCATGCATGATAGTGTGATGTGGCGTGTCTTATGACACATGTTTGGGTGAGTTTTGACTCACGAGTTGATTTGGGTGTCTGTATTAGAGAACCCATTGAAACTGTGGTAATTGAGGATTTATTGTTTGTGAAGTCTCTCCGAGTATGAGACGGTCACTGTGGAACATTTTAAATGTTTATCTGAAAATAAATGTTTACCTGTGTATTGCAATATCTGTATTATTTTCTGGCTTAGAATATATTTCTGTTGTTAGATCTAGTATCCTGGTGAGAACGAATGAACACACTATTAATTTGGTAGGCTAATTAGCAACTTCGGACACGTCATGTAGAAATTCGCGTTTTAGCAACCAAACGAAACTTAGTCGAAAACTGTTATAATTTTGAGGTTTCACTTATAAAGCTATGAATAAGCTGTATAGAAAGTTTCAGAGACTGATTAGGAGTTTTGAAAACTCGTGGGGAGGTAAATATAAATTCCAAAGGTTTGCCTATATATAGATAGAGATGGATGAGATATTTTTCATAACTTCTAACCTAATTCCAAAGAGGAGGCCAAAAGGGGGCTAGAGGGAGATTTAGTTGCTTCCAGCTTTGCGACGCCAAACGACGACCTTCCGTCAGTCTGTTTTCTCCCAGATTTCATATTCGAGCTCCTCGAGGTAAGAGCTTCATTTTGATACCTATTAGGGCCTGTTTGGCTAAGTTTTCCGAAAAGTTATTTTCTAGAATTTTTCATAAAAGTTGATAAATGGAATTCTGATCCATAGGAATTTTACTAGACGGACTTCTGCACGTTCTTTGTGCACGGGTTTTCTTTGGATCGTATTTTAAGCGCGTAAATCGGAGGTGAGTGATTCAACTATGTTTTTGGAATGATTTCTTGACATGTATTCATGTTTTGTGTGAATAGCATATATTAATTCTTAGAGATATATTGTGTAGTTCATATTGGGCATTTATATTGATAAGAAGGCTCAATAGCACGGTGATATGTTTTGATTACCGCGAGTATGGTGATATGTATTTGAGCATGTTAAGTTGCTTATGTGGGTCAGAAGGAGCACGTGGTCACCGTGCCATTTTGTGGAGCCGATATAGGCATTAAGGTCGCACGATTGAAGAGAAGAATCGTGGGTCTTACCCTTTCGCGTGGACTTATTGGCGAGGAGTCGCGGATTGGGAGTATGGACGGGCACGTGAGTCTCCGGCGACTAGTATGAAATGTAGAGATGTGAATGCGGACATGTTTATCATTCATGTGCATATGTTGTTTTATTCACTAAGCTTTAGCTTAAACAAATCAAAATATGTGTGGTTATTCAAATAACCATTGCAGGTGTTAATGCTGGCGAGGAATCACAGAAGTAAGCACGAGGGTTGGGAGTTCGCTTGGGAGGCAACTTGAATGTTAACCTTGTAGTTTTGGGATAATAGGAATGTTGTAATAAGAATTTGGTTGTTTTAACCCATGTTTAACTTTGTATGATAGAATGGATTTTAAACCGTTGTAATAGTTAGTGACATGTTGTAATCCTACTTTAGAAATGTTTTAATACAGCTAGGGTTACTTTGGATTGAGTTTGGATTGAGTGGTTGATCATTGGTGAAAGTTAGAAAGCTTTTAAACTTGAAATTCTGCAGAATGGGCTGCTGCCAGAGGAACAGTCGACGGGGCAGTCGACGGGATAGTGCAGTTAACTATTTTTCCCTTAATGTGGTAAAAGCAGTCGACGGGGCAGTCGACGGGACAGTGCAGTCCAGTTTATTTTCCTTATTTTGGTAAAAGCAGTCGACTGGGCCCTACCTCAGTCGACTGGACCTCTGAAGGTTGATGTGTTCTTTTTGTTTCTGCTCACTTCAGTCGACTGAGGGTCCCGACCCAGTCGACTGAACCTCTGCTTTTGGAAATGTGTTTTGTTTTTCGCTACGTGTGTTCTTCAAATTAAAATTTTGGGAACGTTAATGAATTGGTTTAGCCTCGATGGCGTGCCACGGGCTCCGGTTCCGCTATTGTGGGACCTGGCTGTGACATTTAGTGGTATCAGAGCATAAGTTTAGAGCCTTGGGAACGAGTGACGTTATATATACTGAGCGACGTCGAGTGGAGTGTGTAATTGTAAAGAAAATTGTTATCATTGTAGAAATGCTTCATGCATTAGCATTTGTTGATTGTGATGAACTGTGCACATATATCTATATTGTGGCATAGCATGCATGGTCATTATGCATTGAACTCAACAGGGGAATATTTGAAACATTATGGCTGATCCACCAAGAGAATTGTCACCGCATTCGCAGATGGACCAAATAGTGAATATGGTGGGAAATTTCATACAAGCGGTAAGTGAAAGAGAACAGATGAACGTTCAGCCTCCATCAGTGGAAATTCGTTATGTCAATGCACCACCGGTACCGCAGCCTCAACACACAATCGTAGAACAGTTTCATAAACGGAAACCAACGTTGTATTATGGACAAGTTGACATAGAGTTGGCCGATCATTGGATGATGGACATGGAAAGACATTTCCGTCAGGTAATATGTACCGATGAGGAGAAAATTTTATGCGCATCCGATACGTTGATGGGCGAAGCATTGGATTGGTGGAACAATGTGCTTGAACAAGGGAAGCTAACCACGTGGGAAGCATTTAAAGAAGAATTCAACAAACGTTTCTTTCCGCAATCTGCTCATACTCAGAAACGTCAAGAGTTTGCGAGTTTGGTTCAGGGAGATATGACCGTGGGTGAGTATGTTTCTCGTTTCAATGCCTTGTTACGATTTGGGAAGGCTACTGTTCCGACTGATAGGGATAAAGCTCGTAAGTTTGAGGAAGGGCTTAGAGAGAATATCCGTGGCCGTGTGGACATGTTGCAACACCCGACCGTTTCTCTAGTCGAGGAAGCCGCCCGTATAGCTGAGAAGAGTGTCGACCGATATCGACAAGGGCAACAAGGAAAGAGACCCAATGACAATAGGGGCAAGAGCCAAGGAAATGCGAAGAAACCGTTCACGCAAAGTTCAGGATCGACTATGGGTAGTCAAGGAGGAAGTGTGTTCGTTGGAGATTCGAGACCGTTGTGCCCGACATGTAACCTGCGACACAGAGGGACTTGCTATCGATTGAGCACCTGCTACCTTTGCAAGCAATTAGGACATATATCCCGAAATTGCCCTATGAATACAAACATGACTACACTGAACACCACCTCGAACACCAAGAGCTACAACCCAGAGATAAGAGGGAAATGTTTTGAGTGTGGCCAACCGGGGCATATAGCGAAGAATTGCCCAAGTAAAAGACAACCGGGAATGAGTACCGGTGCTTCGAGTGTGCCAAGCGGGTCAAGGGTAGAACCTCGAGTGGATAAAGGGAAAGGAGTCGCGCAACAACAAGGACGATACTTCCAGCTCAGGCCGGGGAATACAGATGATACCGTCGTATCAGGTATTCTTCCTATTTGTTCGTATCCTGCACGTATACTTATGGATTCTGGTTCAACGCATTCATTTGTATCACGTGATTTTGTTAAGCATTTAACTGTTAAGTCAGAACCGCTAGGATATGATTTGTGTATATCATTGCCTAGTAGTGAACCGTTAGTTACTTCGTCGATATTCAAGTCATGTGAAATCAAGATAGGTGATAAGGTCTTGAGCGTTGATTTGATTCCGTTGACGGTGAATTACTTTGATGTTATCTTGGGTATGGATTGGTTGTCAGTTAATCAAGCCAAAATCGATTGTGAACAGAAACGGGTTAGTTTCTATCCGTCAGGGCGAGAAGAGTTTACTTTTCAGGGTAAGGGAGTGATCGTACCGCAGTACTTGATATCGACGATTCAAGCAAGTAAGATGTTGAAGAAGGGTTGTTCGGGTTTCTTATGTTCAATTGTCGACACGCGAGTTCTTGGACCACTAATAGAAGACATTTCAGTAGTTTGAGAATTTCCAGATGTTTTTCCCGATGAGTTACCCGACGTATTGATTGAAAGAGAGCTTGAGTTCACAATAGAAGTAGTACCAGGGTCACAACCGGTATCCAAAGCACTGTACCGAATGGCACCGATAGAGTTGAAAGAATTGAAAGTTCAGTTAGAAGAACTGTTGGAGAAGGGTTTTATCCGACCTAGCGTTTCACCGTGGGGAGCTCCAGTCTTGTTTGTGAAGAAGAAGGACGGGACAATACGCATGTGCATCGACTACCGAGAGTTGACTAAGTTGACCGTCAAGAACAAGTATCCGTTGCCGCGAATAGATGACTTGTTTGACCAGTTACAAGGGGCTCAGGTATTTTCAAAGATCGACTTGAGATCCGGTTACCATCAGTTGAAAGTCAAAGAGGAAGATGTTGAGAAGACAGCTTTCAGGACTCGATATGGTCACTTTGAATTTTTGGTTATGCCATTTGGAGTAACTAATGCACTAGCTGCTTTCATGGACTTGATGAACCGTGTTTTCAAGAATTATTTAGATGAGTTCGTTATCGTATTCATAGATGACATCCTAATCTACTCCAAAAGCGTTGAAGATCACGAGCATCATTTGCGATTAGCTTTACAACGATTGCGTGAAAATAAATTATTCGGCAAATTGAAGAAGTGTGAGTTTTGGTTGACAGAGATTGCTTTTCTTGGACATATAGTGTCAGCGGAAGGAATTTCTGTAGACCCTCAGAAGATAGAAGCAGTTACCAACTGGGTAAAACCAACGAATGTGACAGACATCAGAAGTTTCCTAGGATTAGCTGGGTATTATCGGAGATTTGTAAAAGACTTTTCGCGTATAGCAATGCCGATGACACAGTTAATGAGGAAAGATACTACTTTTGTATGGAGTCCAGAATGTGAAGAAAGTTTTCAAGAGTTGAAAAGTCGACTAGTGAAAGCACCAATTTTAGCCGTTCCGTCAGGGACTGAAGGATTTATCATTTACAGTGACGCTTCATACAGAGGTTTAGGTTGCGTTCTTATGCAAGGTGATAAAGTCATTGCGTATGCGTCAAGACAACTTAGACCGCACGAAAAGAATTATCCAACGCATGATCTAGAATTGGCCGCCGTGATTTTTGCATTGAAGATTTGGCGTCATTACCTATACGGGGAGAAATGTGAGATCTATACGGATCACAAGAGTTTGAAGTACTTGTTTACACAACGAGATTTGAACATGAGGCAAAGAAGATGGCTAGAGTTGATGAAGGACTATGATTTGTCGATTCAATATCATCCGGGCAAGGCGAATGTAGTCGCCGATGCTCTTAGTCGCAAAGTACCAACCAACACCGCATCAGATTTGACTTCTCAGAAAGAACTGATAAGAGATATGGAGAACTTAGAACTTGAAGTGATTCCGAGGATTGAAAGTGGTTTTATGTCGACGATAGTGGCACAACCACTCTTGATTCACGAAATCACGGAGAAACAACTTCAAGACGTGGCTTTGAAGAAGATTTGTGATGAGATTCCAATGGTCAAACAACCGGGATTCACATTCGAGAACAATGTTTTGAGATTGAGGGGTAGAATTTGTGTACCTAGTGAGAAAGATTTGAAGCAAAACATCCTAGAGGAAGCACACAACACAAAGTATACCGTTCACCCGGGAAGCACCAAGATGTATAGAGACTTGAGACATGTTTATTGGTGGTCGGGAATGAAGAGAGAAATAGCACGCTATGTTTCACGATGTACGAGTTGTCAACAAGTAAAGGCCGAACGCCAAGTATCCTCGGGATTATTACAACCGTTACCGATAGCCGAGTGGAAATGGGAGCACATAACAATGGATTTTGTTAGTGGGTTTCCGAGGTCGAAGAGATCAAATACTATTATTTGGGTGATTGTTGACCGTTTGACGAAGTCGTCGCACTTCCTACCACTCCGAACAACTAAACCAATGACGTTAGCTAAGTTGTATATTCGTGAAATTGTGAGACTACATGGTATCCCAGTTTATATCATTTCGGATAGGGATAGTAGTTTTACATCGAAGTTTTAGAGAGCTTTGCAAGAAGCAATGGGTACCAAATTGCACTTTAGTACAGCTTTTCATCCTCAGACCGATGGTCAATCAGAGAGAGTAATCCAGATTTTGGAAGACATGCTTAGGCTATGTGTACTTGATTTTCAGGGTGATTGGGAAGATCATTTGCCATTGATTGAGTTTGCATATAACAACAGTTTTCAGTCAAGTATTGGGATGGCTCCTTATGAAGCTTTATATGGTCGTGTATGTCGTTCACCAATTAGTTGGACAGAGGTGGGAGAAAGAAAGATTGAAGGGCCAAAAATTGTACAAGAAACGACGGATAAGATAAAGGTAATTAGACAACGGTTGCTGACAGCCCAGAGTAGGTATAAGAGTTATGCCGACAAGCGTCGAAGATCGTTGAAATTCGACGTGGGCGATTTGGTGTATTTGAAGGTGTCACCTTCAAAGGGAATAACCAGATTTGGTCGATACGGGAAACTCAATCCGAGATATGTAGGACCTTTTGAAATCATTGGAAAGGTTGGACCCGTAGCTTATCGTTTGAACTTGCCGAGCGAGTATGCTCAAGTTCATAACGTGTTTCATGTATCGTTGTTACGCAAACAATTAGTGGAAGATAGAGATCAAGTGATGACTCCGACATCGAATGAGATTCAGAGTGATTTAACGTATGTCGCATATCCGGTAGAGATCTTAGACCGGAAGGATCAAGTCTTACGAAATAAAGTAATATCGAAAGTGAAAGTGTTATGGCGTAGCCAAACTACGGAAGAGATGACGTGGGAGATAGAAGATGAGATGCGTACTCAGTATCCGCACCTTTTTGAGACAAGAGGTACAAGTTTGGGGACAAACTTCTTTTAAGGGGGAGAGTATTATAACACCCACATTTGTGTTATCTCATTTGCATTACATTGTCATGCATGATAGTGTGATGTGGCGTGTCTTATGACACATGTTTGGGTGAGTTTTGACTCACGAGTTGATTTGGGTGTCTGTATTAGAGAACCCATTGAAACTGTGGTAATTGAGGATTTATTGTTTGTGAAGTCTCTCCGAGTATGAGACGGTCACTGTGGAACATTTTAAATGTTTATCTGAAAATAAATGTTTACCTGTGTATTGCAATATCTGTATTATTTTCTGGCTTAGAATATATTTCTGTTGTTAGATCTAGTATCCTGGTGAGAACGAATGAACACACTATTAATTTGGTAGGCTAATTAGCAACTTCGGACACGTCATGTAGAAATTCGCGTTTAGCAACCAAACGAAACTTAGTCGAAAACTTTTATAATTTTGAGGTTTCACTTATAAAGCTATGAATAAGCTGTATAGAAAGTTTCAGAGACTGATTAGGAGTTTTGAAAACTCGTGGGGAGGTAAATATAAATTCCAAAGGTTTGCCTATATATAGATAGAGATGGATGAGATATTTTTCATAACTTCTAACCTAATTCCAAAGAGGAGGCCAAAAGGGGGCTAGAGGGAGATTTAGTTGCTTCCAGCTTTGCGACGCCAAACGACGACCTTCCGTCAGTCTGTTTTCTCCCAGATTTCATATTCGAGCTCCTCGAGGTAAGAGCTTCATTTTGATACCTATTAGGGCCTGTTTGGCTAAGTTTTCCGAAAAGTTATTTTCTAGAATTTTTCATAAAAGTTGATAAATGGAATTCTGATCCATAGGAATTTTACTAGATGGACTTCTGCACGTTCTTTGTGCACGGGTTTTCTTTGGATCGTATTTTTAGCGCGTAAATCGGAGGTGAGTGATTCAACTATGTTTTTGGAATGATTTCTTGACATGTATTCATGTTTTGTGTGAATAGCATGTATTAATTCTTAGAGATATATTGTGTAGTTCATATTGGGCATTTATATTGATAAGAAGGCTCAATAGCACGGTGATATGTTTTGATTACCGCGAGTATGGTGATATGTATTTGAACATGTTAAGTTGCTTATGTGGGTCAGAAGGAGCACGTGGTCACCGTGCCATTTTGTGGAGCCGATATAGGCATTAAGGTCGCACGATTGAAGAGAAGAATCGTGGGTCTTACCCTTTCGCGTGGACTTATTGGCGAGGAGTCGCGGATTGGGAGTATGGACGGGCACGTGAGTCTCCGGCGACTAGTATGAAATGTAGAGATGTGAATGCGGACATGTTTATCATTCATGTGCATATGTTGTTTTATTCACTAAGCTTTAGCTTAAACAAATCGAAATATGTGTGGTTATTCAAATAACCATTGCAGGTGTTAATGCTGGCGAGGAATCACAGAAGTAAGCACAAGGGTTGGGAGTTCGCTTGGGAGGCAACTTGAATGTTAACCTTGTAGTTTTGGGATAATAGGAATGTTGTAATAAGAATTTGGTTGTTTTAACCCATGTTTAACTTTGTATGATAGAATGGATTTTAAACCGTTGTAATAGTTAGTGACATGTTGTAATCCTACTTTAGAAATGTTTTAATACAGCTAGGGTTACTTTGGATTGAGTTTGGATTGAGTGGTTGATCATTGGTGAAAGTTAGAAAGCTTTTAAACTTGAAATTCTGCAGAATGGGCTGCTGCCAGAGGAGCAGTCGACGGGATAGTGCAGTTAACTATTTTTCCCTTAATGTGGTAAAAGCAGTCGACGGGGCAGTCGACGGGACAGTGCAGTCCAGTTTATTTTCCTTATTTTGGTAAAAGCAGTCGACTGGGCCCTTCCTCAGTCGACTGGACCTCTGAAGGTTGATGTGTTCTTTTTGTTTCTGCTCACTTCAGTCGACTGAGGGTCCCGACCCAGTCGACTAAACCTCTGCTTTTGGAAATGTGTTTTGTTTTCCGCTACGTGTGTTCTTCAAATTAAAATTTTGGGAACGTTAATGAATTGGTTTAGCCTCGATGGCGTGCCACGGGTTCCGGTTCCGCTATTGTGGGACCGGGCTGTGACAATCCCGATGCCCGATAGGGAGAAAATTGAGAATGCAAGTGACGTATTGAGGGGTGATGCCCAGAATTGGTGGGTGAATGTTCTAGATCAGGGAGCACTGATAACTTGGGAAGGGTTAAAGGCGAAGTTTAATCACCGATTCTTTCCACGAGCCACTCACAACGCGAAAAAAATAGAGTTCGACAATTTCCGACATGGAGACATAACCGTAACCGAATATACTTCCAAGTACAATGCATTGTTGAGATTTGGAAATGGTTCAGTGCTAGAGGACGAGGATAGAGTAAGGAAGTTCGAGGAAGGTTTAAGGGAGAATATCCGTTTGAGGGTAGAGACCTATGAACATTCGACTGTGGCAGCAGTGCAACAAACAACGCTTGTAGCCGAAAGTGGGATGGAGAGATCGAGGCAAAATAAGCAAGGCAAGCGAGGTAATAAGGGTAGTGATCAGAACCAAGGTAGATCGTTCAAAAATCCTTTCGCGAAGGGATCTGGTTTTAGTCCCAGTTTAAGTGGACAAGGGAGATCAATGAGTACTATACCGATGTTCTCACTGTGTAATCGACCACACACTGGCCGATGTTTTCTGACTAACTCCCAGAACAGAGCTAAAGACACGAACAGTGCGAGTGTTACATCCTATCAGCAAATCAAGTGTTTTGATTGTGGTACACTAGGACATCGAGCGAAAGATTGTCCGAGGAAGCGTCCTCAACAAGGGGCTAGTTCTATGGTTTCTAGTGGTTCGAAGCCTAAGCAGTTAAATGAGAGGAGACCAGAGATAGAACAAGGTGAGGGGAGATCATTTCAAATAAATCCTGGAGATATGGCTGCTACTGATACAGTGGTCTCAGGTATGGTGTTTGTATGTTTGCACTTAGCACGCATACTTGTTGACTCAGGATATACGCATTCATTCGTATTGCATCATTTTATTGAGCATTTGAACATTAAATCTGCGCCACTAGGATAAGAATTATCCATTGTTGTACTGCTTAGTAAACCAGTAGTAACGTCTATGATATACAAGGGTTGTGAGATCAAACTAGGTAAGAAGTTGATGACCGTAGATCTTATACCATTGGTGATGAACCACTTTGAAGTGATACTAGGAATGGATTGATTATCTCTTAACCAAGCTACGATAGATTGTGAATGGAAAGAAATTAATTTTCAATCTCTGGTGTATGGGAACTTTTGTTTTGAAGGGAATGGGGTTACACCGCCGGCGTATTTGATTTCAGTTATCCGAGCGGGCAAATTGTTGAGAAAGGGATGTCAAGGAATTTTGTGCTCTGTAATTGACACTATGGCAACCGAATTGAAAGTAAAAGATATTCCAATAGTATGAGAGTATCCAGATGTGTTTCCCAACGACGTACCAGATGTTCTTATTGAGAAGGAAATTGGGTTCACCATTGAGACAATGCCGGACTCAAGGCTTGTATCGAAGCACAGTATCGAATGACACCCATATATGGAGTTAAAGATCCAACCACAAGAAATACTTGACAAAGGTTTCATTCGACATAGCATATCGCCGTGAGGAGCTCCAGTGTTGTTTCTGAAGAAGAAAGTTGGTTCAATGCGTATGTGTGTCGACTACTGAAAGTTAAACAAGTTGGCAATCAAGAACAAATATCCGTTGTCCAGAATCGATGACCTATTTGATCAACGTCGTGGGACACAAGTATTTTCCAAGATCGATTTGAGATCAGGCTACCATCAGTTGAAAGTAAAAGTGGAAGATGTTGAGAAAACAGCTTTTAGGACACGCTACGGACATTACGAGTTTCTAGTTATCCCAGTTGGGGTTACAAATGCACCAGCCGCGTTCGTGGATCTTATGAATCGAGTCTTCAAAGCCTACTTAGATGACTTTGTGATCGTATTCATCGATGACATACTTATTTATTCGCCGAGTGAGATAGAGTACGAGAAACATTTGAGACTTATACTTCAGAGATTGCGAGAGAAGCAACTATTCGAAAATTTTAAGAAATGTGAATTCTAGCTACCTAGCATTACTTTTCTTGGTCACGTGATTGACAAGAATGGAGTTTCAGTTGATCCTCACAAGGTAGAAGCTGTATCTAATTGGCAGAGGCCGACGTCAGTGCCAAAAATTCAAAGTTTCTTAGGATTAGCTGGATTCTACCGCCGTTTCATTGAGAACTTCTCGAAGATTTTGCTACCTATGATGAAATTAATGAGGAAGGGGAATACATTTGAATGGAGTTCAGAGTGTGAAGACAGTTTTCAAGAGTTGAAGTCACGGTTGACAAGAGCACCTATCTTGACGATACCATCCGGAACCGAAGGATTTGTAATTTATAGTGATGCCTCGCATCAAGGTTTGGGGTGCACACTTATGTAAAGTGGCAAGGTGATTGCCTAAGCATATAGACAGTTGAAAACACACGAGATTAACTATCCGACTCACGACTTGGAATTGGCCGCAGTGATATATGCTTTGACGATTTGGAGGCACTACTTATATGGTGAGAAGTTTGAGATCTTCACGGATCACAAGATTGAAGTACATTTTCACGCAACGAGACTTGAACATAAGATAGAGAAGATAGTTAGAGTTGATGAAGGATTAAGTTATTTCAATTGAGTATCATCTGAGAAAGCTAATATAGTAGCCGACACGTTAAGCTGGAAGACGACAAAGAACTTAGCCGACGAGCTAACCAAGCAAAAGGAAGTGGTCAAAGATGGAACGTTTGGAGTTAAATGTGATTCTAGAGACCTATGGTGGCTTAATGATGGCAATCATAGCTCACCCCAACATTATTGATGAGATCAAGACAGAACAGTTCAAGGACTGCAACTTGTGCAAAATGAGAGGTGATATACCTTTGGGGAAATGACCCGGCTTTACGTTGGAGCAAGAGGTATTGATGCTTGGAAATCATTTATGTGTACCGAATTTGAAAGACTTGAAGGAGAGAATCCTAGAAGAGGCACATAGTATTAAATATTCAGATCATCCGGAAAGTAACAAGATGTACCAGAACTTGCGAGAGAACTTGTGGTGGAGAGGTATGAAGCAGGAAGTTGCTAAGTACGTCTCAGAGTGTTTGGCATGTCAACAAGTCAAATCAGAAAGACAAGTACCTGCGGGATTACTACAACCTTTACCAGTGTCAGAGTAGAAATGGGAGAAGTAACTAACACAATCTCATAGGTATAAAGTAGTTACCAGTTATGAACGATATTTTGTAGTGCTACTAATAGTATCTTTCTTTTTTTTTTATTCTGAATTCGTTACCCGATTCTTATCGCCTTCAAACCCTAAGGCTGACGACACCAACCCCGACTGTCTGAGATGAAGCAGTTACATCATCACGACATACTAGTGCTCCAGTTCTCCGCTTTTAAGAACTTTTACCGTTCACCACTTCTAAGAACACTCGCGAATACCACACATCATTCCAATATAATCACTGGTCTATGGACGCACCAACACTCAAGTTCACCGCTTTAAAGAACCTTTACCATTCACCGCTTTTAAGAACAGTCGTGAGTATCTCCGTCCATAAGCAATATGTATTGGTACTCTTGTTCACCGCATTTACGCTTTTAAGAACTCTTGTAAGTACAACACATAACGCTCACACCCCAAGCAGATGTGCTCACGACTGAATCCTGACACTGACATACTTGCATTAAGAGGAACCGATACCCAACTGACTCAATCACCACTATGTTATCTAACGTTACTCACCGTAATACCTCATACTGCAGACCTTGTCTCATTATCGCATTGTACTATTACTAACGTTATGAACCCGATTATGTTACTCACCATATTATCTAAGTCTCATTATCGCATCCCATTATGCCTTGTGTTCATAGTATCGCATATAGAGAAAGCATGTATCGATATATGAATAGCTAAATAGTGTATATTATAAATAACAAGAACAATCAGGTTCTGTCAAGTTCGATCGATTGAAACCATTTCAATCGAAGTTTTGATCGATTAAACGTTGTGAGTTTCAATCGATTGGTTCAATCGATTGAACTAAGTTCGATCGATTGAAAGTTGACTTCTTCCTCAGACTGGACAGTGAACGTCCAGAATGGTTAGGGTGTTTTTGGGTCTATTATTTTACGTCAAAAACTTGTAAAACATTACACCAATGTTATTGAGTGAGTTTGGAACTCACCGAAAGGCGTAAGGGCGTGTTTGGCAAAGCTTCAAGCTCCAGGCTTTAATGGCAGCCTCTCTCTCTCTCTCTCTCTCTCTCTCTCTCTCTCTCTCTCTCTCTCTTCTTCTTCTTCTTCTTCTTCTTCTCTTCTTCTTTCCCTGCTTCTCTGTCTTCGTCTCTCTCTCTCTCTCTCTCTCTCTCTCTCTCTCTCCCACATAATATATATAAGTGTGTGTATAGATATATATATATATACAGTCAGGCTCTAGAGAGGGTGCCCTCTCTTTAATAAAAAGAGGACCTCTGTTTTGACCGTCGGATCGTGTTTTCATTAAGGGCAATTTTGACATTTCACAATTTTTTAACACGATCCGACAGCCAAAAAGAGGCCCTCTCTTTAATAAAGAGAGGGCGCCCTCTTTAGAGAATTTTTCGATATATATATATATATATATATGGATGTGTGTATATAGTTTATATATCTCTCTCTCTAAACTCTCAATTCTCTCTCAAACAAACAAACCTCATACACAAAATTGAACCACATATATGGAGAAGAGCCAGGTGGCAGCTTGTGCGTGAACTGAGAAGTAAAAATTTGCAATGTTCGATCGATTGAAGCGACTTCGATCGCTTGAGAATAGCTCGGCTAGGTTCGATGGATTGAAAACTTTCAATCCATTGAGAAAGGATAAATGTATGTCGGCAAGGTTTCGATCGGTTGAATAAAGTTCGATCGCTTGAAGAATGAATTTGTCAACCGCTTGAAAACACTTCGATCGATTGAAAATTGAAATTCAAGTATGGTCAATGGAAGTATACATAACCTCATATATTATTATACACCTAAAAAATACAGGGTATTACAAGGTCAATGTAATTTACCCTTGTATATATCTTAGAGGTGATTTTGGTATTTTGAGTTTAGATTATAGGTTTTTGGAATAAATTTATTTTGAGTTTAAATCTTTTGAACATATTAGTATTTACAAATTGATTTTGGATTTAAATTTTTTTATTTTTTCAACAAATTTATATTTATATATATATATATGTATGTTTATATATTATGTATATACTTACATATCTATAATTATATCTATATATGTATATACACATAGTAGAGAGATGAGAGAGAGAAATGTGTGTGTAATTTAGTAAAATAGTAGCAAAATAAGGGCAAAATAGTCAGTTTATGTTAGAGGGGAGATTTATGTAATTTTACAATACAAAAAAGAAGTCTGTGTAATTTTATCAAACCTCAGGACAAGTACGTACAATTAATCCTTTTTTTTTGGGCTAAAGTATTGTAGGTGTTTTTTTTTAAGGGAAAATAAGCATTGTTAGTGTTACTTAAGAGTTAAGAGAGTCCAGTGAGGTTTATACTTCATATTATCTCAACAAAGTCTTCGAGGGACAGGGCCGGCCCTGAGGCAAAGCGGTCAAGCCGTCGCATGGGGCCTTATTTTTAGGCCTCATTTTTAGGCCTATTTTCTTCTAATTTTTTCCTATTTTTTATGAAACTTATCATTTTTAGGCCTATTTTCTTCTAATTTCTTCATAATTTCTATGAAACTTATTATTTTTAGGCCTATTTTCTTCACAATTCCTATGAAACTTATCGTTTTTAAGCCTATTTTCTTCTAATTTCTTCCTAATTTCTATGAAATTTATCATTTTTAGGTCTATTTTCTTCTAATTTCTTCCTAATTTCTATGAAACTTATCATAGGGGCCTCATTTTTTAGGTCCTTTTGAAAGTTCGCTTGAGGCCTCGACCGAATTTTGGCATCTCAGGGCCGGCCCTGTCGAGGGATAGATTAGACTAGCAGAGAGAGAGAGAGATTGTTGAAAATCTGTGCCGAAAAAGCTTTAAGAATGGAAATCCAAATCAGTAACGGGCCGAGGCGCGGACCAGGTCGCTCTCTTTAAGGTTGATTTCGCGCCTCCTCGGTCTTCTCACTAATGCACAGGATGGTGTGTCAACCCCCAGAATACAACAATCCAAAATATAACAAATACCTGTACAGTCTTTATGTACTAAACTGACAGAGTAAAAGAGCTACACCGAAGACAAAAATGTAATTCTGTAATGCCCAATATTCATATTCAGACTGATAATAAATAAAGCAAAGAGAAACTTTATGTGAGGTTTCTCTTACATCACGAAAAATTCTAGAGGATGTATATCTTGTAGAAAAAAGTCTGGAAGTAAAAGTATTTTTCTATGTATTTTTCTATCTCCTCTTTTATGAATGTCAGATAAGATATATACTGTCTCATGTATACATATATCACATACAGCCTAGATGAAATAGCCGTTAAAAGCTAGATGGAGCATAAAGTGGTTTTATCCCAAACTTATATAAGAAACAGCAAAGCTATAGGTTTTATCATCTATAGTTGTGTTGCTTTCTGTGGTGCAGCTTTTGTTATCATAGAAGCTTTTCAAGCAATTTTGGTTGCCCCATTTAGTGAAGTTTCTTCACTTGTTTGGGCTTGGCTTTGTGCCGTCTTCTTTCTGTGGGTGGTCTCTATCATCAGCAGTTTTGAAGTTGTCCTGGGTTCCAGATCTCTCTACGCGGCGGTCCTTGTGATCCAGTGGTGGATTCCTGATGCAGCTAACGAAGTGTTTTCTATAGTGACTTATGCTTCCTTATCTATTGTATCTTTAGTTGTTTTGTTGTTGCTTGTTTCTTTCTTTAAGTTTGTTGTGTGTTTGGTCTTGTTTGTAAGGTTTGATTTCTATTAATGAAAATTTAGTTTTTGAGCAAATATATATATATATATATATATATATAAGAAACAGCAAATGGTACTTGTTGACTTGTTTGTTGGATCAAGTCTTTTGACATCCATATATTTGCACAATAAATAAAATTCTTTTGCTTAACAGTTTTAATAAACAGAAATGATACACGCACAATGCTTTTTACAACGTTTTGCACAACAGGCCCATCTCAGCAAATAATAGAAAGTTTGTGGGGTACACTTTTGACTTAAAAAACAGGGGCCTCTCTCTCATTACTCCATTCATTTTCCCCCAAATGAGATCTGGAAGAAAGAGAGAGAGACAAGCCAGACCAGACGCAGATCCGACGGCCGTCCCGAGCTTCGACGGCGATGGCGGAACCGGCGGCGACGGCGGAATCGCGGCGACGGAGGAATCGGCGAGGTCACTCTCTCTCTCTCTCGTTCTCTCTGTGTCTCTCTCGATTTACATATATATATATATATGTTCTATTTATATGTATATATATTGTCAAACTCTCCACAAAACAACTCTTCTCTCTCTTCTGTAACGGCATTCTCTTTTATTTTACTTTCATTTTTTGTTGGTCTGATTTTGGACCTAAAGCCAGATTAGGGTTTCTTGCATTTCATTTTGGTGAATTCCGGAATTGGTGAACACCTAAATTGAACAATAAAATAAGTAAGCTAGATAGTTGTTGGAATAACTGACATTTGTTCAGCTGATAAAGAAACAATTTGCTTAATTAGTTATATCAAGAGCCAAAAAAACATTATCTTTCTTTAAAACTTCTTTCTTAATCAAGAGCTAAACAATAGTCTCAATTATTCCAACAACTATGTAGCGTGATTAATGTCACAATTGTTACATTTTTTCAACTGATAAAGAACCAACATGCTTACTTATATCAAGAGCCAAATATAGTCATGTTGCCATTAAAAGAGATTGAGACATGACCATAAAAAATCAACCAATTAATGTCTGAAGACAATAGTAAAACTTGGTACATAAACATGGCCCAGAGGAAATGGAAACCACATATATAACCAACTAGATTTAGTTTATGGTTACCGATCTGTTGCATTTATTTGTAGTTCATGGAAGCAAAATATATTAACAATTTGACGATGACGACTTTAAAGCGAAGATGAAAGAGAAAAGGAAAATGCAAAAGGGATATAGCCAAAAATCAGACTCCCAAGAATTGTAACTTTGTCATGTGGCCACATATGTTACTATCAGTGTACTATTTGTAACAATAGTCATATTTTAGATGCTACGAAACAATGCAAGTTGTTGTAAGGTTGCGACTTGCAATACCACTAGTCCTTTCCAAATCCTGTTGTGATCGGCGTCTTTGTGCAGTGGGTTCACTGGGTTGTGCTGATTGCATAAGCGAAAGCCTGCTCATTTTCTAAACTAAATATAGATCACTCACTTTTACTTCCATTTCTTAAGTAGTGTAGTGAATACAAGATCTATTATTTATCATCTTTCTGTTGCAATATGGAGTAATGGTTCCTTAAATTAAGGATATGGTTAAATTCATGATATTTATTTCTTTTGAATTTTTTTTTAAATTTTGATTTGATCTTGCGATATCTGCAAGAGTTGCAGATTCCATAGAAGTTTTTTTTTTTTTTTTTAATTTTAAGTGAGAAATTCTCACTCCTATGTATGATATTAATTGGAACAGTGTATAAATATCGAATTACTTATGATGAGATGGAGCAAAATCTGTAAGCATCAGTTTGGTAATGTAAAAGCTTATTATATTAGTGAGAATCAGTTATTTAAGTGCGATAATTTTCACTTTGTCAATTTAAGTGGGACTTGTTTCCAAATATTGTCATGGAAATAGTAACAACGAACACTGGTAATTCTACTTTTTTTTACCATGTTCTGTTAATGTTCACAAAATATGAAGGTCTATCAACATGGTTGCAAAATTATAGAGAAACAAACAGCAGTTCGTCGAAATAAACATCAACCCAAAACTCCACATCAACTTAAAATTAATATGTAGGCATATGGACCCGAAATTATTTAGTTTTTCAGTTTCTTCGTGATTCTCTCGACTATTTCAACCTTGTTGTATTTCGATGTTCATAGCTTGAATAAATGCTTCATAGCCTTCCATTGTCTAGGATTGTCTGGGTGTGTAAAGCAACAAATGGACCATGCCAGCACAAGTCTATTAGGCTACATCAGAATTTTCTACCAGCTTCAGTCTTTTGCCGATGCCTTGTTTTGCTGTTCGATCTACTTGCACGAGCTGAGAATAAAAGATGTGCTTTCATTAGAAACATGTTCATATCTGCCTCAATTTAATAGTTAAATATGAATGTTTTATCATATATGTGATAATTTCACAATACAGGCTGTTGAGAAATTGTCAATATTTACAGATAAGTGAGAAATTCTCACATTGTGTGTTAGGTTCATATGTGAGAAATTCTGATGTTGAAAACATGGAAAATCATCAAAGAAATAATGTGAAAGCTATCACTTATGAAGTTACAGAAGTAATATCAGTCGATAGTCATCACAGTGATAGATGGTCTTAGACCCAACATGTCAGATCTTCATATGTATATAACTCAACAATTGGTAATTTGGAAACATTAGTGTAAAATTTGATCCTTTTGGTAAGGAACACAATACCAGATTCAAAGAATCATAAAAAATCAAAAATAAAAATCACTTCAAAAACAGAGATTTTCCCAAATCCTTTGAAACAGAGATTTCTTAACATAATACACAGTGTATGTTATTTTCTGCTAAAAATAAATCTAAATCGAGTGAGAAATTCATATCTTGTGTGCCTCATTGGGGGTTCTAGCAAGAACACAAAACCTGAGTAGGGGTTAAAAGACCAATTCCGAGAAATGGGAATGCTCTAATTTCTGAAGTTGAGCTCAGAATTTTGATAAAATTAAAACAAAAGTTTGAACGTAATTACATACTTGTTGAATAAAACTCAGTAATTAAATCCAAATTTTAGAATTCAGTGAACATGATCAACTCACTGAAGTAAAAAAAAAAAACCCAGAAATTGAACTAAAACACTAATTAATGGTAGATTGAAGAACTAGGGAATAATTAAAGTTGGAAGTAGTGAAGGTGATGAGAGAGAAAATAGTGACCAAGTTTGCGAACAGTGGCTTTGACAGTGTAACCACTCTCCAGCAACATTTTCACCAGCCATGAAGCTATATAGCCGGACGCCCCTGTAACACACACAGCCTTCCTTTCTCCACTCATCCTCTCTCTCTCTCTCTCTCTCTCTCTCTCTCTCTCTCTCTCTCATCCTACACCTGGCCTCTGCCTTTTTATAGTGGAGCAGAGCACTGGTTTCTGTTTTTAACTTAATTTGTTTTCAATGTACACCAAAAATAAAGAAGAAAAAAAACTGTGAACCAGTGTCCCCAAAAAATAACACTCAAGCACACTATCATTTTTGAAGGTCTAAGCCATAGAAAAGGAGACAATCATTGTATATATATTTACATAAATATATATATATATATATGTAAATCGAAAGAGAAACAGAGAGAACGAGAGAGAGAGAGAGTGACCTCGCCGATTCCTCCGTCGCCGCGATTCCGCCGTCGCCGCCGGTTCCGCCATCGCCGTCGAAGCTCGGGACGGCCGTCGGATCTGCGTCTGGTCTCGCTTCTCTCTCTCACTTTCTTCCAGATCTCATTTGGGGGAAAATGACTGGAGTAATGAGAGAGAGGCCCCTGTTTTTTAAGTCAAAAGTGTACCCCACAAACTTTCTATTATTTGCTTAGATGGGCCTGTTGTGCAAAACGTTGTAAAAAGCATTGTGCGTGTATCATTTCTGTTAAACAAATAGTTTACTCGTGCTCACATATATTTTGTTAAAATATTCTTTTAGAGATGGAGGAGGAGAGTGAGTATTTCTCGGTTCTGCCGGAAGGGTGTGTTTCCGACATCATTTCTCGGACATCGCCTGTAGATGCTATCAGATCCTCCGTCGTCTCATCCGGGTTTAGGTCGGCGGCCGAATCGGACACAGTCTGGGAGAAATTTCTGCCGTCAGATTATGAGCGGATCATATCGAGATCCGTGTCTCCGGTGGTTTACTCCTCCAAGAAAGACCTCTTCTTTCGCCTATGCCAATCTCCTCCTATCCTCATTGATGATTCCAAACTGGTAATTCAAACTCTCTCTCTTCTCTCTCTCTCTATACAAGACTACAATATCATATGTATATGCTTGCGATTTTGTGGTGTATATGTGTGTTTATATGGATGCGTGTACTTTGATGGGCTTAATTTGTTGAGTAGCAGAATTCTTCCATAACAACCTACATGAGTAAGAAATGTTTGTATCTTCTATAATAACTTTTTAGAATCTATTTACCATTTTTTGGAGATAAAAACATATATATTTGTACCAATGTAAGAAATGTTGTACCCTTTTAAGAAATATTTATACTTGTTAAGAAAACGTTGGACGCTTATAAGAAATGTTTATACCAAGTTAACAAAATGTTGTACCTTATGAGAAATGTTTGTACCAAATCAAAACCAGTTGTGGTTTTACTCGTGGTAAGAAACCTTTGTATAAGAGAGCTTTATACGCATGATAAGAAAACTTTATACTTGTGACTTTTTTAGCTGTGGCAAGGGAATTTTGTACCCATGATAAGAAACTTAGAACCGATGGTAAAAAAAAAAACCTTTATACCTATGGTCTCTGAGGTGATTTCATTAATCGTAATCTAGCTATCCGAAAAGAAGCGCGTGCTACATGGGACGCCGGTAAAAAAGTTGGGTTTTATCCAAATGGTGAAGAAGAGGATATAATTGATAGGTTGGCAGTGGTTGATAAGGAGCATGGAGACCAAAGAAAGGACAATGGGGGCCCAGCGGAGACTTGATGCTCCTCTGGAAGTTGAGGGTATTTTTCTTCATACGTTTTTTAATGAAGATTCTTTCATGGAATGTGAGGGGTATTGGGAGACCAGAAAAATGTTGTTCCATTAAGAGGGTGTGTTGTTCTGAAAAAAGTTAATATGTTGTTCTTGCAAGAAACCAAATGCTCTGAAATTGATAGGATGAAAGCTAGATCGATATGGGGAAATGACAACTTTGACTATGCAGTGGTTCCTTCAGAAGGGCAAGCAGGGGGTCTGTGCTTGATTTGGGATAACAATTGTTTTGAAATTGAAGGTCAAAAGCTAGCTGGAAGGTGGATTTGCGTATGGGGTAGAATGAAGACAGAGGATGCTCGATTTATATTTCTTAACGTGTATGTCCCTTGTGGGGGCCTTGAAAAACAGGCTCTATGGAGTGAAATATTGCATTTCAAACGAACACTTCAGGGGGCTTGGTGTATTGGAGGTGACTTTAATTCAATTAGAAGCACTGAGGAAAGGATGGGGTGTTCGCAACTAGGTATCGGAATTCATGATTTTAACCAATTTATTGTAGATGGAGAGCTATTTGATCTTCCTTTATCTGGCAGAAAATTTACCTGGTATGGCCCAGATCCGAAGAAAAGCAGACTGGATAGATTTCTTGTGTCTAAGGAATGGATTGAGTTGTTTTGTAATTTAATTCAACGAGGCTTAAGACGTGACCTATCGGATCATTGTGCGATTTTGCTGGAGACACAAAATATTGATTGGGGCCCAAAACCTTTTAAAGTATTGGATTGTTGGTTGGCTGACTCAAGATTTTTGAGAAGTATCGAGGAGGAATGGGCAAGGATCAGAAGTTGTTCTAAGGGTCACACTAATGCTGTGGTATGTTTAAAATTCTTAAGCTATTTATGAAAAATTGGAACAAAGAGACTTTTGGTAATATCGATCAGAACATTTTGCTAGTGGGAAAGAAAATTGAGGCTCTTGATATCATGGGGGATGCTGGCAGTCTGTCCCAATCAGAAATAATGGAAAAGAAAGCTTGTACTAGAAGATTGTAGGACCTATTTAGAGCAAAGGAATCTTTGTGGCGTCAAAAATCTCGCATCAGATGGATTAGTGAAGGAGATCGAAATACAAAATTCTTTCATATCTCAGCAAAAGCTAGGGCTAATCGAAATTTTATCAGTGGGTTGTCGGTGGAAGGGAGCTGGATCTCAAAACCGAGTGAGGTTCGTAAAGTTGCAGCTAACCATTTCAAAAGTTTGTTCTCTGCCACAAACTGGGATAGGCCTCAGTTATTGGGCATTACTTTCAAACAAGTTTCTATCACTGACTGTTTCGAACTTGAAAAACCAGTGGATATCAAGGAGATTGAGGAAGCTATTGCGTGCTGTGAAGGGTCAAAAGCCCCAGGGCCAGATGGGATAAATTTCAATTTTATTAAAAAAACTTGGCATATATGTAAGAATGAAGTGGTGGATCTCGTTCGTAGTTTCTTTGAGTCGAACAAACTTCCTATGGGAATAAATTCTGCGTTTATCACATTAATCCCGAAGGTGGAGAATCCAGTTGGTCTAAAGGATTATCGCCCCATTTGCCTAGTAGGAGTTTTGTACAAAATTATATCAAAGATTTTGGCAAATAGATTAAAGAAAGTCATGGGATCAATTATAAGTGAAAATCAAAGTGCCTTCGTCGGGGGTCGTCAAATCCTTGATGGAGTTCTTCTTGTAAATGAAGCAATTGATTGCTTGCGAAAAAGTAAGGAGTATGGGGTTGTTATTAAATTAGACTTCGAAAAAGCATATGACATTGTTTATTGGGATTTTCTGGAATATGTTATGCTGCGTATGGGATTTGGGGACAGATGGCGAAAATGGATAATGGAGTGCATATCAACAGCGAAAGCTTCGGTTTTGATTAATGGAAGCCCGTCAGAAGAATTCAAAATGGAACGTGGTCTTAGACAAGGGCACCCTCTCTCACCATTCTTATTTTTAATTGTGGGGGAAGCACTCCATTTGATTATTCAAAAAGCTTAAGTGTTGGGGTTTGTGAATGGTATATCTGTTGGTAACAATGGATTTAAAATGACTCATCTTCAGTTTGCTGATGATACAATATTGTTCGGAGAGGCAACGGACCGAACACTAGTTTTTTATCGCAGAATCTTGAGGTGTTTTGAACTTGTGTCAGGTTTGAAGATTAATTTTTTGAAGAGTAGTGTTTATGGTGTCTCTGATCACGTCAATATACAGTGGTGTGCACAGGTATTAGGTTGCAAATGTGGATCTCTACCTCTTACGAATCTTGGGTTTCCAATTGGCATCAAATGTGGCAGAGAAATTATTTGGGGCCCTATTATTGACAAATTCAAGAGAAGGTTGGCGCTATGGAAATGTAAAATGCTGTCTTTTGGAGGCAGAATCACGCTGATTCAAGCAACCCTATCAAATTTGCCTATCTACTTTATGTCTTTGTTCCGTCTACCGCACTGCGTCTTGAAACAGTTGGAAAAAATTAGAACTTTCTTATGGGGAGGTTGGGATAGGCAGAGGAAAATCAACAAAGTGTGCTGGGAGTTTGTTTGTCGAAGGAAAAGGGATGGGGGTCTTGGTTTTGGGCTCCTTAGGGATAAAAATCTTGCTTTGATGGCAAAGTGGTGGTGGAGGTTTGGGAAGGAAAAAGATGCACTACTGAGAAGAATGATATGTGAAAAATATGGGTGGAATGGGAATTGGTGGTTCCCATCGAGAAAATTTTCCGTCAGACCATCTACGATTTGGAAGAATATCATGAATATCATTGATGTCCCTGGTTTCAGTAATTATGTGGGATTTGACAGTTGCAGATGGATTGTAGGGGATGGCAGGTCAATTTTATTTTGGCAGGACAGATGGGTTTGCGATAACCCGCTAAAGAACGAATTTCCTAGACTATTTTCCCTTTCGCTGTCAAAGGATTGTAGGGTTCATGATTTGTTTCAACTGGATTTCAGATGGAACTTGATCTTTAGACGAAATTTGTTCCAATGGGAAGTAGAAGAAAAGGAACGAATGGTGAGTATGCTGGCGGAAATAAAATTTGTGCCGAATAAGAAAGATCGATTGGTGTGGTGTGGTAATAAATCGGGAATATTTACTGTAAAAGACTGCTTCTTAATCATGGAGAAGGCCAAGAACATCCCAGCTTGCAATTGGTCTTCTTTCTTATGGAAAATGAGTTTCTTATGGCTTGCAATCTTGGAAAAGATTCCTACAAAGTCATTTATTTTTCATAGAGGTGTGCCCCTCTCTGCTGAAGAGCTTCTTTGCCCGTGGTGTAAAATTTTGGTTGAGGTTAGTATTCATATCCTCATTCTTTGCCCGTGGGTCTGGTTGGTTTGGTGTAAGATTTGGAAGTGGTGGAAGCTTTCTTGGGTATCATCGGCGGACGTCAAATCATGGGTTATTCAGTGGGATGGGGTTTCTCTTTGTGCGGATCAAAAACAGTGGTGGTTTTCGGTTGGTGCTACTACTATGTGGACACTATGGCTGGCCAGAAATGAGGTGGTATTCAAGCGCAAAGTTTGGGAGGTGGATGAAGTTGTTGATCTTATTAAACTCCGATCGTTTCATTGGGTCCAAGCATTGGACTCAGAATTTGGGTACACTTTCAACGAATGGTGTGATGATCCAAGCAGACTGAATAGATGGAAAGATGTGGCATCTATTAATCCTAGATATGGAGTTGGTTGGGACAACCCTCTATCCGGGTGTTTAAAGATTAACGTGGATGGTTCGGCTTGGGGCAAGCCCGGTCTAGCTGGATGCGGAGGTGTGTGTAGAGATGAGTTGGAGGTTATTCATGGCATTTTCTTTGGCCGTCTCGGTATTTTGGATTCTAATGAGGCTGAAGTTTTTTCTATTTCACGCGGGCTAAAATTCTTCTACAATTCTGAGTGGGTTGGTCGGAAGAATGTGATTGTGGAATCTGATTCCAGAATTGCAATCTCATGGGTCTTGAATCCTAATTCAATACCATGGAAGCTATGGAAATGTTGGAATGAAATTGACTCAATTTTAATTGAAATTGGAAATGTCTCATTTTCTAATGTCTTCAGAGAAGCAAATAATTGTGCCGATTTCCTAGCAAAGAGGGGGGTGACTAGTAATGCATTTTTTGAAGCTTGGTGGTGAGCATCTAGTAATATGTTGCGTGTTGCGGTTTCGGGAGGTTGTCTCCAAATTTTTATGCTTGTTGATGCAGTGAGGGTGGGACAAGTTGAGCTTTGTAATCTTTTGCTTTATGGAGATGTCTTGGGGTGTGTGTGCGTTTTGGGTGTGCGTTATTTTGGGGTCTCGACGGGGTGTGTGAGTGGTAATGTGGTCTGTACTTGGTGTTTTGGTCACTGTTCTCACAAGGGTGAGCCCATAAGGGTCAAATTTTATCTGAGGATCATTGTGCAGATAATATCATTTGGGGCGCTATTTGCGGGACAAGATACTACGGCTAGTGCTTTAACATTTTGGCATGGGAATGGTGTACTAAGGCTCTTATTGGTGCTGACAGTGATTGGGCTGAGGTTTGGTTTATGTACTTAGCAGTTTATGGTGATTGCGTCGTGGTGTGCTCCTTTTTTCTTCTTATTCAAGAGATCGGGATTGGATCATGGTTTGTACTGGTTTTTGATGATACAAACCTCTCTGAACTTGATAATTGGCTGCTACTATGAAATTGGTTTTTTTCATTATGGAGGTTTTAGATGTTGCTCAAGATAATTATCATGGATGGATCGATCTTTTGGTGGTGTCTATGAGTGCTTATTTTCGATGTCAGGGCACCTATGGTTACATTTTGATTGTTGACTTTATAATGTCAGTTCCTCGAGGGCTTGCTTTAGTATTGTTCAGTTCGGCTCTTTCTACTTTGGCTTGTTGCTGTGTTGATGTGCTTCTGCATTGTCTCGATTTTCTATCGGTGTAAGCTCAGGGTCCTATACTGTTGAATTTGTGTTGATGTACAGAAGGATACCCTCTGGGTTGTATCTTCACTTAAATTGGGTTCGGGTTACAAAATAAAGGTTGGGTTTGGTCTGCGAACGATAAGGAAATCTGATCCTGGTGATGATTTCTTGCTTCTGGCATCAATTATTTTTTGGCAACCAATTAATTTCTGAGATTTCTTTCGGTTTCCGGAAATCTGGTACTGGGGTCCAAATCTGGGATGGCTTTGATATCCATGGTCTGGAAGCTGTTCTTAATTTTTATGCTAGAGATTTTGCTATACGCTAAATTTTGGTTCGTTTAGCGTATTGGTTTAGAGGATTTCGAGTGATACATTTATGATTGTTTCCTACTGAACACTTGTACGGAATCCCAATGTACTTTAACTCGACAATTGGGTCATATGCTTAGGAGGGTCATATGCTTAGGAGGGTCATATGCTTGCTGCCCTAAGCCCCAAGTTTATCTATGGTCTATGGACCGTCAAGCTTTGACATGTCAGATTCTTTGCAGAATGGTCATTTACGATGACTTGTGGGACTCAAAGCGGTGCAGTGACTCGGATGGCCATTTATGGGTTGGGATTGGGAAGCTGAGGTCTTATGTACAGCGTCTAGATTGCTCTAGTGGAAAGTTTGCTTCACATTTTTGCTTCGCTGCTGTATTTTTGCAGTGGCCAGCTGGACTGATATAGGGAATGCTGAGTTGGGCTGCCGACGACTAACAGAGAGCCTGGGCATGGCCTTTGCTTCTGCAGAATTTGGTGTGTTTGCAGAAGTTGGTGACTGCCTGGTCAGAGGTTTTGGTCTCTATTGGGAGTCTCTTGTTTGGGTTTGGCAACTTTTATGGGTTGCCTCTTGGATGAAATGCTTATGGACTTTGTCAATTTTAATAATAATGTTGTGGAAAAAAAAAAAAGTGAGTAAAAAGGGTCAATTTGATTTCTGCAGAATTTGTGCAGTGGGTTGCTGATTTGTTTTTGGGGTTTTCTTCTTAATTTGTGTAATGAAGTTTGGTCCCTAAAAACTTTTCTCGCCTCAAAGAGTAGGAAGGTTACTTTAATTTGGTTTCTGGTTTTGCTGCTGGGGTTACTTAACTCGGTTGATTAAACTTGGTTCAATGGTTAATTTAACTTGGTTTGGCTGCTGGGTTTCTGGTTTCTGCTGGGCTGTTTTTGTAGAATTCTGTGTAGAATTTGGTGTGTTTGGGTGCTGCTTCATTGGGGTCTGCTGCAGGAATTGAGATATTGTAATTGAAGGAGATTGCGGAGCAGGTTAAGACTATGATACACATAGACTCAACGTTCATGTGGATACAAAGGGTGTGATACTGTGATCAACTTGGTGATATGGATTTTTGAATTTGAGAAGCTGAGTGAGGGGTCAGAACCTCAGAAGTGGGGGTGTGTGATTGTAGTGGGTTAGGCATTAAGTTGGGATTATCTTGGCCAGTTTGGGTTTTGTTTGTATGTTCATGTGTTTTTTTTGGTGGGTTGGTAAGGTTTAAGCGGGTACCTGTTTGGGACTTCGTCGTTGTTTTGCTTGTGATCTTTGTAATGTGTGGTGGTTTCTCACTGTTTTATTATTAATACAAATTATTTTGCTGAGCAAAAAAAAAAAAAAGGAATCTTTGTACCCGTGGTACAAACATTTCTTACCATTACATGTCAAGTGGTTTGGTTGAATAATGTAACCGATGATAACCCAATAATATAATCTAGTTTATGCGTATTTTGATGGTTTAATGCCTTGGAACCTCTGTGAATTCTCTGTCCATGGGCTTGCAGTAATTGGTAAAATCACTATGACCATTAGGGTCCGTTTGGCGCCAAAAGTTGTCCAAACGTTTGGCAAATTGCAATTTTTTTGTGATTGACTCACTGTAGTTTATTGTTTGCAACTGAACTGCAGAATCAGGTTTGCCAAACATTTTCATTTTAGCTTTTGGGTTCCATAATAATGGAATCCGAAAATCCTTGCCAAACGGAGCATTAGTCCTTGAAGCTATGGTTGGTTCTGGTTACCAAAGTCTCTTGTTGTTGTTATGCTTGTACTAATATGAATATTCGGTATTTGGCACTGGTTATAAGCAGAGTTTTTCCCTAGATAGGAGTGGAAAGATATGTTACATGATAAGTGCAAAGGAACTAACAATTATATGGGGATCTACCCCTGAATACTGGAAGTGGACATCTTGCTCCGAGTCCAGGTGCCTCTCTCTCTCTCTCTCTCTCTCTCTCTCTCTCTCTCTCTCTCTCTCTCTCTCTCTCTCCCCTTGTTTGGTAATCGGTGATTTGCATATTGCTATATATGACTGCAGATTCATTGAAGTGGCGGAACTTCGGGAAGTCTGCTGGCTTGAAATTCGCGGCAAGATGTTGACTAAAGTGCTATCCCCAAACACAACTTACACTTCTTACCTTGTGTTCAAAATTTCGGAGATGTCTTATGGGCTGGGATCGGCAGAGGCGTATGTTCGACTTGTTAGGGAAATAGATGCAAATTTTGCAACCGTTTATTTGAAATCAAAAAGGTTAAGACATGTTCACAACGGAAGGCTTCCACAGAGAAGAGAGGATGGGTGGATGGAGATTGAATTGGGCGAGTTCTATAACGATCAAGGAGATGATGGTGAAGTCGAGATGCAACTGACTGATATCACAAATCATTGGAAGTCTGGTCTCATTGTTGAGGGCATGGAGCTTCGGCCCAAAGAAAATGTGTGAGGGACTGTTTGGGATGTTATGTCTATTTTATAGAAGTATATTTGTCAGACGCTTGAATATATAGAACCCACTATCTTAGAACCGGTTCTTACAGTTTCCAAACGCTGGATGTTTATAAGGTATTGTTGGATCTTGTTGTGGGCATGTAGAATAAATTCACCTTGTTTCTGATATCTTGGCAGTGTATGTTTTCATTCATCTGAACTATACACACACAGCATTTGAAGTTGAAACCCACACAGATCCTCCCAAAGGGCCTTCTTCAAGATCTTAATTTGTGGATCAATTTCTTATCATTGTTGAGCAATGTTTCATAAAAATTCTATCATATAGTGTTACAAAAGCTTCTAGTTTTCCCCCTTTTCAGACATATATACTGAAGTTCACATACATTTTGTAAGGGAAAATGTAGTGACAAGTTCCAGTCTCACTTTAGAGCCATCGGCAAATTGTAAAAAATAATATCCACACTTGATGAATTTTTCATGTCATCATGTTAATATTGTGTGAAATACCAATCATATTTGCCCATATATTGATGGATCTACATTGTCATGTTTACCCAAAATTAAAAATTATTTGTAATGATTATCTTAAATCAAAAAGTAAGTTATAAAACCAAATAATAACACATGGAAACCAACTAAATCAATATTTGAGGCGCAAAAAACTCGAAAAAAAAAATTTAATCTCTTTCTTTCCTCGCTTACTTTCTTTGTACCAAACACGTAAGAAAATGGTAGTCCAATTTGAGCCTTTTTGGACCAGTTTATTCGGGGACTAACAATTACTTAATTGAGATTGTTGAGAGATTTGAGGTGGTTTGCAAAAACTCTCACAACTATTCAAAAATTTAATCCACCTTGTAGTGGAACTTCTGAAAAACTCTTTGATATATCCGAATAGTTTAGGACATACCATACGTCCTCATGATTTGTGTTATAAAATATTGCACTTTGAGTGCTAAAATGCTGCACAATTTCTCAAGTAGTGGTTTTCAAAAGAAAGTGAATATTTCAAATGTTAATTAGTATTCAAAGTTATAATAATCTGGCCACTTATAAATATATATATATATATATATATAAAATAAAATAAAAAAACATGGCTACTACAATATTTTAGCGAGTAATATTTGGGGCACACTCTTACACCCTCAAAAAGCATCCACATCCTGAGGTGGACAAATGAAAAAAGACTGACAGTGGACCTCTCTTCTCATTGGTCCACCTCAAAGTGTGAATGTTTTTTGGTGTGTAAGGGTGTACCCGACACTATTGTATTTTACAAAGTTGTCAAAAATATTATAAACTTGCGATGAATAGTCCCAAACCCTGGGATGTATCATGTATATATCCTAGAAGTTCCCACTATACATTACCTTGTTGTATACGTCCAACCTAATAACAGGCTTGTGCTGCGTATGACTATTAATTGGGTAAGACAAGTCCGAAACCTGCTTATTCGTCCTGCTAAATTTGGGCTGAGCTTTATATGGGAGCGAGTCGAGCCGAACTTGGACAAAACTCAAGCCTGGAATGATTTTCGGGCCGAGCTCGGGCTTATATAAATCTACTTGTTATAAGCTCGCGCCAGTATAACATAATGTACGTGCTTGTAAATTTATATCATTTGTAATATAATTTGTGTTGGATTGTGTTGAATTTGTTCAATTTTGTCTTGAAGTTTATGAAGCTACAAATTGGTTACTGTTGTCAATTTATATTGATTTCACTGTTTTTCAAATTGAAAACTTTTTTTTTTTTTTTGTCCTATTGTTTGTTGGGTAAAAATGTCTTATTTTTTTGTTAAGCGCAAGTGCACACATTCATTATATTATATCCCCCAAAAAAGGAATTCTTCTTCTATTGGACTTGACTGTTTTGCTCATCACTATTTAATTATGAGTAATGATAGATGCACAAAAAAAGTGCACAACAAAATGCACAACTTGCTTTAATTTGTTGGACCTCGTGCTGAAAAAGCTGTACACTCCTTTTTTTTTTTTTTTTTTTTGTCTTTTTGTGTGTACAAAGTTTTCAGCACGAAGTCCAACAATTTTAAGCTGGTTGTGCATTTCGTTGTGCACTTTTTTTTGTGCATCTAGCATTTCCCAAAAATATTGGCATTGGTAGCTTCACCAACTGAAAGTTACCTCTGAATGATGCACTTTTATCCTTGATGGAAAAACATACATTGTCCAATACCCACATTTTCTAAATTCTCTCTGTCCCGCCCTTCTTGTTTCTACTGTTTGGATGTAGTATATAGGCTTTGCCTTTCTCGTTTGATGTTTTATCATGTTAACTAATTTTCCATAGTGCTTATTTTCCTCTCTTGTCCAAACAGAGGCATTACTGGATTTACATACATGGCTTACACTCATCAGGCTTGGTCACTAGCTCTGTTTACATGGAAAAGATCTATGGATCTGGCTAGAAGAATAAGTTATTTGCTATGCTTTAATTTATTGGGGTGTATTTCCATATTTTTTGGTAGTAACAATGTGAGACTAGTAGCTTCTGGTTGCTAGATCTCACATTTTTAATGGTTTAAAATATTTGAAATGTATGGACTATTTGACATTATTAGATTATGAAATCATTTGATGCTTAGTCATCTATTGTTATGTGATTAGTTATCATGATTAGTGTGAAACATGCTTTGGATTTTAATTGAAGGTCAGAGACAACAGTGAGCACCTTCAACAATTTCTAGTTCTTCTCCTTTAGGCTTTGTCGTTGCAGTAGAAATTATTCTCTTGTCAAACCGAGGGTGTGTTTGGTCACATATTTATATTAGTTGATTCTGAATTTGGGAATTAAAAAATGACTTAATTTAAATTTATGTACAGTTTGGTTGGTTAGCAACATTGCCCAGATACAACCAAAAAAAAAAAAAACACAATGAATGTCTCGAGGTTGGCGTTAAAGAGTTGTCAAAACTGAATTTCTCTACCTCAAGTTTTTGGAAAAAAAAAAAAAAAAAAAATACCTTGTTGAGATTTCTATAATAAAGTGAAAATATGTGAATTGTGCAATTTGTTGATTTTGACAACGAAACACCACTAAGTGGCCTACCTTGCAGTTCTATGGATATCCAAACACTCCCCTAGTATTGGTATTTGTGAATGATGAAAACTATTTGTGTCTATACATGGCTATGCAGAATAAAAATAAGCTAATTGTTGTTTTTTTTTTTTATCATTCCATCTTATTGGATATTAACAAGAGACCCCCATAGGAAATTTCACCCTAATAAGACATTAGATTCAGAAAATATTTGTAGCCTTTTGAAAACCAAAGCCAAGGAAAGCTTCATTCAGTTGTGCTAAATTCAACAGTATGTGGGCCTCAGTTAAGGTTCTTGAAATTGTAATGCTTCTCATGGTATTATTGAGCTTCCGCCACAAAGTCGTTGCAGATGAGGTGCATGCAAGTATCAAGAATAGACTGGGGAATGGGAACATCATGACCGTCCATTGCCAGTCGAAAGATAATGATCTGGGCAATCAGACGGTGGCTGATGGTAGTGAATTTGGCTGGGATTTCTCTGTTAATGTGTGGGGAACCACTTTATTTTTCTGTGATATGCAATGGAAAAATGTAGAGGAATATCACTTTGATTCCTATTCCTTCTCTAGGGACAGTGTTCGATGTGAGACTCAATGTTCATGGTTGGTATCTGTGGAAGGCATGTATGGTTTGAATGACCAAACTGGGTTGTGGGAATTTATGTATCACTGGCCAAATTGATTTATTAAAGATCATAATACATTTAACATATATATCTCTTTCTTAAATTCTCCTATTGTATATCTCTGTATCTTCGCCTAAAACATTGTTTATGCGTAATTGAAGGATCAATTCAGAGACTCTGTTTAAGTCAACTTACCTTTATTTATTTATTTTTTTTTTAAATCTGTGACGTTGTTCTAAATAATCATTCTAAGGATGCTGGTTGAAATCAATGGATTTGTATATGACTACTAACCTTGGTGAGGAGAGTTGTCCATTTGATTTCAAGCTCGATCTGGTTGTGTTGTGGAAATATACTTTTTTCACCAAGGGCACCTCTATTTCTGATTTACTTTATAGGGCTTTAGTAATTTTCAGTTTTTTTTTTTAAAACGAAACCAATTTTTTGTTTTTTGTTTTTTTTATTGTTTTAAATAAATGAAAATAAAAAACGTATTTGTTAACAATGTTGATTTGAAAAATAAAACAAAAAACAAGAACAGAAAACGTGTTGGGTAACGATATCTATGTCAAATCTAATTTTCAATTTATACCTTACCAAAATACATTTTTAACACAAAATGTTATTTGAGAGTTCTCTTAAAATAAATAAAAAATAAAATAAAATAAAAAACATGACCAACATATTTAATACTACATCATATGTTTGCATATTAATGAGGTGATAAAAGTGATGTTGTATCAAAATATTTTCTCCAAAATAACAGAACAAATTTGTTCACCCAAACACATGTGGAATCCACCATTTTTCATTATTAATTCATCCTCATTTTACCCATAGAAAGTGGTGAATCTTACTTGTTCACTCAATGAAGTGCTTGGTTGAGCAATGAGTGAGCAAAATTTGGGTGACCAATGGCTGAATCCCACTTTCCATTATATATATATATATATATACTGCAGTTTGCGTCTTATATATAAGCATCTATATATTGTTATAGAGTAATATTTGGGTGACAAACGCTTTTACACTTTATTCAATCGGAGTACTGTTGCTTAAATGGTTTTTTCTAAAGTTTTAATAAGTTTAGTATACACTTTTTTTAGTCTGTTCATGAGAATCCCACTTTGTTAATTTTTATTTTTGGATATATCATGTGTTGTATTTGAGTAATACAAGAGTCACGCCAAGACTCTTGTGGTCAAGTGGCATCACCTCCTCTTCCCCAAGTGGGAGGAGATGGGTTCAAATCTCTGTATCGGGTCTATCTCTTTGGTTCTACTACTTGGTGTTGCTGCAGAAACTAAAAAGAACAATGTTACCAATAACAGTAGCCTTTGACGTTTTTCTTGGGATGAGTCGCGGACTTAGTCGCTCTCTTTAAGACGCTTCCCGGCTCTGCCCAAGTTGTACAAGCAGTTTGGATGAAGGCCACGACGTCACCAGGATAAAGCAGCCCAGAAATCGCCTCTGTCTCGAAAATCCTTGCACCGAGGAAGATCGAAAAACCCACACCCTTTCAGAAACAATTGCTTGAATATCAACCAGAGGAGTGATCTCTATATATTATATATCAAAGATATATGTGTATATATATATATATATATATCAATGTGGAGGAATAAAACTTTTGAATATTTTTTTTCTTCTGTGTAATTTTTTCGATGTTCCTCTCTGCTTTTTTTTTTTCTTGTGCAGACTGTTCGTCCTCTTTAAAAAGGAAATAAGAACTTCTTTTTTCTGTACTTCACTGACTGACCATTCTCTAATATATATAATTTTTAAGTTTGTGTAAAACAATTTTTTGCTGACAAACTGGTAAACGTTCCATCAGATGATGAAAGTGTTAAACAAACTTTGCAAACGTGTAAACGTATGAGATAGACTCACAGATCGAGTCAAATACAAAAACATAAAGCCTGATCTCTGTTTTGTAAATAAATATAGTGTGGGCCCTATCCCATTATCACAAACAATGATTATCTTGTCAATCATGTGGGAGCTAGGACTAAATATAGGTCCTTTTTATTATTTATTAAATACACATATTCCAACAATCCCCCACTTGTATTTTAAAAATAATTTAAGAACATCGAGCAACGTATCATAAGACTGTGCATAAATAAAGG
Source organism: Hydrangea macrophylla (assembly GCA_033977485.1). Lineage (NCBI taxonomy): Eukaryota > Viridiplantae > Streptophyta > Magnoliopsida > Cornales > Hydrangeaceae > Hydrangea > Hydrangea macrophylla. The sequence goes on from CM066991.1 coordinate 156,107,574, forward strand.
TGTTTTTCAACTTGAACATTTACGTAGTGATAGTGCTTTCAATTATACTAGAGTAACCGTAGTTTTGAACTCTATTTCAGATAACACCACACACACAGTCCTACTAGGGTGAAGTTAAAAAACTAGCACTTTACGGCCATGTGCTTATATCCCAGTATAGCGAATGATCTAGAAAATTTGCCCAAAATTTCATAGGAAGCGGCCTCACTTCCACATTCGCCTAGGTGAGTCTAACAAGGATACTCCTGTAGCTAGGTATCCCACTCCAAATGGAGTTTAGATCTCATTAAGAGTTACAAATAACTCAACCTTTTGTCCTTTAGGATGTCATGTTTCGTAGGGATGGACTTGGAGTATTACCCTCATATATTAATATTAGCATGATTCCATTCATATCACTTCATGACTTGTTATTACCCTTTGAACCTATTTCTTGGGATCTCCAGTCTATAGGTTGGGTTGCTATCACAAGTGACTCAACTATCTAAGGGCTTTAGTCCCATCCCTTTCGAGGCTTTACAAACCTTCTCTCATGCTAGTCCTTTCGTCAAAGGATCAGCCAAGTTCTCCTTAGACCGTACATTAATCCACTCTCACAGATCCAGAAGAGAGAAACTCTCTAATAGTGTTGTGCTTGCGACGTATTTGTCGATTCTTGCCGTTATAGTAATGGTTCTCAACTTTTGCAATAGCCGTGGTACTATCACTGAGGATTAGGACAGCTGGTATTGATCTCTCCCATAAAGGGGTATCTGATAGCAGATTTCTCATCCAACCTCCCTCCTCACTAGCTGTAGCTAGTGCTATCATCTCTGACTGTATCGTGGACTGAGCCAAAATAGTCTGTTTCTTAGACTTCCATGAAACTGTTCCTCCAGCAATACAAAAAATGTATCCACTAGTGGCCTTGGAGTCATCTGATAGGGTATTCCAATCAGCATCGCTATTTCTGATAGTGCAATTTTAGGTTCATCGTCCTTTTCAGGTAACGCATGACCCTTTCAATAGCATGCCAATGCTCCATACTAGGTCTACTAGTAAACCTACATAGTACTCCAACAGCATAAGCTATATCTGGCCTAGTGCAATCAGTAGCATAACGAAGGCTACCAATGATGCCCGCATACTCAGTTTGTCTAACACTGTCACTAGTGTTCTTGAACAATTTTACACTAGGGTCATATGGAGTACATGCTGGTTTACAGTTAAAGTAATTGTATTTCTTTAAAATCTTCTCAATGTAATGAGATTGATCTAAAGAAAGTCCCTTTTCGGACCTAGTAATATTAATTCCAAGAATTACACTAGCTTCTCCCAAATCTTTCATATTAAAGTTGGCACATAAGAAAGATTTAACTTTATTAATGACATGAATATTTGATCCAAAAATAAGTAAGTCATCCACATATAAGTAAATAATAGTGCAAGTGTTGTTTTCAAATTTGTAATAAATACATTTATCACTTTCATTTATTTTAAAACCATTTAAGATGACTAAACTATCAAATTTATCATGCCATTGTTTAGGAGCTTGTTTCAAACCATAAAGAGATTTATCTAATTTGCGAACTTTATTTTCTTGACCAAAAATAATAAAACCTTCGGGTTGGTCCATATAAATCTCTTCTTCTAATTCACCATTTAAAAAAGCTGTTTTAACATCTATTTGGTGTACTACTGTCACACCCCAACCCGCCTCATGCGGATTAGGACACGTGTAACAATGCTACAAGCTCCCAATTACATTAATTTGTAAAGAAATATGCGAATTACTAAGAAACACGTGTATTTAACCACATTAAACAACTCTATTGTTACAAAATAGGCCCCAAGGGCAAAATGGTCATTTATAAAGTATGTAAAATTTTTATACCAAAAGTTAGGATTTTGAGTCCCGGTTCCAACGCAACAAACGGCACGCGAAACCGAGTTTCCTAGAAGAAGTTATGCATGTTTCCGTAAAAACGGACATGCTGGGGAAAAATACAAGGCGGATCGATCCCTTCATTATGGGCGGATCGATCCATATACTTGACATTCTCGCAGAATGCTCCCTAAAAAGGGCGGATCGATCCCCTCATAAAGGGCGGATCGATCCCCTTCATAAATTTTGCTGCTAAATTTCCTTTGCTGTCAAAACAAGTTTTTAACTTATCAAAACACAACCAAAACATATGGAAACCTTATGAAACTTTGGGAAAACATTTCCAATACACTTCCAAACACTTTTAAACTCAATTTAAGCAAGGATCATAGAATCATACCCACAATTGGATCAAGTTAACCATGAACTCATCTCATTCGGTTCAAAAACAAACTTTTCAACTTTAAAACTCAATTCTCATCCAAAGTTTATAAAACTTGTTGGAATTCAACTCAAAGTCATAACTAACATTATAAACACTAAAGAAACATGTCCAAGACACTAACGACACACCCGGACTTGCCGAGATGGTCAAATCCATTACTTGCACCCTACTAGAACAAAACGAGAGAGATTACACATATGTTCTCAAATTTACTTCCAACTTTCCAAAATACATGGTTGTGACCCAAGTTCACTTCCAACAACTTAAATATGAACATTAACATAAAAGACACCATATTTTACATCATTTTACAAGTTTCAAAAGAAATTTACAAGCATGGGGCACAAATCTCCCCCATCTCTCCCATCTCTCCCATCCATAAGTCAAGACTTTAATTCACAAGTTGAGAACCTTAACCCACTAGTTACACTATAATATAAGTTTAAAACATATTTACAAGCTCTAACTCTCTTCCCCATTCCCGAGCGCGTCACCTTCTCTCCGGATATCGCTCCGTACCTGCGGTGGTTGTTATGTACCACAACAGAAATAGGAAAACGGTTTTCTTAAGCAATTTGCTTAGTGAGCATTCTAAACATGATTGTATGTTTAACACGTGCAATGCCACAAATAACACATAAGCATAAACGTAATCGCCGAGTCACCGGTTATATGGTTCATTCAGACCCGAAGACCTCCCTTGGTCCCGTGGTCACTTCTATTCCTTGGACTTCCGTATTTATCGGATTCTTCCTCTTCGCCACCCTTATTACTCCCAACAATGAACCATTTCCCCGGTGCTCATTGACTACCACATAGACATATAAGCACATAACACATATTCATGTATCAACATATGATTTTCATAAAATTGACATAGAATTCACACAATTAACATCTTTATAATTCCTAATCATGAATTAACATCTCTAACATCACATATAGCTTGAACCCATTAAACACAATCAGATTTAGGTGTAGAAAACTCACCTTATACACAGATTTTACTCAATTTACACCTAGAGGATGCTGAATTTCCCCAATTTGAGCCCAATTCCCTCACCAAGTAAATCCTACAAGAATTTCGGTAGACGACGTCTCACCGTTAAGTACGAGCTACTAACATATAGCAATTTAAACAGAAATTAAGGGTATAGAAATGATCGTCTCACCTCCACGAGTCCGAAAATGGCTTCGATTCGCGAATCCGACGAACGGCGGCGACGGAACGGCGAGAATTCGACGTCGGCGACGATTTCTCCGTCTTCTCTCTTCGGCTCTCTTTTGTTTTCTTTTAATTCTGCTGAAATGAGAGACACTCTCATTGACACACACATGCCATGCATGTAGTGTGTTGTCACTCCCTCAATTTTCCTCACTTTCCATTTACACCCCCAAAATTTGTTAAGTTCCTATTATGAAATCCCCCAAACATTCCATTAACTACCCAATTATCTAATGAGGGTTTGTCTAAGTTCCGTATGAGTCCCAACGTGGGTCCCACATATTTTGTGAAATTGCTATCGCACCTACTAATTTTACATCTTTTTCATTTATACCCTTACTTGGGTGTCCAAACTAATACTACCACATAACAATATCTATTAAAAGCAATTTAGCAAATATCCATGTAATCATATAAAATTGCATTTAATCACTTAAAATGCAAATTACCAATTTACCCTTCAATGGGTTAAATTTCAATACCTGTCCCACCTCTCTGGGGATTTTTCCAACTAGTGTCCCTCTCTGAACACTTTTTACTTGGGCGAGTCCAAGCCTCCCCTTAATCCATTTTATACACTAATTTCACTAATTAATGCATATTAATAGAAATAATTAACCCGTTCTCCGGGTACGGGTGTTACATTTCTCCCTCCCTAAAAGGGAGTTTGGTCCCCAAACTTACTCTTACCTCAAGAATTGAAGAGATGCGGGTACTTGGCTCGGATCTCATCCTCCCGCTCCCAAGTAGCCTCTTCCACTGAATGGCTTCGCCATTGAACCATCACCAAGGGAATCACTTTGGTCCTCAATACTTGATCCTTCCTATCAAGAATTTGCACTGGATGTTCCACGTAAGTTAAATCTTCCCGAATCTCTAACGGTTCCGGAATGATAACATGTTTCAAATCCGGCACATAACGTCGAAGCATCGATACGTGAAACACATTATGAACATTCTCTAATTCTTGTGGCAGCTCTAACCGATAAGCTAATGGCCCAACTCGATTAAGAATCAAATACGGTCCAACATATCTCGGACTGAGCTTACCTCGCTTACCAAAACGTGCTATGCCTTTTGAAGGTGATACTTTCAAAAACACATAGTCACCCACCTCAAACTCCAACGGTCTTCTACCCGTATCCGCATAACTTTTATAACGACTTTGAGCCGTTTGTAATCTCTGCTTAATCAGTCGGATCTTGTCAGTAGTGATTTGCACTATCTCTGGTCCCAAAAGCTGTTTCTCTCCAACTTCTGTCCAACATACCGGCGATCTACACTTTCTTCCATATAATGCCTCATAAGGCGCCATTCCAATGCTAGTTTGGAAGCTGTTGTTGTAAGAAAATTCAATCAACGGCAAATGAGTTTCCCAATCAGCTTTAAAATCCATAACACATACTCTCAACATATCTTCCAAAATTTGAATCACTCGCTCGGATTGACCATCGGTCTGGGGATGAAATGCAGTACTAAAATGTAAAGCTGTCCCCATAGCCCTTTGTAAACTCTCCCAAAATCTTGACACGAACCGAGTGTCACGATCTGACACTATCGACACTGGTGCTCCATGAAGCCGTATAATCTCTCTAATATAAATCTCTGCAAGTTTTGATGGATCTTTGGTCTTTATAGGTAGGAAATGGGCTGACTTAGTCAACCGGTCTACAATCACCCATATGCTATCATTTGACTTTTGAGACTTTGGAAATCCCGAGACGAAATCCATTGTAATATGTTCCCATTTCCACTCAGGTATCTCCAACGGGTGTAGTTCTCCCCCGGGTCGTTGATGTTCTAGTTTCACCTTTTGGCACGTCATACATTTAGACACAAATTCTGCAACTTCTCGCTTCATACCACTCCACCAGTAAATTTCTCGCAAGTCTCGGTACATTTTGGTACTACCCGGATGTACAGAATATCTTGTATTGTGGGCTTCCTCCATAACTTTATTTCTCAGATCTCCAACTTTAGGTACACATAATCGGTTTATATATTTCAGAACACCATCTTGGAAACTGAATTCTGGCCTTCTCCCCTCTGGTAACTCATCCACAATCTTCTTGAATTCTGGATCTAAAAGCTGATTAGTCTTGATTTCACCAATTAAACTTGGCTGTGCCACGATCGCAGCCATTAAACCACCTCTAATTTTAGGAACTACCTCAAGCTTCAATTGTTCAAATTCCTTTATCAACTTTTCCTGTCCAGTCAAGGCATAAGCTAAGTTTTCTGACGACTTCCGACTCAAGGCATTGGCAACTACATTGGCTTTTCCCGGGTGATACTGAATTTTTAAATCATAATCTTTCATGAGTTCCAACCATCTTCTTTGTCTCATATTAAGATCCCTCTGAGTGAATAGGTATTTCAGACTTTTATGATCCGTGAAGATTTCACAAGTTTCCCCGTATAGATAATGTCTCCAAATCTTTAACGCAAAAATTACCGCCGCTAACTCCAAGTCATGTGTCGGGTAGTTCTTCTCGTGAGGTCTCAACTGCCTTGAAGCATAGGCTATTACCTTGTCATCTTGTGTCAAAACACATCCCAAGCCTTGGTGGGAAGCATCACTGTATATTCTAAAATTTCCAGTGCTTGTTGGAATTGTAAGTATTGGTGCCGTAGTCAACTTTTTCTTCAATGCTACAAAACAATCTTCACATTCCTTGTTCCACTCAAACGGTACATCTTTTCTCATCAACCTTGTCATTGGCGTTGCAATTCTAGAAAAGTCTTTAACAAACCTTCGATAATATCCGGCTAACCCCAAGAAACTTCGAATCTCGGATACATTTGTCGGTCTTGACCAATTCATAACAGCTTCAATCTTCTGTGGGTCAACAGAAATACCCTCTTTAGAAATCACGTGTCCTAGAAAAGTGACACTCGTCAACCAAAATTCGCTCTTCTTCAACTTCCCAAACAATTGTTTCTCTCGAAGTCGCTGCAAAACTAGTCTCAAGTGTCGTTCATGCTCTTCCGGACTCTTAGAATAAATGAGAATGTCATCAATGAATACAATAACGAACTCATCCAAATATGATTTGAATACACGGTTCATCAAATCCATGAAGGCGGCAGGCGCATTGGTAACCCCAAACGGCATCACTAGAAATTCATAGTGCCCGTAGCGGGTCCTAAAGGCCGTCTTCTCCACATCCTCGGCTTTAACTTTCAGTTGATGGTACCCAGATCGTAAGTCAATCTTTGAAAATACCTCAGCCCCTTGAAGTTGATCGAATAGATCGTCAATACGTGGCAATGGGTACTTGTTCTTGATGGTTACCTTGTTGATCTCCCGGTAGTCAATGCACATCCGCATTGTACCATCCTTCTTCTTCACAAATAGTACTGGTGCACCCCACGGGGACACACTAGGTCGGATAAAACCCTTGTATAGCAACTCTTGCAACTGTATCTTTAACTCTTTCAACTCAATTGGTGCCATTCGATATGGTGCTCGTGAAATTGGTTGGGTTCCCGGCATAACATCAATACCAAATTCAATTTCTCGATCAATCAATACACTAGGTAACTCCTCAGGGAATACATCTGGAAACTCTCTAACTACCGGAATATCTTCAAGTTTTAAATCGGGACCTCTAGTATCAAGAATACTACACAGAAACCCCCGGCAACCCTTCTTTAATAAACGACAAGCTTCAATAGCTGACACGATATACGGCGGTGATACAACACCCTTACCTTGAAAATAAAACTCATCTTGATTCGGAATACGGAATGCTACTCCTTTAGTGTTACAATCAATATTAGCATGATTAGCCGCTAACCAATCCATACCCAATATAACATCGAAGTGTTGAATTACTAATGGTACCAAATCAACAGTTAACTCTTTACCATTCACATTAATCTCACACTTTCTAAACACACCCGAACTAACCAACGGAGCCCCCAACGGTATCGCGACAGATAAATCATAGTTTAGGAACTCTAATGGTTTATCTAAATGTTTAGCAAAATGGTGTGACACGAATGAGTGTGTAGATCCCGAATCTATAAGTACATTTGCTAGATGTGAGCAAATGGGAACCATACCTGAGACAACAGTGTCGGCAGAAGCAGCATCTCCCGGCCTGAGTTGAAATGATCTTGCCTCTCGTTGCTCCCTCCTCGGAGGTTGAGTAGTCCTTGGTGTGATAGCGCTGGCCACAGAAGAACCTGAACCTGATGCTCCTTGGCGTCTAGTAGGACAATCCTTAGATTGATGTCCCAATTCCTTACAAGTGAAGCATCGACCTCTCATATCTATATTCTGATTTGGACAATTTCTGGCAATGTGTCCCGGTTGTCGGCAACTATTGCAAATGATTGGGTTTGGAAGTTGATTGCACCGGCCCCAATGAAATTTCTGACAAGTCTGACACCTCGGTTTATTTCCACCGGAACCACTACCAATACTAGCTGATGATCCTCCTAAACTCTGTCTTTTTGCACTCCCCTGACCACTGAACTGACTTGATCCCGGTCGTTTACTTTGTTGACTCGGTGGTGGTGGCAAGTTTGAAGTGTACCCGAGATCTCTTTCAGCGATAGACGCAATATCCAATGCCTTAGCATAGGTCTCCGGTCGGAACACAGTCACTCGCCCTCGGATATCTCCCCGGAGTCCCGCTACAAACTTTCTTGCCTTCACTTTTTCGGTTGTTACGATATCCCCGGCAAACCTTGCCAAACTCGTAAATTGCGTGGAGTACTCCCGGACTGACTTTCCCCCTTGTACCAACTCCATGAATTCTTGAGCCTTTTGATCCCCAAATGACTCTGGAAAATATTGATCATTGAAAGTCTCAAGAAATTGGTCCCACGTTGTCGGTTGATCCGGGCCTAGCTTAGTACGCCACCAATATTGTGCCTCATCTTTTAACGTGTCTGCAGCAAATAGCACTTTTTGTTCATCAGTACATGGTAATACCCGGAAGATCTTCTCCATATCCGAGATCCAAAAGTTCGCCTTCATCGGATCGGCTTCTCCGCGGAATATGGTCGGCTTTTGTTTGTGGAATTTTGAAATAGTAACAATGTCTTCCCTTGGATTCGGATTCGGTTGTACCGGTCTCTCTTCGATCACATGAGTTTCGGCCACTCGAACCAATCCTTCAATGGCTCTTTCAACCCGTTCCATTCGATTTGAGGTGTCACCTCCAGACATAATGCCTGGCACCCACATATAGTACACACATGCACGTTACTTTTAAATAAACATATGGCATGCTAATCAACATTTAAAACATGCTAAGTAAACGTGTATGCATGCTTATGCAACTACGTGTCATTGTGTGCACACTACGCGTCGTATACGTCTCTCGTCCCCAAAGGCTCTAGCCAACTGCTCTGATACCAAAAATTGTCACACCCCAACCCGCCTCATGCGGATTAGGACACGTGTAACAATGCTACAAGCTCCCAATTACATTAATTTGTAAAGAAATATGCGAATTACTAAGAAACACGTGTATTTAACCACATTAAACAACTCTATTGTTACAAAATAGGCCCCAAGGGCAAAATGGTCATTTATAAAGTATGTAAAATTTTTATACCAAAAGTTAGGATTTTGAGTCCCGGTTCCAACGCAACAAACGGCACGCGAAACCGAGTTTCCTAGAAGAAGTTATGCATGTTTCCGTAAAAACGGACATGCTGGGGAAAAATACAAGGCGGATCGATCCCTTCATTATGGGCGGATCGATCCATATACTTGACATTCTCGCAGAATGCTCCCTAAAAAGGGCGGATCGATCCCCTCATAAAGGGCGGATCGATCCCCTTCATAAATTTTGCTGCTAAATTTCCTTTGCTGTCAAAACAAGTTTTTAACTTATCAAAACACAACCAAAACATATGGAAACCTTATGAAACTTTGGGAAAACATTTCCAATACACTTCCAAACACTTTTAAACTCAATTTAAGCAAGGATCATAGAATCATACCCACAATTGGATCAAGTTAACCATGAACTCATCTCATTCGGTTCAAAAACAAACTTTTCAACTTTAAAACTCAATTCTCATCCAAAGTTTATAAAACTTGTTGGAATTCAACTCAAAGTCATAACTAACATTATAAACACTAAAGAAACATGTCCAAGACACTAACGACACACCCGGACTTGCCGAGATGGTCAAATCCATTACTTGCACCCTACTAGAACAAAACGAGAGAGATTACACATATGTTCTCAAATTTACTTCCAACTTTCCAAAATACATGGTTGTGACCCAAGTTCACTTCCAACAACTTAAATATGAACATTAACATAAAAGACACCATATTTTACATCATTTTACAAGTTTCAAAAGAAATTTACAAGCATGGGGCACAAATCTCCCCCATCTCTCCCATCTCTCCCATCCATAAGTCAAGACTTTAATTCACAAGTTGAGAACCTTAACCCACTAGTTACACTATAATATAAGTTTAAAACATATTTACAAGCTCTAACTCTCTTCCCCATTCCCGAGCGCGTCACCTTCTCTCCGGATATCGCTCCGTACCTGCGGTGGTTGTTATGTACCACAACAGAAATAGGAAAACGGTTTTCTTAAGCAATTTGCTTAGTGAGCATTCTAAACATGATTGTATGTTTAACACGTGCAATGCCACAAATAACACATAAGCATAAACGTAATCGCCGAGTCACCGGTTATATGGTTCATTCAGACCCGAAGACCTCCCTTGGTCCCGTGGTCACTTCTATTCCTTGGACTTCCGTATTTATCGGATTCTTCCTCTTCGCCACCCTTATTACTCCCAACAATGAACCATTTCCCCGGTGCTCATTGACTACCACATAGACATATAAGCACATAACACATATTCATGTATCAACATATGATTTTCATAAAATTGACATAGAATTCACACAATTAACATCTTTATAATTCCTAATCATGAATTAACATCTCTAACATCACATATAGCTTGAACCCATTAAACACAATCAGATTTAGGTGTAGAAAACTCACCTTATACACAGATTTTACTCAATTTACACCTAGAGGATGCTGAATTTCCCCAATTTGAGCCCAATTCCCTCACCAAGTAAATCCTACAAGAATTTCGGTAGACGACGTCTCACCGTTAAGTACGAGCTACTAACATCTAGCAATTTAAACAGAAATTAAGGGTATAGAAATGATCGTCTCACCTCCACGAGTCCGAAAATGGCTTCGATTCGCGAATCCGACGAACGGCGGCGACGGAACGGCGAGAATTCGACGTCGGCGACGATTTCTCCGTCTTCTCTCTTCGGCTCTCTTTTGTTTTCTTTTAATTCTGCTGAAATGAGAGACACTCTCATTGACACACACATGCCATGCATGTAGTGTGTTGTCACTCCCTCAATTTTCCTCACTTTCCATTTACACCCCCAAAATTTGTTAAGTTCCTATTATGAAATCCCCCAAACATTCCATTAACTACCCAATTATCTAATGAGGGTTTGTCTAAGTTCCGTATGAGTCCCAACGTGGGTCCCACATATTTTGTGAAATTGCTATCGCACCTACTAATTTTACATCTTTTTCATTTATACCCTTACTTGGGTGTCCAAACTAATACTACCACATAACAATATCTATTAAAAGCAATTTAGCAAATATCCATGTAATCATATAAAATTGCATTTAATCACTTAAAATGCAAATTACCAATTTACCCTTCAATGGGTTAAATTTCAATACCTGTCCCACCTCTCTGGGGATTTTTCCAACTAGTGTCCCTCTCTGAACACTTTTTACTTGGGCGAGTCCAAGCCTCCCCTTAATCCATTTTATACACTAATTTCACTAATTAATGCATATTAATAGAAATAATTAACCCGTTCTCCGGGTACGGGTGTTACATTTCTCCCTCCCTAAAAGGGAGTTTGGTCCCCAAACTTACTCTTACCTCAAGAATTGAAGAGATGCGGGTACTTGGCTCGGATCTCATCCTCCCGCTCCCAAGTAGCCTCTTCCACTGAATGGCTTCGCCATTGAACCATCACCAAGGGAATCACTTTGGTCCTCAATACTTGATCCTTCCTATCAAGAATTTGCACTGGATGTTCCACGTAAGTTAAATCTTCCCGAATCTCTAACGGTTCCGGAATGATAACATGTTTCAAATCCGGCACATAACGTCGAAGCATCGATACGTGAAACACATTATGAACATTCTCTAATTCTTGTGGCAGCTCTAACCGATAAGCTAATGGCCCAACTCGATTAAGAATCAAATACGGTCCAACATATCTCGGACTGAGCTTACCTCGCTTACCAAAACGTGCTATGCCTTTTGAAGGTGATACTTTCAAAAACACATAGTCACCCACCTCAAACTCCAACGGTCTTCTACCCGTATCCGCATAACTTTTATAACGACTTTGAGCCGTTTGTAATCTCTGCTTAATCAGTCGGATCTTGTCAGTAGTGATTTGCACTATCTCTGGTCCCAAAAGCTGTTTCTCTCCAACTTCTGTCCAACATACCGGCGATCTACACTTTCTTCCATATAATGCCTCATAAGGCGCCATTCCAATGCTAGTTTGGAAGCTGTTGTTGTAAGAAAATTCAATCAACGGCAAATGAGTTTCCCAATCAGCTTTAAAATCCATAACACATACTCTCAACATATCTTCCAAAATTTGAATCACTCGCTCGGATTGACCATCGGTCTGGGGATGAAATGCAGTACTAAAATGTAAAGCTGTCCCCATAGCCCTTTGTAAACTCTCCCAAAATCTTGACACGAACCGAGTGTCACGATCTGACACTATCGACACTGGTGCTCCATGAAGCCGTATAATCTCTCTAATATAAATCTCTGCAAGTTTTGATGGATCTTTGGTCTTTATAGGTAGGAAATGGGCTGACTTAGTCAACCGGTCTACAATCACCCATATGCTATCATTTGACTTTTGAGACTTTGGAAATCCCGAGACGAAATCCATTGTAATATGTTCCCATTTCCACTCAGGTATCTCCAACGGGTGTAGTTCTCCCCCGGGTCGTTGATGTTCTAGTTTCACCTTTTGGCACGTCATACATTTAGACACAAATTCTGCAACTTCTCGCTTCATACCACTCCACCAGTAAATTTCTCGCAAGTCTCGGTACATTTTGGTACTACCCGGATGTACAGAATATCTTGTATTGTGGGCTTCCTCCATAACTTTATTTCTCAGATCTCCAACTTTAGGTACACATAATCGGTTTATATATTTCAGAACACCATCTTGGAAACTGAATTCTGGCCTTCTCCCCTCTGGTAACTCATCCACAATCTTCTTGAATTCTGGATCTAAAAGCTGATTAGTCTTGATTTCACCAATTAAACTTGGCTGTGCCACGATCGCAGCCATTAAACCACCTCTAATTTTAGGAACTACCTCAAGCTTCAATTGTTCAAATTCCTTTATCAACTTTTCCTGTCCAGTCAAGGCATAAGCTAAGTTTTCTGACGACTTCCGACTCAAGGCATTGGCAACTACATTGGCTTTTCCCGGGTGATACTGAATTTTTAAATCATAATCTTTCATGAGTTCCAACCATCTTCTTTGTCTCATATTAAGATCCCTCTGAGTGAATAGGTATTTCAGACTTTTATGATCCGTGAAGATTTCACAAGTTTCCCCGTATAGATAATGTCTCCAAATCTTTAACGCAAAAATTACCGCCGCTAACTCCAAGTCATGTGTCGGGTAGTTCTTCTCGTGAGGTCTCAACTGCCTTGAAGCATAGGCTATTACCTTGTCATCTTGTGTCAAAACACATCCCAAGCCTTGGTGGGAAGCATCACTGTATATTCTAAAATTTCCAGTGCTTGTTGGAATTGTAAGTATTGGTGCCGTAGTCAACTTTTTCTTCAATGCTACAAAACAATCTTCACATTCCTTGTTCCACTCAAACGGTACATCTTTTCTCATCAACCTTGTCATTGGCGTTGCAATTCTAGAAAAGTCTTTAACAAACCTTCGATAATATCCGGCTAACCCCAAGAAACTTCGAATCTCGGATACATTTGTCGGTCTTGACCAATTCATAACAGCTTCAATCTTCTGTGGGTCAACAGAAATACCCTCTTTAGAAATCACGTGTCCTAGAAAAGTGACACTCGTCAACCAAAATTCGCTCTTCTTCAACTTCCCAAACAATTGTTTCTCTCGAAGTCGCTGCAAAACTAGTCTCAAGTGTCGTTCATGCTCTTCCGGACTCTTAGAATAAATGAGAATGTCATCAATGAATACAATAACGAACTCATCCAAATATGATTTGAATACACGGTTCATCAAATCCATGAAGGCGGCAGGCGCATTGGTAACCCCAAACGGCATCACTAGAAATTCATAGTGCCCGTAGCGGGTCCTAAAGGCCGTCTTCTCCACATCCTCGGCTTTAACTTTCAGTTGATGGTACCCAGATCGTAAGTCAATCTTTGAAAATACCTCAGCCCCTTGAAGTTGATCGAATAGATCGTCAATACGTGGCAATGGGTACTTGTTCTTGATGGTTACCTTGTTGATCTCCCGGTAGTCAATGCACATCCGCATTGTACCATCCTTCTTCTTCACAAATAGTACTGGTGCACCCCACGGGGACACACTAGGTCGGATAAAACCCTTGTATAGCAACTCTTGCAACTGTATCTTTAACTCTTTCAACTCAATTGGTGCCATTCGATATGGTGCTCGTGAAATTGGTTGGGTTCCCGGCATAACATCAATACCAAATTCAATTTCTCGATCAATCAATACACTAGGTAACTCCTCAGGGAATACATCTGGAAACTCTCTAACTACCGGAATATCTTCAAGTTTTAAATCGGGACCTCTAGTATCAAGAATACTACACAGAAACCCCCGGCAACCCTTCTTTAATAAACGACAAGCTTCAATAGCTGACACGATATACGGCGGTGATACAACACCCTTACCTTGAAAATAAAACTCATCTTGATTCGGAATACGGAATGCTACTCCTTTAGTGTTACAATCAATATTAGCATGATTAGCCGCTAACCAATCCATACCCAATATAACATCGAAGTGTTGAATTACTAATGGTACCAAATCAACAGTTAACTCTTTACCATTCACATTAATCTCACACTTTCTAAACACACCCGAACTAACCAACGGAGCCCCCAACGGTATCGCGACAGATAAATCATAGTTTAGGAACTCTAATGGTTTATCTAAATGTTTAGCAAAATGGTGTGACACGAATGAGTGTGTAGATCCCGAATCTATAAGTACATTTGCTAGATGTGAGCAAATGGGAACCATACCTGAGACAACAGTGTCGGCAGAAGCAGCATCTCCCGGCCTGAGTTGAAATGATCTTGCCTCTCGTTGCTCCCTCCTCGGAGGTTGAGTAGTCCTTGGTGTGATAGCGCTGGCCACAGAAGAACCTGAACCTGATGCTCCTTGGCGTCTAGTAGGACAATCCTTAGATTGATGTCCCAATTCCTTACAAGTGAAGCATCGACCTCTCATATCTATATTCTGATTTGGACAATTTCTGGCAATGTGTCCCGGTTGTCGGCAACTATTGCAAATGATTGGGTTTGGAAGTTGATTGCACCGGCCCCAATGAAATTTCTGACAAGTCTGACACCTCGGTTTATTTCCACCGGAACCACTACCAATACTAGCTGATGATCCTCCTAAACTCTGTCTTTTTGCACTCCCCTGACCACTGAACTGACTTGATCCCGGTCGTTTACTTTGTTGACTCGGTGGTGGTGGCAAGTTTGAAGTGTACCCGAGATCTCTTTCAGCGATAGACGCAATATCCAATGCCTTAGCATAGGTCTCCGGTCGGAACACAGTCACTCGCCCTCGGATATCTCCCCGGAGTCCCGCTACAAACTTTCTTGCCTTCACTTTTTCGGTTGTTACGATATCCCCGGCAAACCTTGCCAAACTCGTAAATTGCGTGGAGTACTCCCGGACTGACTTTCCCCCTTGTACCAACTCCATGAATTCTTGAGCCTTTTGATCCCCAAATGACTCTGGAAAATATTGATCATTGAAAGTCTCAAGAAATTGGTCCCACGTTGTCGGTTGATCCGGGCCTAGCTTAGTACGCCACCAATATTGCGCCTCATCTTTTAACGTGTCTGCAGCAAATAGCACTTTTTGTTCATCAGTACATGGTAATACCCGGAAGATCTTCTCCATATCCGAGATCCAAAAGTTCGCCTTCATCGGATCGGCTTCTCCGCGGAATATGGTCGGCTTTTGTTTGTGGAATTTTGAAATAGTAACAATGTCTTCCCTTGGATTCGGATTCGGTTGTACCGGTCTCTCTTCGATCACATGAGTTTCGGCCACTCGAACCAATCCTTCAATGGCTCTTTCAACCCGTTCCATTCGATTTGAGGTGTCACCTCCAGACATAATGCCTGGCACCCACATATAGTACACACATGCACGTTACTTTTAAATAAACATATGGCATGCTAATCAACATTTAAAACATGCTAAGTAAACGTGTATGCATGCTTATGCAACTACGTGTCATTGTGTGCACACTACGCGTCGTATACGTCTCTCGTCCCCAAAGGCTCTAGCCAACTGCTCTGATACCAAAAATTGTCACACCCCAACCCGCCTCATGCGGATTAGGACACGTGTAACAATGCTACAAGCTCCCAATTACATTAATTTGTAAAGAAATATGCGAATTACTAAGAAACACGTGTATTTAACCACATTAAACAACTCTATTGTTACAAAATAGGCCCCAAGGGCAAAATGGTCATTTATAAAGTATGTAAAATTTTTATACCAAAAGTTAGGATTTTGAGTCCCGGTTCCAACGCAACAAACGGCACGCGAAACCGAGTTTCCTAGAAGAAGTTATGCATGTTTCCGTAAAAACGGACATGCTGGGGAAAAATACAAGGCGGATCGATCCCTTCATTATGGGCGGATCGATCCATATACTTGACATTCTCGCAGAATGCTCCCTAAAAAGGGCGGATCGATCCCCTCATAAAGGGCGGATCGATCCCCTTCATAAATTTTGCTGCTAAATTTCCTTTGCTGTCAAAACAAGTTTTTAACTTATCAAAACACAACCAAAACATATGGAAACCTTATGAAACTTTGGGAAAACATTTCCAATACACTTCCAAACACTTTTAAACTCAATTTAAGCAAGGATCATAGAATCATACCCACAATTGGATCAAGTTAACCATGAACTCATCTCATTCGGTTCAAAAACAAACTTTTCAACTTTAAAACTCAATTCTCATCCAAAGTTTATAAAACTTGTTGGAATTCAACTCAAAGTCATAACTAACATTATAAACACTAAAGAAACATGTCCAAGACACTAACGACACACCCGGACTTGCCGAGATGGTCAAATCCATTACTTGCACCCTACTAGAACAAAACGAGAGAGATTACACATATGTTCTCAAATTTACTTCCAACTTTCCAAAATACATGGTTGTGACCCAAGTTCACTTCCAACAACTTAAATATGAACATTAACATAAAAGACACCATATTTTACATCATTTTACAAGTTTCAAAAGAAATTTACAAGCATGGGGCACAAATCTCCCCCATCTCTCCCATCTCTCCCATCCATAAGTCAAGACTTTAATTCACAAGTTGAGAACCTTAACCCACTAGTTACACTATAATATAAGTTTAAAACATATTTACAAGCTCTAACTCTCTTCCCCATTCCCGAGCGCGTCACCTTCTCTCCGGATATCGCTCCGTACCTGCGGTGGTTGTTATGTACCACAACAGAAATAGGAAAACGGTTTTCTTAAGCAATTTGCTTAGTGAGCATTCTAAACATGATTGTATGTTTAACACGTGCAATGCCACAAATAACACATAAGCATAAACGTAATCGCCGAGTCACCGGTTATATGGTTCATTCAGACCCGAAGACCTCCCTTGGTCCCGTGGTCACTTCTATTCCTTGGACTTCCGTATTTATCGGATTCTTCCTCTTCGCCACCCTTATTACTCCCAACAATGAACCATTTCCCCGGTGCTCATTGACTACCACATAGACATATAAGCACATAACACATATTCATGTATCAACATATGATTTTCATAAAATTGACATAGAATTCACACAATTAACATCTTTATAATTCCTAATCATGAATTAACATCTCTAACATCACATATAGCTTGAACCCATTAAACACAATCAGATTTAGGTGTAGAAAACTCACCTTATACACAGATTTTACTCAATTTACACCTAGAGAATGCTGAATTTCCCCAATTTGAGCCCAATTCCCTCACCAAGTAAATCCTACAAGAATTTCGGTAGACGACGTCTCACCGTTAAGTACGAGCTACTAACATCTAGCAATTTAAACAGAAATTAAGGGTATAGAAATGATCGTCTCACCTCCACGAGTCCGAAAATGGCTTCGATTCGCGAATCCGACGAACGGCGGCGACGGAACGGCGAGAATTCGACGTCGGCGACGATTTCTCCGTCTTCTCTCTTCGGCTCTCTTTTGTTTTCTTTTAATTCTGCTGAAATGAGAGACACTCTCATTGACACACACATGCCATGCATGTAGTGTGTTGTCACTCCCTCAATTTTCCTCACTTTCCATTTACACCCCCAAAATTTGTTAAGTTCCTATTATGAAATCCCCCAAACATTCCATTAACTACCCAATTATCTAATGAGGGTTTGTCTAAGTTCCGTATGAGTCCCAACGTGGGTCCCACATATTTTGTGAAATTGCTATCGCACCTACTAATTTTACATCTTTTTCATTTATACCCTTACTTGGGTGTCCAAACTAATACTACCACATAACAATATCTATTAAAAGCAATTTAGCAAATATCCATGTAATCATATAAAATTGCATTTAATCACTTAAAATGCAAATTACCAATTTACCCTTCAATGGGTTAAATTTCAATACCTGTCCCACCTCTCTGGGGATTTTTCCAACTAGTGTCCCTCTCTGAACACTTTTTACTTGGGCGAGTCCAAGCCTCCCCTTAATCCATTTTATACACTAATTTCACTAATTAATGCATATTAATAGAAATAATTAACCCGTTCTCCGGGTACGGGTGTTACAACTACTGAATCATGAATAGCAGCTAAAGCAAATAGTGCACGAATAGAAGTAATTCTAGTGACGGGTGAATATGTATCAAAGAAATCAATATTTTCTCTTTGTCTATAACGCTTAGCTACAAGACGTGCCTTATATTTATTTATCGTGCCATCGGGTTTCAATTTCTTTTTAAGAATCCATTTGCAAACTATTGTCTTACAATCAGGTGGAAGATCTGCTAAGTGCCAAGTCTTATTTGATTCTAATGATTCCATTTCATCATTTATAGCTTCTTGGCATAAATCAGCATCTATAGAAGTCAAGGCTTCTTGGAGGGTGTCAGCATCCTCCTCTAAGTTGTAAGTATAAAAGTCGGTCCCAAAATCTTTCGCGATTCGGGCTCTCTTACTTTTTCTAGGTTCTAGTTCATATTCATTTGGTTCTACTAATCTAGGCATATCATATGATGTTGAACCCCCACTATTTTTAAATTTAAAAGGAAATTTATTTTCGAAAAAATCAACATCACTAGATTCAATTATAACATGATTCTTTAAGTCATAAAATCTATAAGCCTTACTATTAATAGCGTACCCAATAAAAACACATTCATAAGCACTACTAGCTAATTTGGACCTTTTAGGGTCTGAAATTCTAACATATGTCAAACAACCCCATGTTCTAAAATAATTCACATTTGGTTTTCTTCTTTTCCAAATTTCATAAGGGAAAATATAAGTTTTAGAGTTAGGAACTCTATTTAATACATGACAAACAGTTAATAATATTTCCCCCCACCAATAAGAAGCTGCCCCAGAATTTAATAAAATAGCAACTACTAATTCAGTAAAAGACCTATTTTTTCTTTCAGCTTTTCTATTCATTTCAGGGGAATAAGGGGCGGTTTTCTCATGAATGATTCCATTAATTTTATATAAAGCAATAAATTCATCAGAATCATATTCATGTCCTCTGTCATTACGAAATCTTTTAATTTTTCTATTAAACTGATTTTCAATCTCATTTAGGAAAATTTTGAACATGTCAGTGGCTTCACTTTTGTTTTTCATAAGATAAACAAATGAATAATTTGAGCTATCATCAATAAAAGTAATAAAATACCTTTTTCCATTTTGAGTTAAAATTCCTTCATATTCACAAATATCTGAATGAATTAATTCAAGAGGTTCAGATTCCCAAGTGACAGATTTATGTAGTGTTTTAGCGATTTTTGCTTGGCTACAAAATTCACATTTTTCAAATTCATTTAAAGA
Organism: Hydrangea macrophylla; assembly: GCA_033977485.1. NCBI lineage: Eukaryota > Viridiplantae > Streptophyta > Magnoliopsida > Cornales > Hydrangeaceae > Hydrangea > Hydrangea macrophylla. Next base: position 156,127,473 of record CM066991.1, read on the forward strand.
CAATTGTGGAATATATCCTAAACTACTCATATTTTTCACAAGCCTTTTATTCACATGGCATAATCTAGCATGCCAAACATTAAAAGAACACAACATGTAAGCAGAAAAAGAAATTTTATTAAAATCAACATTTAACTTAAACATGCCCTCAGTTGCATAACCATTTTCCAACAAACACTCCACTCTTAGTTAAAGTAAAAAGATCAGTCCCAATAGTTTGAGTAAATCCAGCCTTGTTAAGAAGATAGTCCGAAACAAGATTTTTCCTCATTTCTGGAGTGTGCAAGACATCCTTCAAAATGACAGTCTTTCCAGAAGTAAACTTCAATTCAACCTCCCCAAAACCAACAACAGTAGTGGTGTGGGAATCACCCAACAGCGCTTTCTTGTCCTTAGTTCATAATAGGATTTGAACATGTCACGGTCATAGCAAACATGGCGAGAGGCACTAGTGTCTACCCACCACCCCTCGGATCCACCAACAACATTAACCTCGAAAATCATAGCAACGAGTTGCTCTTCGGCAAGATTTGCTTGGGGAACAACTCGTCGTTGATTCCTACAGTTTCAAGCCATATGACAAAGCTTACCACAATTGTAGTAAACAAACTGTTGCAGCTTCATTTATTCCTGAGGGGGATATGTTCCTATTCTGATTTGGCTTCGGATTCTGATTCTTGTTGTTGTTGCGATTCTTGTTCTGATTTCGATTTTGAAACTTCATATTTTTTGCAGGTGGTTTCAGAACAACAGAGGTTTTGTTTTTAGAAAATTTTTGAGGTTTCTTGTTGTTGGAAACAACAAGAACCTGTTCTTTTAAATCTTATTTTCTTGCCTCCTCCTCAATACAAAGGCGAGTTTTCAAACTTTCTAATGAAAATTCTTTGGTTTTGTGTCAAAATATTTTTGAAATCTTTCCAACTTGGGGGAAGCTTATCAATAATGACAGCAACTTGAAATTGATCATTTAAATCCATGCCCTCAGAAATTATCTCATGAGCAATTTGTTGCAACTTATGGGATTGAGCTTCAACAGATTTGTCATCCGTCATTTGATATTTCAAATAACGGCTGACTGCAAATTTCTTTGCTCCAGCTTCTTTGGTGTCATATTTTCTCTGAAGAGCATCCCAAACTTTTTTTGCGGAGTCACGGTTTGCATAATAGTCATAAAGACTGTCAGAGAGTCCATTCAAAATATGATTTTTGCATAGAAAATCATTTTCATTTCAAATGTCAGACTCTCTGATTTGAGCAACAGTGGGATTTTTAGAGACAGTGGGCTTTTCAGAAAGACAAAAGGATTGCAATTTTTTCATAGTTAAGAAAAACATCATTTTCATACTCCACCGCTTAAAGTGAAGGCCCTCAAATTTGAAGGGTTTGTTGAGGTCATGGGTAACAGAGAGCATTGAAGATTCCATGGCAGATGTAAAAACATCTTAAAATTGTTGCTGCTGAAACTAAAAGGAACAATGTTACCAATAACAGTAATCTTTGACGTTTTTCTTGGGATGAGTCGCGGACTAGTCGCTCTCTTTAAGACACTTCGCGACTCTGCCCAAGTTGTGCAAACAGTTCAGATGAAGGCCACGACGTCCTCAGGATAAAGCATCTGTCTCAAGATTGAAAAACTCACACCCTTTCAGAAACAATTGCTCGAATATCAACCAGAGGAGTGATCTCTATATATTATATATCAAAGATACATGTGTTTATATATATATATATATATATCAATGTGGAGGAATAAAACTTTTGAATATTTTTTTTCTTCTCTGTAATTTTTCCGATGTTCCTCTCTACTTCTTCTTTTTTTTTTTTCCTTGTGCAAACTGTTCATCCTCTTTAAAAAGGAAAGAAGAACTCCTTTTTTCTGTACTTCACTGACTGATCATTCTCTAATGTATATAATTTTTAAGTTTGTGTAAAAGAATTTTTTGTTGAAAAACTTATAAACGTTCCATCAGATGAGAAAGTGTTAAAACAAACTTTGCAAATGTGTAAACGTGTGAGATAGACTCACAGACCGAGTCAAATACAAAAACATAAAGCCTGATCTCTGTTTTGTAAATAAATATAGTGTGGGCCCTATCCAATTATCACAAACAATGACATTATCTTGTCTATCACGTGGGAGCTAGGACTAAACATAGGTCTTTTTTATTAATCCCTCTGTCCCTTTTTTTGAGTCCACCTTTGGGAACTCAACTTATTTAGGGGACAAAAAGAATCAACACATACTTTCCACAATTGCCCCTAATTATTACAATGATTTTTTTAGTTTTGTCTTGGTGTAGATTTCAAGGAAGGATAGTTTTGGAAAGTAAGTAAAAATTATATGCCAATTTAGGAAAGTGGACACTAATTTTGGGACATCCCAAAATGGAATATAGGACTCAAAAAAAGGGACGGAGGGAGTATTTATTAAATACACATATTGCAACACTTAGATTGTGTGTGGTGTGTGCGTGCGTGCGTGCTTGTGGCGTAAGCCATCCAGGTAAGTCATCAAAAATATATACATATACTAGAGTCACAAAAAGATGCACACCAAAGAATGTGGCATCTCATGTGGCGCCCATATGGTAGTAGGACCCACCACACTTAACTTTGTCACATGAGAGATGCCACATCGTTTTGTGAGTATCTCTTTGTGACTCTTTTGTGACAGTAACACTACTAGTCGTATTTGTATATACAGTTGAGATAAGTTTTTAGCAACAAAGTACATGGACTCGGTCGTCCATGAGAGTCTTTTTCCTTTTTGTCTTTTTTTCTTTTTTCGTGAATTTGGCTCAAGTTTCCTACTGGAGCATGACTTGTATTTTGTTTGATAAAGTTTCCTTGTTTCATATTTGGTTTCTTTCCCTCTTTTCTTGGGTCTTGTTGAGTATGGAATTCTTACAAACATTGATTGGTCTTTTTCTTCATCTTATTATTGCAATTATTTTTTACTAAAGTACACTTTATATCTTAAAAGTATAGGCGAAGTTTTATTTTGGACACTTTAGTTTTAATTGTAATACTTTGGTCTATATAATTTTGAATTGATTTCAATGTGTGTGATACCTCTCACTCCGTTGGTTGTTGGCTTCATTCAATGTAGTTTTGAACATCAAGTTGGTTGTTGGGTTAAACCTTATAACTCTCTGTGTTATTTACCCATTCAGCGAATGGAATTCTAGGGAGCTTCTCTCTCTAGTTTTCTAGAGAGAGAGTAAGGATGGTTTTGTTTCTTGCCCTAATAGCCGCCGCCCCTCCCTCCTTCTCTGTTTGTGATCAGCCTCCTCCTCCTCCTCCTCCTCCTCCTCCTCCTCTTCCTCTCTCTCTCTCTCTCTCTCTCTCTCTCTCTCTCTCTCTTAGTATCATGTTTTGTCCTAGTTCAAATAAGGGCCTGTTTGGCTCTTCCGCGCGCTTTCTTTGTAAAGCTTTTCCCCTTCCTTTGTGAAGGTTGGTTTCCTTATCTTGCAGGTGTTCTCCTTGAGTTCAAGATGGTGGATGTTGTCCAGACCAGTCTTGCAACAGTAGATTGGCTTTTTGGTCTACATTGGGTTATGATTGGTGGCTTTGGAGCCTTCGTCTTCAGCTGTGCTGCTTTCCATGGTGCAACTTTTGCTATCATGGAAGCTTTTCAAGTAACTTTAGTTGCCCCCTTTGGTGATGCTTCTTCACCTGCTTGGCCGGACTTGGCTTTGTGCCGTCTTCTTTCTTTGGGTGGTCTCTATCATCTACAAGTTTGAAGTTGTCCTGGGTCCTGGATCTTTCTATTCGGCGGTCCTTGTGGCGCAGTGGTGGATTTCTTTTGCAGCTGGCATAGGGTTTTCTGTAGTCGCTTATGCTTCCTTATTGTACTCTTGGATGTTTTGCCTTTGCTTGTTCTTATCTTTCTTTTTGTTGTTTGCTTGATTTTCCATGTAAGGTTTCCTTTTTATTAATGATAATTTAGTTTTTGAGCAAAAAAAAAAAAAATTATAACTCTCTGTACTTTATTAATTGCACAAAGGAAGAAAATATTTGTTTACTCGCAAGTTTAAAATTTTTGTGTAAAGATCCAAATTTTTCTATAAAGGTACAAATTGTTTATTGAAGGGTCCAAATCTTTCCTGTCAATGTCCAAATTGGTTCTGAGAAAGTACAAATATTTTCTTAGTAGGTCCAAATAATTAATTGATTCTGACAAAATACAAGCATTACTTTGTGAGTGATCAACTTGGACTTTCAGAGAAAATGTTTGTACATTTTCAATGAATGCTTGTTGGGTACAACCTAAACAAAATCAAAATTTAAGATTCTTGTAATTTTTCAGTGATAACTTGTTGGGTACAAAATATTTTTCATAATGTATACTCTATTTTATGCTTAGCACCTAGAATGGATATGTACAAATGATAAAATGTGTACAACATTAATTACACTTGGTACAAACACAAATTGTAACTTACAAACACAAATATCCGCAAATTAAATTTTTTAATAAAATTTTGTACAACTTATATTACATAAGGTAAAAACAAAGCTTATAAGATATAAAGAAATTTCATCAAAATACAAACTAATCCATCAAGGTACAAAATAATCATGTCAAGTATAAAATAATCTTGTCAGGCCTCGTTTATTTCGCAGGATTAAGGAGGGGATAGTTGGGGATTGGATTACTAGTCTCATTTAATTGAATAGTTCAGTATTTGGCAAGACCACTTTGCTCAGGACAAATTGTACATATTAAAAGAATGATCCCCCATATATATATGAGGGAGGTGGTATTATTAGTCCCGAGACTATCAATTAACTGGGACTAATTGTCCAATCACTCTTCCACCATCCAAACATGGCCTCAAAGTACAAATTTAAAAATTGTGTACAATATTTGTTATATAATGTACAAGGAAAAATAGTAAATTACAAACAATCTTCAAAATATTACTCCTGGAAAATTTTCTTACAAAGTACAAATTTCTTACAAATACACCCTGTACGTGAAAGACCAAATCCTTGAATACCAGTGATCACTGATTACCCAGCACCAAATTTTGGCCAACAATCATGTAACACGTGTCAAGGTGGTATGATTATCAAAACAATTACTTAAAAGTTAAGACTTAAGATCGAATTAGTCATATTTTTTTTTGTCATTCTTTTCTCTTACAGCGAAAGCACAGACGAATGCCTCACACGCCAATATTGGTGATCAAAGCCCTCTCATAATCTCATTCAAGGATTGTACGCATAACGCATCAACTAATCTGTCAAGTCTTCTCTTAAAATTTATAGCGAAAATGAAATCTCTCAACTTGGTTTAATTTATACTAATATATTATGGTTTCCACCTACAGTCTTCTTATTATATGAGTAGTATATATGTATATACGGAGAGAGGGAGAGAGAGAGAGAGAGAGAGAGAGGGATGGATGAGAGTGGGTATTTGCCGGAAGGGTGTGTTTCCGACATCATTTCTCGGACATCGATTCTGGATGCCATCAGATCCTCCGCCGTCTCAACCTGGTTCAAGTCGGGGGCCGACTCCGACATCGTCTGGGAGAGATTTCTACCGCCAGATTATCAGCAGATCATGTCGAGATCAGTGTCTCCGGTGGTTTATTCCTCCAAGAAAGACCTCTACTTCCGCCTATGCCACTCTCCTATCCTAATTGATGATAGCAAATTGGTAATTCAAACTCTCTCTCTCTCTCTCTCTCTCTCTCTCTCTCCAATATCTGCTTGTGAATTTGTGTTGTATATGTGTGTGTATACATATATGAATATATGGATGCGTTCATGCATGATGGATTAATTTGTTGGATAATGCAACCGATGATTATTCAATAATCCAATTTAATTAGAGTAACTCTTTGGGCACATAAGAGTTACACAAAATGAGTATACATAAACTACAATGTACGTGTCTATCTCTCCTTTGTGAACCCCACTGTGTCACTAAATCTCACAGTATCCGTGGACTCCACTAGGAGAGATAGACACAAAAAATTTATGTATACTCTTTTTGTGTAACTCTTATGTGCCAAAAGAGTTACTCTTTTAATTATCAACTGTTGTGTATGGTTCTTATCATAATCATAATACTAGTCCTTGGAACCTCAGTGAATTCTCTGTCCATGGGCTTGCAGTAATTGGTAAAATCACCATGATCAGGGTCCGTTTGGCACCAAAAGCTATCCAAACTTATTATTATTTTTTTTTTTGTGATTGACCTGCAGAATCAGGTTTGCCAAACACATTCATTTTAGCGTTCGAGTTTCCATAATCACTTATGGAATCCGAAAGTCCTTGCGAAACAAAGCCTCAGTCCTTGGAAGCTATAACAATGACACCACGTCATCGTGACTACGTGCAGAGGCGGATTTAGAAAATCAATTCATGGGTGGCTTGATGTACGGGTGCCCCCGAAAAAAAAATTTGGACCTATTTATACATATTTGGACTTATTTTTGCATATTTTGGACATATTCATACATTTTTTTTTTGTATATTTTGGACTTTATACTTATTTTTTATACATATTTTATAATAAGCACAAAACTTAAGAGAGAGAGAGGGGCTTAGTATAATAATTTTATTATGTCGCGGGGGGGACGGGGGGGAACTTTTAGAATTTTCAGGAGGGCTTAAATGTAAAAATATTTTTTTAGTATATATGTACAATTTTTCAAAACTTTGGGGGAGCTTGAGCCTACCCCCTCTTGTATGTAAATCCGCCCTTGTCTACATGGTGTCACCAATCAATTAGATTTCCCTAATTCAGAAATTGGGCATCACGAGAAATTATTCAACATGACCACCAAACTATGTCAAGATACAGATGTGTGTGACCTTTTAATCTTTACCATACAGTACTCCTTATTTGCGAAGGAATCATGACAATTTATCATCTAACAACCACTTGTCATGATCTCCTGAAAATAGGGGGCATTTGTGTGGTCTAGATTAAAATTTCACACCACATCAGCATGTTTACATAGTGTGACCATTTCATTGAATGATTTCTCCTAAGAATCTAATTAGTTGGTGACCCCACGTAGACACGGTAACATAGTGTCACCATTGCATTCAATATTTTTCCCACGGTAATACTATGGGCACTAATAACTTTTACAAACAAAATCCACTAATATATAGTATATCTCTCTCTCCCACTGCAGAGTCCACTAATCATTACTCATTTTCTCGTGATTGAGGAGGTAGAACATATGTTCATGCATTTTATTATTGTCTTTTTTAATTTAAAGCTCCAACCTACTTCATACTTTCATTTAAATGGTGGGATTTTATGGAAAGCTATGGTTGGTTCTGGTTATCAATGTCTCTTGATGTTGCTATTTTGCTTGCACTAATATGAATATTGACTCCATCAAAAAAAAAAAAAAAATTGTTGACATTTGACGCTGGTTATATATAAGCAGAGTTTTTGCCTAGATAAAAGGAGTGGAAAGAAATGCTACATGATAAGAGCAAAGGAACTAACAATTATATGGGGAGATACCCCTAATTACTGGACATGGTCATCTTTCCCCGAGTCCAGGTACACTCTCTCTCTCTCTCCTTGCTGGATTATGAGTGATGTGCAAATTGCTATATATATATATATATGCATGACTGCAGATTCATGGAAGTGGCGGAACTTCGGGATGTCTGCTGGTTTGATATTCGCGGCAAGATGGACACCAAAGTGCTATCCCCAAACACAACTTACACTTGTTACCTTGTGTTCAAAACTTTGGAGAAGTCTTATGGATTGGACTCGGCAAAGGCTTATGTGAGACTTGTTAGGGAAATAGATGAAAATCAAGCAGTAAATGAGGCTACTACGGTTCGTTTGGAACCGGCAAGATCGGGATGTGCTCTCAATGGAAGGCTTCCACAGAGAAGAGAGGATGGGTGGATGGAGATTGAATTGGGCGAGTTTTATAACAATCAAGGAGATGATGGTGAAGTTGAGATGCGACTTTTAGAGATTATAAGACTTCTTTGGAAGTCTGGTCTCATTGTTGAGGGCATGGAGCTTCGGCCCAAAGTCGACAATGCTTACGTGAGGGACTGTTAAGTCATTTTCTTACATAGATATTGTACATTAATTGTCGAACGCTTGAATATATCTATATCTATATATATATATATATAGAGAGAGAGAACCACTATCTCAGAACCGGTTCTTAAGGTTTCCAAATACTGCATGTTTATAGGGTATTGGCATTTGGATCATGTTGTGGCATGCATGTAGAATATTCACGTACCCCTTGTTATGTTGAAAATTACCAGATGTGCAAATGATTGTTAGGAGACATAAATATTAGTATAATTTTTTAGATGAATAGTCCCAAACCCTGGGATTGATGTATCCTAGAAGTTCCCACTAGACATTGCCTTGCCGGCATTTTTTTTTATGAAATTGTCAGCTTAATTGCATGTGTATCGAGAGATCAGATTAGCAGATTGTGGAGAGAGAGAGAGAGAGAGAGAGAGAGAGAGCTCACGTATGTGCTTGTTATTTTGTGTGTATGAATGTATGGTTGTTAGACCTGGGCCTTTGCCCAAGTGGTCTACCCTCACCTCTTCCAAGTGAAAGGTGGGGAGTTCAAGACCCCTTAGGGGGAGTTTGGACTTGGGGATTTATTCCCCTCAGCCATCTATGGGAGGAAGTCCCTTTGAAGTGGGCCCGTGACCCCCCCTGGCTGTTTGCAGCTTGTCTGCAATGTGTGTGTGTGATGCCTGCGGGTGCTTTGACCATCAGCAAAAAAAAAAAAAAAGAATGTATGGTTGTTTATCTTAATGCCTCAAATTGTTGGAGTATATTTCATAATCGGTATCAAGTTCTTGAATTATCTCTAATTACTCTGCACAGCTTCCAGTGCTTTTAATTAATTGAGGTCAATCTGACTGTCTACATGAATTTGAATGGGTTTATGTGGAAAGCTAGAAAACCTGGAACACTAGATGTGAGATTCCGTCCCACTTTAAATAAATACAAAAAGTTAGTCTCATATATGTACAACTAAGTGGATAGTAACTAACAATTTGGGCTTAAGCATTTTAAAGGGCTAATGGGCAGGTCCGTCACATTGTTGGTCCAGTGGACCACTTGAGGCTATATTGCTACTCAAAAATATACTTGAAGTTCTTGTTAGTGAGACTGTCACACAACATCAGTTTATTTGGAGGCTCACAATCACATTTTAGAATTATTGAAAGATTTGAATTTGTTTGGGAAAAACTCTCACATTTTCTTTTTAATGAGGGGCTTTGGGCATAGGTCCCCAATTTGGTCCATAATGGGCAATCAATTCACGTGTTTTTTTTTTTTTTTTTTTGAAGGGTTTCGGCCATAACCCCCTCAAATAAAACTCTTCCAAGCTAAAATTTATGCTACTTTTTTTAAACTCATTTGGTCCTTTTTTTTTTGCCTAAACAGCTTTAAATTGCTATAACTTTTGTTCTACAAGTCTGTTTTATATCAATCAGCTTCTCCGCATTTCAAATTCACGAAAGAATTTCAAGATGGCAAAAAAACCTATGTTACATAAAATTCTTTTTCTTCTCAGTAGAATAAAAGTTTAATTCTTATTTTGCTTAGAAATGTCTAAAATAAAAAGAACACACAATTTTATGTTTTCTTAGTAAATTAAGATGGAGTTGTTTTGCATCTTATCGACATTGCAATCTATAAATATATATATATATATATACACACACTTGTTGTAGCTGCAGTTAGCGAGAAATGAAATAGCTTTTCGTACTTTACCATGGAAGATGAGGACAACGAAATGTATTCAAATTGCAGTTATGGTACAAAATAATACTAGGGGCAATTAGTGATAAATCTAAAATACAGAAAATATGGTGGTTTAAGTATAACTAGGAAAAGTTTTTAGAATTAGGTACACTCCTTAGTCTTTTGACAAAACTATCCTCAACATTGCTCTACATAAACAGTGTCAAAGTTCCTGCACCTCCGGCGACCTCGCCTGAGCTCCGGCGACCACTACCATGGCATCGCCTGAGCTCCGGCGACCTCGCCTGAGCTCATCTGACCTTCGGCGAGCACCACCACCACCATACCAAACCCCCAGCGACCACCACCACCACCACCACACGGACCTCTGCAGTTCACCACCAACGCCACACTAGACCTCTCTCAATCTCTTCACAACCAAACCACCATAGCAACATAAAAATGATCATAAAACAGGTTTCTGGAAGTTAATTCATCGTATCACTGAAAAAAGTTGTGAAATTTATGAAAAAAGTTGTGAAATTTATCAACAAAAAGTTGTGAAATTTCACAGAGTTCGTGAAATTTCACGAAACCATCACTACCACATCAGACCTCTGCCGATCATCACAACGACCTCACTTGATCTATCTCTTCACAACCAAACCACCATATCAACATGAAATGATAAAAAAAATGTTTTTGAAATTTAATTTCTCATACCAATACCGAAAAAGTTGTAAAATTTTCAAAAAAAAAAAAGTTGAGAAATTTCACAAAGTTTGTGAAATTTCACAAAAAAAAAGTGTTCTAACAAACATTGCAAAAACTTTTTACAAATTCGAGCATTCGTATCGATCTGCAAATTATTTTTTGCATAAAATCTATGTTTTTACAACCTACTCAACGAGATCTATTAAACAAGTATCATAGTTGATATCAAAATCTGGAAAAAAATTGTTAAGTAACTTCACTGACTTTTTTTGATAAATTTCTCAAAAAAATGTGTTAAAAAAAAAAAAAAAAAAAAAACAAGCCTTTGCCTTCATGTTCTGTGTTGCAAGCGTCACAAAGAAGCAAGGCTGACCTACTCAGTTTAATTAAAGGGTGTTTGTGGATTCGGTGTTCAGTAGTCTTTGTTGTGGTTGGAAAAGCACAAAATATGTCAAGGTCGAAATCGCATATGGAACAGTTGTAAGTGAAGTTCTTCCACGGTCCTCCACAATTGTCGCAGTACGTATCATCAGTTTTGGCGAGGAGGGTAAGAGGGTGCTGGGGATGTAGCGGGTGGTGTTGTGTTTGTAGGGGTAGTTCTGCACAGGACTTGTGGAGGTAGAAATCACATCCAAGGCTGATGCTGCAATTGTAGTAAGAAGGACCACCGCCTTTGATTGCTTCCAAACACCCATAGCAGATACCAGTATTATCATGTTGATGCTCTTCCTTCAAAATCAATGGATGCTCATGGCTAAAATGTTCAATCTCCATCTCTCCTTAATTCTCTTCTCCCTCCCCCCACCCCCCCCCCCCCCCCCCCCCCCCCCTTCTCTCTCTCTCTCTCTCTCTCTCTCTCTCTCTCTCTCTAACTGGAAATGAATGATCTCTCTCTCTCTCTCTCTCTCTCTCTCTCTCTCTCTCTAACTGGAAATGAATGATAGGGGTATATTGATCAACACTAGAAGTAGTTGAGTTTATCCCCAACAACTTCCACCAAACATATCCTTGTCCCCAAATATTTTTCCCTTATGTCTTATAACCAAATATTTCTCCTAATTTGGTATTTAGTACCAAATTTCTAATAAAAATTCCCTCAGCTTTATTTTCATCCCTTAGCTTGTTACCCTTAACAGTATTGCAGTAGTACAATTTGCAAAATATTCCATGAACATGGGCACAGGCACATGCAACGCACGTGCTTCCCACTAGTGTATATATACATGGGATGGTAGTTGAGGTCTAGTTATTATTGTGTTGTAATTATAATTTTTTGGGATGTTTGATAAATAAACAGAACTCTGTCGGATTTTCGATAGAAAATGTGTCTATTGTATATTTCATCCTTGATTATTTTCTTAACGACCATATTAATGTTATCCATTTATTTGTTTTGCAGATTCGCTATGGACGTGGTTAATTTCCGGAAGATTAACTACGTTTTTTTTTTTTATTACTCGGACACTATGTATTTGTTTCTATTAGTTTTGAACAGGAACAAAATGTAAAGGTATTTTGTGATTTGTCTTAGTTTTGACATGAACAATAATAAATAATTGTATTTTGTGATTTTTATTAGTGTTGAACACGATTCTGTAATGATATTTAATTTGTGATCTATTATTGTTTTGTTGGATATATAAACGGGAACAAGAACATGAAATTATGTACATTTTTTTTATTTTAAAAAAAATAGTTTTGGCAGAGAAATATTTCGTCACGAAAGGTTTTACTAATAGCATTTTTGACCTTCTTTAGCGAGGAAATGTTTTGTCGCAAATGATACAATACATAAAAATTTAGAAGACTTTTCGCGAGGAAACACTTAACTATGGCGAGGAAATAATTGTCGCTAAAACCTTTCAATGGCGAGGAAAAATTATTTCCTCGCAAAATGCTACAATATCATGACAATTTATTAGACTTTTAGCGAGAAAATATTGGGTTATGGCGAGGAAATGTGTAGCCAATAGCGAGAAAACATTTTGTCGCTAAAATTTTCCAATGGCGAGGAAATTTGAACGACAACACTACTACGAGGAATGTTAGCGAGGAAATCTGGGCTTTTAGCGAGGAAATCGGCTCCTTGCTAAAATCAATTTTTGTTATAATGAGAAGAAGAAGATTTAGAAAGAAATGAAAAAACAAAAAAAAAATTGAAAAATCAAGGAAATGCCACAGGATTTTTTTTCTAAAGAGGCAGATGGTGAGGTGGATAGCCTAATAGAAGGCATTTTGATTTAGTATTTATAGATATTAAAGGAGTGTCGCGCACTTTGTGAGTGCAAGTGAGTGGTTGAGGAAAGTAATTTTTTTAAAACTTTATTCATAGGACATTTCAATACCCTTGTGAAATAATTTAGATTTAAAAACTATAATGGTTATAATGAAATTATTGGTATTAGGAAAAAACAATTGATACCCCTCCCTTTTTCTTTCTTTCTACTAGCCACAGAACACACACGTTGCGTGAACATTTGTTAGTATTTACTTAAAACTTAACAAATTAAAAGCACTTCACGAAGAAGAATGCTGTTAACATTAATTAATTAAAAAAAAAAAGCACACACACAAATTTATTGTACACATTAAATACAATGTGTTTACAAAGAGTAATGATGTGCTTCCCAAATCATAATCTCAAATTCACATTCTAAATGATATGGTAATGCATTCACTGAATTTTGATTAGATGATGTTGAAGTGATCCCATCTTTAATGAAGGTGGTCCCATTATCATATCGCTGCCACATCATTTGAGATGTGTTTTTAAAATTAAGATTTAAAAAGTATAGCATATAACTATTTTACAAAAATCTATTCGATCACAATCATTGAACCAAGTGACAAAGGGAGTTCCAGTGCAAAAGCTCTATTGTTATACAACATCTAGATAACAACGCATAGATACAAATTTCAAAAATGATAGGGACACACATTAAACGGTACACCAAACGACACATCAGCTTTAAATGCATGTATCATGTATTGTGTAAGTGATGCACAAAAAAATGTGAAAAATTCAAACAACACAGGGTACATATATTTAAAGCACAGTGTGTCGTTTAGTGTGTATCCCTATCATTGGTGTGTACAAATTTAGGTAACAATAACCACTCACATCCAACCTTTTCATTAATTTCTTAAATATTAATATGTATCTATGAAAAACCAAATGCACTGAGCAAAAATTAACTAGTTTCAAAATCATAAAAATAGATGTTGTTATCTAGTTAATGAAAAGGTATATATTTGGGTCGTAAACTGGCTAATTTTTTAAACTAGTTAATTCGATCACAATCATTTATACGCATTTACATAATATGTGCTAGACAAATACATCCTACCTTTTCATTAATTTCTTAAATATCAACACCTTGAAAAATCAAATCAAAAGTAAAATAACAATGTTAAGACAACCTTAGCTTAATGCAATGTGGTTTTGATCTTGTCATGCCGGACTTGGGCAAAGTGGCAATGTTGGATGGCTTCTCCTTCTGTTGGACCACTGCATTATTTCCAATAGGGCCGATCCTAAGAAGTTAGGGGTACTAAGCGAGATTGAATAATGGGGCTCTTTAAAAAAAAATAAGGGATCGCGAGGACAGTGCCTTTGATGAGAATTTTTTTTTTATATCTATTTACCGTTTTACACATATCAAGAAGTATATATATATATATATTGGGATTAAATTAAATACGGATCATCCGTACAAGACATATTTTACGGATCCCCACCCACAAATTGCCATGTCAATCCTTTACCAATAGAAGTGGGCAAAAACTGTGTATATGTGTGTATAACTTTATACCCTAAAATTTCTCAACTTCTCTCACCCAGATGTTTCCGTTTTTCTCTTTGAAGAAATTATTCAGTGATACCATCACATCATATTATTACATTGATTATTTAATCTTACCCATACACATACCTCCTATTTTCAGGAAATCATGACAAAGTGGTTAGAATCATTTCAAACTAATAATCCTCCAACCACTTCTCATAATCCCCCTAAAAATAAGAGACATGTGTAGGGTTAAGATTTTGTGGTCACTTTGCATTATCTTGATGACAGAGTATGACAAATCCACTGAATAATTTCTTTTCACTGTTCCGTAAAGTGTAGGTTGGACGGATCATCCGTCTTAAATGTTTTCCCATATATATTTATATGTTATAATTTGATTTGTGAGTTATTTGTTGATATTTTTCAAAAATTTAAAGAATGGAAAAAACCCATAGCTTAGACCTTAGAACAAACGCTTAAGGTGCACACTAAAAGGACCCAAATTTATTACAACACTGAGCAAAAATTAACTAGTTTCAAAATCATAAAAGTAATCACAAGTCAACAATTGAAGAACCAAATGCACAAACAAACAAGTGAACCAAACGAGATACTATATAGAATTGGACGCCCTTTACAATTGGAGCCCCCAAGCCCAAGTTTACCTTGCGTCGCCTCAGGGACTGGGCTTGCTTTGCTTGTTGAAGATGCTCTAACAAAAAGCTTGTGGATGTAGGGGCTGTTTGGAAATGGATAAGATAGATAATGTTAATGTTAATTTCCTAGAAAGAATGTGTGTTCAATCAACATACTATAGCCTCTACTGACATCTAAGTTTATTTTTAAGCTTTGGTAAATTGGAATTTTATTTATTTTAAAGTGCCTTCAAGCAATAGTTATATTTGGTTAGACATCAAATAATGAATAATCTATAACTTGAATATGCAGTTGACATGTTGAAGTATAAGCTTCCATGCTCACAGACTCTCTGTTATATTTTTTTTACCTAGTCATGTTTATCATTGCACTTGTTATACTCTGTGTTTGGTCTGTGGGCTTTGGCTCAATTAGAACCTGAAGACATATTAATGGCTTTTGTGTTCTTTTATAAAAATTTTGGGACATGTCTGGGCTACAAATTTTCCAATCTGCATTAGCGTACTTTGGGATTTAGACTTCTATATGCACACATTGACCAGCTTTACATAAGTTACTGCAGTTACTTTGTGAGGTAATATATGGAGTATGGATGCAACATGGCGGTTTTTTTTAGCAGTTAGTGTGAAACCAAAATGTTTTGTCCCACGTGTCATTTTATTTGAAATGACATTTTGGTATACCAGCTATTGTTTTAAGTTTGAATTTTTTTTATTGGTGTAAATGCAAATATAGCTTATAGAAAAAATAAATCTGTTACCCCTAAGTTTTTAACTGAATAGGTCAAATGAACTTATCAGGTAAATATAATTTTAAGCTTAATAAAAGAAATCGCTTGACTGTGTGGAGCTTCTCCGAATAAAAGATGGAGTATATATATATATTATAGAAAAACGTAAGGTGAGATTCAATTAGTCAATTTTTTTGGTCATACGTTTCTCTTACAGCGAAAGCACAGCCGAACGAACGAACGAACGCCAATCATTCAAGCCAGGATCAAAGCCCTCTGATTCAACTTCAAGCTGGATTGTTGACGCGGTTAGGTTTATAGCGAGAGAATAAGGATTGGGAGAGAGATGGAGGAGATCTGTGACTATTTCTCGGTGTTGCCGGAAGTTTGTATTTCCGACATCCTTTCCCGGACATCGCCTCCAGATGCCATCAGATCCTCCGCCGTCTCATCCGCGTTCAAGTCGGCGGCCGACTCCGACATCGTCTGGGAGAAGTTTCTGCCGTCAGATTATCAGCAGATCATATCGAGATCAGTGTCTCCTGTTGTCTATTCCTCCAAGAAAGACCTCTACTTCCGCCTATGTCACTCTCCTCCTATCCTCATTGATGATTCCAAACTGGTAATTCTCTCTCTCTCTCTCTCTCTCTCTCTCTCTCTCTCTCTCTCTCTCTCTCTCTCTCTCTCTCTCTCCAATATCTATCTGCTTATGATTTTGTGTTGTATATATATATATATATATATATGGATGCGTTCATGATCGATGTTGACTCAATAATCCAATTTATCAACTGTTTGCGTATGGTTAGACTTGTTATCATAATCATAATGGTGACAGTGGGGTTTAATTTTAACAGAGTCCAAATACTAGTCCTTGGAACCTCTGTGCATTCTCTGTCCACGGGCTTGCAGTAATTGGTAAATTCACCATGATCATCGATTCATCAGGGTCCGTTTGGCACCAAAACCTATCCAAACTTTTGGCAAATTGCAATCTTTTTTGTGAATTCGCTTTATTTATTTATTATTATTTTTTTTTTTTTTTGGGATTGAACTGCAGAATCAAGTTTGTCAAACATATTCATTTTAGTGTTCGTGTTCCATTATCACTTTTGCAATCCAAAAGTCCTTGCAAAATGAAGCCTGAGTCGATCATTGGAAGCTATAACGGTGACACCACGTCACCGTGCCTAAGTGGTGTCACCAACCAATTAGATTCCCCTAATTCAGCAATTGGGCATCAAACCACGTCAAGACGCAGATGTGTTTGACCTTTTAACCTTTACCATACATGTACCCCTTTTGTGCAAGGGGATCATGAAAATTTGTCAATTAACTACTACTTGTCATGATCCCCTAAAAATAGAGGGCAATTGTGTGGTCTAGATTAAAAGATCACACCACGTCAGCATGCTTACATAGTGTGACCATTACATTGAATAATTTTTCCAAAGAATCGAATTGGTTGGTGACATCACGTAGACACGGTGACATGGTGTCACCGTTGCATTCAATATTTTCTCGTAGTAATGCTATGGGCACTAACAACCTTCACAAATAAAATTTACTAATAGTCTATCTATCTCCTTAGTAGTACTGCAGGCCTGCAGGGTCAAGGAGATAGATAGCCTATTAGTTTCACAAATAAAATTCACTAATAGTCTATTTATCTCCTTGGTGGTACTGCAGGCCTGCAGGGTCAAGGAGATAGATAGCCTATTAGTGAATTTTATTTGTGAAAGTTGTTAGTGACCCAATCATTACTCATTTTCTCGTGATTGAGGAGGTAGAACATGAGTTCATGCATTTTAGGATTGTCTTTTTTAATTTGAAGCTCCAAACTACTTCATATTTTCATTTAAATGGAGGGATTTTATGGAAAGCTATGGTTGGTTCTGGTTATCAATGTCTCTTCTTCTTGTTATTATGCTTGTATCAATATGAATTTTGACTCCATCAGGAAAAAAAAAAAAAATAATAACATTTGACACTGGTTATATATAAGCAGAGTTTTTCCCTAGATAAAAGGAGTGGAAAGAAATGCTATATGATAAGAGCAAAGGAACTAACAATTACAAGGGGAGGTACCCCTAATTACTCGACGTGGTCATCTTCCTCTCTTTCCGAGTCCAGGTGCTCTCTCTCTCTCTCTCTCTCTCTCTCTCTCTCTCTCTCTCTCTCTCTCTCTCTCTCTCTCTCTCCTTGTTGGATGATCAGTGATTCAGTGACGTGCAAATTGCTATATATATATATATATATATATGTGATTGTAGATTCATGGAAGTGGCGGAACTTCGGCGGGAACTTCGGGATGTCTGCTGGCTTGATATTCGCGGCAAGATGGACACCAAAGTGCTATCCCCAAACACAACTTACACTTGTTACCTTGTGTTCAAAACTTTGGAGAAGTCTCATGGGTTGGACTCGGCAAAGGCGTATGTGAGACTTGTTAGGGAAATAGACGAAAATCGTGCAGTAAATGAGGCCACTACGGTTCATTTGGAACCGGCAAGATCGGGACGTGTTCACAATGGAAGGCTTCCACAGAGAAGAGAGGATGGGTGGATGGAGATTGAATTGGGCGAGTTTTATAACGATCAAGGAGATGATGGTGAACTTGAGATGCGACTTAAAAAGATTGTAAGACTTCTTGGCAAGTCTGGTCTCATTGTTGAGGGCATGGAGCTTCGGCCCAAAGACAATGCGTGAGGGACTGTTAAGTCATTTTCATACATAGATGTACATTTGTCGAACGCTTGAATGTATATAGAACCACTATCCCAGAACCGGTTCTTAAGGTTTCCATACACTGGATGTTTATAAGGTATTGGCATTTTGGATCTTGTTGTGGGCATGTAGAATATATTCACCCTTTGTTATGTTGAAAATTACCAGATGTGCAAATGATTGTTGAAGAAATTTGTTCACTATCCTGGTTTCTTTGGGTGATTGACGAAGAACAGCCCATGAACTTTTTCATTTTCTTAATAATCTGTTGTATACTTCATAATGTATTGTAAAGCTTCAAACAATTCAATTGAAGGGTTATGTGGAGAGTTAGAAAACCTGGACCACTATATGTGAGATCCGGTCCCACATCGGATAAATATTAAAAGTTAGTCTGATATATCATATATGTGCAACCAAGCTAAGTGGTCTACTTCTAACAATTTGGACTTGAGCAATTTAAAAATCAGTGTGCAGGTCCGTCAAGTTGTTGGCCCAATGGACCACTTGAGGCTATTTTGCTACTCAAAAATACACTTGAAGTTCTTGTTAGTGAGACCGTCACACAACATCAGTTTATTTGGGGGCTAAGTGGCTAACAATCACATTTTAGAATTATTGAAAGATTTGAATTTGTTTGGAAAAAACTCTCTCACATTTTTTTTAATGGGGCGCTTGGGCATAGGTCCCCAATTTGGTCCATAATGGGCAATCAATTCACACGCTTTTTTATAATGCCAAAGGTCATTCAGTTTTTTTGGACCAAAATAACCCTTAAATGCAATTTTGCGCGAGTCCTTCCTAATTTCAACCAACAAATTAGCACGTTTTCCAAAAATAGTTTTTTCTCAATTTTTCAATCTTCAAAATGCCTAACTTTCCAAATGCAAGCCAGTTTGATAAATTTAATATATCCGCGATCTACAAAATAATATCTACACACAAAAAAATGCATATTGCAAATTCAATTCTTCAAACAAAAAAAAAAAAAAGAAAATTAAAAATTTTACAGCTCAATATTTGTATAATCGACACTTCCATTACGTAGATCTCAAAAAATTAGCGTGAACCAAAAAACAAATCATCTAAAATGGTCGAAGAATCGCATAGATATGGTCATTTTTAGCAGATGATATTATCTTTATGGTATTACCCAGGTAAAGACAGTGAATTTATTCAAATTGACCAAATAATCGCAAAATTATGGTCATTTTATCATATGTTACTAACTTACTGCCATTACAATACTTTTCATGTACAGACGTGTTGAGATTCATGCAGCGGAATTAAACGAGCACGCAGTGAAAAGAAAATAACAAGGGAAAAGGAAAAGAAAAATAACACAAGAGAATTCTACGTGGGCAAAACCCTGCCTACGTCCACACCCAAGAGATATTTCCTTCACTATTGAGAATAAAAAGGTACACGCCAATTGTTAAATTAAATCACATAACCCAACCCCCCTTGTACTCTCACACTCAATACCCCAAAAAAAAAAAAAAAAAAAACCCTCACACTGTATTTTTTCTCTCTCTCTCCAAAATTACCTAGCCGAGTGTGTCACTACATATTCCATATATAAGTACATCATATACATATATATATATATATATATATGTTGATATCAAACTGCCAAGTTTTCTTGCTGAAGACTTCGAAAACAATCATGACACTTCATGCATGAAGATATTAGATATACTTGCATATCAACATGCAGATTGGATATCTACATCCATCATCCTATATCTATATCTCAATGCACAGCTTATCAAACAAGAAACCCACCTATGTGGGTCTTTTTCGGATTAACATGGGATGGACCCACAAATCTCCACCTCTATTCCATGTGAGAGAAAAAAAAATATCCCACCTTGAACAATCCGTCAAGATGCCCAAACCATTGGCCTAAAAAACCCAGTTACACACACCGAATCAACATAGTCCCAGTTTGATTCACCATGGCCAATGAACATGTGTACCTATTAATGTAGGAGTAGGGTCTCGATCTACCCCCTCCACCACCAGCAGTATTTTTCCCCTCACCATCGTCTGCTCCTTGGAAACCTGTCACCCGTGTCTTCGCCTCCACCGCAAAAAAAAACACGTCTAGGGTACCCTTTTTCCTGTGCACTCCGTTTCCAAACACCAATCGAGTTTTTCTTCATTGTACTTCCAATCAGACGATACAACCCACCACACTTTTCTGCCTTCATAAGAACCATGCAACCACGTGTGATTTTCATGACTCCACCTGCAGCAGAATACCTGCACCCCATGGAATCCATCTGGCTCAGTGATAATAGATTTTTTCGCATCTTTGGGACGTATCTCACACCACCCAAAGTACGAACCACTCCATCGAACATTTTAATTCTAACCGTCCTAATACCCATAATTTTGCACGAGGACCCGTCACCCAATGACACCTTTCCAAATTACCTTTTTGGAACTCATTAAAATATTCCCTCCTGAAGCATATATGGTTTGTACAACCAGAATCCAAAATCCAATCATCACAAGAAATAGTGTGCATACCTTCGGAGACTGTGAGGGCATCTCCATCATCTCCCAATAAAACCAAAGAATTTTCACCATCACCATCTTTCCTACCATCGTCCTTCCCTTTACGTTGAGGACAATATTTCTTGATGTGACCCAATTCTTTGCACAGATAGCATTGGACTTCTCTCCGTCTAGAACTAGATCCAACCCTGCTGCTACCTTCAGATCTATCTTTCGTCCTTCCCCGATTCCCACTTGCTACAGCCAAAGTAGCTTCATGTCCACCCTCACTAGTTGTCTTTCTCTGAGTGTCATGGGACACTAGTGAAGCCTCCACCTACTCCAAAATCAATGTATCTTTACCATACAGCAATGCAGTCACAAGGTAGTCATACGAATCTGGAAGAGAGGTAAGAAGGAGGAGAGTTTTATCTACTTCCTCAATCTTGACATCAACTTTCCGCAGTTGATCCAAATACCCGTTGAACGCACTCATGTGTTCCATGAGATCCCCGCCTTCTTCCATCTTTAGCCCGTACAACTGTCGCTTCAGATGCAATTTGTTAGTCAAACTCTTGGCCATAAAGAGTTTTTCCAACTTTTCCCACAAGCCTGACGCAGAATCTTCATCCATAACATTATTGATAATGTTATCAGCAATACAGAGTCGAATCGTGCTAACACACCGCAACTCCAACTCCTCCCACTCGTCATCTTTCATGGCCTCCGGCTTTCCATCATTTCCCTTCAGCGCCTTGTACAAGCCTTGTTGCACAAGAATGTCTTTTACTATTCTCTGCCAGAGAGTAAATGTCACGCCCCGACGTAGCATAAATATGGAAAGAGTTTAATTTCCTTTATGGACCCGTAGGTCGCGACAGTTTGAAGGATCGATTCCGTCCCAAACGTCGAACAACATAAAACCATGATCAGAGTAAAGCAATCAAGACTTACAAATATTTTTCTAACTTATTACATATTACAATACGGGGTCAACTAAAGCACAAGCCGCCTTAAGACAAAACAATATCTATCGTCTATTACAGTCATCCTTATTACAAAATAGTTCATGACTTAAAACATGGAGTATAGATAACAGTCTTTCTTCCAAGCAGTCGTTCTCAATTAGCATAATCATAATGTTCAGCCTGATCATAACCTGAAAAACCTGAACACGAATGTCCAGGACACATCAACGTCGTCAGCTTCAAGAGGCTGGTGAGTATTAAAAACATAACTTTGAATGTAAAACATACTCATTTACCTCTTTCCATTTCTCATTTAACAAGTTTATATTAAAGCAAGGAGTTCATTTTAGGAAACAACCACAATATTATTTGAAAGGTATAATTCACATATATATGTGACCGTGTATGAGAACAATGCACCATCGCATCTTACCGACTATATGTGTAAGATAAACTCCTCCAGAAAACCATATCTCTTCTCTAATATGATGGTCAATGCCCAGAACATGTGAAAAGGAAAAGAATAAAACGCATAAAATTTGCTGAAAGCTTGCCAAACTCATTAATATTGTACATTATTCCTTAACAGAAGAAAAATTGACCCTGCAGATAGATTAGTATATTCAATATTCTCAGTTTATCATTAACAAGTATGGTGCTATACGACATAAATAACAATACTAAAACATCCAAATAGTGGCAATGAACTAAAATAGTGACAGAGAACTTAAAAAAAGATCTTGTGAATTAGCATATTATTGTGTTAAAAGCACAACTTACAAGATCATTACAAGATGATCTTGTAAATCAGCATATTACTGTGTCAATAGCAAATTATTCTAATTCCTTATAATGAAACCAAGAAATTAACAAACATAAAAACATCTAATTAAAGCAACCACAGTCAACTATGAATATATGTCAGATCAGTGTCGATGTATCTCGTTGCACCAAGAACATGGGCTTATGTGTGTGTAAAGAAATATCATATCAACCTTGGGTTTTCTAAATAGTCACCGGCTTTGAAGATCAATGATCGAGATAATAATCATACTATATAACTTGGAATAAACCTATAGAATTAAAAAGAAAGGAAACCATGAGCTAACCTTTTGAGAGAGAAGGAGAAGAACAATGGGTGTTGTTTGAAAGCTCTTTCTTTAATCGGGGCAGGGAAAGTACTTCAAATCAGATCTAGATATGAAACCCAGTGGACTATACATAACCCTGAGAGAGAAAACCCAGAGAGAGAAAACAGTACTTCAAATCAGCCCGTACTTCAGATCAGATCTGGTCAAGGAGGAGGCGGCTAGGAGAACGTCGGTAAGAAGGAGAGGAGGTGGTCAGTGTGGTGGCGAGGAGGCGGCGGTCTGAGGAGGCGGCGATCAGATCTGGACGAGGAGGAGGCGGCGAGATACTGAAGAAGAAAAAGAAGAAGAAGAAGAAGAAGAGGAGAAGAGGAGATCGGATCTAGGGTTTAGATCTAGGGCGACGACTTGGAAGAAGAAGAAGAACCAGTTGTGAACCTTTCTCCGGCAGCGGCGCTCGGCGGGGCCTGGCGTAGCGGCAGCGACGCTAGGTGATTCTCCCTTTCCCTTTCTCTTTCTCTCTCTGTGATTCTCCCTTTCCCTCTCTCTCTCTCTCTGTGAAAAACTAAATGTAGAGTAAAAAGGATATAACCGGTCCTAAAATAAATCAAGTATATTTTTTTTCAAATCCAAATTTGTAACGGATATAGCCGTTACAAATATTTATACAACCGTTAGAACAATTAAGTATATAAAATAATTCAAATTACTAACGGTTTTTTATAATTTCTAACGGATATCCGTTAGTAATTACTAACGGATATATCCGTTAGAAAGCATAAAGTATGTCCGTTAGAAATGTAGTCATATGGTGTAGTGACAACCCACCATCACACACCAGTATCTTTGAAATACTCCGATAGCCACACTTTAGCACATGGGTGCCAGGGAATGTCCAGTTTGCCTCACACTTTGGTCCGGGGTACTAGGGAGTGTCCAATGCCTCACACTTTAATACCTAATCTGCCATGCAAATACCGGAGGAACCCTCACGCAGTATCCAGACTCGGGTATCAGGGAGTGTCCGTAGGCCACACTTTAGCACTACCATAGGTGCCAGGGAATGTCCAAATTCGGCTTCACACACTTTGACGCTACCATGGTCGTCAGGGAGTGTCCAGTTTTGCCACCGTCGCAATCTCAATCACAACACACTTTGGTACTCACTTACCAGAGAGTGTCCACAACACAATTTCAACCGCACTCACTATGCCACACTGACCATTACTCTTTTCCACACTGACTGACACCCACATGCATGTACAACTGACTCCACCTGTATGTCATGAACCTTAAACATAAAGGAATTTGCTGAATTAAAGGAACGACGTACATACGGGGATTGATAATCACAATTCATCGTTTTAATCGTTCAAACATAACCAATTAAGATTCTGATTTAATAAATTTCCCAAACAGAGCTTTAGAATTTCATAAAACATCACCCAAACAGTTCCTTATCATAAAATAAGCAAAAACCAAAAACTGTCCAAGGTCGCGCGCGCGGGCCGCTCGCGCGAGGGGTCGCTCGCGCGACTTGCCCATTTTCCTTTTTTTTTCTTTTATAAACCTTTTCCAACTGTCAGAATACAGGGAGATCGCGCGCGCGGGTTGCTCGCGTGGTCCGCTCACGCGATCTGCCTAATTTTCGTTTTTCTTATTAAAACATTTTTTGTCTGCCTGAAAATACACAGCTCGCGCGATCGCGCGCGCGAGTTTCAGCAGTGACTTCATCTTCTTTACTGAGACTGCCCTGTTTCAGATTTCAGGGGGTCTTTTGACCCATTTTCAATTCCGGAAGTAAATGGGACATGTAATATATGGATCTCTTCGGTTTTTCACAAGGATTATGAATCCATAATCAATTTTACATGATTTAAACTATAACTCTAGAATTTTATGAAAGATTACAAGATGACAAAACTTCAATCTTAATATACTTTTTCATATGAACAAATTAGACTCTAAAACTTTAAACATGGCATATATAATGCATAATCTTTCATAATTATCTAAGAAAATGAATTTTGGTTGAGTTTGAAAAATCTTGATTTTTCAAGCTATGAATGTCAACGTAAATTTATCAATGGTGATTCACACATCAAGCTACACATACAGTAATTGAACATGAAATTACATTTGGAGTGAGTTTAAAAATACTCACTGCGGTTGAAGATTAGGAGTTTGTTGAGAAAGAGCAAGGAATTAAGAAAACCACTTTGAAGCTTCAAGCTATGGAGATTGAGCTTTCTCTCTCTCTCTAAAATTATGTAGAAGCTCTCTAAAACTCTCTGTGTTGTTCCCAGATTATGTGTAAAAGTATAGTATATATAGAAGATTAGTTTGGTGAACTTGAGCTCCAAGTTCAACCTTAATTACTCAACAAATGGATTTGATTTCTAATTTCCTAATTGCATAAATATACACAGCTCATGTATTGCTGATATACATACGTGTATGTGTATTATCATGTGCATAATCAGCTGTAGAAGGTTTTGAAGGGGTGCTATAGGTTAGTAGGGGCCAAGATGAAATGTTTGGGAATTTTAGCTTTTGGCACAAGCATAACACACAATAACAAGGTATGGGCAAACAAAGCATAGCTCAAGTATCTAGGAATCACTTATTATGTTTAGGAAAACAACTTAAGGTACCAAGTTGGCACACAATTTAGGAGCATACTCAAAAAACAAAACTTCTCAAAATGATTACTTGCCATAAATGGCAATAAAGCACACATCATCTCAACTTTACGTCATTTCAAAATCTTTGAAATTTTAACGTGGCGCAGACAGTTTTAAACATAAACTGGTATTTTCGTGGCGCGGTGTTCGTCACAAAAATACAGAAAATTCACTTTAATGTAGGAAATGATTTCCTGGTTTTATAAAAATACTGTTTGAGTCAAAAGAAATTATTTTCACCGTTTTGAAATACAGAGTTGAAATTCAACACAAGTGTCACTAAAGTTTATATAATTGCAGTCTGGCCCCAAAAATTCCCATATGAAATAAAACAAATAACCAGATTTAAGACATGAGAATGGTAATTAAAATAAAAACAGACAATGTATATTAAATATGATAATGCAAATAAATGAAAATGCAGGTTATTACAGTAAAACTGCCCTTTCCATTGAACTGCTCCACCGTTAATTGTGAGTTGATCATCGCCTTCATGGTGAATTGATTGGCACACCGAACCTTGGCTCTGATACCACTTGTTAAGATTTACGCAGCGGAATGAAACGAGCACACAATGAAAAGAAAATAACAAGGGAAAATGAAAAGAAAAATAACACAAGAGAATTCTACGTGGTTCGGCAAAACCCTGCCTACGTCCACACCCAAGAGATATTTCCTTTACTATTGAGAATAAAAAGGTACAAGCCAATTGTTAAATTAAATCACATAACCCAACCCCCCTTGTACTCCCACACTCAATACCCAAAAAAAAAAACCCTCACACAATATTTTTCCTCTCTCTCTCCAAAATTACCTAGCCGAGTGTGTCACTACATATTCCATATATAAGTACGTCATATACATATATATATATATATATATGTTGATATCAAACTGCCATGTTTTCTTGCTGAAGACTTCCAAAACAATCATGGCACTTCATGCATGAGGATATTAGATATACTTGCATATCAACACGCAAATTGGATATCTACATCCATCATCCTATATCTATATCTCAATGCACAGCTTATCAAACAAGAAACCCACCTATGTGGGTCTTCTTCGGATTAACATGGGATGGACCCCACAAGACGTACAGTAACATATCATTAAAAACAAAACAAAATAGTAATGTATCACTGTTGCAAAAATTATAAAACTAGGGTCATTTAGCAGATATTACTATCTTCAATATTGTCCCTATGCAAAAAACAATAATATATCGTCAAAGATTACTAACATGACATTGTACAAAGAGACAGCAACATGTCGTCGATAATAACATTTCTTCAAATCGACCAAATAATCTCAAAATTATAGCCAATTTTTAGATGTTACTGCCTTTATGGTCAAAGATAGTATCATGTATGCTATAAGAGCTGCTTAATTTTTTATTCATTATTTTCTTTTTTTTTCAGTCATTATGGATCCAATTTGATAGATATTTTCTTCTACATTACAAGTATATAAATTTTATTCAAATTGGAGTCATGGTTTGAAAGTTATTGCATTTTAAAGTTTGAAAAAAAAACTGCATTGAAACATGTGCTGAGGTGGCAAAACATGTTTTATGTGTGTGAAATGAGGACAAATTTGTCAATAACCTTATTTTCAATTTAAAAGATGACTTAAGGACAAACAAATCAAAACAACATGTCCTTATCACCAGGGAAAAAAACGCGTGGACTGTTCATGTATTACAGTCCATGTCAATGACTCCTAATTAATTCTCCCCTTTTTAATCCACTTTAAAGCCAAAAAAACCAACTTAAATCAAAAGTAATGTTTTATTACTTTTTCAAAATCAGTCAAACAAAATCTCTCTTATTCTCACAACACCACCAAAACCACTATTTGAGTGGTTTTTTCTTCAGCTGATTCTTTAGTTGTAGTGGACTGAGCATAGGAAGATACAATCTAAATGTAAGAACTTGGCGGATTCTCTTCCCGCTATTTGGATCCCATCTCCTCTTGGGTGGATCAAAGTCAACTTTGACGTTGCCATCAGACCTCCGACTGCTTTTCTTGCGGTCGTCTTTCGTGATGCTAAAGCTGATCCCATACATGCTAGAGTTTGGAAAGTTGGAAAAATGGACCCAATCTTGACCAAGGCGATGGCAGCCCTTTTTTCTATTTTGGAAGCTGCTGCTTATTGTTTTAAACAAGTTATCGTTGAAGGAGATTCACTCTTGCTGTGTGCTCCACTGAAAGATTGGTCCATCACTCCGAATTGGAACATCGATACTTTTATCCGCAGGGGAAGATCTTCTCTGGTCTTGGATTTTGATTTTTGGAATGTTGTTAAAATCCACAGAGGTGCTAAATTTGTTGCACACAAATTACAATCTTGCCAAATGGGCATCTAATTGTTTTTCTTTTTTTGTTTTGTAATCTTATATCCATTGACACTATCACTCTCTCTCTTTTTGAAGAAAGTGATCAAAGGGGCTCCTCTAATCTTTCTATTTTTCTCTAATTAATGAATTGCCTTTTTAGCCCAAAAAAAATTTGTACTCCCTCCGTCCCATATTAAGAGTCTCTTTTAGGAATTCTAACTTATTAAGGGGACAACCTTGATTTTGGTGAGATTTTCAACTATCTAATATTGTCCTTTTTGAAATTCAAAATTATAGTGTCACATCAAAAAAAAAAAAAGAGGGAAGAGTTGGATATAATAAAGGGCAAATTTGGAAAGTGTATATTAAAGTACTTTGACTTTTCAAAGAGGACTCTTAAAATGGGACATCAAAAAATGGCATCAAAGACTCTAAATATGGGACAGAAGGAGTATAGTACTAAAAAAAAAAATAGTAGTGATTTCCAATATTATAATCTATATAATAAAATAGAAAGGTCCTGATGTGACCGGTATCTCTCTCTTATAAACATTAGAATGGCTCAGATTGAATCTCGGAGTAATTAAAGTGGACGAATGAGATGGGCTGTGATTTCAAAATTTTTTGCTTCCCCGCGTGCGCATGTGCGTTCACTCTCCATCTCGGGAAAACACCCACACTGTGTCATAGTTCCCCAGCATACCAAATTGACAACCCATCACACCCCACCCTTGACAACTGTGCTCTCTCACCTTCAACCCCAAAAAATGAAATTGAATTTGAAATTAAACCCTTCCCATTTCTCTCTTTCTCTTTCTCTCTCAACACCATCCTCTCTCCTGAGCTTACCATCGCCAGCGCCAACCACATACACTGCCGTTGACCTGCACACGCAAGATTATACAGATTCTCGCACACCCATATCTGGTCGCTCACACAACGCCTAAACTTTTCTCCGATCAGGTCACTACACTATGTGAAAATGGGTCAGCAATTTGCCAGAACACCACCACACAGCCGGATCACCACCACCGGTCCGCAACCATCCTCTCTCTCTCTGGTAATCCCTTAATCTCAATTTCTATGTCTAATGTTAGGGTTTTCAATGTTTTCTGTTGGAAGCAAATCTCAAAAATTCCTCACACCATCTTTCATTTTCTAATTTCGTAATCATTTGGGGTTTTCGATTTTCTTTTTGTAGCCTCAAGTTATTACTGTGGCTTAAAAAGAGGTTAGTGATAATTTTCAACCATAATTTCCAGGTTATTACGATTTTTGTGTTGATTCAAACATATTTTCTATAGTTTTTTTCTCTTTCATCCCAACTCTCAATGTTCAATGTATCCTTTTAATAATTTTGTATCCCTAGACTTTATCAGTTCCTCAATTTTCATCATAGCCCAAAGCAGCCCATAACCAGAAAAGGGAATAAAAAGAAAAGAAAAGAAAAAGGCAATCAAAATTACTATCATTTTTTTTTTGTTCATTTAAGCTATTTGGTTTTGCTGATTTTTTATTGTTCTATTAGCCCATTTATTCAAACATAGATATACTCTTACTGTCACAAAATTGGAGGCAGCCCATCTCCAATTTGATTCCCTTTTGTGAATCATATTTGGTAAATGTAATTTGGAGCATCAACTAATATTGTTCTTGGTTATTTGATTTGGGTTTACTGGCTCATGAGTTTTTTTTTTTTTTTTGAGAGAAAAGGAGGTATACTGGCTCATGAGTTGATTTGCTTCTTTTGTTGAAATGGCTTCTTTGCTACATAACTTTTTAATATTTGATATAAGTACCCATTACTTTTGGGACCCCATTAACTTAGTTAGTTGTCTTCCTTTTCTATTGCTATATCTTCTTAGATCACTACCGGGGCTGCTATAATGGGAATTTCTAATACATGAAATGTCTAATGTAGGGGCTATTGGGGCTGCGAATGAGGAGCATTCGTCACCGGCAGTGTCGGAAACAACCACCTCCTTGATCGTCTTCTTATTCAATCTCCTCGAAGGCCTTGCCGTTCGAGCGTATTTCACCCATAGCCTTAATAATTTTTATTTGTTGATTTATGATGACACTATGCCCACTACGAACTGATATTTCCTTTGTGGTGAGTCTTATACTTTTTGCTAATATCTATATCTCTCATTTCCTTATTCTTTTTTTCATGTCTTTTTCAATTTTTAATAGCCTAGCTAATTTTTGGAGGTGAATTCACCCCTGAATTGGAGCAAGCTACTAAATTAAGGTATCATATATGTCTTCTTCTCTTTCCTACGAAATTATGTTTTTCTCTATGCTTTTCGACATTATATTTTCTTCGCAATATGGGACTCAAGAAACTAGATAACATTCTCAAGCTTCACAATTTGGTATTTCTAACCCCTTTCTTTTCTCAACTTGGTAATTCCAAAATGATACTTATGTCCTTGAAGGCTTGAACCATTCAACTATGTATTCACTGTGGTCCAATTGATTTGAGGTTTAATAGAAACTTAAGAAGCTAAAGTGACGCTTTTGTTTTGTTTTTGAAGGTACATGAACAACATCTAATGAGTTTGAGAAAGGAACTCCAATTTGGGAAATAAGACGGGCTAATCAAAGAAGGTTACTTTTCAGCCTTCTTACGTTTACACATGCTTTTATGGGTGGAGTTTAAGGAAATGAAATTATTTATAATTTGGGGTTCTATATGGCCATTGATATTGCATAGTTTTGTTTTACTATACTAGAGTATTGCTAACAATGTGAGTATAGGTTGGGTCCTCAATACACTTAAAGAACAACTTTAGAAGGACAAGGTACGGAGTAGTATTTTTTTCGGGTAGTGAATTGTTAACACACAGATTGAGGGTATTGAAGACTAGAGTTGAAAATTGCAAAGTTAAATTTGAAGAAGTATCATTTGTCAAAAGAACTTTTACTTTTTACCCCCTTCAAAAATGTCTGCCAATAATTCTCATGTTTCTATTAATGTAACTGAAGTGCCTAGGAAAATGTGTGAAATTTGTTAGAAAGTTGAAGAAAGATCTACAATTTGGCAGATTTCTTACTTTTTTTGGATTTACAAGACGTAGAAAGTGGCAATATGGATGTGTTTGGGGGGTCTTTCTAGACATATATTGATATGCATTGTGATGTTTTTTGCCCCCAAAAAAAAAAAAAAATCCATCATGTAGCTAGGGTCTGGTAAGGCAATGGTCAGTCAATGGAGGTAAGATCTCCATCTAGCAACAACCTCGCATGGATCAAGAGAATATCTTTGCTAATTACTGTTATATTTGCAACAAAAGTTAATTGAATCTCTGGGCAAGAGACTATTTGTTGTGGTCAATGTGTTTAGCTTAATATTTCTTTTTATTTCATTTCTTTTTTTTTTTTTCCTTTTTAATTTTTTTTTTCTCAAAACAGATTTGACTTTGTGACAACCCATGCATTGATTGATGACTTTCTTTTCTGCTGCAGTTGAGGAACGTGGAAGTAGTACATTGAAATAGAGGAGGATTCTCACGATTAATTCCCAAATGGAGGAAAATATTTTTCTATCCTTGGATTCATCAAGAAAATATTTTTCTGCCTTGGATTCCCAAATGAAGGCCCTCCACGCATAGTAGCGTTTTGCCTGCAGCCTGAAGGAGATCTAATCTCATTACATGTGCATTGCTTGATTGGTTCTACTAAAGATCACTTCGACGTAGTAATACATTATTCAAGTCCATACATATATTTTTGTTATTTTGAACCACAACTGATGAATTTAGTATTAGTAATACTCTTGAAGGATGCGTGTCTTCTGCTCACATGTAAAGTTTATGATAATTAGTTCTCTATACTTGAATAGTGCTTTTGGGTAAGTGCACACCATTGAATGGACCATGAATCATCGTCGCTTCTGCTTTCGCTTCCTCATAATGACCACTTTGGCTTTTTATGTTTAGAAAATAAAAGTAATTCTCTATGTCCTTAAAAAAACATGTGAAATTGTATCAAAATGCTGAAGGCACGTGGAATTAATTATTGGTTGAACGTACACATGATTAAAATTGTTTCGTAGTAGCTTTAGCCACGGGTTATACCTAATAATAATAATAACAAACAATGGAGTAATATACAGGTAGCGGCATTTCTTTGAAATTGTCAGTCTGTGGGGGTGTCCTGTGTTCGTATTGTTTACCCAATAGTCAATACCAAGACTCCCACTCTCCGATCAATGCAGAGATCATATTAGCAGAGAGACTGAGAGAGAGAGAGATGGAGGAGGAGAGTGGGTATTTCTCGGTGTTGCCGGAAGGTTGTATTTCCGACGTCCTTGCCCGGACATCACCTATAGATGCTATCAGATCCTCCGCCGTCTCATCCGGGTTTAGGTCGGCAGCCGAATCGGACACAGTCTGGGAGAAATTTCTGCCGTCAGATTATGTGCGGATCATATCGAGATCCGTGTCTCCGGTGGTTTACTCCTCCAAGAAAGACCTCTTCTTCCGCCTATGCCACTCTCCTCCTATCCTCATTGATGACTCCAAACTGGTAATTCAATCTCTCTCTCTCTCTCTCTCTCTCTCTCATAGGAGTATATGACAACCGAATGGTCGGTTTTAAAAATACTAAAAAACTGAAGGAAAAAAAATGGACCGCAAACACCCCTAATTTTGTTTGTATATAGGTATGGTTGTATATCTATGTTGACGCCTCCAATTTATTGAGTATATATCATAATCGGTGTTACTGGGGTTTACCCATTAGTTCTAATTCAATCCGTTCGCTTTGGTTTTGATCATCACCACAAATAGTGAAAATCGGCATTAATCGCGCGCTCATGTATTGCACTTTTTCATTAATACCCTCTAAAATAAAATTAAAAAAAAAAAAAAAAAAAACTGACCCCTCAACTATTTATGAAGGGGTCAATTTGAGAAGAAAAATCATAGCTGAAAGGGATCAATTTTTGATGAATTTTTAGTTCAAGAGTTGTTAGTGAAAAAGGACAATACTTGACGGGACGGGGTGTGTTTGTATTATGTGCTCCATGAATTTAATTTGAATTGGTCAATTCCCCATTTGTAAAGCTTTTTAAAAATTCTGAAATCTATCATTTTAAGGATGATGAAAATTCATGTATCTATGATTTTCTCAAATTAAGATGATGAATTCCAACCTTGAAATGCTTTAGAATTTGTGAATTAGTCCATCCAAATTCATGGGACGTGCAGCTATAACACCAGTTACAGTGTAGTAGAATTGTTGCCAAATTTCTCTATTATCTTGGTAATTCTTTGGGTGATTTGATGAAGAACAACACGGGAAATTTTCTATTTTCTTAATGTGTTGTGCACTTCATTATCTATTTTAAAGCTCCAAAGTACCTTTTATGCGCTTCTAATTAGAGGAGTTTCTGTGGAAAGCTAGAAAAGCTGGCACACTAGCTTAGATTGCTTCTGGTTATCAATTGTGTCTTGTCTTATTCTTTCCTACTATTATGAATTTTGACAATGGTTGTAAGCAGAGCTTTTCACTAGATAAAAAGAGTGGAAAGAAATGTTATATGATAGGAGCAAGGGAACTCTCAATTGCATGGGGAGATACCCCTCATTACTGGAAGTGGACATCTTTCCCCGAGTCCAGGTCCTCTCTCTCTCTCTCTCTCTCTCTCTCTCTCTCTCTCTCTCTCTCTCTCTCTCTCTCTCTCTCTCTCTCTCTCTCTCTCTCTCTCTCTCTCTGTGTGTGTGTGTGTGTGTGTGTGTGTGTGTGTTCGCACGCCTTCATGTATTTTGTGTCTACGAGCATATGAGTGGATAGAGTCTGAAGGTGTGTTAGAGCATCTCCAGAATCTAGCTAATCTATTATTAGTCAAAATGGCTTGTTGAAACTGGCTAACTAGCATGATAGCTATTTTGTATACTACTAACCATCCAGATTTGGAGGGTCAAATTTCATGGGCTAAGATCGTTTAGATTTCAATTGACACAAATTGACTACCTAAATTGCGGAGCTGACTCTAAAAAGTAGCTAGTTAAAAGAGGAGAGTTGTTTTTTTTTTTTTTAGCTATAGTTTAGCTAGTAGTGTTGGCGCTGCTCTTAGTTTCTCCTCAATGCATGACAAGTAACGTGCATATTGTGATTTGCGAATCCAGATTCATGGAAGTGGCTAAGCTTCGGTTTGTCTGCTGGCTCGATCTTCGAGGCAAGATGGAAACCCAAATGCTATCCTCAAAGACGACTTACACGGCTTACCTTGTGTTCAGAGTTGCAGAGAGGTCTGCCGGGCTGGACTCAGCAAAGGCATATGTGAGACTTGTGAGGGAAAGAGATGAGACGCGCGCTGAAAATGAGGCTAGTATGGTTCATTTAGAACCAGAATTATTGAGACCTGTTGGTGACGGAAGGCTTCCACAGGTAAGAGAGGATGGGTGGATGGAGATTGAATTGGGCGAGTTTTACAACGATCAAGGAGACGATGGTGAAGTTGAGATGCGACTTATAGAGATCGTACGCCTTGGTGGGAAGTCGGGCCTCATCGTCGAGGGCATGGAGCTTAGGCCTAAAGAGAATGCTTAAATATGAAGAGTTAAGTAGGTTTAAAATGTTCTAGAAAAAAAAAAAGGTTTAAAATGTATTGATCTGACATTTTTCCATCTTCTTGTGTCGAAAAGTATGATGTCCAAATGGAGGTTATATAGCACAACAGACAGAGAATTAAGAATTTAATACTACCCTCTTTGGTGGATTATAACTTCTTCTCGTTCTTCTTGAGGAATGGGTGGGTTATACATATAAGCTTAGACGTGAAGTTGTAATGTATAAAAATTAGAGGTGGCATGTAAAATATTTTTCTCATCTATATTCAAAGAGTAATGATACACCCACTCTCTCAACTACACTCTCAATCACATTCAGCACATCCTGACCTTTGATTGTCCTTAATTCTGGTGGGTTTCACATGAGTTTCACATAGGACCCACTAGAATCAAGGGGCCGGAAGTGCTGAATGTGGTTGGGGTTGGGGTTGAGAGTGTGGGTATATCATTATTGATATTCAAAACTTTCATCTCATTATGTTGAAAATGATGACGTCCAACTACAGTTTAGTTATAAATATGGCACTAAATTTCAAATTGCAAGAAATCCAAGATTTTTGGGGGCACCAGATACGTTACATGTACTCTTCTTCACTACGTAATGTAAATATGGGGTAAAACTATATGGGTATATTCACTAGCTCTCGCTACCGAGGGGAGACACATTTGGCGTCGTTTAAAGCATGCCGCGAACATGATTTTGAATCACAATTTGCCATTTGTCAAGATCAAAATCGCACATGTGATTATGATTGTGAGAATTAAATTTTCCAAACGGCGCCTAAGAGAGGTCTTCTCTTTCTTCTTTGTTTTTTTGGGCTAGGCGGCTAAATCCGTCATTCCGGAAAATATCACATATGTGTGGCCTGAATTAGAGGGTCATACCACATCAATATATGTGGTGTGATAGATTTACTGTATATTTTTTCCATATTCCGATGGGTCAATAACTCGTTGAGGCGCTGTTTAATGGGCAAAATACTCCACCCACTAATTACACGCCAACAAGATTGAATGATCATATTGTCAGGTCAAGTTAGTTGTTCATTAGTGACTCAATTTCTTTAATTTAATTACACTTTATTCCATGTGGCATGCTTCGATGACACTTTATTCCCTTGTGGTTTAAAAGTGACCACTTAACCCCCTTATGTTTTCAAGTAAAGTGTCACCGCTACAAAATCTAACGGAGTGTTAAGTCCTTACAATTAGTTACCACTTTGCCACCCCCACCCTCCCTTATGGTTTGGTCCGATGACACTTCATCCAAAAATTGGTTCACCAATGCTCACTCAAGTATCCTATTGGCCAATGTAGTGGGATCCAGGATTAAACAAATGATGTTAAATCCTGGATCCCACTGCATTGGCCAATGGAATGCTTGGGTGAGCATTGATTTAGTCCGATGATACTTTAACCCCCTGTGCTTTTGGAGGTAGTGTCAATTTAACACTCTCCGTCAGATTCTGTCGCTTATACTTTACGCGAAAGTACAAGGTGTTAAGTGGTTCACTTTTAAACCGCAGAGATGTAATCAACGAGCCAAATTACATGGGATAAAGTGTAATTAACCCTTTAAATGAGCCAAATTACATGAGGTAAAGTGTAATTAACCCTTTAAATTAATCATGAGTCTTTGGGAACGTGGAAATCTGTCATTGGAACTAGAATCTTAAAATTAATTAGACTCCAAAAAAAATAAATTTAACTTTAGTTTTGAGAAAATACTTTTGCTCACTCAAAAAATGGTTCACCAATGCTCACCCAAGCACAATGAGATACTTGGGTGAGCATTAGTGAACCATTTTTTGCGTGCGCAAAAATGCTCTCTTTAAATTTTGAATCAGTACTCAATTTTGACTAGTTGTCTAGTGCAAAGTTCGACGTCGCCAATGCAGCATATATCATACTCCGTACTTGATTAAAATGACTCGAATAGACAGCATTTGAATCCACTAATACATTATACATGGCATGACATAAGCCTTTCGACAATAAAAGGCACATCCACTCAAAAGAAACAATATTTGCAAAGTTGTCACATTGATTTTTAGGTCCTTCGTTACACAGGTCGAATGTTCAACCTCCACTAATATCTTACATCACAAATAAATGACTATTTATTTTATTATTAGGAGCGAATTATATTTAGAGTAAGTCTTGGGCACCGAAAAAGTGTACCGAAAGATCAGTGCCCTCCATTTTGGTAGGACCCACGTCATGTACGTGTGGAACCCACCGAAATAGAGGACACCGATCATTCGGTACACCATTTCGGTGCACTTTTTCAGTACATGTAGTATTGTTATATTTATGCTCTCCTCTGAGATAACGAAAGTAAATTACGAAAGAATGTTATGAATTTAATGTTATTTCTAAAACGTGAGGAGAGATTAGTGTTATAATTTCTTATCTCGAGAGGAGGTAGATGTAAATTTTTTATTATTCACATCTAATTTTCCCTTATTATTATTATTAACACGTGTGTATTTGTACAAAATAGTTTTTGCACACAACCGAAGGTCAGGCTAAATATATATATTCCTGAAGAGGGAAGCATTTAGAGAGACAGGATTGGCGTGAAATGAGGGAGGGGCAGTCGCTGCTGTAAAACTAACTATAGAACCAAAAATAAGGACCATTGAACTCATCAACCTAATATTAGCCTTGTGTTTTCCCCACCAGCCATTGAACAACAATCTGCTTTTCAACATTTCAGCTTTTCTTCTTCACAATTTCACCTACACAGAAGAAGTTTCTGAACTTCATGTCTCACTCGTTGAGTTACCATGCAAAACCCATAACAACTTAAAGAAACATGAGAGAATCTCATTCAACCATGTTCTTGATACCCAGATAATCCATTCCTTTTTTTATTTCAAAAAAGAGAAAAAGAAACAAACCAAGACACAATCAATATGACAACTCCAACAAGTCCAAAGAAATCCTCATTATCATCAAACTCAGGTTCCAACCGCCCACCTCAGGCTGTGAAATTCGCCCGCCGGACATCAAGTGGGCGTGTCGTGAGCTTGTCTCGGGACGATGACCTGGACATCGCC
The DNA here is from genome assembly GCA_033977485.1 of Hydrangea macrophylla. Taxonomy (NCBI): domain Eukaryota; kingdom Viridiplantae; phylum Streptophyta; class Magnoliopsida; order Cornales; family Hydrangeaceae; genus Hydrangea; species Hydrangea macrophylla. The sequence goes on from CM066991.1 coordinate 156,165,037, forward strand.
GGAGAATTTTCCGGACCAAATGACTATATAAACTACACTGTCCTTATGCCGCCAACCCCAGATAACCAACCGGCCGGCTCATCAGACAAGCCCGATGGGCCTGGCCCGTACAGCTCGACTTCGAGGTTCGGGTCGGAGTCAAAACGGGGAGGCCGCAGAGAAGATGAGGAGAGTGATGGTGGTGGTAAAATGGACCGTCGGATGTCATTGATGAAGTCAAACAACAAATCAATGCTGTTGAGGAGCCAAACGGGAGATTTTGATCACAACCGTTGGTTGTTTGAGACAAAAGGGAGGTATGGTATTGGGAACGCTTTTTGGCAAAACGAGGATGCATCATACGATGAAGAGGGAAATATGAGCATGTCTGATTTCATGGACAAGCCATGGAAGCCTCTTACTCGCAAGGTTAAGGTTCCGCCCGCTGTTCTTAGCCCTTACAGGTGCACACCCCTTGTATTTATATACATACTTGCATACATATTTGCATGCACACTCTGACTCAGTCACAAACAAAAATTTGTGATACAAATATTTGTCCAATTATATTTAGCACCACCCAATAGCTCCATAATTCAAGAAACTCTATCATCATATGAACTAGTTGGCTATTGACTGAAGCATAATATTATTCAACACTCGGAGCACTCAAAACACAGAATGTAATATACACACCAAAGATTATGTGCACAATAATAATACATACGCGCGTATGTCTGTGAAATCGTTATTGTTCAATTTATAATTACAACCCCACAATGCAAACAAAGTAAACTCCCAATATCATAAAAACTAGTTGGCAGAGCATATATAATAATCAATACTAAAATTGCAGAACATCTGAATCTGTAACACCAACCCTTTTTTTTTCTTTTTTTTTTGCCTCATTTGAACAGGCTACTTGTTGTGCTCCGTCTAGTGGCATTGTTTCTCTTCCTGGGATGGCGTGTCCAGAACCCAAACCCGGATGCAATGTGGCTATGGGGGATGTCAATTGTATGTGAGATTTGGTTCGCCTTCTCTTGGCTTCTTGACATACTTCCCAAGCTCAACCCTATAAACCGAGCAACTGACATTGCAGCCCTTAAAGATAAGTTTGAGTCACCTTCACCCTCTAACCCCCATGCCCGGTCTGACCTACCCGGTGTTGATGTATTCATATCCACAGCCGACCCAGAGAAGGAACCACCTCTGGTTACGGCTAACACCATCCTCTCTATCCTTGCTGTTGAGTATCCAGTCGAGAAGGTCTCTCTATACATCTCAGATGATGGTGGTGCCATCCTTACCTTCGAGGCCATGGCTGAGGCTGTCAACTTCGCGCAGGTATGGTTATAATACTGACCCACTTATAGGGCTCTTTTTGGTTCATTGGAGAGAAAAGATCGGTAAAAAACCAGAAAATTAGTTTGGTGAATAAAGAAGAAAACAGTGAGGAAATGAAAGGAGAAGAAAATAGGGTAAAAATAAAAATTAGGAAGTTTGAATTTTGTGAGTCTTTTCCCATAGTTGCTATTATCGTCTAAAGATATTTGCTTTCTAAGGTCATTTAAACATGGAGGAAAATACAGGGGAGAACACAAGGAAACAAGTTTTTTCCTTCTTTTTTCTTTCCTTCTCTATATCCGCAAGAAAAGCGTAACATTACTGGAAAAAAAAAAAAAAAAAAAGAAGAACACAAAAAGAAGAGATATTATTAAGATCAAAGTGATGGAAACCTTACACAAAATAATCACACAAAGCTCTTGGATTCTTTTTGGCATTTTGCTCAACATGTCATCATTACCCCTTATTAAAGTAATTTTGAAGTGCTTTTTTCCCTAGAAACCAGTTTGTTCAAATTTTTCTATCTATACATACAAATAACACAGATGAGCTAGAAAACCTCATAAAGGGTAGACTAATTGCAAGTGATTCTTTCTTAAGATTCATTTTCTTCTGTTTGTAAATTTCTGCATAATTCACATATGAAAGTAGATACATACGCATCCGAACACAAATGCTATGATAACGCATCCGAACACAAATGCTATGATAACGCGTTATCAAGGTCAGCAAATATTATCATGCAATCAAGTGCAATACCTTAAATATGATTTCTGAACAACTGATGTAATAGTATGCAATATAATGCCAATTGGTTGTATTTGTCTTTGAATGTTCCTCCGTTGATCATATGGGTACTTGACAGGTTTGGGTGCCCTTCTGCCGGAAGCACAACATTGAGCCTAGGAATCCAGATAGCTACTTTAGCGTGAAAACTGACCCTACAAAAAACAAGAAGCGTCCTGATTTTGTAAAGGATCGGCGTTGGATCAAAAGAGAATACGATGAGTTCAAGGTCAGGATCAACGGTCTACCTGAAGTAATACGCAAGCGCTGCGAAATGTACAACTCAAAAGAAGAAATGAAGGAGAAGAAACTTGCTAGAGAGAAGAATGGTGGAGCACCACCAGCAGAGCCAGTTAAGGTCACCATGGCCACATGGATGGCTGATGGAACACATTGGCCTGGGACTTGGCACAACCCAATAGCTGATCACAAAAAAGGAGACCATGCAGGAATCCTGCAGGTGACCACAGTGAAAATTGTCCTAATTCTAACTTTCTCACTATTCAAACAATCTCGATCAGTATAAATCTTAAACTCTTCAATCTTTTCCCTGCACAGGTGATGAGCAAGGTGCCAGCAAATGATCCAGTAATGGGTCACCCAGATGAGAAGAAGTTGGACTTCACTGGTATCGACATTAGGCTTCCTATGTTTGCGTATGTTTCACGTGAGAAACGGCCTGGTTATGACCACAACAAGAAGGCCGGAGCTATGAATGCTTTGGTGAGAGCTTCGGCAATCCTTTCCAACGGCCCATTTATACTCAACTTGGATTGTGACCACTATGTATATAATTCTATGGCCATAAGAGAAGGAATGTGCTTCATGATGGACCGCGGTGGTGACCGTATTTGCTATATACAGTTTCCACAGAGATTCGAAGGCATCGATCCCTCTGATCGATATGCCAACCACAACACTGTCTTCTTTGATGGTAAGATTATATACATATTAAGTTGTTTGTTATGGCTTAAAATTAAACTACATAGGCTTTCTCTCTAAATTAAATGAATGAGGGTGTTTGACACAGAAACAAAAGATGCATATCAACCAACAAATAAACCACTGTTATACACATGTAGAAGACGATGAATTAAAATGTGACTTCAAGTGCTACTTTTAGGCACAACAATGATGCAATTTTTTATTGGATGCCAAAGCAGCCAAACATTGAAGCTTTGTCTCAATGCACCACAAAAAAGGCTTCATTTAAGTCTCTTTAACTCTATTTTGCAAGTTTTTCAGTCTTGTCACATAATCTAAATTCAGTCCTTTGCCTCCACAATAGGCAACATGAGAGCCCTGGATGGTCTCCAGGGTCCAGTGTACGTGGGAACAGGTTGCATGTTTCGAAGATTTGCTCTGTACGGTTTCCATCCACCGCGGGCCAATGAGTACTCAGGCTTGTTTGGGCAGAACAAATCTCATGCGCAACCAATTCATGCCCACTCGGATGAAGAGGATGACACTCAGCCCCTAACGGCACACCCTGACTTAAACCTCCCAAAGAAGTTTGGGAATTCAACTATGTTCACCGATTCTATACCCGTCGCTGAGTTTCAAGGACGCCCACTTGCTGATCACATTTCTGTAAAGAATGGCCGCTCTCCTGGTGCACTTCTCATTCCACGTTCCCCACTCGATGCGCCCACTGTTGCTGAGGCTGTTGCTGTTATCTCCTGCTGGTAATCGTCTGCTCAATTTCTTTCCACTCCTTTCTAAATTTTCATCAAAACGGCCACTTACTGCATAATTCAATTTGATGCATAGATCAGTGTGAAATTTGGGGCAAAGCTTATCACAAGCGCTTGGTGTCACTAACACTCTGGCTAAGAGAGACACCAAAGTAACGTCAAGTAACTTGGTATAACCAATTGATTATTTTCTACAATTTACCCATATCCTAAAGCCTCCCAGCTAGCTAGAGCAGGCAGTACTTGAGCCTGGAACTACTGAAATCGGGGAAAACATCGAACCGGTCACTATACTGCGTTGGGTGAGGGACAAAACATGAACAAAAAGTTATATATCCATATACATGTACACATGCGTATGTATGATTCTAAATTATTAATTAGTGGGTGAATTGCTTCGCATTTTTTGCTTTTTTTCCTTACTCATAGAAACCTGCACATGATCAACCTCTTAGGTTCTAACTAAATTTATGCTTTTAACTTCAATAACAGGTACGAGGACAAGACAGAATGGGGAGACAGGATTGGTTGGATTTACGGCTCGGTGACAGAAGATGTGGTGACGGGCTATCGGATGCACAATCGTGGGTGGCGATCCGTCTACTGTATCACAAAGCGTGATGCTTTCCGTGGCACTGCACCGATCAATCTCACCGACCGTCTCCACCAGGTCCTCCGGTGGGCCACCGGTTCAGTCGAGATCTTTTTCTCTAGAAACAACGCTTTCCTAGCAAGCCCACGCCTCAAATTCCTCCAACGCATAGCATACCTCAATGTCGGTATATACCCCTTCACCTCCCTCTTCCTGGTGCTCTACTGTTTCCTCCCAGCTCTCTCTCTTTTCTCGGGGCAGTTCATCGTACAAAGTCTCAACATTGCCTTCCTTTTCTACCTCCTCATCGTCACCATCACACTTATGCTTCTCTCCCTACTTGAAGTCAAGTGGTCCGGTATTGCTCTAGAGGAATGGTGGCGTAATGAGCAGTTTTGGGTCATTGGTGGCACTAGTGCTCACCTTGTTGCCGTAATTCAGGGTCTTCTAAAGGTCATAGCAGGTATCGAGATCTCGTTCAAGCTCACCTCCAAATCTGCTGCAGAAGATGAAGAGGATATATATGCAGATCTGTACATTGTCAAATGGACCAGTCTCTTTATAATGCCACTGACTATTATGGTGGTCAATATCGTCGCCATTGTCATGGCATTCTCGAGGACTGTCTATAGTGTGCTTCCACAATGGAATAAGTTTTTCGGTGGGGTCTTCTTTAGCTTCTGGGTGTTGGCTCATATGTACCCATTCGCAAAGGGGTTGATGGGAAGGAGAGGACGCATCTCCACCATTGTATATGTGTGGTCGGGGCTTCTTTGCATTACAATCTCTTTGCTTTGGATATCTATTAGTCCCCCAGATGATACTTCTAGCTCGAGTGGAGGGGACGTTCAGGTATAACAATCGAGCTAAGAATAAGAAAAAGGTGATACTAATTGTGTTGCAATCAACTAGATTGTTCTTTCAATATTTCCTCCAAAAAAATATGCAATGAGGACTCATACTGCTGAGTGGCGTTAATTTGGTGCATGTCTTCAACTTCCTCAGAAAGAAAAGGAAAAAGAGAGAGAGAGAGAGAAGGGTGAAAAAGTCATAGAATTTTTTGTATGGACTATTAACTTACAATGTAGGACATACATGTAGCATACTGTATATCAGGAATTTTTTTACTTTTATCTACCATTGGTTTTGGTGGTGTGAATTTTTAACAGGAGTTGATCAAGGTGTACCGTATAGGCGTATACGTGTCAGTTACATAATATTTAGCCTATACCCTATTCTAAGCACTGCCTGCCTATATCTCTACAATTATTAATTCCACATTTATGCCACAGAAGGAGCTAATTTTATCTTTGCTCAACCTCTCTGTGGGTTCATCACTATTCAAGTACTTGCCATCAGATTCTTCTAATTCGATTTCTACTTCTTGTGCTGTGATTTGTCATAGGCATGATGCGAATTAATATTATATAGGCCATGTCCAAAGAGCCAAATCCTAAGTAGAGAGCTAGTATCTTATGAATGTTTTAAGAGCAACTCCATCAAGCTATCTCCCTAGCCTAGGGTTGTGGCTTGAAAATTTCGGGGCCAAGAAAGTTATAGGAAGACTGTGATCTGCTAATTTCCTTAAGATTCTTCTATAAAAACAGGAATATGTCTCAGAACTGCAATGCAACCAGACAATTTAGGTGCGCAAAAGTTTCAGATTCTGAAGAAAAGACCAAATTTGTACTGATTGTAAATGCAAATGGACATCTTATGATGAACAACTTGTTTATAAGCGGGCAAATTGCAGAGTTTTACTTCTTACCTACATATGCAGTCAACTTTAAAAACAAGATTGTGTAGGCTAAACTGAAGTATCGAAACAATTGATTGGGAAACAAATATATGGAATTCAAACATAAAAATCACCTATCCCAAAACTGGAAGCTAGGAAGCACGGACACTTCTAACAAGGTAACGAGTCGCATGTCGTATTGTGTCTTCATGGGCACTTTTCCTGGAGTGTCGACATGCAATTTTTTATGTGGATGTGTCTGTGTCTGTGTCGGTATGTCTGTGTCATGCTTCATAGACCGGAAGCCTAGGATTTTGGAGTACTCCCATTGATTTCTAAGTTCAGACAAATTTCTTTATCTGTTTAGTCCTATTTACTTGAAGATAATCAGATATTGTGAGGATCAATCATATCCATTAAAAAATATATATATCTTAAGGTCTTTCGTGTCTACAGTACGGCACTCATGCACATATTAGATCTGCATGAAGTGCATAAAATAATTTCTCGGGCAAAGTGAAATTACAATCAGATGGAAACCACAATCGAACACACAACACAAGTACTTTTCACGACAGAGAAGATTAGAGATGCTAGTTGACATTTAAAAAAAAAAAAAAAAAAAACCCAAAATTAAAGGGCTTTAATTTTACAAATTCATACTACAATAGAGTATTATTCTGAGTTAGCATGATTATTATTATTAGTTCAGTTCAAATTAACTGAGTAAACACACACACACACACACACACACACAGAGAGAGAGAGAGAGAGAGAGAGAGAGAGAGAGAGAGACTCTCTCAAATCTGATCAGATCATGACATGAGTAAGCCAAATAGTAATTTTCAGGTCAATGAATGGATGAATTTGTAAATTATTTCCAGGGCATCGATTCCATGTAGTGACTCAGAACTTCCTATAGAATCAACTATATAAGCATTTGTTACAATTAATTTCCTTATTATAAACCAAACGAAACGGATAATAATAAAGTTATTGAATCGTTATAAACTTACACGATTAGAGTACACTTTCACGACCAGCTTCTTAACTGTTAGAATTAGTTTTATTAGCTTTAGGGTAGTTTAGTCTTTTCTTTTATATTAGGGTAATACTGTATACCTAGATATTCTATTGTTATTGCCTCTTCTTTTCATTGTATTCATTCATTCAGTTTTTGTGTTATGAGAAACTCTAGCTCTCTTTTCTCTTTCCCTTTGTTGTTTTCTTGATTATTTAATATATTCACACGGTATCAAAGCAGGTTCGAATCTCATCCACAATTTTCACAGATCCAACTCTGCGGTGAGTTGGTTGGGGTTGCAGAGGGCAGCGCGCCCCTGCCAAAAATTCGGATGATTCTGGTTCGTTGTTGGATTTCTCGCTGATTCAGATTCGTATTTAGATCTTTTTCGGATGATTCTGGTTCGTTGTTGGATTTCTCACCATGTTGTGTTTCTCGAGCACATACCCTTCTTTTCTATTCCTGATAATCATCATGAGTTGACTAAATCTGATCTCATCCATCTTGACCCATTCTCTGATGATACCGATAGTGTGCCCTCTCAAGTCCCATGCACCACTGATATTGTCTCACCTCATGGTTCTACTTCTGCTGATACTGGTACCTTGCCGCTTGATGCTACCTCCCTTCCAGAGGCCACCCAAGCACCTACTGAGACTGTGGAACCTCCTTGCTATCCTGCTTGCACTCGTAAGTCTACTCAATCACCTGATTTTGTTTATTCTTGTTATTCGGATTCCTTTGCTTCTTTTTTAGCTTCAGTTCATGATCTCTCTGAGCTTCTGTCCTATAAAGAGGCAGCTCTTGATCCTCTTTGGCAACAGGCTATGGCAGAGGATCTCTCAGCATTATATAAGACAGACACTTGGAGTTTGGTTCCCTTACCTTCTGGTAAGAGCGCTATTGGTTCTCGTTGGGTTTATAAAATCAAAACCAAGTCAGATGGGTCTGTTGAGCGGTACAAAGCGAGATTGGTTGCCAAGGGTTTTTCCCAGCAGTATGGTATGGATTACGAGGAGACTATTGCTCCTGTTGCTAAAATGACTACTGTTCGTACTCTTATTGCAGTTGCTTCTATTCGTCAGTGGCATATAACTCAGATGGATGTTAAAAATGCTTTCTTGAATGGAGACCTCCAAGAGGAGGTTTATATGGTTCCTCCTCCGGGTGTTCCTCATGGTCCTGGTGAAATTTGCAGGCTTAAAAAAGCCTTATATGGTCTTAAACAAGCCCCTCGAACTTGGTTTGAGAAGTTTTCCACAGTGATTACCTCATTTGGGTTTTCCTCGAGTGAGTATGATTCAGCTCTCTTTATTAGGTGTACCACTGCTGGTCGTATTATGCTATCTTTGTATGTTGATGATATGATTATTACTGGTAATGATGTTAATGGGATTGTAGTGTTGAAGTCTGAATTAGCTCGTTGTTTTGAAATGAAGGACTTAGGTCCACTATGTTATTTTTTGGGAATTGAAGTAGCCTGTTCTCCAAAAGGTTATCTTCTTTCTCAGTCTAAGTATACAGGTGACATTCTTGAGCGTGCTCGCCTCACTGATAATAAGATTGTTGATTCCCCTTTGGAGCTTTATGTTCGTCTTTCCCCTTCTGATGGTGTTCCTTTGCCTGATCCTACCTTATATCGCACTATTGTTGGTAGCTTAGTTTATCTTACTATTACTCATCCGGATATTGCTCATGCTGTTCATGTTGTTAGTCAGTTTGTTACTTCCCCTACTACAGTTCATTGGGCTGCTGTTCATCGTATTTTGAGGTACTTGAGGGGCACTAGGTTTCAAAGTCTTTTACTTTCTTCATCATCTTCCTTGGAGCTGCGTGCATACTCTGATGCTGATTGGGCCGGTGATCCTACAGATCGCAAGTCTGTTACTGGGTTTTGTATATTTTTGGGTGATTCTCTCATTTCTTGGAAGAGCAAGAAGCAAGATGTTGTTGATGTGTCTTTCACAGAAGCTGAGTATTGTGCTATGGCTTTAACTACCCGTGAGCTTATTTGGTTATGCCGACTACTTACAGATATGGGTGTCTCCCTTCCTCGCCCTTCACCTATGTATTGTGATAATAAGAGTGCTATTCAGATTGCTCACAATTCCGTTTTCCATGAGAGGACCAAACATATGGAGATTGATTGTCACATTACTCGTCATCACCTTAAGCAGGGAGCTATCACTTTGCCTTTTATTTCTTCTTCCGCACAAATTGCTGATTTGTTTACAAAGTCACATCCGATTCACCGTTTTCGTTTTTTAGTTGGCAAACTCTCTATGCTTTTAGCTGCAGCATCGTGAGTTTGAGGAGGGGTGTTAGAATTAGTTTTATTAGCTTTAGGGTAGTTTAGTCTTTTCTTTTATATTAGGGTAATACTGTATACATAGATATTCTATTGTTATTGCCTCTTCTTTTCATTGTATTCATTCATTCAGTTTTTGTGTTATGAGAAACTCTAGCTCTCTTTTCTCTTTCCCTTTGTTGTTTTCTTGATTATTTAATATATTCACATTAACAACCACCGATCCTTAAAAGTCTCGACACAGTCCCTGTTTGTCGACGGAAGGGAATGTCCGATGCACATTTGGAGACAAATCTTCTATCTTCTCCGATGATGAGATGAATGCAACTTTTGATTCTATCAGATAGAAAAGAGGACTCCTTTCTGGCGGGAAAGTTTATGGCGTAAGCGCAAACCACATACGTTGGAACTCAGGGTGTTTGATAAAACTGAAAATTTTAAGCCATTGAATTTGCAATACTGTTTGCACTTAAAAACCGCCAAAAATTTTTAAACCTGATGGGTACGGTGAAGCGGGCTTGAGGATAATCGGGCTAAGGCATGTCCAGGGCCGGCTGGCCTAAATTGGTAAAGGCCCATAGGGCGTAGGGAAGCATTACTAAGGGGTTTGAGAAAGCAACCCAATAGTATGGAGCCCGATAGGCAGTATAGAGTATGTATTTACCAATCGGGCATCATTTATAAAATATAGTGAAGTAATGACGTACATTAAAGCCCGAGTGGAATGCCAGGCATGGAGGACCGCTATCGGACATCCGTGAGATATAACACGGGATCAGAACGGGAGCCCGCTGAAGCTAGGAATAACGGTGGTAAGGCCGACGGGTGTATTATAAGGGCGGTTCAGCTTTTAGCTGTCATTTGTGACGCCATCCTAGATTTGGGGAATCCGAGTCTGTTTGGGAAACGAATCTGATTACGTCCAGCTGAATTGGAAGACTAATCCCTAGAATATAAGGATTGGTTCAATCAAGATAAAGATAAGGGAGGGGTTGGAGATTAGGAAGGTTTCTGCCAATCAGCCAATCAAGCACGCAGCTTAAGGCGCAAGCTAAAGAGTCCTTTCCTTATCAGAATTTCTAGAGGCCGCTATAAAAATAGAAGCAGGCCAACCGAGCAAAGGACTCCGCGTCATCTCGAAAAACAGCACACACTGCATCTAAAAAGCATTCGAGGCATTCAAACATTTATGTTTTTCAGCAATCATAGCAAATAGGTTTCCCTTTTTTGTTTTCTCTTTTGTTATTTTGGACAATCAGACTGTTCTGGTGTTGTTCTTTGGATTTGTTTATTTTTTCAAAAACTTAATAAAATCTACTTTTATTAAATCGCTTGTGATTTGTTTACTTGGTAAACTCTGCACTGTTTAGCTTGTGCGCTTCAGTACTGCTAAAGAATTTATGGTGAGGGTACTTTCCTACTCACTGCACACAATCACTCTGTTTAGAAATCAGATTCACAAAGCCTTGTGTATCACTCACACAAGCACATAGGAAATTAGTTTGCACCTACACCGAGCCCATTTGGCTCTAGCACGCCCGCACAAACTATTAGCAAACATTTTGGCACGCCTGGACCGAAAAACAAGCAAACAAATACTTAAAACAGTGTTTCAAGTACTGAAATAGAATGCATTCAATGATTATTTTTAGTATAAAATTTTCACTTACACTGTGTTTGGATTGAGAGAATCAGAGAGAAGAGAAGAGAACCTCATTAAGAGAAGAGTAGAGTAGAAGAAGAGAAGAGAAGAGAAGAGAAGAGAAGAGAAATAATGTTAGTTTGGATGGAGAGAAGAGAAGAGAAGAGAAGAGAAGAGAAACATAAGATTCTCTTGTTTGTTTAACTTTCATAAGAGAAGAGAAGAGAAGAGAAGAGAAAAACTTTAAAATCAATTTACTCTTTTACCCTCTATTAAATAATGGTAATAAATTAGAATAAGATTAAACATTGAGGATATATTGGTCATTTTATTAATATTTTATTATGGTTCTCTTCTCTTCTCTCCTCAGTCTCTCCGATTTGGAGAGATCCAAAATTGGGTTCTTTTTCTCCTCACGTTCTCTCCAATTCTCTCCATTAACGTTCTCTTCTCTCCCAACTTAAATATCCAAACGAGAGAACTGGAGAGAAAGTGGTTCCCTTCCTCTTCTCTTCTCTCCGGTTCTCTTAATCCAAACGAAGGCTTAAAGTTTTCAGCAAATTTTGGGTTAGTTTTTCAATAAAGTAGTATGTTATCAAACGCACTAAAAATAAATAAGTGCTGAAAAGTTTCATTTTCATCACTTAATTGGGTTATCAAACATACCATATAGAATCAACCAAATATTATAGGGTAAATTGCATTTTTCACCCCTAAAGTTTGGGTGGTTTGGCACTTTAGACCCTAAAGTTTCAAATGTGGCATTATGGTCCTTAAGGTTTTGGATAAGTCGCAATTTGGTCCCTCGAATACTTTTTGCAGCAGAATTTTTATTTTTAATGGAGAAAATTATTCATCACTAAAAGGGTAATTAGACTTATTTGCTGCAATTGCGAAACTTTAGGAACCGAGATGCAACATTTGAAACTTTAGGGTCTAAAGTGCCAAACCACCCAAAGTTCAAAGGTGAAAAGTGGAATTTACCCAAAATTATAATAAAAATAAAAAATAATTCCACCAAAAAAGTGTCTTGTAGAATGGCTATTTGTGTACTCTTCTCTCTAAAAAAAGCCGCCAATGCCTCTTTCAAGGGTCTCTGGCTCTCACGTTTTGTCAATAGTCCTATTCGAGGAAGGTGTTGTCCCTCTTTAAGAGGGTTTTGTCCGTGTTCATGAGAGTTTGGTCCCTCTCTTTTGAGGGTTTTTTTGTTTGTTTTTGTTTTGTTTTCCACTTTATATATCTTTTCATCTTCTCATGCTACAGCTAGATCCGACTACTCCTCTTCACAAATGCAGCATTGTCTTTTTTCAGATTTGGTGATTTAGTCATTTAGATCCAGCCCCTGTCTCCATCAGATTTGGGGTTTTTTTCGTTACATATGGCGTTTCAGTGGGGTCTTTTCAGGATTATAGTGAGATTTTCAAGCGATCTTTGTTGTGGATCGGTTTAGCAGATGTCTCTCTCAATCAGTTTATTCTTGAGCTACACCATAGACATTTTCATCAGAGATTGAGAAGATTTGCAATGCGACTCAAAAAATTGTTATTACTTATTATTCATTTATTTTCTTTACTTCTGCATGCTTGTTCTGCTTTCTTTTTAGAATTTACTTTTAATAAAATATAAATCTTGCTATAAAATAAATAAATAAATGGATAACTGTGTGAAGGCAAGAGAAAACAAATTGATGCCCATTAAATATTCAATAATGATAGGTGCACAACGAATTGCATAAACGTGCAGTACATGGTTGGACCTTGTCCTGAAAAACTTGTACACACAAATAGGTTTTTTAGCACAAAGTCTAACCATGTACTGCACGTTTGTGCGATTCATTGTGCAATTCGTTATGCGCATATCATTACTCATAAATATTATAACTTCTTGGACTAAAAATTGTAACACATACTATTTTGGCTCTTCATTTTCAATATAAAGTTTGTAATTGTATTTAAGGCATATGCATATACTTTGGTAAGTCCACACCTTTATTCTTCCTTTTCCTTTTTTAATGAAGAGTAAAAAGTACATATCTTAAGTATATATGTAGTCATTGTCACATCAATTAATGAAAAAGTAATAAATTAAATTTACAAATATTACAACGTGAAATTCCTTTAATATTGTATATAGATGTAAACTGAGCTGTGTTAGTCCGGTTCGGCAGGGAAAAAAAGGCTAAACTCAGTTCAACTCTCTAAAGTGGGCCAATCTAGTTCACTCTCTCTATCCCATCAGCCTGGCTTGTCTAAAACCCACCAAAACTCATGAGTTATGACCCAACCCAATCCAATCCTACTCAAACCGCAACCCATAGACCACTTACCAAGCCCAGCTCGACTCGCCCAATTTCATTCACATATTAGATATTGGCATCCTCCGTATCCATAAAGGAGCCAAATATTCATCATAATGATCAATTTTACGGAGATTCCATTGCATCTCAAAATCGTTGCGTAGTAAATCAACAAAGCCCAAAGTATCGAAAATCAAACCCAACTCGCAGCCCAGCCCAACTCCAGTCCTCTTGGGCCTTGCCAATTGGGTCTAGTTGGGCCCACCTAAATAACTCCACCCAGCCTGTCCGGCCTGCATGACACACGGGCTCAGGCCGACCCAGCCCACAACCTCAGTGGATCCACTTTTCTCGGTCTTGGCATTGCCTGGCCCACCTTACACCTTCAATATTTGTATAAGACATTAGTATAATACTATCCTACTAATCCAATAGAAATGGCATGAGCCGCATGACTATAGTCCCCTTCACTATAAATATTTTTTTTTTGGTTCTGTAATACTCGTAATCAGAAAATAGAAGTAATTTTTATTTTTTATGTATTAATTAGTATAATTAATTGTATAAGATATTTGGGTAAGTTCCAGTTACCCTAACGTGATAAGTGTTTTGATAAGGGCACAGTTGGACAGATGTGAAATGGAACCCACGGGAGGTCCAGATTAGATAAATTGCATTTAGTTGCATTTATATGATTAAATGAATATTTGTTAAAGTATTTTTAATATTTTATTGCTAGTTATGACCTTTTGTGGTGCCAATTTGGGTACCCATGTGAGGGCGAATTGGAATATGGTTCATAATTAGTAGGCTGATTAGTAACTTCATAAAATATTTGGGACCACCTTTGAGACTCATACGTGACATAGACACATTCCCACTTAGATATTCGGTAGTTAATATAATGTCCAGGGGTTTTATAATAGGAACTTAGAAACTTTATTGTTGTAAAAATGATATTAATATTGTTGTAAAAATGATTAGTTTTTTTTATAATATGTTACTGTATTTACTTGGAAAGTATTATAAAGGTAGTATATATGATAAAAATGACCATAATTTTGCAATTATTTGGTCAATTTGAAGAAATGTTATTGTCGATAGTATCATGTTATCGTCTAATCCTAGACAGCACTTAAAAGACACTAACATGCTCTAAAATGGCCATAGGCCCATAACTTTGCGATTCTACGGCCGATTGGATTTTTTTTTTTTGGCTAATTTTTTGAGATCTACGCAATGAAAGTGTCGATTTTATAAAAAAAAATAAATTTATTGATATCCATTTGTGAGCTGCAAAATTTTGAATTCTTTTATTTTTATTTTTGAATAATTTTACAAGCACTATAGATCTATTTTGATAGATCTTGTCTACTAATACATAATTTTTATGAAAAAATATTCTGTAATTTAGAAGTTATAATAATTTAAAGTTTGAAAAACAAAAAATAACTAATTTCCTTAAATTATGAGCTGAGCTGGTATATGTGTAGTGTAATTATTGAACATAAGGAAAGTTTGCATTTTTGTCTACTGACGATCACAGAGACCTTTGGCTCAAAAAAAAAAAAACATGAAAATTTATCCCCTATTATGATCTAACGTAAGGACCTATGGTCAACCGCCCCAAAAATTATATGATAAATTCAGTAACTTTTCCGCTGAAAATATAGTACTTAATTTTTAATGTTTTATTTTCAATTTTCACAGTCAATATAGAACCATAGTTAAATTTAAAAGAAAAAGAAAAAAAAAACCTTTTATGACTCGTTTGTGGGAGTTATCAATTATGAGAATTTATTTATTATAATCTGATTTTTGAAATTGTGGCAACCAGTCCAACACGGTAAACATACATAACCGCGTGACTGACATTTCCGATATTTTTCCAACCCGCAAAATAGACCCTTCTATAAAATAAAAACAAGGTTTTTAATTCCCGCAAATTCAAATATTTTACTTCCCCCTCCCACCTCTGACCTCTCTCTCTCTCTCTCTCTCTCTCTCTCTCTATATATATATATATATACAAATATACATATTTTGCGTCTCCATATATAAACAATTATTCGATTTCATACGTAGTATCTGTACACAACTCTCGTCGATCATAGATTATAAACCACCGCAAATCCAGCTCATTTCTCACCGATCCGGATCATCGTCTCCTCCTATTTTCTCTCTCTTCTTTTTCTCTCTTCTCCTGTGTTTTTATTTGCATTGATTAGGGTTTTTGAAGAAAATGGGTCAACAATCTCTGATCTACAGTTTCGTCGCTCGAGGGACGTTGATCCTCGCAGAGTACACCGAATTCACGGGCAATTTCACCACCATCGCATCTCAATGTCTTCAAAAGCTTCCCGCTACCAACAACAGATTCACCTACAATTGCGATGGCCATACCTTCAATTACCTCGTTGAAAATGGCTTCTGTGAGTACTCCTCATTTCTTTTAATAAATCCCTGATTTTGTTGTTTCTATGATCGCTTTTTCAAAAAAAAAAAAACTCAGTTTTTTTTTTGGTTTGTATTCATTATGTACGCTTGCATGTACACGCACACGCACATATATAAATGTATATGGGTATGGATAGACAGATAGATACCTTGCATTTATATAGATTATAGGTTAAAAAGATCAAATTTTTTTATACACTGTTATTAATTTTTGTCATAATGGGATGTATAAGTTTAATATTATGGAAGGAAACGAAACCACAATAGGAATGAATTTGCGATATAATTGGAACAAATTTCTTGTTTTTTCTTGCTTTGTTAAGGAAAATGGGAGAGGGTGGCTGGGTGGGTATTGTAGAGCAGACTGAGGGGAGTTATATTAGAATGTGTATGGGTGCTGCGGGCAGGGCACCAATGTAGGGATGGCAACGGGGCGGGTATGGGACGGGGTCCCCATACCCCGCCCCCGCCCCGCTTCAGTGAACCCTCCCCCCGCCCCCGCCCCGCCCCGCGTAGTGATCTCCCCGCCCCCGCCCCCGCCCCCGCCCCGCCCCCGGGGTCCCCGACCCCGACCCCGCCCCGATTATGTTTTTTTTTTGGTACACAAATTGAAAAAGTAATTTTTTTAATGCATTTTTTTCTCTAATAGTGTAGTTTTTTTTTAACTTACCCAATTAGTTCCCTAATAGTGCAATTTTTTTTTTTAAAATGGTAATACACATAACTATTGAGGGGTAAAAATATAAATACAAGTATATTCGGGGCGGGGGCGGGTTTTTTGACCCTACCCCGACCCCGACCCGGGTTTTGAAAACCTCCCCCATACCCGCCCCTAACCCTATTAAGCCTCCCCCATACCCTACCTATTAGGGGCGGGGCGGGGCGGGGAACCCGGAAAACCCACCCCATTGCCATCCCTACACCAATGTTGGTACAAGTACTTGGTTGAACTAGAGAAACGGTACACTTCACTTTGCCCAATTTGAGAATTTCTGGCTTTGGTGTTTTATGTAACCAATTTGATGGTTAATAATTGATTCGAATTTTGGTTGCACTGTACTGCCACATTTTCACTTCACTTTGTTGAGATTCTATTCCGGTGTAATATGAGTTTGCTTGACTGATCATTTTGCTTTAGATAGTCTTTTTTCTGTTCTATGGTTGGTGTCCGTTCACTGGGTGGGTGAAGGAATAGAGTGGGCATCAATGGGAGGTTGATAGATCACAGGACCTTATTGGATATAAAGATATCTCCCTGGGTCTAGAATCTAGATATGAAGCTTGTACAGTCACTTAGTAGTCTAGTAGATCACCATACTGATTTCCTTGTTCAATTAGAATTAACAAGAAAGGCTTGCAGTTTTGGTCCTTTACAGGCATTACAAATAGTGTTTTTGTTTTTTTAATAACATCAAAGCAGTTTGTGAATGGTGTTACAGTGAGAACTCACAGTATAAATTTCTGCATCTTTGTGATTTTATTAAATGTGCTAATGGGGATTGCCTATCCTGGTAAAATGCCCTTATAAAACTTATTGCTTTGGTTTAAGCATTTTAATTCTTCTGTGGCAGATTCTAGTATATGTGTCCTAACTGTTACTCCACTTTTTAATGTTCTTAAACAATCTGGACAAAGGTCAACCAGTCTAAGTGGCAAGCATTTAAAATCAAGTGTTGGTTTTGCATCACTTCTTTGGCTTCAGGGAACTTACTGATATGTCTACCAAGTCATTCTGGATTAAGGTTTTAGCTTCTTAGTTTCCACTTCTAAGTTTCCGAGTCGTGTCAAAAGTTGCATGATTGACTATTTTTCTTCTATATCATTAGAATTTCTGAAAATGCTTTCAGTTAGTTATTTTCCATTTTTTTGTATATGAAATAATTTGCACTGTTATGTTAAAATGTTGTAGATAGAACAAGTAACTTGGATGTATGGAGTCTCAGACTCTGAGTATTTCGGCGATTCCAGATATTGACTAGTCACTCCAAGGAAAACATGCTGAAAATGCTAATGGCATGTGCTGGTGCTCATTTGCAGGGAATTATAGTTATCAAATCTGGACCTATCTTTGCATTGTCAGAAAATATTACAAGACTTGTCAGTAGAGGAGTCTGGAGCCGATGTGATATAACCTTGTTCTTTTTTATATTAAATTTTTTTTTTTGAACAGACTCTTTTAGAAATTTCAATGCAGGCAAAAATCACTCAACTATATGTACGTTATTGGTATATAAAAGGATGAGAACAAAAGAGAGGTGAGGAAGGAGGAAGGGGAGAAAAAAATGGAGATCTCATGAGATAATAGGAGTGAAGAAAGAGGGAGATCTCACAAGAAGATTGGAGAAAAGGACAGAAGACTTCCATGAAGGAAATAAGACTCGGAGAGAGAGAGAGAGAGAGAGAGAGAGAGAGAGAGAGAGAGAGAGAGAGAGATTTTCCATATTCGAAATTCTTGATTAATCTTAGGAAAACTCCTCTGTTTCCTCCTAAGTAAGCCTTACAACACCTTGAGAGAGAGAGAGAGACAGAGAGAGAGAGAGAACGCTCTTCCATATTCGAAATTCCTGATTATCTTAGGAAAACTCCTCTGTTTCCTCCTAAGTAAGCCTTACAACACCTTGATACCATATTATAACTTTCCGAAATTAGTCATACCCGTATACAGAAGCAAATAAAAAATGCATTAATAAAGCCTTGAAAAAACGAAATACATATGTGGCCATGTCATTCTCCTAGGCTTTAGTTCATTGTTGTCAAAGCCTATGATCGTGGGTTGCATAAGAATGGTCATGATATGTTTAAGTTCAATTTCTATTGCTTCTGTGAATGCTTTGCATAGTTATGTATAATATTCATGTGGTATTATACTTTGCAAAATGATGTACTGTATTCTTGCGGTATTGATGCTTTGCTTAATCATGTGGTATTGACTCTGCAACTTTATATTGGACCGCAGCGTACTGTGTCGTTGCAGTTGAGTCTGCTGGCAGACAAACTCCCATTGCCTTTCTTGACCGAGTTAAGGATGATTTCAACAAGAGATACGGTGGCGGGAAAGCTGCGACTGCTGTTAGCCTCAACAAGGAGTTTGGGTATCTGTCCATACACCCTTGTAAAAGTAGAGATTTGCTACTTCTGTTGAAATAACCTAAAATTTGTGCCATTGTTTTAGGTCTAAGTTGAAGGAACACATGCAGTACTGTGTGGATCATCCGGAAGAGATTAGCAAGCTTGCAAAGGTGAAGGCTCAGGTTTCTGAAGTCAAGGGAGTGATGATGGAAAACATTGAGAAGGTAAGAGGGTTCATTAGGCTAAGCTAATGATCACAATATTTCGTTCGAAGGTTAATGTATACTCAGATAATGCTGCTTGTGCTAGCTTTTTTGTTTCACCGATCATGTGTATAAATGGTTGATGATAACCTTATAGTTGACGTCAATAACTAGCAAACCGAAAAAATCTATCCGTGTCGGTTTGGTTAATGAAATTCATTTTTTTGTGCAGGTTCTTGACCGTGGAGAGAAGATTGAGCTGCTTGTGGATAAAACCGAGAACCTTCGCTCACAGGTAAATGAAAACAAAACTTTTTAACTGCATGTATCTTTTTTATCAAGTCAAGTTCAGATGCGTCATAGTTTACAAATCGAATCTAGGCTTCAGCTTCGGTTGGAGATGGGTTTGTTCATCAGGTTGAGTACATTAAGCTCTGCCGAACGGGTGTACTCTTAAGTAAAGGGTCAAATCAAACAGATTGTATTTAGAAAGGAAAGAAGGCGCAAATGAGGGATTTTCAATTTCTGCATTTCTTTCCACTCAACTTTAATTTTCTCCTCTAATTTTGAATCAATGGTGGTGTATTGCAAATTTGCAGGCACAAGATTTCAGGCAACAAGGGACCAAGATTAGGAGGAAGATGTGGTTCCAGAATATGAAGATAAAACTGATTGTTCTGGGTATCGTCATTGCCTTGATTCTCATCATCGTTCTGTCTGTTTGTCGTGGCTTCAAGTGTTGACCTGGGCCGAGCTTTCGCTCTCTACTCCCAGTGCTGCCATTATTTGCATACAATTGCCATTCTAGATTTGGTTCTCCTTTTAATTTTGAAGTTCCATTTTCAGAATTCTTTTATTTGCTAGGTTACACCTTTCTCATTCTGCTAGCCTTTTAGGTGGAAGTGACTGATTGATTGTATAGTTGATATATCCAGAAATTCTTATATTGAGATACATAGAATATCTTTGTTATTTCAGTAATGCTATGTTTCCCAAATTTTTTTTTCAAAAGTATTTTTCAAATGATATAGCAGTGGAGTCAGGTAAACAACTTTCAATTAAAATTCAATTAGCCCTTCAGTATTAGATTTGGTCCAACTGACATATTATTTGAGAAGCACTTTTGGGATAAAATTTTAGGAAGCATAACATTACACTTGTTTTTTTTATGATTATTCCATTTTGTTGAACACTTAACAAGAAGGAATACTTTTCTTCTCAAATTGACCCCCCTCAAATAG
Organism: Hydrangea macrophylla; assembly: GCA_033977485.1. NCBI lineage: Eukaryota > Viridiplantae > Streptophyta > Magnoliopsida > Cornales > Hydrangeaceae > Hydrangea > Hydrangea macrophylla. The sequence goes on from CM066991.1 coordinate 156,185,413, forward strand.
AATAAATTTTTGCTCACCCAACTCTTCTATTGACAAGGAGTCAATTTGTTAAAGTTTTAGTTTAGAGGGTGTTAGTGAAAAAGAGCTATACATGAGGGGGTGTTTATATAATTGACCCAAAAATAATTTAGGAACTTTTTTTTTAAATGGAAAAAATAATTTAGAAACTAAAGCTATAAATAAAGAGAGGGTCATAACTACTCAAAACTCGTTCATTAGCACATAGTTTCCTAAAAAAAAAAAAAAAAAACAGGAGTTTCATCCCCGCGTATAATCCTATTCCTATACATACTCAACTTACATAGACCACCATATATATGCATATAAATATACCCCCACCCCACTCGCAACACATACACACACACACATACTGATACAGTCCTCACGTTCCTGAAAGAAAGAGAGGAAAAAAAACCTAAACCCAGCATTAAACAAACTTTTATTTTCTTCTCCATCAACTACATTAAACAACGTTTAATCACTAAAACCCACAAACATGATCATCTTTGAGAAACGTGGGTACAACGACGATGTCTCACAGTTCACACCCGTTGTTAGAAAGGTGATTTCCGCTAGAAAAAGTTTAAAGATGGTTTCAGGCTCATTCTACATTCCAAAACTCAACGATTTGAGGCCACTCGGCGACGACGCCCACTTCAACTGCGACGAAGAGAGTACGATCGGAGTCGCCGACGGCGTCGGCGGTTGGGCCCGACACGGAATCGACCCGGGCGAGTACGCCCGTGAACTCATGAACAACTCAGTTTTCGCAATCTATCAACAACCCAAACACGACATTGACCCCAAAAATGTGTTGACACAAGCTTTTGTAAACACAGAGGCCAAAGGTTCGTCGACGGCGTGCATTGTAACGGTCGCCGGAGACGCTGTTTTGCGCGCCGCGAATGTCGGGGACAGTGGGTTCTTGCTGATTCGAAGTGGGTTCGTTGTTTATCAATCGCCGGTTCAGCAACATGGGTTCAATTGTCCGTTTCAGTTGGGGAAAAGCAACGATTCGCCGGAATTGGCGGAGGAGATTGGGGTTCCGGTGGCTGCCGGAGATGTAATCGTCGCCGGAACAGATGGGTTGTTTGATAATTTGCATGTAGGTGTGATTGTAGAGATTGTGAAACAGGGTTTGGAGGTGGGTGAGGACCCAGATCAGATTGCTTGGACCATTGCTGAGTTTGCTCATAATGCTTCAATTAACAAGTTTATTTTGAGTCCCTTTGCAATAGCAGCTGAAGAAGCAGGTTATATTGGTTACTTGGGAGGCAAGGTTGATGATATCACAGTCATAGTTGCTTTCTTGAAATCAGAAGAAAATTAGGTTTTATGGTTTTTTGGATGATGAAACACAGTATAGGACAGACCAAATAGCCGTTTAATGTATAGTTAAAACCATTAATTCTATGTATTGAAGAGTAATTCTATGCTTTCCAATATTTGGTTGGTTGTGTCACTTGTGTGTGGTATAACTGTTCAAAATATTCAATTTTGGAAGCATAGAATTTTATACGACTCTATACATATTCAAAACAACTGTTGGTTTTCTGTTGAGGAATAAAACTCTCTTGTCGTTTTCCATAAAAAAAAAATAAATAAAAAAAAAAAAAGAAAAAAGAAAAAAAAAAAGAAAAAAGAAAAAAGAAAAACTGTTGGTATTCGATTCATGTATAGTGCTTGATTCCCAATAATATGATTTGAGATTTCCAAATTTGTATTCTCTCCCCTCTCTCTCTCTTATTATTTATTTTTTTAAAAGGCAGCACTTTGGTAGTGGTGCTAGTAGTATCACACAATAATTTTTTTTTGTAATTTTTGTTAATACAAAAAAAATCGTGTGGTTCTATCAGCGCCACAGACGTGTGGTCGAGGATCTCTGCTCTCCCCGGTATTAATGTGATTTTAGTAACATGTTATTCGGAGTCATCCTCAAACCATAATACCGGGGAGAGTAGGGATCCTCGGTCGCATGGCCCGTGGACAGCGTCCACCTGGCGCTGGTAGGACCACGCGATTATTTATTTATTTATTACTAATTTTTTTTTTTTTTTTGCATCTTTAAAAATTACAAAAAAAATTATCATGTGATCCTGCTAGCGCTACGCAAGCGCTCCCATGTGAAATCTTGAACCCAAGAGTAAAACCAATAGAGTAGAACACCCCCCAATCTCGATCCACCCACTGAGCTTCTGGGGAATTGGTTGACTAAATTGAATCTAATTTGAGACTAGAGTTTAACATGTCACGAAAATATAGTGACCAAATTAACACTTACCCTACATGTTAAACTCTCAAAAGTGTAGTTTACTAAACAAAGAAGTGAAGAACTAGGGGATGGCACCAATGGCTTACGTGGTCAAGTGGTATCACCTCCCTTCTCCAGTGGGGAGGGGTAAGGGTGAAATCAGTTCAGCTCGATTCGATTCGATTTTACATTGTAAATATTTTATGAGAATCGACCGAATCAATTGGTTCGGTTCGGTTCGACTCGGCTTATCGTTTTGGTCTTTCACCCCTAGAGAGGGGAGGGGTTCAACTCTCCCTAAAGGAAAGTCCTTGCCCCTATTTGTTCTTTAGTAAGTGTATAACCCTTATTAGACTTTGCTTGAAGGGGTTAAGTTGGGGTGTGTGTAAGTGTGCGTCCGATCATAATTCAAAGGTAAGTATAAAAATAAAAAGAAAAAAAGAAAAAAAACCTTGACGATGGTGGGACCATCCGCCCCTGAAGTAGATGCAGGTTTGAGGCTCACTATTTTCCCGAATTAAAACTCTCGAAATCATTCTAAATCCATTTAAGAGAGAGTTGACTTGGATTGGTTTCTTTCAACGTGGGAATTGACTATTGAGATGGGTGTCCAATATGCTATGAAACACCTCCACTCTTGAGTAGAACCAGGGTAATCAAGTACAAAGCTCCTAGGTGTATATAACACAAAAATAGTATTCACTTAGATTAGATTAAGGTACAGTTCTTCAGCTCTGGCCCTCATGGATTACCAGAAATTTACACTTGTGAAGAAAACCTCACAAAGAACACAAAAACTGCAATAATTTCTACAAGTTCATTTCCTACAAGCACTCCAAACCGACCTTATTGTCTCTGCTATATGCTTCTTTCTTTACAAACATGGATGCTTATTCATGTTCGCAAATTGCAAAAGGAGATCACACCTGTCAAGAGTTGATCCTAAGGTTAAAAAGAGAGATCAACACGCTAATTGATCTCTGTATTGCGAGATTTCTTCGAATATGGGAAGTCTTCTCGATCTAAGTGGGGTCCATTGGTTCATCAACTGGTCAAGCCCCTCGAGAAAAGTGTCTTCCAGACTTAATCCCGGAGGAGTCGATGGTGACGGCACAGATTGCCATGGCCCTAGATCATTAAGCAGTTCTTCGGCTCGGTTTCTTGATTTAGGGTCATCAGATCCGGGAAGTTCACCTTGAAATATGCCCTCTAGAACAGACCGGGCCTCATTGTACCGACCTTGCTTGATCAAGCAAAGGCACAAGTTACAGGCTTTATTGGCATCAGGGTCAATCTGCTGAGCTTTACGATATACAACCTCTGCAGCTGCATAGTTTGTTTGCTGCATATAGGCCCACCCCAAGTTGCCCTGCATTTCATTCATATACCAACGTGAATCACAAAATCAATGCTGCGTTTGGTATGAAGTGACCTTTTTCTTTTTCTTTTTTTCTTTTTTTTTTTGTTCTTATCGTAGTCTTTTATACACAGATAGAGAGGGCAAAAAAAAAAAACAAAGAAGAAGAAAAAGAGGAGGTGTGGAGATAGAGAGAGAAAAATGATAGAATGGATAATTAGATTTGGCCAGATCATACTCCCCAGATGGCAGATGGCACCTTGAGTAACTTCAAAATAAGCAATTCTCCAATCATGATATAAGTATACTTATAGTTCAAATTTTAGTTAAATCATTACCAGTAAGAGGGGTGTTAAATTATTTACCAGTATCCTGGAGGTTTCTTGCTTGATGGTGACTTGGAACTTCCTTCCATGGGAGCGAGCGGTCTTAGTTTGTTTTCCATTGAATGCTTCTCCTTGGTAAATCATTCGAAGTTTCTGCTTTAGCAGCTCAATTTGCTCCTCTAATTTCCCACATTTCTGCCAAATTCATAAATAAATATTAAAAAAAAAAAACTGCCCTAAAAACAGAAAGTTACATAGAACGAAATCACTTCAACATTGTTCCACAAGTGACATTAATGGCAACAAAAGATCCCAAAAGCATCACAAGATGCATCTTTGTTAAAACGAGTGCATCCTGTTTGAAAAAAATAAAACCTACAACAAGAACTTTGATGGGTACTTATTATAACAGAACAATGGATGATATAAACAACAAATATAAAACAATAGAAATCACCAAATTTTCTCATGAACATGCACTAATTTTACAAGTACTTCGGGTCTAGTAGAATTACAGAAACTCTGCCTTATCCATCATTTTCAACGTAGCCCTCAGAAGCACAATGCTCTATAACCATGAAATGAAGAATTTAAAGTAAATTCGGTAATAACAATCAAAAACATAAAGGGGGCATCGGATCTCTTATTCTGTGCAATTAGAACATTTCACTAATTTCCCAAAGCATATCCATAAAAGTTTTAGCGACACTGTGTCACTAAAACATTTAGTGACACTTTTTGGCCAGAGCAAAAAGGACGCTAAAAGTTTTAGCGACACTGTGTCACTAAAACATTTAGTGACACTTTTTGGCCATTGCTGCTCTGGCAATAGAGCTAGCCAAATTTAAAACAAGTGTTTTATTTTTTATTTTCTTATAGTACAACTAGTAATTAGGATATATTCTACCTTGTATAAGTCAATTAGGACATTGTCTAGTGATTCTTGTGCTTGCTTGGAGCAACGATCCCTGAAGGAATTAATAGCTTCGATCGCTTCTTCAGCCCGATCTTGTTGCTTCATAACCACTGCCATGTCTTTGAGGGCGCTGTCTACTCTATCCCCAGCATTTATCGCCTTCCAAAATAAAACTATAGCCGCGTCTGGATCTTTCTCAACTAGCTGAGGGGTACATTCGTAAATATATTAGTATCTATAATAAATAAATAACTAAGCATAGAAATAAACTACCGAATCAGCGCTAGAAACCATCCTTAAGGTGTGCCAGAAACTGCAATTCAAACCGTTCTTCCAAACTAAAATAGCATTGATGAAAGAGAATGAAGCTGAAGTGTCAAATTAATGTTAACTTACTCTTTTCTCATGCTTAAATAACATTAGCAAATAAAAACTTCCAAAACGTAGTTAAAACTCAAGAAAGGATGAAGGAAATTGACTCACAAAAATTCAAAATTTTCAATTTGCTTTTCACCATATTTTCATTTTCTTCCAAAGATCCTCTCTCGTTTTTCATATTAACGAGACAAAGAAAAATGTTTTACTTCCAATTTTCATGTGATTTCCCTCACTAAATTATGAACGAAACAAAGCTTCAGTGTCATGTTGTCCTACAAAAAGGAGGTCTAGTGTTAATTCTAGAGCCAAGTACACCAAATGAGCTCAAAGCTTGAGTGGTATGTGTCCCCAAAAAGGAAACTTGGGAATTCAAACTCCACATGAAGATGCTTATAGACATGTAGCCTCTGATTGGTTCGCAGATTTTGTTAGGAAAAAGAAAAGAATACATGGAGGAAAACGTTTCGCGTTGTTTGGTAACGTAACCAAACCAAACCAAACCAAGTCTTGTGTCCCAATCAATTGGGGTCTGCTGTATGAATCATTTTGCTCCATTCTGCACGATCAAGAGCTATATGCTCACTTAAATTATATATATACATATCTTGTTGCACTACATACTCCCAGGACAGTCTAGGTCTGCCCCTCCCTCTAACCATTCTAGACACTACGATCTTATAACTCTTTCGCACAGATCTTTATCGCACATAGCCGAATCATCTAAGTCTATTCTCCCTCAACTTATCCTTAATCTGAGCCACTCCTACAGTCTCTCTAATGTACTCATTTCTAATTCTATCTTTCCAAGTCTTACCACACATCCACCTTAGCATCCTCATCTCAGTTACGCTCACTTTGTAAATGTGTTGTTTCTTAGTTGTCCAACATTCTGTCCCATAGAGCGTTGTTTGGTAACCAAAAAAAAAAAACCTAAAAAAAATAGGGAAGAGAAGAAATATAGTGGAAAATAAACTAAAATTTGAAATCTTGAGTCACTTTCCTCTTTTATTTTTATTTTCAAGGTACAATAATATTTTGAAAATGTTTTAGCTTACAACCTCATTTTAAGAATGAAGGAAAACACAAGGGAGCTCATTTTCCTCCTTTTCCTTCCCCTTTACTTCAATGAATATGCAAACCAAACAAAGCCGCAGGGTCGTCACAGTCACTAAGTAGTTCACAACTCATTGCCAATGGGAACAGAGTTACACAGCAACTACTTAAGGTTCGACCACTGATAATTAATAAGGTGATCAAGTCCAAAATTTCAGATGATATTATTACAACTATTGACTCATATCCACAACTGGAATTAGCACCCATGTATATAATCCAAACGTTAGTAATTCAAATGTAGAAATTTGGTTCGTACAAAAGTGCAGTGACAACTACTGAAAAAGCAAATTACCATAAGATGAAAAAGAACAACTTCTTGTTGGTCCATACATGTACACAACAGAGAGAGAGAGAGAGAGAGAGAGAGAGAGAGAGAGAGATGGGATCCCACAAGCTAATTTACACATCTCCTTCCATCACATATCATGACTCGGCCAGTTCACGAACGAGTCAGTCAGGAGTCAACTCGTGCACAAGCAGCCAAAATAACAGAAATTTTATACAAAGAAAAACAATTTCTTAAATCAATCTGATAGGGCCCCTAATTTGGAAAAAAAATGCCCAGCAAATCAACGGTACACAACAAATTCAAATTCACTGGTCTTCAATATATCCATTTTTTTTAATCTTTTAAATTAAGGTCGTTTCAATAAATATACTTTAAAAAAAAATCATAAAAAAATTAAGTTACCAAACTAGACGATTTCATGTAATCCAAATATAGGCCAGCAAATTTGTGGACACACATATCATATATCATATATGTGTGTATGCATATATAACGTATATATATATATACCTGAACATGCTTGGCTCGGACATAGGGACTATCCCCAGGAGGAAGCTTATGAAGGACGTGATAAGGCTCTTGTTTCTCCACTTTTTTTGGGCAGCTAATCTTGGTACTTCCCTTCATTTTTCTCTCTCTCTCTCTCTCTCTCTCTCTCTCTCTCTCTCAATATATATATATTATATACGGAGTATATTGAAATGGTGTATCTACATCTTTCTTCCTAGATTGAGAAAAAAGAGACAGATCAGAACTAGAAGGTTGTTTCAATGGCGAAAGTCAGAGAGAGAGAGAGAGAGAGAGAGAGAGAGAGAGTGATGCAAAATGAATATGGTTCGAAAACCATCCAGGTTCTTAATTGTTGGATCTTAGGGACATCTAATTTGCCACGTACTTCTCTGGACACGTGTCGGTTTTTACTATCCGAACTCTGCGTTTGATTTGTTGGGTTTTGAAAAAGGCTTATGGAAGATAGCAATTGGGTGCCAAAGGCCCAAAGCCCATTGAAGCCCGACTTTGTTTTTCTGAAACTGGTTTTCAAGCGAATCAACCACTCCCTTGTGGCCCGATGGCAAGGCCTCTAGGTGTTATACTCAGAGATCTCAAGTTCGAATCTTAAGAAGATGGTCACAGATGATTCACCCGGATGCCTTGGCCTCGTGGAATTAGTCAAATTGCGTGCAAGTGAACCCAAACACCCACGATTAAAAAAAAAAAAGGTTTTCAAGCGAATCATAGCAGTATAGTACTATTGACAAATTGACAATAACCAAAAGAATTAAGAACACAAGCTCCGGCCGAAAGAAAAAAACATATATGATTTGATTGATTTCTTTTTGCATAGTTTACATTTAATTAAAAAAAAAAAGACAAAATTCCTTTATAACTGGGCAGAACTCGATCACTCTTGAAAATCGGCTTGCAAGGAATATGTGTCTATGAGTTAATAAACTACTTATCAATTTCATAATTAGTCAATGTGGAAAACCATCCTAACAATCGAATTACGCTCCCCAACTGATGTCCACAGCGGCCCATCATCCTAGCTAGGTGACTTTGCGGATGCCAATTCTAGTAATTGCCCTCTCTAGATTGCCCCGTGTACAACGTCAGTACTGGCAGAACCAAGAATAAGAGCTAGGAGGTCGTATTGGGATAGCACTCCCAAAGCAAAAATTCTGGGTTTGTTTGTACATACTTTTGGGTACATTTCTTTTGTATTAGACATATTATAATTTACTCTATGAGATTTTTAATTCGGAGACTTTTAAAGTTGAGAGATTTAATGGTTGTCACCTTTGTAATTCTACTTTTTTTCCAATATTAAGAGTTGATCATTAAATATAATTTTTTTGACTCCAATTGACGGTAAAATAATTTAGGTTGGTTAAATTAAGGGTGATGCTATTGACACTCTATTATTGAATCAATGCACTCCATGGTACCACTCTTAAATCATGTGGTACCATGCATGCCATGCATTACATACATGTGTCACGACCCATCCCGCTAATGTGCAGAAACAGGACACGTGGCACGCCACCAAGGCTCAACAAATAACTATACGCAGCGGAAAGAACTTTAAACAACCTTGAGTCGATAAAACTTTTGGAAACATTACCCTCTGAGTTGTAAAATCCGTATGAAATTGAAAACGTAATTATATTTCGAAACGAATGATTTTATGTTGAAAGGGGTCCCAAAGGTACCCTAAGAACCATTCAAAACCTTTTAATAATTTTCAGAAGAGGTAGAAAAAGAATTCTTGCAGGGGGTATTTCGACCGGTCGAACGACCCCATTCGACCGGTCGAATGACCCTTTAGCAGAATCCTGCCCAAAGCTGCAGAATTTTGCTAAGGCATCACCCAACCTTCACCCGTTGCAACCCTCCAAACATATTCTAATTCTTAGCAAACTTTACGAATGTTATAAGGACAAGTATAACAACTTGCCTAAGTTTGGAAAACGTTAACTAATTAAGTTGAGGGTTCGTTTGGATCGAAATCTCATAAGTGCTTCAACGATTCATAAAACATGAAATTCAACTTGTTAAACATCAAGACACAAACTCAAGATTCCGAGTTGCTTTCAACCAACTTAAAAAAGTTTTCAAAGAATATTACATCAATCCCAAAAATAATACAGAGCTTCTATAATTCGGTTACAAAAATGTTCTATACACCATTTCCTCTTATTGATCCCCAACGACCTCATTCCTCGCATTCCATCTTTCCTTTCTTCATACCTGCAATGGAGTAAATCTTCATTGCTCAGCTATATGCTGAGTGCATAATTTCTAACATATGCATATATGATAAATCATGCTTTTATCTCATCATAACACATAACTAATGGTCTCTAGGGAATAAGTGCACATTTACCGATCCAAAGTCTTTCGACTCAACCACGACCCATGCCCCTTCGACATGTCGCGTAATGCCTTTCTCGGCAAGTGATCGTCATCACTACTAATCCTCTCCCTTCGAGAGGACGTCTCACGGTGAATTAGCATAGATCCCCCTTTAACCCACATAGGCACATAAACATGCTCATTTAACACATATACGTGCTCGCGTAAAATTAGACATGCTTTTCACATTTGAGCGCGTGCATAATTAACGGGCCTAAGATTAACACATAGAATTTGCCCGGATCACAATTTCGTCATCGAAATATAAAACATGTATTTCACCTATATATCATAGGCTAGAAATTCATTCCTCGAGCTATCGTCGTATAACTTTGAGGGAACGACTAGAAGTCCGATTAAACGCCAAATCTCCGATCCTACGCGAAACCTACAAGTTTACACGTGTTTTCCCCAAATTCCTAGATTTAGAAATTTATAAAAACTTAGCCAAACGTGGCCTAAAGACTATTCAAACGTAGCCATTACCTTGGGGAGTTCAAATACGAATTTTGGTTGAAAACAAACGGGCAGAAGTCCGTCGATTTGCGTCTGCAAGCTCTAAGCTCCCAAAAACCCCAAATCTCCCTTTTGATTTTGAAATTAGAAAAGTTGTAATGAAGAAATATCTTGGAACTTCTATATATAGACAAAATTCTCAGAAATTACGTTTACCTCCCCACGAGTTTTCAAAACTTGGAATTATCCCTCGAAACGTCTTACACGTCTAATTCATTACTTCACGAGTGAAAACTATAAATTATAAAAGTTTTCGACTAAGTCTCGTTTGGGTCCAAAATCACGTCCGAAAACTATTTTCCGTGAAATCTCTACAAAACCTACCTTTTAAGCAACGTATCACTCACGTTCTCGCTACCATGTTCAAACAATCTAAAACTAGATTGAAACTATCAGAAATTATACTACACAAGTATAATTACTATTCATGAAAATACCAGATAAGTCAAATAACATTTAAATCACATAAATGTCATTTAGCTATGCCAATACAACATGATTTTCCATGTTCCCGTGTCCTCTCTTGACACCTTCCAAACTGCCTTTAAGGCCAAATACTAGGTTCTCAAAAGACACCCTCCAACAACTAGTGAGTCATCACTCACTTCACACACGTTATTTAACACAACCGTAAGCATGCTATGCATGCTAAAATGATATAAATAAATACCGCAGGAGCGGATATGACAACATGGTACCACATGCTTTAAGAGTGGTACTAAGGAGTGCTTTAGTTCAATGATGGAGTGGAAATAACAATTCCCTAAATTAATTGGTAAGTAAGAAGTAAGGTCTTTAGGATATGTTGGATTACAATTCGGCCTGTTTATTTTATTTTATTTTATTGTATATAACCTTTTTTTTTTCATATTACATACAAATTGTCATTTTGGGCTGCCAATCTTTTTGGAGGGATCATGTAAAACTCACACAATTTTTTGGGGCAATCTTAATAAAATATGAAAATATTATATGTACAGATTCAAAATTTTCAAAACCTTGGAGGCTGGGCATGCCGCGGTTGTGGAACTTTATCCCAAACTACACAGTCAGTGCCTATTCGATCGGATACCATTTGTTATCAACCCACTAGATAGAAGTAGAAGTAGAACTCACCCTTGAAAATTGACTTATAAATTAACCACTATATGCAATCCTGTGATTACTTTTGATGTGGGACTGGATTCTAACAAATTGATATGTGTAGTGTCGATCCTGAGTTTAGGGTGCCCTAAGCGAACTCTAGAATATAAGCCCTAAGGCTATACAGTGGTTCGGGGGCAGTGCCACCGAGGTAAAAAAAAATTTGGGTATACTTATACATAATTATATGTAAAATTGATTTTTGTCACATCTACAATTGGAATTGGGAGCCATTTGGGGTGGGGGCCCCAAGCGGTTGCTTACGTTGTTTCCCCAAGACCAACCCTGGATATGAGAATAAGAGCTAAACAATCATATATTTTTTTACGGGCTGCAATGGCAAATATAAATCAAACTCTTGAAAATGTTGATAGATAAAAGCACTGATAGCAGTTAATGAGAAACAAAAAAAAAAAAAAAAAATTAATAGTATTTACTTAAGGAAGACTAGGCCTGCAAACGGATCGGATTTGGATCCGATCCGATCCGAATCCACCAGAAAATATCCGATAATAATATCCGAATTCGAATTTTTTGTTAGCAAACGGATCGGATTCGGATTTGGTATATTCAATCTGAATCCGCCAGAAAATATCCAATAATAGAATTTAATTTACAGTTTAGCTCCCCTTGTTTTGGAAAATTACATAATGACCTACACTATAAAATTCTTTTGGTGCTTAACGGATATCCGATTAGGAAAATAATAATAATAATAATAATAAATTTTGGTGTTTAACGGATATCCGATTAAAATTTCCTTTGGTGCTTAATGGATATATATCCAATTAATAAATTAACAAAAAACAAAAAAAAAATTTGATTTGCTTAAGGGTTTTTTTTTTTTAAATGTTTAACGGATATCCGTCAGATATCCAAATCCTAACAAATTCGGATTCGGATTTATATCGGATCGGATTCGGATTTAGTCAACGGATTTCTTATCGGATCGGATTCAGATATCACAAATCCGATCCGTTTACAGGCCTAGAAAGTATAGGAAAAAGTGAAGAAAAAGAAAAAGATTGCATGTACTCATTACAGTTTTTATATATGTGAATTTTGAGAAAAAAAGGGATGCAGAATATAGGTGAAACTTAAGAAAATTTTTACCTTAATATTGTGCTGCCGAATTTGAAGAATAAAAGAGGGGAAATATTAAAATGAACAATAAAGTGAGCATATTTTATGTATGATCTGTACTCTTATAGACGAAAATACGAAAAGTGGATATCTCTCTGCAGCTAAATGAATCGACAATCCTCAACAAGCTAAATTTCTAATGATAATACTAATGCTAAAACTGAAAAAATGGCAACATAGACTGTTGACATAATTGTGTTAAATAGTTTATTTATGATTTTTTTTTAATCATTAGTGAAGTGGTCTTGTGCGATGACGTACATAAATGTCAGAATGGGGGGATCAGGGGGTTGAAATTTGAACCCCGATATAAGTGTGACTTGTAGGGTTTATGTTAAGGGAAATATTTCTTCTGTGAGGTTGCAGAATAGTTGTTAGAGAAAATGAGTAAAGATTTGGGCACAAACAGTGCTCCACAAATAAATACACTAACATCAGTTAGAGACTGTTATGTTGCAGAGTTGATACTTTTTTTTCCTCTGTGTGGCAGACAACTGTATCACATGACAGTCTTCTACTGGTGTTTATGTAATTTGTTTATAGAGTGTTTATGCACAAATCTTTACTCAAGAGAAAATAGTAGAGAATACTTTGCCGCCAAATATCCAACAAGCATGCATGTTCATTTACCAGGAAAATGTTTCCCCACAAATATATATATATATATATATATATAGATTCCCTAGAATAATATAAGATCATTTGGTGAGCTCTTTTTTTTTTTTTTTTTCCTTTTGTTTTTTTGTTTTTTTTTTGTTTTTGGCTAGGAGAAATTATATTGAAAGAAGAAGAAGAAGAAGGAAGCATACCGACAGGACAAAAAAGAAAAGAAAAGTCCTAACTCTTTGATTTCATTCCTCTATAACACATGGCAATGAATGACTTCAACTGGGATGAACTAAAAAATACAAGAAATCGCTGCCCATTGGACAACATTGTGTGATACAAAATTAGAGTTTTGGTGAGCTCTCTTGATGTGAAAATAGTTGACCACACAAAAATAGCAATGTTAGATGCACTCTCAAATGCACAATTAAATGAACAACTCTGCTTAAAAATGTTAGACATCGTGCTGAAAAGTCTGTACACAAAAAAAGGGATGTGCATGGTGTGCAAGCTTTTCAGCACGAAGTCCAATATTTTTAAATAGGATTGTGCATTTAGTTGTGCATTTGAGAGTGCATCTAGCATTACTCACACAACAATAATCTAGTATTTTGTATCCACTTTGAGAAGTTATCCAGTGGTCTAAAATAAACACATCATCCACGTGACGTGCTTATTCGGACAAAAAAAGGAGCGTAATGTTCCTCAAAAAGTAAACAACTTTATTAGAACAAAAATTAAATACTGGCTTATTAATTTTTGCAAATGGCTCTCTCATTGTTTTGGATGGACTACACAATAATTTCTGTTTTATTTTTTTTTATTATTTTTTTTTTTTTGTTTAAATTTCCAGTAAGGAGAGAGATCCATAGGGGAGAGAAAAGAACCATTTTTAGTTATTGACAGTTAAAAAGAGGTTAAGAGAGTAGTTGGAAAACTCACACATGCATCACATAGCCAATGGTACCATAAATGTCCCAAATACCAAGTCAAGGCACAAAAAATCAAGGAGCAAGAAACGGGCACCCACAATACATTTTTTGCATTAAGCACACGTAAATTACGTTACATCACACAAAAACTCAAAATACAAATCATAAGGAAGGCTTATACAAACAAAACACCCACTACCCTCTTCTCTCCCCCCCTCAAAACCTTCACCACCTCTCTCTCTCTTCCTTTCTTTTACAGAAAGGACAGAGATACGAAATCACACATAACATTCTCTCTTTTATTGATACATCTTTTTTTTTTGGAATGGGGATTCGCCTAGGGTTTGTGGTTTTCATCCTGGCCTTGGCCACGGTAGCCGACTCGTTTTTTTTCCCTTCACTTAATCCAGATACTCAAGTTGCTATTGAGACGTTTACCAATAAATTGCACTTTTTTAATGATGATAGTAAGGGACTTGTCGGAGATTTGATCAACCCAGAGGAAGAGATGATGATGGTGTCCGAGTCAGCCCGACGTGGGTTAGCCCAAGGGAGGTACATCAGCTACGAAGCACTTAAGGCGAACAGAGTTCCATGTAGACGTCGGGGAAGGTCTTACTACAATTGCAACCAGCGTGGACGAGCTAACCCTTACAGGCGTGGTTGCTCTTACATCACTCGCTGCGCTAGGTACACCAAATAAATAATGAGCGCCTATATACATAACACACACATACATATATATATATATATATATTTATATATATATATATAGACGGAGAGAAAGAGGAGAGAGTGAAGCATTTATAATAAAGAGCAACAAATATATAAAGTTCTAAGTTTGTTGCTTCGGTTATTATACATCATGTTGGATTGTTGTGTTTACGTGAACTGTTGTAATTCTTTATTCTAATTGTTGCTCTATGAAATCTAAGTTCAAACCTTATACAGTACTACTTGATGCATGATTAATATTGTAATACCATTTGTATGTTATTTGATGTTGGTGAAATTATATGCATGAAGTTCACGTTTAACACTGTTTGAGCTACACAAGAACTGACTCCGTAGATTTAGAAAGGGGGGGAAGAAAAAGAAAAAAAAAAAAAAAAAACCAATTCTAAAGGTTTTTGTATTTGGGTAGCTGTTTTTTAGATTCACAAAGGTTGCATGTGTGTGGCTTACAAATGACCCAAGAATTTTATTACTAACATATGGTTTTAAAAAGGGGGGAAAAGGAAAGAACAAAGACACTCTCATCCTTAAAAGCTTCATATATCAAAGAAACAATCCTATCAGCATAAACGTTACTCTCAAAATCCAAAATCCCTTTTGAACTTCTAATTCTCCGCATGCAGTTGACCCAAAATAGTTCAAGACGCCCCTGCACGGATTATATTAGGGCTTATCACGGGCATGTTTGTACACTGTTCTTATGAAGCTGACTGCTGTCCTTGTGTTTCTATGTTCTAGATCTTTGTGGGTTTAGTAAATTATTGTGTTTCTGGATTTCAAAATTGAGACAATTCCTTTTGTGGTATTGTGCTTTATATATAGGAGTATGTATTTTCCCAATAGCTGTGTGCCATTCTGAAGCATTATAGTTCTTTTTTTTTACCACTTAATTACAAGATGTTAAATGGAATATTATACTCAAATGGCCTACTAGTAATAGGAATTATGCTTGGATTTAGTTTTTTCATGCTAAGGTACTGTAATGTCTGGTTCAAGAATTAAGATGGACTTAAATGAAAGGGTAATTCTTGGTACACAACTTTCATACAACTTTCACACAACCTTTTGCAAGATGTGTCTATCTCTCTCCTGTCACTGTGGGGTCCAGTGACATCACATGAGAGAGATAGACACATCTTTTTAGGAGGTTGTATGAAAATTGTTACCAAAGAATTACTCTGAAAGAAACTGCTAAATGGACCGTATTAACATTGTTTGACCCGACACACACAAACCGCCCCCTGCTGATTGGTTGGGGGCTCAGCCCAGTTTCGACACCACCCAAATTCAACCCGCCCATTTCCCACTCTAGCTCATCCCATAGTTTTAAGTATACTTGTTTAATTCATTGCCCTTCAGAATATCCATTCATTTCTATAACACAATAATACACAATGCATATTCTTCTACAACTCTATTTCGGTTTGAGAATGCTTCAAATAGGATCACGTTCATCAGTCTCACTTTTATTTGGTTTTACATAAACTAGTACCATTAGATTGATCAGATAAAGAACTAGTTCTGGTGCTTTGAAGTCAGACACAAACTCCTATGTAACCAAAAAAACAGCCATACACCCTAACTATTTTCGAACCAATTTTTTTTTTCTTACAGAGCTGATTTTTATATTTCCCAAATAGAGACTTAAGATTCAGCGCAGAAACCAATTGGTTATTCCAAGGAAAGACGCAGCTATGAGAGAGAGAGAGAGAGAGACTAAAGAGCCAATATTTATATACACTGAAAAATTGAATGAGTCATAAATATGACTACAAAAGAGTTGGTGAAAAGAATTACAGCAAAACTAGAACTAGGTGATGGTTATTGGCCAAAGAAAAGTAAAACCAATTAAGCAAATGAAAAACCTTCCCACATCCATATCGTAAAGAACAAAGACAATAGCCAACTAGTTTGATTCCCCAAGAGAGAAGCTTACACTAACCATTTAGCACCACAGCAAGCACACACACCATATCTCAACTATGCCTGATATCCATCGCCCCTTCCGCGGCCACCCATACGCCCCCGGCCACCCCTACCACTGCCCCGACCTCTTTCGTATCCTGTGCCTGATCAAACCAATGATTCAAGTTAGTTTACCTAATTGACCTCGCAGAAGCATTACCAAATCTCGTGTTTTGACAGAAAACATACACAGAGCATAATAACTGTAGATTCAACTCCATCAAATTGTAGAGTTGAGAAAGTGAGCATCAAAATAGTGGAGATGTAAAGTTGTAAGTTTAATTGGGCTTCCAATATGCCCATCAGGCCTCTAAGGCTTTATCTGGTTCATGGATTAAGTAAAGAGAAAGAAAAGAAAATATCCTTAGGAAAAGATGTTTTCTTTGTTTGGGTAATAAGGAAAATGGTGAGGATGAAAAAGAAAATACTGCAAAAATGTAAACATTCAATTTTTAGTCACTTTCCATTTTCTTTTATTGATTTTCCATTAGTGAGCATATCTAATTTCTAATTTCATTTAAGAAAAGGAGAAACCTATTTCCTTCTTGTTTCTTTTCCTTTTCCTTCTCTAAATCCACAAACCAAAGAGCGGCTGAAACTTCGAGCTGCCTAAAACACCATCACTAGCTAGCTAGCTAGCCACCATCTATTTAGCACAGTTCAATTTGGGGGCCGTATTCGTAACACATGTCAGGGCTCGCGGATAAAAAGTATTAAACATTGGACACATGACGGTCATGCATTAAACATGTAGCCGGGCACAGCCAAACACGAGAGTAGATACGGCAAGGTGGCATTTCATTGAAAATGCTTATAAACTTTGAGGTAAAAGTTTTAGCATACCAAAATGGGAGATAAGTACTCGGTTTATTTTAAGATTTAGAAAACAGAAACGGACACGGTACGGTACGTTGTATATTTAATGTAAAGATATAATTTTTTACTCGCCGTATCTTTTCCGTGCTTGCACCCTCTACATTTTAGGATTTTTTAGGATTCACTGTGTCCATGATCCATAGGCCACCATACAATATCCATTGAAGACCCCAGATGCCCCTAATTGTCATTGGTGCTTTAAAATATAAATCCTCAGTTAAAGCAGTCCAGCTAAGAATGCATAAGCTTTACTCCATCAGATAAGAAGCGCGCGCGCACACGCTTTTATATTAATGTAGTGATAGTAAGACATGAAAAAATGCGCAGAATGATCACGGACCCACCTCACAAATAAAAGATTTAAAATTTATAAGAAAAATAAAGGAGAAAATCAAGTTTATGCAGCACAAGAAGTATCTGAAAGCTAGACCAAATAATACTAACCACGGTAACCCCAGCCTCTTCCTCGTCCACCTCCTTGATGATAACCCTCATTTTCTGTCAGTATATTAGATTCATTTAGAAGCTGTCTTAAAACTGTTGAGAGTAAGTAAAACCTTCAAGAGCCACAGTTCATATTAACAAAAAGAAAAACAAGAGATAAGAAGCAACCTTCCAAACCAAAACTTTGGTTGTTCCCGTAACCGTCCCTGCCCCTTCCCCAACCTAGTCCTCTGCCCCTGCCCCAACCTTGTCCTCTGCCTCTGCCTCTGCCTCTGCCCCTGCCCATGCCCCTGCCCCAACCTTGCCCCCGGCTGTATGCATCTGCACATCAGATTTGTATAATTAGAGTTTGTGAAGAACTTGCAAAAGCTAAAATTGCTCATCAACGCACAAAACAATACATAAACATATATGCATATACATGTGTTATATAGTATATAATAAATGGTTTTCAAGAAACTGCTCGTGTTTAAAAGCCGCTCTCCGGAGTCGTATCGATTGGTTGAAAGGCTTGAAAGAGAACGTCGTTCTGGGGGGATAATACCCGTTGGTACCAGATTTAAAAGATTAGAGTACCCATCAAGGTAACATAACAACCTAAATATAGGGGTTATGTACTAAAAACTACGGTTGAGCGGTAATCAAATATCTGTGATTAATCCCTATTCCCCTCTCTTCTCTTTTTCCCATTTGTTATGTTAGAATAAGGGAGGAAAGAGAGAGAATAAAAGTGGATCCTGATCTGCCAAACTAATGGCCCTCTAATTGGAATCAAAAGTAAATTTCATCTTTGTACAAACTAGGGTCTTTTGGATTAACAGTAACCTAAATCAAGAAACAGTCTCCAGTTCTCATGCATCACCTTCATTAACATCAGCAGTAGGGGCATGAGCGTGTCTCGGTTGCTGCTGTCGCTGCTGATACTGATCATCCAGTTTTGGCTGACGTGTAAAGGATGGAGCTTGATACCTATTCAAACAAATTAATTTCTTTGCAGAATCAACTTCAGCATGGTAAAGAAAACAAAAATAAAGAAAATATGATCTTCCCACAAGCGCAATGTTACAGCATCCAAATTTTACCCAGGAGAGTTCTTGTTTAGCTCTGTCATTGACAAAGTAATAGCGATCAGCGAGACCTGACGGGTCATCTCCAACCTGCACGGACCATAATAACAAGTACAATGAAGTGGAAGTCACAAGCTAGTATTGTTTAAAAAAAAAACCAAGGGAACGCCAGAAGACTTACGGTTCAAGTCCTTCTTCAATGGGCTCCCATACATCAGTTATGCTTGTTGAGCTAATTGAAACATCTTGATGTAAGCCAGGGATCCTCTTCTGCTTGATGTATACAAAAATCAAAGTTAATGTCACGTGCCCATAAAAAAATACATATAAAAACATTAAGAAGAAAATATCATAGATACAGCACAGACCTTTATAATCTCTGCAATAGACACGGTCTTGCTGATGGCCTGTCCCATGGCCTTCAACACAATCTCCCCACAACGTTTATCCTGATAAAAATAGCAAGTAATCCAGGATGACTTTTACAATGACATGCCAGCCACAAGCCATGGTAAAAAAAAACCTCAAAACCATGCAAGAGTACAATGGGACCCATTAAGGTATGAGACGGATAACTACTAGAATAACTAAAGTAAGAACCATTATAAACAAATTGGAGGTGCAGGGCTCAATTCCAAGTAGACAAGAGTGACCATCGCGTATACAAATCACATACAAATATTTTTTTTGTAAAGCAATTACCACATCCTGGAGTGGAAATATTTTGAGATGCTGAACATATATAAATTCTCTGCAGATCAAAAGGAAGTCATAGATAAAACAAGAAATAAATTCACTTATAAGTTATATCAAGGCTACGTATGTTCATTTATTCCCCCCAACAAAATTAATAATAATCGGCTGGTTTTCACTCCAGAGTGGGACAAAGAGAATGTTTAATCCTCATTAGCTTGAACACAGAAACATCCAAAGGCCCTTTTTGAGAAGGAAAAAAAAAGTTGCATTTCTTCTAATGACAGGATTCCCCATAGCATACCCAACGACAATATCCTTGTTCACATCTATAAGATGATATTTACCGAACTATGTTCTATGAAGGTATTTTGTATAGTGCAATTCAACTGCCTCAACCATTCATAGGAACCCAATTTCGGCGGGGAACAGGGATGACAGCTGTAATTTCTCTGTCTGGTGAAATTCGCTTACACTTTCTACATTATGCTTCACCTCATCAACCTCCATTGCGGAGACCTTCTAAATTAGATAACATTCCAGTCCTTAAAATTTCCATATCTTATATCATAAAACTGGTTTTTACTAACAGTACAAATAAACACGTGCTTACTGTCAAATTGTCAATGTTCCATCCATAACCTTGTAGAGTGAGCCCACATATAAACACACACTTCTATCGAAGTTTTGTTAATATTTAATAACCTTGTAGAGTGAGCCCACATTGGTACGGTTATACCCACTAGTTTCAAAACTTCTATACTTGGAATTCCTATTCATGCAACTCCACTGTGAATTTTCTTACTCACTAATCCTGCGCTCTTCTACACGGGATTTTGGTCACTTCTAGTAGTTGCATGTCAATTTACATATGTCCATCCTTCCGAATTGTGTTAGTCATATATAAACATGTCACGACAAATAAAAAAAATGCGGACAATTGGGAATCCGAGGCACTAAAAACCAATCTTCCTAACAGAGACAAAGATTTTAACCCAAAAATCCTATTTATCTGCACACACCACCTAACATATAATAGCAAGCATATATTATCAAAATTCAAGCAATCTGACAAAGTAGTGTGATTTTTTTTGGGATTACCAGTAAGAGTATTTTGCTATTAGACGATAATAAGTGGGATGTTTCCTACCTCAAAATCATGTAAGAAGACATATAATCGATGCCACTACCTCTCAATTCACATATTCAAATAACAAAGATAAAGAGATACTAACAAAACAGTAACAAAAATGTCAAAAAAAAAAAAAAACTAGAACTGTTTAGTCTGTTTGGCTCCGAAAAATAAAAAGTGATAAATTTCCATGCTTTCACAGCTAAACACATTAATAGCTTTCATCTTACTTGGGTTATTTCCTTCACGTCAAAAAAATTAGCAAACAAATAAAATATAGAATACCCACAAACTTTATAATCTCTTTTATCAGGAACAAACAAAGATAATATATATATATAGGTAGGTAGGTAGAGAGAGATAGAGGGGGGGCAATAATAGTACCTGAAGAAGACTGGTGGCATAGCTAATGTAGTTTCGAATGAGACCCTGAGCTGTGATTCTGATCTCATTCTCGTTTATGGGTTGTTCGGTCCTTGGCTTCTCTACTCTCTGATACCTATCCATTGATTAGACTTTGGTTGCCTCTGTTTTTTGGGCACCAAAAAGGTTAAAAAGAACAACGTGGAAGAAAGAAGACGACAGAGGTAGGGATGGGAACGTTAAAACCCTAGCAGAGGCTACAAACCAAAACCCCAACCATATGTGTATACAAATTCATGGCCGAGGTTGTGTGAGACTTGGACACGTTTCTTCTTGGATTACGTTTTTACGGTGTACTGTTTTTATACTAGTATAATACAGTGGATACTATTCAGTCTATTCAGCCCTCTACCTCGCGGCAGTTTACGACTCTGTGAGACGCTAATGGGCACTTTCATTTTTTAATGGAGCATTTACTAAAAAAAAAAAAAAGAGTTGAATACACTATTTATTAAGTTAAAAAGTATAAATTAGAGAGTGACTTAATAAAAAAGATAAAAAGTTGACAACTAGTACTCGCACGGTATAAGTGCGTGCACCATAGAATATTAGAATCTCCAATCAACAACCCACATTCCCTCACGCGCCCCCACGCGCGCGTCTTCTTCGGGGGCAGCTCGCACCGTGCGAGCAGTGTAGCGTATTATTTCTAATTTTGAAAAATGTTTTTAAACTTTAAACATTCATAACTTTTGATCTATAACTCCATTTTTCGCAAATTTTATACAGTTGGAATCGAGTCGACGAGAGCTACAAAATTAGTAACATTGTTGATATGTTTTGAGAAGAAAAAAAAATCATGTTTTTACATACATGAATAATAAGTGAAATTTCACTTGATATACATAAAAAATTAAGTGAAATTTCACTCAATTCTAGAGTTTTTAAAAGTTCTCCCAAAAAAGCCCTAGGTTCAAGTTTTGTAAAGCTCATAAACTAGTTACCAAATGAATTAAGATGAAATTGTGCTTTAAAAAAAGGAGCACCACCTAAAAGGGGGCCAAACTAAGTCTTAATGTTTATGTACGAGTTAAATGAAATTTCACTAAATATTCATGTAGGCATGATGAATTTTTTTTTTTAACAATGCATATTTTGTTAAAATAAGCAAATTTCATAATCAATTAAAAAACACAATTTTTCAACCAAAACAAATGCAGGAATTCTTGTTAAAATTCGTCTTTTTTAAAATCTTTTTTCTCAAAACATATAAATTTGGCATACATAAATATTAAGTGAAAATTCACTGAACCCGTACATGCCTTCTTCATGAAAAACTTGAAGTTAAACTTAACATTCGTGTACTCATTCAGTGAGATTTCACTTAGTATGTCAAGTGAAATTTCACTAACTATACCAAAAGTCACTAGAAGTAACTCTCTAGAGTTTAAGGTCTACTTTGATACTTACTTTGTTAAAGTCCCTCAAATGTCAATTTAAGTAAAATTTCACTTAATATTCATGTACAAATTCAGTGAAATTTCACTTAATATTCATATATGTCAAGTGAAATTTCACTACTTTTTTTCTCTTTCATATTAAACAATGCATATTTCGTTTAAATAAAAATAAAAATCAAATCAAATTTCACAAATCAATTATAAAACATAGTTTTTCAATCCAAACTAATACAAAATTATTGTGAAATTTCACTAAAACTCTCATTAAGAATAAAGTGAACATTCGGTTTTTTTTCCTCACAACATATCAAGGCATACGTGAATATCACATGAAAATTCAATAACACATACACGAATATTATGTGAAAATTTTATTAGGTTCGTCTGGAACATGACATGTAAAAATAAGAGATTTTTTCTTTTGCTCAAAAGGTATCAACGATGGTACTAGTTTTGTAGCTCTCGTCGATACAGTTCCAATGGTATAAAATTTGTAAGAAACAGAGTTGTAGATCAAAAGTTATGGAGGTTTAAAGGTTAAAAAAATATTTTTGAAATAGATATCATATGGTATAGCTGATGAGAGCTGATATTAGCTTGATATTAGCTCGATAAGGAGTAAAAACTGACTGGATATAACCTCATTTCTCTAGTTTTTCCTGCAGTTGTGTTTAATTTGCTTCTTTACACAATGATACGTTTTTCGAGGTATGTTGTTGTGTTTGGCTTTGTAAGTGCAGGTTCTGAAGCTAAAGGGAACTACAAGTTGAAAGGAATAACTCAAGAAACAAATTGATGAAGTCTTGATACCAATCGATTGACATAGTATCAATCGATTGATATGTTTTCCTTACCAATCGATTGAACTATTTGTCAATCGATTGACATCTTTTTCAATCGATTGACATCTTTGTCAATCGATTAACTTAAACTGGAAACAGCTTGTTTTAATGGCGCAAGATCTCAGCAATCAGGCGACGACCAGCCGTTATGGAATGAACCTGGACGCCTCTAGCTCATTTTTTGGACATTATATATAGAGGAAAGTAGAGAGGGCGAAGGGGTTGGCTCATTTTTGTATTGTTTTGTAGGGATTCACCATCGATTTTGGTTTCGGATAAGAATTCCAGTGGATAAATTCATATTCTGTTTTTCATTCTCGAATTTCAGGTTTCAATTCTTGTTTTTAGTTGCTTAGGAATTGTGATTGTTATGCATGTTATAGTTAGAATTTGATTTAAGCAATTTTTAAATTAACATTTTAATCCATGGCTATGTTTGATCTTGTCTTTCGGTTTATTTATGTTTATGCAGTCTTAATGATGCGTGAGTAGAACTCTGGTTGGGAATAATGTGAAGAAGCATTGTTCCCAGCCCTCTGCTATGATTCTGTGAAAGAGTCAATGCCAATCGATTGGATACAGTATCCAATCGATTGGCATAGACTCCAAGTCAATCGATTGATATACTTGTCAATCGATTGAAAGCCATTCCATGTCAATCGATTGACATTAAGTCAATCGATTGATATGATTATGACTTGGGTTTACTCCTTTCTGTATTCCAGTAACTTTTGTTTCAGAAACTGAGTCCAAATTGATCTTTCAAGTTCAAATTGCAATCTGATTTTGGAATAAAAGCTCTTTTGAATAATTAATTCAATGAACACTCATAACAAACACTTCGAATATTTCATTACTCAATTTGTTAGTTATTGTTCATAGTTTTAATTAACTACTTGTTTCAGTTCTTCATAAATAAGTGAGGTAAACGAACCACTAGATATGCAAGATTCACATACCTAGTGTCTAGAATGCTTAACTTAATCTTTTCGAAATAAGGAATACTCTAAGGATAAAACCCCAACTGTACATTCTCGTTAAAATCATGGTAGTGGCTGTTACTTTGTGGATTCACATGTTCCCAACTCTTTTTCATATTTGATTTTTATCACAGTTTTTAATCTTATCTAATTAAGTCTGTGCTTCATTTTAAATTGTTTCTTCTATTCTTTTTAGGACTGTTACAACCCCCTTTCTACAAGAAATCATCTTTTACTTTATTTTAGGATTTAATCTAGATTCTTCTGCCTTTACATTCCATCCTTTGGGATTCGACCCGGTCTTACCGGTTTTTAACGCGACGCGACCGTCTACACTTGGACGTACTCTTCAGAGAACACATTTCAAGTCGTGTCAATAGCCACTCTCACAGTGTGAGTGGCTGAAAGAACAATGTGCGCGCGTGAGGGCTGGGGACGTGTGGGATTTTCTATGGTGCATGCACTTATACCGTGTAAGCACTGAATTAGATTCTTTTTGTCCTTTTTAGAAAATGATCAAACCAATTGGAGTTTTAAACTTATGAGGGTTACTTGTAGGGATTTTCCAACAATTTTCTAATTAATTAATTAATAAGGACACTGGACACCTATGTTTTTATTATTTCTAATATTTTTTTTCTCTCCTCTATTCTCCATCTTATTTATTTCTGTCACAGCCCGGTCCCACAATAGCGGAACCGGAGCCCATGGCACGCCACCGAGGCTAAACCAATTCATTAACGTTCCCAAAAATTAGGTTTGAAGAACACACGCAGCGGAAAAACAAAACACATTTTTAAAACCAGAGGTTCAGTCGACCACTCAGTCGACTGCTCAGTCGACGGAGGAAGGCAGGGATTTAAATAGCAATTCCAGTCGACTGAGACTGGGGGTCCAGTCGACTGCTGAAGGGTCCAGTCGACTGCTGAGGGGTCCAGTCGACTGCTTTTGCTAAAATAAGAAGCAGTTGCTAACAGACTCAGGGGTTCAGTCGACTGCTCCCCTGACAGCAGCCCAATCTGCAGAATTTCAAGTTTAAAAACTTTCTAACTTTCACCCAAAGATTAACCACTCAATCCAAACTCAGTCCAAAGTAATTCTAGCTGTATTAAAGCATTACCAAACATAATTACAACATGTTATAGTCTATTACAATGTTCTAGATCCGTTCTATGATACCAAGTTAAACATGGGTTAAAACAACCAAATTCTTATTACAACATTCCTATTATCCCAAAACTACAAGGTTAACATTCAAATTGCCTCACAAGCGAACTCCCAACCCACGTACTCACTTCTGCGATTCCTCGCCAGCATTTATACCTGCAATGGTTATTTGAATAACCACACATATTTCGATTTGTTTAAGCTAAAGCTTAGTGAATAAATCAACATATGTACATGAATGATAAACATGTCCGCATTCACATCTCTACATTTCATACTAGTCGCCGGAGACTCACGTGCCCGTCCATATTCCCAATCCGCGACTCCTCGCCAATAAGTCCACGCGAAAGGGTAAGACCCACGATTCTTCTCTTCAATCGTGCGACCTTAATGCCTATATCGGCTCCACAAAATGGCACGGTGACCACGTGCTCCTTCTGACCCACATAAGCAACTTAACATGCTCAAATACATATCACCATACTCGCGGTAATTAAAACATATCACCGTGCTATTGAGCCTACTTATCAATATAAATGCCCAATATGAACTACACAATATATCTCTAAGAATTTATACATGCTATTCACACAAAACATGAATACATGTCAAGAAATCATTCCAAAACATAGTTGAATCACCCACCTCCAAATAACGCTCCTATAATACGATCCAAAGAAAACTCGCGCACAAAGAACGTGCAGAAGTCCGTCTAGTACAATTCCTATGGATCAGAATTCCATTTATCAACTTTTATGAAATATTCTAGAAAATAACTTTTCGGAAAACTTAGCCAAACAGGCCCTAATAGGTATCAAAACGAAGTTCTTACCTCGAGGAGCTCGAATATGAAATCTGGGAGAAAACAAACTGACGGAAGGTCGTCGTTTGGCGTCACAAAGCTTGAAGCAGCTAAATCTCCCTCTAGCCCCCCTTTTGGCCTCCTTTTGAAATTAGGTTAGAAGTTATGAGAAATATCTCATCCATCTCTATCTATATATAGGCAACATTCTCGGGGAAATACGTTTATCTCCCCACGAGTTTTCAAAACTCCTAATCAGCCTCTGAAACTTTCTACACAGCTAATTCATAGCTTTATAAGTCAAACTTCAAAATTATAAAAGTTTTCGACTAAGTTTCGTTTGGTCGCTAAAACGCGAATTTCTACATGACGTTTCCGAAGTTGCTAATTAGCCTACCAAATTAATAGCGTGTTCATTCGTTCTCACCAGGATACTAAATCTAACAACAGAAATAAATTCTAAAACAGAAAATAATACAGATATTGAAATACACAAGTAAACATTTATTTTCAGATAAACATTTAAAATGTTCCACAGTGACCGTCTCACACTCGGAGAGACATCGTAATAACAAATCCTCAATCAACACAGTTTCAAAGGGTTCTCTAATACAGACACCCAAATCAACTCGTGAGTCGAAACTCACTCGAACACGTGCCAAAATGCACAACACCTTACATTATCATGCATGACAAATGCAATGAAATGCAATAACACAAATGCGGGTGTTATAATACTCTCCCCCTTAAAAGAAGTTTGTCCCCAAACTTGTACCTCATGTCTCAAAAAGGTGCGGATATTGAGTACGCATCTCATCTTCTCAAGTCACTAAGACTTCACGCAAGTACTTCCAACATTTGCCACATACACAATCCACTTCACTGAGATGACACAATCTCATGAGGAAAATAAATCCTCAGACTCTTAAGGAAAATAAATCCTCAGAATCCCCGCCTCAATCTGATAGAAGATTCAAACAGAATCCTAGTAATACCCCGAAGCATCTCAATAAATGAGAACATCGATACCTAAGTAGAACTTACTCAATAGTCAAACCTGACACTAAATCACATCACGACGTCACCACGTCCACTCACATATCCTTTCATCTTACTTATCACATATGCTTTTCGAAACTCAAAGGTTATATCCCAATCACCAAAACGAAGGAAGTAACGCATTTCCCTTCACCTATCTTTCTTGTTGACTAAAAGTCGTTGACATTACGTCTCAACTGGTTAACATCTATACACGATTCTTCATCCCGAAGTGAACCACAACTGAGTACTG
The DNA here is from genome assembly GCA_033977485.1 of Hydrangea macrophylla. NCBI lineage: Eukaryota > Viridiplantae > Streptophyta > Magnoliopsida > Cornales > Hydrangeaceae > Hydrangea > Hydrangea macrophylla. Next base: position 156,213,116 of record CM066991.1, read on the forward strand.
TCACACATATATACCCCGTCAATAAGTCAATGCTTCAATCAATGGTTTCACATACTATAGATTTAATCTCTTACTCTGCTAATCACCAAACCACTTGTAGCGCTATAACGCATTTCAAACGATTCCCAAGTTCTTATCATTTCATTCAATTTAACCAATCCCGTACTATACTTTCAATCATGCGTGCCTCATCAGATACCATTCAGATTTCGAGCTTACATAACGTCCCAAATCACCCACAATGAGGTCAAACATATTCATCATTTAGCTCTCCAAAGTCTGCACCCGAACTACTGCCGATTGAAATAGAAGATCATACCTAACAGTTTTGATTTAGAACTTTCATCAAAGTCAAACACATTTCTTTCATGTTGTTCTTTTAAAACAAATAGATTTAAAATTACGCATAACACTTCATCTCCTTCTCAACACAATTACTCCCAATATACATCATAACGAATAACATTGTAAATCAAAATTGGCTTACTCAGTCATATACCTACCACAGAGTTCATCAACACGTATTCCCATGCTCAGAACATATCTTGTTCCTGTCTCAACCCTTGACCATTCGCAATCCATTTTATTTATATAACATACACGCATCTTGAGTCAATTATTTTTCTGTCGGAGATCTCAATTGCAATGTAATTCATTTTCATCCATACCCTACTCATATACTATCCTTTGGTCTATCAGTCCATGTAGATCTACCACCATTTACGTAGTTATACGACTCCATGAGTCTCTAGTGTTTCACTTCCACCCTCACACAAGCTCATACCAAGCGTACTTATGTATCGCAACTCTTACTGAATTTTTGACTGCCCTTTACATTGAACATATATTCCTTGTATAACATCTCAAGGTTTCATACCTTTTTTAACGATTTAGTATTTCATCACTCTAGTCAACCTGACTTAATTCCAATTCAGATTCTCTAATCCTTTATATTCGCCATTCTGATCTCAATTTCATTGTTCACGAAGAACTTGCTGTCCTAAGTATTTCATACTATTCCCGTAATCATCTGAAGACAATTCAATAATTTGGTCTTCCCAATCAAGTACCATAGTCTCACTGTGTTTGATAAATTTCTTATCGACTTTCAATTCACATACCTTTCGTGACAATACTCAAGTCAACTCGTTTAACAGCACTACTTCCAACTTACTAATTCCAAGTGTACAACATTTCACTAACCCTTTTTACTTTAGAATTTCCAAGTTGATAATCTGCTCACGTAGAACTCATTCGTTTGACGACCACCGTTTTGTCTCAAGCACTAAGCATACCATGTCCCACCACGATACTCGTCTTCCAAAGTCCTCTTGATACCTTATTACAAGTATTTAACAAAAATTTTCTTACTCAAACAACAGTTTGATTATATTATTATTATTTTTTTTTAAACATGTTAAAACACTTAAAAATATTTCTTGGGATGAATTCCAACATTTTCAAAATTTCTCCGACCTTGTTGGAATCTAGGACCACTGAGACAACATTCCATTGTATCCACAATTGTCCTCTAATCGCTATACAATCCTACTATCATATCTGATAAGGTACTCAACGTACTCCTGAGTCTTCATTCCACTTCTACAGTTCTTATTTACTTTCTCATCAAATATTCATCTTCCCATTTTACATTTTCATTTCTCTAACTTGACTTACCCAAAGTCTCTTTACTCTATCCATTTTCACAATTGTTCTTGTTCAGTATCGTAATAATTATCGTACTCCAACTTCCAGTTGGCAACCACTTGCTTCAGAAACCCAAAGATGTTTTAAAAGTATTAGAAGAAAAGGTTTTCGTTTTATTTTGAAAATACATTCAAAATCCAGGTTCGAGGTCGCCCGTACTACAACTCTCTGTGATAACAACCTTTGCTACAATCTCCCTATCAAGGTCCTCCCATCTCCATGTTATCCAAATATCCACTCGATTCCTCTGAATCTCTTATCACGTTCCATAATTCACACTTATCTTTTACTTCCAGCCTCCTATTCCTACTTCCTTTATCCTATCTCTTCTGACAAACCACTGCAAAACACTAGGGAACCTTATTACTCTTCATTTCTGTCCATTTACTCTTCGTCAAGAAATTCTACAGTTTCTCCTTCAACCCATATCGGCCTTATCGTTACATCTATACGCACATAATCATCAAGTCTAAGTAACCACTCCAGAAGTATGTCATCAATTAAACTTCTACCAACTGTAGTTTCAAACCGTCAAAGTATACTCTATCATTCCCGTTCCTAACCCCTCCTCTTAGGTCAGTCCTCCAATCCCAACATTTTCACACATACAATCGATCAAGTAGCATTCACTTCTAATCCTCATATCACATCTAAATCTACCTTGGTGCCATAACCATTCGAAATCAGGTTCAGTTGAGAGATTCCTCAATAACCACAATACTCATAGCTCGTTAAGATATTTCTCAATTCCCAATACATAACACAAGATAGGTTGAGAGATTCCTCAACCGTCCAATACATACCGTAAGATAGGTTGAAAGATTCCTCAACCATCCAATCGTCTCAATGACGTACAATAAGTTGAAAAATTCTTCAATTACCTGACATACACCGTATATACCGTAAGATACATCATAAGATAACCTCGTACGATTGTACAGTAGGTTAACACTGTAAGATAAGGTGAGAGATTCCTCACCGACCCCATACACTAGCAACACATATTGCTGGACTATCTTTCTATCACAAAACCCAACTGTTCATCCTTATTCTCTTACGTCACAATGATTAACCTAATGTCTGAAACAGAACTCTTATCAATCAAATCTCAATCCCAATCCCAAACTTCACTACGAACAGTTTCTTTCATTTTCTATGTGGACTATGCAGAAATTTCCTCTGACGTACACTATTCAACCCCACTCTCGGTTAGATCCCTCAAAGGACACTCATCATTATCGTTGAAAACATCCACTGATTCGATCAAAACCATTTTCTTTTCGCTTAGAGATTCCACTGTTCATCACTACCAAAATATCATCTTTCCCTCTTACCACAACACGCGGTCTATTATAACTCATGATAACATCATCTCATCATACAGTTACACATCCGTATGATTCAACCGATTCACAAATGCATAAATACTATGCATGTATGGCAATAACATAATCATGTATATATAACAACATACCATATGCATCAAACATTTCTAATATGTATGGATGCAATTTAGAACATGTGACAATTCACTCAACACTCCACTCGTCGTCGAACGTTCCCAAGGCTCTAAACTTATGCTCTGATACCACTAAATGTCACAGCCCGGTCCCACAATAGCGGAATCGGAGCCCGTGGCACGCCACCGAGGCTAAACCAATTCATTAACGTTCTCAAAAATTAGGTTTGAAGAACACACGCAGCGGAAAAACAAAACACATTTTTAAAACCAGAGGTTCAGTCAACCACTCAGTCGACTGCTCAGTCGACGGAGGAAGGCAGGGATTTAAATAGCAATTCCAGTCGACTGAGACTGGGGGTCCAGTCGACTGCTGAGGGGTCCAGTCGACTGCTTTTGCTAAAATAAGAAGCAGTTGCTAACAGACTCAGGGGTTCAGTCGACTGCTCCCCTGGCAGCAGCCCAATCTGCAGAATTTCAAGTTTAAAAGCTTTCTAACTTTCACCCAAAGATTAACCACTCAATCCAAACTCAGTCCAAAGTAATTCTAGCTGTATTAAAGCATTACCAAACATAATTACAACATGTTATAGTCTATTACAATGTTCTAGATCCGTTCTATGATACCAAGTTAAACATGGGTTAAAACAACCAAATTCTTATTACAACATTCCTATTATCCCAAAACTACAAGGTTAACATTCAAGTTGCCTCACAAGCGAACTCCCAACCCACGTACTCACTTCTGCGATTCCTCGCCAGCATTTATACCTGCAATGGTTATTTGAAAAACCACACATATTTTGATTTGTTTAAGCTAAAGCTTAGTGAATAAATCAACATATGTACATGAATGATAAACATGTCCGCATTCACATCTCTACATTTCATACTAGTCGCCTGAGACTCACGTGCCCGTCCATATTCCCAATCCACGACTCCTCGCCAATAAGTCCACGCGAAAGGGTAAGACCCACGATTCTTCTCTTCAATCGTGCGACCTTAAGGCCTATATCGGCTCCACAAAATGGCACGGTGACCACGTGCTCCTTCTGACCCACATAAGCAACTTAACATGCTCAAATACATATCACCATACTCGCGGTAATTAAAACATATCACCGTGCTATTGAGCCTACTTATCAATATAAATGCCCAATATGAACTACACAATATATCTCTAAGAATTTATACATGCTATTCACACAAAACATGAATACATGTCAAGAAATCATTCCAAAACATAGTTGAATCACTCACCTCCAAATAACGCTCCTATAATACGATCCAAAGAAAACTCGCGCACAAAGAACGTGCAGAAGTCCGTCTAGTACAATTCCTATGGATCAGAATTCCATTTATCAACTTTTATGAAAAATTCTAGAAAATAACTTTTCGGAAAACTTAGCCAAACATGCCCTAATAGGTATCAAAACGAAGCTCTTACCTCGAGGAGCTCGAATATGAAATCTGGGAGAAAACAAACTGACGGAAGGTCGTCGTTTGGCGTCACAAAGCTTGAAGCAGCTAAATCTCCCTCTAGCCCCCCTTTTGGCCTCCTTTTGAAATTAGGTTAGAAGTTATGAGAAATATCTCATCCATCTCTATCTATATATAGGGAACATTCTCGGGGAAATACGTTTATCTCCCCACGAGTTTTCAAAACTCCTAATCAGCCTCTGAAACTTTCTACACAGCTAATTCATAGCTTTATAAGTCAAACTTCAAAATTATAAAAGTTTTCGACTAAGTTTCGTTTGGTCGCTAAAACGCGAATTTCTACATGACGTTTCCGAAGTTGCTAATTAGCCTACCAAATTAATAGCGTGTTCATTCGTTCTCACCAGGATACTAAATCTAACAACAGAAATAAATTCTAAAACAGAAAATAATACAGATATTGAAATACACAGGTAAACATTTATTTTCAGATAAACATTTAAAATGTTCCACAGTGACCGTCTCACACTCGGAGAGACATCGTAATAACAAATCCTCAATCAACACAGTTTCAAAGGGTTCTCTAATACAGACACCCAAATCAACTCGTGAGTCGAAACTCACTCGAACACGTGCCAAAATGCACAACACCTTACATTATCATGCATGACAAATGCAATGAAATGCAATAACACAAATGCGGGTGTTATAATTTCTTCCTCTCTCTCTCTCTCTCTCTCTCTCTCAAAACTCTTCATGTGACCATCATTTCTTTTTTCAATGAGTTAGATGAAGAAAATGTTAGCAACCTCATATGCTTTGCAATTATATGTATATAAATATATACACTTGCTCACACCGTACAGGTATTTAGTTTTCCCTTTCCTCATTTCCTTTCAACCGATTCCTACCAAATACAATGTTTGAACTATCCCTATTTTGATCATATTTCATATGAGTAGTGCTACATACACACACTTTTTGACACACTTTTTTGACACACAGCTTTAAATGTATGTACCCTGTGTTGTGTAAGTGGTGCATAGAACAGTGTGAAAAATTCAAATAGCACAAGGTACATGTGTTTAAAGCATAATGTGTCAAAAAGTGTGTCAAAAAGTGTGTGTACCAAACATTTCCCATTTCATATATTCTGGGTGTGTATTTTCTTTCCACTTTACATTTCGGGTTTTGGCTTTTTAACTCAATTGGATTAGTCACATGTGTCGTAGAGACACGCGCAAATAAAATATACAAGTGATTATGAAATACTAGCGTTGGTCCGTACAATGCACAGGATCATCATAGAAAATAAAAAGTAAAATACGACAAATAAACTTCAACTACCACTTTTGTATCAACCTCTTTATGAAATCATAAACTTTTGATATCATGCAACAAATCCAACATAAATTATGGTTACATATGTATTTGTACAACTATTAACTCCAAGATAAAACATGGGGATGTGAAAAAATCTATGAAAATGGAGTTTAAAAATTAAAATGAAGATTGAATTTGAGATATAAATTTTAAAAAAGAAGTTTATACAGGTCGAGAAATATAGACATGTTTTTTTATCAGATATAGTTTAACACATTTAGAGAGAGAGAGAGAGAGCGCGCATTTTGGTGATGAAGATATAAATAAGATTGAGAATGTAGGAGGGAAACAAATACTAGAAATAATAAAAACATGGGTGCCCTTACTAATTAATTTATTAAACAATAAAAAATATTTTACATAAAAATATGGTGCCCTAACTAAAAATCGAGACTGCCCTTACCAGCTCCCGTAAACATAGCTCTATCATTATGTCTATTTATTTGTTGAAAATTATATTTTAACTGATCAGTACTTGGGACTTTATAGTATAACTACGTCTATAAACTAATAATATTGGGATAAGCTAAATTCTATTAATTTAGAGAGATAACAATTTATCGATAAATTAATAATTATTAATTTATTGATAATATGGTACCGTTTTCACACAAAGAAGCACTCAGAGCATTAATGGCACTACAAAACTTCATGTTGCAATACGAGAATACAATTCTAGGACTAAGGCTACAACCGAGCACGAAATTTTCGAGTCGAAAAATTCTGTTTTGGCACTTAAAAATGAATTTCGAATTCTTAAAATTTTTGGATAGGAGTTGTTTTGAGATTTCTAAAAATTCCAAAATTCCATTTAATTATTTCCAAAAATTTTGAAAATCTTCTGAAAATTTCCAAACTTGCCTTACATCATTAGTCCTACATCGATGGGCAAGGAAGCAGAATGAGAAATGTGAGTCTATAAATAAGTCCCAAGCTAGTAGTACCACATTAGTCCCAAGTTAGTAGTAACTTACATCGAAAAATTCTGAAGTTTTTCGAAGTTTGAAAACTTTGAAATTTCTGAAAATCCCGAAATTTTGAAATCGGATATGAAAATGAGATTTTTGAAATTTTGGAATTTTATTTTTATTTTATTTTATTTTTTATTTTTATTTTATTTTATTTTTTTAAAAGTGCTATTTCCGATCCGTTCCGACTGAAACACACCCCTACCCAGGACTTTTGGGCGCACTACGACAATTAGAGATGTGATTCTACTACATTTGAATTTCAACAAAAGACAAGCTATTCTTGATTCATATTTTAAGAAAACCTCATAGTCAATGCTTTGTTAAGAAAACCTCATAGACAAGCTAGTCTTGATTCATTTCAATCTTAAAATTTAGTTTTTGAATGCTTTATTAATTTTGCTGTAAGCAATAGTTGTGTAACACACGTACCTGGAAAAAGGTTTGGTTATTATCTTAATATGTATTAAATTGTATAATTAGTGTATATTATGGAATAAGGGGAGGCTTTAGACTCGCCCGTATGAAAAGCATTCATAAAAGAGCACTATTTGGAAAAGTCCCCAGTGAGGTGGGACAGATAATGAAGTGGGACCCAGTGAAGGGCCCGAATAAAATTAATGTGCATTTTATCTGTTAAGTGCATTTTATATGATTACATGGATATTTGCTAAGTTGCTTCCATATCATATTGTTATATGTTAGCATTTGGTATTAGTTTGGATATCCAAATAAGGGTATAACTGAAAAAAAAAATTGATAATTAGTAGGTGCAATAACAATTTCACAAAATATTTGGGACCATGTTGGGACCTATACGAAACTTAGACAAATACTCATGAGATAATTGGGTAGTTAATGGAATGCTTGGGAGATTTCATAATAAGAACTTAAGAGTTCGGAGGGTGTAATCAAAAAATGGGAGAAATGAGGCTTTAACACCTCATGTAAAGTTGCATGGGTGTGTGTGTATGTGTCAAAAGAGAGAGGAAGACTCTCATTTATAGAAAATAAAGGAAAAATAGAGAGAGAGAGAGAGAGAGAGAGAGAGAGAGAGAGAGCTTGGAGAGGGAGAACAGAGAAACCGTCACCGACGACGTCTTCTGCCGTTTCGTCGCCGCCCGTCGTCCAATTCGTGAACCGAAGCCGTTTCGAATTCGTGGAGGTGAGACGATCATTTTCGTACCTTTAATTTATGCTTTAATCGTCGTAATTTTGATAGCTCACGTTACTCGGTGACACGCGGTTGCCGAGCGGTTGCCGAATTCTTGTAGGATTCATTTTGGAGTAGAAATTGAGCTTAAATTTGGTGCAATTCAACATTTTCTAGCTTAATTTGGGTATAATCTTGCTAAGGCGAGTTTTCTAACTAACAATGGTTGTGGTTTAACTTGTTCATTGCTTCAATTATTGATAGAAGTTGTAAATTTATACTTAGAAGTTATAAAATTGCTAAATCATGCCTAAACATGTCAATTATATGAAAAGTTGTCACGTTACGTGATTATGTGTTTATGTGGTATTTAATGAATACCGGGAAAATAATTCATTGTTGGGAGTAATAAAAGAGGAGAAGAGGAAGAATTCGATAAATACGGAAGTCTAAGGAATAGAAGTGACCACGGGACCACCAAGGGAAGGTCTACGAGTCTGAATGAATCATCGAACCGGTAGTTCGGTGAATACATTCATGATTATGTGTTCATTTGTAGCATTTGCATATGTTAAACATTCAATCATGTTTAGATTGCTCACTAAGCGAAATGCTTAAGAAAATCGTTTTCCTTTTTCTGTTATGGTAAATAACAACCACCGCAGGTACGGAGCAATATCTGGAGAGGAAGTAGCGTGCCCGGGAATGGGGGCGAGATTTGGGACTTGTAATTATGTTTATTACTTGTAATATAGTATAACTTGTGGGTTAGTGACTTTAACTTGTGATGTAACACATGTTGATAGTTGAGTTGTAGTTGAACTCGAAAATTTTATGTAAACCTCCTGTGTTGTGGTTGATCTTGTGTATAAGTTGGTTATGGTTGAACTCTTCTCCGGCAAGACCGGGTTGTGTGGCAAATGTTTTGGAATGAATATCAATGGTAACATGATGTTAGTTATGGTTTTGAGTCCATTCCGAATAGGTTCATGTATGGTGCTAGCTTGTTAAGAGTTGAGTTCAAAAGAAACTTGTTTGATTTCAAAAGAGATGAGTTCATGGGTTGCCTTGATTCTATTGAGGTGATGTACATGTTTTATATGCTTGGTTTAAGTTTGGAGAAGCTTGGGTATGTATTTTAAATATTTTCTCAAAGTCTCATGAAGTTTGGTTTGACTTAGAGTTCATTTCAACAAGTCTTAGGGAAAATGCTATTTTTGGATGAAGATTTTGTTTCAAAAACTTGTCTTGATCCACATGTTATGGTAACTATAGTTTCAAGATGGTTGGGAATGTTTTTGAGTATTGAGATAAAGGTTTTGAAGAGTTTTTCCCAAGTCCAATATGGTTTGATTTGGTTTTGAGTATGTTTAAAACTTGCAGCAGGGATAAATGCTGCTAAAAATCAGGTTTTGCAGGAACCGGATCGATTCGGCTCTTGAGCGAATCGATCTGAAGCTTCTGGAGGAACCATAAATGTCAATCTGTTAAAACCGGATCGATCCGGTTTTGGGGCGGATTGATCCGCATGTCAAATTTTAGCCAGACGGTTTTTACGAAAACGGACATAACTCTCTTTAGAAAATTCGGATTCGCGCGCCATTTTTTGCGTTGGAACCGGGACTCAAAGACTTATCGTTTGGTATAAAATTTTCTATACTTTATTAATGACCATTTTGCCCTTGGGGTTGTTTTTGTCACCACAAAGTTCTTTTATTTCGTTTAACACACGTGTTTTTTAGTAATTCGCGTGTTTCTTTGTTAATTTGTATAGTTGAGCACTTGTAGCATTGTTACACATGTCCTAATCCGCATGAGGCGGGTTAGGGTGTGACAAGTTATTAGATTCGGGGTGTGAATGGGAGCTTATGATAGCTCAAGGAAATTATAAGGATCACCATGAACCGGCTCAATGCACAGAGAAAGGTTTGGAACATTAAGTTACAAGTTTTTGGCAGAGGGTTTTCGACCGATTGACGGGTCAACGGTCATATGGAGTTTTTAAACATTTCTAGCAGAGAGTTGATGTTGTCAAAATTAAGTTCTTATTTAACCCTATTAAAATGTAGTACAATGGAAATAGGGTGTCGAGTCCACATGGATTGATACAAGAATAACGTTTTGAAAGTTTAGTAACTAATTATAATGCTCAAAAGAAAGAAGTAAGAAAAGATGATGAAAAGGAATAAAAATGACTTTGCGTCTTGTGGCTTTTTGTTTGGTTTTTGGAGGAGAAAAGGGGAAATAAATACTAATCTATAAAGTAATAGGTTGGGATCATTCCCCCCCCAATCTTGGGTCACAACAAGATGAAATGGACTAGTGTTTCAAGCACATTCTAGGGTAATACTTCATTGTGGCATATTATCAAACACAAGGAGTGCATCTATGTGAAAGATGAAGGAAGCTTTGAAATTTCCATAGAAATGGATTTGAAGCTAACGATTGACTATCAAGGATGCATGACATACAAGATGAAGCCTCTATACCTTCAAATATGAATGATTTGTACACCCTACACTAACTAATATACTTGGTGGACAAATCACCTATGAAGCCTTCAAAAGATAGAATTTAAAATCCAAAAGTTTGAACAATCAAAGATGCTTGACATCAAAGATGAAGACCCCAAGTTATAAATCCCATACACAACATTTATCAAACACATAGAGTGCAAAATACAAGGTTACATAATATTCCATATGAAATACATAGGGTAGAATTCAAAGTCTAAGTTTTGACAATAAAAAATGCAATACAAAGAATATGAAGCCCCTAGTTTGGAATCCTACACAAATGAACCCTAGAAATGCTACAACACTAAATCCAAGAGTTCATGATCCACAACCTAAGTAAATCTAACTAATAATAGAAAGCATAGCAATATCATCAAAATAGAAGAGATAGAAAATATACATAGCCATTAAAACTTCAATCCAAGCTTCAAGTTTATACAAATGAAGAAGAAATGGAAGGGAACCCAAGTGGGTTCCCAAAAATGAGAGAAGAAGAAGAAGAAGAATGTTGGAATAAAAACACAAGAGAGAATATTATCCCAAAAAATCCTATCTCTTTCTATTTATACAAAATCCACATAATGGCAAGCTTGTAATTAAAAAGGGGGCAAAACACAGCAGGGGCGGATCGATCCGTGGCTTGTGGCCGGATCGATCCGACATTCCAAAACGCAAGCAGAATCTCCGTCCAAAATCGCGGATCGATCTGCGTGTAAAAGCCGGATCGATCCGGTTTAGCGAGAAGACGTCTCCAGGTCCCTGGGTAGTAGCGGATCGATCCGCCTTAAGAACCCGGATCGATCCGATTTTGCAGAGTGGTGATTCTTTCCCTTTTTCATGAGGTTAGAACCAAAATTCTTGGTTTCAACTTTGAACAAGTTCCCAATTCCTACAGGAAAGAGTCTTTTATTAGCAACAAGTGAACAAAAAACAAGATCAACAGAAGTAAAATTTATCCATTAAATCTCCCAGTATAAGTGATAATTCGTGTCCAATAAGGGTAAAATCATGAAGTTAAGAATGCAATATTGGATACGAATCAAGGGTGTCACAGCCCGGTCCCACAATAGCAGAATCGGAGCCCGTGGCACGCCACTGAGGCTACTCCAATTCATTAATGTTCCCAAAAGAATTAGTTTTAAGAAAATGCAGCGAAAAAATAAAACAAATCATTTAAGAACAAGCTGTCCAGTCGATTGGATGTCGACTGGGTCGGGGCTTCAGACGACTGACTTGGAGTTGCAAAGAACAAGAAAATCCCCAAGTGCCACCGGCAATCGACTGACTCCTCTTTCTAGTCGACTGATGCCTTAAATGTTCACTCGACTGGGCTCGTCTGGTCGATTGAACCCATCCTAACAGAATGTCCAATTTTCGTGCAGAAACCAGTCGACTGTTTCTTAGGGATTAGTCGACTGAAGTCCTGAAAAAATGAAGGGAAATTTACTTAACACAGGGGTCCAGTCGACTGACTCCCGGTCCAGTCGACTTTTTTCTAATAGCAGCTCATTAGTGCAGAATTTCCAAGTTTAAAAGTTTTTTGAAATCAACCAAGGACCAAACACAGACTCCAAACTCACACTGAAGTGATCTTAACTGGATTAAAATACTACGAAAACATAATTACAAAGGATTACCATTTATTACAACATTAAGAATCCATTCTGTTGGCCCAAATGTGGAAACCTTAGAGAGAGGGGGGGGGGGGGGGGGGGGGGTGAATAAGGTTTTAGCGGAATTTAACCTTTTAAAATTTTAATAGCAAATTAAACACAATCACAAGCAATTATGTAAAGAGATAAGGGAAGAGAAACTTGCAAACCAATTTTTCAAGTGGTTCGGCAATCGCACCCCGCGGCCTACGTCCACCCCTCAAGAACACCTCTTGAGGATTCCTTAATCCGATCTACTTACGGGTGTAGGCCAAACCGTTTCCCGGAGCACTTACGGGTGTGCACCAAACCGTTACAAGAGCCTATGATCTCTCCCAAAGAAGAACACCTCTTCTTTGCACACAAGGGTTACTAACCCTCACTCTTTACAATTGATTTTGATACAAATTGAACTCTCTTTATAGAGTGGATAATACAATTGAAAGCTCACTACAATTCACTCTCTCAAAGATTACAATTGAAGGCTAGAGCAAATTGATAGACTCACACAACTAGGGCTCAATTGTGAATGATTAAGAATCAACAAGTTGTGTGATTGAAATAGATGTTTTCCAATTGATTGATCAACATAAAATGGTGTGGGAAAACATGTATTTATAGGCCAAGAAAGATTATAGCCGTTGGTGGTAAGTTTGGTAATTAAAAGCCCCTTTAAAAACTAGCCGTTATGCCTTTTCAGGTCGCTTCAGTCGACTGGAACATGAAGCAGTCGATTGGTCCTTGAAGCAGTCGACTGAGATGTGTTTACAGAGGGTTCTGTTTGCATTCTGCTCACTTCGGTCGACTGCATCAGGCCCTCAGTCGACTGCACCCTTCAGAAATCAGTCGACTGGTTTTCTGCTGGTTTTGGCAGACTGACACCTCTTCACTAAAACGGCCATAACTCCCTCTACAAAATGAATTTTTGAGATCCGTTTGATGTTTTGGAAACTAGATTCAAATACCTTTCCAACCATATAAAACTCAACATCTAATTATTCTACAATTGGTTGGGGCATTGCTTTAAAGATGACCCATTTAAAATTTATTTCCAAAACTTTAACTTTTAGCATTTGTTTGAGCCCCTAAGAGTGTGAGATCAAGATGCCTTACAATGATGGTCCTAGACTTCAACCAAGGATGAAAAATCTTCAAGTATTCAAGCTTGATCCTTGTTGAGCTCCTTGTAATCTTGATCTACATCAATTGAACCTCATGCACACAAAGATGTTAAAACATTGATACAATATTAATACATGAGATTATATGAGCATAAAAATGACTATGATAATAACAAAGAATGAAACAATATGAATCATGTACTTATCATAGCATATTTAACATCATCAAAACATAATTAAACATGCCTTAATAAACCTTAAGGCTAACAATCTCCCCCTTTTTGATGATGGCAAACAACCAATGAAGAATATGCCAATATAAGCACATTTGGTCTCTCCCCAATACTTCTCATATTTGGTCTCTCCCCAATACTTCTCATATTTCTCCCCCTTTGACATTATCAAAAAGATTTGGGGATAAAACATAAAGCTCCCCCTCACAATAGGCATACAAATCAAAGGCCAAAATGATACCAAAAATAAACAAATATAACCACATGTGAGCTAATGAAACATGAAAGTGCTCCCCCTAAGCATGTGCAATGATAAAAGATACCAAAAGATATGAATAGATAGCATATTCTTCCAAAAAATACCAATAATAAAGTTGGAGAGCTCAAAAACAAAAGATTCAGTCGGATCAGTCGACGCCACAGTCGACGGAATAGGGCAGAAGGTAACAGGGAGCAAAAGCAGTCGACTTAACAATGCAGAATCAAAAACTTCAAAGCCTTACACCTGAATCAGTCGACTATGTCGGGGTACCAGTCGACTGCTTTGTTCAGCAGTTCATAAAAAGACAGTACAGCAGCAAAAAAATTGAAGGATTCACAAAACATCATTTGGATCTAACCATTTTTAAAATTTGTCTAATCAAACAAAAGCAAATTGATTTGAAACAAATAAGTGTATGATATGAAATCAATTAAAACAAAATTAAGTAGAATGATGAAAACAAATCAAAACAAAATTACCTACTAATCTACCATTACCAAATCAATACTTAGCCTTTGTCCAAGCATTTCTTGGATGCTCCATTTGCCGAAGTGGTAGGAGAGGCCCTTTTCAATGTCATGAGGCAAAGATTGACAATCTCTTCACCATTTAAGTCGTCGTCCGATGATTCGCTCTCGGAACTACTATTAGTGGCCTTGATTGTCTTCTTTTTGTGTTTTTCCTCCTTGGGTGACTTCTTTCCCGATTTTTCTTTCTTTAGAAACTTTGCAAATTTTCGGGTGATCTTTGTCATTTCCTCATCCTCATCACTCTCAACATCTTTCCTCTTTTTCTTTGAGCTTGAGGATTTTAAAGCTATGTCTCCCCTTTTGGCCTCTTTCACTTCTAATTTCTTGTCTTCACTTTCGAAGACGGCCAATTCCATTTCATGAGTTATGAGAGAACCCATGAGTTGTTCCAAGTAGAGTGTTGAAAGCTCCTTTGCTTCACGAACCGCCGTGACCTTTGGTTGCCAATCCTTTGGTAAAGACCTAAGCACTTTCTCAATAATTTCTTCATTAGTATAAACTTTACTAAGGTTTTTCAAGTTATTAATAAGAATGGTAAAACGAGAAAACATATCTCCAATAGATTCATATGGCAACATTTTAAACATTTCATAAGTTTGAACAAGAAGATTTATTTTTGATTTCTTAACTTGATTAGTACCTTCATGAGCAACCTCAAGTTTATCCCAAATTTCCTTTGCGGACTCGCAAGAGGAAATTCTATTGTACTCATTAGGGTCTAATCCACAATATAAAATGTTCATTGCCATAGCATTTATTTTTATGAGTTTCTTATCGGCATTATTATACTCATCTACCGTCTTTGGAATAGAAAAACCATTTTCAATTTTTGTAGGTAGATGAGGCCCTTTGACCACGATTTGCCATAAATCAAAATCTTGAGAAATCATATAGATTCTCATTCTATTTTTCCAATAGGCATAGTTTGAGCCATTAAAACATGGTGGTCTTAATGTCGATTGACCCTCACAATAATAAATGTAAGAAGAGTCGGTTTCCATTGGATCTTTAACTCAAAATTTTTCAAAAATCTTTTGAAAAAGACGAGCCGAGGCTCTGATACCAATTGTTGGCCCAAATGTGGAAACCTTAGAGGGGGGGTGAATAAGGTTTTAGCGGAATTTAACCTTTTAAAATTTTAATAGCAAATTAAACACAATCACAAGCAATTATGTAAAGAGATAAGGGAAGAGAAACTTGCAAACCAATTTTTCAAGTGGTTTGGCAATCGCACCCCGCGGCCTACGTCCACCCCTCAAGAACACCTCTTGAGGATTCCTTAATCCGATCTACTTACAGGTGTAGACCAAACCGTTTCCCGGAGCACTTACGGGTGTGCACCAAACCGTTACAAGAGCCTATGATCTCTCCCAAAGAAGAACACCTCTTCTTTGCACACAAGGGTTACTAACCCTTACTCTTTACAATTGATTTTGATACAAATTGAACTCTCTTTATAGAGTGGATAATACAATTGAAAGCTCACTACAATTCACTCTCTCAAAGATTATAATTGAAGGCTAGAGCAAATTGATAGACTCACACAACTAGGGCTCAATTGTGAATGATTAAGAATCAACAAGTTGTGTGATTGAAATAGATGTTTTCCAATTGATTGATCAACATAAAATGGTGTGGGAAAACATGTATTTATAGGCCAAGAAAGATTATAGCCGTTGGTGGCAAGTTTGGTAATTAAAAGCCCCTTTAAAACTAGCCGTTATGCCTTTTCAGGTCGCTTCAGTTGACTGGAACATGAATCAGTCGACTGGTCCTTGAAGCAGTCGACTGAGATGTGTTTACAGAGGGTTCTGTTTGCATTCTGCTCACTTCGGTCGACTGCATCGGGCCCTCAGTCGACTGCACCATTCAGAAATCAGTCGACTGATTTTCTGCTGGTTTTGGCAGACTGACACCTCTTCACTAAAACGGCCATAACTCCCTCTACAAAATGAATTTTTGAGATCTGTTTGATATTTTGGAAACTAGATTCAAATACCTTTCTAACCATATAAAACTCAACATCTAATTATTCTCCAATTGATTGGGGCATTGCTTTAAAGATGACCCATTTAAAATTTATTTTCAAAACTTTAACTTTTAGCATTTGTTTGAGCCCCTAAGAGTGTGAGATCAAGATGCCTTACAATGATGGTCCTAGACTTCAACCAAGGATGAAATATCTTCAAGTATTCAAGCTTGATCCTTGTCGAGCTCCTTGTAATCTTGATCTACATCAATTGAATCTCATGCACACAAAGATGTTAAAACGTTGATACAATATTAATACATGAGATTATATGAGCATAAAAATGACTATGATAATAACAAGGAATGAAACAATATGAATCATGCAATTATCATAGCATATTTGACATCATCAAAACATAATTAAACATGCCTTAATAAACCTTAAGGCTAACACATTCTATGATTCTAAGTTAAACATAGCCAAAAGTCATAAAATTCTTATTACAATAAGTCTATATCCAAAACTACCAAATAAACATAATAAGTCGCCTTCTACAAGAACTCCCAAACCCACGTGCTCACTTCTGCGAATCCTCACCGGCATTAACACCTGAAATGGTTATTTGAATAACCACACATATTCGATTTGTTTAAGCCGACACTTAGTGAATAAAACAACGTATGCACATAAATGATAAACATGCTCGCATTTACATCTCTACATTTCATACTAGTCTCTGGATTCTCACGTGTACGTTCCATGCTCCTAATCCGCGACTCCTCGCCAATAAGTCCACGTTAAAAGGTAAGACCCACAATTGATTTCTTCAATCGTGCAACCTTAATGCCTATATCGGCTCCACAAGATGGATTGGTAACCACGTGTTCCTTTGAATAATAACTCAACATGTTTAAATCACATATCACCATGCTTTCGGTAATCAAAACATTTCACCATGCTATTGGGCCTATGTATCAATATAATCGCCCAATATAAACCACACAATATATATCTATAAACTAACACATGCCTTTTATATCAAACATGAATGCATGTCAAGAAATCATTCCAAAACACATAGTTGAATCACTCACCTCCGATTTACGCTCTTAAACTACGATCCAAAGAAAACCTGCGTACAAAGAACGTGTAGAAGTCCGTCTAGTATAATTCCTATCGATCAGAAATCCAATTATCAACTTTTATGAAAATTTCTAGAAAATTACTTTTCTGAAAACTTATCCAAACAAATCCTAATAGATATCAAAACGACGTTCTTACCTCGAAAAGTTCAAATATGAAATCTGAGAGAAAACAAACGGATAGAAGGTCGTTGTTTGGCATCGTGAAGATCGAAGCTTCCAAATCCCCCTTATTTGGCCTCTCTAGAGATTTAGTTTAAAACTTTAAAAAATGAAACATCTCATCTCTATCTATATATAGGCACAACTCTCACGAATTGTGTTTACCTCCCCACGAGTTTTCAAAACTCCTAATCAGTCTATGAAACTTTCTACACAGCTAATTCATAGCTTCACAAGTGAAACTTCAAAATTATAAAAGTTTCCAACTAAGTTCCGTTTGGTTGCTAAAACGCAAGGTTCTACATGATTTTACGAAATTGCTAATTAGCCTACTAAATTTATAGCGTGTTAATTCGTCCTCACCAGGACACTGAAATTAACAATAGAAATATATTCTAAACTAGAAACTAATACAGATAGTAAAATGCACAGGTAAACATTTATATTCAGATAAACATTTAAGGCATTCCACAATGACTGTCTCAGTCTCGGAGAGACATCACAACATCAAACATTCACTCTGCATAGTCTCAAAGGGTTCTCACACAGACACCCAAATCGACTCGTGAGTCAAAACTCACTCACACATGTGCCAAAATACACATCACATCACATTATCATGCATGACAATGTAATGAAATGCAATAACACAATTACGGGTGTTATAGAGGGCCATTCGACTGGTCGACCAGACCCGTTTGATCAGTCAACCGGACCCAGTTTGTGAAGAATTGCAACTTTTCATGTAGAAACTTAAAATTTGTTTGAACTTTATCTGTTCTAATAGCTGATAAACGTCTATATACCAATATATATGTAGTGTATAGTTATTGGGACACAACCATTTGTGTAGAGAGGCATATCTTACCCATTAGACACTTCTATATATGTCACAGCCCGATCCCATAATAGCAGAACCGGAACCCGTGGCACGCCACCGAGGCTCTTCCTATTCATTTCAAAGTTGTAGTAGCAGAAAAAGAACTTTAAAGATTACAACGAGTAGTCGCTCTTTTGAAACAATACTCCTGAAGTTGGTAAAATTCATATAAATTTGAAAACATAATTATATTTTGAAACGAATGAATTTATATTCAAAGGGGTCCCAAAGGTGCCCTAAGAACCAATCAAAACATTTAAATAAGTTGCGGAAGGGGTATAAAACATTTTCATACAGGGGTCATTTCGACCGGTCGAGATGTCCTGTACGACCGGTCGGATGACCCCTCGGTAATAATTCTTCACAGCAGAGGGCACTTCGACCGGTTAAACTGTCTCCTTCGACCGGTCAAATGAGCTCTTAACAGCAATCCTTCTTGCACTAGGATATTGCCTAAGGTCAAGCGACTCCTACGATCGTAACATACCTCAACATTAAATCAAGACATAAGGTCGACAAGTAAAACATTTCAAAACGTGAACTCCAGGTTCAGATTCATAATATCTTAACCAACCAAACCATGGTTTTAAAGTCAATACAAAACGTAGTTCTAGTTTACTCGAAAGTGATTCCTTACAAAGTTTGGAAACAGAATAAAATATACACAAGACTATTAGCCATTTCTATTACAAGTTCCTTAACAAAACAAATGAAATAGACGATTCAATTACAAAACTATGGGATAAACATGTCAAGTCATCTTCTAAGTGAACTCCCAAGCCCATGTGCTCACTTATGTGATTCCTCGCTGGCATTAACACCTGAAATGGTTATTTGAATAACCACACATAATCGATTTGCTTAAGCTGACGCTTAGTGAATAAAACAACAAATGCACATGAATGATAAACATGCTCGCATTCACATCTTTACATTTCATACTAGTCTCCGGAGTCTCACGTGTACGTTCCATACTCCCAATCCACGACTCCTCGCCAATAAGTCCACGTGAAAGGGTAAGAACCACGATTCTTCTCTTCAATCGTGTAACCTTAATGCGTGTATCGACTCCACAAGATGGCTCAGTAACCATGTGCTCCTTTGACCTAAATAACAACTCAATATGCTCAATTCACTTATCACCATACTTTCGGTAATCAAAACATTTCACCGTGCTATTGGGCCTACTTAACAATATAATTGCCCAATATGAACCACGCAATACATATCTACAAACTAACACATGTTGTTCATACAAAACATGAAAACATGTTAAGGAGTCATTCCAAAAAACACAGTTGAATCACTCACCTCCGAAGAACGCTCTTATAATTTAATCCGAAGAAACTCGTGCACAAAGAACGTGCAGAAGTCTGTCTAGTATAATTCCTATGGACCAAAAGTCCAAATATCAACTTTTATGAAAAGTTCTAGAAAATAAATTTTCGAAAAACTTAGCCAAACATGGCCTAATAGGTATCAAAACGAATCGAGGAGCTTGAATATGAAATTTGGGAGAAAACAGACGGACAGAAGGTCGTCGTTTGGAGTCGAGAAGCTCAAAGCAACTATATCTCTCTTTGGCCCCTTTTTTGAAAACTTAGGTAAAGACTTATAAAAATTATGAAAGTCATCTCTAACTATATATAGGCAACATTTCCAGAAATTGCGTTTACCTCCCCGCAAGTTTTCAAAACTCCTAATTAGTCTCTAAAACTTTCTACACAGCTAATTCATAGCTTTATAAGTGGAACTTCAAAATTATAAAAGTTTCCGACTAAGTTCCGTTTGGTTTCTAAAACGTAAGTTTCTAGATAACTTTTACGAAATTGCTAATTAGCCTACCAAATTAATAGCTTGTTAATTCATTCTCACCAGGATACTAAAATTAACAATATAATTAAATTTTAAACCATAAATAATATAGATATATAGTGAAATACACAGGTAAACATTTATTTTCAGGTAAACATTTAAGGTATTCCACAGTGACCGTCTCATACTCGGAAAGACGTCACAACATCATAGCACTCAATTAACACCGTCTCAATGGGTTCCCTAACACAGATACCCAAATCGACTCGTGAGTCAAAACTCACTCTCACAGATGTCATAAGACACAACACATCACATTATCATACATGACAATGTATTGAAATGCAATAACCCAAATGCGGGTGTTATAATATATACTATGTATAGTTATCTATTTTGAAGTAACTTTAATTTTTAGATTTTATCTTCTCTTTTTCATCTATTCTAGAGTCAATTGAGAGTAATTTATATGCGTATATCTTGCAGAACAATTGAAGTTTAGTTGTACTTCAATTGTTAGATCGTAGTATCCTCAAGAACAAGACGTCGTAGTTCATAAAACAATAGTGTGTGGAACGTAAACTTGTTTTTCGGACAACGTATTCATACGTGCTTCGATCTTAAGTTTAGTCACTGTTCATTAATTTCACATCCATCGTATCCAACAATAGTATGTGATATTATTGACCATGGATATCACATTGACCACGGATACATCATGTGTTACTAACTCTTAAATCATTTGATAACTAATTTTGGAATTCAAATTTAAAAACCATTATATTACTCTTTTCTGAAAATCCAAATCCCATAAAACATATCCTTCACCATTAACAGCCATCATATATGACTTGCTTCCTATTTTCTTGCACCTAAATTTCTTTTCGTATTTACTAGTTATTTCTGTGTCCATTGCCATGTTATGAACTTATGGGTTGGCAAACCCATGGAAAGTGAGGTTGTTTTGGCCAGCACACCACTATAATTATAGTTTCGATTAAACTTGACGCATGGAGAAAAAGAAATTAAATAATTCATCCGAAATTTCTTGCCTATTACCAGTATACGGGTTTGCAAACCCATTTTCAATTTGAATGTTGTCACCACCACTCAATTGCAAACAGATAACTCTTGGGGCACATAAGAATCTCACATAAACAAGATACATAAACCATAATGTGTCTATCTCTCTCCTGACGGGGTCCACTGATACTGTGGGATCGACAGTATCTGTGAGGTCCACAGAGGAGAGAGATAGACACATAAAGTCTATATATCTTGTTTATGTGAGATTCTTATGTGCCCCAAGAGTTATCCAGGAGAGACCACTTTAATCATCTTTGAGTTTATATTAAACTCAAGGAATAGAGGGAAAATGGGTGGGGGGGGAAGGTCATGTAGCCCACATCATGTAATCTAAGGTAAACGCTTATGTGAGTTATGGAATTGGGTTTTGACTAAGGGTGTATGCCATTCACGGCGGGTTTATGGATGTTTGAGTTTGACTTATTTATTAATTAAACAAACTTGAAATTTAAGCATAAGCATAGCTTGTTAAACGAGCTTAAAAATCAAGGAGTAATATTTGGGGCACTAATAAATTCCATTAACACTCACACCTACTTCTATCTCTTTCCTAGTGGCATTGTGGGGTCCACAGTGAACCCAAAGTGGCACTATGAAACAGATCGAGTGTCGGTGTGAGTGTTAGTAGAATTTGTTAGTGCCCCTAGCATTGTCGAAAATCAAGTTTGATATTGACTCATACAACGAGTTGAGTTCATATATCCTCGAAAATTAAATAGTTTCACAAATGAATGTATATAACAAATCATTATACAACATCTTTATTAAGTTCATTCACGAGTCTAAAAATATAGCCTTGAGTTTCATTTTATTTAGAAACGAGCTGAACCGAGTCGAGTTGAGACTTACCTTTATGATTATCGAACATATTCCCGAGGCTTGTACAACGGGTTAGCCCTAGTTGTCGTCTCTGTGACATATGATACTGGAATAAGTATTCCATGAGTCCGTCACATGTGTGACGGATTCATGGGAACCGTTAGATCATGATAGGGTTCACGTGGAACCCACACATCCAACGGTTCCCATTAATATAACACACATGTGACGGACTCATGGGATAGTTTCTCATGATACCGAGTTTAGGCCGACCCGACGTTTTGCCGCCCATGTTTTAATGGCTGAAAAAACAAAGAGAGGAGAAAAAAAAAATGTTAAAAAAACGATGAAAATACAAAAATGCACATGGAGTGAAGCCTGTGAAGGTTTAGCAACCAAGCACACAAAAAGCCCAATCCGAGGCTCCGAGCAACGGAGACAAAAAACTTTCGTTGCATCGCATAAGCCACGTGTTACTCCAACCACCGAGTCTTCCTGTGCCCCCACTCCTCTCATCCCCCAAACGGGCCAAACCCAAACCCATGACAAAAAACGAAAGTGGCCCCCACTTCCTCTCCTCCACTAGTCTTTCTCTCTCTAAGCATTGTTAACTGCCACTCAGCTCTCTCTCTCTCTCTAACCGACGGAGTTCCGCCATTATTATTTTTCTCAGCCGTTCTTCCAGCAATTTTAATTCTCTCTCTCTCTCTCTCTCTCTCTCTCTCTCTCTCTCTTCACTCACTCTCTCTCTCTCTATATCTATCTATCTATCTATCTATCTATCATACATACATACATACATACATATATTTCATTGGGAATTCTTCTCATTCCGAGTTACTCTCCATAATTCCCCTCTCTAATCTGGGGACACTTCCGACCATTCTCTCAACTATTATTCCAGCAATTTTGGTCCAAACACACACACACACACTATATATATATATATGTTATTTATTTCACACTGTTTATATAACTGCGTTGGTTTGAAATTCAATTTCGTTCTCTCTCCACCGATTCCGCCATGGACGCAGCTTATCAGCTGGTCTATTGCGGAGTCGAGCCACTCCGTCGAACGTTGCCTCATCGCACTTTCTCTTCCTCATACTCGAAGAAGACAACAATTCACCGGTCATTTCCAACCGCAATTAGGGTTCGGAGCCGAAGAGCTGGGGTGCGAGCTGTCGCAACCGATCCCAAACCAACCGACACCGCGCCGTCACGATCGTCGCCACCAAAAGTTGTCAATGGATCTCCAAGGTCCCCTTCCACAAAAGCGGTCAACGGAACTTCAATGGTGAACTACTGAACTATACTCTTTTTTGGGGATTTCTTTGATCAATGAGATCAACCCTTTGTTTGGTTCCTGAGAAAGCCAGCTAACACAATTATATATGTGTGTGTGTGTGTGTGTGTGAGAGAGAGAGAGAGAGAGAGAGAGAGAGAGAGAGAGAGAGAGAGAGAGAGAGGTTTTGGGGGGAATTTTTAGTCTTTTGTATTATTAGTTGGGCGAACTTCCATTTTCTCGGTTTCTGACCAATAGTTTTTTTTTTTTGGTGGTTGTGATTTTCCTGCAATCGTAAACAATTTTTTTTTAGCAGAGTTCCAATTGAACTGTGGCTCCTCTGAATACGAATTTGCAATCTGTTCTAAGTGATTAAGTTAATCTCTTTTTGATTGATGGAGTTCTTGTTTGTTTTACTGAGAGCTTGAAGTTAAAAATGGCAGAGAATAGGAAATGTTTCAGAGGAGATCAAGCGAGTTAGAGCACAGATGGAAGAAAATGAAGACTTGGCAATACTTATGAAGGGGCTTAGGGGTCAAAATTTACAGGATTCCCAGTTTGCTGATGACAATGTTCAGCTTCGTCTAGTTGAGGTTTGTCACTGATTTTAATTGCACATTGTATCAGCTACTGGAGAAATTTGACTTTCTATTTTTTTAGTTGTCTTATTTTTGCCAATTGTTATGTTGAACATGCAAGTTTGAATTGAGTTATTGTTCCATGAAAAATTGTGATGGTTTGCTAATGTGCTTTTGGATTGGCAATCTGTTCAAATTATGGGTCATTGGCTGTTAGAATGTATTAATCACCATCATAGCAATTACAAACTCCAATTATGTAAATTACTCAGTGATCTACTGATTTGTGGCCCCCATAAATCCCGTTTTGGGGGAATAGGAAACCAACCTGATTTGGAGGTTCTATTCATTGTAATTCTCTATATGTTTGAAAAATGTGTCTTCTGGTTTGATCAAGGGTTTCTCTATCTTTTTCCTTCAATCATCCTTAATTTCCTAACTTCCTATTAACTCAACTCCAAGGGATAGGAAACCTGGCCAGCACATCACTTCTTGATGTGGGAGGTCTTGTGTGTTTCAATAACCCCCTTGGGACCACTCCTTTTGGTTCAATCCTGTAAATGCCTGATGCATGTGGGAAGGGGGAACTACATGTGTCTGGGTGGATTATGAGGGTGCTCAAAGAGGCCTGGATACCATCTCGTTATAAGGGAAAAAGAAAAGCAAAAAGAATTCATGATAAAATCAATTCATGAATATTCATTGATTTGAGTACTCAAATACATATGCCTCCACAAATGGGCAGTGTTGCGACTTGACACTCTTGTTCATATACTCGTACTCATTACATGTGCATCGTGATCAATAAATAAGTTTATGGTTCATGTAGATTTTTGCACTGTTAAAACTTAAAACCTTAATGCTTGGAAATTCCCGTTCAAAAATTCAGTGTACACTGTGTACTACAGATTTGCTCAGGCCAGGATTTAACTTTTAAGTGAGAAGGGCTACTGTAAGGCAATGACAGTTTGATAACCATCAGAGCAAGTAAACCAATTCTGGCTTTCAGCTGAGCACAGGGCTGGAATTTTTTTAAATATTGACAACTTAGTAAAACTTTGTGAAACCCATTCTAACACCTAGCAGGATATGCACACGTCTTCCAGTGTTTAATGTTCTTCGGGCTATTTCGGTAAATCTTGGTCTGATATGGACACACTATTAGTATTGGTTTCAGATAGTCAAGTTCCATGTTTCCGGGGGTATGTTTTACCCTTTGGTTGACTTGAGAGTGAATGAGTCTGATGATAAATGCGAATCACTGGGAAATAGTCTTTAGATGCTATTGAAATTCTGTGAAGAAAATTGAGCTTTCAATGGAAAATATAGTGAAATTTGACTGGGAAGTTTACATATGATAGAAGCCAGTGGCTGAGATGTTCTGTTAGAAGCTAAGCTTATGTCATACACTTCCTAGATGGATTGTTGATGATTTTTTGTGTATGTGCGAAGCATTCTTGTTGGAATGTCTGTTTCTCTTTTAAGGAGTTGTTACATGGTCATAGCATGCGCTACTTTGTGCTTCTTCAGGTTGATGAAAGCAGCGAGTTTTTGCCTTTGGTGTATGATCCTGATACCATCTCTGCATACTGGGGGAAACGGCCACGTTCTGTTGCTACGCGTATTGTCCAATTACTGTCTGTTGCTGGCGGTTTTCTTTCACATATTGCCTTGGATGTGATAAACAAGAAGGTGAAAGAGGTGAGTTGTGATGGTTTGTTTTCCAAAGGTTTGAAAAATGTTCGCTGAAGATAGATTTTTGGTAATGAACTGTTGTTAGGGCCCTGTTTAACAATGTTTTCCTATTTTACTTTTCAAGTTTTAACAACACTCAGGTTTATTAGAAACTGACGATGTCCCAAAATGCTTGTCTTTCGACTTAACCCATCTTCTTCATTTTCTAGTGACTGTACTACCTTACTTCTAGCTTTTGCTAACGGAAAATGGCTTTAAAACCTGAGAATATGTATCACTCTTAGTGTTGTATGAGACTGTGACGCAAGACACTCGAATAAAATATGAATATGGATGGAAAATTGATGAATAATTAAAGAACAAGAAGAAAAAGATAGATTCTTGGAGTCCACCAAGAAAAAGAGAAGAACTCTTGGAATCCACCAAGATCTATTGGAGTCCACCAATACCTTGAAAGCTCTCAAAGAAAAAAACTCAAAATTATTTATTCATCATCATAAACTGTCGAATACAATTTTGTACCACCGTACTTATAGCTAAATAAAAGTCTCCTAATTTATGGAAACTCCCTAAAAGATATAGCAAAATTAAAATCTCCTAATTTGAGAAATCTGATAAGATTTCCTAGAGATATAGTTTCCTAAAGATAAAATTTCCTAATATATATTATTCCTTATATAAAGATTCCTACTATATGGAAATAAATAAAATAACTAAATACAATTGCCTCCCGGGTCAAATATGTAAATCACAAAATTGCCATTTTGTTCCCTATCAACTCTCCTTGTCTATGAAAAACTCGACTCCAGCGAGTTAGTAGGATGGTTAAGCTGGGAAGAATGAAGAGCGCTCGCATAATGACAAACTTTTTGAAAATGAGCAAATGTTAGGTTCAAGACTGTAGAAAGCATCACTTCATTCGGACCGCAAGGGAAGACAACATGAACTCCACATGAAAATCCAAATTAGTAACCGTATTTAATAACAAGTAAAATAAATTTGCTTTTAGCTCCGTTGGAGGGTTACTACAAACATGGTTAGATGGTGGAGTAGGTGGGGAAACAAGGAGCATAGTCTCCGTTTTGCTTTGAGAATTCAATGGTTGGGGTGGGGTAGACTGTGGGTGCGAGGGGACAGGCGACGGAGGCATTGGGATGATAGCAAGATTATTTGAAATATCGTTAACAAGTGGCTTATCATCATGTTTCTCTTCAGGTGTCTCGTCGTGACAATCGATTGACACGCTAGGGACCTCAAGTGGTGAGTCAGGTGTATTCACAGCGGGTTTAAGAGACTTTAACAGGTTCACACCGAGTGTTGGTTTTCTCAATTTGAGCATTTGTTCGCTCACAGTTGATAATGACAGACAAATCTTGAAGGAGTTTTGCTAGGTCATTTATATGATTGGAGGAGCTGGGTATACTAGAAGCCTGAGAAGTGACCTTACACTTTACAGATCTTAGCAGAATGCTCTTACCATTATGGACAAAGCGATAGGAATTATCATCTACCTTTTTCACATTATAATCAACAATCCAATGACGACTGAGATCAATATGACTCACGCCTACATTAATAGACAAGATGTCACACCATATATTTTCGTAGTATAGGCTAGCCATTCGAATTGGTACTAAGCAACGTTCAGTGACATAAAAGGTAGAGTGATCGTCCAAGACCACCCTATGAAATTGGAAGGTTAAGTCTATTAATGGCGGACTCCGAAATCACGTTCATGGGAAATTTTTCATCAATAACAATTTTACAACCTATATTTGGGCATTGGACAGCTGTGAGAAAGATACTAGAGACTCGGGCGGGACAATAAGTACTCATAATAACGAGACATTATTAGTACGATTGAAAGGACTTTTATGTGCAAAATTAAGCAACTCGTCAAATAAATTAGGTACTAATCAAATTTTTCAAAGGAATGCGTGTACCTCAAAAGTGAAGAATCTGGACGAATCATTGAGCCCGATGTTGCACGAGATGATCTTTGGCGGCTTGGAAAGGATTGTGTAGTCTCGGTACAACTGTAACAAAAAGAGAAATTTTTTCACTATTTCCTCTCTCTCTTTTTTTTTTCTTTCCAAATTCAGCTTTTCTTCTTCTTCTTCTTTTTTTTTTTTTTTGACTTGTAGTTTTTTTTTGACAAACAAATAAATTAAAAGGCTAAAGCAATGGGCTGTGGGGTTGTATGAGTTATACATGGGCTGGGTTATGGGTCACAGACTGAATAGTAAATGGGCAAGGAGCTTGAGTCAACAAACTTTGGGCAGGGAAAATAACTGGGCTGAGAGACTATCCCAAATACTTCAAAGAAGTGGGCCTTTAACCCATAAACCTAGGCTTTTCTCCGTATGCAACAACATAGTTATATGCAGGAACCCTAAAATAGAAAACCACTGTGGTCTCTTCCTCAAGCGCAACTTCTGGTGGATATGAGGCTGAAGGTTCGAAGTGGAGGTGATGATAGTGAAGCCGAAACTGTGGTGAGCAAGGCTGCGAACAGATTACGGCTTGTTTGGTTGTGACTTTGGTGGATTGCTCTTTAGCTCTAATGCCAAATTTGACGCAGGACACTCGAATAAAATATGAATATGAATGGAAAATTGATGAATAATTAAAGAACAAGAAGAAAAAGATAGATTCTTGGAGTCCACCAAGAAAAAGAGAAGAACTCTTGGAATCCACCAAGATCTATTGGAGTACACCAATACCTTGAAAGCTCTCAAAGAAAAAACTCAATATTTTTTTATTCATAATCATAAGCTGTCGAATACAATTCTGTACTACCTTACTTTTTTTTTTGCTCAATAACTAAATTTCATTAATGAAAATCAAACCTTACAAAGACAACCAAACAAGCAACAAAAATAAATAAAAGAACAAGCAAAAGCAAAACAACCAAAGGTACAATAGAAAAGGAAGCATAAGCGACCACAGAAAACACTCCGCCAGCTGCACGAGGAAGCCACCACTGTGCCACAAGGACCGCCGCGTAGAGAGATCCAGAACCCAGGACAACTTCGAACTTGTAGATGGTAAAAACCACCCAAAGAAAGAAGACGACACTAAGCCAAGCCCGAACAAGTGAAGAAGCTTCACCAAAGGGGGCAACCGAAGTTGCTTGAAAAGCTTCCATGGTAGCAAAAGTTGCACTATGGAAAGCAACACAGCTGTAGAAGAGAGCTCCAAAGCCACCAATCATAACTCAATGAAGACCAAAAAGCCAATTTACTATTGCAAGACTGGTCTGGGCAACATCGAACCCAAGGAGAAGCCATGCGAGATAAAGAAAACAACCTCCACAAAGGAAGGGGAAAAGCTTCCCGGAGGAAGCGGAGGAGCCAAACTGACCATTATTTGGACTAGGACAAAACATGGATGAAGAGGATGTGTGTGTGTGTGTGTGAGAGAGAGAGAGAGAGAGAGAGAGAGAGAGAGAGAGAGAGGCAGAGGGACTAGGGATGGCAACGGGGCGGGTATGGGACGGGGCCCCCATACCCCGCCCTCGCCCCCGCCCCGCTTCAGTAAACCCTCCCCTCGCCCCCGCCCCGCCCCACATAATGCTCTCCCCGCCCCCGCTCCGCCCCGATTATGTGTTTTTTTTTTGGTACACAAATTGAAAAAGCAATTTTTTAATGCATTTTTTTCTCTAATAGTGCAGTTTTTTTTTTAACTTACCCAATTAGTTCCCTAATAGTGCAGTTTTTTTTTTAAAATGGTAATACACATAACTATTGAGGGGTAAAAATATAAATACAAGTATATTCGGGGTGGGAGCGGGTTTTTTTGACCCGCTCCGACCCGACCCGCCCCGGGTTTTGAAAACCTCCCCCATATCCGCCCCTAACCCTATTAAGCCCCCCCCGTACCCTACCTATTAGGGGCGGGGCGGGGCGGGGCGGGGCGGGGAACCCGGAAAACCCACCCCATTGCCATCCCTAAGAGAGACGCCGAGAACAGAGGGAGGGGGAGGAAGGAGACGGCTAGGGAAACATATTACATCTTTACTCTTTCTCTAGAAAATCTAGAGAGAGAAGCTCTTAACAAAACATTGTTTTTTCTTAAAAAAAAAGGGGGTCACCCATCCTAGTACTACTCTCGCCCAAGCACACTTAACTTGCATGTACCACCTTACTTATAACTAAATAAAAGTCTCATAATTTATGGAAACCCCCTAAAAGATATAGCAAAATCAAAATCTCCTAATTTGAGAAATGTGATAAGATTTCCTAGAGATATTGTCACGCCCTGAAGTACCAAAAATAGGGAAAAATAAATTTCCTTTATGGGTTCGTAGACACGTGACTGGTTGTGAATGTCACCCGATTGTCCAAAAATGCTTAAAACAATAATATAATACGGGAAAGTGACTAAGTTCAGCGGAAGCAAGAATCTAAACATTCAATTCTTACATGATTAGTATATTACAGACTAAAAGATATCCAAAAGATAGATATTACAAGTTCAACTAAGCTATTACATCATTAAACATATTAATAACAGAACTATGATAAAAGAAAAACTCCAAGATCTTCAGCTGGCGAAACCATAGCCTTCCTCGTAGTAATCTTCACCAGCATAGTCTTTAGTAGTAAAATCTGTATCTTGATCATAGCCAGCTCCGTCTAGACCTGCAAAGGCTGGACGTGGAAGGTCCAGCGGCTTGAAAAGCCGTTAGCGGTTAAGCTAAGTGAGGGTCCCCTTAAGGTTACCACCACCAAGGTAAGTTATTCATTATCTCTTCTTATTTCTCGAAACCATATCTCGTTCATCGTTTCTTATTCTCGATACTATGTCTCGTTCGTCTTTTCTTATTCTCAAAACCATGTCTTATTTAAACCCAATCATTCCCTTTGAAACTTAACCCAGAACTGAACTGACCAATGACATTGACTGAAAGAAGACTTAACTCCAAACTCATTTACTGGTCAAGAAAGAACAACACTCAACAATGAATAGTTAACTGTCGCCCAACTGGCACTCAAACTGTTGCCCAAATGGCATTCAAACTATCGCCCAAGTGGCATTCAAACTGTCACCCAAATGGCATAAGTGTGGGGGACATTAACAATCTCTTGGTCGAACACGTCATGCCGATCCTCAGGTCGCCTGCACGTTACCGAACACGTCATGCTGATCCTCAGACCAAGGGTACGGGAAATTATTAATCACTTGGACGAACACATCATGCCGATCCTCAAGTCACCCGTACATAACCGAACACGTCATGCCGATCCTCAGTCCAAGGGTACAAAACATTTCACAACTCCTGCGGGATATTCACATTCACTTGGTCGAACACGTCATGCCGATCTTCAGGTCACCCGTACGACCGAACTCGTCATGCCGATCCTCAAACCAAGGGTGCGGAAAACTAATCAACTACTTGATCGAACACGTCATGACGATCCTCAGGTCATCCGCACTTGACCGAACACGTCATGCCGATCCTCAGATCAAGGAACAAAACATAACTCACCAATCGACTCCATGGAATAATCGAGAGACCAACTTTACAAGAATTATCCAAACACGACTCGAAAGTTCACGAATTGACTTTGACCGGTAGTCACACGACTAGAAACGAAACCCAACGTCCCTTATTCGCATTAAATCTGTTATTGAAGGTTTTATCGTTATTTTTCACGTTCGTACGTTTCGTAGTTTAGTTCATTAATATCATCCATTTATAACCGTTAATATTTCGCTATACATCCGACATTCCGTTTTACCTCTCAATATACTTGCGATGGAAACTTTTCCTATCACTTATTAATGCAATAATCATGCCATACAACATACTTATAGTTAGGGTATGAATTTTCAACGGTCATTAGACTATATTCATAACAATGGAAAACATAGCACATAGCTCATGGATTTGTAACATGAATTTAATACCAATAAACATATAGATGAAACCCTTAACATACTCATCTACGCAATAACACTACCATAGCACAAGATTTTCATAATTACACAGGTACCGGAAAACTAGCATCAACAATCAACACCATGCATAAACAAAACATCATACAAAAGCTACACAATCTGCCAGGGTACATTTTCACTGTGTTGCCTGAAACCACATGATTTATTTGGGCATGATAATTTACTTTGTAGATCAAACTTAAAACTAAAACATTGTAGATAATAGGAATATCTTCATATACAAAAAAAAAAATCTAGCTTCAATTACATTTTTGAGCTACTCAAAATATATATTTTACAAGACATTTCTTATATCTCGGACTGTTCTGTCCCAGATTTATAGTACTGCATTGTACGTGAATTTCACCTATGAAGGAGGGGTTTTTAGACTGAGCTATAGAAGAGTTTTTTTGTAGATAAATAAGTTAGCTTTCACCACAAAAAAACCTAGCTTAATTCTGATTTTTGAGCTGCTCCAAACGTTGATTGTACTAAACTACATTCTGCTGAAAGTTTCTGTTTCCCAGATTTATAACGCTGCGTTGTACATGCATTTCACCCATCAAGGAGTGATTTTCAGACCGAGCTATAGAAGAGTTATTTGTAGATAAATGAGTTAGCTTTCACCACAAAAAAAACCTAGCTTAATTTCGATTTTTGAGCTCCTCAAAACGTTCAATTAACTAAACTACATTCTGCTGGAAGTTTCAGTTTCTCAGATTTAAAGCACTTGTCTTGCATGTCATGAAAACTTCAACACAACAACATCAAACTCCTAATAAACATTATTACATACTATATATGTTCTAAATTGAGTTAGATTACTCACCAAAGCTTAGAATTAAGTTTGGATTTTGATTTGAAACTTGATGAAGCTTTGAACTCAAACTCCAAGGATGAACTTCTTCTTCTTCTAACTTCTTGATTCTTCTTACTGCTGGGAATTTCCTTGAGCTTCTAGGACTTATAAACACAGCTCTTAGGTTCCCATGGTAATGTATGTAGGTGTATGGGTGTGTATATGTGTTTGCATGTGAGGTGTATACAAGGGAAGGGGGTGAATGCTTAGTTTCTCCTTGTTTTTCTTCTATATCTCCATGGGATTTATAACTCCCAGCTCTCTTTCTTAACTTAGGTGCAGATTATGAGAGTGGAAGAGAGTATAATGCATGCATATAGGTGTGGTTATATAGAAAATGCAAGTGCTAGGTGTCCTATTGCATGCTAGGACATGTGTCCTTGTAGTGGACATGTGTTAAAGGGGTGTGACATGTGGCTGCCATGTGGGGCCACCTCGGGTTGTGTGCCACTTTCTCAGTTTACGTGCATAAGTTTCTCGGTATTCGTGTCGGTCTCGATTTACGTACAATCGGGTATTATTTCTAATGTCCGGGTCCGGGTACGGGACTAAGTTAAATCTTATTATGGTCGAGTTGGTATGGTTACTATAGTCTAATCAGTAATCCTAAGATACGTCAAAATCGTCACCCAACTAAAATAATAATATAATAATATAGCCGGTTCAATACAGAAATTCGAAAAGCTGATATTATTAATGAAAGAAAATTACAGGTGTTACATCTTCCACCACATATTAAAGGATTTCGTCCTCGAAATCATAATCAACTAGTACTAAACAAGAATGGGAATTTCTGGAGAATTTCAGGTGCTACAGATATAGTTTCCTAAAGATAAAATCTCCTAATATATATTATTCCTTAAATAAAGATTCGTACTCTATGGAAATAAATAAAGTTACTAAATACAATTGCCTTCCGGGTCAAATATGTAAATCACAAAATTGCCCTTTTGTTCCCTATCACTATGAGCACTTCCAAATTTTGATTCAGCCACCACTAAACAAGTATGTGTTGGCTTTAAATTTAATATTAAATCTAGTTACTATTCATGTTTTTTGTAATCAGAACGAAGTTGCTCGAGCAATTGAGTTAAGGGATATAGTAACCTCTTTGGGGCCTGCATATATTAAACTTGGGCAAGCATTGAGTATTCGTCCAGATATACTGTCACCTATTGCAATGGCTGAGCTGCAAAAGCTTTGTGATAAGGTAAAATAGAATTTACATTTCGTGTGCTTCATTTTACTGTGTATATTACATAATGGCCAATTCCACAATATCAACATCACTAGACAGAGGTTGATACTTGATAGCCTTGTCTATATAGGCAAGTATATCTTGCCTAATATGTCTCTGGATGTGGGTGAGCTGTTACTTTCCTTTTCTTTTATAGACCAATGCAACATTTTCTGTTTCTATTTTCCAAAACTTTTGTTGAAATGGACCTCTTTTCTTTCTAAAAAGGTAGATTTAGCAGCTTGTTGTATGTAAATTTAATGCCCGTTGTGGTAGAATTGTGAATAAAACATCTTAAATATATGTTTACCAGTCGATAGCACTGGTTATATGTCATATGCACCTATTGCCATAGAATATAACAATTATTGACTTAACAATTAAATTTCATAAAGTTTGTTGTTAAGTTGATAGTAGACAATGCAATTACATGGCTTTGACTTATCGGCAAGTAGTCAATTTCTCTGAAAGTTGTGGGCATATGAAACGGGCTTCCTAACACGTATGGCAGTGGGACCATCCAAAGCAACTTCCAATAAAAATTCAGGTGATCCCACAATATTCAATGTGGTTCCATTACCACGTGTTAGGAAGCTAATTTGGGATTCAAATTGGGAGTCATAGTGTTATTCTTATATCAAATAATAAACTACTTTTTGAACAGTGCATAAGAAGTAATGATGATTAGTTGGTCAATTTGCATAAAACAAAGAAACATTGACCAAAAAAAAAAAAGCATTGAATTTGAATCATATCTTCACATTTGGCATTATAGTCCCGAAGTAATTAAAATTTAATGCAAATTAATTACATTTTTTTATACCCAAAGTTTGGTTTTCCAATATACTGATTCCTACAAAAGATTAGAAAATAAAACAAAATACAATAAAACAAAGAAAAAAAAAGGAGAAAATGCCATGTGTCACAATGAGGAATGGTTTTTGGGCTTGGCTTTTATACATGGGAATAGATGTGTAATTTTTACAATATATATGATTTCTACTTTCAGTTCTTACCTTTTTGCTTATGATACTTGAAGGTTCCATCCTTTCCAGATGATGTCGCTATGGCCCTTGTGGAGGAGGAGCTTGGTCAGCCATGGCCTGGAATCTATTCTGAACTTAGTTCTTCCCCAATTGCAGCAGGTATTTTTTGTTGAATAAATATTTCTATTAACTTTGTTTTAGATCATGAATTTTAGTTGTGTTTGGTTTCTGAAATTCATGAAGATTACTGTCAGCTTTTTATTCTATAGGTTACGCTCAGTGGTCTCTCACTATTTACTAGGGGTGATATCGTTAGGTGTAGGTTGGTTGTCATGCAGAAAACCTAACCGAACCGATGTCTTCGGTGTTCTTCTCCTCACAATCAACTTCGACTGACAAATTCGGTGTTGGTTTCATCACCGACCAAAGTTCACCGTCGTCGGTTTCGGTTAACTGTTCGGTGTTCTTCCCGTGGTCTAAGAAACAAGAACAAAAAGGGAATCCCATGGAATCATCCTCAATACACAAAAATCCACAAATTATCACATAGCTACAAAGGAGAGAGGATTTGAAAGGACTGAAAGAGAGGATTCGAAAACCTATATAACCCAAAAAATAAAAAACCCCCAAAAAATCTCATTAGGAACCAAAAAAATCCCCAAAAAACCTCGTAGGAATGAAGGACAGAAGGAATATTACCTTGAAGTTGTGCTCATGATCGTCAGATTTGTGGAGTTTCCGATCCCGATGAGGGTTACCGTAGAGTGGAGGGACGGTGAGTTTGGTTGATGGTAATTAGAGAGGTTAGAGTTGGCCAGGTGGGTGGCAGTGAGGCTACTCTAGGGTTTTTCTTCTCTATTTTTTTGAGTAATGTTGAAATTCAGAGAGGTTTACGGTCTTTATTTATGTGATTTTAGGTCATGTTTGACCATAGTTATTTTACATTTATTGTCTATTATTTTCTTTTATTTTCTTTCCTTTCTTTTATCATCATTGTAGCATTATATAAACACTGGGAGTGTAAATGGAGAGATATCCTTTTCCCAAAATTCTATTTGGTATCAGAATCAAAACCTAAAACCTATCACCACTACCTCTGCGCCGACCACCACCTCTGCACCTACCACCCCACCGAACCTTACCTTAGCCTTCCCTTACCCAGCCGCAAACCCCCAGCCCTGCCCTAGCCTGCGCCGCACCCTACCAATCCAGCGTCGCCACTACCGAGCCTCTCGGCTCTGTTAGTAGCCTTCGGGCTGCTCGTCTTGCCCGTGATGGGCCTGTTTATGATGTGTGCTAGAGCTGTCTTAGTGCTCTTTGTTTTATGTTTGGGTGACCGAGTGTGCGGTTGCCGCCGCCGTTGTTTCGCCGAGTTTCCGGCTGTGTTCGTTGCTGCTGTGTTTTACGGTTGTGTTTGATCCTCTTCTTTTTGGACTTGTGTTCAGATTTTTTGAACTGTCCTTCGCTCAGTTTTTTTGGTGTGTCTCTATGGCTAAAACTAGTAAGGATAAGGGTGTCAATCCCGCTACTCTGGCTCTTCGCCCTGATCTCTCTCTTCCCCATACTGCACCAGCACAACGTGTTACCAATGTATTGTTATCTGGGAAGAATTTTCACCCTTGGTCTAACTCTCTTCGCCTCTTTTTTGGCAAGGAAAAATCACCAGGAGAATTTGATCCTAAGTATGAAAAATGGTATACCGATAATTGTATTATTTTGTGGTGGATGTTTAATTCAATGGAAGAACGGGTTTATAACATGTTTATGTATCACTGCACTGTCCTTGAACCTTGGACTGCCCTAAATAAGATGCATGCTCATGCTCACAGCGATTCCCGTATTTTTAAGCTTTATCAGGATATATCGCATGCTTCCCAATCTACCTTGGGACTTTCTGTTGTTGATTACTTTATGTACTTGCAGACTCGCTGGGAGGAGCTCGCTCAATATGAGCCTATTACAGATTTTCCTAATGACGGTGCTGTTGAGTCCAAGCACCTTGACCGTCGTTATACCTACCAGATGGGCCTAAAGCTCGAGTTTGAGGCCCTTCGCACGTTGATCCGTAATACTACTCCCTTGCCCTCTTTATTTGAGGCTTTTGCGACTGTGGATGGTGATGAGCGACAGCATCGCCTTATATCTACGCCTCCTGTGACTGGTCCTCCTCCTTCTGTTCCTGATCAGATGGCCTTTGCTGCCCTTTGAACCCTCGTCCTACATGTTCTCGATTTTTCTACCAGCACTGCCGTTAGCCCGGTCATACCATTGATCGCTGCTTTGGTCTTCATCCGGAGTTGAAACAACTGCAGTTCACTAGGAACCGGCCTCGTGCTGTACCATACCATACTTTCTTGGTATGGAGGTTGTTACGTCTCGCCAATGTATTTCTTTATCCCAGAGAAGTATTCTCTAGATCTTTATTAGGACACGAGTACGATTGGGTGTAGGCCTGCCTCTTCTCCTATGGATCCAAACCTTAAGTTAACTGCAGAGATGGGAGAGCTATTGTCAGATCCTTCAGTATATCAGCGTCTTGTGGGACGTTTCATCTATCAGACGAACACAAGACTGGATCTTACTTTTGCTGTCAGTGTTGTGAGCCAATTTATGCATTCACCGCGTACTTCTCATTTGGATGCCGTCTACCATATCATTCGGTACCTCAAGACTTGTCCCGGTCTTGGGCTTTTCTTTACAACAAGAGCATAGTCAGGTCTCTCATGCTTTACAGACGTGGATTATGTAGGCTCTAGGAGTGACAAGCGTTCTACTTTTAATTTTTGTACCTTCCGGCAGTTATCTCATATCTTGGAAGAGTAAGAAGCAAGCTGTTGTTTCGCATTCCTCTGCTGAAGCTGAGTATTGCCATGGCTCAAGGCACGTGTGAGCTTCTGTAGCTGCGATCTCTTCTAAGCGAGTTGGGTTTTCTAGTAGCGGGCTCATCCACCTTGTTGTGTGATAATAAGTTCACCATTATGTTGTCTTCTGATTCTGTCCTTCATGAGAAAACTAAACATGTAGAGGTTGATATTCACTTCATTTGGGAGAAAGTTTGATCTGGTGTTATTACACCAAGCTTTATTCCCTCGTCTGATCAAATCGCTGGTATGTTTACTAAGTCTGTTGGTCCAATGTTTCTTCAATCATCTCTTAGCAAGCTGGGTCTCGTCAATGTCTTCGTTCCAGCTTGAGGGAGAGTGTTGGAATTAAGAGAGTTTTACGGGATTTTATTTATGTGATTTTAGGTGATGTTGACCATAGTTATTTTACATTTATTGTCTTTTATTTTCTTTCCTTTCTTTTATCATCCTTGTAACATTATATGAACATTGGGAGTGTAAATGGAGAGATATCATTTCCCCAAAATTCTATTGTACAATGCTCTAGGGTTTTTCGAATGCTGGAAGAGCAATAGGTTTAGCAAAAGAAAACACAAATGAGAGAGAGAGAGAGAGAGAGAGAGAGAGAGAGAGAGAGAGAGAGAGAGAGAGAGAGAGAAGCCTGACATTGAAAATTGGGGCAACTTTTATAGTTCACTAGTCTAGTCTAGGATATATGAGAGAGAAAAGCATTATTATTTAAATGAGACATTAACGAGAGTGTGAGAAGTAGTTCACTCAGTACCAATGACAAAAGGGTAGAAAGAGAAAAATATGATTATTAAAATGATGTGTTAATGAGAGTTTGTACAAATTATAGAAGGGTCATTATATATGGACTGAGATCCTCGGTCTGTTCGGTGTTTAAATGGCGTGACATACAACAATCTGGTTTCCGAATTGCTTTTTGGTTTTTTG
Source organism: Hydrangea macrophylla (assembly GCA_033977485.1). Lineage (NCBI taxonomy): Eukaryota > Viridiplantae > Streptophyta > Magnoliopsida > Cornales > Hydrangeaceae > Hydrangea > Hydrangea macrophylla. The sequence goes on from CM066991.1 coordinate 156,251,799, forward strand.
CAGAACATGAAACCGCATACCGACCATGTGTGTTGATTACCGACCAAAATCGCTCAGACTGGTCGATTTAGGTCGGCTGGTTCGGTGGTTTGTTTATTTTGAACACCCTTACTATTTACTCTTAATTGGAAAATCTATGGCAGCATCTCTTGGACAAGTGTATAAGGGGCGGCTAAAAGAAAATGGGGATTTAGTAGCAGTTAAAGTACAAAGGCCTTTTGTTCTTGAGACGGTAACAGTAGATTTGTTCATCATACGGAAATTGGGGTTGTTTCTTCGAAGGTTCCCTCAGGTAGCATTTGTCAGATCACATTCCCATTACTACCCTCTCTCTCTCTCTCAGAGGCAAACTACATTGGAGTAATTTTGTATCCCTCTTGCCTTCTTATGTTACAGATATCAGTGGATGTAGTTGGATTAGTTGATGAATGGGCTGCCCGTTTCTTTGAGGAGCTCGATTATATTAACGAGGGTGAAAATGGAACACGCTTTGCTGAGATGATGAAGAAGGACCTTCCACAGGTTAGTTTTATCAAGTTTTTGAAGTTTTTTCCTATGTCATGTGCAGGATAGTTGTGCTCCTTGTGGCCAGATTTGATTCTATATCTTACTAATTAGAAAATTGGATAATATTAGTTACACATAATTTTTATGGAATACTGCGTCCGCATGATATACTAGCTTTTACCAAGTTTTCTGGACAATTAATTATGTTGCAAATCTTGTGATAATCATGAGAAGCCTAGTTTCCTTGTACAATTGAATTTCAAATAACCATCTCTAATAGCAGCTGAAGATTAGCGGCATTTTCAGAATTGAAACTAAAAGAACGGAGATGGCAGAAAACAACTTATCACCTGTTTGACTGTTATCTCAGTTCTCAATATTGCTTGTGAAAACCTATGTTACAGATCTTAATGAACTTTTCAGGTGGTTGTTCCGAAAACCTATACTAAATATACGTCAAGAAAGGTTCTTACCACGTCATGGATAGACGGAGAAAAACTGTCACAAAGTACAGAAAGTGATGTTGGTGAACTTGTTAATGTTGGAGTCATATGCTACCTAAAGCAGGTGATTTACTATATCAATTTACTCATGAAAGCTTAATGCCCTGTGGAAATACACTAAAGATATACCCTTCACCTTTCTTTATCTGTTTTCTTTTTCCTTTCCTTAGAAGTGAATAGATCTTTTGTTTGTTTGCCGAGATTGTTGTACTTTGGTATGCTATCATTGAAACTGAAAATTCTTGGTTCTCACTAAGTTATGTCATAGCCGACTCATAGCTAATTGGTTCTGCATCTAACTCGTGAAAGATGTTAAACTTGGAAGCTTGATTGTGGGCCTTTTCAACTTATGTAGAGATATTGATTTTTAATCTAAGACGTGCTGATTGCTTGTGTTTGATGTCTATGGTAGATGTCACTACTCAGTTACTCTGCTTTGAACCCCCTAGAATTTGGTGGAGTTTTTTGACAACTTTAAGTTTTTTTTTTTCCCCTGTAAAATTGCCAGTTGTTGACATCATGTCATTACATGTGATAGACTTCATTTTAGTGTATACTTGTCAATATTGAGAATGTGCTTGTGAAATAACCTCAATGGTCCCATAAAGTAGGAACCAGAGTGCACCTACCATGGTGCAAAAAAACATATTGATGGGCCATAGGCACAGGTCAAAGGGCATGACTCTCTGACCACCAAAAAATGTTTTTTTTAAGCAACTAGTGTTGCACTGGACAGGCTAAAACATTGTACTTGAGGCTACACTCCATCCTCATTGGCATATACAACAAGCCAATATAGTCAAACTTTAGCCATCACTTACAGTAAACCACCAAAGAAACATGTTTTGGATGCAATCTGTTAGATAATATGTCTCACATCGAATAAATATGGGGTTGGCCATGGCTATATATACATGTTGGGCCTCTCCACCTAATAGCTTAAGCTTTTGGGTTGGATCCAAAGTTTCTTCATGGTTTCAGAGCCAGGTTCATTCCCAACCATTTTAAAATAAAAATAAAAATAAAAATAGCCCGCACCCCACGATGACAGACCCAACAAAAGGCTGCACGATGATAAGACCTAAAGAGGCGCACGTGACAGACCCAAGAAAAGGTTGCACGTGAGGGGGCGTGTTAGATAATATGTCCCACATCGAATAAATATGGGGTTGGCTATGACTAGATATACATGTTGGGCCTCTTCATCTAATAGCTTAAGCTTTTGGGTTGGATCCAAAGTTTCATGTTTTTTTTTTTTTTTTTTTTTTTTAAATTCCAAACTTCTTCCTCTTTTTTTTTTTTTTTGATCTCTTACCTGGGGGACGCACGCGCGCGCACACACACACACACCCACCCACACATACTACCCAAGCAAGGCATAGCCCAACAAATCTCTACTGACTAGGGAACGGGCCAGTTCTACAATGTTAGAGGAGAAAATCCCCTCCCCACTCCCTATGAGGAGATTCGAACCCTCCACCTCCCACTTGAGAGAGGTGGAGTGATACCACATGGGCTAGGCCAACGAGGTTGAAGTACGCAGCCTTACCCCTGCAAGCAGAAAGGCTGTTTCCAAATTCGAACCCGTGACCTCCAGGTCACAATAGAGCAACCTTACCGTTGCGCCAAGACTCCCCCTCTCCATGTTAAGTTACCAACTACTCCAAAAGCTTAAGTTATTAGAGAATGGACCCAACAATGTATAAAAAGCTTCAACACAATCCAAAACATGGAACATTATCATTACGGAGTGCTAAATTTAGCAATCCACTAAAGTTGTTATATTAGTCATTCCATTCCTTCTGGTGAACTTTGAAACCAGTCCTTCCCTTGGTTTGAAGCCTTTTTACTTAGGTTCGTTTAATTTCCTTCTCATAAAAACAATATATCAAAGTATTCAACCAAAATGAATAGAATACATAAGTTTCTAGTTGGAAAATGAAAGAATGGCTATTACATCAAAATATGTGCTTAAGATATGAATATGCTATTACACATTTACCCCAATATAAGGATTTCTTTAGTAATCAGTGGTTGTTCACTCAATAGGATTGGCTATCATCTTTCCTCATAATGTCGGAAGAAAATCTTTTTAAGGATTGGAACTTGTTGGAATATATTTTGATTATGGTCAAACCCAATCACGAGTTTTTAGGAATAGATTGATTATGATTGATTGTAATCTGCTTATTTCCTTTCTTTATCTTTCCTTTTTTGATTTTCTTCGTTTGTATATAAACCCATACATATTGGATGAATAATACATTAAAAATTATTCCTTTCATCTCTTTCTTCTTGGTATCACAGCAAAACCTAGCCTCTCTCTTCCCACAACCTCACCCGCCGCACCACCTCCACCTCTCGGCGCAACCCTCCCAACCACCACCACCCTTCGCCGCAAGTCCCCAACCCCCTCCACCTCTCGGCGACCTTCCCCAGCCCCTCCACCCTTCGCTGCAAGTCCCCAGCCACCCACAACCCTTGTCGACCCTTCAGGGTCCCTCGTCGACACTTGTCGGCCCTCTATTCATCAGCGGCAGCTTGTCCTGCTGCCGCTTGCCCCTCCGTGGGCCTCTTTCGCATCCGTGTGATGCATTAGAGCCTTAGTGCTCTTCTCCTCTTATTTGCTTCCGATTCTCTACAATTCTGTTGGCTTTTATCCGGATTCAGACATCCCAATATGACTGACGGTAAGGACACTGCTACACCTGTACGCCCAGATCTGTCGCTCTCCCAACACACCCCTGCTCATAGGGTTACGAGCGTGTTGTTGAATGGAAGGAACTTCGCTGCTTGGTCCCGTTCTTTTCGTCTTTATCTTGGAGGACGTGGCAAGTCTGGGTGGATATTGGGTACTGAACCGAAGCCGGCAATCTCTGATCCCGCATTTGCACAGTGGGATATTGACAACTGTACCATATTAGGGTGGTTGTTTAACTCTATGGAGGATCGGATCTATCATATGTTCATGTTTCATGACACCGTTCACAATCTGTGGACTTCTTTGACTCAGATATATGCTCATGAGTGCAATGACTCCCGTATCTTTGAGCTTTATCAGGAGGTTGCCCACGCATCTCAACTTACATTGGGTCTTTCCGTTGCCGATTATTTTGGCTATCTTCAATCACGTTGGGAGGAATTGGCTCAGTATGAGCCCCTTAGTGAGTTTCCACCCGAGGCAGCCACCATTGCTCTTCGACGTCTCAATCGCCAGCACACATACCAGTTCCTGATGGGTTTAAAACTTGAGTTCGAATCTCTTCGTACCCAGATTTTAAATACCTCACCTTTGCCCTCATTATTTGAGACTTTTGCCACTCTTGATGGTGATGAGCGTCGTCGATGCCTGATCTCTTGCTTTACTTGAGTCATCCCCAGTGCCGGACCAGATGGCTCTTGCTGCCCCGTCTGGACCTTTCACCCGCCCTCCTGGTTTTGGTAATCGCCCATTCTGCACTCACTGTGATATTCTTGGTCATTTCAAGGACCGTTGCTTCAAGCTTCATCCTAAACTTCGGGAGAAGCCTCCTCGCAATAAAGGAAAGGCCCTAGCTCGCACTGCTGCTATTGTTGAAACAACATCTACTCCGGATCTTCTCCAGCTACAGACTCAGATTGGTCAACTTCAATCTCAATTGGGATCATTACTTCAGCAAGGTTCTCAATCTGGCACTACTCCCACTGCTACTCTGGCCTCAGGTACATCTTCTACTGCCCTCCATGTTGGGTCTAGCAACCCCTCTTGGATTCTGGATTCCGGTGCCAGTGATCATATGACTGGTGAGTTGTCTTTATTTTCCTCCTCTCTGGTCCCCGTCTCCCAGTCTGACCGGATTGCTGATGGGTATACTATCTTTGTAAAAAGTAAAGGCGATATTTGTCTCTCTCCAAGTATCACTTTATCTTCTGTTCTTCATGTCCCTTCATTTCCTTATAATCTTCTCTCAGTTAATCGTCTTTCCAAATCTCTCAATTGTGCAGTTGTGTTCTTACCTGATTGTTGTCTCTTGCAGGACCGGATTTCGAAGAAGATTTTTGCCAAGGGATATGAGCGGGATGGCCTCTACTACTTCGGTGATCCACCTGGTGGGAGTTTAAGTTTGTCGTCTTCGAGTCTTCAGGCATCAGTTTTGCCTAATTCAGAGTCGTCTAAGTCGTCTAGTTTTTCTTTCGAGTCAATAAAATTGTGGCATGCCCGCTTGGCTAACTTTAACTATCTTTGTCAACTTTTCCCATTATTAAATAAAGCCCGCCAGAAATTTAAATTTAGTTGTGTGATGTGAATTATCTAAACATACTCGTTCTCAGTATATACCTCGTATGCATCGTGCTCCATCTATGTTTGATATTATTTATACTGATGTATGGGGTCCTTCCCCAGTTACTGCTATTTCTGGGCACCGTTATTATGTTACATTCATTGATGACTACACTAGGTGCACATGGGTTTATTTGCTTAAAAAGAAGTCTGAAGTTTTTTCCTTGTTCTCTAATTTTTTGCAAATGATTAAAACTCAATTTAGCACAGTGATCCGTCATTTGCGCTCTGATAATGGTAGGGAATATATTACTAATGAATTTCGGGCTACGCTTAGTCGCTTAATAAGCATGGAATTCTCCAAGAACTCACCTGTCCTTATACTCCAGAGCAGAATGGTGTGGCGGAACGAAAGAACCGCTCCATCATGTTTGTTGTTCGGTGTCTTCTTTGCGGGATGAATGTACCCAAATACTTCTGGCATTTAGCTGTTCTTACTGCCACTTTCCTTCTCAATCGAACTCCCAGTCGTGTCCTACAGGGCAAGGCACCAATGCAACTTCTTCAACCCGACAAAACTCTCTTCCCTATTTTACCCCGTGTGTTTGGTTGTACCTGTTTTGTCCAGAATCGCAGTCCCACTTGGACCAAATTAGACAATAAAGCTGTCCACTGCATCTTCCTTGGCTATTCACCTATGTCCAAAGGTTATCGGTATTATGACCCAGTCACCCGTCATATGTATCATTCTATGGATGTTACGTTTTTGGAAGATGCTCTATTTTTTGCAGGTTCTCAAACTGTCTCTACTCCTTCTCCAGATGCCTTATCTGAAAATGTTGAGTTGCTTCCGCGTCCAGTTCCTTTATTTGAACCATCTCTGGAGACTTCCTCCTCCCTTCCTCCGGTCATTATCACCGCTTCCACTCATGTGTATTCTCGCCGGCCGGCCTCCTGCTCAGACTCCACTTCCAAGATCTTCCACGGAATCTGGTAATGCTTCTACTCCTTTACATACTAGACAATCCACCCAGCTTCGCCGTCCCCCTAACCGTTATGGTTTCTCTGCTAGTACTAATCATCCTATTGCTCAGTATGTGTCTTACCAGGGCCTTTCAGATTCCTATTGCTCTTTTCTTAGTCAGGTTGATTCCACATCCATCCCTCGCCCTCGGTCTGTCTCGGAGGCACTTTAGGATCCACAGTGGGTAGCTGCCATGACTTTGGAAATGGATGCACTTCAACGTAACCAGACTTAGGAACTTGTGTCTTTACCCCCTGGTGAGAAAATAGTTGGGTGCAAGTGGGTCTTCACCATTAAATATCAGGCTGATGGTACTATTGAGCGATATAAAGGCCCGTCTTGTGGCTAAGGGCTTTACTCAGATTCCCGGGAAAACCTTTGCTCCTGTAGCAAAATTGACTTCAGTTCGTCTTATTATCTCGCTGGCTGCCTCTTACTCTTGGCCCTTGCACCAAATGGATGTCAAAAATGCTTTCTTAAATGGGGATTTGGATGAAATTATCTATATGGATTCTCCACCTGGTTTTCGCGCTGAGGGGGAGTATTCAGGGAAGGTATGTCATCTTCGGAAATGGTTATATGGACTTAAGCAATCTCCTCGTGTTTGGTTTAACTGGTTCAATGATGTCATCTTATCTTTGGGTTTCACCCGGTGCCATTCTGATCATACTTGTTTTACGCATCGTCGACCTGGTGGACGGACGGTTATTATACTGGTATATGTGGATGATATTATTATTACAGGGGATGATGTTTCAGGTATTACTAAAGTCAAGAAGGCCCTTAGTCAATCCTTCGATGTTAAGGACTTGGGTTCCCTTCGATATTTTCTCGGGATAGAAGTTGCTCGATCTCGTCAGGGAATCTCACTCTCTGAACGAAAATATACTCTGCATCTTTTGCAAGATAAAGGTATGATGGGGTGTCGTCCTGTCTCCACCCCCATGGATCCTAATCATAAGCTGTCCATTGAGTCTGGGGAACTTCTTCCTGATGCTTCGGTATATTAGTGGCTTGTTGGTCGTCTTATCTATTTGACCAACCCTAGACCAGACATTACATTTGCAGTAAGTGTAGTGAGTCAGTTTATGCATGCGCCCCGATCGTCTCACCTAGATGCTGTTCATCATATTATTCGGTATCTTAAGACTTGTCCAGGTCTTGGATTATTTTACTCTGCAAGAACACAGTCTGGGGTGTCCTGCTTTACGGATGCAGACTATGCGGGATCTAAGAGTGATCGTCGGTCCACATCTGGAATCTGCACGTTCTATGAGAATCATCTTATCTCGTGGAAAACAAGAAACAAGCTGTGGTTTCTCGTTATTCTGCTGAGGCAGCGTATCGGGCCATGACCCAGGGTACATGTGAGCTCCTATGGGTGCGTGCAATATTGAAAGAATTGGGTTTCCCAGTTAGTGGCTCTTCTACCTTATTCTGTGATAACAAGTCTGCTCTTATGCTTGCCTCTGACTCAGTTCTCCATGAATGTACGAAGCATATTGAAGTCGACGTTCACTTCATTAGAGAAAAAGTTCGATCTGGAATCATTGTCCCAGAATTTGTGCCTTCCACTGATCAAACTGCCGATATGTTTACAAAGTCTGTTGGCCCTTCACTTCTACAGTCATCTTTGGTCAAGCTGGGTCTGATTAATATCTTTACTCCAACTCCAGCTTGAGGGGGAGTGTTGGAATATTTTTTGATTATGGTCAAACCCAATCACGGGTTTTTAGGAATAGATTGATTATGATTGATTGTAATCTGTATATTTCCTTTCTTTATCTTTCCTTTTTTGGTTTTCTTCATTTGTATATAAACCCATACATATTGGATGAATAATACATTAAAAATTATTCCTCGCATCTCTTTCTTCTGAACTAACTTATCCTTTTTTCAACTATGTTGTCTACATTATTAGCCTAGGCGTACAACATTCTAGGGTACTGTGTCTGTGTTGTATCTTGTTCCATTTCCATTCCAGGGTGATCTATTTTCTAGGTAACATCAAGTCATAGGGTCAAACAAATGGCCACTCATGTGCTAATAAAATAAGTCTTACTGGGCAAGCCTAAATACTTATTCTTGTTCATATGTACAAGTTAGAAGAGCTCTGAAATCCTATGATTGTGCTTTGATCACACATAAGGTGATGCTAACCCTATCTTTTGTTTTTGGGTGGTTAAGGATTCTATAGAGTAGACTTTAGGTAAAAGGATATTGGCAGTCTGAGTCTGAGTGCTGGTAATGCAACCATTACTTGAACTCTGAAGGTCTTCTTGTGGTAGAGTTCTAGCTGTTTTTCATACAACTCATTATTGTGGGACATACGATCCCCCATATTGATATCTGGTTTTTGTTTGTATGGGATGAGTGATAAATTGTATATATCGTAGATCTTGTATCTATTACAATGCAAAGAATACCAATTGAGTATTGGGCAGCCAATATGTACACGGACAGCTGATTCTTTGCTACCCGGTAACTTTTACCTTATGTTATTCAGACAATTTTTGCGAAGTTGAGTTGGTTATTGTTTGTGAAGTGGATGCCATGTGATTCGATGCAGGACAATGGATTTTTTTTTTTTGAAATGCCCTGTTTTTAAGCATTTAAGATTTTAACTATTGATGCTGAGCACTATTTAATTCTAGGGTTAATTACACAGACCTCCCCTGAGGTTTGGTGAAATTACACGGACATCCCCTCTATATTGCAAAATTACACAGACCTCCCCTTTAGCCCGATTTTACTATTTTACCCTTACTTTGTTTACCATTTTACTAAATTGCACCTCTCTCTCTCTCTCTCTCTCTCTCTCTCTCTCTCTCTTGTGTGTGTATATATATAGATATACAAGTACATTCATAATATGTATACAAAGATTCTCTAAAGAGAGTCACATCTCTTTATTAAAGAGAGGACCTTTGTTTTGACTGTTGGATTGTGTTTAAAAACTGTGAAATGACAAAACTGCCATTAATGAAAACACGATCCGACGGCCAAAACAAAGGTCCTCTCTTTAATAAAGAGAGGGCGCCCTCTTTAGAGCCTGACTGAATATGTATATATATATATATATACAAAGATTCTCTAAAGAGGGCTCCCTCTCTTTATTAAAGAGAGGACCTCTGTTTTAGCCGTCAGATCGTGTTTTCATTAAGGGCAGTGTTGTCATTTCACAGTTTTTAAATACGATCCGACGGTCAAAACAGAAGCCCTCTCTTTAATAAAAAAAAGGGCGCCCTCCTTAGAGCCTGACTGTATATATATATATATATATATGAATTTGTTCAAAAATAAATCAAAAATTTAAACCCAAAATCAATTTGTTACAAAAATTTATTTGTTCATAAGATTTAAGCCCAAAATCAATTTATTCCAAAAATTAATTTGTTCCTAAGATTTAAACTAAAATCAATTTGTTTCAAAAACCTAAGATCTAAACCCAAAATATCAAACCCACCTCAAAGATGTATACAAGTATGTATGTATATATGTAGTCAATGGCTATATGTATACAAATATGTATGTATATATGGTGTATATATATGTATGCATGATCCGTATATATGGTGTATATGTTTGTATGCATAATGCATGTATATATGTATATACAGTAGAGAGAGAGAGAGAGAGAGAGAGAGAGAGAGAGAGAGAGAGGAGATGGGTTTTTTATTTTTATTTTACAACTATGGGTATTTTTGGTATTAGCAAATTAAGAAGAGAGGTCACTGTAATTTTTGCAATTTAGAGGGGAGGTGTGTGTAATGTAAATCCAAACCTCAAGGGAGGTTTGTCTAATTTTGCAATATAGAGGGGAGATCCGTGTAATTTCGCCAAATCTCAAGGGAGGTCCGTGTAATTAACCCTTAATTCTATATGTACGAACTCCTGGATATGTTGCCAAGCTTGTACCTTACCCATCGTAATTTGGATTTACAGTTACTTGATACTGGATTCTTCCATGCTGATCCACATCCCGGGAATTTGATCCGCACTCCAGATGGGAAGCTGGCTATCCTTGACTTCGGTAACCATTTACTTCATACGAATATATGGTGAAAGATCATCTTTTGTTCTATTTGCTAAAAAGGTTTTAGAGGTAGATGAGATGACCAACACCACTTCAGAATGCACAAGGTCTTGAGTTTTAATCATCCTCTATTCTTGTTATCACTACATTTTTCTGGGGTATTAATCGGACCTCCTTTTGTAAGATCATCTTTTACATAGGGTTCACATCATCATTTACACATTCTTGTTTAAAATACTTTCGTATCTTAGTTTGAAGTTCTTCTTCCATAAGTAACTTGTGTCAGTTTCGTGAATATCTTGGGTTAGTAAGTGAAATTGAGAAATACGAACTACAAAGACAGGATTGGAAGAAGGAGAGAGTATGAAGAAAGAAAGGAGCAATTAATAAATTTTCCATACACCTTGCATATGTATATCCATGCCTTCCTCTCTGATCCACAAACCTATCTTCCCATTTTTGGTGTCAAAATTGATTGGAGCTAATCCACACCCTCCCCTTCTTCCCCAAAAACTAAGATAAACAAAAAAAATTCCTGCATGTATGATCTGTACGGAAGGAATCCTCTTATTAGGTTAGCATTTTCAATTCCAAGAAAGTAGATAAATACACATATATCTTTATTTCGAAATTGTATGATGGTCAGCTCTCATAACCACACACACACACACACATCCAGAGAGAGAGAGAGAGAGAGAGAGAGAGAGAGAGAGAGAGAGAGAGAGAGAGAGAGAGAGAGAGAGAGAGAGAGAGATCATCATGTTTTATAGCTCTTTTGATCTCTTGATAGCAGCACTGTAGACTCAAATAAACATCATATTCATCCACGTGTTAGCGTAGTATTAATCTTCATTATTCTAAAGTGTGGTTTTTGCTGTGACAGGCCTCGTCACAAAATTAACAGATGATCAGAAATATGGAATGGTTGAAGCTATTGCTCACCTTATTCATCGGGACTATGGGGCTATAGTCAAAGATTTTGTGAAACTTGGTTTCATTCCAGACGGGGTTAATCTGGAACCTATCTTGCCTGTTCTGGCCAAAGTTTTTGATCAGGCGCTTGAAGGAGGGGGAGCAAAAAATATCAACTTTCAGGAGCTCGCATCAGATTTAGCGCAAATAACCTTTGATTATCCGTTTAGAATACCACCTTATTTTGCTCTAATAATTAGAGCAATAGGAGTGCTGGAAGGCATTGCTTTAGTTGGGAATCCTGATTTTGCTATAGTTGATGAGGCCTATCCATATATTGCCCAGGTATGGGAACTCCGATAGCTTTGTTGATACATAAACGTGCGGGACCCTTTTTATCCATGTCTTGAATATCCTTGCAAGTAAATGTTCTTGACTAGATAATCCCAGTTGCTGATCCAACTGAGTTCCCAAATAATTTTGAACAAGAGTTTGTAGACTCCTAGAATAGACAACTGTTTTGATTTCATATAAAATTATTGGCTTTTAGATGTTAGTATAAGCTACCATAATTGCAACTGAGAGAACACTTGGGAGTCAAGCATACATTTTCTAACCTAGTGCTTACGGTAGCTGAATTTTGTAACATCACTTGATAAAGGATAGTAATATAAGGAAAAAAGAAAAAAGAAAAAAGAAAAAGTGGTGGCTGCTGTTTTGTTACTGCAACATTTCAATTGAACTCGTTTAGTAATGTGGATAGATGTGACTACAAAAAATGATATATAAAATTTTCGAGTCCTTCTAACGATGATGGTGAGAGATATGTTTAAGAAGTCCTTTATGACGTTCATGTAGAATTTTCAGTTGTGCTAGCTTTGAAACAGTAAACCAAGTTTGTCCTATTTTCTTACCGGCAATTGGGTTTGATTGGAAGCTAATGAGGTTAGTTGATTATTTTGTGGCATATAACTTAATCAGTCTTGCGAGTGCCTTCATGACACCTGTTGCAGGCATTTTGCCTAGTGTTTCCTAATCCTACCTCTTTGACCCATACATGGTAACATGGATTACTATTTTCGTTGCCAACATTTCTCATGTCCACTAGTTAATATTTCCATATTTTGCTCCATAGTAGTCTAAATTTATGTTTTAATGTAGTTTTTATTCTTCTTTTGAATGTCAGAGGCTATTAACGGATGAATCTCCACGTTTAAGAAATGCTTTACGCTACACAATATATGGAAAATCTGGAGTTTTTGATGCTGAAAGGTTCATTGATGTCATGCAAGCCTTTGAGAATTTCATAACTGCAGCTAAAAGTGGAGGTGGAGAGAGTATGAATGGGGAAATGGCTGAACTTGGGATTTTGCAGAGTCAAACAAGTTTTGTTTTTCCTGGATTCCCACTACCTGTTTCTCAATCAGAACCAATTCAAACAAGAGCAGCCTTAGCTTTTCTGTTGTCTGAGAAGGGGGACTTTTTTCGGGAATTTCTCCTGGATGAGGTAATTCAAAGAAGAAGTTTTACAACAATGTATTCAGTTTCATTTGTCACTCAACTTACAGGCACTTGGATCTTAGTCTTTGAATGTTACAGCACCATTTAAATCCTACATATATGTAGGATTTTGTTGCTTCTTGTTACTGTCACCGCTGTAATTAACAGCAAATGGGTCACTGACGAGTAAAGTAGGGAATTACTGTAGAATAGGACGATTCTTTAGACGATTCTATTGATTTCTTCTCGGAAAAAACAAAGGGGTCTAAGGAAAATGAAAAAAGAATGCACTCACCAGTTCCTAATTGAATGAGACTATCAAATTTGTTTCAAAGACCATGCTTTATATTTTTCTTTGGACTGACAAATTTTGGCTAAAAAAATATAGTTTCAGCTTCTCCAGGGAGATTTCACTGATTTTAAGTACTCATTCTGGTGAAATTCATGTTGTTTTGCTTGAAAGCATGAATAAATATTGGCTTATTTTCTTCAAGAATGAACAAGTTTGATACCAAATACCTTTTGCCCTTTTTTACAGACATGATTCATTTTTGAAGGTTATAATAACAGAAGGATGGTCCCCAATCTGGTCTAGTTATTTTCTCTATTTTCCTTCTTATTTGAATTATTGGCATAATTGCAGTGACTTCCCCTGGGGTATGGTCAAACTACAGCGGCCTCCCTTGTGGTATGAAAATTACAGAGACCTCCCTTGACTTTTGTTGTTACTCAATTCTTTTCCCCATTCTTAGTCAACCCTCTTGGTAATTTCACATGCACCATTGACATGGTTAGGATAGCATCTCTGATGATAGGAATGTCAGTATAATTATCCCTAAATTATTTCATCCAATCTAGTTTTTATTCCCCCAACCCCCTACTTTTGCTTCTTTTGTGTGTGTGTGTGTGTTATACATAATTAGATCAGTTACATCGCCGAGTTATTTGGATTTATTCATCATCATTGCATGGGGAGGATTAACTTTTCCTACAGTTATTTCTAGTATTCTTGTAGATCTCTCTGTCTTGATTGGTACACCCGAAGTTATCTTCTTAATTAGAATGTCATCTGGTTTCCACTTTATTGAGTCTCTTGCACTATGTTTGGGAGTTTAAAAAATGAGAGAAAAAAAGAGAAAGGAGAGAAAGTACCTCACTTTCTTTCGCTTTCTCTCGTTTGGGAGTTAAAGTGAGGTGAGAAAAGGAGAGAAAGGGAGAGAAAACTAATTATCACTCTCTCAATTTCTTTCTTTCCAAATTGGAAAGAAAAGGAGAGAAAAGAAAGTGAGGTTTAATGAATTTTTCTTAATACCCACAATACCCTTGATTTAATTCTTCACTAATTTTAATTCCATTTAAGTCCTAGGCTCCTAATACACTCTATACGTGTATTCTCTCTCCTAACAAAGCAAAAAACTCACATACCAAGTAAATCTGGATGCTATTTGTTGTGAATAGAAAATGAAAATAAGAGATGTTAGAGGCTTCATTTGTTCAAGTCATTAATAGGTAGAATGGTAACTTTCTTTCTTTTCTCTTCTTTTCTTCTCAACTCCCAAACAAGAGGAAAGAAATTAACTTTCTCTTCTCTCCTACACTCCCAAACAAAATGAAAGAAACTACCATCCTTTCTTTTCTTTTCTTTTCTCATCACTTACGACTTTCTCTTCTTTTCTTTTCTCCCCTAAACTCCCAAACATAGCGTTGACTCTCTTGACAGAAGCCAGAGCTATGTTTATAGGCCTCACCAATATGGCTAGAGTTGTCTGCGAGACATGGAATATTGATAATTAACTTTGTTGTTGATTGTAAATCAGATTGTGAAGGGCATCGATGCAGTTACGAGGGAACAGTTGGTACAAATAATGGCCGTCTTGGGAATCAAAAATGCTGCCCCAGTTTTCAGCATGGTTCCTGCTCTGGGACCCATTAGGACTGCAGCACTTCTACCTACCATAACTGAGGAGGACAGAGTCATATTGAACAATATTCAGAAAATTGTTGAGTTCTTGACTGCAGGAACGTTAACGTCAAGATCGTCAAATCAGGTATTTAAACTTTGTGCTTAATGATTGAAAAATCATGGACGACTAAAGGGAATTCTAATTCTGTAGCCTTAGTGCTGTGTCAGTGTGTGGGAGAGAGAGTTGCAGATACAGTCATTACGGCTGTGGAAGTAGTGAATTTAGTACGACACACCTAGATATTCTAGTTTGCTTTGTACTAAATCCAATGTTTCTTGACTATATACCCTATTATAAAGGTAAGGCATGTATAACAGAGTTGGTTGAGTTTGTATGCCTTATCGTTTACTGTAGCTTTTGCTACTCATGGATATACGCCACCTGACAAGAGGTTTTGTGGCAGTTATTTCTTTTCTAACCTCTTATGTCACAAAATTTTTGATATTTTGAAGGGCTACAGATTAAGAGATTTGGGGTTGGAGAATATGTATAAGTAGAAAGTTGACTGGGATATCTTTTAGTGCATGTCTTTGTGGAAACAAAACATGAATTCCCTTCTGGAGTGCTGCTATGAGGGATGTGCTGACCAACATAAAATAGCCTAGTGGAAAATTATATGCAATAACACTAGATTAATATATGTGCATATATATATATATATATGTGTGTGTGTGTGTGTGTGGGTATATATATACATCACAACCCTTCTCATGAGGGAGACCGCATTTTGTTAAAATGAGGACTTTTATTACAGCCGTTGGATCCGGTTTTCATTAAGGATAATGAAGTAACTTTACATACTAAAAACTGGATTCTTCGGCTGTAAAATAGAAGTCGTTAAAATGAGGACTCCCTCATGAGAAGGGTTCTGATATGTATATATATATATACAGTCATGCTCTAAAACGCACTGGGTATGCGCACTGGAATGCCTGCCACCCCGCTGACCCCCGCGGTTTTTTAAGCTTTAAAAACCCAGTGCGCTTTAGAGCCTGACTGTATATATATATGGGGGCTGCTAACCTACAACATGATGGTTGTAGGTTAGCAGCATACAACAGTCCCTTTTTAACGACGAAAAACAGGTTTTTAGCGACGAGATTTTTGTCGCTAAAGGTTTCTACTTTTAGCAACGAAAAATTTCGTCGCTAAAAGCCCGTTTTTCGTCACTAAAAGCCTCATTTGCTGTAGGTTAGCAATCCCTATATATCTTATATTCCATAGTTGCTTTGTTGAAATTCATCATAACAGCTTGTTTGGGAATTTCTTCTTTGTGTCCACAGGGTGTGAATATCGCCCAGGTGATCCAAGAACTTCTTCCAGTTTTGCCAGGCATCTCTTCCAAAGTGCTTCCTGAAGTGGTCAGCCGGTTATCTTCACGGGTATTGGCACGCTTAGTTAGAGATATTTTTTTGTAATTTGTCAGATCTCTCAGCCAAAGTGTTTCTGAAGTACTCGGTCAACAATCTCCATGGGTATTGGGCCTATTGGCACACATCTATAGCCTTGCTGCTTGAAGACCGCCAATTGTGCATGCATAAGTCCATGAAATATTGAAGAATGGTAGGAAAATTTAGTTGCAAAGTAGTTCAAGTTCAGCAACCCCAGCTCAATAATCAATATGTACGAAAAGATCTCACTGCTCAACTGGCACTGATTTATCCAGGTTTAGTTGTAAATGATACTCAAAGCAATGGTGAATAGATGTAAAGTTGGAGAAAAGGAAACAAAAGAACAAAGAATGAAATCTGGCAAAAATTTCTTATAATGGTGGATAAAACATTTTCTGCTTCTTTGCTATGGTCAATTGTACATGCTAAGGGTTATTTGAGATAGCATACATGATATTAGTATGTGGCATGTGCTCTGCTTTTTCTTTTCTGTTTTTGAAGTTTAACTTCTCATCCTGTTATTCTGTACATATCTTAGATTCAAGGAGCCCAATTTTCTAAGATCTCAAAAGTTCAAATAAGAATTGAAACATTTATTACACTCCAGAAAGAACAGTTATTTGTACTGTCCGATAGGCTTAAAATTTGACGGGAAAGGACTTTTACGTCTTAACACGAGACTGATTTTTTGTACTTCTCTACTATAGTCAGCTAATTCTGAATTTTGATTCTCTAATTAAGTTACTGTTGTATTGTGGACATTAGTTGGTAAGACAAAACAATGAACTCACCTGTTTGTTACATCCATTTTGTGGATCCATTTGAAAGCAGTTTAAATAAAAATTATCGTAACATTTGCTCTAAAACTGAAAGAAAGAGCTTTATTTAACGTTGCTGATCCACGAAAGTTAAGTCATTCACACATCATCTAAGTGTCAAATATACAATTATCTCTAAGAGAAAAGTGGCAGTCTCTGCTCGCCTGAAGCATACGAGATAATCTTCTTTTTCAGTGGTGAGAGATATTGTGCCCCATGGAACGCAGCGGCTCGTAGTACATTTAGAGGTCCAAAATCAACAGAGTATGCCTTCTGAAAACCATCAAGTAGTGCCATCATTGCAATATTTGCCGGTTTCCTTTCCGCTTCATATTTCTTCAGCAGAGACACCTGTGCAAGTAAA
Source organism: Hydrangea macrophylla (assembly GCA_033977485.1). NCBI lineage: Eukaryota > Viridiplantae > Streptophyta > Magnoliopsida > Cornales > Hydrangeaceae > Hydrangea > Hydrangea macrophylla. The sequence continues at coordinate 156,269,079 of CM066991.1, forward strand.
GTAGAATGTTAATCAAGCAATAAGTAACGAACTACAGGAAAGATGGAAAACAGTAATGTATTGTTTTCAAGCAAATACCAAATTATTCGTTCAAAAGATTCTGAAACATGGCAAAGCTGCCTTACCGTTACAATTGTGGTAATGCAAGTGAATTAAGTGATGCATACTACGCCTGGCAATTTTCACCCGGACCCGCAAACCCGCCCGAATCCACCCGCAATTAATGGGTGCGGGTCATCTTTATAAAACGCACGGGTCAAATTGGGTCACTGATCTAAGAAACAATGCGTCCTCCAGGTTCAAGCGGGTCGACGACGGGTGCCCAAAGGGTTCATAACTTCACGGGTTCGATGACTTTCATCTCCAAAGCGATAGGGTTTCGCTGCTTTTGCACATCTGAGAAATCGCAACTCTCCAGTCTCTCCAGTCTCTGATCTGAGAAATCGCAACTCTCCAGTCTGTCCACAACGATAGGCTTTACGATAGGTTCGGCTTCGCAAATCGCAGCTCCATTCTCTCAAGTTCACCAAGAAGAGGACGATCTGGTCTTGGATTTTGGCTTCGCAATAGGTTTCGGCTTCGCAAATCGCAACTCTCCACAAGTCTTGGTTCAATACTGGTAATGTTATGTAAATGTATATGTGTGTATATGTATCTGTGTACCCAATCTAACAGAGATATATATATATATATATATATGTATTTGTGGGTATACCTAAATTTACAAGAATTGGGTTTCCTATCTCTTTCTTTGTCTCAAAAAATGGGAGTTGTTTTGAAGGTGTTTGATGAAATGCTTCTGTGGTATACTGGGTTTTTTTTTTTTTTTTAGTCCTTTTGTTAGGTGTTCTATTTTTAAGTGTTGCTTGCTATTACTAAATCAATGATCAAGATTAGTCTTATGAGAGTGATGAGAAAATTGTTGTGATTTGTGTTTATGACTAACCCATCATTTTCTTGAGTTGGAAATGAGAGATCTATATGGAATGCTAGGAATTGGGTAGAACTGTAATGGTGTTTGATGAAATGCCTCTGTTTAGTAGTGTAATTATTTGTAGTGAATCCATAATCTTGGTGTTGGGCCCGTTTATGAACTTCTGAAAGATGCAGTCTTCAACAGAGTATCACATTTTGCCAAAAAGAAAACAAACTGTCACAAGTTGTGGGAAGTTATTTCTGGCTTGATTTTGAGATTATTCATTTGGTATTAGATGACAAGTGAGTTAATGAACCACCCGCTTTTTGATTATTAAATTGAATTTAGATCTGCATAGGGACTGATATACCATGCGAGTAGGCAGAAAATTTTTAAAAGGAAAAAAAAAAAAAAAAAAAAAAAAAAAAAGGAAAAAAGAACGGGTCATTGGGTTTGGCCCGACCCGGTTCCAACCCACCCAGATTTGACCCGGAATACGGGCCAAATACGGGCCAGCAATCCATTTCTGACCCGACCCATATTCGACCCGCCCAAAACCAACCCAATCCGCCCATTTGCCACCCCTAATGCATACTATATCTATATCCACACACAGAGAGAGAGAGAGAGAGAGAGAGAGAGAGAGAGAGAGAGATAAATATACACCCAGATACCATATGGTGTGGTTCATAGTCGAATAAAATTGAGATCCTTGAAAGTAAGACATTAATTCAAGATGTGGGTCTCAATTTGACAGCTACGGTTTCACGTAGAAACAAATTGAAAACATCAGATGGTTCAATAATGACGATCAATGTAGCAACAGAAAGCAACTATGAGCAATTATAAATTTCAAATATCAAAATAAAAAAGAAAAAGTAAAAAAACGATGCAAGCTTAATAAAATCGTTTATTTAGGGAAAAGAAAAAGAAGACATACCTCCCCAATGTCGGATCCTACTGCAACACCCTCGGCTATGACTTTTGAAAGAGAAAATGCATCGCCAAATCCCAAATTAACTCCTTGACCAGCCAAGGGATGAACAGTGTGTGCGGCATCACCAATAAGAGCTACACGCTTCGATGCATAATGATTAGCATGCAATAGTGACAACGGAAACTCCATTCTTCCAGAAATCAACTTGACCGCTTTTGGTGGAACTTCAAAAGACTCATTAGCTGATAATGTTACATCCGCTCTAAGCCAAGAAAGAATGTCCCCACCATTAAATAACTGTGGCTGAGGATGTGGGCCATACCCGTAATCCAAAGCGTGATTTATAGCTTTCACGAAATCATCCTCACTCATTGATTTGCAGTCCGTTGACTCTTTTGGGCTCATAGTCCAAACAATATTGCTGAACTTATCACCCACTGGCAAAAGAGCAATGGGACCTGAAGGTAGAAACCGTTGCCATGCACAGCGGTTTCCTATTGCATGCTCTACTGTACAGATGATTGCATTCTGTGAGTAATTCCATCCAGTGGTTTTAATTCCTGCTAAATCCCTTATACGTGACTTTGACCCATCAGCACCAACCTGTGATAAACATAATATTTACTGAGAAGGAAAACAGAATTTTATTGTACATACCACGGTTGTTAGAATTGGTTCATACAAGTCAATTCGAGTTTCGTACAACCCGCTAAAATTCACGATTCACTATTTGTAGTTTTGAACTTTGAAGTCTTAAAATTTTAAGTGGAAAACTTTCAACATTTTGAGCCTTGATATTGTATTAAACTTGTTATTAAATTGTTATTTTGTTCATTTTAAGCACTGTACATGTGTATTTATATGTATCCAATATGCAAGTATGTATACATACTTACATATACATATATATACTATCATTGATTATTTTAAAATATGAATCTTACGATTCAAGATAATTTTGACAAACCAATTTTCGATTCGATTCACAATGTAACCATGGTCCTTACCAACTAGTCAATAGATAATTCATTCCTTTCTTTTGCCACTTAAATACAATAAGTAACTATGTGCTAGTTCAAATTACCACCAACTTTGCATACAGGCTATTGCCATCACTCAGTTCCAGCTTTGCTAAATTTCCATTACTATGCGGTACTGTCCTTGATGATGTGCTGTCCAACCCAGTCAATGAAGATGTTGGAGACAAAGCCATGGAAGTTAACCTGGAAGGATAGATTGTCTTCTGGAAATCTGCATTCTGTTCCAAAAAAAAATTGCAATAACTGAACTTCAATTCAAAAGCCAAAAAAGGATCATTCATAGAAGTGTTTGCCAAAAAACAACGGATGCTACGAATATGTGACAAAATTCCTAGCACACCCCAAGCACAGTACGTCGATCACGGAATAATGATGTTGCAAAAATCAAATATATTAAACTGGTAGAGAGAGAGAGAGAGAGAGACAGAGAGAGAGAGAGAGAGAGAGAGAGAGAGGAAAGAAAAAGGAAAGTAGCACAGAATCTTTAAGATCACCATAAATATGCTACTAATTGAAAGTTAGATGCAAAAAGGTTTAGTCTTTGGCAACGGATTTGTAGGGTGGTTCATGGATAGAAAATAAAGTTTTTTGGTTTGTCAAGTGGTTGACTATTGCTGTGCAAGTAAACATTAACTGTAACTTTGTCCTTAGTCATTGCTGGATGCTAGGCCTAAATCTTTGAATGAGATAAGGATTGGGCTTATCGAAGTAGCAGCCTTAAAGCTCAAAAAGTGCTTACCAAGGTCCGGTTGCAAGTTAATAATAATGCCCAAAACGAAAAATATACGTATACGTACATTAATACAAAAGAGAAAAAGAAGGAAACGTACTGTTCAGAATCACTCTTAGAATCCATTAGGCATCCCACCTAACTTAAGGTTGCATCAAAAAACTTTCAGAGATTTGAAGGCTTCTGAAAGTTCCTCGAAATGTCTTTATATCCAATTCAAAGAACGACTAATCCTAAGTCAAAAGGATTTGGTGTTGGCAATTAGTATTTATTTCCTTCCATTATTAGTTGGTTTATTTTGGGTCATGTTGACCATGTTTAATTTTTTTTATTTATTAGGAGATTTTGTTTTTCCTTTTTTATGTCTCAGCCTTGTGATATATACATTGGTTATCATCTAATAAAATATACTTGAATCATAAATTTGACATGGTAATCAGAGCCTAATCACCACTCAAGTATCACCACCACCAACCTCAACCTCAACCACCACTACTTGCGGCATCTCATACACACCACCACCAACCAGCCGCACACCTTTCCATGCCCACCTAGTCCAGCCGCAACCAACCCCACCTGCGGCATCTTCCCAGATCACCACCAGGCAGCCGCAAACCCCCCACATGCCTGCCTAGCCTAGCCGCAGCTTCAAAAAACCCTTGCCCAACCTAACCGCAGCCCATACTTCAACCCTACCTCAACCACAAGCCCTATGCTGGCCTAAATCCCAACCGACAACCTATATACACCCCCCCACACCTAACCGACAAACCCTAGACAACCCTTGCCTCTTGTTTTGATCACCACATACTCTTTTGGCCATTGTTGTTCCTTCTATGGGCCATTGATTAGCCATGATTAATTTCTTGGCATCCTATATGGTGTTTTGATTTATGCTTTGATTTGTTATTGGGTGCTTCAAATCCGTTGATACCAGTTCCTATTCCCTTCAAATCCGTTGATTTATGCTTTGATTTGTTATGCTTTTGATTTGTTAATGGTATTTCTTGCGGGTCGATTTACGATGTCGGATGATCCAAAAAAATCTACCGTCAATTCGCAACCGCCTCGGAGTGAGTATTATTGTTACTCAACCCGATAACCCGAACTTGAAGATCACTACTTTCCTTTTCAATGGTCAAAATTTCCTGGCGTGGTCCCAGTCTGTGACATTGTTTCTTAAGGGCAGAGGAAAGATGGGGTACATCAACGGCCGAATCAAAGCACCGAGCACCGAGGATGCCACTTATGACAAATGGGAGATGGAGAACTCAATTGTCATGATTTGGATGATACATTCTATGATCCCAGAGATAGGGGAAGGATTTTTTGGATATGGCGACTGCCCAAAACATCTGGGAGACCATGGCAAATACCTATTCTAGAAAGGGCAATTCTGCCCAGATATTTGAGTTACGACGGTTAATTGGCCGTTCTGAGCAAGGCGAGATGACAGTGTTACAGTTCTTCACATCCCTTTCCACTAGTTGGAAACGCCTTGATCACCTTTTGGACTACAAGCCTGTATGTCCCACTGATTCCACTGCTTATGCCAAACTTGTTACTGAAGAGAGAATATTTAAGTTTCTTGAGGGCCTTAAATCTGAGTATGATGCGGTCCGTAGTCGTATTCTTGGTATGGATCCTTTGCCCTCGCTCCAGGAGGCCTTTGCTTACATACAGAACGAGGAAAGTCATCGTTCTACCATGCTTCCGCCTCCACCTGCATCTACGGAGAGTTCCACTTTAGTTTCAGTTCCTCAGCAGGATGGGAACCATGGTCGTGACACTATGAGTGAGTCTGGTTCATCTGACAAATCTAGGCAGTTTTGTGACTAATGTAATACCAAATATCCCACCTGGGAGACATGCTACAAACTTCATGGTTATCCACAAATGGGTCGAGGGGGCCGTTTTGGTCAGTCTAGGGGCCGTGGTGGAGGACGTGGAGGTAACTTTGGGGGTCTTGGGGGTAGTTCTCGTGCCCATCAAAGGTTATTGATTCCTCCATCGTTGATGATACACCAACGCCTTCATACACTATCTTCTTCAGATTTGGAGACTCTTCGCCGCTTGATGTCTCGACTGGATACACCTACTACTGCCTCATCATCTTTTGCTCATTCAGGTAACTGAGCCACTTCTGTGAGTGCATTTAATTCTCAATCTAATCATCCTTGGATTATTGATTCTGGGGCATCTGATCATATGACCGGTTCTTCTCCTGTGTTTTCCGATTATAAACCATATTCAGGACCAGATAAAGTCAAGATTGCTGATGGAACCGTCTCTTCGATTTCAGGCAAATGTTTAGTCTGTGTCTCTCCCTTATTGTCGTTATCTTATGTTTTGCATGTTCCTAGCTTTGACAATAACCTCCTATCTATCAGTCGTATTACCCGTGATAAAATTTGTAGCGTCACATTTTTCCCTTCTCATTGTGTGTTTCAGGATAGGATCGTATCACGAGGAAAACGATTGGCAGTGGTAGAGGAGAATGGTCTTTATCTTCTGGAACAACAGGAACAACCTCATCTGGCACATCATGCTGAGTCTAAATCTGGTGATATCATGCTTTGGCACAGACGTTTAGGACAACCTGCCTTTGGATTACTTCAGTTTTTATTTCCCTCTTTATTATCGAATAAAAATGTATCCACATTTTGGTGTGAAGATTGTGAACTTGGAAAGCACCATCGTGCTTCTTTTATCCCAGTAATAATAAAAGTAATGTTCCATTTTCTCTTATTCATTTTGATGTTTGGGGTGCTTGCCGTGTTGTTTCTCTTAAGGGTCATAGGTGGTTTGTCACATTCATTGATGATTTTTCTTGTGCTACTTGGGTTTACAAGTTGAAAGAAAAGCGTGAAGTTCATTCTATCTTTAAAAAATTTCATAAAATGATTTGTACTCAATTAAATGCACGTGTCAAGATTATTCGTTCAGATAATGGGGGAGAGTACTTTAAATCTAGCCTTGAGGACTATTTTTTGGAGCATGGGATAATTCATCAGTCATCTTGCACTAACACTCCTCAACAGAATGAGGTGGCTGAGCGCAAGAATAGACATCTCTTAAACACTGCTAGGTCTATGTTATTTTCTGCTCAGGCTCCAAAGCCTTTATGGGGAGAAGTTGCCTTAACTGCTGCCTATCTTATCAATAGGTTACCTATTCAAGTACTCAACAAAAAATCTTCGGTTGAAGTACTTTCTAGACCTTCTTCCTTGTTCTCTATCCCTCCTAAAGTCTTTGGTTTTCGTTCACAACCATGCTCCAACACGAGGAAAACGTGATCCTCGTGCTATCAAATGTGTATTTGTTGGTTACTCTCCCACACAGAAAGGCTATAAATGTTACCACCCTCCTACCCGGAAGTGGTATGTTTCCATGGATGTCACATTTTTCGAGAAACAGTCTTTTTTCACTCCTCAGACACCTCTTCAGGGGAGAGAATAGACATATAGAAGAGGTACTTGATGGAGTTGAGGTTTCTACTAGTGATGTACTTGATATTCCTGTGTCGAATGTTCCTGTGTCTAATCGATTTGAGATACTGAAGAATATTGAAAATGAGGATCAAACAGGGGAGGAACCCAGAAGAAGAAGAGGGAACCCAGAAAATGATATAATATATCAGAGAAGAACTTGGCGGATGAAAGATAAGACCATTGCTCCAGAACCGCCACTCCTATCTCCTTCTTCTGATGAGAATCTAGGTAACTCTGATTCTACTCTTGCTGTTGATTCTTCTGTCATTGATTCTACTCCTGTCATTGATGATTTAGATATTCCGATTGCTACACGTAAGGGTGTTAGGTCATGTACTCAACACCCTATATCTAATTTTGTTTCATATAGTCGTCTCTCTCCTTCCCATAAAATTTTTGTGTCCAAACTTGCTTCTGTGTCTGTACCTAACCATGTACAAGATGCACTCACTGATCCCAAATGGAAACATGGTATAATTGAGGAGAGGAAAGCTCTTCAGAAGAATAGCACCTGAGAATTGGCTGACTTACCTAGAGGGCACAAGACAGTGGGATGCAAGTGGGTGTTTGCAGTTAAACATAAGGCAGACGGGTCCATTGAAAGATACAAAGCTCGGTTAGTGGCAAAAGGTTTTACACAAACCTATGGGTGGATTATGAGGAAACATTTACCCCAGCTGCTAAGATGAATACTGTGAGAATTCTTTTATCTCTTGCTACAAACTTAAATTGGCCTCTTCATCAATTTGATGTTAAAAAAGCGTTTCTACATGGAGATTTGGCAGAAGAAGTATATACAAACATTCCTCTAGATTTTGAAGACTCTAGAACCAAAGGGAAGGTTTGCAGACTTAAAAAGTCCCTTCATGGACTTAAACAGTCTCCAAGAGCATGGTTTGAAAGATTCACTCATGCTATGTTAAAATATGGCTTTAAGCAAAGCCAAGGTGATCATACACTATTCATTAGACATTCCCCACAAGGGAAAGTCACTGTTCTCATAGTGTATGTGGATGATATTGTCTTGACAGGAGACGATGTGGAAGATATGCAGAAATTGAAGAAATACTAGCCGAGGAATTTGAAATAAAAGACTTGGGAAACCTCAAGTACTTTCTAGGGATTGAGGTGGCTAGAAGCAAACAAGGAATCTTTATCTCCCAGAGAAAATATGTTCTTGACCTTCTCCAAGACACTGGCATGCTTGGGAGTATGGCATGTGATACTCCTATAGAAGCTAATCTGAAGCTAGGGGATGACACCGATGGAGCCGTAGTTGACAGGGGGAGATACCAGATATTGGTGGGCAAACTAATATACTTATCACATACTCGTCCAGACATCGCTTTTGCTGTAAGTGTTGTTAGTCAGTTCATGCATGCTCCACGAGAATCTCACTACAGTGTTGTTCTTTGAATTCTTAGATATTTGAAGTCAGCGCCTGGAAAAGGCTTATTCTTTGGCATACATGGTCATCTTCAGGTGGATGGGTATACAGATGCAAATTGGGTAGGCTCAGCCACAGATAGGAGGTCTACCTCAGGATATTGCACGTTTGTTGGAGGAATTCTTGTTACTTGGAGTAGCAAGAAACATGTTGTAGTATCTAGATCAAGTGCTGAAGCAGAATTCCGAGCCATGTCTCAAGGAATTTGTGAATTAATTTGGATAAAAATTTTATTGAGAGATCTTAGACTTGAGCCTACAGATTCTATGAGATTGTACTGTGATAATAAGGCAGCCTTCCGTATTGCTCACAATCCAGTACATCATGACCGAACTAAGTATGTTGAAATTGACAGACACTTCATCAAAGAAAAAATTGAGCAGTGAAGAGATCTGTATTCCATTTGTGAAGTCTTGTGAACAGTTGGCAGATGTTCTCACCAAAGCTCTTGGAAACAGGCCTCATCATTACTATCTGAGCAAGCTGGGCAAGAGTGACATCTTCGCACCAACTTTTTCCATTATTAGTTGGTTTATTTTGGGTCATGTTGACCATATTTGATTTCTTATTTATTACGAGATTTTGTTTTTCCTTTTTTATGCCTCAGCCTTGTGTATATATACGTTGGTTATCATCTAATAAAATATACTTGAATCATAAATTTGACATTTGGGCTGCATTTTTTAATATCTAACAGACTTTGACAAGCAAAACCCATGGAATATGCTTATCCAATGACCAATCTACTAAACCAAATAAAACCCACGAGTCAGCTCATTCCAGGAAATAGTAGCCAAGGTGCATAAGTCAAAGCTGAACAAAATTACTGGAACTTGAGCAAACCAGAAGGATCAAGCGAGCCCCGAGAGACATTTACAGAAATAGAAATATATAGAGCTAACCGTGTTTAGTACCTGTATGCATGCTATTAGAGATCTATGAAGCACCTTATTCTCTACCACGCACCTGAATATATAGTCCAAACCAGTATCATATGTTATTAGAAACCTTATTCACAGCGAAGTAAAAATATCTTCTGCTAAGACTGTTCTTACCCAAGTACTTCTTTATCTGCATCTCTTGCATTGTACCTTGTGTATCCAAGGCCAGTATAATCCCATACCTACTTACAATTAAAGTAAACATGGAAACATTATGATAATTCCCTCAATGAATCATTAGTCTCATTCCAAGGAAACATATGCCACTGGGAGAGAGCACATGCCACAATAAACATAGATTTTCTAGATAGGTTTATTCAGTAAACTAGTGGAAATTGAGAATAGAAAATGACATTAAGATGGGCACAAATATAAAATAACTACTGGAGCATAGTATGAAATATAAGACCCTTCAACCTTTTTCTGGCTTTTAATTGGAAAGAGAGAAAGAGACACGAGTACTACAGCAATTCTAGTTTGTTACAGTAAAGTCACCGTTGAACAAGAAGCAAAATTTGAAGCTGGTGTATCGCAAACCATGCATTTGTATAACCGTTATTTATATAACACATTCATGCTTAGTTTTAAATCCTATAAGCTAAACTTTCGAAAGTTGCAATACTAGCCAATATTTTCCACAAGCATCTCCGAATAACTGATTATGTTTTTTTCTTTTTTTTTTTTTTTTCAGCTCATGAATGATGAAAACTTGTGTCATTTTCTTCTCACGATCAAGGAAGGCAAATTCTGAAACTTTTCCCAATCTATTCTTTTTCTTTAGTAATGAACAAGACGTGTGTTATAGCACTTTTAGGTATCCATAAGCATATGTGTGTGATAAGCATATGTCTGTCAAACACATAACAGTAATGCTAGACCAGCATCAACTCTTGAGTCCCTGTATTGGAAAGGACACAAACTTTCTTTATAGTATGTTAAAAAAAAAGGGTTTGGGAGAGATTTATTCAAAAACTACGAAGATAACTACAAAACTTAAATTAAGTTCAAACAAACTTACAACCATTACCTGCATCTTATCAAAATAAGCATGTCGATGCTGTTCAACATATTGCCAAGCGCCAACATCTAAAAATGTACAATCATTTATTTTTATCAAAAATGCAAAAATCACGTAAAACTTTATTTCTACCCATTTCAGAAAATAAAACATTGCACTTCTATGCATGCATGATATTTCTACATATATGTAGATGAACATTCATGATACTGCTATCATTAGAAGGAAATTGCACCTAAATATCCTGTAATTTAGACATACATGACAAATTTTAAAAGGAAACACTACAATCATATGGTTTTCTTGTTTCAATGAAGACGCTATCATTTGATTAACATTTAACAATTTCCAGTAGAAAAATTACTTGCTATGCTTATCCTAGACAACCCCCCATCATAAATGGACACCATATGATTTATATCATGGTATTAGAATGGATAAGCGATGGACCTTCAGTAAATTAAGTTTTAGCACTATGTTAGCACATGGAATCATGAACAAAGCCCTCTAACAGTGCACGGAGGTAACGTTCGAGAATCCCACGTTAGCTGATATCATAATGAATAATGACAAAGATTGCAGACGTAATACCTTTGAAAAGAGAAATAGTTGCAGGTGTCACTGTACTGACCCTTGGATCTGGGGGATCCTCCTTCTTGATGCATACTCCACTCCCCAAAGCAGGATTGCTATCAATGATGGCAACAGTCAACTGTTTTGTCAATGGCATGCTTGCTGAAATAGATAATAGTTACACACTATATTGTAGTGGCATAATTTTATTAATTAATGGGCATATGCTACATGAAAAATGACACAATATGGTTTAAATGCTCGTGTACTGCTTGAACGTAAATCATTGGTTCCTTAGTGGCATATTGGCAATTAGAAGCAAGGAAAAACTAGGATACAGCCAAGTTGTTGAGGTCGCACTAGCACCAGTATTATTAGGCTTGACATAGCCCATCAATAAGATCAAGAAGTCTTTGTCAAATGCCAAAATAGACAGGACAGTGAAGACATTCTCAGAACTTTCATTTCTCCATTTGCACATAACATAAATACATGGCTCAAGGTTTTGTAAGACCAGTTATGTGCGAGGAAGATGAGTGAATTTGAGTTTTGCAAGCCCTCTCCATTTAGAAACTCTTATTAGTGTTGTCCTTCTTGTGAGCTATTGACCAAAACCATAACTGAGTGGGTGATTTGACATTTCATAAAATGTAATTTAAAAAAGGAAGTGTTGAGGCTTGGTCTACATTGTTGGGCATATTCTCTAATAACTTAAGCTTTTGGAGCACTTGGTGACTTAACATGGTGTCATAGCCTTATTGGAAGGTCTCAGGTTCAAGTCTCTGTCCCTGCTTTGGTGTGCATCTTTGCGCTTTGTTAGTTGTCTCCACTATGATGGACCCTGATCACGTGGGAGACAAGGTCGTACATGAGGGAGTGTGTTGAAGCTTAATACACATTGTTGGGCTCATTCTCTAATAGCTTAAGCTTTTAAAGTAACTGTAACTTAGTAGAAAGTAAAAGAAGATTTAGAAGAAAATAATCCTATTAACATAAAACGCCAACATCTACATTAGAAAAATCATGAATTTACTAATCTGTGTGATGATGACAATTATTTGCCTTAGGATTAAACAGTTCTATTTCTCGATGGGCAGGGAAGAGATATAACTCAGCGGTAGAGTGTCACCTTGACGTGGTGGAAGTCATCAGTTCGAGCCTAATGATCCCTAAACCCAATGTAAGTTTTTCAATTTTGACTTGCTCCCCCGCCGTGATTGACTGAAAATGGATAAGAGGCTCGTGGGATTGACGTGAGGGGGTAGGGATGGTTATATTTCTGGGAGCGTCGGACAACAAAAATGAATTAACTGATTTATGTGAAAAACTATATATATAATGAGATGTCAAACCGGGGTGAATAGGGGGGAAAATAAGAAGAAAAGAATTGAGTCGAAGAATACATTTGCTCAATAGATCAGAAATTGTTGACTCAATGTAGATTACGCATAAACCAGAACCAAAAGAATCATTACCTAGAGAACAAGCTAGAGCCATGCCAACCATGCCGCCTCCAACAATAGCAATGTCATATTCGGGAACTTTATTTGTCAAACCATGCTTGTCAACAGATTCCTAAAAATTTGAAAGAACATTTTGCGCTTGATAACTTTAAGAGGTAATGGCGAATGCTTTAAACTGTCACCAAAAAATAAAAAGAGCACTACAGAGAAAAACACTACAGTTTAAAAACCATTCACAAGTCACAACTGTCCTTCATTTCTAGAAATAAGTAACACAGGTATACTATTTGAAACTATATTAGTCTCATTAAGCAATGGGTTGTAAACCAAGGCAAGAAAGCAAAATAAATAGATCTCAAGAGTAAATCCCACAAAGCAGATAAGTATACAAATGCAATTCATAATCAGTCAAACATTGTGCAGAGTATAACTACACAGCCAGAATTGCTGTAAACATTTCAGTTCACAGTTTCAGATTTCTTAAAATGTTTAGTTACTAGCTGACTAAAACATAACCTAATGAGGGACACCATTACAGAAAACATTTTCCAGTTCAACATGACAGGTATATATATATATATATGGCATTATACACTATAAGTTCCTGGATGAAACATAGAATATAAGCTTGTTCCTTACTATCATGGTTTAGCATTATCTTTATAATATCATTAATTGATGCAAATAGAAATAAAAATAAAAATAAAAACTGTAACCCACGGGAAGGCAGGATAGTAGATTAGTCTACAACTAAGAATAACTCCAGCTTGGGCACTTAAAATTGAAGATGTAGAACCACAAGTCAGCCACCAAAAGCAACAAATTGACCACGTTTAGATTAACTGGAGACAATGAAGGTAAAGAAAGAACAGAGTAAAACCAAGATTATATAGAACATAAGGATTATCATCTTTTCCTTCCACTTATCAAAATGGATTAAAAACACAAAGATTACATAGGCCATATAGAGAGAAGAGGATGCATAGGGTGAAGCTATTACATTGCCAGATTGAGCACAGTTTGAACCAGATAATTTTGTAGGTGCATCATTACAGAAAGTCTTCCGAGCGACTTTCAACCCATATATATTTGAAGCAGCCCTTCTTGCAATTACCCTATTTCCAGCACACACCACATTAGACACCGAACAACATACGGTTATCAAAACTTTAATGTATGAGAGTACCATAAATGATATTATGAATAAGCTCAATTAAGAAATTGTCAAAAACTCATCATGTCATTGATGTTAACAGTCAATCCAACTGCTTACAAATGTAAATGTCTGTGCAGTTAGAAACAGTTTTTTGGGGTCTTTCTGAACATCAAATCCCCCATTTTATAATGTTAATTTTTGGGAATGAACCAAGAATAAGAATGGAGGCCTCTCTGGGGACCAAAACGCAACACACTTGTGTTGTTTTCTAGAATCATAATCACCTTAATTTAGCAATCTATATGTTTGTTTCTTTTCATACATGAATATGCAAAACATAATCATATACATATATATATATATACAAGCATCAAGAACGAAACTTTAATTAATGTGATCATCAGAGTTTGTATTGTACACTAAACCATCTAATGCTACAAGAACGGATTTAAAGTAGATAAATAAAACTGGGGATTACGATGTTCCTCAATCAGAAACTGTATTTCTAGAAATATGTCGTACACACACACAAATGCCTAAAAAATCATACAAAACGATACATGTTTTGTGGAGTATTATTTATTTCTCGTGAAAATTGTGAAGTCCATACCTGTTCATTTTTCGACTCAACGAGCTCACTGACCGTGTGCTTTTAGAGAGAGTAGAGAGGGGGTGAAGGGGGGAAATGGGTAGGGGTGCAACTCGGCGGGACCTAAAGGGTTTTGGTTTTGCCCAGGCCCGAATTCAAGTAGTCTGCTCAAGTCAACCCGAGCCCGGTTTGTGAATTAGTTCTACAACCCGAGCCCGAACCCGAATTGAGCCCGAATTACAATTTTTTTTTTGTGCAAATTGATTTTTAGTATGTAAACAACAATATGTAGAGTAGGGGTGGTAAATGGGCGGGTCGGGTTGGTTACGGGTCGGGTCAGATGCGGGCCATTGATCCATACTCAACCCGTTTGTTCGGGGTCAAATTTGGGCGGGTCAGGCCTGAATCGGGTCAAACTTCATGACCCGTCTTCCCAGTTGAATTTCCCCCACTCTGTGTATATACACCCACTCATACACCCATATACATGTATATATATATCCATATACCCTGACTCAAATTTTAGAAACCAAGTTTGGGAACTGTTCTGCAGAAATTAATTGAAAACCATAATATATATATACACACATGTATATATGTGTGGGCACACACCGACACTTCCTAAATACCCAATTCTTAAAAAAAAATTTGGGAAATTTGTTACAAATCTCAAACTAGAAATCCAAAAAAGGCCAATCAGGATGACATTGAGGACAAGAAAATCAACAGTGTGAGAGAAGAATCACAAGGAATAGTGAGGAAAGTAGGCTAAAGGGGAAAATCTATTAAGAATAAAATAGATATATATATAGGAGTGTATATACACCATATGCCCAATTGCGAAATCTAAGAGATTAAAGAAGAAAGATAGCAATAAGTAATCAGATACTCACCTCTTTAACATGCTTCAACATGCGAAGCTAGGGTTGGACTGAGAGATACTCTAGAGTGAGAAGGGTGAGAGAGAGAGAGAGAGAGAAAGAGAGAGAGAGTTGTGGTCAAAGAGTGAGATTGAGAGTCATGGCCGTGAGAGAGACTGAGGTACCATCAATTGGACTGAGAGATAGTGTTACTGCAGAAACTAAAAAGGAACAATTTTACCAATAACAGTAGCCCTTGACGGTTTTCTTGGGATGAGTCGCGGACTTAGTCGCTCTCTTTAAGACGCTTCGCGGCTCTGCCCAAGTTGTGCAAGCAGTTCGTTCGGATGAAGGCCACGACGTCCCCAGGATAAAGCAGCCCAGAAATCGCCTCTGTCTCGAAAATCCTTGCACGGAGGAAGATCGGAAAACCCACACCCTTTCAGAAATCGTTGCTCAGAAACTGTGTATTAAAAAGCTGTAACTCTTTTTCTCTCTGTAAAAACTGTGTATTTTGATGAAAGTAGTTTGTGTATATATAAAGAAGATATTCTGAACGTTGGAAAAGTGAACGTTGGGAAAATTAACGTTGCAGAACGTGGAGAAAAGTCTGGAAACGTTAGAGAAAAAATCTGGAGGAAAAAACGTGGAGGGGTTGGTGGGGAGACTTGGTCTCCAACTGAAATTAAACTCTTTTTAATTAAAAAAGAAATTTATTTTCCAAATAAACTTTGTATAAAAAGATATATAGGAGTAGGATCCACATCCACACCCAAACCCAAGCCCAAGCCCGGCCCGGAACGGAACGGAACGGAGCGGGGCGGGGCGGCGGCGGCGCGCGCGCGTGTGTGTGTTTTGTGGTAAACCCAATTGGGCCTAGGTCCTTCCCCTTCACAAAACTTGGTACCCCCAAGGGGCCCAACCCTTCCTCCAACCTCCACTTATATATGTCCTTCCCACTTCCTCTAATTTTCCTATGTGGGACAAGCAAAATATCATTTGGGTTAGTTTGTGAATAAGACAAAACACAAAACCAAATTTCAAAGTTTTTTCCCTCAACCTTTCCCTCCAATTTTAAATATACACTTCTTTTCAACAATCCCCCACTTGTATTTTAAAAATTGATTTAAGATCATTGAGCAACGTATCATAAGACTGTGCATAAGTAAAGGTGTTTTTCAACTTGAACCTTTACGTAGTGATAGTGCTTCCGATTATACTAGAGTAACCGTAGTTTTGAACTCTATCTCAGACAACACCACACACACAGTCCTACTAGGGTGAAGTTCAAAAACCAGCACTTTACGGCCGTGTGCTTATATCCCAGTATAGCGAATGATCTAGAGAATTTGCCCAAAATTTCATAGGAAGCGGCCTCACTTCCACATTCGCCTAGGTGAGTCCAACAAGGATACTCCTGTAGCTAGGTATCCCACTCCAAATGGAGTTTAGATCTCATTAAGAGTTATAAATAACTCAACCTTCTGTCCTTCAGGATGTCATGCTTCGTAGGGATGGACTTGGAGTATTACCCCCATATATAGGTATTAGCATGATTCCACTCATATCACTCATGACTTGTTATTACCCTTTGAACCTATTTCTTGGGATCTCCAGTCTATAGGTTGGGTTACTATCATAAGTGACTCAATTATCTAAGGGCTTTAGTCCCATCCCCTTCGAGGTTTTACAAACCTTCTCTCGTGCTAGTCCTTTCGTCAAAGGATCAGCCAAGTTCTCCTCAGACCGTACATAATCCACTCTTACAGCTCCAGAAGAGAGAAACTCTCTAATAGTGCTGTGCTTGCGACGTATTTGTCGCTTCTTGCCGTTATAGTAACGGTTCTCAACTTTTGCAATAGCCGCGGTACTATCACAGTGGATTAGGACAGCTGGTATCGGTCTCTCCCATAAAGGGGTATCTGATAGCAGATTTCTCAGCCAACCTGCTTCCTCACTAGCTGTAGCTAGTGCTATCATCTCTGACTCCATAGTGGACTGAGCCAAAATAGTCTGTTTCTTAGACTTCCATGAAACTGCGCCTCCAGCAATACAAAAAATGTATCCACTAGTGGCTTTGGAGTCATCTGATAGGGTATTCCAATCAGCATCGCTATATCCTTCAAGGACAGCGGGAAACTTCTGATAGTGTAATTTTAGGTTCATCGTCCTTTTTAGGTAACGCATGACCCTTTCAATAGCATGCCAATGCTCCATACTAGGTCTACTAGTAAACCTACATAGTACTCCAACAGCATAAGCTATATCTGGCCTAGTGCAATCAGTAGCATAACGGAGGCTACCAATGATGCTCGCATACTCAGTTTGTCTAACACTGTCACCAGTGTTCTTGAACAATTTTACACTAGGGTCATATGGAGTACATGCCGGTTTACAGTTAAAGTAATTGTATTTCTTTAGAATCTTCTCAATGTAATGAGATTGATCTAAAGAAAGTCCCTTTTCTGACCTAGTAATATTAATTCCAAGAATTACACTAGCTTCTCCTAAATCTTTCATATTAAAATTGGCACATAAGAAAGTTTTAACTTCATTAATGACATGAATATTTGATCCAAAAATAAGTAAGTCATCCACATATAAGCAAATAATAGTGCAAGTATTGTTTTCAAATTTGTAATAAATACACTTGTCACTTTCATTTATTTTAAAACCATTTGAGATGACTAAACTATCAAATTTATCATGCCATTGTTTAGGAGCTTGTTTCAAACCATAAAGAGATTTATCCAATTTGCAAACTTTATTTTCTTGACCAAAAATAATAAA
The DNA here is from genome assembly GCA_033977485.1 of Hydrangea macrophylla. Lineage (NCBI taxonomy): Eukaryota > Viridiplantae > Streptophyta > Magnoliopsida > Cornales > Hydrangeaceae > Hydrangea > Hydrangea macrophylla. The sequence goes on from CM066991.1 coordinate 156,287,030, forward strand.
ACCTTCAGGTTGGTCCATATAAATCTCTTCTTCTAATTCACCATTTAAAAAAGCCGTTTTAACATCCATTTGGTGTACTACTAAATCATGAATAGCAGCTAAAGCAAATAGTACACGAATAGAAGTAATTCTAGTGACAGGTGAATAAGTATCAAAGAAATCAATGTTTTCTCTTTGTCTATAACCCTTAGCCACAAGACGTGCCTTATATTTATCTATCGTGCCATCGGGTTTCAATTTCTTTTTAAGAATCCATTTGCAACCTATTGTCTTACAACCAGGTGGAAGATCTACTAAGTGCCAAGTTTTATTTGATTCCAATGATTCCATTTCATCATTTATAGCTTCTTGCCATAAATCAACATCTATAGAAGTCAAAGCTTCTTGGAGGGTGTTAGGATCCTCCTCTAAGTTGTAGGTATAAAAGTCGGTCCCAAAATCTTTCGCGATTCGGGCTCTTTTACTTTTTCTAGGTTCTAGTTCATATTCGTTTGGTTCTACTAATCTAGGCATATCATATGATGTTGAACCCCCACTGTTTTTAAATTTAAAAGGAAATTTATTTTCGAAAAAATCAACATCACTAGATTCAATTATAACATGATTCTTTAAGTCATAAAATCTGTAAGCCTTACTATTAATAGCATAACCAATAAAAACACATTCATAAGCTCTACTAGCTAATTTGGACCTTTTAGGGTCTGGAATTCTAACATATGCCAAACAACCCCATGTTCTAAAATAATCCACATTTGGTTTTCTTCTTTTCCAAATTTCATAAGGGGAAATATTAGTTTTAGAGTTAGGAACTCTATTTAATACATGACAAACAGTTAATAATATTTTCCCCCACCAATGAGAAGCTGCCCCTGAATTTAATAAAATAGCAACTACTAATTCAGTAAAAGTTCTATTTTTTCTTTCAGCTTTTCCATTCATTTCAGGGGAGTAAGGGGCAGTTTTTTCATGAATGATTCCATTAATATTATATAAAGCAATAAATTCATCAGAATCATATTCATGTCCTCTGTCACTACGAAGTCTTTTAATTTTTCTATTAAATTGATTTTCAATCTCATTTAGGAAAATTTTGAACATGTTAATGGCTTCACTTTTATTTTTCATAAGATAAACAAATGAATAATTTGAGCTATCATCAATAAAAGTAATAAAATACCTTTTTCCATTTCTAGTTAAAATTCCTTCATATTCACAAATATCTGAATGAATTAATTCAAGAGGTTCAGATTCCCTAATGACAGATTTATGTGGTATTTTAGTGATTTTTGCTTGGCTACAAAATTCACATTTGTCAAATTCATTTAAAGATAATTGTGGAATATATCCTAGACTACTCATATTTTTCACAAGCCTTTTATTCACATGACATAATCTAGCATGCCAAACATTAAAAGAACACAACATGTAAGCAAAAGAAGAAACTTTATTAAAATCAACATTCAATTTAAACATGCCCTCAGTTGCATAACCCTTTCCAACAAACACTCCACTCTTAGTCAAAGTAAAAAGATCAGCCCCAATAGTTTGAGTAAATCCAGCCTTGTTGAGAAGATAGCCTGAAACAAGATTTTTCCTCATTTCTGGAGTGTGCAAGACATCCTTCAAAATGACAGTCTTTCCAGAAGTAAACTTCAATTCAACCTCCCCAATACCAGCAACAGTAGTGGTGTGGGAATCACCCAACAGCACTTTCTTGTCCTTAGCTTCAGAATAGGATTTGAACATGTCACGGTCATAGCAAACATGGCGAGAGGCGCCAGTGTCTACCCACCACCCCTCGGATCCACCAACAATATTGACCTCGGAAATCATAGCAACGAGCTGCTCTTCTGCAAGATTTGCTTGGGGAGCAACTCGTCGTTGATTCCTACAGTTTCGAGCCATATGACCTGGTTTACCACAATTGTAGCAAACAAACAGTCCAGCTTCATTTATTCCTGAGGGGGGTATGTTCCTATTCTGATTTGGCTTCGGATTCTGATTCTTGTTGTTGTTGCGGTTCTTGTTCTGATTTCGATTTTGAAACTTCATGGTTTTTGAAGGTGGTTTCAGAACAACAGAGGTTTTGTTTTTAGAAAAATTTTGAGGTTTCTTGTTGTTGGAAACAACAAGAACCTGTTCTTTTAAATCTTGTTTTCTTGCCTCCTCCTCAATACGAAGGCGAGTAATCAAACTTTCCAATGAAAATTCTTTGGTTTTGTGTCTCAAAATATTTTTGAAATCTTTCCAACTTGGGGGAAGCTTGTCAATAATGACAGCAACTTGAAACTGATCATTTAAATCCATGCCCTCAGAAATTATCTCATGAGCAATTTGTTGCAGCTCATGGGATTGAGCTTCAACAGATTTGTCATCCATCATTTGGTATTTCAAATAACGGCTGACTGCAAATTTCTTTGCTCCAGCTTCTTCAGTGTCATATTTTTTCTGAAGGGCATCCCAAACTTTTTTTGCAGAATCACAGTTTGCATAATAGTCATAAAGACTGTCAGAGAGCCCATTTAAAATATAGTTTTTGCAAAGAAAATCATTTTCATTCCATGTGTCAGACTCTCTGATTTGAGCAACAGTGGGATTTTCAGAAAGAGTGGGTTTTTCAGAAAGACAAACAGATTGCAATTTTTTCGTAGTTAAGAAAAACATCATTTTCATCCTCCACCGTTTAAAGTGAAGGCCCTCAAATTTGAAGGGTTTGTTGAGGTCATGGGTAACAGAGAGCATTGAAGATTCCATGGCAGATGTAAAGTCGTCTTAAAATTGTTACTGCAGAAACTAAAAAGGAACAATTTTACCAATAACAGTAGCCCTTGACGGTTTTCTTGGGATGAGTCGCGGACTTAGTCGCTCTCTTTAAGACGCTTCGCGGCTCTGCCCAAGTTGTGCAAGCAGTTCGTTCGGATGAAGGCCACGACGTCCCCAGGATAAAGCAGCCCAGAAATCGCCTCTGTCTCGAAAATTCTTGCACGGAGGAAGATCGGAAAACCCACACCCTTTCAGAAATCGTTGCTCAGAAACTGTGTATTAAAAAGCTGTAACTCTTTTTCTCTCTGTAAAAACTGTGTATTTTGATGAAAGCAGTTTGTGTATATATAAAGAAGATATTCTGAACGTTGGAAAAGTGAACGTTGGGAAAGTTAACGTTGCAGAACGTGGAGAGAAGTCTGGAAACGTTAGAGAAAAAATCTGGAGGAAAAAACGTGGAGGGGTTGGTGGGGAGACTTGGTCTCCAACTGAAATTAAACTCTTTTTAATTAAAAAAGAAATTTATTTTCCAAATAAACTTTGTATAAAAAGATATATAGGAGTAGGATCCACATCCACACCCAAACCCAAACCCAAACCCAAGCCCGGAACGGAGCGGAGCGGAGCGGGGCGGGGCGGCGGCGGCGCGCGCGTGTGTGTGTTTTGTGGTAAACCCAATTGGACCTAGGTCCTTCCCCTTCACAAAACTTGGTACCCCCAAGGGGCCCAACCCTTCCTCCAACCTCCACTTATATATGTCCTTCCCACTTCCTCTAATTTTCCTATGTGGGACAAGCAAAATATCATTTGGGTTAGTTTGTGAATAAGACAAAACACAAAACCAAATTTCAAAGTTTTTTCCCTCAACCTTTCCCTCCAATTTTAAATATACACTTCTTTTCAACAGATAGAGAGAAATCGTCTATAGTTTAGAGAGAGAAGGTGTTTTGAGACCCACAAATATATGTTAACCTCTAATCCGCTGGCTGCCCATATGCAACCCGCTTGAACCCGCGCAAAAGGTTGGATTTAAGTTTATCAACCCGTTTGGACCCGCCGATAAAAATCAGTCCACCCACACCCATCATTCCCGGGCAAGTTTGGTCGGGTTCACGGGTTCGGGTGAAAAATGCCACCCCTAATGTAGAGTATCAAATCTATTTATATTGTTTAGATTTGAGAAAAAACATTTATATATTAATTTAGTGCTAGAATAATATCTAATAGTGTATTATTATCACTAAAAAATACTAAAATATAATGCAAAAAATAATACATAAATAAAATTCGGGCTCGGGCTCGATTCCACGGGTTAGCAATTTTTTGTCCAAGACCCGCCCGAATTCAATTCGGGCTTCCAAATTGCTGCCCAGGCCCGCCCACTGTGAAAGTATTATGGGCCCAAGTCCGGAAATTTTCGAGCCGGGCTCGGGCTTCCCGTGGGTTGACCCGCCCGACTTGCAGTCCTAGAAATGGGTGAGTCAGATGCGTGTCTGCAAAAGAATTTGGGCTGAACTCGACCCGCGTCTTGTCTTCTTGGGCTCTGGCCCACTGACAAGCGTTTGAACTAAATATTGGATGCAAGACGTGGTATCATAATCCAATGAGATGAGATTGGCTAGATCACACTTTATATACAAATATCATTATCCATTTAAATGATGTAATTGGATAATGCTATGTGTATATAAAGAGTGCACATAAAGATTTGGGTCACTCATCATTATCACATCATTTAAATGGGTAATGTTATGTGCATATAAAGTGTACACACAAAGATTTAGGTCATTCATTTTGGTGGGGCTCATGTATGCAGGCATGTGACTCACCAATATTAATGGCTCAAATCTTTATGTGCACACCTTATGTGCATCAATCATTACTCTATTCAATTATGTGTGAGTGGAGATATAATGACATGATATACCGATTGCATTCAAAATTTACTCGCAGGCTTGGCGGTGGTTGGTTTGTAGGTCCAATGTCGATGCCCGTGGTTGGGTTAAAAGGAAGCATTTGGTAATGTCGAAAACGGAATCAGGGTTGGTTTCGTTTTCATAATTAACTAGTTTTTGTAAAAATCAGAATTAGTTGGTTTCCAAACGAACTAGATTTTGGAGTATTTTACTATCTTTAAATTAAGAGTGAACTCCTATGTAGCTAAAGCCTAGTTACGTCAAATACCAAACTATTTATACTCCACTTGTTTTCTTCTTAACTAAAGAATCAGTTCTCTTCATATCTAAACAGCCTTTTAATATGAGTAAAGATGGGGACACACTCAAAGATATAATTTTTGGGATACAACTCAAAAGATGTGTCTATATCTCTCTTGTGATATGACTGAATCCCACAGTGACACAAAAGAGAAATAGACACATCTCAAAAATTGTGTCTTTAAGTGTTTCACAAGTATTAACCTCTTAATAAATCAATCCGGAGGGAGGACCGTGCTTTCTGGCCCGTTTAGTCGTGTTGGTCTCAAATCTCAATTGTCATTTGACTTTGGGGTAAGGTATTATCTTGCTAAACCCACGAACTTGTTCATAATAAATGGGTATGGGTTAGGGAGTTTTTTTTGTCTTTTAAGAGGGCTGAACTAGGCCCACCCAACAAAAACTTTTTGTAGTAATGGGCCGAGATTGGGTTCGTTGAAGACCTGTGAAACACCCATCTAAAACTCACCAATCCATTAAACAAAATCCTAGTTATATACATATATATATATATATATATATAAATTTATAATAAAGGAGGAATGCATATATGAGGAGGCATTTTCAGCTCTTGGATCTTAATCTAAATGTTGTCAAATACTCAAGCATTTCCTATCTCTCTCTATAATGGTCCAAACAAATACAACTCAAACAAACTCAACCCAACTTAAACAAATCCAGCCTTTAAGTCTTTAATCTAATGGTCCTAATTGAATATATATATATATATATATATTTATAATTAACTTGGACACACTCACGCACCTACACACGTACACACTCAGCATTCAAGCAGTGGAAGCCCCAACACATTACATCATACTGAGAGACCAATGGTCATTCTACAACAAAGGGGATAAAATCCCACATACCTTGCATATAGCAAGGATTGAACCCTCTCAAGTGATACCATCTGACCACATGGTCCTAATTGATTAATTGTTGGACTTATCTACATATCTTCTTTGAAAAATTAAATTTTGGTCTTTTAAAAAAAAAATTTGCTTAAGGGTTGTTTGGATATTAGAACCGAAGGCACTCAAAGTTTTCAAGTGCTGAAGGCACGTAGAGTTAGTACCGAAGACACTCAAATTATTCAATTACCGTAAAATTGCTTCTTCTTATTTTTTGGACACCGTGCCCCCGAGCACGAGCAATTACCAGTGTGTGCATATATATATATATATATATATGATAGAAAAACCCTAGTAATAGTTTACACTTACGTGCCAACATATTATGTTTTGATACTTTTTTGATCCACTAGTAATAGATCAAAATCTCCAATAATTTGTTACATAGTAATTGACATTTTTATAATGCCAAAATTGCTCTTACAAAAATATGTGGAAAGTGTTAAAATACATATATTTCTACAAGCAAGTTAAAAAAAAAAAAAAAAAAGATTGCATTGGTCCACTCCAAAAAGATACTCAATAATTTACATTACATTGTGCACGAGCATTTTCTACCACCTCTCATTATTTTCTTACAAATAAACAAAATTGACTTTTATAGTATTGCCTCTCTCTCTCTCTCCACTTCTTAAAGGCCACGCTTGCTTTTAAAAAAAGCCAATTGCCATGATAGAAGAAAAATGAATAGATGCTCATCTCATGTTTTAACAATGAGTAATGCTATGCGTCTTAAGTTTTTTTTTTATCTTAAAAGTACTTATCAAATGATGTGGCAGTAGAGTCAAGTAAATAATTTTCAATCAAAATGCAACTAATCCCACAGTTTTAGATCTGATCACACTGCTATATCATTTGAAAAATATTTTTAGGACAAAAATTTAGAAAGCATAGCATTACTCATTAACAATCAATAAAATCCCTGTAAGGAAAAAAAAGAAAAAGAAAAAAGTCATACCACTCCCACTCCTTTTGTTTCACCCATTTCACCTCACTAATGAGTACAAAAGCAAAAAGCTAAAGAAAACAAATCTTAGTGGGGTGAAGGCAAAAGCATATTTTTACCTACTTTTGTAACAATCCATCTTTTCCCAACCTAAAAAGTCCACAATATCCCCCACCTCTCATCCAAAAAAGCCCAACCCACTATTTATCTTATAGCCAAAGGAAAAACTATCATCATTTGGAATCTCTCTCTCTCTCTCTCTCTCTCTCTCTCGTATTGAAATGGTCATAGTGCCAATAAGTTGTAGGAGCTAAGAGGAGGTTGGTTTAAGCTTGTTTTTGTACCCCTGGCGGCGTTGGCGCAAAACAAGTGCACTTCTCTAGTGTGCTCTTGCTATGTGCCACCAAGGAATTCTTACAAGGGTGAAGAAAACAATAACACAAGCCAAGGTAAGAGCAATGGTGGCACCAACAGTAGGAGCAGTGGGCCTAATGGGCCTGACACTGAGCCCACATCTCTGAAGAGTAATCTCAAGAAAAGTACAATAATAGTAGAGGCAAATCAATTAAAGACAGGGTCTAGGAAAGTTAGTTGGTCTGATGCTCATGGCAAAGACATTGCTCACGTTCAAGAGTTTGAGCCTAGGTAACATTTATAACCAAACTTTAGTTTTTTCTTTGATTGGTGGGTTGGTTTTGCTAATTGATTAAGACCTCAATACTTCAAAAATTGTCTTGAATTCTTTAGGGGTGTGTTTGGGCATGAACTTGAAGTAATGATTTAACAGGGCAGTCATTGTATGCATCATTATTGATAGTTTCAACTTTCACAATTGTTTGATTGCAAATGCCTGCCAAATCACAAATATATGATTGAGATTTAGTTATTTGGTTCAAATATATTTTAGTACCCTTTGTTTTTCTCATGTTTTCATTTAGAATTCCATTATAAATTTCATCACATAAGGGCATGTTTGCACATCGAGTAATTTGAATGGAATCATTTATGACCCTACAAAATATTTTGGTAGAGAAATTCATCACCATGAATGAGGTCATCTAGGGAAATGGTAGCTATTTTAAACATTGTGTTTAAGTTCATAAATTATATCATTGTAAGAGAATCTAGGAATGACCTGTTGGATATATCACATGTTTGTGGGGTCTATCATATTGTTATCAACTTAATTGGGAAGTCTTCGTGATAAGGCACAAGGCGCAAATAGTGTTGGATGTTATCATATTTGATATGCAAGCAGTAGTGTGATTGACATCAAACTCTTTGGCATAGATACCAGCCGTACGTGTATGTGTATATATGTGTGTGATATACACATAGATGAATAACTCTCGGGTAGTGAGAGTGGTGACGAGAGGGGGTGTCCGTCGGGGGCATGGGACATTAATCATTGGGGTTCTCTGTGAGGGGTGTTCACAATAGGGATGTGAGGTAAAGAGGGTATTTCTTTGTCTCTATGATTTCTCTATGTATTACAGTGATTATGTCAGGTTCTTTGGGGTATTGAGTGGGGAGAGTACAAGGGTTTTGTATTTGGGTTATGGAATTTAATTCATGTAACTTGTACCATATTTTACTCAATAGTGAAAGAATGGATCTCTCGGGTGTGGACGTAGGCAGGTGTTTAGCCGAACCACGTAGAAATTTGTGTGTCTTTTCTTTGGTGTGCATGTTTAATTACTGCTCATGTGTGTGTGTTTATTTGGGGGAATTTGGTTCCGCGTGTTAAATTCCCAACAAGTGGTATCAGAGCCAGATTGGTGAGATCATGGTGGCAGATGCGCATGGGAGCAGTGATGTCAGCACACGGTGGAAAGAAAAGAAAAAAAAAAAATTAAAACACGATGGGAGCAGCAGGACAATAGTGACGTGTTCGATTGCTTTTCTGGTACGGCATGGATTACTTGGTTTATTCTGGGGTTGTGAGCAGTCACGTGATGATGCATGACTTTCTAGATTTGTAAGGAATTACAAATGGTCACAGTGGTGAGTAAGCTTGGTAAGGGAGTGATCCAGTGTAAGCAAGGTGGATTGAGTCATGATTCTTGATTGGTTGGAATTTCAAATAGTTAGTGTGCATAGCTATGTTATTTGGAATTGGGGCAGAGATGTTTCTTAAGGTTGTTGGGCGCTGCGGATTCATCGGTGGGTGCGGATTTATGAAATTCTGCACGGATTGGAATTTTATTTTTTTTTGTGATAGATCCTATATATTGCAACAGGTTGGGATCTAGGGCCGAAAAATAAATTTGATACTACTGTGATTATAGTAGGTTGCGTATGGTGGAGAGGTTCTCACATTCTACTCATACGGGCATTTCTCTTGGGTTGTTGGATTCCGGATATGGTAAGTATGTGCTTCTGGAGAAAATAATTTGATGGGTTCCAAGAAGACGGGGGCAGACACAGGCGCAATTATCCGACAGAGGTAATTGTTAGGATACTGCACGTAGGAACGTTGATCAAATATTTTTTGGAGCAGGTTCGCTATTTGGGTGGTGTGATATTGATCCCAAATTTGCGGAGGAATCTAATATTGTTGCTGAAATCACACACAGCGGTTGAGAGAAATGTGGATGATTTGTGTCGTCTAGTTGGTAGAGTTATACTTCCAAGATCTCGATGGAAAATTCTTGCAAGTGGGGTGAATGGTTTATTTCACGGTTCAGACGATGGTGAGGGGAAATCCTGTTGGAGAGAAGGAGAGGTCGAGGCTCTTCTCTGGTAGAGTTAATGCGTATAATTAACTCGGGGGCAATTGCACATGTATTGGCTGTATTGTTCGAATCGGGGGTGTTGAGACCGTGTGAATTCGAGGTATGTGCAATCGGGTATTAGTTATGGCCAATGGTGAAGGGTTTACGGTTTGTCAAACGGTAGTAAAGTGGTCGACTTTGTGGGCACTCCAGTTGAGGGGGTGCTAGCATTTTTTGTAAGAAGGTGCTGGTGATGTGTGGCGGAGTAATTACCCAATATGTGATATAGGGGGTGATTGTTGGATATATCACATGTTTGTGGGGTCTATCATATTGTTATCAACTTAATTGGGAAGTCTTCGTGATAAGGCACAAGGCGCAAATAGTGTTGGATGTTATCATATTTGATATGCAAGCAGTAGTGTGATTGACATCAAACTCTTTGGCGTAGATACCAGCCGTACGTGTATGTGTATATATGTGTGTGATATACACAGATGAATAACTCTCGGGTAGTGAGAGTGGTGACGAGAGGGGGTGTCCGTCGGGGGCATGGGACATTAATCATTGGGGTTCTCTGTGAGGGGTGTTCACAATAGGGATGTGAGGTAAATAGGGTATTTCTTTGTCTCTATGATTTCTCTATGTATTACAGTGATTATGTCAGGTTCTTTGGGGTATTGAGTGGGGAGAGTACAAGGGTTTTGTATTTGGGTTATGGAATTTAATTCATGTAACTTGTACCATATTTTACTCAATAGTGAAAGAATGGATCTCTCGGGTGTGGACGTAGGCAGGTGTTTAGCCGAACCACGTAGAAATTTGTGTGTCTTTTCTTTGGTGTGCATGTTTAATTACTGCTCATGTGTGTGTGTTTATTTGGGGGAATTTGGTTCCGCGTGTTAAATTCCCAACATGACCACATATGGAGAAATGTAGTAAGGTTCTCTATTTTTTTTTCCAATGACCTCATTTAAGATTGATGAATTTCTACAACGAAATGCTTTGTAAATCACAAATGATTCTATTCAATTTTATGGCCACACAAACGGACCCTTGCTTTAGTTGAGCACAATTGAAGTCAATCTGTCTCAATAGAGAATAACGATTTAAGGCCTTTAATAGCCATTTCTGTTATCACTTTTCCTCAATTCAAGTCGATTCAAAAATCAGAAGACTTAAGTGATGCAATTAATAACTGAGGGCTCAAAATGGAAATTTTGAATATGAGCTAGTTAATTTTTTTTTATCCAAATATGAAAGACCAAAATGTCCTATAATCTACCATTAAAGCTTGTATTTTTCATTTTTTTGTACTAGTACTATGGTCTCACTCTTTCTTCTTATTGCTAGTGTATCAGAAGATGGGGCACTCGATGGAGTACGGAACTCATGCGTTTGTGCGATTCAATGAATTAAGGTACGATAATGGGTTGTTTGTCAACAAGGTGAGGTTTCATTTGGCAGCACGGAATTGGGGCTTTGAAGTTAGAGTAAGTTACTGTAACACTTTCGGAATTATGTTCGTTTTCACAAACACCCCTAAATTTAAAATTGAACAGACTCATTTCTCAATTATTTAAAAATGAACAAACTTGCCCCTTAAAGAAGAAGAAAAGATAATTTAGGAGGTGAATTTATTCAGTTTTAAAATATAGGGATGTTAGTGAAAATAGTCATAGTTCAAGAGGTGTTATTGTAATTTACCCTTGAAATTAAATTGTCCAGCATTGGACAAATATCAATTCACTAACTTGTCATGAATGTAACTATGATTTTTTTCACCAATTTTAAGGTACTATTTAGATACATATGAAACTGTTTGATTTTGTAGTTCTAGTTATGACAATATAGAGGAATATGGTTTTTACCTTGTTTGGTTGTCATGGATAGAGCATCTCCGATCCCATGTCATATGTATGTCAAATTTTGGCATGTTTACTTTTCATACAATATTTGGCACAATAAAATGGCACATGCTATTTGTGCCACAGTAGCATATGAGTATTAAAATGATATATTTTGACTATTTTCCTTGTTATGTTATACAAATTTTGCATTCCAAATATTTTCCCAATACATGTGATAGTGGTACCACTTGATTTTGATTGAAGGATATTGGAGTGTCCCATTGCCACATGTTTTTTTTTTTTTGAACTACAAAGTTCTCCACTCAAATGTATTTGGGAAGTATTTAATATGCAAAATTTGGAAAGCATATACATTTATTAAATGACCCTTTTGCCCCTTAGCAAAATACTACTTTGAAAGACAAATGGTAGTTGGACCAAAATATAGCATTTGAAATGACATGTAACATTAGAGCAAAAATATCAAAATATTGCATTCGACACTGTAACAATACCAAAAAATATATCTATATAATAATTTAGAACTTTGTCCTACTAGGACACACAAATTATATGACGTGGCATATATGTGTTGATGTGTGTGATGACTAAACCCTCCAATTTAGGCCAAATCCAAGCCCAATAATTAATTCCCTCAAACCTCCCCCTCCACTCTCTCTCTCTCTCTCTCTCTCTCTCTCTCTCTCTCTGTGTCCCCAATATTCAGTAGGATGGTTGAGGGTTATGGGTCAAACTATCAATCACACTCATTCACGCCCCACCCACCTCTCTCTCTCTCTCTATCTCCCCAATCCTTAGGTTATTATGTCTGAAATCACTATTCTTTCTCTTTTACATTCCTTTGTAATGCCATGAAATATGTATACCATTATTCTTGAAGGGGCAATGCTATAGTGAGCAGCTTATCATCACAATAGACTTACCCTTCTTGAAGGGCTAAAATCTCTCTCCTAATTATATTTCTTAATCCAGAATAAAGATTTTGGAGTTTTAAAATCACATTATGATTTGAGTCATCACATTATAGATTAATAGTCCTTTATTTGCTTTTCCTAAATTTTGTTGTTCCAATATAGCCCTTTATTTGTCTTCCCCTTTATTTGCCTTCCCAATAAAATATAGATTCAGTTTGTTGTGTATGATTCTTTGGGTTTTCTCTTTCCAAATTTTCGCCCCTAATTTTACGGTGATAGACTGAATTGAAATGGCAAAGTCCATTTATACGTATAGATTACTCTAAATACTCTCTTATCATGTTTTAGGAAATTCTTATCCTAATTATTACTCTAAATTTACTCTTATCCTAATTAATATCACTCTAATTACTCTAAATGTATATCTTCCTCCCCCATTTATGAGCCTGAAATCTATTTCCTAATTCTCTCTCCCTAAAATCAATCTCCTAATAATCTCTTGAAAAATTGTATAATTGGCATGAATTTGAAAAGTGCATGAAATTTGAATGAGAATTACTAATTCTTATCAATTTTTCAGTCTGTGAAGTTACTGTCAGTTGGGCATGTCCGCCACTCCTTGACAATCGATTGGGTATTTTTTTAGCAACTTACTTGATTTTACCATGTCTAGGTGGTTAAATATTTTCTTATTGGTTAGTTGGTGGAACGCAAGTCATGGCCAACTTTGGGAAACTTGGGTTCTGTTTCCGTTTTTAAATCTAGCTGAATATATTTGTTTTCAATTTTCTAAACAGTTTTCTCAATTTTGTTAGTGATATCCAACAATCCTTCATTCCATATGGTAGGTTGGGTAGTGGAATGAAATTGATGAGTTACCTACTCTCTGTATGTTGTTTAACATCTTGAAGAGTTGTTCTGATTGATTGCTCTAATCCTCAAAAAGTATGAGATTGGTTTTGGATAGGTTTTTATCCCAAAGATGTCTTTTGTTTCTGCATATGCTTTTTTCTTGGAATGATTTTCGTTGCTACTTGAAAATTGGTAAAATGACATGAATATTAGATGAATCATAAAGTTAGTTTTTACAAAGTTTGTATCCAATCAACCTTACTGAGGTAGGAGTAATCAGACACACACACACACACACACACACACACACACACACACACACACACAGTTTTTTCAATTTTAAATCATTGTAATACTTAACTTTTCTTGATTCTTGACAATGTGCTGCAATTTCTATTTTCTTTGTTTTATTATCAGTCAAGCCTTCATTTAATGAGGATTTGAAAGATTATGGAGTCTGCCTAAACTGGTAAGAAGATGAAGCAAGAGATATTAAATTGAGTGAATTTGAAGGGCGGCGACGTCAAAAGAAGTCTAAAATATTTAAGTTGACGGATTAACAAGATTGACTTCACTTAGTTGTTGCATTGACACTTCATTTCATAAGAATGAATATAAGGTTTTTCTTTCCTCATAATTCATAAACATGCTATTTGTAGATAAGTATATTGCTTCTGTAGGATTTTTTTGGAATGCAACTCATAAATTTCATTTGTTCATCGGTTGGGTCTTTGTTGATGCATCTTTGAAATTGGTTTTTAGTTTGAGAAACACTATTAATTTTCTCATTTCTTTTCGATTCAAAAAGGGTAAAGAAGTTACGTAATAGTCATAAAAATCTTAGTTGAATATTGGGGGTGTGTTCCTTGCTGGATTATCTCCTCTCCTATATCAAGATTCATGCCATCTTTCTCTTCTTTATTATTTGCAATTGATTTATTGGAACTTAGTTTTACAAAACATAAAAATACTAAACATAAAGAAATAGAATACCCTTTGTAACCACCTATAAAAACAATTTTTCAATATGATTTTCTTGGACACCCAAACTTGCCTACTTGGAGAAGGTACATCATTGATTTATTCACATTTTTTAAATAAGGTTTAATCTTGACTTTTCAAGCCACTATTTAAGCATGACCTTGGTGATTGTATGATAGTGCCTTTAGGCACGGGCTATATCTAGTATATATATATATATATATATATAGAATTGGCATAATAAAAATGGCATGCAGCATTGGAGTTGCTCTTACATACATTACATTCATATACAACATTTAGGGTGATGCTATTGTCACTTCATCATTGAACCAAGACACTCCATGATGCCACTTTTAAAGCATGTGGTATCATGCATGCCATGCATTACATATATAGTACTACATGCTCTAATAGTAATACCATGAAGTGTCTTAATTCAATTATAGAGTGGCAATAACAATTCCCCTACATTTAATTCTTTGTTTTTTTCCAGCTAGTCGTCTAATTCATCTTTAAACTGATAAAGTTCACTTTTTCTGTCCTTTTGCAGGTCCACACTTTTTTTTTTTTGTTCGATTGCAAAGCACTCACAGATGCCACACACACACAAAGAGAGACCACAAACCTATAACTCAAACAAGTCCCACAGAACAAACTCTCCGAAGAGAGGACTCCCACAGGAGTTGAAACCCCCACCACTCCCAATGAAGTGAGAGGGCATGACACCAACTAAGCCAACAGACCCGTGGTCCACACTTAAGAACTCTTTCTTAATACTATTGGATAAAATTCAAATATTTTATTATCTTCTGTAAATTGAAAGGCCATGATCACAATTCTGTGTTTCACTGTAATGGTCAAATTTGAAGAAGAATTTGTAAAGACGTGTCAACACTAAAAGTATATTTTAACCGACCAGCAAAGAAAAAATTTGTTGTTCCTAATGTCAGTCCGCAGAACACTTTCAAGACCCCAGAAGAAAGGAAAATGATAGATGCACAACAAAAACCCACAACCAATTGCACAACCTGTTTAAAATTATTGGACTTCGTGCTGAAAAAGCTGTACATCCCTTTTTTTGTCTTTTTGTGTGTACAGCTTTTTCAGCACGAAGTCTAACAATTTTAAGCAGATTGTGCAATTGGTTGTGGGTTTTTGTTGTACATCTATCATTGCTCCAGAAGAAATGGGCCGCGCCAGCATGGTAACTTAGGCTCTGTTTGGTTTATGAGGGAACATAAAGTACAATATTAGGGAAAACGTTTCCCCTTATCTTGTTAATATTTTATAAGAACAATAGTGAGAAAAAAAAAATTAACAAAGAATAAGTTAAAAATATTGAAGCTTTGTGAGGTCACTTTCCTCCTATTTTTCATGAGTTACAATTCTATACCAAATCTTTTTATCTTTTAATGTTGATTTAAGTATCGAGGAGAATACAAATAAGAGAAACACACAAAGGAACTACTTTTCCTTCTTGTTTTTCTTCAATGCAAACCAAACAAAGCCTTAAAGTGAAGGCAATAAAAGCACAAGGTCCGAAAGGACAACTCATCACTAGAGATATATATATATATATATATATGTATACACGTTAAACCAAGTTAGGTGCCTTTATATCTTCCTTCCACCTGCCTGCACATGAACACACACACTAAACACACATCACAGGTCGGCACCAACTGTATACTACATAAAATGGTAGTATTGATTTCAAGTCTACTCACAACCCATAATTTATTCAAGAGCTGATGTGCACAAAATAGCAAATTCAACCACTAGTTCACAAGGCTTGTAACCCCAATTAAAGCAATAGAACAGGCATTACATACACTTGTAACATTTCACAACACATTACTAAACATATCTTTTGTTAGTAAACAAACATAACAATAATAGTAATTCTGACGAAAAATATGAAAAGAAGTGAATCAAATCACATGTAAATTGGTGTAAGCATCCCACCAGAAGACAAATAAACAAACCACCATTCCATATTGGTTACAAGCATTTGCAAGAATCACATTTTCAATATTTTTTTTATACCCTTATCACCCCCTAATTCTTTGTTCTAATGGTATTGCAGATTAGTTGATGAATGAAACAATTTCAATCCTCTTTATAAACAGAGATCTTACTCTCACTCCAAGACTACTGGTTCTGATTTCGGCCCTTCTTTGACTTGTTCTTCTCCTGCATTTTCTTTTTCTTTGCTTCGGCTGAAACCCAAGCATAATCCGGTGGAATTGCAAACGGGTCTTGAATATTTTCTATCTTGCTGCTTGAACCGACATTGAACGAACCGGGTCGGTTGTAAGGGGTTTTTATCCACTGAAACCAAGATGAAGTTGAAGACTGTGTCATCGCTGGGCTCTCCCGGCCTGCAGCGGTTGGACTCGATGGGGGTGTTGAGAATTCATCCAACGGCTGTAATTCCTCGAATTTCGTAAAAGTTACCAACACTCTTATAGTAGGAACCACGGGGATAGCCACCTGGGAATGTATAAAACTTTCTTAGCAAAACAGCAGTCTAAAGCAGTGGTTGAAAAAAGAAATAGCCTTTCTATATGAGCAAAAACTTATGACAGGAAATAACACTCAACCTAACAGCTGGTAGTATCAGAGTTTTCAGTTTTGGTATACAAATAGTAACAATTAATAAAAGGGATTACGAGCATTGTTCAGAGAAGCGTTCTTAAAGATATCAAAGTCCAAGAATGGGAGAGATGAAGTTTAGCATTAAGAGATCAACAAAGATGTTTGAAAAACTAAATGATTTATCCAGAATAGTTGGAATTCCTCACCAAGCAATTTCCCTTCGTATCATTGTCTTACTTCAGTTTGTCATGACAATTTAAGATAGCTATAACTCAACTTAACTAAAATGTGTTTGAAGTTCATAACAAACTTCTAACATTTAGATATAGATCATCATATGTTTAAAAAAAAAAAAGAAGAAGAAGAAGAAAAGCAATTCCCAAAAAAAAAAAAAAAAAAGAGGAAAAGAAAAGTAGAGAGAGTAGAAGATAACAACCCAACATAAATTGATGTCTCAGGCCACAGGAAAAAATGGCATAGAACCTTTTATTTTTTTTTCTTGTTTCTGCCAATTGTTTATTATTTTATTTTATTTTATTTTATTTTTTTTTTTTATCTTTTTGTCTTTTTGTAGATCTGTGGGTAAGGAGGGGTTGGGGTGAGCAGAACAAAGTGCGGTCAATTGTCGTTGTCCATGAACTATTGGCTTTACTGTGGACTTGAAGCTACTAGATTTCTACTATTTAAAAATATTTCCCCGGTTTGCAGAGTCTTTTAGTTTAGTAATTCAGCAAACACAGGGCTTTGTATTTGATCCAATTAAATGTCCGTATATGAAGCAGCCTCTAGGGATTTCATATACCACGGGAGGTAACTACATGAGCAACCAATGGTTTGGAACGATCATCCTCAACATCTTTCTTAGAATGTGACTAGAACATGGTGCTAAGAAGTGGGCCCAAAAAACCAGGCCGATTACTGTAATCTCCAACCATTGTTGAAGTACTAGTCGATGAAGGAGAATATTGACCGACTACGTTGCTAACATATGAAACAACAACAACACCACAAAAAAAAAAGAGCGAAGAGTGCCATTGGGAGTTCACATCATGAAGGATCGTCTATTTTAACACTAACATATTATAGCTATACAATGCATTATTTCTTGTCAAGAAAATGCTCAACCAAGCAATGGTGTTAGCTTGTCTCTCGACTCCCAATCACTTGAACTTGAAAAGCTCGGGTAGCTAGGCACGCAAAATATACATATATCACATATTCAGGGATATATCATTCGCTTATGATAAGAGACTCACAATATAACTGAATTGAAATAAACACTTGCAAATTGACTGGCTTTCAAAAGTTGATAGCGCTGATTCTCCATAAGATAGAACACCATATTCATTCTGCTAAATACTCCGATTAATCCGTAACCTTTTATCACAATCAGATAGTTCATACAGCGGTTGCAATACAATGTTTCTATTGCTAGGGCAACAACACTTGATACACAAGACGAAATTGCGAAAAGATTAATCAAACAATAAGAAAACAACTCATAAATTAGTTGTGAAGGGTACATCCGTGCAAGCAAACATGAACCAGACCATGAGAAAATTAAGATGATAAAATGCATTAGTATAAAGAAATACTCCCTCCGTCCCATTTTATGTGTCCATCTTTCCATTTTAGGATGTCCCAAAATTGTTGTCCACTTTCTTAAATTAGTATGTAAATTTTACTTAGTTTCCCAAACTACCCTTTCTTGCAATCAACACCAAAACAAAATAAAAAAAGAAAGTGCAATGATTATGGGCAATTGTGGAAAGTAGGTGTAGATTCTTTTTGTCCCCTTAAATAGTTGGATTCCCCAAGATGGACACATAAAATGGGACGGAGGTAGTAACAAATAAAGAAATTAGACTATTATTAGCAGACCAGTAGCTTGTAACATACCTTGACTGGAAAGGTTCCCATTGGAAGTTTTGTTGTTAGCAGCTCTCTTAAACGCCGAATGGCCTTAACTTTGTTTGCAAGAATATCAAGCAACGGTAAGAGTTCTTCGGTTTGTAATGGGAAATTCGGGGAAAGCCAGAGAATAGGCCTCAAGCCTTTCTTATACTCACTCTCGCGGGTCACATCCTTGCGTCGGGTCCCATTCTCATTGGTCCTAGATAAAGATGTTTTGGCATCCCTTCCTCTCATAGAAATCTCCACCGAATGTCTTCCTGGTTTACTCTGACTTCCCGAAGGAGAATCACCCAAGAGGTCACTTACCTTCTCTTCCACACAAAGTGAACTTCTCGGAGCGGCAATCCGTTTCTGCCCTTCGTATTTGGCATCTCGTTTCCTCCACCCACCAAACCATCCTTTCTTATCCTGCTTAATCTCTCCGTTTCTACAACTACCTGTGTCCTCGATGGGAATTTCCCTTTCCTCGTAACAACTATGGCGATGACCAACAATTCCATCACCATTCTCGTTGCTCAAATCCGATGAATCCAACTTTAGTGCAACTTCAAGTTGCCTTCTTTCCTCCTCTGTCAAAATTCCATCAAGGTCCTCACTCTCCGTTTCATTTTCATTGCAAGATGAGAAGAGTTCATCATCTGTCATAGCCCCCGGTACTCTTCTAGATTTAATGCTGACAACCACATTGTGCATATCGTATACCTTACCCTTCCACAGGCCCACCATCTCCGTCTTCTCCTGGCGTCTCCATGTCAATTGTGGCAAAAGAACGGCTTCAGTCACATCAATACCAGGCCTGAATATATTTGTCTGAGACATTGCAGCCACTTCTTGCTGTACCTCAGCTTCGGTGGCTGGAGCACCAGCACCGTCCAAAGCGTTCATCACCTCCTTATCTTTGTGTGAGATCATGCAAAGCGACCCGGGTGGGACCTTCCCATCCTCGGACCCATCACCAAGAAAAAGTATACTCTGATCGGATCGCTGAATTTTAAAACCGTCAAAACCAGCCAAAGTCATATCTGCCCTCAAATTGGCACCCCGTTTCCAAATTCTGTAAGTATCAGAAGGGGCAATCCTGGAAATGAAAGGGATGACGGAACTCTCAAAGTGAAACGTGATTTCCATGTAGAAGTCCCTCATCCTCCTCATAGTCGCTACCAAGCGGGGCAACCTTCTACACCATTTTGCCCAAGCCAATGGCTGGTAGTGCCTAACTATAATCCTAGCAATCCCTTCTTCTCTATTACATATAGCTTCTTGGAGCGCACTCCAACCTTGTTGGTTTTGCAAGCTCCAATCCGCGCCGGCAATCATAAGCATCTCGGCCGCAGCCTCGTCACCGAGCTTGACGGCTAGGTGAAGCGGGGTATCACGGTTAAGAACATCACGCCGATCTATCACCGCTGAGATTGCTTCTGCCTTTTGTTCCTCGGCCAGTGAAGCCGATTCGGTGTGAATCTCAGCTGGGTCACAAAACCTAGGGAGCCCGGATAGTATCCTCCTAAGACCAGCATAGTCCTTAAAGGAGATGGCTTTGTGAACCGGACTATGGGCATAGTTTGAGACATCAATACTCGCCATGCCTCAGGAGTATACAAGGCCAATCCACACTATTATATACAACCAAAACCCAATACAATCATCCAAAATTACCAGTAGGGAGGTAAAAACAAGAAACCCTTCTCCCAAATCAATAGTTTTGTGTTGGATAATCAAACCCAGTACCAATTTATTGATTCAATCCACTGAATTCAAGAAATAAAACAAACCCAGAGTCTCCAAACTGAAAAAATCCCACAAAATCCTCCACACAGATCAGACCCAGTTCAATTGAACCCAAAAATTCACAAAGAAACAATACAAAGTGGAAAGATACACATGCCACAGACGAAGGTACAGAATCTTATAGGGGCCCAAAGTAAAAGATACAAGAGGAAGGCCCAGAGTAAAAGATACAAGAGGAAAAGGGTACAGAAATCTCACCTCCTTCTTCTTCTTCTTTGAGACCCCAAGAGACCAAGAATTGCTTCCTCCTAAAAAGGGATTCAGATACTGAGAACCCTACCACCCCTCACCTCCTCTGCAAATAGAATAAAAGAACAAATAGATCCTTGTGATCCAATCCAGATCAGACAAACCCAAGAACATGCATGAGGGGTGTGAATTTTTTTTTTAATATTATAAATAATATAGGGTTTGGGAATCTGATAAAGAAAGAAACGAAAAAGTTACATATAATTAAAGAAATGAATACACAAGGAAAGTATAAATCAGAACCCCAGCCATCCACGCAAAGGGGAAAACTGTTTATATAAAAAAGGAATAACAAGAAAGGTTGAGACAAGTAATTTCATAGCTTTAGAGAGAGAGAGAGAGAGTTTTTACCTGTCAAGAGGAAGAGAGAGAAGACAAAAGGAGAGAGTAATTTGTGGGCAAGGTTTAAGTTGGAGGAAGAAGTGCAGGGGTTCCCAATTTTACCTTCTTTTTTTCAATAACAGATAAGATATTAAGAATACAGAGGAAGTTAGAAATATGGTCAGGCGAGAGAGAGAGAGAGAGAGAGAGTGTGTCTGTGTGTGTGACTTTAGAGAGAGAGAGAGAGAGAGACGGTGTAAAACGGGGAGGCAGCATGTGAGCGTGGAAAGAGGGAACCTGCTTTCCCGTTTCTCATTTTTTTTAAAAAAAAATTATTTGCTTTGTTGGTCAAAATTTTGATTTTTAATTCACAAAATTAGATTTAATTTATATATTTTCTTGAATGGGAATTGAGAAGCCACATGAGGCCTAATAGTAGTTTATGGAGGACTGGTGGGGTAGGGCTACTAGGCTGTCAGAGTTACTATTAAAATTGGACATTTGGACTCCGACGTGACCCGACCCGGTGACCAAACTTCGCCTAATCAATACGGGTTTCTTATTGGCCCATGTGGGGAATTAAATTTCAATATCAAACTTGATATAGTTTTGATTTGTAATGTTTTTTTTTTCAAACTCTTTGTAATATGTTTGCTTTTTCTATTTATATTTACATTTTTTCAAATGATATGTTTGTAAAGAGAGATTGGGGTTTTGGATTTTAGTGCTTATTAGGCTTTACTTTAAATTTTTTTAATGAGGTTAAATGTGATGTTAAGGTGACTACAATGAGTAATGCTATGCTTCTCAATTTTTTTTCTCTCTAAAGTAATTTTCAACTCGTGTGACAGTGGACTCAGTTGATTTGGTTAGTTGATGTTTGAGTGATCTTACCATTATTGAAGAGAGTCTCTCTACCACATGTGTTGAGAAATACTTTGTGGGAATTTTTTTTTCTGAGAAGCATAGCATTACTCTACTACAATTAATTGAGCCTTTTATATATACACATACATGAGCATTTATATCAGAGTACTAGTAATGACCCGTGCCCGTGGGCACGAAGCGAAAAAAAAATAAAAAAAATCAATGCTTCAAAAGATCAAATTTTTTGCGTAAAATTGTCCATGTCATTGCAGTTGAGTGATATCTCTTTTATGTTTATAAAATTGCGTATGAAGGTTCTAGATATATGATACTCTTTTAATCCTTCTAAAGATTGTAAGGCTTTGTGTAATAAATCAAGAGCAGAACTGTTAAAAATTAAGAATAAAGAAAAAATAAAATTTTGTAGAAAGTAGTCAAATTTAGCTACCATTACTCAAACATGGATTAAAAAAAAAGGATGTTATTTTTTTTTCCTGTTGTTTTCCTTTTGTTCCTACTAAAGCCTGGAAAAAAGGCCAATATGACTGTGTCTTTTATATGTTTTATTTTTATTTAAGACCTCAGGCTCTGTTTGGCAACCTAGCTTCCTAACACATAAAAGTCCGCACATAGACTGATTTTCCAAACGGGCCTTAACCCAACCTATATTTTTTCTTGCATGAACACACAGTGAGTATATATATAGTAGCACGGGTGGAAAAAAAAATTGCGGAGTATATATCTATTTTTTTTTTCCTTCTAGAAAATTTTGAAAAATTGTACTTTCCATGCATTTAGAAGGGAAAAAAAATAAAAATAAAGAAAGAAAAAGAAAGAACAAAGGCTTTTCTAAGATTTTGGAAAGAACCAGAAGAAAAAAAAATTAAGCAAAATTAACCAATCTATACTTAGTCTTTGTTGGCCTTTTTAAAAGTTTCTGGAAGGGGGAAAAAAACAAACGCTTAAGAGTCATGAGTGATATATGGGTCTTTCGATTTGGGTTTGAGGTGTGTGTGTGTGTGAGAGAGAGAGAGAGAGAGAGAGAGAGAGAGAGTGTTTGGGGGTGATTAAGTGAGATAGAGAGAGAGAGAGAGAGCCGAATTGGAAGGTATTGGAGTAAATTGAAAATTGATTTGGTGTGTGTGCATGTTACCATTTTTGGTGGACTAATGATCGAACGGTCTAAAATATCTAAACTTGTCTGAATGGCTCGGATTGAAAGTTACTAATTTGGAAGGGACCCACACCGCTCTAACTTATTATATAGATAATTTGGGGGCCCTTTGGAATTGGAGCCGCAAGCCATTGCTTGTGTGGCTTGGGGTTAGGGTCAGACCTGGTTCAATCAAAACACATACTACTATATTTTTACTCGCATTTTGCGTCATTAATTTTAATTAAATGTCCTCTTAATTGTCATGCATATTTTGTGGAAACATAATTTTTTCCTATTATAGAGCATACATTCTAATTAGCACCATCAATTATAAAATTTTAATCTAATCACCAAGTGAGCTTTGTCCAAATGGTGTGACATCTTTCTCCCCAGTGGGAAGATTGAGGATTCAACTCTCCTTAGGGAGAGTCTTTGCTAGCCCCTCTGTTTGTTTTTCAATCGGAATGAGTGTCCTTTGTTGGACTTTGTTGTGGGCTATTATAGGACTTTGGGGTTGAATTGGACTGAGGTAAGGGTGTGTGTATAGAATATGTGTGTATCCAGCCATAATCCAAGTAAATATACAAAATATAAATAAAAATAATCTAACTAAAACCATTCGTCCAACTTAAACTAGTATATATATACAAATGATTTGTTGATATTACAAGCTTAAGGTCACTTCGAAATGCTCTAAACTACTTTATTCGAAACAATTTGCTACGGTTTATGGGATTGAACTTGTGTATTTTTATGCTACCATTTATGGGATTGAACTTATCCACATTAGTTTATCGGGCAATTCTTTCTTATTGTGAGCCGATTTTTAAGAGTGAGTTTTACCTAGGAGTTCTGTCACACTCATCCCGGAAAACCCAATCATTTTAAATGCATAATTGACATTTCTGTAAATTATTAATATTGATTAATAATTGAGGTAAGGTTGACTATAGGTCAACGGTGAGTGTCAATTGAGATCATGAGAAGTTGGTAATTCATGAGGAAATTCATGTGATTAAGTGATGTTTAAGTGAATTAATGTTATTTGAATTACCTAGTATTTGTGAATAGTAAAGTTACATGTGTAATACATTTACTAATAGCTTTGATCTTGTTTAAGATCATTTTGATTGTTTTTAGTGATAACCAATATGATGTGTTGCATCCTTTCCGAAAGAAAAAAATATGATGTGTTGCATAAAAGGTAGGTTATCTAGAAATTTCACAAAAATAGTTTTCGAAACGTAATTATGGACCCAAACGGAACCTAAACTAAAACTTTTATGAGTTATAGATTTCACTCGTGGATCGATACTTAGACGTTTAAGACGCTTGAGAGATAATTGGAAGATTAGAAAACTCATGAGGAGGTAAATGTAATTTTTGAGAGTTGTGTCGTTGAGTCCAAGATATTTTCATAAATATCTCAACTCTAAATATCTAGGGAGAGAAAATGAAAGGAAGATTTTGTTTCTCAGGACTTCACGACGCCAATCGAAGACCTTCTGCCCGTTTGTTTTCTTCAAAAATTATATTTTCAAACTCCTCGAGTAAGAACTACTTTTTGATACCTCTTAGGCCTTGTTTGGCTAAGTTTTGTGAAAAACTAACTTTAAAATTTTGGGGAAAACGTGTCAAAACTCGTAGATTTTGTGTATAATTGGAGATTTAACTTAGCATTAGTACTCTAAAGATCCTCCTGAAATCTTGAGACCGTAGCTTAAGGTATGAATTCCTAACCTATATTATATAAGGAATTTTGGATACTTTGGATATTATGTATGAAATTGTGATCTGGAAAAAACTCAAGTGTTAAATTAGGTTCGTTAAATTCAACAAGTATGTATGAAAAGCATGTTTGTATGACCATGTGAGTATGCTAAGTGATTATGTGGGTTAAAGGGGAGTTTGGTACAAATTCATGTCGGGGTAAAGCCTCTCATTGTTTGAGAGTTGTAATAGCGACGACTACTTGCTTGGTTTGGGAACTGGCCCTGCCAGAGCAGTGGGTGCAATGGTTGATAGACTTTGGACTTGCCATTGACATCGCGGTTTAATACTTAGGACTCACCAATATACCGGATAAAGGCGGATCTCTCTCCCTAGAGACTAATTGACATGTTTGAGATGTTTAAAGCATGAATTGCCATATATGCATATGTTTAGAATTGTACACTCAGCATATAGTTGAGCAGTGGAGATTTAATCCATTGCAAGGGAGAAGAAGAAAGGCAAGAAGAAGTGAGAAGAGTGAGGCCGATGGGACGACGAGATTATCCTAGTATATGTTTTTGTTTCATTCCATTTCAAATGATGTAATATGAGTTTTTGAGAATTAGAAGTATATTTTAACTTGAATCTTGGAATGGATTCGTAGTGTTATAACTTGTAGAAAAACTCTTGTAATTATACTTTGGGAGATGTTGTAATACAGTTAAGGTTATAACACCCGCTTGCGTGTTATTACATTTTATTACATTGTCAATCATGATAATGTGATGTGCTGTGCATGTTGACACATATGAGTGAGTTTTGGCTTACGAGTCGATTTGGGTGTCTGTGTTAGAGAACCCTTGAGACATTGTGGAATGAGCTGTTTGTGGTTGTGAAGTCTCTCTGCGTATGTTTATCTGAAAATAAATGTTTACCTGTGTATTTCACTATCTGTATTATTTTCTGGGTTAGAATATATTTCTGTTGTTAATTTTTAGTATCCTGGTGAGGACGAATTAACACGCTATTAATTTGGTAGGCTAATTAGCAACTTCGAAAAAGTCATGTAGAAACTTGCGTATTAGGAACCAAACGGAACTTAGTTGGAAACTTTTTTGAGGTTTTGCTTATAAAGCTATGAATTAGCTGTGTAGAAAGTTTCAGAGACTGATTAGGAGTTTTAAAAACTCGTGGGGAGGTAAACAGGATTTTCAAAATTGTTGCCTATATATAGATAGAGATGATCTTGGTATTTTTATAATTTCTAACCTAAAACTCAAAAGGAGGCCAAAAGGGAGATTTTGATTGCTAAGAGCTTCTCGACGCCAAAAGACAACCGTTTGTCCGCTGGTTTTTTACCAAATTTCGTATTCGAACTCCTCGAGGTAAGGCTGTCGTTTTGATACCTATTAGGCCTTGTTTGACTAAGTTTTCCAAAAAGTTATTTTCTAGAATTTTTCATAAAAGTTGATAATTGGACTTCTGATCGATATGAATTGTACTAGACAGACTTCTGCACGTTCTTTGTGCACGGGTTTTCTTTGAATTGAATTATAGGAGCGTAATTCGGAGGTGAGTGATTCAACTATGTTTTTGGAATGATTTATTGTCATGTATTCATGTTTGGTATGAATAGCATGTGTAAATTCATAGATATATATTGTATAGTTCATATTGGGCAATTATATTGATAAGTAGGCCCAATTGTACGGTGAAATGTTTTGATTATCGAAAGCATGGTGATATGTGATTTGAGTATGTTGAGTTGTTATTTGGGTCAAAGGAGTGCATGTATCAAGTCATCGTTGTGGAGTCGTTATAGGCATAAGGTCGCACGTTTGAAGAGAAAAAAACGTGGGTCTTACCTTTTCGCGTGGACTTATTGGCGAGGAGTCGCGGATTAGAAATATGGAACGTACAAGTGGGATCTCCGGAGACTAGTATGAAATGTAGAGATGTGAATGCGAGCATGTTTATCATTCATGTGCATTTGTTGTTTTATTCACTAAGCGTTAGCTTAAACAAATTGAGTATGTGTGGTTATTCAAATAACCATTTCAGGTGTAAATGCTTGCGAGGAATCATAGAAGTGAGCACGTGGGTTTGGGAGTTTACTTAGAAGGCGACACATCATGTTTATTTCGTAGTTTTGGAAATGGAAGTGTTGTAACAAGAATTTGTATGACTTTTGGTTATGTTTAACTCCGTATGTTAGAATGGATTTATAATGTAGTAATAGGCAGTTATCGTTTGTAATTATGTTTCAGTAATGTTTTAATCCAGTTAAGATCGTTTCGGTATAAGTTTGGAGTGTGTGTTAAGTCCTTGGTTGATTCCGAAAAGCTTTTAAACTTGAAAATTCTGCAGAAGGGACTGCTGCTGTAAAACAGTCGACTGGACCGAGGTCACAGTCGACTGGACCCCTATTTTCAGTAACTTTTCTCCTTTGTTTTCAGGACTTCAGTCGACTGATCCCTAAGAAATAGTCGACTGGTTTCTGCACGAAAATTGGCCATTCTACTAGGATGGGTTCAGTCGACCAGACGAGCCTAGTCGACTGAAAAAATTGAGGTATCAGTCGACCGGACCTATGGTCAGTCGACTGAAGGTGGCTGTGGGCAATGGAAGAGGTACTAAGGGACGGGGGGGGGGGGGGGGGGGGGGGGGGGGGCTAAGTTTTTTTAGTATTTTACATTCAGCCTCAACTATGTTTAGGCCCACCTCAATTTATGTTTAGGCTTCCAAAGGGGTTCAAGGCCCAATTTAGTGCTATCAACTACATATATATTGATATACAGATATATACAACTCAAAGGAAAGATGCCTAGAATTTTAAAAATTACACTTTTAGTGTAAGAATTTTATGCGTTTTAGAAATAAGCCCTCCTAAAATTTTAAAAGACACTATACAATATTTGCATGCCACCAAATAGACTTACATTATAAGCATATTCCAAAAAAATCGCAATTATATACAAGTAAACCCTAAAAAATCGCCAATTATGTATAAATAGACCCCAAAAAAATCGTCTCGGGGGGCGCTGCCCCCGAACCTCCGTATAGCATAGGCCTCCCTGGCCAAAATTCCTAGCTCCGCCCCTAGTTGTAGGGGATTTCTTGTTCTCTGCATCTCCAAGTCAGTCGACTGGACTGCTGCTTGTGTTCTTAAAACTAAATTTTTGGAATGTTAATGAATTGGTTAGCGTCGGTGGCGTGCCACGGGCTTTCAGTTCTGCTATTGTGGGACCGGGTTGTGACAAAGGTTAATTTGGAGTGAATTTGACATGAGTAATTAGCATGGTGAAGAATTGGACAACCTTAGAAAGTTGGAATTCTGCAAAATGTGCAGTAACTAGGAAAATAGTCGACTGGTCCGTGAACATAGTCGACTGGACCCACTGTTGGGGCAAAATATATTTCTCAGTTTTCGTTAAGTAGTCGACTGGGTAGCTAAAACAGTCGACTGAAAAGTGTTTCAAAACATGGCATTCTGCTGGATCAAAGTCCTGTCGACCAGACGAGTACCAGTCGACTGGAAGATTAATACCACAGTCGACTGGATTGGGTTACTGAGGTTCTGAGTCTCTATAGTCGCCAAAGCAGTCGACTGGGGACTCGATACAGTTGTCTGGATTGCCAATTTCAAAAAGGCTTTGTTCTATAAGTGTTTTAAAAGGGAAAACTTTTTATAACTCCGAAATTGAGGATTTTCACTTATATTATTCTGCTGTTATAATGTGATAAGTGAATTTGATAAGGCTTGGAGGCGTGCCATGTGTCCTATTTTCGCGCGTAGCGAGGTGTGTATAACTTACTAGTTATATTACCAGAAAAGAAAGATTGACTCATGCCCTCATCTAAGCATATGGCTCACTGAAATGAAAATCTAACTCTACTATTACACTTACTAGTATTCATACATATTACATATAACTTCTTATATAGAGATATGCACAACCATGTAAACAAGGGAGGAGCCAGGATTAACAACTTGGGGGGCATGTATAGAGAGTCTAAAATTACATGGGGGTTCAGGGGCAGCGCCCCCGAGGTAAAAATAATCTGGGTCTATTTGTAATTCCGCGATGCTTGTAGATTATCGCTATTTTTTATTTATGTTAAGTGCTAATTTGCAAAATTTGCGATGATGACAAAACATTTTGGGTTGGGTTCAATGGTATCACTAATTTTTTTTTTTTATTTATATATATATATATATATATGATACACCCAAAATTATGGGCAGTTTCCTACTCAGTTTGGAAGACTAATGGAAAGTGCAACTGTTTCCTAATCCAATTAGGAAACCCCCACAATTAATGTCAATCAATCCTAATACAATTAGGAAACCTACTTGATTGGTGTCAATCACATCCTAATGGGATTATACTTCCTTATCTATGTATGAGTAGGTCTCTTACATCTATAAAAGAGACCTCTCACACCCCATTGAAGGGGCCAATAATCTGTAGTCTACACAGCACCTCTACAAAATTCACCATTATACGCATACTCCCGGCCGGTATTACTGGTAGTGCCGCCCCTCTTTGTTGGCTCACCAGGCCCGCCGGTGATCTGCTAGTGAACGTGCTCAGACACACCCGTGGACGTAGGTACCTTCATTAACAGGGCCGAACCACATACAAAAAATAGTCTTTCACTCTCTCTCTCTCCCTCCTAAATTGCTTTACTTTACTGTTACCAATTTTTGGCATCATCAGCTTGGCGCCGTCTGTGGGAAACGACAATTCTTCTCATCAACAAATTCTTGACTGATCAATATGCCACCAAAGAAGGGAAAGAAGGCTGCGCATCAGTCCGACCGGGATGTTCCTTCGGCCCCGGCGTCGACTGCAGCAATCCTGACATCTGAGCAAATCACCGCAACCCTCACACAACTCTTGGAGGGCCAGCGTCAAATCCAACAACAGATCGAAGCACTGCTAGCCCAGCAAAGCAATCCTCCAGCGGCCGGGAAGCGACCCGGGAACGTTGCGTACGGTCGAGAACTAATCTTGACCAGACAACGTGCCCGAGCCAACCCGTCCCGTGTTGAGGATGCCAGAGACATCAACAGCGGGCGTGGTGCCCGAAAGGAAAGGCAGGAGCATATGGCCCGGGAATCAGTCCGGGGTCACTCGGTCAAGAGCCGAGTTGTCCCTAGGCGAACGGTTACCCGAAGTCATAGCCGAGCCCGATCCCAGAGGACAGCACCCCGCCATGAAGAAGAAGCCTCTTCCACCAACCCGACCAGTTCCTCAGATACCGGTCGGGAAGGAGTGGAAGCCCGAATCAAGGACTTACAGAAGCAGATCGATGGAGTGGCCAAAAAGCTTGATCAAAACTGTGTTCCGAATCAAGCCAATACCGAGACAGAGTCACCATTCTCCAGCCAGATCACGAGGTTCTCCATCCCGCGCAAATTCAAGCAGCCTCGGCTAGATTCATACAACGGCTCGGGAAGCCCGGTCGATCACGTCCAGACCTACAAGGTCCAGATGGCCCTAGCAACCAACTCCGATGAGCTACACTGCCTAGCCTTCCCCAGCACTTTGAAAGGCCCGGCCATGCAGTGGTTCTACTCCTTGGAGCCCCGATCGGTCTGCAGTTTCAAACAACTCAGCAAGCAGTTCATCAACCAGTTCGCCGGTATGCATGAGCGGCCAAAGCCAGACATGCAGCTACTGACAGTCAGACAACGGAACAATGAGTCCCTCAAGGAGTTCACCGACCGGTTCAACCAACAGAAGCTTCAAATCCGCAATCTGAACGAGACAATTGCCATCCTAGCCTTCTGCTCGGGAGTTCAACACACCAAGTGCGCCGCGTCGTTCCACAAAAACCGACCGGAAACTTTGGTTGAGCTCTCTGAGAGGGTTGGAAAATATATTGACACTGAAGAGTTTCTGAAGACCAAATACACCGAGCAAGAAAGCAACGAGTCTTCCAGAAGTAAGCGAAAGCGAGATCAGCCCGGGAGTTCTAACAGTTCTTCCAGTTCACAGCAGTTCGGGTCAGACAGCCCCGACCGGACCTCCAGCTCACAACAGGCATGGTTCGACAGTCCCGACCTGACCTCCAGTTCACATCGATCAGGATCGAGCAGTTCCGGCTTTGCCTCCAGCACATAAAAATCAGGAGCCCGATGATCCTGATCCGACCCCTTGTCTCCATCATTCTAGATGAGCCCGACTATAGTGGTACTTGCCTGATCACCGCGTAAGGCTTCACCGGTTGTCAGAGTTCATACAAAGTCCTCGGGCCTAACCCCGAGGCATCTACAAAGTCCTCGGGCATGACCCCGAGGCATCTACGAAGTCCTCGGGCCTAACCCCGAGGCATGCAAAGACCTCGGGCCTAACCCCGAGGCATCTCAAAAGACCTCGGGCTCCGAACCCAGGCACCAAAGACCTCGGGGTCACGCCCGAGGCACCGGCTTCGCTTAGGTCCAGCCGACGATGGGGGCAAACCCCCTAGGTGGCTGATGATGGCAAGCTTCAAAAGACCCTGCAACCACCATGTTCCAGGTCGGTTACCTACAGATCATAGCCTCTTTAAGACCCTCGTCTTAGCGAAAGCTTGGGGGGCAAGATGGCGTAGTGAACTAAACAGGTAATCACACCGGTATCTACAGGCCTCGCGGATAACCAAGTCAAAATCTTGGACAACCCGAGCACCTACAGTACTCAGAGGCGTTAACTCCACTTAGGTCCAGACCGACGATAGAGGTGACTAAAATCTCTTAGGTTGGCCGACGATAGAGGAGCAAAAGGACCCTAAAGCACCGTGATTTAGGTCGGCTCCACCAACATGGTCAAGCTCTTCTCCCAACAGTCTTGACGAAGGCTGGCCGGGCAGAAGACAACCATCCTGGGGAGTTAACATGAAAAAAGGACCCTAGAGTAATACGCTTTAGGTCGGCTTTTCCAACATGGTAAAATCCTTCTACCCACAGCCTTGACGAAGGTTTACGGGCAGAAGATAACCATCCTGGGAGCTAACTCAAGCAAAAAAGACTCCGAAGTAGGCCGAGTCTCAACTCTCGGTCACTTCCCGAGCATTCAAAGACTCCGAATTAGGCCGGGTCTCAACTCCCGGTCAGTTCCCGAGCACCTAAAAGTCCCGAGCTAGGCAAGGACTCAACTCTCAGCCAGTTCCCGAGGACTCACCAGGCTCAGAAGCCCCGAGGCAGCTTCCACAGGCACTCAGACAGCGGCAAGTAACATCA
Organism: Hydrangea macrophylla; assembly: GCA_033977485.1. Classification (NCBI taxonomy): domain Eukaryota; kingdom Viridiplantae; phylum Streptophyta; class Magnoliopsida; order Cornales; family Hydrangeaceae; genus Hydrangea; species Hydrangea macrophylla. The sequence continues at coordinate 156,319,038 of CM066991.1, forward strand.
AACTGATTTCCAAACTTGCCCCGATATAGCATCTGGCCAATCTTGGAAATGGGGGGCAGCTGATACACCCAAAATTATGGGCAGTTTCCTACTCAGTTTGGAAGACTAATGGAAAGTGCAACTGTTTCCTAATCCAATTAGGAAACCCCCACAATTAATGTCAATCAATCCTAATACAATTAGGAAACCTACTTGATTGGTGTCAATCACATCCTAATGGGATTATACTTCCTTATCTATGTATGAGTAGGTCTCTTACATCTATAAAAGAGACCTCTCACCCCCCATTGAAGGGGCCAATAATCTGTAGTCTACACAGCACCTCTACAAAATTCACCATTATACGCATACTCCCGGCCGGTATTACTGGTAGTGCCGCCCCTCTTTGTTGGCTCACCAGGCCCGCCGGTGATCTGCTAGTGAACGTGCTCAGACACACCCGTGGACGTAGGTACCTTCATTAACAGGGCCGAACCACATACAAAAAATAGTCTTTCACTCTCTCTCTCTCCCTCCTAAATTGCTTTACTTTACTGTTACCAATTTTTGGCATCATCAATATATGTTAAGTATTCATTTGCAAATTTGCGATGATGATAAAACAATTTACGTTGGGTTCAATGGTACATGAGAAGGAAGAAAGCAATATGGTACAATAACTTGGGTTGGGTTCAAATAGTAAGCGTAGAGAAAGATTATTAGTCTAAATATTTAGAATGAGTTAGATTATAATTAGGCCAATATAGCATATTATATATTTTATTTCAATTTTTGGGTGATTTAATTACAATTAGGCCAATATATACTAGATACAAATTTCTTATTTTAAGTCTAGCCAATATTTTTTGAGATAATTATATAAATTTTGGGGAGACTAATCTAAATAAAAATTTCAAAATTTCCAAAACTATATATATATACTAAAGTGAAATTTTAGAAAATCTTGGAACCACCCTCCGCCCCTGCATGTAAACTTCTCTTGAAGACAAACTAATTAGCACGCCAACCTTGACACCGCGGCCTACAACTAGTAAGGTCAGGAAGCAAGGCATGCTTGTTTTAATTATGTACTATGATGACAATTATAATTAGATTTAGAATAACGGGAAATATATTTATTCAAATAAAGTCAATAGTATAGCAGCATGACCACTGCGTCTTGTCATCAATGATTCAATACCATCATTTTCCACTTTGTCAATAAAAGATGAACCATGCATGGAAATACCCATTGCAAAAGAAATACTAGTAGATGATATTCCTTTTTTTAGTTTGGTGGGGGGTTTAAATCATATCGCTAGCTTGATTTTTTGACTTAATTGGTGTGTGTGCTGTGGGATCGGTTCACGCACCTGAGATTTGCCTTTATTCTACTCTGATAAAACGACAATAGATAAACTGTCTTGATGGAGATCCCAACGTCGTGGAAGATGGATTAGGAGATTTATGATAAATCATTATCTTTGTATCCCAAAAAAATATTCCTTCAAATTTTTTTTTTGGCGTTTTTCATGAGAAAAGATTCATTTATTTCTTTATGAGTAATGCTAGGTACACCTAAACAGGATACTTAAATTATTCATCCGTTGATGTGGATTTCCAAAACTATTCATCAATTACTAATTAATTACGTTCGAATTAATTTCAACACTACCACGAAACATCAATACATGGATGGTTTAAGTGTATCTAGCATTACTCATTCCTTTATTGGCTACTCTTTTTGAAGAATAATCCAATATTCTCCTATACATGACGCATATATATACAGCACAGTGTACACACCACACACACACACACACATATATATATATATTGATACGGGGGAGAGAAATGAGCTTCGAACACCGAACTTATGCATTAGAGGAGACTTACAAATTCCAAACTCTTTATCATTTGAGCTATGCCAATTTATGTCACACATACTTATCTATATATATATATATATATATACACACATCCCTATTGTCTTTTATGTGGAGGTTATTACTGGACAAATATTCGTATACAAGTCTTGTCTTTTATTGCGGCAACAGGTGGAGAATCCAAAACAACAGAACCTTCCCATTTTAATAAGGTTTCTTGGGATTATATAACTCCCCATAGCATTATAAATTACTTTGTTCCCTATACTGCTTAATTTTTCCTTCTTTTTAGGAGTATTTTCTTGTTTTCTTTGCTCTCCTATCATCTATGAGTTCTGTGGAGGGATTTTGAACTTACTTTCCTGGCAACAAGACCGCATTGGGTGCTGCTGTTTGGGTGAAATTTAGTTTGACCCTCTATAGTTTAAGTATTTTTTTAGCTTACCCGCTGTATTTTTAAAATTCTCATTGATAACTTTGGGCAGATTAAATAAATAGTCCCTTTTAATTGGACTAATTCTGGGATAATATAACCCTACCCCCATGGGATAGTTAGTGCAAATTTCGGACTACTCCCCCGGATTGACGACTCAAACATTAGATTATTTTCAATTGAAATGGACTAATAGTCTTATCATCCTTTAAACCCGCACAACAAACGTGGTGATTTAGGCTAAAGTTCAACAATTATACTTCGATTCCATCCATTTTAACAATGAAAATCGTTATTTGGAAGGAAAAAAAATTGTCAATTTTAGTCCCCACAAAAAGACTCGTTTGTTCTCAACATGTATTAAAAAGAAATAAAGCAGAATGTATATCCATATTTTGGAATTGCAAGAAAAAAACTTCAAGTAAAGCAATATATATATATATATATATATATATGAAAATACTTTTGCTCACCCAAAATTTGGTACACCAATGCTCACCCAAGCATCCCATTGGCCAATGCAGTGGGGCCCAGGATTAAACAATATTAAACAATATTAAACAACATTTGTTTAATCCTGGGCCCCACTGCATTGGCCAATGGGATGCTTGGGTGAGCATTGGTGTACCAAATTTTGGGTGAGCAAAAATGCTCTCTATATATACATGAGAGAGAGAGAGAGAGAGAGAGAGAGAGAGAGAGAGAGATTTGTAAGTTATCCTTTCCATACATTCTACAATTTCTTGCTTGATTAACCGCATTTATCACCTTTGAGATTCGTAAATACAAATCTCTCTCTCCTAAACATCAAAAAGTATGAATTCATATGAGGATATTTTCATCAATTAGCATTTTTCGTTGACAGATTTACCTGTTGCACTCCAATCTATACTAGAACGAGAATTAGTGACATTAATTAAAGTATAGGGGACAAAATCAAAATTGCTTAAACCACGGGGTCAAAGTGTATTTTACCCTGTTTTTATCTTAGTTTTATATATTTATATTTTCGAAAAAAGTGAGCAGAATTTCAACTCAAGAGTGAGTTTTGACTACATTATCGTTTCACAGCTTGTCTATTCTCAATGACAAAATTTACATCGGACACAAACATCAAAAACATAATTAATGTTGGTCTTAGTTTGGTTCTTGGTACGTCCTATTTTATTCATATTTATAATTTGTGTTCAATCAGCCAAAAACAAACAACTTAAAATTGAAGACAAATTTGCATTTTCATAACTACAAAATTAGTGCAAGACAGTAGAAATATGATGACCACAATACTTCCAAAGCCAAGTATTCCGATCCTGCATTGCCATCCAATTAGACGTAGATTTATCATAGGGGAGGGGTAACCAAAAAAAAATTGAGAGCATTTTTGCTCACCCTATTTTACTCGTTCTTGTTCACTCAGCCTTTTATTGTATGACATGTGTTCCATTTTAGTAATTATGTTAATGATGCAGGGACAAAATAATGATAATAGAGCACACATCACCCAATGAAAACCTACGTAAGCAAAATGTATTAAAAAAAAATTGGTCTGTCACCAATGTTTACATTAGACAAATATTTTCTTTTTTCTAAACCACAAATCTTAGCTTTAAAATGCTATTCACACAAAAGGAAAGTAGTTGACAATTTTGCTTATTTTCATCACCTCTCTCATCTCTCTTTGTCTCTCACCACCCAAATGACTCTCCACTCAGTGTTTTCTTCCCACCTAGTAGTACGGAATGGAATTTGTATAGTTATATGTTAAGAAGAGTAATGATTCATGTACATAAAGTGTGCACGTATTTAAAGATTTGGGCCATTAATTTCTGTGGATTTTATGTATGCAGGCATGGATCCTACCAAAATGAATGACCCAGATCTTTATGTGCACACTTTATGTGCACATTTTATGTGCACAAAACATTACCCATGTAAGAAAGTGTACCACTCTTCTATCGATTTACCATGAGCTTGGTAGGAAAAAAGGAGAAGAAGAGAAGGAAATTTCTTTCATTACCTCCACATCCGCCATTCGTAAATTGTTCTATTATTCCCTCTGTATCAAATTAAGAGTCTTTGATTTCATTTTTTGATGTCTCATTTTAAGAGTTATTTTAAAAATTTAATGTATTTTAGCCACACTTTCTAAATTTACCATTTATTATATAAAATTCGCCCACTTTTTATTTGATGTCACATTAGAATTTTGAAATGTAGAAATGGCAACAATGGAAAGTTATAAAATTTTACAACAATCAAAGTTGTTCCCTTAATAAAATTGAAATTCCCAAAAGAAATTCTTAATATGGGAGTGACGTATTTGGCGCAGAGTCACTTTTATACCAAATGAAACATAACTTATAGAATTAAAGTTTTCTAATATATTTGTTCTCCTATTTGCTCCGTTTTTACATGGTACCAATCACGAATGGTGTTTTCTTTTCATTTTTTCTTAGCAAAATCCACAAATGAATTGCAGATGAGTTTTTACTTGTTTAGTTCCCAAGGAAATAACGATAAAATGAGTATTGAAGGTATTATATGTTGGATTACTTGTGGGTAATATAGGTTATAACAATTTCATTGGGATATAACATTTAGTTGTTAGGCCTTTTAATTTAAAACAAAGTTTTGGGCCATAGGCCTCTTTATTTCAAAAACCCAAACTCTAGCCTAAAGTGTGATTTGACAAGGATCCCACATTGTTTAAACACAAGGGAGTTTTACTCCTTATATATGATCTATCATTCTAAGCATTGTAAGATATATATTAGAGAGACTCTCTCACGCGCGCGCAGGGGGGCATGCAAATTCCAAATTTGGGACACCAATTTGACTTGAATTTCGAGACTTGCGCGTGCACGAATGCACCTCGAATTGTACCTTCGCGCATAGGGGTGGTACTGTCACGTTTTTGCATCATTGTTTATTTTATATATGACTGTTGGAGAGTCACTAGTATCTTAAAATGTTTTACTATATATACTTGATCACACTCTTCTAGAAAAATACAACAAAACCAATCCTCTTTTCTGTTCTTCTCTATATTTTCTAGAGCAAATTCTGAGTACTCACTTTACTCTTTCAATTCAAGTGTATGTTTGGAAGAGTTGGTTGCTGAATCCTGGAGAACATAGCGCTATGACCTTGTGCATCGAGTCACTGACTTAGAGGGGCGGAATTGTTCTTAAGGATAGTGCAATGCATTGCATGCCTCAACCAAAAAAATCATAGTTTCATCCTTCAATTTCCAACATTATACTATTAATCAATTCCTTTTATTTTCACAATTTTCAATTATCATAAGACGTCTAATTTTATTTAGTTGAGAGGAGGGTCACTAAAAAGATAGTTTTGCTTTTGAGGATTTTCTTGATTGTATAAATGAAGTGACCATTGTTTCATTTCTTGAAGTTTATAGTACTGTGTTTCAGATTTGCATCAGAAAATAAAATTGCTGGATACCAAATTCGTGGCCTTTATCATGTGGCGATATGACATTTACAATTATTGCAAATGAATTTTCAAGTGGTCCAACATATTTGGTTTCAGCACCTACACATCATTTAAAATTTAAATTTGGGGTCCATGTTTAGGATTCAGACAATCACGTTTTTGGAAAATAAGTAAGTTGGTTTGTCAGTAGACTTGACAAAGAACTTGTATACTAACTTATACATCTTTTATAGTACTCTGTAGTTTTTAGTTTTAGGGGGTGCATGAGCCTGACTAGTTTATCCAAAGACAAGCTTGGATAAAAGATTAATGAACCGACTATTGTTTATATGTGTTAAGATCAATCTTGAATTTTATGTTCGTTTAATAAATAAGCTAGGTTTAAACAATAATGCTGTGATCACCGAAGGAAACCGAGGATTTGCACGAAATTGGGGTAGGGTCTACTAACTTTACCCACTTTGGTTTTTCTATATAAACCTATCTAATACTGTCACGACCCATCCCGCTACGCGCGAAAATAGGAGACGTGGCATGCCATCAAGGCTTATCCAGTTCATTAAAGTGTGAAATAGCAGCGGAAATATAAGTCAAATCCATTTAAAATCAGAGTTATAAAAAAAAATTTTGCCAATTGGAACACTTCTAAAAGAATACGGTTTGAAGAAAACAGAGGTCCAATCGACTGATCGAGAACCCACTCGACTGACCATCCAAAAGCAGAAGGTTCAAGAGATCAACAACCTGGTCCAATCGACTGTGTCGGGGACCCAGTCGACTGGTGCCTAAATTTTTCAGTCGATTGAAACTGTCCAGTCGACTGATACTCTATTCTAACAGAAAATGGTGTTTTGGAACCTCATCCAGTCGACTGTTTTTGTCAATCCAGTCGACTGATCCCCAAATATATAAAGTAGTGTTCAATTCTGCACAGCGATCCAGTCGACTGAAACAAAAGCCACTAGACTGATTCGCATCAGTACACTAATTCTCTGCATCATTCCAAGCTACACTCCTCCAATTCAAAACCAACACAAACATAGCGATCACTAACGATTTAAAACATAATTACAGGTGTCTGAAAACAAGATTTCAATACTACGAAAATAAACCATGATTCTATTACAATCTATTACAGCTTCCTAAATCCTTATACAAGTTTAAGGAAAAGAGAACAAAAGATATAAACAAGAGTGGTTCCCGTCGTCTCATCGGCCTCACCCCTCCCGCTTCTTTTTATCTTTCTTCTTACCTGCAATGGAGTAAATCTCCACTGCTCAGCTATATGAGAGTGAACAAGTTCTAGCATATACAATATATGACAAATCATGCTTTAATATCATAAATCACATCAATAGTCTCTAGGGAGAAAAATACGCCTTCATCCTGTAGCGGCAAGTCCAAGCCTTAAACCGCGATGTCAATGGCTAGTCCAAGCCTACAACCATTATATCCCCAAGTGCCCTGGCAAGTCCAAACCTTAAACCATGCACAGTAGCCGTCGCTACCAAAATTCTCAAACATCGAGAAGCTTACTCCGTCATGAATTTGTATAAGTCCCCCCTTTGACTCACATAGACAACTCAACGTGCTCGCGTAAATTTAGACATGATTTTCACATTTAAGCGCGTGCATAATTAACAGGTCTACTATTAACACATGATTTTTGCTCGGATCACAATTTTGTCGTTGAAATGTAAAACATGTATTTCTCTATATTTCACAAGTTAGAACTTCATACCTCGTGCGATTCTCTTCAAACTTTGAAGGATCGACTAGAGGGCCGATTAAACGTCGGATATAAGATTTGAAGTGATTTCTACAAGTTTTACTGGGTTTTCTCCAAAAGTTTAGAAATTAGATTTTTACAAAAGTTTGCCAAACATGGCTTAAGGGGTATCAAAATGTATATCTAACCTCCACGAGTTCAAATCTCGAATTTAGAAAAAATTTGACGGACGAAGGATCACCGATCGTCGTCGCAAAGCCTGAGACAACAAATCTCATTTTCTCTCTCCTCTCCAATGATATTTTAGAATGTTTGTGAAAAATGAAATCTCACCCTCACTTATTTATAGAAAATTTTATTGGAAATCGGGTTTACCACCCCGCGAGTTCTCAAAACTTCTAATTAACTCATGAAACGTCGCACGCGTCTGTTTAATGCTTTTACGAGTGAAAACTATAAATTACGAAAGTTTTCGACTAAGTCTCGTTTGGATCCAAAATCACATTCGGAAACTAAATTTCGTGGAATCTCTACACAACCTACCTTTTATATAACGTGTCACTCACGTTCTCACTACAGTTCTCAAAATGATATATAACAATATCGATTACCAGAAATTATACTACACAGGTATAATTCACTATTCATGAAATACTAGAAAAGTCAAATAACATTCAAATCACATAAATTGTCATTTACTCATGCCAATGCAACATGAACCATCATGTTCCTATGTCTTCACTGATACCTCGCCGTTGACCCACAATCAACCCCTTCCACCGTTATCAAATAACATTGATAATTCATAAAATTCAATTATGCATGATAAAACTTAGGAAATTTTTGTACGGGTGTGACAAATACCCTTTTTTTTCTCTCCTTCTTTTTTTCCAGAAAACACACACACACTCTCTCTCTCTCTCTCTCTCTCTCTCTTTTCATACAACCATGGCGGACGATTATGATACTGATTCTTACGAAGTGTTCAATCGAAGAATCTCAGGAGCCAACTCTACCATCGAAGGAAATAAGCAAACTATTGAAGAACTACACTTGAAAGTTCTCTCTCTACAACTACAATCGTCTAGGACCGTTTCTGCGTCCAAAGAAGTCAGAAAAACAGTTCGTTCTTCCGATTTGATCTCCAAATCGTTCAATGTTCTTCCTCTGATGAATTTGATGCCAACGATTTTGTTCAAGAAAAGCAAGAAACTGTGTGTTACAATTTGGGTTGGGTCTCTGACGGTGTTAAAATGAAGTAGATTGTTGAAGACAATTTGGTCTTTGGCTTGTCGATATCTCAATTGCGTTTTCAAGAATTTCGTGATGTTCATAAGGGTTCAACTGATTGCGATGAAAAAATTGGGACCTCTTATATTGCTATTGATGAGAATGAATCTGAAGCTCTCTTGAAAAACAAAGAAAATATGTGTTTGGTTGGCCCTGAAATGGAAATTATGGAATTGAACTGCAATGTATTTGAAATGTAGTTTGTAATGTATTTGCAAGTAGTTTATGAGGAAAATAGATTTATTGGAAGAACAAAAAAAAAATCAACACATCTTTATAAACAAAGTTTCCTTTGAAGACATTTTCTACGCTTTTCAGTTAAAGAAGTGGAACCAAACTGTAGAGTGCAATTGATGTACAAAGGATAATACAATGCTTCAATTTCCACCAAAGAGATAAACAGTAAAAACAAATCCTCAAAATCCTAGAACAATTTAGTGAAGACTCATTAATCAAATGGGAAATAAAGAATTACGAGTACTTGGAACAAGTTGATCATTATAAGCATACACAAACTTTTTTCATGAACAAGTTGATCATTACCGTAGGACTGATGGACCTTGACATAGCCATTGTGTCCGACACCCAATGCAAATGCGAGCAAATTGCTTATCTCTGATGATCATAAGAAAGTGTATTTACAAATCTCTTGGGTGCCATTCCTAAATCTGCCAATGCCAAAATATTTCTTTCAAACATCACTACCAAATTTAAGGATTCTGATAAAGCTGAGACCGGTGACTTTATGCAAAAATTTAGCAACATGAAATATGAGGGTGATGAAAAAAAAAATAGAAAATTCATACTTTCCATGTCCAGTCTCGCGAATAAATTGAAGACCCTTGATGTCCCTCTGCCTGACACTTTTGTGGTTCACCTAATCCTGAGTTCCCTCCCTTCTTCTTTTAATCAGCTCAAGACTACTTAAATTGCACTTAAAGATAAATGAGATATAAATGAGCTTATTTACGTCTACTCTCATGAGGAGCAAAGGCTTCATAATGAGTCTGGTCATGTTACAAATCTCGTTACTCCTTCCAAACCCCACAAGGTCTTTTCCTTTCAGCCAAAATTTACTCCAACAAAACCCAGAATCACCGTCACTACCATAAGTCCAACCAACCCGACGGTCCTAAGCCTAAAATAGGTAAGGATGAGTGCAGGTTCTGTCACAAAAAAGGGACACTGGAAGAAAGATTTCCATAGATATAAGAGATTATTGGCCCATATAGAGAGTGATAAGAACAAAAGGGTTCAGAAGCAAACGGAAACCAAATAAAGTGGAAGCTTATCTCTATGTCGGGAATGGAGTGAAGGTTGATGTGGACATGCTAGGATAAATTTCTTTACCTTTAGGACTATGTTCCATTCTTGTTGTAGATATCATTTTTTATGTACTGTCCATAAGATGTAATTTATTTTATATTTCTATTTTAGATGAGCATGGTTATTTATTTATTTATTTTTGTTTTCTTTTAGCAATGGAAATGGCGTTGAGCTTTAATTCTCTTGTTATTAGTAATGGTTCCCATTCCAATGAGTTAGATCGTTTGAATGTTTTTCCCAATAATGAGTCTTTGATTGCTTTTCCTTCTGGCAAGAAAAGAGTTTTAACCGAAATACTTCGTATGATCTTTGGCATAGGCGTTTAGGTCATATTTCCAAAGAACGCATTAATCGTTTAATCAAGGAATATATTCTTCTTTCAATTAATTGATTCTGATAGAATTTGTATTGATTGTGCCAAAGATAAAAGGACTAAAATAAAAAAAAATAAATAAATAAATAAAATTAGGGTCAACTCGTAGTTTTGAACTTCTTGAGATCATCCATACTGATATCAATGGTCATTTATTAAGAATTTCTCACATTATGACTATCTTTATCTCATTAATGATAAATCCGCTGCACTTGAAAATTTTAAAATTTTTTAAAATTGAGGTAGAGACACCATTGAGCAAAACTATTGAAATTGTAAGGTCTGATTGCGGGGGTGAATGCTTTGGCAAGTACGATCAGACTGGCAAACATAAGGGTCCTTTCACTAAATTCCTGGTAGAATGTGGTATTGTTGCCTAATACACCATGCCATGTACTCTTGAACAAAATAGTGTAGCTGAAAGGCAAAATTGTAGCCTAAAAGAAATGGTTAGGAGTATGATTAGTAGGGAAAATCTTCCTCTTTCCTTGTGAAGTGAGGCTTTAAAATGTGCTATTTACATCCTTTATCGTGTTCCCAATAAGGCAGTGTCTAAAACCCTTTTGAATTGTGGACTAGACGCAAACCATCCTTGTATCATTCCATGTTTGGGGTTGTCCGGCTGAACTAAAAATCTATAATCCGAATGAAAAGAAACTTTTGATATATAAGACTTTGGTGAAGCTTCTTTTGTTCTCGTTATTGAGAATCACTGAGATCGTTCACGTGGTATTTTGGGGCTTTCCCAATGAACATATATACATAGAACATGTTCCTAAGAGATTTTTAATGAAAACTTGTAACTCAGGAGATGTTCCATTCAAAAAGGTAATAAGATATTTGAAAAAGATGATGAATTTCATGTTGACCTATAGACGTTCTAATCATCTAGAGGTGGTAGGATACACTGATTCTGATCTTACTAGGTGTCTAGATGATAGAAAATCCACTTCTGGTTATGTCTTCCCATTAGCTGGTGGCGCTATCTCTTGGAAGAGTAGCAAATCGAGTATCACTGCTTCTTTTACTATGCAGGCTGAGTTTATTGCGTGTTATTTTATTGGCGTGCAAAGTATTTGGTTACGTAATTTAATATCGGGATTAAAGGTTGTTGACTCTATTACCAGGCCTTGTATACTCTTCTGTGATAATAATTTTGTTGTATTTTTTGTAAAGAACAATAAACTCACTAGTGGTTCTAAACACATTGAACTCAAGTAAGCTTGGGTAGCTGATGGTTTTATTGATGTGAGGCATATTGGCACAGATAGAATGATAGCAGATCCTTTGACCAAAAGTTTTTTTTTTCCACTAGTTTTATAGAACATGTTGTTAACATGGAAATTGTAGAATCTTTTGATGTTTTTGGTTAATGTGGGAGTAACTTTACTTCTTAATAAGGATTTATGATTCAATTTTATATTTTTATTTTGATGCATTGGATGAATATGTTGTATGGTATGCTTCATTGTAGTTTGTGCACAATAAGTATATTTTATCTCGAGATATGTACGTGAAGCTGCTTCTAATAGTTAGAAGATTGTGGGGTCTCATTGAGACATTGACTTTCATAGTGAAAGATATTGGTTAATCACATGTGTACTCTATTATTTAGAACATTCAAGTTTTGAGCATGTGTTCACATGTGTACTCTCATAGTGAGAGCATTCAGTCTAGAGCATGTGAGAGTAATTCCACAGTGGAAAACTCTTGGTCTTGTTGAAGACATATGGCCTTTTAAGGCATTATTATTGGCTTTGTGCATACGGTTGCGCACAAAACATTGGAGGACCGATTGTGGTTTGACACACTCTGGGATAGTTTCAAGTGTCATTATTGTATACCACATTTTTCATATCCGCAATTCATATTAATGAATATTGTTGGCATTTGTAACCATGGAGGGGTGTTATGTTGTTTGATTACATAATGCTTCCATGATTCGGTATTGACATTTTTATTAAGTATGATGCGTTAATTAAGGTTATTCATTTAGTTATGAGTATAATGTGGCTACTTTGAGTATATCACCCGTGAGTCAAAAATTATTTTGAAATCAAAATGTTTTGTTTTTATAAATGTTCGCCCATGTGGGAGAATGTGAGATTTTGGGCTCACTAACTTTTGCTTTGCTTTATAAAAACGGATTGAAAATATAACACCCACATTTGTGTTATTGCTTTTGCATTTCATTGTCATGCATGATAATGTGATGTGGCGTGTCTTCTGACACATGATTGGGTGAGTTTTGACTCACGAGTTGATTTGGGTGTCTGTATTAGAGAACCCTTTGAAACTGTTGTGATTGATGATTTATTGTTTGTGAAGTCTCTCCGAGTATGAGACGGTCACTGTGGAACATTTCAAATGTTTACCTGTGTATTTCAATATCTGTATTATTTTCTGTTTTAGAATTTATTTCTGCTGTTAGATTTAGTATCCTGGTGAGGACGAATGAACACGCTATTAATTTGGTAGGCTAATTAGCAACTTCGGAAACGTCATGTAGAAATTCGCGTTTTAGCGACCAAACGAAACTTAGTCGAAAACTTTTATAATTTTGAGTTTTCACTCGTAAAGCTATGAGTAAGTTGTATAGAAAGTTTTAGAGACTAATTAGGAGTTTTGAAAACTCGTGGGGAGGTAAACGTAATTTCCAAAAGAGTTGCCTATATATAGATAGAGATGGATGAGACATTTTTCATAAGTGTTAACCTAAATTCCAAGAGGAGGCCAAAAGGGGGCTAGAGGGAGATTTAGTTGCTTAGAGCTTTACGACGCCAAGCGACGACCTTTTGTCAGTCTGTTTTCTCCCAGATTTCATATTCGAGCTCTTCGAGGTAAGAGCTTCGTTTTGATATATGTTAGGGCCTGTTTGGCTAAGTTTTCCGAAAAGTTATTTTCTAGAATTTTTCATAAAAGTTGATAAATGGAATTCTGATCCATAGGAATTGTACTAGACGGACTTCTGCACGTTCTTTGTGCACGGGTTTTCTTTGGATCGTATTATAAGCGCGTAAATCGGAGGTGAGTGATTCAACTATTTTTTAGAATGATTTCTTGGCATGTATTCATGTTATGTTTGAATAGCATGTATTAATTCATAGAGATATCTTGTGTAGTTCATATTGGGCATTTATATTGATAAGTAGGCTCAATAGCACGGTGATATGTTTTGATTTCCGCGAGTATGGTGACATGTATTTGAGTATGTTAAGTTGCTTATTTGGGGTCAGAAGGAGCACGTGGTCACCGTGCCATTTTGTGGAGCCGATATAGGCATTAAGGTCGCACGATTGAAGAGAAGAATCGTGAGTCTTACCCTTTCGCGTGGACTTATTGGCGAGGAGTCGCGGATTGGGAATATGGACGGGCACGTGAGTCTCCGGCGACTAGTATGAAATGTAGAGATGTGAATGCGGACATGTTTATCATTCATGTGCATATGTTGTTTTATTCACTAAGCTTTAGCTTAAACAAATCGAAATATGTGTGGTTATTCAAATAACCATTGCAGGTGTAAATGCTGGCGAGGAATCGCAGAAGTGAGCACGAGGATTGGGAGTTTAACTTGGGAGGCAACTTGAAATGTTAATCTTGTAGTTTTGGGATAATAGGAATGTTGTAATAAGAAATTGGGTGTTTTAACCATGTTTAATTTGGTATGTTAGAATGGATTTTAAACCGTTGTAATAGTTAGTAACATGTTGTAATCTTACTTTAGAAATGTTTTAATACAACTAGGATTACTTTGGACTGAGTTTGGATTGAGTGGTTGATCATTGGTGAAAGTTAGAAAGCTTTTAAAACTTGAAATGCTGAAAAATGTGCTGCTGTCAGGGGAGCAGTCGACTGATCCCTGCTTCAGTCGACTGGATCCTTGCATCTGTTAGCTACTGCTTCTTATTATAGCAAAAGCAGTCGACTGGGCCCCGCCTCAGTCGACTGGACCCCCCAGCCTCAGTCGACTGGAATTGCTATTAAACCTTTTGAAAACTCCCTGCCTTCTCCCGTCGACTGAGCAGTCGACTGAACCTCTGCTTTTGAAAATATGTTTTATGTTTTGTTTTTCCGCTGCGAGTGTTCTTCAAACCTAGATTTGGGAACGTTAATGAATTGGTTTAGCCTCGGTGACGTGCCACGGGCTTCGGTTCCGCTATTATGGGACCGGGCTGTGACAGAAAACATAGCTTAAATGGATATGCGGAGAGCACCTTAATTATATGGGATATGAACTTTTATGACCCGATTAGTAAAACATGTTTTGGGTTTTATGGGCCTGTGATGAAAGGCCCAATTGAGTTTCTATATAAATCAGGGTTAGGTCCCCTCTCCTCTCTTAAGAGATACAACGTTATTTTCCATCAAAGATAACAGTGATAAAGGAAGAGAGCAAGGATTAAGCCCTAGCCCCCAATATTTGATTGCTATCTTCTCGTCCGCTTGTGATGGCGAATCCAGGTATGTAAATCAATAATTTGTGTTCTATGTTTCTAATATGGTCTAATCTTACACAACGCACACCCACTTGTGAGGTTTCCATACTTACTAAGGACATGCCTTGTGGCCCGTAGCTTTTTGGGCCTTAAGGCCCAATTTAGCCTCCACTTTATCCAAAATAGCAGGCCCGCCTGGGTGAGCATTCCAGAAAATTGTATTCCAATCTGATATTCCCAAAGGTTGAAATGCCTCCACTAGGCCCTGCTCAGTGTTGTTCGCTATGAGATTAGGAACATCCCTGCGAAGGTGAAATGTGAGGCCGCCTCACGAAGGTGTAGCTCGAGGGAACCATCACTGTCGGGAAGAATTGTTTGGGCCGCGGAGACTAGCTCAAACAATGCTTGGCCCACAAGATCATTAGTATGGGCTTCACTAGGCCCACGAAATATCACCGCAGTGATCTCTGAGCAAACCACAAGGACATGTGCACCTTTGTTGTTCTCGGCTAGGTGTTTGGCCAAGCGAAGAACCATGCCACCACTAGAATAGCCTTGTTGGTACATCATAAGTCCTTTGACAGATGAGCTAAGGCCCAAAAGCTTTGTATGCTGGTAGTCAGCTCCGGGCATGTCCACTCCAGTGGTAGTGCAAATGACTGGGTGGGTGATTTTGGACTTGGGCTGGCCCCATTCCTCAATTGCCTTTGTGGCAACCTCTGCGCCAAGCTTTGGTACTTCCACCACTAGTATATCTTGCCTAATATCTAGAGACGGTGCCATGTACGTGCACATGTTTGGATTTTCTTTCAATTTTTCCTCAGTTAGATATAAGTAACGCTTCTTAATCATAGTTTTGTCACTTGTAACGCATAACAGAAAAAATAGTTAAGGAAACGAATGACACTAATCATGTGATGGGAATTTTTTTTTTGTGTGAAAAATTGGACCAGAAAACGTAAGTTTTTTCATACAACCATAATAACGTAATTAAACATCCTTACTAAAAAGGATTTTTTTTTTCCAAATACTATGGATCCATCAAGAAGCACAAAACAAGGTGGTGTCAAAAGCTCCAAACTTTCATTTCCAAAGGCAGTGTTTCTATATATATATATGTACTGATGCCCAGGGGCGGAGGCTTAGAAGGACCAGTGGGGGCACGTGCCCCCACTCACTTTTTGGCAATTAAAATTTTACCCTACATGTGTTATAGGTTTTACATTTAGGCCCCCCTCAACTTATGTATAGGCCCCCCCTCAACTTATGTTTAAGTCTCTCCAAGGGGTCTAAGGCCCAATTTAATGTCATCAACTATATGTATATTGATATACAGGTATATACAACTCAAAGGAAATGTGCCTAAAATTTTTAAAAATTACACTTTTAGTGTGATAATTTTATGCATTTTAGAAATAGACCCCCTTAAAACTTTGAAAGACACTACACAATATTTACGTGTCACCGAATAGACTTATATTATAAGCATATCCCCAAAAAATCACAATTATAGACAAGTAGACCCTAAAAAAATTATCAATTATGTATAAATAGACCCCAAATTTTTTTTTTCGGGGGCGCTGCCCCCAAACCCCCGCATAGCCTAGGCCCCCCCTGGCCAAAATTCCTGGCTCCGCCCCTGCTGATGCCCAGGCTTTCAACTGGTTATTTTCATTTCCAAAGGCAGTCTTTCTATATGTACTGGTGCCCAAGCTTAATGTTTATTCCAGATGGACCAGATTCTTGGTGTTATAATGTAACAAGTCCTAGCACCCAAACGAATCTGCACCTGCATTCCATATTACAGTGGATTCATTCTTCTTGTGTTTCAGGGTTTATGCTAATTTTTTTGTTTGAAACAAGGATTCTAATACTATTTTAAAAACTTTTTGGGTTAATTTAAAATTTTGGGGAGTTGGATTATAAGCTACTGTGCTTATGTATCATTTATGCTTGTTATTTATGTCTTAATTACATATAAAGTCAAGATTCTATACTGGTAGTATAATTATTCATATGAAAATACATTTTTTCACGATTAATTACAACCCCGCACATCTAAGATTTATCAGAGAATTATTCCCCGCAACACCACCGTTGCTACCTAGCTAGATGTGTTAGAAATATATATATATATATATATATGTACACACAAACACACACACACATATGCCTTTAGGCATTACTGTTTTCCAATATGCCCTCGGTTTCTTTTTATTTGCGTACTTCTATTTGCATTACTTAGATCATACTACTCACTTTATAGTAAGTAGGACCTTAAGGAAAGGAGTATCCCTACTTTCTAACAAACACCTTATTAACAATATGTGATTAACAGTATGTAGCGATAGGGATAAATTTGGGCATTTACAAAAAAAAACCTAATGTATCTAGTAGTTATCCAAACCCAACAAAAAAAAAAAAAAAAAAAGGGAGCCCGGGCAAGCAAAAACAAAAAACAAAAAGGAAAGCTATAAAATTTTGACAAAAAACCCAACATTCTTGCATGCTTTTATCACAATGTTACAAAAAACATGTTTATTAATTATTACCATGCCAATCCCAATTGCTACCTTACGTTGCATGGTCCTATAAATGCAGACAATGAGACAACAAAATAGAACCAACACAGCATGGTCTTACCACAATATTAAAATTAACTTTAATCACACAACGAGAGGGTAAATTAAGGAAAAGTAAAAATAAAACAGTACAACCTAAACAATGGGCCTCTAAGTAGACATACCATGGAGAACCACAGTTTCAACAGTAAGCCCTGGTCCAAACCCAAAGAGCACACCCCACTCGAGCCCTTCACCGGTGGTCATCAGCCCTTCTTCTGCCGAATTCTTCCTCATCTCATCCATAATGAACAACACGCACGCGCTTGACATGTTGCCGTAATCGCTAAGCACGTTCCTCGTGGCCCGCAGCTTCTCGGGCTTAAGGGCCAGCTTCTTCTCCACTTGGTCCAAAATGGCAGGCCCACCCGGATGTGCAATCCAAAAGATAGAGTTCCAATCAGAGATGTCCAAGGGGCGGAATGCCTCAACTAGACTCTTCTCAATGTTCTTGGATATAAGGCCGGGTACATCCTTAAGTAGATGGAATGTAAGCCCAACCTCCCGAAGGTGTCCATCGATGGCACCATCACTGTCCGGGAGAATGGTTTGAGCCGCTGAAACTATCTCAAACAAGGGCTTCTCAACTTCAGGCATCGGGTCTGACCCAATTATCACCGCAGCTGCGCCATCACCAAACAGTGCTTGACCCACAAGACTGTCGAGGTGCGTGTCACTCGGGCCGCGAAAAGTAACTGCAGTGATCTCAGAGCAAACCACAAGCACACGTGCACCTTTGTTGTTCTCAGCTAGGTCCTTGGCTAAACGGAGGACCGTACCACCGGCAAAGCAACCTTGCTGGTACATCATGAGACGTTTAACGGAAGGACGCAGCCCGAGGAGCTTGGTGAGCTGGTAGTCGGCACCGGGCATGTCGACGCCACTAGTGGTGCAAAAGACCAAGTGGGTGATCTTGGACTTGGGTTGGCCCCATTCCTTGATTGCCCTAGTGGCTGCTTCTTTGCCTAGCTTTGGTATTTCTACCACCACCATGTCTTGTCTAGCATCCAGCGAGGGCGCCATATATGCACAAATATTAGGGTTTTCTTTCAAGATTTCCTCCGTTAGATGCATGTAACGCTTCTTAATTTGGGAATTGTCACCTGCAAGCACACCATGCGCCAATATAGTTATATATATAATTACCATAGTACTAGTTTGGACGTACCATTAATATGTATGTGTGTGTCTGTGTGTGTCTTTCTTTTCTTTTAGGCCTAAGTGCTAGCAAGCATAGGACACCATTTGAAATCCCACAAAATTAGAGTACTTAAAATTATGATATTGTAAAGCATTTGGGTCTTCCAAAACTGGCATTTTGTCATCCCTTATTAATTTGTTGATAAATTTCATTTTTTTATACAATAAATAAGACAGCTGACCTCAATTGGAATTCAAACCTTTGTTACTGTTTCGAATAATACTATAGAATAATAGTAAAACCAACTATATGTATTAAATGTAAAATGCTCGATTTTTCTTTTTATTCCATTTACCGCGCGTTATCTAGCTAGCTAGAAGGGAGTGGAATATTACTAGTATTAATGGTTCCTTTAATGATATGATTTGGATTTTTTTTTTTTAGCTTATCACTACATTCCTGATCGATTACCATCAACAACCAATTAGAATCATATAAACCAAAGTCACAGAAGAAGAAAAAATTCAATAGAAATTATTGAAATCCACAATCAGCAAATCAATCTCTTTAACTAATTTCCCATTTTCTGTTATTCTCCACAAAGAAAATTATCAACAACTTCCCAATGTTTTAGAATATACAGCCTCATATTCTGTGAAATGATGAAAATAACAATATATAAATGTGCTTATATAGGAGTTTATAAGTTAATATTTTACTATGTATTATTCATGACATGGTTTGTAATGTAAACGAGACAATTTCAAAAAAAGAAAAATAAAAATAGAAAAATTTATAGTAATAGAGTTTTTCAAAAACATTTCTAAGATCATTAGAAATTCATAATTCTGTGGAAAGCATGTCCATGAAATTATATAAACTTCATTCACTGTTGTTCAAACAAGTGACAAAAAAGAAGAAGAAGATTTAAAAAAAATATATATAAAAAAGGAGATGATCATATATATCTTACACATGCGCTGAAATTTTGCTTTAAGCTCCTTCTTGTGCTCGCTATTTGTGACGCGAAAATAAAAATCCGGATACGTGCTCTGATCCACATAATTAGGTGGCGTTGCAGTTCCGATAGCCAAGATTGTCGCCGGGCCTTCAGCCCGTTGGGCCTTACGGACTTCCTCGACGGTCACCATTTTCTCCGATGGGAGGTTTGTGGTAAGTACTGACTGGACCGACCTGACCAACTGCTTGGAGAAATAGGTTTGTAAGTTACGTTACAACTTACAAATACAATGGTAAGTGGTGATATATATAGACACAAGTGAGTTAAGCTGTGGTAGCTAAGAATCACGTGCCCTACTAAACTTTTTAAGGCAACGTCAACAAATTTTAGAGGCTTAGAGCCGGTTGGCACGTGACTTGTGAGATTGGTTTTTAATCTATCTACGTGCACACTTGCCCCTCAAACCTGCCACATGCATGGTTTGTACTTTGTGTACCTACTTCCCATAACATCACACAATTTAATCAAATGTTTTGAATGTGTGTGTTTGGTTTAATGGACGGCCAAGATTGTTTTGACTTCCCATAACATCACACAATTTAATCTAATGTTTTGAATGTGTGTGTTTGGTTTAATGGACGGCCAAGATTGTTTTGGTAAGTAAAGACTTTGTAGTTTTTTAATGGTGGTGTAAAAGGATTGTGATGTTGGTTCGGACGGTTGGTATTGGTTCAATGAAAAAGTGTGAGCCATAATTTGCCAAGACTATAAGGCAAGCACATTACTTGTATGACCCGAATGGAGGACCTAGTTTGGTAAAAGCTTTAATGGTTGCCATTAAAACAGCTTTTCTGTTGGACTAATGTAAAGATTCTTTGCTTTTAGTACGATTTTTATGGTCACTGCTGGTTCTTTTTTTTTCTTTTACTTTTCTGTCTGTTTGTTTTTTTTTTTTTTTTTGCTTTTAAAATTAGTTACATGATCAACCAAAGCTATCTATATATATATATATATATATATACAGTGAGATCAAGTGCGGGTGTGAAGGAGCGGATTTTGGGACGGACCACTTTTAAAGACGAAAATGTCGCTTTTAGCGACGAAATTTTTCATCGTTAAAAATCATTGTTTTAGTGACGAAAAATTTTGTCGCTAAAAGCGACATTTTCGTCGCTAAAAGTGGTCCGTCCCAAAGTCCGTCTTTTGACACCCGCTTAAGATCCGGATTGTATATATATATATATATATATATCAATTTTCTTCAATGATCATTCCATTCTGAAGCACAAATTTAGGGCCCATTTGGTAGATATGAATGAACCTTAGAATGAAATGGTTATTCTTAGATTCATTCCGTTCCTATATTTACTATGACTACGTTTGGAGTGTTGATCCCCACTTACACTACACCATGGCCCAATTTGTAACGGGAATATCCGTTACAAAAATTATTTGTAACGGATATACCCGTTATAAATATTGCAACGGATATATTTGTTACTAATTAGTAACGGTTTTTTGTAACAGATATACCCGTTACTAATTTATTTTTTGTAACGGTTATACCCGTTACAAATTAGTTTAGTAACGGATAAATATCCACCTTGTTTGATTTTTTAAAAAAATCACTAACGGTTGATAGCGAATTAATAACGGTTATATCCATTACTAATTTCTAAAATGCATAAAATTAGTAACGGATATACCCGTTATAAATTTTATAAAGACAATTATTTAATAAATTCCCCAAAAAAAAATTTTTGCACCTAATTAACAAGCAAAATAATCCATACAAACACAAAAATGACAAATTCAATCTATACCAGATACAAGTAGAATATAAAATATTTCATCTTATAAATCTTTGTCCACACCCAAGTTCTTAATTTAACTACATTTCATCTTACATATGAAATTAACTCCAGAAAGACAAACCACACAAATCTCTTTATGTCCATAAACAATTTCATCAACTTTAACTTTTTACAATATTGCTTCAATCTCTTCCTTCTTCATTGCCTGGAATCATCTCCACCTTGTTTTTCACCATAATTGATGATGGTGTTAGAAAAAGAAATCACAAAAGAATAGTAATCATATAATTTTAATAAATAAGGAAAAGTGAATGTGAAACTCACCATATTATTTGCGATCACACCTTATTTAAAAATCTTGTTTGAATAACATGTATGTAAAAATCTATTAAGAGGAGCAATAAGTATACATCATAGTACATGAACAAAACAATTTAGCCTAGCTCACAGTCCACTCCCTTGTTACTTATATGGCTTTATCTCTATTTTAGTTGCGTCTTTCACAAATTCACCTAATTTAGCCCAACCCACATCCAGTCCCTTTATATGGCTTGTTCAATCTCAGCTCATCTTTATCTAATCTAAATACTATTAAGGTCTGTTGTTCTGATTTGAACATTTGACTGGAATCTCTGTTTTATTTGGTTTCAGCCTTTCAGGAGATGGGAAGTTCTCTTCTGCCCAACACTTAAATTCTTCTTTAGTTATCAACATCTATCACAATGCAGAGATTAGGACTATATCATTAGCTTCTCTGTCTAATGGTAATTTATAATGTGGAGGTCATCTGTATTAAGCAAGTGTATTGGATAATCTAGATTTTTGAGCCCTTACTAGATTGTATACTCATCTATGGCTTTGACAAGCAAGTTATTGCTCACTACATGAAAAACTAATTTGGTTCTTGTATCTCCTATTGTTGTTGTTTCCCCATTTCCTGACTCACTTTTCACCCATTAATGAATGTTACTTGCATTCCTATGGCTAAGTTAATGGGATTTAAACCATGCATAACTTTGTGATTATGTATATGTTCACCAATACCTTCACTGGTCACTTTCTACATCATTTTTTTTCATCTCATTATCAATACATTTTTTCTTCATTGATTATATCCACCTCTAGAAAATATAGGAGTGAAAATAAAGTATTAGTCCCTCGTGTAATTGCATACATTTATGAATTGCTTGTATCTTTCTTTCTATCGATAATTTGTGCGTATGTTTGTCAAAGCTATTGATCTCCCTAAATTTGAGTGTGTGTTTGTTGAAGCTTATGCAAAGATGTTTGTGATTATTAGCAATGCAACAATGATATTGACAAGGTAAGTCCTATCCATTTTCAAGCTGATCGTTGTTCGTTATATTTACAGGATGTAAGTCTTTGGTTGTCCAGCTTTGCTACCCATGGTCTTTGCTTTTACTCCCAATTCCATATGCAGTAGAGGGTTGAGTTTCAACTTGTCATGTTTAATTCAGCTTATTTTTGAAGAGTTTGAATTTCTCTCTTCAAAATGCAATTAGAAATTCAATTAATTGATAGAATTTGTAAACTTCGGTTGGAATTAAATGCTAAAATTTTTGAATGAGTTGCTTGGCCACAATGTAGAAATCACGAAGTGATTGGATCTACTACATGTGTTATAGTTTCTGGTGTATGTATATTTGAAGGGTACTAGGCATATAAAAGTTGAACACTCTTAAATTGAACACCTTCAAAAGATAGTACCAAAGAAACAATGCATAAAGACTACTATATCAACAAAAATTAAACCATAAGAAATAGACTCAAGTACTCACATTTGTTTCGTTCCAAAGAATTAGACAAGCACTTTCTTCCAATCAACCAAGTAGCCCCACTTCTCCAACACACTTACCTGCGATCAGCAATAATAAACTACTGTGCGCGTACTGTGTGCTGCCGTGCGTGTGTACATTGAATGTGTGTTGTGCTGAGCTGCTGTGCTATGCACGCGGGCTGTGCTGTGCTGCTGTACGCATGCTGATGTGCTGTGTGTGTGTTGTGTTGTGCTACTGTGCACGTGGGCTGCTGCGCGCGTTTGCTGTGGACTGTGTGCATGTGTATGCATTCCATGAAGACAACCAGCTGTGCACGTGGGCTGCCGTGAGAGTTCAATTCTAACCAAAGGGGTTACCTTCAAGCTGAAAACTTAACACTCCCAAGACTTCCAATTTTAGGCATTAGTCTATTACCTTCAAAAATCATAGTATAAAGCGACCTTTCACATGCTTTATTTAATCGACTAATTAATAATCTTTGAAAGAGAATGGGAAACTTATTATATTCTAACACCCAAAAAATCATTATGCTTTATTTATTGCTCACCCAATTTTGTTTTCCTCCTACCTTACTCATTGTTTTCCTTCCTCACCAAATAAAGGGAAAACTAAACCAACTTCTACTTTTTGACAATACTACAGAAGGGACTTCAGAAATTCTGTAATAACCTGCATTTTCCTGCATGATCATAATTAAAATTTATTTTCATTATCATTTGCATTATCATATTTAAAATTTAATATATATTGTCTGTTTATATGTTAATTTCGATTCTTATGTGAAAAGTTTAATTCTTGACTAATTGAAATTACTTTTGGGGTCAAAATGCAATTTTCATAAAAACTTGCAATACCTGTGTTAAAATTCAAAACTGTATTTCAAAACGGTGGAATTATTTCTTTTAAACTCAAACTGTATTTTTATAAAATCAGAAAACTATTTCTAACGTTAAAATGAATTCTCTGTATTTTTGTGATAAACACCGTGTCACGAAAATACCAGTGTAGGTTTAAAACTGTCCGCGCAGTGTTAAACTTCCACAGAATTTTGGAAGTAAATGATTGAACAAATTTATTTATACTCAATTATGAATGCTGATGCTTTTCCCTTAGGTCTTGTTTGGCAAATGTTGTAGTATGTGTGTTGTCCTTATGCCATAAGCTAGATTACCCAAACACACATTGACCCACCTCATCTCCACCTACCTCTTACTTTCAGTAGTGGAGAATAAAGGGGAGTGTATACACATCATATCTGCACATTCATGGTATTATATGGAGGTTAATGGAGATTGGGTGGAGGGTTAGGCCAATGTTTTCTTAGTGGGTATTTGATTATAAATACACCCAACCACACTACACATTCTGCACTTCCATCACAACACATTTCAGAATTCACAGAGAGTTTAGAGAGTGCAGAGAGTTCTTCAATTTCGTAGAGAGAGAGAAGAGCTCAATCCTCCATAGCCAAAGCTTGGAATTCGGGAATTTCGTAATTATATTTCTGTCTCAACAATTTCTTCAATCTATATCACGGTGAGTATTACTAACTCACTCAAAATGTAACTCATTCCTTATTTACTGATTTAGGTAGTTAATTTTAACAGTAGCAGAATTTTGTTTTCAGATTTTGTTAGGAAAACGAATGAAATTTAAGGTTCTGCCCGCGTTGTCCCAAGCAAAACTCGATTCTGCACACTTTTTGTCTAATGCAATTTTCTCAGATTTTACACCGTTTGGGCAGAAAATGAGGATTACAGTAGCAGAAAAAGTATATTAGAAATTCAATCTAATATTTTCTCTTTTAATTTTAACAGTAGCAGAATTTTGTTTTCAGATTTTGTTAGGAAAACGAATGAAATTTAAGTTTCTGCCCGCGTTGTCCCAAGCAAAACTCGATTCTGCACACTTTTCGTCTAATGCAATTTTCTTAGATTCTGCACCGTTTGGACAGAAAACGAGGATTACAGTAGCAGTTTTTAGAATGCTATTAGTTATGTTTAAAATGATTAAGGCAATGAATTACGAATTTTCAATCCCCGTACGCGTATTATTTCTTTAATTCTGTGAATTCCTTTATGTTTAAAGTTTGATGACATTCATGTGGAGTCAGTTGTACATGCATGGTGAGTGTTGGTAGTGTGTAAAAGAGTAATGGTAGGGTGGAAAAGAGTATTGTTAGTGTGGAAAGTGTATGAGTTTGAGTTGTGATTGTGGTTGTGAGTTGTGATTGTGGTTGTGGTTGTGGTTATGGTTGTGGTTGTAGTTGAAAAAGAGGATGAGGGTGTCTTTGAAATGCGAAGGTGGCAAAAATGGACACTCCCTGACGCCCATGGAAGCGTTAAAGTGTGTGAAGCCGAACTTGGACACTCACTGGCACCCATGGAAGTGCTAAAGTGTGGCCTATAGACACTCCCTGAATGACTCGAGTCTGGATACCTGTGTGGGGGTTGCCCCGGTATTTGCATGGCGGTTAGGGTATTCAAAGTGTGAGGCATTGGACACTCCCTGGTACCCCGGACCAAAGTGTGAGGCAAACTGGACACTCCCTGGCGCCCCGTTGCTAAAGTGTGGCTATCTTAGTATTTCAAAGATACCAGGAGTAGGATAGAGGGTTGTTGGGTTTTGTCGAGAGAAAAGAGTCGGTTAGATGAGATGGTGCATTGTTCTCATACACGGTCACATATGTGTGAATTTATCTTTTAATTATTGTTGTGGTTGTTTTTTTTCTAACAAGCTCTTTATCATAAATATAAACTTGTGGTATTTAAATGGAAATGGGAAAAAGGTAAATGGGCATGTTTTTACATTCAAAGCTATGTTTTTAATACTCACCAGCTTCTTGAAGCTGACGGCGTTGATGCGTCCTGGACATTCGTGTCTAGGCTTTGCAGGTTATAATCAAGAAGAACCGTATGACTATGCTAATTAAGATCTGTTGCTGAGAAGAGATGTTACCCTTATATGCTTTATGTTTATGTGTTATGATTTGGTTTGTAATAAGGATGACTGTAATAGACTTTAAGTTATTGTTTTATTTCAAGGCGGTCTGTGCCTTAGTAAACCCTGTACTATAGGATGTAATAAGTTAGAAAATTTTTATAAGCCCAGGTTGCCCTACTCTGATTAATGGTTTTATGATGTTCGACGTTTTGGGACGGAATCGATCCTTCAAACTGTCGCGACCTACGGGTCCATAAAGGAAATTAAACGCTTTCCATATTTATGCTACGTCGGGGCGTGACAGGATTTGGTGGTATCAGAGCCATAGGTTTTCTAGATTGACCAGGCTCAGTTATTCACGCCATAGATTAGTGACATAGGTTACCCTTAAGTTTTACTAAGCTATACAACCAAGTTCTAGTGTTAGTTTAGTACGGATTACCCTTAGTTCAGAAACTAAAATTCTAAGTTGGTTTTATCATAGAAATGATTACCCGTTTGTCTTGTCACATCGACAAGAATGATAACAATTTTCATATACCTTCAGACATATCCATTTAGGATTAGCCGAGATAACCATAACTTATGATGCCCCTACAGACATATAGTAGCCGAGTTTCTAAGGAGTTAAAGCATACCATAGCCCTCATTAATAGCTTAGGCACTGACGAACTTCCTAAGTCAAATCTTGGAAAAGTCAGTATGGCCCACAACCAGAGTCTAGAGGATAAGAATACAACCTCTTTGCTATTAGACAGCCCTAGTTCGAATACGTGTTATATGTACTCAATATATATTTTATTGTATGCTTATGTGATAATACGAGTATGTGTTATAGTGATATATACTACTTTGAAAATTTTCGTCATAGTACTGTTGCATGCATGTTTCTCATTCTACTACCCCTATCATGCATAGAATGGCTGGAAGACCAAGGAGGAACAGAAATCTGATTGAAGGAGCGCCCGAGGCTGCCGACCCCACGGGAATATTTGAAGCTTTTATTAGACGTCTCGAGAGGGTTAGTAATGCGAATGAAAACCAACGAGACCGCCAGACGGGAGATAAGCTGCTGGAAAGATTCCGTGCGCTCAGACCCGAGCAATTTGCGGGTACCACGGATCCCTGGAAGGCGGAGCAATGGTTAAGACAGATGGATCGCATGTTCGAAGCTGTCCAATGCAACGAGATGGACAAGAGGAGATTGGCTACTTTTCAACTGACCGACGCCGCTGTAGATTGGTGGGACTCGGTCATAGCCACTATCGGAAACACAGCTGCGATGGGGATGACGTGGACAGCGTTCAAAGGAAGATTTCTGGAGAAGTACTTCCCGGCTACGGAGAGGCACAGAAGAGAGAAGGAATTCATGGATCTGACGCAAGGAACCAAGACGGTGCAAGAGTATACCACACAGTTTGAGAGGCTGTCACGGTTTGCCCCGCACATGGTTGATACTGAGGAGAAGAAGATCCGGAAGTATAACCAAGGGTTGGCACCGCAGATTCGTCGCCTGACTCTCGGCCACCTAGACAAATCGTTTGAAGGACTAGTCGGCCTGGCTACCGACCTGGAAGAGGATGCTCGAGTATACCGTAAACAATTCGAATTCCGACCGCCTCAGAGGGGTAATTTTGGGAATAGACCACCAATGAATCGTACCCAAGGACAGAAGAGGAACTTTGATGGGAGCAAGAAGGCACAAGCTATTACCCATCCGACTCAACCCCGAGTAGGAGAAGGAAGTAGTGGTGTAAAGTGCTTCAACTGTGGCAACCCTGGACATGTGGCTCGGGACTGCAGGGCACCAAGGCGTGCTACTCAGCCAGGAATAGTCTGCTTCAACTGTGGTGAACCAGGTCACATCAGCAGGTTCTGCACTGCCCCTAAGCAAGCAACTTATGGACAACAGAGTCAGACCCGCTTGAATGCTGTTATTCCTGATGCCGCGGGATATGATGGAGCTGAATATGAAGAAGGAGATCATGGAGAAGCTCAACCTGATCAGCAAGCAGTGGAAGGTACATTGACTCTATTTAACTCCCATGTTAGAGTATTATTTGATACGGGTGCTGCTCTATCATTCATATCTGTTAATACAATTCGGAGATTGGGTATCTTACCTCATCGCTTAGAGAAAGCTTTGAAGGCTACATCACCAATAGGAGCTACGGTCAGTTTAGGACATGTGTGCAAGGATTGTCCCTTAAGATTAGGTGACCAAGAAATCCCTGCAAGGTTGATCGTCCTATCGATGAAGGAGTTTGACATAATCCTAGGAATGGATTGGCTGTCTCAGAATCAAGTGAAGTTGGATTGTGCGAGGAAGAGAATTACATTCTCCGACAATGAGAATCAACCCTTTGATTTTCAATGTAACCCTTCGGGAGATATGTTCCTCACAAGATGTTTAGCCAACATCGAAGTCGTCAGTACAGAGGTGACAGCATCATCTATACCTGTAGTCAAGGACTTCGAAGAAGTATTTCAAGACATTTCTGGATTACCGCCCGAGAGAAGTATAGAGTTCTGTATTGAGCTTATACCGGGTACCGTACCGATTACCAAGGTTCCCTACAGAATGGCCCCCACAGAACTACTAGAATTGAAGGGACAAGTTCAAGAGCTCGAGAACCTAGGTTTTGTACGTCCAAGTACATCGCCTTGGGGAGCACCGGTGTTATTTGTGAAGAAGAAGGACGGGACGCTCAGGCTGTGTATCGACTACAGAGAATTGAATCGAGTGACGATCAAGAACAAGTATCCTTTGCCTCGGATTGACGATTTATTTGATCAACTACAAGGAGCTACGATATTTTCCAAGATAGACCTTAGGTCGGGATATCATCAGTTGAGGGTACGGAAGGAAGACATACCTAAGACTGCTTTCAGAACCCGATATGGTCATTATGAATTTCTGGTGATGCCGTTTGGATTGACGAACGCCCCGGCAGTGTTTATGGATCTGATGAACAGAGTGTTCAAGCCTTATTTAGATCAGTTTGTCATCGTCTTTATTGATGATATTTTGATCTATTCTAAGTCAAGAGAAGAACACGAGCAACATCTTCGGATTACGATGCAGACGCTTAAGGACCACCACTTGTATGCCAAGTTCAGTAAGTGTGAGTTTTGGTTGCAAGAAGTGAAATTTTTGGGACACAAGGTGTCATCTCAAGGAATTTCTGTGGATTCGTCCAAGACCGATGCTGTATCCAACTGGGTTAGGCCAAGCAACCCTACAGAAGTTCGGAGTTTTCTTGGACTCGCAGGCTATTACAGAAGATTTGTTGAAGGATTCTCTAAAATAGCCGCACCATTGACTGGATTGACGAAGAAGAATTTGAAATTCGAATGGACAGAGAAGCACGAGCGAGCCTTTCTAGAGTTGAAAGAGAGACTCACTACCGCACCAGTACTAGCAATACCCAAGCCTGGTGAGAAGTTCACTATCTTTAGTGACGCCTCATATCAAGGACTAGGGTGTGTACTTATGCAAGATGGTAAAGTTATAGCCTATGGATCTAGACAGCTGAAGCCGAATGAGTTGAACTATCCTATTCATGATTTGGAGTTGGCAGTAGTGGTATTTGCACTCAAGATTTGGAGACATTATCTCTACGGTGAGAAGTTTGATTTGTTCTCCGATCACAAGAGTCTGAAGTATTTGTTCACACAGAAAGAGTTGAACATGAGGCAGCGCAGATGGATGGAGTTGATCAAAGATTATGACTTCACATTGGAATACCACCCTGGTAAAGCTAATGTGGTCGCTGATGCTTTGAGTCGGCAGACTCGTGAGACGATCGCCTTCTTAATGGTGAGAGAATGGCGAGCATTGGAGACGTTGGCAGAGTTTGATGTACAGAGTGCTGAAAGAGGAGAAGGACAACTTTTCGGATGTCTTATCCTACAGCCTGTTCTCATTGACCGCATTATTGGAGCTCAGAAAGAAGATGAGAAGTTTCAATCATGGTTCATAAAGATGTCAGAGAAGGACCCGACAGAATGGAAGGTGGGAATCGATAGAGGGTATCGGTGCAGGAATAGATTGTGCGTGCCCGGTGATGGAGAGTTAAGGAAGGATATCCTAGAAGAAGCACATAAATCAAGGTATACAGTTCACCCGGGAGGAACGAAGATGTACAAAGATTTGAAGAGGAATTTCTGGTGGGAAGGCATGAAGAAGGATGTGGCCGAGTTTGTATCCAAGTGTTTGACGTGTCAGCAAGTCAAGGCCGAACATCAGAGACCGTCAGGATTGTTGCAACCGCTACCTATTCCTGGTTGGAAGTGGGAGCATATAACGATGGATTTTGTAGTAGGATTGCCTCGATCACAGCAGAATCATGACGCTATTTGGGTAATTGTGGATCGATTGACGAAGTCAGCTCATTTTATTGCTTACAGTATGACATACCCGGTGGAAAAGATGAGCCGGATGTACATACAACAAGTTGTGCGACTTCACGGTGCACCTGTGTCGATTGTGTCAGACCGTGACGCACGTTTTACTTCTGGATTTTGGGAAAGTTTGCAAGAAGCTATGGGAACCTCGCTCAAGATGAGTACTGCTTTTCACCCTCAGACAGATGGACAAACTGAGCGTGTGAATCAGATCATGGAAGATATGCTTAGGGCTTGTGTGATCGATTTTGAAGAATCTTGGGAGACACACTTGCCGTTGGTTGAATTTGCCTATAACAATAGTTATCATACGAGTATCGGTATGGCTCCGTTCGAAGCACTGTACGGACGACCATGTCGTTCTCCATTATGTTGGGCAGAGGTTGGGGACACAGAATTGTTGGGACCAGATTTGGTTAGAGAAACCAACGAGAAGATTTCCTTGGTCAAAGAAAGGATGAGAACCGCTCAGAGCCGGTATAAGAGTTATGCTGATCGACGCCGAAAAGATCTGGAGTTTAGTGTGGGAGATCACGTACTTCTTAAGGTTTCACCAACACGAGGAGTAGTACGTTTTGGTCTCAAGAGAGGGAAGTTAGCTCCGCGTTTCATTGGACCGTTTGAGATTTTGGAACGTATCGGGAAAGTGGCCTATCAACTGGCGTTACCACCAAAGATGTCTGGGGTTCACAACGTGTTTCACGTGAGTATGTTGAGGAAATACATACGAGATCCCTCGCATGTGGTTAGTTATGACGACATTGAGACGAGTCATAGCGTTTCTTACAAGGAGAGACCTGCGAAGATTTTGGATCAGAGTATCAAGAAGCTGAGGAATAAGGATATTCCGTTGGTGAAGGTTCAGTGGAATCACCACGACGAGAATGAAGCCTCGTGGGAAGTTGAAGCTGATATGAGGAAGAAGTACCCGGAGTTGTTTCATGACTAGTTAGTCTTGATTTCGGGGACGAAATCCTGTTTAAGGGGGGAAGGGTGTAATAACCTGCATTTTCCTGCATGATCATAATTAAAATTTATTTTCATTATCATTTGCATTTTCATATTTAAAATTTAATATATATTGTCTGTTTATATGTTAATTTCGATTCTTATGTGAAAAGTTTAATTCTTGACTAATTGAAATTACTTTTGGGGTCAAAATGCAATTTTCATAAAAACTTGCAATACCTGTGTTAAAATTCAAAACTGTATTTCAAAACGGTGGAATTATTTCTTTTAAACTCAAACTGTATTTTTATAAAATCAGAAAACTATTTCTAACGTTAAAATGAATTCTCTGTATTTTTGTGATAAACACCGTGTCACGAAAATACCAGTGTAGGTTTAAAACTGTCCGCGCAGTGTTAAACTTCCACAGAATTTTGGAAGTAAATGATTGAACAAATTTATTTATACTCAATTATGAATGCTGATGCTTTTCCCTTAGGTCTTGTTTGGCAAATGTTGTAGTATGTGTGTTGTCCTTATGCCATAAGCTAGATTACCCAAACACACATTGACCCACCTCATCTCCACCTACCTCTTACTTTCAGTAGTGGAGAATAAAGGGGAGTGTATACACATCATATCTGCACATTCATGGTATTATATGGAGGTTAATGGAGATTGGGTGGAGGGTTAGGCCAATGTTTTCTTAGTGGGTATTTGATTATAAATACACCCAACCACACTACACATTCTGCACTTCCATCACAACACATTTCAGAATTCACAGAGAGTTTAGAGAGTGCAGAGAGTTCTTCAATTTCGTAGAGAGAGAGAAGAGCTCAATCCTCCATAGCCAAAGCTTGGAATTCGGGAATTTCGTAATTATATTTCTGTCTCAACAATTTCTTCAATCTATATCACGGTGAGTATTACTAACTCACTCAAAATGTAACTCATTCCTTATTTACTGATTTAGGTAGTTAATTTTAACAGTAGCAGAATTTTGTTTTCAGATTTTGTTAGGAAAACGAATGAAATTTAAGGTTCTGCCCGCGTTGTCCCAAGCAAAACTCGATTCTGCACACTTTTTGTCTAATGCAATTTTCTCAGATTTTACACCGTTTGGGCAGAAAATGAGGATTACAGTAGCAGAAAAAGTATATTAGAAATTCAATCTAATATTTTCTCTTTTAATTTTAACAGTAGCAGAATTTTGTTTTCAGATTTTGTTAGGAAAACGAATGAAATTTAAGTTTCTGCCCGCGTTGTCCCAAGCAAAACTCGATTCTGCACACTTTTCGTCTAATGCAATTTTCTTAGATTCTGCACCGTTTGGACAGAAAACGAGGATTACAGTAGCAGTTTTTAGAATGCTATTAGTTATGTTTAAAATGATTAAGGCAATGAATTACGAATTTTCAATCCCCGTACGCGTATTATTTCTTTAATTCTGTGAATTCCTTTATGTTTAAAGTTTGATGACATTCATGTGGAGTCAGTTGTACATGCATGGTGAGTGTTGGTAGTGTGTAAAAGAGTAATGGTAGGGTGGAAAAGAGTATTGTTAGTGTGGAAAGTGTATGAGTTTGAGTTGTGATTGTGGTTGTGAGTTGTGATTGTGGTTGTGGTTGTGGTTATGGTTGTGGTTGTGGTTGTGATTGTGGTTGTAGTTGAAAAAGAGGATGAGGGTGTCTTTGAAATGCGAAGGTGGCAAAAATGGACACTCCCTGACGCCCATGGAAGCGTTAAAGTGTGTGAAGCCGAACTTGGACACTCACTGGCACCCATGGAAGTGCTAAAGTGTGGCCTATAGACACTCCCTGAATGACTCGAGTCTGGATACCTGTGTGGGGGTTGCCCCGGTA
Organism: Hydrangea macrophylla; assembly: GCA_033977485.1. Classification (NCBI taxonomy): domain Eukaryota; kingdom Viridiplantae; phylum Streptophyta; class Magnoliopsida; order Cornales; family Hydrangeaceae; genus Hydrangea; species Hydrangea macrophylla. Next base: position 156,352,445 of record CM066991.1, read on the forward strand.
TTTGCATGGCGGTTAGGGTATTCAAAGTGTGAGGCATTGGACACTCCCTGGTACCCCGGACCAAAGTGTGAGGCAAACTGGACACTCCCTGGCGCCCCGTTGCTAAAGTGTGGCTATCTTAGTATTTCAAAGATACCAGGAGTAGGATAGAGGGTTGTTGGGTTTTGTCGAGAGAAAAGAGTCGGTTAGATGAGATGGTGCATTGTTCTCATACACGGTCACATATGTGTGAATTTATCTTTTAATTATTGTTGTGGTTGTTTTTTTTCTAACAAGCTCTTTATCATAAATATAAACTTGTGGTATTTAAATGGAAATGGGAAAAAGGTAAATGGGCATGTTTTTACATTCAAAGCTATGTTTTTAATACTCACCAGCTTCTTGAAGCTGACGGCGTTGATGCGTCCTGGACATTCGTGTCTAGGCTTTGCAGGTTATAATCAAGAAGAACCGTATGACTATGCTAATTAAGATCTGTTGCTGAGAAGAGATGTTACCCTTATATGCTTTATGTTTATGTGTTATGATTTGGTTTGTAATAAGGATGACTGTAATAGACTTTAAGTTATTGTTTTATTTCAAGGCGGTCTGTGCCTTAGTAAACCCTGTACTATAGGATGTAATAAGTTAGAAAATTTTTATAAGCCCAGGTTGCCCTACTCTGATTAATGGTTTTATGATGTTCGACGTTTTGGGACGGAATCGATCCTTCAAACTGTCGCGACCTACGGGTCCATAAAGGAAATTAAACGCTTTCCATATTTATGCTACGTCGGGGCGTGACAAATTCCCTTCATTAATCACACTCCCTTCAATGGAAATTTTCAAGATCATAAACATGAAGAGGAAGTAGATTTTAGAGAAGGTTAGCTTTGGGGCTAGAGTAGAAGACAACATATTCTGCACTTTTAGGTTAGAAATGTAAGGAATGTAAGCACTCTGATTCTACCTTTTAAAACCTTTCAAATCACATGAAAATCAGCAACAACAAAATAAAATAGATTAAGAAAAGGATGCTGATCTAATTTCTAATGTGAAGATTATCAATAGAAGCAATAACAAGTAAGTCCTGATTGTCACGCCCGTCCCAGAAAATCATTGGTTTAAAATGCATATCTGAGATTTCTGAGAATTATTAATGTTGATTAATAATTGGAATGGAGTTGACTGAGGGTCAACGGTGAGTGTCAATCGAGGACTCGGGAAGTTGGTAATTCATGAGAAACTTGACATGATTAAATGGCATTTATGTTGACTAAATGTTATTTGAATTATCTGGTATATGTGAATAGTGAATATACCTGTTTTGTGTACTTTTCTGATAGTTTGATCTTGTTAGAGATCAATTAGAACGAATTAGAGATAACCAATGTGATACGTTACATAAATGGTAGGTTATCTAGAAATTTCACGAAAATAGTTTTCAGAACGAAATTACGGCGACAAACGGAACTTAATCGAAAACTTTTGTAATTTGTAGTTTTCACTCGTAAAGGCATGGAATGGACGTGTGCGACGTTTCAGGGGTTAATTTAGAGTTTTAGAAACTCGTGGGGAGGTAAACGTAATTTTTGAAAATATTGCCTATATATAGTAGAGGCAAGATATTTTGTTCTTCACAACTTTTCCAAATTCAAATCAAAAGGGAGATTTGGGGGTTTTTGGGAACTTAGAGCTTCAAGGCGCAAATCGACGGACTTCTGCCCGTTTGTTTTCAACCAAAATTCTTATTTGAACTCCCCAAGGTAAGAGCTTCATTTTGATACCACTTAGGCCTTGTTTGGCATAGTTTTTATAAAAGTCCTAATGTTGGAAATTTGGGGAAAACGCTTGTAAACTTGTAGGTTATGCGTAGGATCGGAGATCTGACGTTTAATCGGGCTTCTAGTCGTTCCCTCAAAGTTATAGGACGATAGCTCGAGGTATGAATTTCTAGCCTATGTTATATAGGGAAATGTCATGTTTTAAATTTCGACGACGAAATTGAGATCCAGGCAAAATTCATGTGTTAATAGTAGGCCCGTTAATTATGCACGCGCTTAAATGTGAAAAGCCTGTCTAAATTTACGTGAGCACGTATATGTGATTATATGAGCATGCTATGTGACTATGTGGGTGAAAGGGGAGTTTGATACAAATTCATGCCGGGGTACGCCTCTCGATGTTTGAGAGTTATAGTAGCGACGACTACTTGCTTAGTTTGGGAACCGGCCCTACCAGAGCAGTTGGGTGCAATGGTTGATAGACTCTGGGCTTGCCATTGGCATCGCGGTTGATAGACTTTGGGCTTGCCGATATACCGGATGAAGGCGTGTCACTCTCCCTAGAGACTATTTGATGTGATTATGAGATTAAAGCATGATTTATCATATATGCATATGTTAGAAATTGTGCACTCAGCATATAGCTGAGCAATGGAGATTTACTCCATTGCAGGTATGAAGAAAGGAAAGATGGAACGCGAGGGATGAAGCCGTTGGGATCATTCGGAGGAATTGGGGTATAGATTCTTGTAATCGAATCATAGAAAGCTTTGGATTATTATTGAGTTGTTGTAATATTCTTTTGAAAACCTTTTAAGTTGGTTGGTAGTGACTCGGAACTATTGAGTTTGCATCTTGATGTTTAACATGTTGAATTTCATGTTTTATGAATTGTTGTAGCACTTATGAGATTTGATCCAATCGGACCCTTAACTTCATTAGTTAACGTTTTCCAAACTTAGGCAAGTTGTTATACTTGTCCTTATAACTTTGGTAAAGATTGAAAAGATTGGAATATGTTTAAAGTGTTGCAATGGGTGAAGGTTGGGTGATGCTTTAGCAAAATTCTGCTGCTAGAAGGAATTCTGCTACAGGGTCGTTCGACCGGTCGAAATACCCCCTGCATGAAATCTTTTTCTACCACTTTCAGAAATTTTCAAAAGGTTTTGATTGGTTCCTAAGGTATCTATGGGAACCCTTTCAACATAAATTCACTCGTTTTGAAATATGATTACGTTTTCAATTTTATACGAATTTTACAACTCGGAAGGTATTGTTTCCTAAAGTTTTAAATACTCAAGGTTGTTTTAAAGTTCTTTTCCGCTGCGTATAGTTATTTAATGATTGGATGAGCCTTGGTGGCGTGCCACGTGTCCTATTTCCACGCGTAGTGGGATGAGTCGTGACACTGATGGACGATGACGGCTGGAATTAAGATGGACTCTTTTGTGGTAAGCTTAGCAATTCACTTTTTGGTGAATCTGTACACACTCTTCACTAAGCTCTTTAAAGAAACATATTCCAACAATACTGGTTATACATTAACTCCCTCACCCTCCAACCTACTTACTGAATGCAAACAATTATCTAGATAGCAAACAAAGCTTAGCTCACTAAAAGAGGGAACATAAAACAGATTTAATTTTTGAACTTGAACATAGCACATGATTAAGAACTACTCCGTAAGACTTAAAGGAAATAGCACTTGAAATAGACTTGAACTTGAACATAAGGAAGTGAAGGTAAATGGATAAGTCTTCTCCAAAACGTTGTCCGCCATTTAGAAAAATAAAGAAATACACAACATTTTTGTTTTGCCTAATACCAGACTAAGCCCAAGTGAATCTCAATGAAATAAAACTACTAATCAATATTAGTCATGAAAATCCCTAAAATAAAATAAAAGTGCGATAGAAATCAACAAAAAAAGTGAAACAGATTTAAGGAAAACGGCCGAAATGAAAACCAGTAAAAGATGGTACCTTTTTCCTTTAAAAGATTCGTGGAAGAAGTTACGGGAATCCTTCGCACCAAGTCTAATTAGAGTTCCCATTTTAGTCACCGATAATGAGAATACCTGGAGTTTGCAAAATCAAAAGATCAAAACTAGTTGAAGATCAAAAGAGCTTTTACATGTTCAAGAATGATTTTGCAACCAAATCAACAGTTGATTATATCAAAATCCTACAAAGAGAAGCCATTTCATCACATTTTTATCAATTGGTACAAAAACATCACATTGATTTTCTTAAGAAAACAACTTCATCACATTGTAAGTGTTCTTTCCTAACAGTTTAAGTCACATCAAGATACTCTTACCAAAATCACGAAAAACCCTCTATCATAAGTCAAACAACAACATCAAAGGATCATTTAGAAGCTAGACATATTTAATAAATTGGAATCTAAACGCAAAATGTCTTGTGCCATGCCAACTATTAATGCCTCAGAACGTGCACATCTGTTATTAATCTTGTGAAAAACTGGTAACTAAAAAGGTGCCACGTCTTTAATTACATAAGGAGTGGGTAGTCTGTAATAGTATGAAGCTGAGAAACAGAATCATGGATTTAATCAAGAACCAAGTGATAGAGATCTAGGAGTCTCCATATTGAATACAAAAATACTGATGGCTAGTATTCACTTACTAGTAACCATCTCTAAGGCCACCAAATTTCTTTGCCCGGCTGTATCCCAACAGTAAAATCGAATTTTCCCACAATTTGTAAAGAAGTCCAATGGATGCACTCTCACACCAATTGTTGCTGTTTTCAACGGCATATATATTGGACCAGTACACATGCGCATACTACTTGAAAATGTAATTTAAGAAACCAAATGGGAAAAAAGCAAATCCCCACAATTTGAAAATTAAATTCAAATGTAGAATGTGTGTAATGAGTATGGTAGTAAGGATGTGAAGTAAATAAGAAAAGATGGAATTAGAAATGACAATATATTAGTAAAATGGAAAAAAGGCATTTCCCAAAATTTTAACCAAACTAAAAGTATGTGTGTTAACTCTTAACCATTGCTAAGCCAATAATCACCACCAAATGGAATCCCAGAAATGAGAATGAAATTACGACATTGAAAGTCAACTTTCACTTTAAAAAAAAATCTCCAAATATGGAAAAGCATATTTGAATAAGAAACATGACTAGGAGCCTTTCGCAAAACCCCCAACATCCTTTTTTGTGGTTTCATTCCAATTGCATTCCAACACACTCATTCAAATTATCACAACACAAACCAAATAACCAATTATATGCTGACACCAACAATTGTTAAGGAGAAACGTGCCTTTCACTATTGCCACGAATTTGTTTCCATTTCATGATTTTTAAGTAGTGTAAATCATCAATCAAAATTCAAAGTCATTAGATTAATTAACAAATCCAAGATATTGCTATCACTTTAAATAAATTACACTATAATGTAACAATTCCTTTATATAGATGTTACATTCTCATAGTGGTCCAATACATAGAGAGTACTTAATTAATCAATAAGATGAAAAAAAAAATTATAGAGATAGATGTAATTAATCTAAGAGGGAATAAGCTAAGGAGAGTGGCTTTTTCAAGTTCCCTTTTAAGATCAACTGATCAAGGATCAAGAGACTAGACTACTCTATCTCTGTGTATATGTCATATGTGTGTGTGTGTGTGTGTGTGTGTGAGTGTGTGTGTGTGTGTGTGTGTGTGTGTGTGTGAGAGAGAGAGAGAGAGAGAGAGAGAGAGAGAGAGAGAGAGAGACTTGTTAAATAATACAAGTGCTGATTAATTTGGGAAAAAGAATTGAATAATTAAACTGCCATAGAGGCATATAAATATATGCACATCCACTTATGTGCGTGTGTGTGTGAATGAAAGCAAGAACATACAAACATTCTATGAAAATTTAAGAAAGCATCTACTTTAATTTCTACAATATCCTGTCTAAACCTATAATTGTGGACTTTTTCTTTTTGAACAGCAACTTCCATTGATATAAAAGAAATGGTACCAATAGCACCCAAAAACAAACTAAATGAAAGGATGCTCATTGATACCATCCCCATTTTGACAGATCCAAAAAGGCTCACAAAAATCATCCCCGTTATGAAATAATCAAAAAGGAGCCCAGAATAGCAAACGCCCCAAGCAATACCCAAGACAAGCAAAACCTTTAATGTCCAACAAAATTGCTTGAACCAAATTGCAATCTGAGATTTTTTATGAACTGGCATGGGTCAGCTAATAGCTCATGCCTATATTGGGATGGTACCATTATCAGGTACTTCACAGACATGGAGGTTCTAGAGATTTACTGAAAAATTCTAAAAGTCATTTTAGGGTTTAAAGTTGCTTTTAGACTACCAAATTAGACTACCCATTGCTACCATGACACAAATCTGATTGAAAAATAAGGAAAAAAAAGTAGTAGAAGAAGAAGAGAGAAGAAGAAGAAGATATATAATCACAACAACTTTGGTAAATTCCTTGTCTATATATATAATGGAATAGTAGATAAGGGCTAGAATACTCCTAATTAATTAGATGAGTTGCTTATCATTTTCTTCTTTCAAGTTTTCACATTTAGGCTTAGTTTGGCCCCCATTTTGGTGCTTCTCTTTTTTTAAAGCACAATTTCATGTCAATTTATTTGGTATCTAGAATAGAGCTTTTAAAAGCTCAAGGTTGCTTTTTGGTTCCATGATGTCTTTTTGAAGAGTAGTGTGTCACTTGTATAAAATTTTTAAATAACTCAATAATAAATTTTATAGGCTCCTTTTAAAAAGTCACGTGGGGCCAAACTAAGCGTCAAGGACTTTAAGGTCCACATGTTTTAATGTTTTGGTGACAAGGGTTCAATCAGAGGCTAAGAAAAAATTTAAAGTGTTTTAACTAGTTTTGACTTTTAGATCATATTAATACAAAAATCATAATACAAAGACAAAGCAGTAGCAACTCCCATTATGTAGCCAAGATCTGCATGCAGCACATCCTACGAAGTCAATTAAGTTAATACTGTTAATTAGAGACATTGCACCCAAGAAGCTCACAGCATATATAACAGCACCATATCGAGGGAACATCCCGAAGGTTATTATTTATTAAGCAGCAAGAACTCAGACATAAAAGCCCCAAAACAGCACCCCTTTAGCCCCTATTCATGATCAGCTAGCCCACGGAACTAAAGAGCCTAGGCAGGCTGCTAGCTAGGGAGGCGAAAGAAGAAAACACCTTCAACTCTACACAACTAATGAAACCACTGGCCCAACCACTCAGCTAGCTCTTTGATAGTAAATTAAAAACCAGCCCCATTTTCGCCAAATCTTCCTAAACCAACCAGGCCATGAATCAGGGACTACCGACGAAGAAATTCCAACACATCACACATAAACCTTCCACCACATCAAATCAGACAAAAACCATTATGTTGGCTTATTTTAATAAATATATTTATTTGTGTATATTTTATATGACATATGCATCCATATGGATATTGAAGTGTACCTTAAGTATCCATAAAATGTGTAGTATAATTTTAATGTCCAATGGTACTTAATGTCCGGCCATTCTTACTTTACATTTTATTATCCAACGGATATAAAGTTGTGCCAAAGAAGTCAGTGGTTTTTAATAATACTAGAAACACAACACATTCCACAATATAAACCACAATCATACTTTAAATGCATGTATTTTGTGCTTCTCAAAAAAGTGTGGACCTTGTGTGAAAAATTCACACAACACAAGGTACGTACATGCAATTTAAAGTATGGTTGTATGTAATTTATGTCGTATAATGTATTGTGTGCCTTACATTATTATAGTGGTTTTTTATGGACCATCCATCACATGCAAGCTAGAATTAATGGTTTTTAAATGCGCTTTTAATGTTACCAAGTGATTTTTTAAGCTTACCATGATCGGTAGAGGTGTCAAACGGGGCGGTCCGTCCCGTCCCGCCACCTTGATGAATTGGGCGAATTTTGGCGAGCCATGGGACGGGTCGGCGAAATAGACGGGGCGGGGCGAATTGACTCGATTTGGTATATAGGGTGACTCGCCCCAACCCACTAATTCGTAGGTCAACGGGGCGAGGCGAGGCGGGGCGGCTAACTCGCGGGTTGGTTGGCGAATTAGCCCACGAGTTAGCCCGCGGGTTGCTTGTAAAAATTTATTTTTATTTTTAATAAAAAAAATTTCTAAAAAATAGTTTAAAAATAGTTTGTTGAAAAGAGTATTTGAAAATTATTTTTTTAAAAAAATATTTATTTTCTACTTAAAAGTTTAATAAAATTGTTTATTAATAAATAGTTTATTTGAAAATAATTAAATAAAAATATTTTTTCACGGGTTAGTGAGGCGGGGCGGGGTGGGTCCGCGAGGCGAGGCGGGTTACGAGATGAGGCGAGTTGGTGGCGAGTCGGTAGGTTAGACGAGCTGGGTCACGGGGCGAGTTATGGGTTTCAAAAATGAAAGTTAACCCGGACTCATACCCAATGAATTGAGTCACGAGCTGGATTTGTACGTCCACGAGACAGGACGAGTTGCGACTCGCCAAATAATAAATTGAGGCGTGGCGGGGCAGACCACTTCGCCCCATTTAACACCCCTAATGATCGGTTATACTAGATAATATAGCTATAAACATACATATCATCTTTATGAATTGGTTTTGACACTCGAGCTCTAAAACAGATGTCATAAAGTCATGTTAAGACCCAAATAACCCAAGTATGCAGCCCTTCAATTTGTATTTACTATACTTCTCTACCTTGGCCACTACTTGCCTCACTACCGTTTGAGAAGTTATTCAGTGCGTCCGTCACGCCACATCAGTAAGATAATATAGTATGACTTCTCTAATAAAAAAGGATCATGTGTCCACTAATACTAAGAGGTTATGATATGTGATGGATAATTATAAAAAAAAAAAAAAATTCATAAACACATGGCATGATCTCCATAGAAGTAGGGGATATATGTGTGATTAAAATTGAAAAATTACACCACATTATCATACAAATGTGGCGTGATGAGCTCACTGAATAATTTCTCCCACAGTTCGGCCACACCTCCACCGATTTATGTCCGTATAGTATATATATATATATATATATATATTAGCCCATATGCATGCATCTCTCTCATAGATGAGTCATTAGCTAGGTTAGGTGTCATAAGGATAAACCATGTAGTACATGGTCTTATTGACTTTGTGATTACACAAGAGTATATAAATTGATCCAATTAAAGGTATATCAATTCGGGCCACATAATACATTGTCTCATTCTAATATTTTTCTTTCCTGGTCTTACTTATGACTCTCTCACACGTGGCTATTGTGAGCCATGTGCCACATTACAAAGACACCCAAATTCCGTCTTTAGTCTCACACGTGCGCACTATGGGTACCCATTTGGTATACTTCATTTAATTAAGAGTAATATTTGGGACACTAACAACTTCCACTAACACTTACTAACACACTCTATCTCTCTCCTAGTGGTACTGTGGGGTCCGCAGTGGGTCCCGCATTACCACTAGGAGAGAGATAGAGTGTGTTAGTAAGTGTTAGTGGAAGTTGTTAGTGCCCCTAGCATTGCCCTTTAATTAATACCCATTTGGTACATTACATTTGTCCGAGTGGTATTACCACTGTCTCAACAATGGAGAGTGAGTGGGTTCGACTTCCCATTGTGGGAAGTTCTTGCATGGTGGACAATCTCTGTCCCTGTTTTCTCTGTGGGTTTGGTCACAATTCTTCTCTAGTGCGGAGTGGTCTCCAATCCCCCCATGAGAGTGGGTCTGTGGGTTTGGGTGTGTGAGTGTCCCTATCTCAAAAAAAAAAAAAAAAAACCTAAATCGATTCAAGCTTTGGGTCACAATCAATTGGGGTCGGATATATTAATCCTTTAAAGATATCAATATGTCATGTAACAACACATAAACTAAGATAGAGGGATCAATTAATGTCATACTTGGATCCCACAAGTGCTGTGAATATAATAAATAATTGCAAAAAAGTAAGGTTTGTTACAACACGTATCATCTCAAGATAGCGTAATCGAGCCTCATTCAAGTCACCCTCTTATTGGTTCTATAATTTAATTGTGGAATTAACGATGATTCTATTACCGGTGGATTCTTTTGAAGGCTATATATGTTTTTATTTTTTCTTCAACAATTTGAGACAATACCTATAGGGAGAATATAATGTGATTTGAGAGTAGTGCAACTGTACGTGTACTATAAGAATATCTATTTGTGGACACTATCGACGTGGCTAAGGTATGTTATCTAAATTTATTTTTGATGTACAGTAGTATATGATAGAAATAGTGGGGGTATAATATTACTTCATTACATCGAAACAAGTCTTTGGAATTGAGGTTGTTTGTTGCTCTCTAATAAGGGAAAAATGAAGGGAAAATTAAAAATCAGTCAATTATTTATTGATAATTTAAAAGTCAGTCATGTACTTTTTGAAAAATAAAAGAAAATCTATTTAAAGTGTAGAAATTAAAAATCAATCAACTACTTTCCTAAAATGTCTAAACTACCCCTCCCTCTCTCTCTCTCTCTCTCCCTTTGGTCTCTTCTCTCTCCTCACATGGCCACCAACACCACCACTACCTGCCGCCACCACTTGCCGCCGCCGCCACCACCACCACTACCCTTAAAGGGCCACCACCACCACCACTACCAAACCTAACCCAAACCCCACCACCACCACCACCACCAAACCCCAACCTCTCTCTCTTTTTGATTTCCTCTCACTCCTCACATGCCCACTAACTCCACCACCACCTGCCGCCGCCGCCACCACCACCACCACTACCACCACCAAACTCCAACCCTCTCTTCCCTCTCTTTGATCTTCTCTCTCTTTTTCTCTTTCTTTCTCTCTCTCTCTCTCTCTCTCTCTCTCTCTCTCTCTCTCTTTCTCTCTCTCTAGTAGGAAGAAAAAGACATAGGCGGCCACCATCACCATTGACCGCCGCCATTGTAGGAAAAAAAAAAGGTTTCAGGTTTTGGAGTAACTGGCCAAACATAAGGAGCAACTCACCAAACATTTGGGAGCAACTATCCAAACGTAAGAGCAACTCACCAAACGGTATTGGGAGCAACTTTCCAAACTTAAGGAGCAACTCTCCAAACGTAAGGAGCAACTCCCCAAACCGTTTGGACAGTTGCTCCTTACGTTTGGAGAGTTGCTCCTTAAGTTTGGAAAGTTGCTCCCAATACCATTTGGTGAATTGTTCCTTACGTTTGGATAGTTGCTCCCAAACGTTTGGTGAGTTGCTCCTTATGTTTGGCCAGTTGCTCCAAAACCAGCAACTTTTTTTTTCTTTACAATGGCGGCGATCAATGGTGGTGGTGGCCGCCTATGACTTTTTATTCCTACCAGAGAGAGAGAAAGAGAGAAGATCAAAGAGAGGGAAGAGAGAGGTTGGAGTTTGGTGGTGGTAGTGGTGGTGGTGGTGGTGGTGGTGGTGGTGGCGGCGGCAGGTGGTGGTAAAGTTGGTGGCCATGTGAGGAGTGAGAGGAGATCAAAAAGAGAAAGAGGTTGGGGTTTGGTGGTGGTGGTGGTGGTGGGGTTTGGGTTAGGTTTGGTAGTGGTGGTGGTGGTTGCCCTTTAAGGGTAGTGGTAGTAGCAGTGATAGGTAGTGGTGGTGGAGTTGGTGGCCATGTGAGGAGAAAGATGAGATCAAAGAGAGAGAGGTTGGGGTTTGGTGGTGGTGGCAGTGGTGGTGGTGGCCCTTTAAGGGTGGTGGTGGTGGTGGCAGTGACAGGTGGTGGTGGCGGTAGGCGGCAACAGCAAATGGTGGTGGTGCGGCGGCAGGTGGCGGTGGTGGGCTGGTGAGAAGAGAGAGGAGAGATCAAAGAGGGAGGGCAGTTTTGACATTTTACACATATCTTGATGTGTTTTTAATTTTTAAAAAGCACATGACTGACTTTTAAATTGTCAACAAATTATTGACTGATTTTTAATTCTCCCAAAAATGAAAGAAGTAGCAGAGGATCTCACGGCTGCAGTGAAAGAATAAGAGAAGTAATAGAAGAGGCAGAGAAAGAAAAAGTTGCAAAAAAATATATTATTTATAAACTATTGGGGTCGCACCTAGTTGTCGGCTGGTGTGTGTATATGTGAGTGTGTATATATGTATATACATATATACTAGTGAAGGGGCTCTGTGCATGGCACGCAGCAGTGCCCGTGGTACTCAGCAGTGTCCGTGTTCGTGTTTTTCTTTGTTGCTATTATTGGGTGTTTTCTGTTATGGGCAGAATAGTAGTGTGCCAAAGAATGGAAAGTAAATTTGATTTAAAATTAAAAACTACAATGAGATTACACCCAAAACATAAAATTGGAGGGACATTTGCACAGAAGAGGACACCCACTTGAAGGAGAACAAGATCCTCAAATCAACTTAGTAGAGGGGGTTCATACATTGTTCTCACTTTCCAACCTTTTTTTTTTTTTTTTTTTTTAATTTGAGGATGCGACATTTTTTTTCCCACTTCAAATCCATTCCAAACATAAAAGGATGACACATGATACATCTGAGGGCTTTCAATAGGCCTACATGATGACCAGTCCTCCCTAAGCCAATGTATTAAGGTAATGACATTAGCCTCATAAAACAATATCTGGCCTTGCCCCATGAGGTGAAACTGAGATCGCACTAAGAGATCCCAACCCAAATATTTGTTATATGCAAGTAAATTTCAAAATATGTGGATGCTTAATGAATAAATAGGAAGGCTTCCTTAAGTTATTCCTATTTACTTAAATTCTTCAAGAGGAGGGGGAGAGAGGAGGTTAATTTACTACTGTATAGGGTAATTTCCCAAATAAAGAAAGAAGATAAATAATATGAACCAAGGATTGAAATATGGAATGTAGGTACTGAATTTCAAAGTTGAAGCTTCATTGCACTCGTGTGTACATAAATGTTTATATATATCTTTACTTATGACATATTTATTCAAAATCTAAGCATGATACAAACTATTCACATATAATCTAGCTTCAATAGCATGACCACATAATCAAATTGAGCGGCCAAAGCACAATATTCACAAAATAAATCAAACCCACAGCCAATTCACAAAAACCATGAAATCAAAACACTAAGGAACAATGACTGAACCTTGCTTAAATCGGTGGTACAACCACTGAATGAATTTTTTTCCCCTAAATAATGTCAATTCCTAAAGAAATCAAAAGACAAAAAAATTGAGTATGAAAATGTGGTAGAATATATCAGAAAAAGGCAGAAAATTTAAAACATGTTGAACTTTCGAAATCATGATTTAATTTTTCAGGAAAACCCTAATTTAAGAAATTCGTAAATTGTACTACACCATAGAAGATAAACAAAACGGAAAGAAGATTATAGTTGTTGTTCTTAAGCTGATGAGGAATTTGATGTTCAAGCAATCAATCTGTGAACACTTAGCGCAAATGGAGACAGAGAGGAAAAGGGTAGTACAGAATACCAAACTGTAGGTCAAGTAGAAAGATAATAGAGATTGATGAGAGAGATTGTTGATAGTTGGAGTTGTATTGTGCAATAATTTTGTTGCCATCTCAGAAGATAAGAAGAAAAATTCTTCAGACGGGCAAAGTGAGGGCAAAGAGGGGAAAAAACATTCGACACAACCGAGCATATATTCCTTTATAGTATAGTAGATATATTATTTATATCAATGAATATGGTGCAGTTACTTTGAATTTAAAACAAATAAGGTTTCAATTTTGAATTGAATTATATTCAGTTTGTGAGAGAATTTGGTATGTTTGGGTTTTGCACGTGAACATGAGAAAATGTCACATGGCTAAAATATTTTGGTTGTCTGTACTCACATGATATTGTTGAGTACAAATAAAATGAAAATTGTGTACTATATTATTCAACAGTTTGTGTTTAAATATGTTGAGATTGAGATGTTATTGGTTGTGCATGACAAGTTCATTTGAACTTGTTGATCTTTTGACCTTATATCTTTGGCTCATAGCATTCTATTCATTCGATTTCCTATTGAGATGATTCAAATATTTGGGGAGAAACTTTTCTAACTATATATATAAATATATTTTTTAATAGAGTTCCCACTTAAAGAAAAATAAAAATTAGAAAAAAAAAAGAAGACATTATGGTAAATGCCTTCTTACTTTGAAAAAAATCTCTAGTACTCAAAAAGTACTTTGATTTGATATATTTAATTGAATTACTTGAATTACAAAATATTTTTTAGGCCCTTAAATTATTTGGTTAAAGTGAAGATCTTGAGAGAGATCATGAGATTTTTGAAAAGTGCTCTTTTACAAGCTTTTGAGCAATGGTGGTCTTAAAAGTGTTTTCCATATCTTTAGAAAATTTTGCCTTTAAATTTTGGAGACTAGCTTTCAAAAATTTATCAACATTCACAGTTTTTGAAAGGAGATATTAAATATTCTTTTAAGATGTGGTCTAAGTTCTATCTCCTTGTATTTTGTGTCATAAAATATTAAATAGGACAACTTTGGAAAACAAGCGGTTGATTGAGTCATCAAAATACAGACAATGGAAGGAATGAGAAGATCATCAAATTTTGGTAGATCGAAAGCAACTTCACCCCAGCTAATTTTTGGAAAACAAACTTCTGACTTTAATACCTATTAAAAATAGATACTCGTTTGGTTACTATTGTTAGGAGTTAATTAGATAAAAGGGAGAATTAGTGAAAATGGCATTAGCATAAGATTTCTTAGCATAAAGGATAATTAAATGTATCAATAAGGATAAATCTTTTCAATACTTCATAAACTAAAATACCTTTACCTCTACAGCCAAATCCTAGTTGCCATTACCACCACCCCCTACCTGACCTTCCTCCACCACCCCTGCCACATCCGACGACTACCCTCTGCCTCGCTTCACCTCCAACGACCATTTTTGTCTTGCCTACCCATCGCCTAACCTCTGGCGACCACCACCCCCACGACCTCACTTGAAATCTGGCAACTTCCCCCACTACCTCGCTTCACACTGTTCACTTAACTTAATCTACAATAAGTAAAATTTTACCTAACTTGTAACACCCGTACCCGAAAAAGAAGACTAATCTAATGTTAATGTGTGATAATTAATGTTAAATAATGCTCATGATGGTTTAAGGTGGGGATATGAACCCACAACCGAAAAGGTGTTCAAATGCAGACACAGATGAAAGTCCTGTGATAAGTAGGACTGGTATAAAAGTGGGGCCCATTACAGGTCTAGTTAAATAATTTGCATTTAGATGTCATTATATGCTTATATAGATAGTACTTGTTTAAATGTTAAAGATATTATTATGTCATATGTCAGGTAATGGGGACCAATTTGGGTACCCATGTGAGGGCGTATTTGAAAATGATTCACAATTGGTAGGTTTAATAGCAACCTCATAATACATGTGGGACCATGTTTAGGACCCATGTGAGACTTAGATTAAATTCATTTAGAAAATGTAGGTAGTTAATGTAATTAAAATGGGGACTTCATAATAAAGCTTAAAGAAAGTTGGAGGATATAAACAGAAATAGGGAGAAGAGGTGTCAACACATATGCATGTTAGCATATGTGTCTCTTAATTGAAATCACAACTGGGAATTGAGAGAAAAGAGAACCGAGAGCTCCCGAGTCAGCGACGAAGTTCCACACGACGATTTCTTGTCGTTCCTTTATCGTTCGACGTCAGATTTGCGATCCGAGACCATTTTTGGACTCGTGGAGGTAAGAGATTCGAATTCACGTCTTTTATTTTCAATTTTGGTAACATTTTTTCGGCAACCGTTCTTGGTAGTTAACTTTTGGTGTACCAAAACTATGTAGGATTAACACCGGTTAGGATTTGAAGTGGAATCTGCAAGAGGTTTGGATTTGTAGGCTTAATTCGCTAGTAAATCGAAGAGGTGAGTATTCTAATCCCAAAATTTGGGTGTTTAGATGTGTTGATGTGATAATTGTTATCTTAGAATGCTTGATTCATGTTTATGTAGCTTTGATTATGATGAATTTGGGTAAAAGCATGTCAATAATGTGAAATTGCTATGCTTATATGCTAAGTTGCTTATATGCTTATGTGGATCAAATGGAAGTCAAGTAGTGGTCACCATTTATAGGTCTCATACGTAAGGGATAAAAAGAACCTCAAGAGTGGGGCGTGGTGACGACCACAATGAAATGACGGTGACACCTTCGGGGTCACGAGAGTGTGTGTTGCACTATATGCGTCTAAAAGTAAGAAAGATCCGGGGTGAGAAGGACCCGGTGGTGGTGGCTGGAGTTACTTGACTTTCTGGAGATCAATTTGTTGATGTTTATGATGATTGTTGCATTTACATGTGGAACATTCCAATAGCATGATTAGTTCTCTCACTAAGCGAAAGCTTAAACGAAAAAAAAAATTATGTTGTGGTTATTGAATAACCACCGCAGGTACGTAACAGGAAGAAGAGAGAAGATGATTCGTGCATTAGGTTGGTTTGGGAGGTATGAATATGTCCATATGTTTAGATGTTTAAGTTTCCAATTGTAACTCTTGTTTCTGTAGTGCTAAAACAACTCATGTTTGGAATCTTTGTAATATGTCAAGTGCAAGTTTGGTGTTGGATGAGTCTTGTAGTATGAGTTGTACTTGCAAATCTCTAGTTGCATATGGTTGGGAAGAGACTTAGGAAAAATGAGTAACTTGTTGTAAATTTAAACTTAGTTCCTCTTGTTTGAGTGTTTATGCTCATGTTGAGATAAAAATGTGGATTTGATGTATGCTTGAGGCTCCTAGCTGGAGCATTATAACCAAGTGTTTGAAAATGATTTTGAACACCCTTTTGTTGATTAGTTAAGGTTGGGAACCACATGGGAATGTTTTGAAATGATTTTAAGAGTTCATATGATTTTTGGGTTGGAATAATAAAAGTTGGGAGTTTGAACATGTGTTGTGGTGTTTGATTGTTGTATCACTCTTGGACATATTTTGAAATGGTTTTGAAAAGTTTTCATGAAGTTTAATTTGAAGTTGGAATCAAACCATGTTGTCTTCCCTTATGTTGGAATGTTTGTGAGTGATTAGGAAAAATGTGTATTTTGGAAGCAAATTCATGATCCTAGAGATAAATTTATGAGTTCGATGGTTGTAACATGCTTAGATATCATGTTTTAATGTTGGAAAAACTTAGAAATGTGTTTGAGGTGTTTTCTTAAGGTCCTATGAAGTTTGGTTAAGTTTGGAGTGGTTTTGAACTTGTAAAAATGCAGAGTTTTAGTTGCAAGTGTTTTTTTTAGCAGCAACAAAATGTATTCTGATGTAAGTTGGATCAAGCGAACTCGAGTTGATTAATCCAACTCTTGGTAGAATGTTCTTGTGTGTATTCTGCTGTAAGTTTGTAACACCCGCTCCCGCGGTTTATATTTAATATTGCTTTAGCATGCATAATCATGAGTTAATGATAATTGTAGTGTTATGTGGCGCATATTGGAAGTGGATTTAACTCACTAAGTTATTTTTGGGTGTCCAATTGGGAACCCAAATTTGGACAGTATGGCAATCCCAAGTTGGGATATGTGTTGATGGGTCCCACTTGAGATGGGACAATAATATGTGGAACACCCTATGTGCCTAAATGTTTATTAAGGCTTAAATGATTTATTATTTTATTGTTAATGATATCATGTTATTAGGTAGTGACCACTTTTGGGGTCAATTAGGGGTACCTTTGTGAGCACAAATTGAACACGTTACATAATTATTAGGTTAATTCGCAACTTCATATAATTATATGGGACCACTTATGGGACTCATGCGAGACATAGACAAATACTCATTTAGGTTTGGGATAGTTTTAGTACAAGTTCTTAATTAGTAGGGGCGCAACTGTAAAACTAGCAAACTAGCGGGGGTTTCATAATAAAATAGAAAAACTTATATAACTAAGCCACCTAAGATGGATGTAACACACTAACACCCGTACCCGGAAAAGAAGATTAATATGCTATTAGTATGTGTTAATTAATGAGAATTAATGCATAAAACAATTTAAGGTGGGGTTATGAACCCACAGGTAAAAAGGTGTTCGAATGCGGACACAGATGAAAGTTCTGTAAAAGGCAGAACTGGTATAAATGTGGGGCCCAACGAGGGTCTAATTAAGATAATTTGCATTTTGATGTCATTATATATTTATGTGCATATTTATTTAAATGCTTAAAGTTATTATTATGTCTTATGATAGATAAGGGGACCAGTTTTGGCACCCGTGTGAGGGCGTATTTGAATAAAATTCATAATTGGTAGGTTTAATAGCAACTTCATGAATTATGTGGGACCACGTTTGGGACCCACGCGAGACTTAGATTAAAACCATTTAAAAAAGGTGGGTAGTTAATGTAATTAGCATGGGGGGTTTCATAATAAAGCTTAAGAAAGATTGGGGGTGTAAATGGAAATATAGACAAGAGGTGTCAACACACATGCAATTATAGCATATGTGTTGCACTCTCACAATTCACAGCTGGAGTTCATAGAAAATAGAGAGAACGAGAGCTCGAAGTCGGCAACGGTTTTCCTCGACGATGTTTGACGCCGTTCCTTCGCCGTCCGGTGTCGGATTTTCGATCCGAGACCACTTTTGGACTCGTGGAGGTAAGAGGATCACATGCACATAATTTGTTTTCATTTTCGGTAATGTTTTTATGGCAACCGTTTTTGATAAACGATGTTCTTGGTACCAAACTTGTGTAGGATTATCACCAACTAGAAATTGAGCTAAACTTGGGAAGGAATTGGGGAAATTCTAAGCTTAATTGCTTATAAATCAAAGAGGTGAGTGTCCTAATCTCTCAATTGGATGTTTAGTATGTTAGTGTGATAATTGTTGCTCATAGTTGCTAAACTCATGCTCATGTACATATATGTTGTTGAATTTGGATAAAAGCATGTCAAAAATTATGAAATTGCTATGCTTATGTGTTAAAATTGCCTATGTGCTTATATGTATCCAAGGGAAGTCAAGTAGTGGTCACCATTTATAGGTTCCATATGTAAGGGATAGGAAGTCCTCAATGAGTAGGACGTGGTGACGACCACAATGAAATGTCGGTGACGCCTTCGGGGTCACAAGAGAGTGTGTGTTGCGCTATATGCGCCAAAAGTGAGAAAGATCCGGGGTAAGAAGGACCCGGGGGGTGGTGGCTGGAATGACTTGATTTTCCGGAAGATCAATTTGTTGATGTTTACATTGATTGCTGCATTTACATACTTTGCATTCCAATGGCATGATTAGTTCTCTCACTAAGCGAAAGCTTAAACGAAAATATATTTCTGTTGTGGTTATTGAATAACCATCGCATGTATCAAACGAGACGAGGAGAGGAAATGATCCGCTCGACGGGTGGGGCGTGGGAGTAGTGTCCATGTGTATATGTGTTCATATGCCTAGTTAGTTTGTGTCTAGAATGTATCTTTTGGTTAGCAATGTAAATGTATCTTGGGTTCTTTTTGAAAACTTGTAATATGTAATGTTGGGTATTGTTGGTTGTCTCTCATCAAAACCATGAGTTGAGCTTGCAAGTTGCAAGTTATGTATTTTGGGAGTGAAGTTGGTAGGAACTAGTAATTTGGGTTGTAAAGCTTATCTTGTTTCCTTATTTTGAATGATATGTATGTATTGGGAGCAACATGATGCAAGTTGAGGTTCAAGTGAAAGGGTTAATGAATTTGAATGTTAAAGCACCTTTCAAATGAGATCATGTACATGTTTGAATGTTGAAAGAAAATTGGTTCCATGTTTGAAGATGGTTTCTATAAGTTCCATGGAATTTATTTGGGTTTTGAGTTCACTTTGTTAAGAACTTTCCTTTTTCTTACTAGGTTGTGAAAATGGATTTCCCATGGCTTGTTCTTCACTTGTATGTGCTTAGATTATGTTTCTAAATGTTTTAGAAAGGTTTAAAAATGTTGTGGATATGTTTATGGGTGGTTGGGAAGTGTTTCCAAAAGTTTTCTTGATGATTGGAATCAATTATAGGATTTGGGAAAGTTTGAACTGTTTTTAGCAGCAGAAAAACCAATCTGTAGGAACCGGATCGATCCGGGTCGACTGCGGATCGATCCGAGGCATCAGGAACTGCAGAAAAACTCATTCTGCTAAATCCGGATCGATCCGCTAATCTTGGTTCAGCCTCGATGGCTTTTACGAAAACAAGCATAACTCTCTCTAGAAAACTCGGATTCGCGCGCCGTTTTTTGCATTGGAACCGGGACTCAAAGAGCTATCTTTTCATATAAAATTTGCTATACTTTATTAATGAACATTTTTCCCTTGGGTCTATTTTGTGTCAACGGAGCTGTTTAATGATGTCTAATCCATGTGTTTCTTAATAAATTAAGGGTGTTTTGAACGTGTGGGCTTGTTACACGTGTCCCAACTTGCCCGAGGTGGGTTGGGGTGTGACAATGGATGACTCTTCATCCTATTAAATACTTATCTCAATTAGTATAGGTATAGCAGAGACAGAGACACGTGACGTGACGAAAATGTTGACGGTGACGTTCTCGACGACGGTTGACGAGCCAAACGACGTCGGTTTTTAAAACAGGCTACATATTCGGACTCCTGGGGTGAGTCTAATCTATTGGTACTAATTTTATTGCATTCTGTGGTAGTTTTTCCATGACCCATTTTAGGGTTTTAGCTCATAACTTGTAATTTATGTATAGGGTTTGTACCTGGTTCTTAGTAGGGTTTTAATTCCACAATTAGGAGCGAAACCCAAGAGGTGAGTGATGTTAATTTTGATGTTTGGATGAATTTCATGTTGAGTTCAATTGTGATGCCAAAGCATGCCTAATTTGTTTAATTTAATTTATTTAGTTTATAATTGGGCAAAATTCATATGGCTAATTTAGGCCCAATTTATTTGTGAAAGCATGGTGTAATGATTAAATGAGCATGTTGAGTTGCCTATTTGGGTTAAGGAAAATTGTTATTTCTATACCACCATGAGGTAATCTTAGTGGTGACGACCACAGCCGCCAGAGGCCAATGGGACCGCACGTGTGAGGGCGTGGGTCATGACTATTCACGTGGGCTTGGAGAGTGGAGCTGTGGGCTAGCCGGTAGTGGTGGCAGTGAACTAGTAATTGCCAGAGACTATAGTTTTGTGTAATATGTTGAATTGAACATGTTTATTATCCATAATCATGATTAGCATTACTCACTAAGCATATAGCTTATATATTGTAATGGTTATTGAATAACCATCGTAGGTGATCGCGGCGAGGAATCGGGGAAGTGAGCTGGAAAGTGGCTGGCTAGTGCATGGGTTTTGGGGGTTGTTGTAACCTTGTTAATAGTTACTTGCTTTTAGTTTAAAGCTTGCAATATAGTTGTAATTATTCGGTTTTAATCTGGATGGTAGTACGAGTCATACTTTAGTTGGTTTAAAACTTATGTAATATCTCTAGTTAAGCTTTATATTTTAGTTGGATCTTTAAATCATGTAATAACCAGCTTGTATGATTTAGCTTTTGTTTTACAGGAGTTGTTATCTATGGGATTGAATAAATTGGTTGTATCTAATACTAGTGTCGTTGGTTTGGGACATTTGAACTTGTGATTTATTTATTGGGTTAGTTGTAAATGGTTATATTTGGTACTTTTCTTAGAGTGTTTTAAACTCTTGCTAAAACAGGGCTTTTGGCTGATTGTAAAGGCAAGATTTTGTCCGTTGTCGGTTGAGCTTATTTGGTTTAAGCTTATTTTAAATTTATTTTGGAACTTTAATGACTTGAGTTAAGCCTTGGTGGCGTGCCACGTGTCCTAGGACCATCTGGGTGGTTCCGCGGCGTGACATTTAGTGGTATCAGAGCAAGGTTTAGGCTTAGAACCTTGGGTACAAGAGACGAAGATTAAGAGTACGTGTAGATGATGAGCATATAGATACATTTCATGAATACATATGAATAATTGTTGTTATGTTGTTATATAACATGTTTGCATAGCATGCAAGACATTTATTTGAATTGACTGATAGGTAAGAAAATGGATCCGAATCGGGAACATTCACCTCATTCGAGGTTGGACCATCTAGAAGATGTAGTAAGCAATTTTGTAAGGGCAGTAAGTGATCGAATGGGTGGTGATAGACCTGCAAATCCACAACCACGGGCCAAACGGGGAGTCATTGAACAATTTTATAAAAGAAAACTGAGTCAATTTGATGGAGGCCCAGATCCATCACAAGATGATAATTGGGTAATGGATATGGACCGTATCTTTTGGGCGGTAGAATGTACAGATAGGGAGAATATAATGTGTGCTACTGATACTTTGAAAGGTGTAGCCCAGAACTGGTGGGTAAATGTGATTGAGCAAGGGGCACCTGAGACTGGAACAGATTTGAGAAAGTTTTCTATAAGCGATACTTTCCAGCATCCGTTAAGACATAGATGGGGCGAGAGTTTGCAAATTTGCAATAAGGAGATATGACAGTAAATGAGTATGCAGCCAAGTACAACAGTTTACTTCGATTTGGACATCGAACAATACCAAGAGAGGTGGATAGAGCACAGAAATTTTAAGAAGGCCTACGGGATAATATTATAAGCCGAGTGGATACACACCAACTTCGAAAAGTGGCCGATGTACAAGATGTTGCTTTGATAGCGGAAAGAGATATTGACAAGTACAAACAGAGTCAACAGAATAAGCGGCCAGCTGAGGGAAAAGGCAAAGGACAAGGTTTCTTTAAGAAGCCGTTCTCGCGAGGTTCTGGTACCAGCTCGGGAGTTCAAAGGGGAAATTCTTTTTCTGGGAAAAGTCGCCCATTATGTCCAACCTGTAATCGTCAGCACTGGGGAGTATGTCACTTGACACTAGTGTGCAATATTTACAGGCAAAAAGGGCATATAGCAAGGAATTGCCCACAAGCTCGAACCCAGAGTACAGGGAGCATAAATCCAGACATGAGGGGAAAATGCTTTGAATGTGGCCAGCCAGGACATCAAGCTAAAGATTGCCCAACAAGACAACAGCGAGGGTCAGGTTTTGTAGCTTCAACTGTGGCAAAACCAGGAACAAGTATGAACAAAGGGAAATGACCTGAGCAAAGACAAAGAAGGTATTTCCGTCTAACACCAGGGGATGCCGTAGCTACTGATTCCGTGGTATCAGGTACATTACTCATTTGCTCACACCCGACGTATGTTTTAATAGATTCAGGTTCAACACATTCTTTTGTTGCATATGAATTTGTTAAATACTTAGATAGCATGTCAGAACCTTTAGAGTATGATTTGTCGATATCGTTACCCTTAAGTAAACCCATGGTGACCTCATCAATATTTAAAGCATGTGATATCAGGATAAATGATAGGGTTTTCAAAGTAAATTTAATTCCGTTGGCCATTAATTATTTTGATGCAATTTTGGGTATGGACTGGTTATCAGTGAACCAAGCAACTATTAATTGTAAATAGAAAATAGTTACTTTTCGACCAATGGGACAATGGGAGTTTAGTTTTCAGGGAACTAGTGTTGTAGCACCACCATATTTGGTTTCAGCAATTCGGGCAGGCAAATTGTTGAAACAAGGTTGTCGGGGGTTCTTATGTTCAATAATTGAGACACAGGTCACAGGGACTAAAGTAGAAGATATTTCAATTGTACGAGAGTTCCCAGATGTCTTTCTTGAAGATCTACCTGATGTACTAGTTAAGCGAGAAATTGAATTTACTATTGAAGTAGCCTTGGGGTCTCAGCCAGTATGAAATGTAACACCCTGTATTTCATTTTCATTAATAAATAAATATTTCTTTTTTAATTTCTATTTATAAATATTTATTTGGGGTCAAACTGTAATTTCCATAAATATAGAAAATACTTTCTGTGGTTTTAAAAACAATATCTATATTTTTGTTATAAACCGGGAATTTAATTCCTACACTAATATGATTTCTGTATTTTTATTTCAACCAGTTAATACCAGTTTTGATTTAAATCTGCGTCTATACCGCGTCTTGGGTGTGGGAGCATGTGAGCTCAACCACACCGGAGAAAATCTTCCCCTTTCTTGGAGCCCAAAACACATACAGTATATGTGTGTGTATTACCTCTAAACTCTCTCAATCACTCACTGTGTCTCTCTCAATCTCCCTCAATTTTCTCAATTCTCTCAAGAACACACACTCATATTATATATCACACACATAACACACAGTCACATACACAAACATAGATATATAGCTATATATATATCTCAAGATCAAGAGAACGGAGGAGTAATTTCTAACGACGGAATCGACGGCGGAAATTCTTGGTCTCAAATTCTCAGTAGAATTAACCTTAGTGAGTATTATAAACTCACTCTCAACGTATATATATGTATATTTCAGTGTATATATATAGATACACCATGAAAACTTTGAATTGGAGTTTTACAAAACTCAACCAAAACCAAAATCAATTCTGTGAATTGATTTTGGAAGATCTTAGTCCCAATAAGCTGTGGTTCGAATCCTACGCAGTAATTCATCCGTATCGCGACGTACCATTGATTTAAAGTTTTGACACCCTCACTTTAATTGCGAATATCTAGAGATACAATCCGTAATTGTTTAAATTGATTGCGTATTCTTAATCTATGTGGAAAACTGAAGAGATCCATATATTACATGTATCGTTTGAATCAGAATTTGAAAATGGGTATAAATTCAGTTTAAAAACCAGAAATGAGGGAAAAATGAGGAAGACGATGAAAGTACAAGAATTCGCGCGCACGACCCGCTCGCGCGGCCCGCTCGCGCGACCTGTTCTGCCCCTTCGCGCGCGCGACCCACTCGCGCGACCCATTCTCCCCCTTCGCACATGCGACCCGCTCGCGCGACCTGGCATTTTGAGCAGTTTCTGTATTTTTATATAAGGGACTGTTTGGAAAAGGTTTTGAAAGTTTTTAAAGAACTGTTTGACAGATATACTATTTTAAAGGCTCACTGTTAGGAATTGAACTTATAGGAATGTTTCAGATAGAGATTTATGTTGAACGAACATCCAGCTTTGAGATAAATAATTGTTACTACGAACTGTGAACATTGACATACATATTAGGGTCGAGGTTGTGTCAACATACATGTGTGTGAGGAAGTGTGAAAAGAGTAAAGAGTGGCGGTCTGGTGTGCGACCTCAATATTGATCGGATATGATTCCTGGTATTGGAGGCAACAGTGTCGTGTACGGCTTAGATATCGATCGGATATTATTCCTGGTATCTAAGGCGCTCGTTTAAGATATCGATCGGATATTATTCCTGGTATTGGAGGCGACAGTGTCGTGTACGGCTTAGATATCGATTGGATATTATTCCTGGTATCTAAGGCACTCGTTTCGGATATCGATCGAATATTATTCCTGGTATCCGAAGCGATGGTATTGTGTACGGCTTAGATATCGATCGGATATTATTCCTGGTATCTAAGGCGCTCGTTTCGGATATCGATCGGATATTATTCCTGGTATTCGAAGCAATGGTATTGAGTACGACTTAGATATCGATCGGATATTATTCCTGGCATCTAAGGCGCTCATTTCGGATATTATTCCTGGTATTCGAAGCGATGGTTGGTCGTGATCGACCCAGATATCGATCGGATATTATTCCTGATATCTGAGGCGATAGCGTGGTGTGCGACCTCAATATCGATCGGATATTATTCCTGGTATTGGAGGCGACAGTGTTGAGTACGATTTAGATATCGATCGGATATTATTCCTGGTATCTGAGGTAATGGTTTGGTTGAGTCAAGTCTTGTTGAGAGAAAAGAGTCAAAAAAATGAGATGTTACATTGTTCATGCACGGTCGCATATTTATTGCTTACTTTATTCCCCCGTGACTTATGTTGGAATTGGAACTTTGAATATATTGCTTTTAAAGTTAGATTGCACCGTTGTTTATTTGCTTATATATACATTGCGAGCACTTGTTTATTTTGCTCACTAGCTTTCATAAGCTGACGGCGTTGATGTGTCCTGGACTGTATGTCTAGATTTTTAGGGTCAAGAGCAGCCAGGATATTTCGACTATGCTAGTTACGGGCAGGGGTCTTTCCAGGAGGCTGCTTTATATTTCCTATGTCTTTTTTTATTTGGGTTTGTAATAAACTAGTTTTAGACTTTTGAATAAGGCGTTTTGTGCCTAAGTTTATGACTGCTGTAATAGTTAGTAAGTTTTAATTTTGGATCTTATGTTTTGTTAGTATCCTTTGCTCCAGAAATGTTGTTAAGTTATTTGTTGCAGGGATAATTGGTCATACTCACTTGTCACGACCTACGAGTCCATAAAGGAAATTAAATGCTTTCCTGTATTATGCTACGTCGGGGCGTGACAGGCTTTTTGGTATCAGAGCCAGGTTATGGCTCGACCAATTGTCCAGAACACATAGGATCTCCCATTATGATAGAATTAAGATAAGATAGTTCGACTTCGTTCTGTGTTTAGGTCGCTTCCTATCGTCGAGAACTTTCTTTCTTATCTGGAGTTTGACCAAATTCTGTTGATTGATGGATAGGTACTGTTCTCTCGATTATATGGCTGGAAGAAATCTCAGGAATCGTCCCGCTATTGAAGATGCACCCCCGGTAGTAGATCCAACTGGAATGTTTGAGGCTTTTGTAAGAAGATTGGAGAGGGTTAGTGATCAGAATGCAAGGAACAATAATCAGAATGGGAATCATAACGGGAATGGGAGGCAGGCCCACCAGACTGGAGACAAGCTTCTCAAGGAGTTTTGCGCTCTGCGACCTGAGTATTTTGCGAGGACTGATGAACCCTGGCAAGCGGAACAGTGGCTGCGCCAGATGGAGCGTATCTTTGAGACCATAGAGTGCACTGATCTGGAGAAGAAGCGTCTGGCTATCTTTCAGCTGTCTTATGCAGTGGCTGATTGGTGGGATGCTGAAAAGGCGACCATAGGGGAATAAGCTGCAAGGAGAATGCCGTGGGTGGTGTTCAAGGAAAGGTTTCTCGAGAAGTATTTTCCTGAATAAGAGAAGGACAAGAGAAAGAGGGAGTTCATGGACTTAGCTCAAGGGAATATGACTGTCCATGAGTACACTACTCGATTTGAACGTCTGTCTCGCTTTGCTCCACATATGGTGGACACACCCCAGAGGAAAATCAAGAAGTATCACCGGGGTCTCAACTTGACTCTTCGACATCTGACTATGGGGCATCTGGGCCAGTCATTTGAAGCTTTGGTGAGATTAGCTACCGGGTTAGAGAATGATGGTTGTCAGATTTCGAAGCCATTTGGAAATTGACCTCCGCAGAAGGGTTATCCATGACAGAAACCAGGGTACCCTTAGGGACAGAAAAGGACCTAGGATGGAAGGAAGAAACCTCAACAGACACAAGCAGTACAGCAGTATCTGCCTCGAGCAATAGGAGGGAACAACAACAATAACTGCTTCAATTGTGGTAATCTCGATCACCGAGCTAAAGATTGCAGAGTAACTAGGCGTGCTGATCGTCCGGGAATTGTGTGCTATAATTGTGGCATGCCAGGTCACATAAGTCTGGAATGCAAGACTCCTAGGAGAGGCAATTACGGTCAACAAGGACAAGCCCGCCTGAATGCTGTTATCCTCGAGGCTGCTGGCTATGAAGAAACAGGGTACGAAGGAGGTACTTATGAGGAGGGACTGCCCGAGCAACAGACAGTGGAAGGTACTCTAACCTTGTTTAACTCTCATGTTAAAGTTTTATTTGACACGGGTGCTACACATTCCTTTATATCTGTTAAGATTGTTCGAAAGTTGGGTATAGTACCGCAATGTTTAGATGAAGCTTTGAGTGCTGTCTCACCCTTAGGGACCACCGTCAAGTTATTATATGTATGTAAGGATTGCCCTCTACGGTTAGGAGACCGTGAACTTTTGGCGAGTTTGGTGGTTCTGTCGATGAAAGAATTTGATATAATCCTGGGAATGGATTGCCTCGAGAAGAATCATGCGAAGTTGGATTGTGCAAGGAAGAGGATCACATTTGCGGACAATGGGAACCAACCCTTTGAATTCTAATGTAATCCTTCGGGGCATATGTTCCTCACCAGATGCCTAGCAAACATTGAGGTTGTCAGTGCAGAGGTGACAGTGTCATCAATACCGGTGATCAAAGAATTTGAGGAAGTATTCTGAGATATTTCAAGATTACCGCCAGAAAGGGACATAGAATTCCGTGTGGAATTGGTGCCAGGTACTCGACCTATAACCAAAGTTCCCTACAGGATGGCCCCTACAGAGTTACTGGAGCTGAAGGAACAAGTTCAAGAACTTGAAAAGTTGGGTTTTGTTCGTCCAAGTACTTCACCCTAGGGAGCACCGGTGTTATTCGTGAAGAAGAAGGATGGGACAATGCGATTGTGTATTGACTACCGAGAACTGAATAAGTTTATATAACACCCACTTTTGTGTTATGTCATTTGCATTACATTGTCATGCATGATAATGTGATGTGGCGTGTCTTATGACACATGTTTGAGTGAGTTTTGACTCACGAGTTGATTTGGGTGTCTGTATTAGAGAACCCTCTGAAACTGTGGTGATTGAGGATTTGTTGTTGTGACGTCTCTCCGAGTATGAGACGGTCACTGTGGAACACTTTAAATGTTTATCTGAAAATAAATGCTTACCTGTGTATTTTAATATCTGTATTATTTTCTGTTTTAGAATTTATTTCTGTTGTTAGATTTAGTATCCTGGTGAGAACAAATGAACACGCTATTAATTTGGTAGGCTAATTAGCAACTTCGGAAACGTCATGTAGAAATTCGCGTTTTAGCGACCAAACGAAACTTAGTCGAAAACTTTTATAATTTTGAAGTTTCACTTATAAAGCTATGAATAAGCTGTATAGAAAGTTTCAGAGGCTGATTAGGAGTTTGGAAAACTCGTGGGGAGGTAAACGTAATTCTCCGAGAGTGTTGCCTATATATAGATAGAGATGGACTTAGATATTTTCATAAGCTTAACCTAAAGTTCAAGAGGAGGCCAAAAGGGGGCTAGAGGGAGATTTAGCTACTTCAAGCTTTGTGACGCCAAACGACGACCTTCCGTCAGTTTGTTTTCTCCCAGATTTCATATTCGAGCTCTTCGAGGTAAGAGCTTCGCTTTGATACCTATTAGGGCGTGTTTGGATAAGTTTTCCGAAAAGTTATTTTCTAGAATTTTTCATAAAAGTTGATAAATGGAATTCTGATCCATAGGAATTGTACTAGACGGACTTCTGCACGTTCTTTGTGCACGGGTTTTCTTTGGATCATATTTTAAGCGCGTAAATCGGAGGTGAGTGATTCAACTATGTTTTGGAATGATTTCTTGGCATGTATTCATGTTATGTTTGAATAACATGTATTAATTTATAGAGATATCTTGTGTAGTTCATATTGGGCATTTATATTGATAAGTAGGCCCAATAGCATGGTGATATGTATTTGAGCATGTTAAGTTGCTTATTTGGGTCAGAAGAAGTACGTGGTCACCGTGCCATTATGTGGAGCCGATTTAGGCATTAAGGTCGCACGATTGAAGAAAAGAATCATGGGTCTTACCCTTTCGCGTGGACTTATTGGCGAGGAGTCGCGGATTGGGAGTATGGACGGGCATGTGAGTCTCCGACGACTAGTATGAAATGTAGAGATGTGAATGCGGACATGTTTATCATTCATGTGCATATGTTATTTTATTCACTAAGCTTTAGCTTAAACAAATCGAAATATGTGTGGTTATTCAAATAACCATTGCAGGTATAAATGCTGGCGAGGAATTGTAGAAGTGAATACGTGGGTTGGGAGTTCGCTTGGAAGGCAACTTGAAATGTCAATCTTGTAGTTTTGGGATAATAGGAATGTTGTAATAAGAATTTGGTTGTTTTAACCCATGTTTAACTTCGTATGATAGAATGGATCTAGAACGTTGTAATGGATTATAACATGTTGTAATTATGGTTGGTAATATTTTAATACAGCTAGAATTACTTTGGATTGAGTTTGGATTGAGTGGTTGATCTTTGGGTGAAAGTTAGAAAGCTTTTAAACTTGAAATTTCTGCAGATTGGGCTGCTGCCAGGGGAGCAGTCGACTGACCCATGCTTCAGTCGACTGGATCCTTGTATATGTTAGCTACTGCTTCTTTTTATAGCAAAAGCAGTTGACTGGGCCCCGCCTCAGTCGACTGGACCCCGCCTCAGTCGACTGGACCCCAAGTCTCAGTCGACTGGAATTGCTATTAAATTCCCTGCCTTCCTCCGTCGACTGAGCAGTCGATTGAACCTCTAGTTTTGAAAATGTGTTTTGTTTTCCGCTGCGTGTGTTCTTCAAACCTAATTTTGGGAACATTAATGAATTGGTTTAGCCTCGGTGGCGTGCCACGGGCTCCGGTTCCGCTATTGTGGGACCAGGCTGTGACATTTAGTGGTATCAGAGCATAAGGTTAGAGCCTTGAGAACGAGTGACGTTATATATGTTGAGTGACGTCGAGTGGAGTGTGTAATTGTGAAGATAATTGTTATCATTGTAGAAATGCTTCATGTGTTAGCATTTGTTGATTGTGATGAAGTGTGCACATATATCTATATTGTGGCATAGCATGCATGGTCATTATGCATTGAACTCAACAGGGGAAATATTTGAAACATTATGGCTGATCCACCAAGAGAATTGTCACCGTATTCGCGGATGGACCAAATAGTGAATATGGTGGGAAATTTCATACAAGCGGTAAGTAAAAGAGAACAGATGAACGTTCAGCCTCCACAAGTGGAAATTCGTTATGTCAATGCACCACCGGCACCGCGACCTCAACACACAATCGTGGAACAGTTTCATAATCGAAAACCGACCTTGTATCATGGACAAGTTGACATAGACTTGGCCGATCATTGGATGATGGACATGGAAAGACATTTCCGTCAGGTAATATGTACCGAGGAGGAGAAAATTTTGTGCGCATCCGATACGTTGATGGGCGAAGCATTGGATTGGTGGAACAACGTGCTTGAACAAGGGAAGCCGACCACGTGGGAAGCATTTAAAGAAGAATTCAACAAATGTTTCTTTCCGCAATCTGCTTATACTCAGAAACGTCAAGAGTTTGCGAGTTTGGTTCAGGGAGATATGACCGTGGGTGAGTATGTTTCTCATTTCAATGCCTTGTTACGATTTGGGAAAACTACCGTTACGACTGATAGGGATAAAGCTCGTAAGTTTGAGGAAGGGCTTAGAGAGAATATCCGAGGCCGTGTGGACATATTGCAACACCCGACCGTTTCTCTAGTCGAGGAAGCCGCCCGTATAACTGAGAAGAGTGTCGACCGATATCGACAAGGGCAACAAGGAAAGAGGCCCAATGACAATAGAGGTAAGAGTCAAGGGAATGCGAAGAAACCGTTTACGCAAGGTTCGGGATCGCATATGAGTAGCCAAGGAGGGAGTACGTTCATGGGGGACTCGAGACCGTTGTGTCCGACATGTAACCTGCGACACAGAGGAACCTGCTACCAATTGATCACTTGCTATTTTTGTAAACAATTGGGTCATGTGTCTAGGAACTGTCCTTTGAACGCAAATTCAACTACACCAAACACAACCTCGAACACCAAGAGCTACAACCTAGAGATACGAGGGAAATGTTTTGAGTGTGGCCAATCGGGGCATATAGCGAAGAATTGCCCAAGTAAGAGACAATCGGGAATGAGTACCGGTGCATTGAGTGTGCCAAGCGGATCAAGGGTAGAACCTCGAGTGGATAAAGGGAAAGGAGTCGCGCAACAACAAGGACGATACTTCTAGCTCAGGCCGAGGAATACGGATGATACCGTCGTATCAGGTATTCTTCCTATTTGTTCGTATCCTGCACGTATACTTATGGATTCTGGTTCAACGCATTCATTTGCATCACGTGATTTTGTTAAGCATTTAACTGTTAAGTCAAAACCGCTAGGATATGACTTGTGTGTATCATTGCCTAGTAGTGAACCGCTAGTTACTTCTTCGATATTCAAGTCATGTGAAATCAAGATAGGTGATAAAGTCTTGGGCGTTGATTTGATTCCGTTGACGGTGAATTACTTTGATGTTATTTTGGGTATGGATTGGTTGTCGGTTAATCAAGCCAAAATCGATTATGAACAGAAACGGGTTAGTTTCTATCCGTCAGGGCGAGAAGAGTTTACTTTTCAGGGTAAGGGAGTGATCGTACCGCCATACTTGATATCGGTGATTCAAGCAAGTAAGATGTTGAAGAAGGGTTGTTCGGGTTTCTTATGTTCAATTGTCGACACGAGAGTTCTTGGACCACTAATAGAAGACATTTCAGTAGTTCGAGAATTTCCAGATGTTTTTCCCGATGAGTTACCCGACGTATTGATTGAAAGAGAGCTTGAGTTCACAATAGAAGTAGTACCAGGGTCACAACCGGTATCCAAAGCACCGTACCGAATGGCACCGATAGAGTTGAAAGAATTGAAAGTTCAGTTAGAAGAACTGTTGGAGAAGGGTTTTATCCGACCTAGTGTTTCACCATGGAGAGCTCCAGTCTTGTTTGTGATGAAGAAATATGGAACAATGCGTATGTGCATCGACTACCGGGAATTGAACAAGTTGACCGTCAAGAACAAATATCCGTTGCCGCGAATAGACGATTTGTTTGATCAGTTGCAAGGAGCGCAAGTATTTTCGAAGATCGACTTGAGATCCGGTTACCATCAGTTGAAGGTCAAAGAGGAAGATGTTGAGAAGACAGCTTTCAGGACTCGATATGGTCACTTTGAATTTTTGGTAATGCCATTTGGAGTGACTAATGCACCAGCTGCTTTCATGGACTTGATGAACCGTGTCTTCAAGGATTATTTAGATGAGTTCGTTATCGTGTTCATAGATGACATCCTAATCTACTCCAAAAGCGTAGAAGATCACGAGCATCATTTACGATTAGCTTTACAACGATTGCGTGAAAAGAGATTATTCGGCAAATTGAAAAAGTGTGAGTTTTGGTTGACAGAGATAGCTTTCCTTGGACATATAGTGTCGGCAAAGGGAATTTCTGTAGACCCTTAGAAGATAGAAGCAGTTACCAACTGGGTGAGACCAACGAATGTGACAGACATCAGAAGTTTCCTAGGATTAGCTGGGTATTATCGGAGATTTGTAAAAGACTTTTCGCGTATAGCAATGCCGATGACGCAGTTAATGAGGAAAGATATTGCTTTTGTATGGAGTCCAGAATGCGAAGAAAGTTTCCAAGAGTTAAAGGGTCGACTAGTGAAAGCACCAATTTTAGCCGTTCCATCAGGGACTGAGGGGTTTATCATTTACAGTGATGCATCATATAGAGGTTTAGGTTGCGTTCTTATGCAAGGTGATAAAGTCATTGCGTATGCGTCGAGACAACTTAGACCGCACGAGAAGAATTATCCAACACATGATCTAGAATTGGCCGCCGTGATTTTTGCATTGAAGATTTGGCATCATTACCTATACGGGGAGAAATGTGAGATCTATACAGATCAAAAGAGTTTGAAGTACCTGTTTACACAACGAGATTTGAACATGAGGCAAAGGAGATGGCTAGAGTTGATGAAGGATTATGACTTGTCAGTTCAGTATCATCCGGGCAAGGCGAATGTCGTCGCCGATGCTCTTAGTCGCAAAGTACCAACCAACACCGCATCAGATTTGACTTCTCAGAAAGAACTAATACGAGATATGGAAAATTTGGAGCTTGAAGTGATATCGAGGATTGAAAGTGGTTTTATGTCGACGATGGTGGCACAACCACTCTTGACTCACGAGATCACGGAGAAACAACTTCAAGACGTGGCTTTGAAGAAGATTTGTGATGAGATTCCAATGGACAAACAACCGGGATTCACTTTTGAGAATGATGTTTTGAGATTGAGAGGTAGAATTTGTGTGCCCAATGAGAAAGAGTTGAAAAGGAACATCCTAGAGGAAGCACACAACACGAAGTATACCGTTCATCCGGGAAGAACCAAGATGTATAGAGACTTGAGATATGTTTATTGGTGGCCGGGAATGAAGAGAGAAATAGCACGTTATGTTTCACGATGTACGAGTTGTCAACAAGTAAAGGCCGAACGCCAAGTACCCTCGGGATTGTTACAACCGTTACCGATAGCCGAGTGGAAATGGGAGCACATAACAATGGATTTTGTTAGTGGGTTTCCGAGGTCGAAGAGATCAAATACTATCATTTGGGTGATTGTTGACCGTTTGACGAAGTCGTCGCACTTCCTACCACTTCGAACGACTAAGCCGATGACGTTAGCTAAGTTGTATATTTGTGAAATTGTGAGACTACATGGTATCCCAGTTTCTATCGTTTCGGATAGGGATAGTAGTTTTACATCGAAGTTTTGGAGAGCCTTGCAAGAAGCAATGGGTACCAAATTGCACTTTAGTACAGCTTTTCATCCTCAGACCGATGGTCAATCGGAAAGAGTAATCCAGATTTTGGAAGACATGCTTAGACTATGTGTACTTGATTTTCAGGGTGATTGGGAAGACCATTTGCCGTTGATTGAGTTTGCATATAACAATAGTTTTCAGTCGAGTATTGGAATGGCTCCTTATGAAGCTTTATATGGTCGTGTATGTCGTTCACCAATTAGTTGGACAGAGGTGGGAGAAAGAAAGATTGAAGGGCCGAAAATTGTACAAGAAACGAAGGATACGATAAAAGTAATTAGACAACGGTTACTGACAGCCCGGAGTAGGTATAAGAGTTATGCCGACAAGTGCAGACGACCGTTGGAATTCGATGTAGGAGACTTGGTGTATTTGAAAGTGTCACCTTCAAAGGGAATAACCAGATTTGGTAGATACGGGAAACTCAATCCGAGATATGTAGGACCTTTTGAAATCATTGGAAAGGTTGGACCCGTAGCTTATCGTTTGAACTTGCCGAGCGAGTATGCTCAAGTTCATAACGTGTTTCATGTATCGTTGTTACGCAAACAATTAGTGGAAGATAGAGATCAAGTGATGACTCCGACATCGAATGAGATTCAGAGTGATTTAACGTATGTTTCATATCCGGTAGAGATCTTAGACTGGAAGGATCAAGTCTTGCGAAATAAAGTAATATCAAAAGTGAAAGTGTTATGGCGTAGCCAAACTACTGAAGAGATGACGTGGGAGATAGAAGATGAGATGCGTACTCAGTATCCGCACCTTTTCGAGACTTGAGGTATAAGTTTGGGGACAAACTTCTTTTAAGGGGGAGAGTATTATAACACCCACATTTGTGTTATGTCATTTGTATTACATTGTCATGCATGATAATGTGATGTGGCGTGTCTTATGACACATGTTTGAGTGAGTTTTGACTCACGAGTTGATTTGGGTGTCTGTATTAGAGAACCCTCTGAAACTGTGGTGATTGAGGATTTGTTGTTGTGACGTCTCTCCGAGTATGAGACGGTCACTGTGGAACACTTTAAATGTTTATCTGAAAATAAATGTTTACCTGTGTATTTTAATATCTGTATTATTTTCTGTTTTAGAATTTATTTCTGTTGTTAGATTTAGCATCCTGGTGAGAACGAATGAACACGCTATTAATTTGGTAGGCTAATTAGCAACTTTGGAAACGTCATGTAGAAATTCGCGTTTTAGCGACCAAACGAAACTTAGTCGAAAACTTTTATAATTTTGAAGTTTCACTTATAAAGCTATGAATAAGCTGTATAGAAAGTTTCAGAGGCTGATTAGGAGTTTGGAAAACTCGTGGGGAGGTAAACGTAATTCTCCGAGAGTGTTGCCTATATATAGATAGAGATGGACTTAGATATTTTCATAAGCTTAACCTAAAGTTCAAGAGGAGGCCAAAAGGGGGCTAGAGGGAGATTTAGTTGCTTCAAGCTTTGCGACGCCAAACGACGACCTTCCGTCAGTTTGTTTTCTCCCAGATTTCATATTCGAGCTCCTCGAGGTAAGAGCTTCGTTTTGATACCTATTGGGCCTGTTTGGCTAAGTTTTCTGAAAAATTATTTTCTAGAATTTTTCATAAAAGTTGATAAATGGAATTCTGATCCATAGGAATTGTACTAGACGGACTTCTGCACGTTCTTTGTGCACGGGTTTTCTTTGGATCGTATTTTAAGCGCGTAAATCGGAGGTGAGTGATTCAACTATGTTTTGGAATGATTTCTTGGCATGTATTCATGTTGTGTTTGAATAGCATGTATTAATTTATAGAGATATCTTGTGTAGTTCATATTGGGCATTTATATTGATAAGTAGGCCCAATAGCATGGTGATATGTATTTGAGCATGTTAAGTTGCTTATTTGGGTCAGAAGGAGCACGTGGTCACCGTGCCATTTTGTGGAGCCGATATAGGCATTAAGGTCGCACGATTGAAGAGAAGAATCGTGGGTCTTACCCTTTCGCATGGACTTATTGGCGAGGAGTCGCGGATTGGGAGTATGGACGGGCACGTGAGTCTCCGGCAACTAGTATGAAATGTAGAGATGTGAATGCGGACATGTTTATCATTCATGTGCATATGTTGTTTTATTCACTAAGCTTTAGCTTAAACAAATCGAAATATGTGTGGTTATTCAAATAACCATTGCAGGTATAAATGCTGGCGAGGAATTGCAGAAGTGAGTACGTGGGTTGGGAGTTCGCTTGGAAGGCAACTTGAAATGTCAATCTTGTAGTTTTGGGATAATAGGAATGTTGTAATAAGAATTTGGTTGTTTTAACCCATGTTTAACTTCGTATGATAGAATGGATCTAGAACGTTGTAATGGATTATAACATGTTGTAATTATGGTTGGTAATGTTTTAATACAGCTAGAATTACTTTGGACTGAGTTTGGATTGAGTGGTTGATCTTTGGGTGAAAGTTAGAAAGCTTTTAAACTTGAAATTTTTGCAGATTGGGCTGCTGCCAGGGGAGCAGTCGACTGACCCATGCTTCAGTCGACTGGATCCTTGTATATGTTAGCTACTGCTTCTTTTTATAGCAAAAGCAGTCGACTGGGCCCCGCCTCAGTCGACTGGACCCCGCCTCAGTCGACTGGACCCCAAGTCTCAGTCGACTGGAATTGCTATTAAATTCCCTGCCTTCCTCTGTCGACTGAGCAGTCAACTGAACCTCTGGTTTTGAAAATGTGTTTTATTTTCCGCTGCGTGTGTTCTTCAAACCTAATTTTGGGAACATTAATGAATTGGTTTAGCCTCGGTGGCGTGCCACGGGCTCCGGTTCCGCTATTGTGGGACCGGGCTGTGACAGGTTACTATTAAGAATAAGTATCCTTTACCTCGGATAGACGATCTGTTTGATCAGTTGCAAGGAGCCACGACTTTTTCTAAGATTGATCTACGGTCAGGGTATCATCAGTTGAGGATGCGGAAGGAAGACATACCTAAAACTGCTTTCAGGACGAGGTACGGACACTATGAGTTCTTAGTGATGCCGTTTGGGATGACGAATGCTCCGGCTGTGTTTATGGACTTGATGAACAGAGTATTCAAGCCCTATTTAGATCAATTCATTATTGTCTTTATTGATGATATTTTGATCTATTCCAAGTCAGAGGAAGAGCACGAACAGCATCTACGGATTGCGATGCAGACTCTCAAGGATCACCGCCTGTATGCTAAATTCAGCAAGTGTGAATTCTGGCTTCAGGAAGTTAAGTTCCTCGGGCATGTGATC
This sequence comes from Hydrangea macrophylla, assembly GCA_033977485.1. Taxonomy (NCBI): domain Eukaryota; kingdom Viridiplantae; phylum Streptophyta; class Magnoliopsida; order Cornales; family Hydrangeaceae; genus Hydrangea; species Hydrangea macrophylla. The sequence goes on from CM066991.1 coordinate 156,389,975, forward strand.
TCACAACAAGGAATCACGGTTGACTCCTCAAAGACCGATGCAGTGGCGAATTGGACTCGGCCAACCAATGCTACAGAAGTCAGAAGTTTTCTGGGACTAGCTGGTTACTATCAGAGATTTGTAGAGGGTTTTTCAAAGATAGCGGCCCCATTAACTGGTTTGACTAAGAAAGATTTGAAGTTTGAATGGACTGATAAGTATGAAAGCGCTTTTCTGGAATTGAAAGAGAGATTGACAACAGCGCCAGTGCTTGTAATACCAAAGGATGATGAGAAGTTCACTATTTTCAGTGACGCCTCGTATCAAGGATTGGGTTGTGTCCTTATGCAAGACGGAAAGGTTATCGCATATGGTTCACGACAGTTGATGCCGAATGAATTGAATTACCCAACTCATAATTTAGAGCTGGCAGCCGTTGTGTTTGCACTCAAGATCTGGAGACACTACCTCTATGGGGAGAAGTTTGATTTATTCTCAGACCACAAGAGCCTTAAGTATTTGTTTACTCAGAAGGAGTTGAACATGAGGCAACGTAGGTGGATGGAGTTGATTAAGGACTACGACTTTACATTAGAGTACCACCCTGGTAAGGCTAATGTAGTCGCTGACGCCCTAAATCGGAAACCTCGAGGAATGATTGCTTCATTGATGGTAAGGGAATGGAAAGCTTTAGAGACAATCGCAGAATTTGATATGCAGATTTCTGAGGGAAGTGACGGACATCACTTTGGATGCCTCATGGTACAACCAACACTTGTGAGTCGAATTATCGAGGCCCAAAGGAAGACGGGAAATTTTAAGCATGGTTCACCAAGATGTCAGAAAAGGACCCTACAGAATGGAAGGTTGGGACCGATGGAGGATACCGATGTCGAGACAGATTGTGTGTGCCAGATTCAAGAGATATGAGAAAAGATATTCTCGAAGAAACACATAAATCGAGACTGACAGTACACCCAGGAGGAACAAAGATGTATAAAGATTTGAAGAAAAATTTCTGGTGGGAAGGAATGAAACGAGAAGTAGCCGAGTTTGTGTCTAAATGTTTGACTTGTCAACAAGTGAAGGCCGAACATCAGAGACCCTCAGGATTGTTACAACCCTTACCTGTTCTAGGATGGAAGTGGGAACATATAACTATGGATTTCGTGGTTGGATTACCCCGGTCACAACAGAATCATGACGCGATTTGGGTAATTGTGGATCGTCTGACGAAGTCCGCACACTTCATTGCGTACAATATGACTTACCCAGTAGAAAGGATGTGTCGAATGTACCTACAGCAAGTGGTGCGACTGCACGGTGCGCCTGTGTCCATTGTATCAGATCGCGATGCACATTTTACCTCGGGATTTTGGGAAAGTTTGCAGAGGGCTATGGGAACTTCGCTCAAGATGAGTATTGCATTCCATCCTCAGACCGATGGACAGACCGATCGTGTTAATTAGATTATGGAAGATATGCTCAAAGCTTGTGCGATTGACTTTGAAGAGTCTTGGGAGACGCACTTGCCATTGGTCGAATTTGCGTATAACAACAGTTATCACTCGAGTATTGGGATGGCACCATTTGAAGCCTTGTACGGACGGCCATGCCGATATCCGTTGTGTTGGGCTGAAGTGGGAGACACAGAATTATTGGGACCAGATTTGGTGAGAGAAACCAATGAGAAGATCTCACTGGTCAAAGAAAGAATGAAAACTGCACAGAGAAGGCATAAGAGTTATGCGGATCGGCGTCGAAAGGATTTGGAGTTCAGTGTCGGAGATCATGTACTCCTTAAGGTTTCACCTGTTCGGGGAGTGGTACGTTTTGGTCAAAAAAGAGGAAAGTTGGCACCTCATTTCATCGGACCATTCGAGGTTTTGGAGTGTGTTGGAAAAGTGGAAAAATGGGTATAAATTCAGTTTAAAAACCAGAAACAGGGGAAAAACGAGGAAAATGATGAAACTGCAAGAATTTGCGCACGCGACCTGTTTTGCCCCTTCGCGCGCGCGACCCATTCTCCCCCTTCGCGCGTGCAACCCGCTCGCGCGACCTGGCATTTTGAGCAGTTTCTGTATTTTTATATAAGGGACTGTTTGGAAAAGGTTTTGAAAGTTTTTAAAGAACTGTTTGACAGATATACTATTTTAAAGGCTCACTGTTAGGAATTGAACTTATAAGAACGTTTCAGATGGTGATTTATGTTGAACAAACATCCAGCTTTGAGATAAATAACTATTACTACGAACTGTGAACATTGACATACATATTAGGGTCGAGGTTGTGTCAACATACATGTGTGTGAGGAAGTGTGAAAAGAGTAAAGAGTGGCGGTCTGGTGTGCGACCTCAATATCGATCGGATATTATTCCTGGTATTGGAGGCGACAGTGTCGTGTACGGCTTAGATATCGATTGGATATTATTCCTGGTATCTAAGGCACTCGTTTCGGATATCGATCGAATATTATTCCTGGTATCCGAAGCTATGGTATTAAGTACGGCTTAGATATCGATCGGATATTATTCCTGGTATCTAAGGCGCTCGTTTCGGATATCGATCGGATATTATTCCTGGTATCCGAAGCGATGGTATTGAGTACGACTTAGATATCGATCGGATATTATTCCCGGCATCTAAGGCGCTCATTTCGGATATTATTCCTGGTATCCGAAGCGATGGTTGGTCGTGATCGACCCAGTTATCGATCTGATATTATTCCTGGTATCTGAGGCGATAGCGTGGTGTGCGACCTCAATATCGAACGGATATTATTCCTGGTATTGGAGGCGACAGTGTTGAGTACGATTTAGATATCGATCGGATATTATTCCTGGTATCTGAGGTAATGGTTTGGTTGAGTCAAGTCTTGTTGAGAGAAAAGAGTCAAAAAAATGAGATGTTACATTGTTCATGCACGGTCGCATATTTATTGCTTACTTTATTCCCCCGTGACTTATGTTGGAATTGGAACTTTGAATATATTGCTTTTAAAGTTAGATTGCACCGTTGTTTATTTGCTTATATATACATTGCGAGCACTTGTTTATTTTGCTCACTAGCTTTCATAAGCTGACGGCGTTGATGTGTCCTGGACTGTATGTCTAGATTTTTAGGGTCAAGAGCAGCCAGGATATTTCGACTATGCTAGTTACGGGCAGGGGTCTTTCCAGGAGGCTGCTTTATATTTCCTATGTCTTTTTTTATTTGGGTTTGTAATAAACTAGTTTTAGACTTTTGAATAAGGCGTTTTGTGCCTAAGTTTATGACTGCTGTAATAGTTAGTAAGTTTTAATTTTGGAGCTTATGTTTTGTTAGTATCCTTTGCTCTAGAAATGTTGTTAAGTTATTTGTTGCAGGGACAATTGGTCATACTCACTTGTCACGACCTACGAGTCCATAAAGGAAATTAAATGCTTTCCTGTATTATGGTACGTCGGGGCGTGACACGAAAACACCGTACAGAATAGCACCGATGGAGTTGAAACAATTGAAGATTCAGCTACAAGATCTTCTAGATAAGGGATTCATTCGACCTAGTGTGTCACCGTGGGGTGCACCAGTCTTGTTTGTCAAGAAGAAAGACGGGACTATGAGAATGTGTATCGATTATTCAGAACTCAACAAGCTAACTATCAAGAACAAATATCCGTTGCCTAGAATTGATGACTTATTTGATCAACTTCAGGGAGCCCATGTCTTTTCTAAGATTGATTTGCGATCGGGTTATCATCAATTAAAAGTCAAAGAAGAGGATATGGAGAAGACAGCGTTCAGGACCCGTTATGGTCATTATAAATTTCTTGTCATGCCTTTTGGAGTTACAAATGCACCGGTAGCATTTATAGATTTGATGAATCAAGTGTTCAAAGACTATCTGGACGAGTTTGTAATTGTCTTCATAGACAATATCCTAATATATTCTAAGAGTGTACAAGATCACGAGAAGCATCTACGGTTGGTTCTACAACGACTTCATGAAAAGAAGCTGTTCGGAAAGTTGAAAAAATGTGAATTCTGGTTAACTGAGATATCATTTTTGGGGCACGTGATATCAAAAGAGGGTGTGTCAGTGGATCCACAAAAGATTGAAGCTGTAGCCAATTGAAAATCGCTGACAAGTGTACCAGAAGTACGAAGCTTTTTGGGATTAGCTAGATATTACCGAAGGTTCGTGGAAAATTTTTTAAGAATTGCGATGCCAATGACACAAATTATGCGAAAAGATGTTCCTTTTGTCTGGAGTCCAGAGTGTGAGGAAAGTTTTGTTGAATTGAAGAATCGTTTGATGACAGCAACTATATTGACTATTCCTTCGGGGACTGAGGGTTTTGTGATATACAGCGATGTTTCATATCGAGGTTTGGGTTGTGTTTTGATGCAAAATAACAAAGTGATTGCATATGTTTCACGGCAATTAAGGCCACATGAGGTGAATTACCTAACACATGATCTTGAGTTAGCGGCAGTGATTTTTGCCTTGAAGATATGGAGGCACTATCTTTACGGGGAAATGTGTGAAATTTACACATATCATAAGAGTCTAAAATATTTGTTTACACAGCGGGATTTAAATATGAGGCAGAGAAGATGGTTAGAGCTAATGAAGGATTATGACCTGACAATCCAGTATCATCCAGGGAAACCTAATGTGGTGGCTGATGCACTGAGTCGAAAGTCAACAAACAATATGGCTTATGCTTTGACTTCGTAAGAAAAGTTAATTCGAGAAATGGAACAATTGAAATTAGAGGTGATTCCAGAAACTAGAGGTGCTTTAATATCAACTATTATTGCGCAGCCGTCCCTTGTTGATGAAATTCGAGCCAAACAGCTTCAAGATCCAACATTGAAGAAGATTCATGATGAAATACCTGAGGGTAAGCAGCCAGAATTTATTTTTGAGAATGGTATATTGAAATTCAAGAATTGGGTTTGTGTACCCAATATAGATGGTATCAAGGAAGTAATTTTGGAAGAGGCACACAATACGAGGTACTCAATTCATCCGGGTAGTACTAAAATGTATCGTGACTTGCGGGAAATCTATTGGTGGTCAGGGATGAAACGAGAAGTAGCTGAGCACATGGCAAAATGTGTGGCTTGTTAGAGGGTAAAGGTGGAACACTAGAAACCAGCGGGAAAATTGGAACCATTACCTATACCAAAGTGAAAATGGGAAAATATCACAATGGACTTTGTGGGAGGTTTACCGAGGTCTAGGAAGTCAAATGACAGTGTTTGGGTAATCGTTGATCGATTGACCAAGTCAGCACATTTTCTACCAATCAAGACCAATGATCCAAAGAAGTTAGCTGAATTATATGTTCAAGAAATTGTGAGACTTCATGGAGTTCCAGTATCTATAGTCTATGATCGAGATAGTGCATTTACATCAAGATTTTGGCAAGGAATGCAGAAAGCGATGGGTACAAGGCTGAGTTTTAGTACAGCTTTTCATCCTCAAACCAATGGACAATCAGAGCGTGTAATTCAAATACTAGAAGATATGCTTCGACTTTGTGTTTTGGATTTCAAAGGGGATTGGGAAGATCATTTGCCATTAGCTGAATTTGCTTATAATAATAGTTATCAATCCAGTATTGGGATGGCGCCTTTTGAGGCTTTATATGGGCGTAAGTGTCGTTCTCCACTTTGTTGGACCGAGGTTGGTGAGAGGAGATTGATAGGGCCTGAAATTGTTCAGCAAACTACAGAAAAGATAAAGACGATACAACAACGGCTTCAGACAGCCCAAAGTAGGTATAAAAGCTATGCGGACTTGAAAAGAAGACCGATGGAGTTTGGAGTTGGGGATTTTGTATTCTTGAAAGTATTACCTTCAAAGGGTATTACGAGGTTTAGGAAACGTGGGAAGTTGAATCCAAGGTATGTTGGGCTATTTGAGATCATTGGCAGAGTTGGACCAGCAGCTTATCGGTTAGAATTACCACCAGAATTGGCTAATGTGCATAATGTATTTCACATATCAATGTTAAGGAAATGTGTATCAGATTCGAAGAAAGTGATTAATCCAGAGTCGTTGGAAGTCAGGGAAGACTTGACTTATATCGAGCAGCCAGTCAAGATTCTTGACAGAAATCTGAGGACAAAGACTATTCCTTTGGTTATGGTGCTATGGCGGAATCACTCCGTTGAGGAAGCCACGTGGGAAAGAGAAGATGAAATGAAAGAGAAGTATCCATTCTTGTTTGAAACTTGAGGTACTACGAGTTTGGGGACAAACTCCTTTTTAAGGAGGGGAGAGATGTAACACCCGCTCCCGCGGTTTATATTTAATATTGCTTTAGCATGCATAATCATGAGTTAATGATAATTATAGTGTTATGTGGCGCATATTGGAAGTGGATTTAACTCACTAAGTTATTTTTGGGTGTCCAATTGGGAACCCAAATTTGGCCAGTATGGCAATCCCAAGTTGGGATATGTGTTGATGGGCCCCACTTGAGATGTGACAATAATATGTGGAACACCCTATGTGCCTAAATGTTTATTAAGGCTTAAATGATTTATTATTTTATTGTTAATAATATCATGTTATTAGATAGTGACCACTTTTGGGGTCAACTAGGGGTACCTTTGTGAGCACGAATTGAACATGTTACATAATTATTAGGTTAATTAGCAACTTCATATAATTATATGGGACCACTTATGGGACCCATGCGAGACATAGCCAAATACTCATTTAGGTTTGGGATAGTTTTAGTACAATTTCTTAATTAGTAGGGGCGTAACTGCAAAACTAACAAACTAGTAGGGGTTTCATAATAAAGAAAAACTTATATAACTAAGCCACCTAAGATGGATGACTCTTCATCCTATTTAATACTAATCTCAGTTAGTATAGGTATAGCAGAGACAGAGACACGAGACGTGACGGAAATGTTGACGGTGACGTTCTCGACGACGGTTGACGAGCTAAACGACGTCGGTTTTTAAAACAGGCTACATATTCGGACCCTTGGGGGTAAGTCTAATCTATTGGTACTAATTTTATTGAGTTCTGTGGTAGTTTTTCCACGACCCATTTTAGGGTTTTTGCTCATAACTTGTAATTTATGTATAGGGTATGTACCTGGTTCTTAGTAGGGGTTTAATTCCACAATTAGGAGCGAAACCCAAGAGGTGAGTGATGTTAATTTTGATATTTGGATGATTTTCATGTTGGGTTTCATTGTGATGTCAAAGCATGCCTAATTTGTTTAATTTAATTTATTTAGTTTATAATTGGGCAAAATTCAAGTGGCTAAATTAGGCCCAATTTATTTGTGAAAGCATGGTGTAATGATTAAATGAGCATGTTGAGTTGCCTATTTGGGTCGACGAAATTGTTAGTTCTATACCACCATGAGGTAATCTTAGTGGTGACGACCACGACCGCCAGAGGCCAATGGGACCGCACGTGTGAGGGCGTGGGTCATGACTAGTCACGTGAGCTTGGGGAGTGGAGCCGTGGGCTAGCCGGTAGTGGTGGGAGTGAACTAGTAATTGCCAGAGACTATAGTTTTGTGTAATATGTTGAATTGCGCATGTTTATTATCCATAGTCATGATTAGCACTACTCACTAAGCATATAGCTTATATATTGTAATGGTTATTGAATAACCATCGTAGGTGATCGCGGCGAGGAATCGGGGAAGTAAGCTGGGAAGTGGCTGTCTAGTGCATGGGTTTTGGGGGTTGTTGTAACCTTATTAATAGTTACTTGCTTTTTAGTTTAAAGCTTGCAATATAGTTGTAATTAATCGGTTTTAATCTGGATGGTAGTACGAGTCATACTTTAGTTGGTTTAAAACTTATGTAATATCTCTAGTTAAGCTTTATATTTTAGTTGGATCTTTAAATCATGTAATAATCAGCTTGTATGATTTAGCTTTTGTTTTACATTAGTTGTTATCTATGGGATTGAATAAATTGGTTGTATCTAATACTAGTGTCGTTGGTTTGGGACGTTTGAACTTGTGATTTATTTATTAGGTTAGTTGTAAATGGTTATATTTGGTACTTTTCTTAGAGTGTTTTAAACTCTTGCTAAAATAGGGCTTTTGGCTGATTGCAAAGGCAAGATTTTGTCCATTAATGTCGGTTCAGCGTATTTGGTTTAAGCTTATTTTAAATTTATTTTGGAACTTTAATGACTTGAGTTAAGACTTGGTGGCGTGCCACGTGTCCTAGGACCATCTGGGTGGTTCCGGGGCGTGACAAAGTTGGATCAAGCGAACTCTTGACAGATGTTCTGCAAAGAGTTGGATCAATCCAACTCTTGGTAGAATGTTTTTGTGCTTGAGTATAGTTAAATTCAAGATAAAAATGAACATAACTTGGTTTAGGAAATTCGTATTCACGTGCCGTTTTCAATGTTGGATTCCTTATTACCTTTTGAGATGGAAATCCGACAAAAATTTTAAAATGACCATATGTTACCTTTGGGGTTAGTTACATGTAAATGAGTTTTATTAAGAGTTTAAAGAGAATTTAAGCTTGCTTTATGCTATATCCATTGGGGACGTGCCTTGGTGGCATTGTTACACGTGTCCTAATCCGCCCGAGACGGGTTAGGGTGTGACAATTTTTGGTATCAAAGCAATAGGCTAGAGCCTTGGGAACGAGTGACGAATACAACGTGTAAAAAGCATAAAAAAAAAAAGAAGGAGGTGTAGCCATAAAGATCATGCATACACGTCTATTTAGCATGCTTAAAGTTGTTTAGCATGCATAACATCTTATTTATGGTAACATGATGTAAATGATTATGGGAATATCAAACTTAATTATAATGGAATCTGAGAAAAGATAGATATCACAATCAAGAGTGGAATGGGTAAAAGAGTTGTGAAAATAATAGTAAGAGTAGTAGAAAAGCATAAGAAACTCCGAATTCAGAGGTACAAACGGAACCACCGGTCATAGAAGAGTTTCTAAAAGAGTCTCGATTATGACATGAGGGTAAGAGATCGGGAAAAAAGTCAAAGTGAGGTAAGTGTAAACAAACAAATGTGGGAAGTTCATCGGTAAGTAATGTTCCAAAGGTAAACAATCCGTGTTGTATAATGTGTGAGAAGCGACCTTGGGATGTATGTTACATGATTTGCTATGCTCGTAGGCAACTTGGGCACCTTGTGAAATCTTGTCCAAATAAGGGTACATGGTGCAGGGGTAATAGTTATTAATGTGGTCAACAGGACTACTGGGTATATGACTGTCTTAATGAACGACAATAAGATCCAAGCTTTTCGACATCTAAAAAAAAACACTTTGAAACTCATTCAACCGCTAATGGGGACAGAACCACAAGAAAATAGAAGCTCTTAACTTATGCTTGAGTCACCAAGAATATCAGATAATATGTAAGGTTATTTATTTATTTGTCTATGATCAATGCAAGTATTTCTGATTATGAAAGAACCATATATTGATTGCATCGTAACCGATTGTTGAATGAACAAGTATATTATTGGGGATCTGGAGAGGTTGGCTTAGCTAGTGATATTTTAATCAAGGGTATCCATGACTGGTTCTGGCATACCAAGGGTAATGATGTGAGGGTAATACAAGACCATTAACAGTGGTTATAGTATTGTTCTTTGAATGCATAGCAGGGTATGAGTGGGTCGCAAAGCAAGAACTATAGAGCTGAATGTGAAATGATTGGGTACTGAGTTAGATGGAGTTTTATTTCAAGATAGTCAAAAATGATGTTGTCATTCGATATCGTGAAAACTGTTAGAATTAGTCAACTAGCTAAGGAGAAGTTATTAGAAGTTTCTACAAATGAAACATACGTATCAAGAAAATATGGTTCAAGGGTAATATAATATTGTTAACCATGGGATGGTGTTGATAACTACTTAATGTTCGAGAAGGTACTAAGTATGACATGATTGCCAATCAGGTATATATATGTTACATGATAATGTATAATAGGTGAGTATGGAACTGAACAAGCTTATATTTTTAAGAAGTTGATGTAATGTGATTATTTTGTATTGTGATCGTCATTGAAGTTTGCCGAATAGTGAAAATCAACTGTGATAAGTTTATGTGTTTATCTAAATATGACTAGACATTGAATTGAATTTGGAAATACCTTGATAGTGAATGAAATCTCGAATGAATTATGAGAAGACTTATTGAATAACTTGCTTAGTAGAGGATAATTAAACTACAAAAGGCTTGAACTTGAACTATAATTAACACTTGGGGTAGTGTATTAAAGGAGTTATTAGCATTACAATGAGAAGACAAACTGCCACGCCCCGACGTAGCATAAATCATGAAAATATTTAATTTTCTTTATGGACTCGTAGGTCGTGACAAGTGAGAGTAACCAATTGTCCCTACAACAAATAACTTAAACAGCATTTTTAAATAAAAGGATACTAGTAAACATAAGCTCCAATATTAAAACTTACTAATAATTACATCAGTCGTTGTCTGAGGCACAAACCACCCTTATTCAAAATTCTAATATAGAGTTTATTACATCTCTGAAGAGTAAAGCATAATTAAAGGTAAATCAGCTCTTCTGAAAGTCCTCCGGTCTCTAACTAGCATAGTCGAAAAACTATGGTAACTCCTGACCTGGAAAGCCTGGACATAGAGTCCAGTGCACATCAACGCCATCAGCTTATGCAAGCTGGTGAGCAAAAACAAACATATACTCACAATGTATATATATAAGCATATAAACAACGGTATAATTTAAACTTCAAAAGCAATATTTCAAGGTTCCAGATTTAACGTAAGTCACATGGGAATGTAAGTATTAAATATGTGATCATGCATGAATAAATGCAACGTCTCATCTTTCCGACTCTTTTCTCTCGACAAACTCAATTCAAACATACCACTACCTCATATACCAGGAATAATATCCGCTCGGTATCCAGGTTGTACACCATATCATCGCTTTGGATACCAGGAATAATATTCGCTCAGTATTCAAAACACACACCTCAGATTCTAGGAATAATATTCGATCGATATCTGAGTCGTACAATACACTGTCGCCTCCAATACCAGGAATAATATCCACTCGATATTGGAGTCGTACACAACGCTATCGCCTCAGATACCAGGAATAATATTCGCTCAATATCTGGGTCGATCACAACATCGTCGCCTCTAATACCAGGAATAATATCAGCTCGAGATTGGAGTCGCACACTACGCTATTGCTCAAATACCAGGAATAATATCCGCTCAATATCTGGTCAATCACAACATTGTCGCCTCCAATACCAGGAATAATATCCGCTCAATATTGGAGTCGCACACTACGCGATCGCCTCAGATACCAGGAATATTATCCGCTCATTATCTGGGTCGATCACAACATCGTCGCTTCCAATACCAGGAATAATATCCGCTCAATATCGGAGTCGCATGCTAGGCCGCCCCTGTGGACACGAGGCCTCTGTGAGCCCACCCCCGGTTTCTATTTTCGGTGGGGTTTCAGAATTGATTTTCCTTTGTTTTGGAATTGATTTAAAAGATAAGAAAATGTCTATTGAAAACAGATACAGAGTCGCCACTTGGTCTTTAAGGAACCAAGAAACCTAATTTGACTCACCCAAACGGATAAAGGGCATCGGGCTTTCATAACCAAAGAACTTGGCTCGGGGTTTTGGTACGAGAGAGGAAGGAGCCTTTGTCACGACTAAAACACCCTCAACTCGCCCCGTCTCTCGATGGACCTCAATTAGCATCCGAATAATTATCTTATACTATGTATGGTTCGACAATTAATACTATGATAGTATATTACATCACACAGGAATTTTGAAATGGAAGATCAAAAGATAAGATATCATTCATAAGATCTAAGCCGAATATCACACAATGCCAAGTGAAAGATCACACGAATAAACTATGAAAAATCATCTAATCACATATCAAGTAATCAAGTTTTCCTAGTCTAGAAGGGGGACATGAATTGTTCTTGAGACAAATGATCAAATAAATCAAAATATGCTTAGCAAGCTAGAATGATGCATGTTAATCTTTGAGAAAAGAAGACCTATTAATCCCCGAGATAGATGAGGAAGGATGATTAGATCGAGGAGAAGCATGGACGTGTGATCAAGTTCATTCCTTTTGATATTCTTAGATTAGGGGTCACAAAAACCCCAAATCTTGTATGGATGCAATGTATGATCCTAGAATGTGCAAAGGTCGTAGTGTGTTTGTGTACATGGACTTTCTAAAGTGACTTAGAAGTCTAAAATATGCATGAATGCATGAAGAAAATCATCATATAATATGTAAAAATGTAGTATGAATTACTTTCCAAGAGATGAGCTAATTTAGATTGTATGTAAGCATCAAATCAAAGAATGAAAGTAAAAGCATGCTTGTTGTGAATAGTGGACAGAACAGTGAGTTCATCTTGTGAAAATGGAAAAGTGAGGTTAGAAATATTTTTAATGCATGATTTTGTATGGAGATCATCCTTACTGTGTCTAAAACACATATCAAAAATCCAATCTACAATAACTATTACAGATTGAGAGAAATCATATAAACAATAGAGGTTACTCAGAAACAGAGTCTGTACTGTCGACTGAAATGTTGGAAAATCTTAGAAAATGAAAACAAAACATCTAGAGGCCGATATTATACGGAACGTTCCCTAACACACTGAAGTTTATGGAAAAAATGAGTTGGGACCACTCCTTTTTGAAAAGTTTTCTGAAAAACAAGTTGAAATTCAACCAAGCTGCTGTGACAATAAAAACAGAATGTCTGGAAGGAATGTTTGGGTCAAAATAGAACCCTTCTAAGTGTTTATAGATCAAACCAAAAATCATGGGTGTTATCTAATGAGTTAGGAAGACTTTCCAAGTGGTCTTGCATCCATACATTGAGTATTGAGTTCTAGAGAAATCTTTGAACTCAGATCATTCACTGTTTTGAAGATTTCTTGAGAAAACAAGGTTTGTTTCTTGGAATCCAAATGTTGGGGTTTAGAGGGGTTTTGAAATAGGGGTTTTGAAGGCATATTTTCAACATCAAATAGAGATTATAACCTCTTGGAATATCAACTTCAAACTCATATTAAGAACACCCAATATTTCTTGCACAAACATATTTTTGTTTTAGAATATGACTTCAAGAATACATATGAATGTATTGAAGATAAAATCATCATCCATCAAACATGTCTTTGAGGTCAAGAGCTACTATCCATAAGGATTCACTCTCCTCAAACAACATATCATCTAGATGATGATACGCATGTAAGTAATAAAAAAAATCAAAAAGAAATGAGGTGAGAAGAGATGAACATAGTATGTAAATAATCAAATAAGCAATCAATAGATGATAATCAATTTGATTTTGGACTTGTAACTTGGTGTTTCACTCATAGATATTGACATTTGGACATGGAAGTAGCTTCCTATCTCATGAATGCTCAAGAATGGTGGTAGGGGAGGGTTTAAATGTGAAGTATAAGAGAGGTAATGGAAAAAACAAGATTAAAACTCACTTTTTTTTTTATGGAAAATCAGTGGGAGAAGCTCCCTTTCTATCCTCTAAACCTATCTCTATCTCTCTATAACTTTCTCAAGTTTTGGACTTGGCCCCCCAAAATGAAGAGCAAAGGGGGGATATATATAGGCTAATTTGGGGTGGTTTTGGGATTTAGAAAGTGCTCCCATTGGTCCCAAACATCTGTGAACATAAAACTACATCGTTTTGGTCTTTAATTATTCAATTTGGACCCCCAAAATAAATTACAAAAATGGGTTCTACGGGGATTAAGTGCCGCCGCGGCACTGGCCATGTGCCGCCGCGGAAATGGCCCAGTGCCGCCGCGGCACTACTCCTCATATGCCCAAAAATTTATGTTTAGGCCCCAAGAGGTTCCGGTATTCGCGAAAAGGCCCTATTTCGTCCAAAACTCACAGAAAATGCATACGAACTCCAAACTGAGGTTGTGATATAATGTTGGAAAGGTAATGGAGTCTACTTTATATAAATAATAGTTCGGAGATAGGTCACTTTGGATAGTTTTGCGGTATTCGCGATAAAAGGAGATTTTATCGCCTTTTTTACATTCAAAAATTCATAATAAATTCGTTTTAAATCCAAAAATTATGTGCGATATACCGTTAGAAAGCTATTGATCTCTAGTATCCATGAAAAATATTTGAAAAATGATACGACACTCTGATTTTAAAGTCAACTTTTAGGTCAAATCGGTCAAACTTGGGATATCTAGGAAGTTCTGGGAACCTCTGGGAGTTCCCAAGATATGACGTTTTCGTCCAATTTTATTCGAAAACTCATTTTAGTATTTTTCACATGATCTAAAATGATCTCGGAACTTTTTGGCAAATTTGGATGATTTCGGTGAAACCTTATCAAACTTGGGTCAAACCGGTCAACGGGGACTTTCCAGGAACTTCCAGGACTTCCGGGGGTCTTTGGGAGCTGACGATCTCATATGATTTTGCTTTAAAACTTATTTTATTACTTTTCTTACAACGTAGCATGTTTCTAGAACTTTTGGTCCAAATCTGGGAGTGTTTGGGCCTTCAAGGGCATTTTGGACATTCTGAGCATTTTGAGAGATAGAACTAACTTTCAAGAGTTCTTTTTGAGTCTTTTTCGATCATTGTAAACCACCAAGCTATGGGTCTCCTAAATCTGATAGCCGACAAAATGGGGTGTCTACAACCACTCTTTACTCTTTTCACGCCTTCTCACACACCATGCATGCCGACTCAACCTCGACCTTAACATGCATGTCAATGTTCATGAAATCATAATATCATTCATTAATCACAAAGCTGAATAATTGTTCAACGTAAATCTCAGCCTTAATCGTTCTTATTAATCCAGTTCTTAAAAGTAAATCTTCAAAACATTATATCTTTCAAAACAGTTTCTTAAAACTTTCAAAACCTTTTCCAAACAGTACCTTAAACAAAAAATGGACAAACTGCCAAAATGCCCTGTCACGCGAGCGATCAGGCTCTTTTTATGAAAATCTGTTAAAAAATCTATTTCTGCCAAAAACTCCACAGGTCACATGAGCGGTCCGCGCGAGCGATGGGTAGCGCGAGCAGGTGCCGCACTCGAGATGTAGCAGAGTTGTCTTCTTCTTCGTTTTTCCCCCTATTCCGAAATTCTGGACTGAAATTTGCCCATTTCTTAATTATATTTCAATCAAGACATGTAATATATAGATTTCTTCAGTTTTCCGCATAGATCACGAATACGTAATCGGATTAAACTGATACAAATTATATATCTCAAAATTTGCGATTAAAGTAAGAGTGACAAAACTTTAAATCATCAATACGTCGCGATACGAATGAATTACTCCGTAGGATTCGAACCACAGCTTATTGGGATCAAGATCTTTCATTTTTAATTCACGGAATTGATTTTGGTTGAGTTTCATAAAACTCCAATTTCAAGCTTCAATGGTGATTCCATGTATATATATATATACATATATATACTGAAATACACACATATATATATACGTTGGGAGTGAATTTGTAATACTTACCAAGTTTCGAGTATAGAGAATTAGAGACTGAGATTTTCTGCCGTGAATTCCGTTGTTAGATTTTCTACTCCTCCGTTCTTGAACTATATATAAGTATCTATGTATGTATCTATATACATATAAACTGCGTGTGTGTTTATCTTGAGAGAGAATGAGAGTGAATTAAGAGAGATTGATAGAGACAATGGGTTTGCGAGAGAGATGAGAGAACTGATACATATAGATATACTAAGAATTGGGTAGCCTCCAAGCAAAATAGAAATCACCCGGTGAGGTCGAGCTCACCTGCTCCCTCGCCCAAGCCGCGGTATAGTCGCAGCTTTAGAATAATAACTGGTATTTTATGGTTGAAATAAAAATACAGAAAATTATATTTTCATAAGAATTAAATTCCCAGTTGCATAAAAAGTATAGTTACAGTTTTCAAATCCATAGGAAGTATTTTCTATATTATAAAAATTATGGTTTTGACCCCAAACAAATATTTATCAATAGCAATAAAATGACATATTCATTTATTAATGAAAATAAAATTACAGGATGTTACACTCTACCCACCTTAACATAGATTTCGCCCCGAAATCTGAGCTAACTAATCCTGAAACAACTCGGGATATCTATTCCTCATTTCTGACTCTAACTCCCACGACGCCTCTCCCTCGTCATGATGCCTCCATTGGACCTTAACCAATAGAACGTCCCTTCTTCTCAGCCTCTTGATACTCTGGTCAAGAATCCTCACAGGTCTATCCTTGTAGACAACATTCTAACTCGTCTCAATATCATCAAAATTAACCATATGTGAAGGATCCCGTATGTATTTCCTTAGCATACTGACATGGAATACATTATGAACACCAGACATCTTTGGTGGCAAGTCGAGTCGATAAGCCACTTTCCCAATATATTCTAGTATTTTAAACGGCTCGATGAAACGAGGTGCCAACTTTCCTTTTTTCTGACCAAAACGTACTACACCCCGAACTGGTGAAACCTTAAGGAATACGTGATCTCTGATACTGAATTCCAAATCCTTTTGACACCGATCCGCATAACTCTTATGCCTACTCTGTGCAGTTTTCATTTTTTCCTTGACCAGTGAAATCTTCTCATTGGTTTCCCTCACCAAATCTGGTCCCAATAATTCTGTGTCTCCCACTTCTACCCAACACAATGGAGATCGACATGGTCGTCCATACAAGGCTTCGAATGGTGCCATTCCAATACTCGAGTGATAACTGTTGTTATACCCAAATTTGACCAACGGCAAGTGTGTTTCCCAAGACTCTTCAAAATTGATTACACAAGCCCTGAGCATATCTTCCATAATTTGGCTAACACGTTCGATTTGTCCATCGATTTGAGGATGGAAATCAATACTCATCTTGAGCGAAGTTCCCATAGCCTTCTGCAGACTTTCCCAAAATCCTAAGGTAAAGTGTGCATCACAGTCCGATACAATAGACACAGGTGCACCGTGCAGTCGCACCACTTGCTGTAGGTACATTCGACTCATCCTTTCTACGTGGTAAGTCATACTATATGCGATGAAATGTGCGGACTTCATCAGACGATCCACAATTACCCAAATTGTGTCATGGTTCTGTTGTGACCAGGATAATCCAACTACGAAATCCATAGTTATGTGTTCTCACTTCCATCCTGGAAGAGGTAAGGGTTGCAACAATCCCGAGGGTCTCTGATGTTCGGCCTTCACTTATTGACAAATCAAACATTTACACACGAACTCGGCCACTTCTTGTTTCATTTCTTCCCACCAGAAGTTTCTCTTCAGATTTTTGCATCTTTATTCCTCTTTGGTGTACTGCCAGTCTCAATTTATGTGCTTTTTCAAGAATATCTTTTCTCAAGTCACCTGAATCTAGCACACACAATCTGCTTCTACATATGTATCATCCACCGGTCCCAACCTTTCATTATGTCGGGTCCTTTTCTAACATCTTGACGAACAATACTTGAAATTTCCTTGTCTCCCTTCTGGGCCTCACTAATTCGACTCATAAGTGTTGGTTGTACCATGAGGCATCCAAAGTGTTGCCCGTTACTTCCCTCAAAAATCTGCATATCAAATTCAGCGATTGTCTTTAAGGCTTTCCATTCCCTGACCATCAATGAAGCAATCATTCCTCGAGGTTCTGACTTAGGGCATCAACGACTACATTAGCCTTACCAGGTTGGTATTCTAATGTAAAGTCATAGTCCTTAATCAGCTCCATCCATCGGTGTTGCCTCATGTTCAACTCTTTCTGAGTAAACAAATACTTAAGGCTCTTGTGGTCTGAAAACAAATCAAATTTCTCCCCATAGAGGTAGTGTCTCCAAATCTTAAGTGTGAACACGACGGCTACCGGTTCTAAATCATGAGTTGGGTAATTCAATTCATTTGGTTTCAACTTCCGTAAACCATAGGTGATAACTTTTCCATTTTACGTAAGGACGCATCCCAGTTCTTGATAAGAGGCGTCACTGAAAATAGTAAACTTCTTACCATCCTTTGGTATCGCAAGCATTGGCGCTATCGTCAGTCTTCCTTTTCAATTCCAGAAAAGCACGTTCATGCTTATCAGTCCATTCGAATTTCAAATCTTTCTTAGTCAAACCAGTTAACGGGGCTGCTATCTCTAAGAATCCTTCCACAAATCTCCGATAGTAACCAGCTAGTCCCAGAAAACTTCTGACTTTTGTAGCATTGGTTGGTCAAGTCCAATTCACAACTGCATCGGTCTTTGATAAGTCAACTGTGATTCTTTGTTGAGAGATCACATGCCCAAGGAACTTAACTTCCTGAAGCCAGAATTCATACTTGCTGAATTTAGCATAAAGGTGGTGATCTATGAGAGTTTGCATCGCAATCCGTAGGTGTTGTTCATGCTCTTCTTCTGACTTGGAATAGATCAAAATATCGTCGATAAAGATAATAACAAACTGATCTAAGTAGGGCTTGAATACTCTATTCATCAAATCCATAAACACGGCCGGAGCATTCGTCATCCCAAACGGCATTACTAAGAACTCATAGTGTCCATATCTCATCCTGAAAGCAGTCTTAGGTATGTCCTCCTTTCGTACCCTTAACTGATGATACCCTAATCAAAGATCTATCTTGGAAAAGGTCGTGGCTCCTTGTAATTGATCAAACAGATCGTCTATCCGAGGTAAAGGATACTTATTCTTGATAGTAGCCTTATTCAATTCCGGTAGTTAATACACAATCTTATAGTTCCGTCCTTCTAATTTACAAATAACACTGGTGCTCCCCACGGTGAGGTACATGGGTGAACAAAGCCTAACTTCTCAAGTTCTTGAACTTGTTCTTTCAGCTCTAGTAGCTCAGTAGGGGCCATCTTGTAGGGAACTTTGGTTATAGGTTGAGTGCTTGGCACCAGTTCTACACAGAATTCTATGTCCCTCTCACGTGGTAATCCAAAAATATCTCGAAATACTTCCTCGAGTTCCTTGATCACCGGTATTGATGACATCGTCACTTCTGTACTGACAACTTCGATATTGCTAGGCATCTGGTGAGGAACATATCACCCGAAGGGTTACATTGGAAATCAAAGGGTTGATTCCCATTGTCTATAAATGTAATCCTCTTCATTACACAATTCAACCTCGCATGATTCTTTTCGAGCCAATCCATTCCCAGGATTATATCAAATTCCTTCATTGACAGAACATCCAATCTTGCCAAAAGTTCACGATCTCTTATCCATAGAGGACAGTCCTTACACACATGTACCAATTTGACTATGGTCTCCAGTAGTGAGACAACACTCAAAGCTTCATCTAAATGGTGCGGTACTAAATCCAATTTCTAAACAATCTTAATAGATATAAAAGAGTGTGTAGCACCCGTGTCAAACAAAACTTTAACATGAGAGTTAAACAAGGTTAAAGTACCTTCCACTATTCGTTGTTCGGGCGGTCACTCCTCATAAGTACCTTCCTCGTACCCTGTTTCTTCATAACCAGCAGCCTCGGGTATAACAGTATTCAGACGGGCATGTCCTTGCTGACCGTAATTACCTTTCTTGGGGGCTCTGCAGTCCTTACTCTCGTAACCTGGCATGCCACAATTATAGCACACAATCAGCACACCTAGGTACTCTGTAATCTTTAGCTCGGTGATCGGGAATACCACAATTGAAGCAGTTTTCATTATTGTTCCCTCCTATTGCTCGAGGCAGATACTACTGTACTGCTTGTGTCTGCTGAGGTTTCTTCCCTCCATCCCCAGTTCTTTTCTATCTCTAAGGGTATACAGGTTTCTGTCCAGGATAGCCTTTCTGCAAAGGTCAATTCCAATTGGTTTCGAATTCTGACAACCATCGTTCCCCAATCTTGTAGCCAATCTCACCAGAGCTTCAAATGACTGGTTCATGTGCACCATAGTTAGATGTCGGAGAGACAAGTTGAGACCTCGGTGATATTTCTTAATTTTCTTCTTGGGTGTGTCCACCATATGTGGAGCAAAGCGGGGAAACCGTTTAAACCGAGTAGTGTACTCACAGACTGTCAGATTTTTTTGTGTCAATTCCATGAATTCTTTCTCTCTCTTATCCTTTTCTTCTTCAGGGAAATACTTCTCGAGAAATCTTTCCTTGAACACCACCCAGGGCATTCCCCTTGCAACTTCTTCCCTAATAGTTGCCTTTTTAGCATCCCACCAATCAGTTGCTGCATATGACTTGAAAGATAGCCAGACGCTTCTTTTCTAGATCAGTGCACTCTATGGTCTCAAAGATACATTCCATCTGGTGTAGCCACTGTTCCGCTTGCCAGGGTTCATCGGTCCCTGCAAAATACTCAGGTCGTAGAGCACAAAATTCTTTGAGAAGTTTGTCCCCAGTCTAGTGGGCTCGCCTCTCATTCCCGTTATGATTCCCATTTCGATTATTGTTCCATGTGTTCTGGCCGCTGACCCTCTCCAACCGTCTTACAAAAGCCTCAAACATCCTATTTGAATCTGCTGCCAGGGGTGCAAGTTCAATAGCAGCGGAACGAGGCCTGAGATTCCTTCTATCAGCCATATGTTCAAGAGAAAGGTACCTATTCATCGATCAACAAAATTTTGGTCAATCTCCAAATAAGAAAGTTCACAACAATCAAAAGCAACGAAAAACAAAATAAGGTCAAACTATCTTATCTTAACGCTATCTTAATGGAAGATCTTATGTGTTCTGGACAATTACTTGAGCCATAACCTAGCTCTGATACCAAAAACAAAAAGCCTGTCACGCCCCGACATAGCATAAATCAGGAAAGCGTTTAATTTCCTTTATGGACTCGTAGGTCATGACAAATGAGAGTAACCAATTATCCCTGCAACAAATAACTTAAACAACATTTCTAAAGAAAAGGACACTAATAAACATAAGCTCCAACATTAAAACTTACTAACGATTACATCAGTCATTGTCTTAGGCACAAACAACCCTTATTCAAAATTCTAATATAGAGTTTATTACATCTCTGAAGAGTAAAACATAATTAAAGGTAAATCAGCTCTTCTAAAAGTCCTCCGGTCTCTAACTAGTATAGTCGAAAAACTCTGGTAACTCCTGACCTAGAAAGCCTGGACATAGAGTCTATGGTGCATCAACACCATCAGCTTATG
This sequence comes from Hydrangea macrophylla, assembly GCA_033977485.1. Classification (NCBI taxonomy): domain Eukaryota; kingdom Viridiplantae; phylum Streptophyta; class Magnoliopsida; order Cornales; family Hydrangeaceae; genus Hydrangea; species Hydrangea macrophylla. Next base: position 156,411,148 of record CM066991.1, read on the forward strand.
CAAGATGGTGAACAAAAACAAACATATACTCGCAATGTATATATATAAGCATATAAACAACAGTATAACTTAAACTTCAAAAGCAATAAGTCAAGGTTCCAACTTCAACGTAAGTCACATGGGGATCTAGTAAGTATTAAATATGTGATAGTGCATGATAATTGCAACGTCTTATCTTTTCGACTCTTTTCTCTCGACAAACTCAATTCAAACATACCACTACCTCAGATACTAGGAATAATATCCGCTCAGTATCCAGGTCGTACATCATACCATCGCTTTGGACACCAAGAATAATATCCACGCAGTATCGAAACGCGCGCCTCAGATACCAGGAATAATATCCGATAGATATTTGAGTCGTACACGATACCAGGAATAATATCCGATTGATATTAGAGTCGTACACAAATCTATCGCCTCATATATCAGGAATAATATTCGCTCAATATCTGGGTCAATCACAACATCGTCGTCTCCAATATCAGGAATAATATCCGCTCGATGTTGGAGTCGCACACTACGCTATCGCCTAAGATACCAGGAATAACATCCGCTCAATATCTAGGTCAATCACAACATCGTCGCCTCCAATACTAGGAATAATATATGCTCGATATAGGAGTCACACACTACGCCATTGCCTCAGATACCAGGAATAATATCCGCTCAATACTTGGGTCGATTACAACATCGCTCTATATTGGAGTCACACACTAGGCCGCCACTCTTTACTCTTTTCACGCCTTCTTATACATCATGCATGCCGACTCAACCTCGACCCTATCATGCATGTTAATGTTAATGAAATCATAATATCATTCATTAATCACAAAGCTGAATAATCGTTCAACATAAATCTCAGCCTTAATTGTTCTTATTAATCCAGTTCTTAAAAGTAAATCTTCAAAACATTATATCTTTCAAAACAGTTTTTTAAAACTTTCAAAAAATTTTCCAAACAGTCCCTTATACAAAAAAATGGACAAACTGCCAAAATGCCCTGTCCCGTGAGTGGGCCGCGCAAGCAAGGGGTCGCGCGAGCGGGCTGCGCGTGCGATCATGCTCTCTTTATAAAAATCTGTTAAAAAATCCATTTCTGCCCAAAAACTGCACAGGTCGCGCAAGCGAGTCGCGCGCACGAGATGTAGCAGAGTTGTCTTCTTCTTCGTACTTCCTCCTGTTTCAAATTTCTGGACTGAAATTTACCCATTTCTGAATTCTGTTTCAATCCAGACATGTAATATATGGATTTCTTCAGTTTTTTGCGTAGATTACGAATACGTAATCGGATTAAACTAATACGGATTCTATCTCTCATAATTTGCGATTAAAGTAAGAGTGACAAAACTTTAAATCGTCAATACGTCGCGATACGGATGAATTACTCGATAGGATTCGAACCACAACTTATTGGGATCAAGATCTTTCATTTTTAATTCACAAAATTGATTTTGGTTGAGTTTCATAAAACTCCAATTTCAAGCTTCAATGGTAATTCCATATATATATATACATATATATATATATATACTAAAATACACATACACACACACATATATATATATATATATATGTTGGGAGTGAAATTGTAATACTCACCAAGTTTTTAGTATAGAGAATTAGAGACTGAGAATTTTCGCCGTGAATTCCGTTGTTAGATTTTCTACTCCTCCGTTCTTGAACTATATATAAGTATCTATGTATGTATCTATATACATATAAACTGTGTGTGTGTGTATGTGTGTGTTTTTATCTTGAGAGAGAGTTAGAGAGAATGTGAGTGAATTGAGAGAGATTGATAGAGATAGTGGGTTTGCGAGAGAGATGAGAGAACTGATACATATAGATATACTGAGGATTGGGTAGCCTCCAAGCAAACTAGAAATCCCTTGGTGAGGTCGAGCTCACGTGCACCCTCACCCAACCCGCGGTATAGTCGTAGCTTTAGAATAATAACTGGTATTTTACGATTGAAAAAAAAATACAAAAAATCACATTATCGTAGGAATTAAATTCCCAGATGTATAAAAAGTATAGTTGCAGTTTTCAAATCCATAGGAAGTATTTTCTATATTTATGAAAATTACGATTTTGACCCCAAATAAATGTTTATCAACAGAAATAAAATGACATATTCATTTATTAATGAAAATAAAATTATAGGGTGTTATACAAATAGAACAATTAGATGGGGTATTGGGAATCGGGATTGAATGAAGTTATAATTGAGAATAGACATAAAATAACGAATGAATAAATTGTTGACTAATCTAAGATGTGTCAGTACTTTTGACCAAAATTCGAGAATGGTTAATGAAAGATTAAGGTAAGAGATATTATGAGGATTTTGGAAGGAAATTAGAGTATATGATGATTGTAATAACATTTAGAGTAACCGGAGTATCCTTTGTGACTATTGATGCTATAAACTGAATATCTGGGACGTATTGAAATAAACTTGTGATGGAGTTACACATAAGCCATTTTAATGATACTGGGAGAATTTCATTCGAGGTAAAAGTTTGGTTAATGACTAGGTTATATTCTGATGAAATATGATTACGAGGTTTCTGATACTTAGCAACGGTTTAAACTTTGTGGACAAGGAAGAAATGATAAAAGACTAGAGGTTGATAATATTTATAATCGCATAACAAGTTTGGTTAGTAATTCGGAGTACGTATGAATGTTTTTGGGAGTTAAAGAATTAATTTGAGAAGAACCTTAACTAGAATGATTAGCATTGATAAATGTGCTAGTTCAAATGAAGTACAATATCAGAGATTGGACTATATGGCGTTGAAATGATTATTTATACTTCATAAAAAAAATTAAAACCTGATGAGTATACTATTTGATGTAAGGTTTGGAATAGGCCAAGATATTTCTATAAGTAAGGAGTTAATAAAGACTATTGGGATTCGTAATATGACTTATGTAACAGAAATTGAGTACATGGTAAAGGAAATATTTGGAATTCATGGTAAGCAACGATATGAAAACCTAACATAGACAAGCAAAGTCAAGTGGTTGTTGAAGCTACCAGTTAGTGATTGAAGAGGGAAAGATAGTGTGTGCTTGATTATTCGAGGTGAGTTGGTAGAGATTCAGAATTGCTAGAAGCTGAAATTACTCTGGAAATTGTGAAAGAAAGAGATGGTCGTAGAGTGAAATCAACCGAAAATATTGTATCAGATTATAAGAGGTTGGCCTAAGAATACGTGTTGTTTGTTTGCTCCACAAAGGGGATATAATAAGTTGTTGAGGAAGAATGATTAAATTTTGCGTTACAGTAAAATGTGGTGAATCTAGAAGTTAAATATATATTTCGAATGAAGATAACTCAAGAAAGGAGATTCATAAGAAATGTTGAAGTTGTAAATGATATTGTAGAGAATAAGTTGTTAATGATTGAGTATGGAATGGTATTGATCGCATTTTATTACATATGATGACTTGATAATCAGTTACAAGGGTACAAGTCTTCTTGAAGATTGATTTGGAATCTGGATATTATTAATTCAAAGCTGAGATACTGTGATGATTGTTTTAGATGGGAATTGTAAAGCACCCTATGTGACGTGTTGCATAATCGAAAAATTAAGGCAAACATACTGAAGGTTCACGGGAGTGTTACAAATGATATTGATGACCAAGTGAAGATGAATATGCATTGTGATGAATTTCATGATGGGGTTGTTAAAGTTAACGAGACTTAGATGCCAACATGTGAATGATTGTGAACAGGTAGACCGAGTCAATTAATGGTTATTGGTTAAAGCTATAGATTTGCATGTTAATTGAATTATATGTGAAGGGAAACTATGAGATTGTATAGGCATTGATACTTACCATTCTGGAATGGCGTATTTGAATGTATTGAAATTCTAATATTTTGCAAGAAGCAATAGGAATGAAATTAAGTGGTAGTAGAACGATTTACCGTAAGTCAGTGAATGAGGGAAGAAAAATATATTACAGGTAATTGAGTTTTGTTTTCAGAATGATTGAAGAAGGGTATCTATAGTGGGAAAAGAAATATTCCTAAAAGTATTATTTGTGGTAAGTAATGTGATTTGAAAAAAAGAATAAGATTGCAAATCAAATTTATGGGATTGTTTGGAGAGTTGAAAGGGATGTGAACTGGTAACCGGTAACTTGTGAATGAAAGTTGCAATCACAAACAACCAAAGGAGTGTGACATGTTTTAAGCGTTCGTGTTATAGTGTTAATTGTCAGGTTTGAATCGAAGGTGTTTATGGACTGTTGAAAATTCAAGAAAGGAAAAAAAAATGTATGTATACTTCTTTGATACTATGAGATGAAGAAAGTTTGGGGACAAACTTCTTAAAAGGGATGGAAAAATGTAACACTCGTACCCGGAAAAGAAGACTAATCTAATGTTAATGTATGATAATTAATGTTAAATAATGTTCATGATGGTTTAAGGTGGGGATATGAACCCACAGCTGAAACGGTGTTCAAATGCAGACACAGATGAAAGTCCTGTGATAAGTAAAAGTGGTATAAAAGTGGGGCCCATTGCAGGTCTAGTTAAAATAATTTTCATTTAGATGTCATTATATGCTTATATGGATACTTGTTTATATGTTTAAAGATATTATTATGTCATATGTCATGTAATGGGGACTAGTTTGGGTACCCATGTGAGGGCGTATTTGAAAATGATTCACAATTAGTAGGTTTAATAGCAACCTCATAATATATGTGGGGTCACGTTTGGGACCCACGCGGGACTTAGATTAAATCCAATAGAAAATGTAGGTAGTTAATGTAATTAACATAGAGACTTCATAATAAAACTTAAAGAAAGTTGGGCGATGTAAACAGAAATAGGGGGAAGAGGTGTCAACACATATGCATGTTAGCATATGTGTCTATTAATTGAAATCACAGTTGGGAATTGAGAGAGAAGAGAACCGAGAGCTCCCGAGTCGGTGACGGAGTTCCACGAGACGATTTCTTGCCGTTCCTTTGTTGTTCGACGTCGGATTTGCTATCCGAGACCATTTTTGGACTCGTGGAGGTAAGAGGATCACACGCAGGTCTTTTATTTTTAGTTTTGGCAACATTTTTCTGGCGACCGTTCTTGGTAGTTAACTTTCGGTGTACCAAAACTATGTAGGATTAACATCGGTTAGGATTTGAGGTGGAATCTGCAAGAGGTTTGGATTTCTAGGCTTAATTCACTAGTAAATCAAAGAAGTGAGTGTTCTAATCCCAAAATTGGGTGTTTAGATGTGTTGATGTGATAATTGTTATCTTATAATGCTTAATTCATGTTTATGTAGCTTTGATTACGATGATTTGGTAAAAGCATGTCAATAATGTGAAATTGCTATGCTTATATGCTAAGTTGCTTATATGCTTATGTGGATCAAATGGAAGTCAAGTAGTGGTCACCATTTATAGGTCTCATACGTAAGGGATAAAAAGAACCTCAAGAGTGGGGCGTGGTGACGACCACAATGAAATGACGGTGACGCCTTCAGGGTCACGAGAGTGTGTGTTGCACTATATGCGTCTAAAAGTGAGAAAGATTCGGGGTGAAAAGAACCCGGGGGTGGTGGCTGTAGTTACTTGACTTTCTGGAGATCATTTTGTTGATGTTCATGATGATTGTTGCATTTACATGTTGAACATTCCAATAGCATGATTAGTTCTCTTACTAAGCGAAAGTTTAAACGAAAAATATTTTTTTTGTTGTGGTTATTGAATAACCACCGCAGGTACGTAACGGGAAGAGGAGATAAGATGATTCGCGCATTGGGTTGGTCTGGGAGTTGTGAATATGTCCATATGTTTAGATGTTTGAGTTTCCAAATGTAACTCTTGTTTCTGTAGTGCTGAAACAACTCATGTTGGGAATCCTTGTAATATGTCAAGTGCAAGTTTGGTGTTGGATGAGTCTTGTAGTATGAGTTGTACTTGCAAGTCTCTAGTTGCATATGGTTGGGAAGAGACTTAGAAAAAATGAGTAACTTGCTGTTAATTTAAACTTAGTTCCTCTTGTTTGAGTGTTTATGCTCATGTTGGGATAAAAATATGGATTTAATGTATGCTTAAGCTCCTAGCTGGAGCATTATGAGTTTTAGGTATGTGAGTAGCTAACCAAGTGTTTGAAAATGATTTTGAAAACCGTTTTGCTGATTAGTTAAGGTTTGGAGACACATGGGAATGTTTTGAAACGATTTTAAGAGTTTATATGATGTTTGGGTTGGAATAATGAAAGTTGGGGGTTTGAACATGTATTGGGGGGTGTTTGATTGTTGTATCACTCTTGGACATGTTTTGAAATGGTTTTGAAGGTTTCCATGAAGTTTAATTTGAAGTTGGAATCAAACCATATTATCTTCCCTTATGTTGGAATGTTTGTGAGTGATTGGGAAAGATGTGTATTTTGGAAGCAAATTCACAATCCTAGAGATAAATTTATGAGTTTGATGGTTGTAACATGCTTAGATATTATGTGTTAATATTGAAAAAACTTAGAAATGTGTTTGAGGTGTTTTCTTAAGGTCCTATGAAGTTTGGTTAAGTTTGGAGTGGTTTTGAACTTGTAAAAATTCAGAGTTTTAGCAGCAAGTGTTTTTTTTAGCAGCAACAAAATGTATTCTGTTGTAAGTTGGATCAAGCGAACTCGAGTTGGACCCAACTCTTGGCAGAATGTTCTTGTGTGTATTCTGCTGTAAGTTGGATCAAGCGAACTCTTGGGAGAATGTTCTGCAAAGAGTTGGATCAATCCAACTATTGGCAAAATGTTCTTGTACTTTAGTATAGTCAAATTCAAGATAAAAATGAACATAACTTGGTCTAGGAAATTCGTATTCACGTGCCGTTTTCAATGTTGGGTTCCTTATTTGAATGCTACCTTTTGAGATGGAAATCCATCAAAAATTTTAAAATAACCATTTTACCCTTGAGGTTAGTTACATGTAAATGAATTTTATTAAGAGTTTAAGCTTGCTTTATACTATATGCATTGGGGAGTGCCTTGGTGGCATTGGTATATGTGTCCTAATCTGCCCGAGGCGGGTTGGTGTATGACATAATTAATCTAAAAGTGTTCTGTCATGCAACAAGGCCTTCGCATCCTACCAAGCCCTAGGACTCACAAGGCAAGTCATCAAAAACTCGTCAGGCCGACGAGCAATCAACGATGGTTAAAAAAGAGGCAGAAGATGATTATAAAAAAAGGAAAAAAAAAATTTACCGATAGGTGGTCGTCGTAAGCCCTAGTTGGGGACTGGGGTTACTTATCATCGTAAGCTGGGTTGAAGAGTCACTGATGTCATTCAAAACTGGATGTCGCAGGCCGAAGTATGGAACTTTAGGTTTCTGATCCGTGGCGAAATTCTAACGACGTGCTGTCACCATCGTCGTCTTCTCGCGAGCGTGTTTCGTCACTAGCTTTATCTCCTCTTTCTCTCTCTCTCTCTCTTTCTCTCTCTCTGAGTGTGTGTTTTTTCTCTTCGAACCAAGAAGAAGGAATAGTGGTCTGGCGGTGGTGCTGGATCATGGTGGCACACGAAGGTAGTGGTTGTAACGCCCCAGGTGGCCTACTGACCTAATAACTTGACAGGCCTGCCACATTGGCCCTTAAAATGATTAAGCCCAAGTTGTTAGTAGTAACCACTTGGTTCTACATATACCACTCTAACATTTTGTAGCTATCTGATGTGGAACGGGATCTTACATTCTCCCTATATGACGTCCTTGTCGCATGGGCAACTAGGATCTGTAACTTCCTCCACGTAGTGTGGATCTTATACACCCTCCTCCGCTAGAGAGCACGATTCAAGTCTTTACACTTTTGGCTAGAGTCCGCTCTAATACCCTTCTATAACACCTCAAGTGGCCCACTGGCCTAACAATTTGACGTGCCTGCCACATTGGCCATTAAAATGCTTAAGCCCTAGTTGTTAGTAATAACCCACTTGATTCTACATATACCACTCTAACATTTCGTACCTATCTGATGTGGTACGGGGACTCACAATGGTGGCGGCTCAGACGCCATGGTAGAGAGGAAAGAAAATGTTGCAGAGAGAAAATAGATGAAAAAATTGGCTAGGGTTTCAAGGACAAATTTGGAAAGGATTATAGTGTTCCTAATGCCTATAGATGTTTAATAAATTAAAGTTCGAACAAGACGGCCTTTTTAATAAAAAAAAAAACTAAGAAAATAATTGGATCCTAATCTTTGAATGTTAGTTGTAGAGATTTTTCAACAAATTTTCTATAAAAAAAAACCAATCATTAATTTCCTGAGTTGTTGATAGAAAGATTAATGATAATCATTCCATTTAAAGTATAGTAGGTTTTAGAGCAACGACTGTAGCCCAGTTTTTTTTTTTTTTTTTGGACTAGCGTTGAATATTACATTCGTGTCATCATGATTTGCTCCTATTGGACATAGCTTATCACCTAATCCGAGAGATTTAATGGATAGATTGGGCTTCTGTTAATCCTCTTTGTTATCTTCTTATTACTAATAAAATATCTTTCTTATATATTTTGGGAGCTTGGTTGAAGTTGGAACCATGCATTTGGTTCTTACCTCAAAGAAAGAGGAAGGAATTCAAGTCTACAGGGACGGATCGATCCGGGTAAACAAGTGGATCGATCCGCTGCTGCCCATGGATCTGGAGAGGATTTTTTAAGAAGTTGGATTGATCCGACCTTACATTGCGGATCGATCCGCAAGTTTTAATGAAGATTCTGCTGGCATTTGGGATTAATGGATCGATCCGCCCATTTGCCTCGGATCGATCTGCCGTCGCTGATGATGTTTGCTCCTTTTAATTTACAAGTTTGCCAGTTTGTGTTAGTAGTGTAAATAGTTAGAGATGATTTTGTATTAGGGCTAACTTTTCTTTTAGTTAGTTTTTGAGTTGTATACCTCTTCTCTCTCCCCTAGGTCTCCATCTTCTTGCATGTACCCTTCCATCTACCACCATTAATGTGTAATTAGTTCTAGAGAGAGAAGATTCTAGTTATATTATGTACTTTAGAGCTTGACTTGGTTTCTATTGAAGTTTTTCTTGAAGTCTCTCTTGCATTTCTGATGAGTTCTCTAAGTTAGTATAATTTCTCTTTCCCTCCTCTTAATATTTATGTTTTGTATCCATGAATAGCTAGATCATGTACGTTGGGGATCATAAACCCACCATTGGACCCACTTGAGCTCTAATATAGGATTTATTTGCTTTGTAACATTTCTAGGGTTCATGGGTGTAGATTTTGAAGTTCTAGGACTGCACTTATGATGTCAAGCACTATATGTTGTTCAATCTTTGATTTTAAACCCCACCTCATATGTTTCATAGGAGTCTTATCAAACATTATAGGTTGACAATCACATGTTTGATAGTTTGCCTCAATGAAATTCTCTATCCTAGAAAATGCTACAAATATTGAATCAATGTGTTGTTTGATCTAAGGTGGGGGAATGATCCCCAACCTCTATCTTTCCACTTGGAACAAACCCCTTATTATCAAACTTAGCTTTGACTAAAGCTCACTTCTCATTTTAGAAATAGTTATTTGTAGTATAATTGTGCAAAGTGAACCTTACCAAAGACGAAAAGTCATAGTTTTACTTTTTAGTTTTTTTAGTTATCATCGCATTGTAATTGATTATTAGGCGTTCATCAATTGTTGTTGCATTCTAATTCCTGTGGACTCGACACCCTATTTCCAACATACTACATTTTTGATAAGGTTAACAAAGAACTTGATTTTGACGTAATCATCCCACTGACCTAACAACTTGATGAGCCTGCCACAATGACCCTTAAAATGATTAAGCCCAAGTTGTTACTAGTAGCCTAATTGGTTCTACGTATACCACTCTAACTTTTCGTAGCTATCTGATGTGGGACAGGATCTCACAATCTTTTTATGTGACATCCTCGTCGCATCGTCAACTAGGATCTGTAACATCCTTCAAGTAGTGTGGATTTCATACACCCTCCTCCACCAGAGAGCATGGCTCAAGTCCAAACACTTCTGGCTGGGGTCTGCTCTAATACCCTTCTGTAACACCTCAAGTCGCCACTGGCCTAACAATTTGACGTGCCTGCCACATTGGCCTTTAAAATGCTTAAGCCCTAGTTGTTAGTAATATCCCACTTGATTTTACATATAACATTTTGTACCTATCCAATGTGGTATAGGGACTCACAATGGTGGCGGCTCGAACGCCGTGTAGAGAGGAAAGAAAAAGTTGCAGAGAGAAGAGAGATGAAAAAATTGGCTAGGGTTTCAAGGACAGATTGGAAAAGAGTATATACTGTTCCTAATGCCCATAAATATTTAACAAATTAAAGTTTGAACTGGACGAACTTTTTAACAAACTAAGAAAATAATTGGATCTTAAACTTTGAATGTTAGTTGTAGAGATTTTCCAACAAATTTTCTATAAAAATAACTAATCATTGATTTCCTGAGTTGTTGATAGAAAGATTAAAGATAATCATTCCATTTAAAGTATAGTGGTTTTTAGATCAACAACTGTAGCCCAGTTGTAAATGTCTCTTTATACTTTTTTTTTTTTTTCTTTATTGCTAAGTATGAAAATTCTATTTCACAAAAGGCAAGTTCACAAGGAACAAATACAGAATATAAAAAGGAAAAAATACATGATAAATTATAGTAATCTTCTGATTTATACTGCAATCTCTAAAATTATATTATCGCGAACTGTGGCGTAGCTTAAATATTGAGTGGTCTGAAAAAGAAAACCACCAACAACCACAACAAATATCCAAACTTCAAAACCACTGTGACAGCGAAGATGACCCAAACAAACAAGGCCATATCCAAATTATAAAAAAAAGAAATAGAAAAAGATAAGAAGAGTAAAGTTTTTTTTGGGTCTTTTATCTTCTCACAGCCCAATCATATCATACCAGAACGGACCAAAACCCTCCTCTAAACCCAAACCTCCTCGTCACCATCCTTCACCACCTCCGCCGTCATTGCCTGCTGCCCCATCTCCACGCGCCACCATGCAAGCCTCCTTAGTATCCCCACCACCACGGACCACCACCAGCCCCACCATCAGAACCCTATTTCCCTCCCATCGGCCCCACCCACGCCGCACTCTCTCTCTCCGCGCCTCCTCTTCAACTGAAACCGTCCCCCCGCCACCCCAGACCTTAACCACCGCCGATCCATCTCAGAAACTCAACAAGTACAGCTCTCGGATCACCGAACCGAAGTCTCAGGGTGCCTCTCAGGCGGTCCTGTACGGTGTGGGGCTGTCGGACGACGACATGAGCAAGCCCCAGATTGGTATATCGTCGGTCTGGTATGAGGGTAACACTTGTAATATGCATTTGTTGGGTCTGGCAGAGGCTGTGAAGGAAGGGGTTACAGAGGCTGGGATGATTGGGTTCAGGTTCAATACTATTGGGGTTAGTGATGCTATATCTATGGGGACTAGAGGAATGTGTTATAGCCTTCAGTCTAGGGACTTGATTGCTGATAGTATTGAGACTGTCATGTCTGCTCAGTGGTATGATGGGAACATCTCTATCCCTGGTTGTGACAAAAATGTAAGATGTTTAATTAAATATCTATATAATTTGTGTCCATGGATATTTGAAAATGTGAATTCTTGTGTTCTAAATTGGAGTAATTTTTTTTTTCTACTGGGGAGTTCTTTTTTAATTTTGACATAGATGTGAGCTCTTGATTTCAATTTTTGTGGGTAGTCTTTAATACTATTTTTAATTAATGTATTTTTCTTTGTGCTTCACTATGAGTTTTGTGTTGTCCTCTCGTTTTTGTTTATTGTGTGTGTTCTTAGCTAGACTGTAAGCTCTTGGTGTTCTGTGTGTGTATTTTCTGATTGGGGTTCCCTTCGTTGATTTGCATAGTATGTTCTTCACGATAAATTTTCTTATCTATGTTGATTTGCATATTATGTACTTCATGATAAATTTCTCTTGTGGTATTGACTATTGAAAATGTAGTAAGAACAGTACCAATAATAAAATTAGTTACATAAATAAGGAAAATAAGTTGGCAGCACTAGCTTGTGAATATGGTGTTGTCTATATACTCAGAAATGAATGTTGTTTAAACCTTCAAAGCTAGGAAGCTATGGAGTAATGGTTAAGCTCTAATTTTGGTGTAGTGCGTCAGTAGGAAGGCACTTCATAAGTAGATTGGTGCACATGGAGAGTGGATGCCACTGTGGTTTCTACTTGCTAGCAATGTGGTTGTGAAACAATGAAAGCTCGGGCAAGGTTGTAACTTGTAAGTCTTGCTGCTTGGCAAAGCTAGTGATCGTCTTGGCTTTTATAGTGTGAATTTACATTTATTCTAAGGAGTATGTATGCTGATATGCTTGTGGTTGTTAGATTGTATATTCTAGATGTGTGGTTACTTTTTCCTACTTTGGTGTGCACTACGCAGAACTCTGTTTAGATTTTCCCATACTAGTAAAAGGATTGACCGGCCGTGCAAGATTCATCCATTTATGCTGCTCCAAAAAGTATGTGGGAAATCATAGTCAATCTGCCATGGGTGATGTATTATCTGTTAGTCGTTATATTTACAATTCCTCTTGTAGATATGCTTCTTCTACCATTTTCTGCCTATGGATTTTGATTCATATATAATTTCTTGAGAAGAGCACCACCCTCTCTACAATTTATCTCTGAAACTACTGCTAGTGCCAGCATTAACATCTCTAGCTATATCTGCCGTTATATCTATATAATAAGATAGAGCGGTGTGGGTCCCTCCTAAGCTAGCAATTTTCAATCTTAACCATTGAGACAATGTTGGATATTTTAAACCGTCAGATCAAAAGTACATACATATATCGCGCATGTGCATGTAGAGAAATTTTATGTAAAGTGATATCAATCTTGCCTTATATATAAAGTGATATATTTGTAAGTAGGGAAATTGTTGCCAAAATAAAATTAATTTAAGTAGAGAAATTAAATCCTCCAATTTAATTACAATTTGATAATTAAATCTCTCTTTCTCTCACGTCTCACATTAGCATTACTCATATCACAGAAAAAAAAAAAAAAAAAAAAAAAAAAAAAAAAAAAAATTTCCCATATCACTCACGTCTCTCTCTCTCTCTCTCTCTCTCTCTCTCCATATCCCACACACCAAATCAGTTTTGAATTTGCTCCTACCTTCCAAATCCTCTCTCTCTCTCTCCATCTCTCGCTCTCTCTCTCTCTCTTAATCACTCCCAAACATTAATATGAGTGAAAAATCACTGAATCAGCAATTGATTTCATAATTCAAGTCTCAAGAAATGTATTCTCACTTGCACTTTTTTAAAATATAGGAAATGTATTTGTTATATTCTATCGGCTATCTAGAAAATGGGTTTTTCTATCACTATGGTTGTAAATTTTGCTATCAGTTTGATTAGTTCAACCCTTTTTATAGGTCATTTGATTAGTTCTATCAGTGTGATATAGTCCATAGGACCAAGTAGTGGGCTAAATAATCACAAAAGTTTTGCTTTCCTTTTATGTTTCTTTCCAAAAGCTTAGAAAAAGCCTTTTTTTTTTTCCTTTCACTTCGTGCCCTCGGGCACGGGTTATAACTAGTATATATATATGTGTGTGTGTGTGTGTCTGTGTGTGTGTGTATCCAGTGTGCGCTTGCACATGAGTTTGCTTGCTTATTATTCTATTTTGAACTTTTGGGAAAGTGGTCTACTGGTCTCATGGTACAGTAGATGTGACTCTCACACTTGTGTTGATATTTTATGTCACTTATTTTCCAGATGCCGGGTACTATAATGGCAATGGGGCGGCTGAATCGGCCAAGCATTATGGTTTATGGAGGAACTATCAAGGTTAGATACCCACAGCTTCTGTTACTAAAAATGTGTTACTTTTAGATGTTACTCATGGTGCTATCATAGTTGGCTTACTAAATGTCAGTTCTCCTAATTTAGTGTCCCCTAAAATCCTAGTATAAATTATGTGAGGAGTAGAGAGAAATCTTTATATGGAAAGTTAATTATTTGCACTGTCTGAGGACATGAATCTAGAGTTTCAAATAAGCTTATGCGTGCAAATATCATATTAATTTGAGGGAATTCTTCTCCATCTGATGATGCTGTGTGCTTGGGAGTTTTACAAAATGAAATCATTTCTTTCTTTAGTTGGAATTATTGGCAATCAATTTAGTGAAATGTGTAATAGGACTCATTTGATGTGATTAAGTTGTCTATGTGCATCAATCAGCACTACTGAACCATATAAATCTGTATGCATCATATTTGTGCTGTTATAATGGGATAACACTTGAAATTAGTACCTCCATTTTACTTGAGGTTGTGAAAACAAACCTTGATTCTTCTTTTTAACTTCTTTTTGGGAGTGAGTAGTGGAATTTGTGATGCTTGTGTTGAATTGAGATAAGTGTGAATAATTTGGCTGCTATCACACTAATTAAATCAGTATATTGGTGTAGTAGAACCTTGAAGATTGTAATTGATCTATAGCTCTGAAGTTGCTAGTCCCTCGTTGCTTGATTGAAGATGATTTTAGATGATGATCTTTCATGTTCTCTTCTTTGTTTAGGTTTAAGGGTTTATGGCCCTAAGGAAGAACCTATTGTTTGATGTGTTTGTCTCTTCAATTTTTGTAGGAAATTGGCAAACTTTATTGGCATTAATGATATGCTAGCAGTAGCAAGTGTAAAGGAGTAAATGTTTATATCACACCATTCGAAAAAATATAGTGATACAGGTTTAATCTAGTCTTCAGATATGTCTTACGTTTGGATATCTGTTAATTGCTTATTATTAGAGGTTTATATGCTCTGGTTTTTCAACTAATACTATGTACTGTAGCTAGGGGTGAAAGGGAAAACCGGAAAACCGAACAGAACTGACCGATCGGTTCGGTCAGTTTTCCTTGAATATGTGCAGTGTAAAACCGAAACCGAACTGAAAATTACACACTCCGAACCGAACCGAACCGTTTACACCCTTAACTGTAGCAATTGATTAGATGCTATTCATTTACCCTTATCTGATCAGAACTCGGAGCTAACAAGTTTTTTCCTCCCTCATGTGCAGCCTGGTCATTTTGAAGGTCATACGATCGACATAGTATCTGCCTTTCAGGTATAAATGCTAATTTCCTGTTTTGTATAGGAGTTATGCCAGACGTGTATGTGGTTAATGTTTTTATTTTCTTTTCTATCTTTGTTCCTTAAAGATGGTGGATGAGATCAGTGAAAAAAAAATGTTCTTTGCAGTCTGTGGAATTTTTCTTTTGAATGTTTCATATTGTTACTGCTTCTAGCATCTGAATTTTAGAGCAGATGTAGTTTAGTTTGGGATGTTTTATTAAGTACGGGTTTGATGTTAGTGAAGGTGATGGTGAAGGAAATCACAGGGAGATATAGATAAATATACAATTTTCGAGTAAAGCTATGATTCCCAAATTTAGTTCCCAAATTCTTTGTCAGTTGTACCGCATGTAGTTGTATGTAGTACCACTGATCATTGCCACTTCCACAACATATGGGACAATTGTTAAAGCATTTGGGGAAACAAATTTGGGATTCAACTTTTGGAGCATAGCATTAATCATATTTTTATCTCACACATTGTTGCAGGTTTATGGAGAGTATGTGAGTGGTGCCATAACTGATGAACAAATGAAGAATGTTGTTCGTAATTCTTGTCCTGGAGCGGGGGCTTGTGGTGGAATGTATACAGCAAATACCATGGCTTCTGCTATTGAGGCAATGGGAATGTCACTTCCATACAGGTAGAAAAATGTGCTTGCATAGGCACTAGGTTTTGTGTGTATTTAGGCTCTGTTTGGCTCATGGATTTAGTGAGGGAAAGGAAATGAAAACACCAAGGAGAAACTTTTCTTTGGTTAATAAGGAGAATAGGTAGGAAAAGAGGGAAGGAAAGGAAAATATAGTGAGAATTGAATTAAAAATTAATTTTGTGATTTACTTGCCTCCCCTTTTTTCTCAAGTTACAGTCACATTTTTGGTAATTTAAGATTTAAATGTTCATTAAGCAATAAGCATGGAGGAAAATGTGAGGGAACTAGTTTTCTTTTCTTTTTTCTTTTCCTTCTCTAAAGTTCAAAACCTATGTAGCACGGACACTTCACTTTGGGTGCCGTCTCCGTATTGTGTCTGTATCAGACACCGACGCTCGTCGGACACGCGTCACCACGTGTCAGACACGCTACAAAACGTGTCTTAAATATTTTAACATCGGACACACCTTGATCACGTGTCGGACACGCAGCCGACATGGCCGGACACACAAGTGAATGCAGCATGATGGCCTCTCATTAGAAATGTGTTTTAAAACTTGAGGCAATAATCTTAATATTGTAAAATTAGGGATAAGCAATTGGTTTATTTGAGAATTATGGAAACATGAGTGGACATGTAACCGCAAATTGTATATTTAATTCAGAGATATAATGATTAAATCATTGTATCCTACTGTGTATGTATCCAGTTAAATTGTTATGTTTTGTAATCATTTTATGAGTATATGTTGTAAGTTGCTATTTGCTATTTGCCTAGTTTCTATGGTTGAATATCTGAATATGTAACGTAATGTAGATGTTTAATCCTCTCTTCTTCTTCTTATACTTCAAACTAAATTATATTTTTTAGAAATATTTTTTTATTCGACGTATCCTAGCCGTCTCCGTATCCTACATTTTTGGAACTTGCCGTATCGCCGTCTCCGTGTCGTGTCGTCTTCGTGTAACGTATCCGTATCCGTGCTACATAGTTCAAAACCACTATACCAAATAAATAGTTAGCGTACAAAACTTAATTTTATTTTATTTTTCCTTTTGTGGTTCCAAAAAGCTCTTCAACACCTGCTGAAGATCCTTTGAAGTTGGATGAGTGCCGCTTAGCTGGGAAGTATCTTCTAGACTTGATAAAAATGGACTTGAAACCACGTGATATCATCACTCCAAAATCGCTACGTAATGCAATGGTTATCGTCATGGCCTTGGGTGGATCTACAAATGCTGTGTTACATTTAATTGCTATTGCAAGGTGAAAAATCTTTTCTTTTTTTTTTTTGTCCTTTTTTGTTTTGTTCCGTAAATGCAAATAAGTGCACCTCATCAAATAGCTCATGGGTAGGTCTTTGCAGGTCTGTTGGTTTGCATTTAACTCTTGATGACTTTCAAAAGGTTAGCGATGAGGTTCCATTCCTTGCAGATCTTAAGCCTAGTGGCAAATATGTTATGGAGGATGTACACAAGGTGTGTGGGAAGCTTTTTTTTTTTTCTTTTCTTGCTCTCGTTCTTTTTTACACTTGGGCTCTGTTTGGCTCATGAATTTAGCGAGGGAAAAGAAGGAAAATACTAAGGCTTCGCTTGGTTCATGGATTTAGTGAGGGATAAGAAAGGAAAACATAGAGCAAATGTTTTCCTTTGTTTGGTTACCAAGGAAAATAGGGAGGAATAGTAGATGCAGTGGAACCTAAATTAGAAATTGTGCAACTTTGTGTCACCTTCCTCCATGTTTTTCTTAGGTACAATAATATTTTGGAAATTTTTAACTATCGATGTTGTTTAAACATGGAGGAAAACACAATAGTTTTCCTTTATTTTCCTTTCCCTTTTCTTTTCCCTCAATGATTCCGCAAACCAAGTGAAGCCTAAGAGAATGTTTTCCTTTGTTTGTTTACCAAGGAAACTAGGAAGGAAAGAAACTATAGTGGGAGATAAATTGAACAATTTGAACTTTGTGAGTCACTTTCTAAGTTTCCTCCCTTTTTTCTTAAGTTTCAATAATGTTTTATATATATATATATATATATATTTCATTGTTATTTAAGCATGGAGGAAAACACAAGGGAACTAATCTTCGTTCTTTTTTTCCTTTTTTTTTTCTTCCCCTTCAATGAATCCGCAAACCAAACAAAGTTACGGTATACGATCCGTCGATCCCTTTTTGGGTGTGATTTGCTTGTATGTGCTGTTTATCGTCATGCTATATTAATGGTCTAACAAACAAATGTTGATACAGATTGGAGGAACGCCAGCAATTATTCGCCTCCTCTTAGAGCATGGGTTTCTAGATGGGGATTGTATGACTGGTATGTTTATTAGAAATTGTAGTTACTCCTTATGCCTTGACCACAACTGCTTGTTGTTGTCTATGAAGCGCTGGTACTCGTATCAAGTTGTTGTGGCTGTACATATATGCCATATGTATTAGTTATTTAATAAAATAATTTTTGCCACCATTATGGCATTATGTTAGGGATACGTCATGGATACAGCCCGCTGTGTATACACACCATATGTACTGGTTAATTAGTGAAATGGGTTTCTAATTTGATGTTTGGGATACACTTGGATATGTCACCAACATATTAGTACTTCATCGGTACGACGGGGTTGAATAGTATATCTTTAGGATTTTAAGAAGGCACAAGTACAAATAAATCGGGCATTCGGAACATAATTAGGCTGTTTTGTTGTAACCCAACAAGGTTAGATCAAAGGCCAAGCGTAGATCTTTTTCAATGCTCTCTTCCGCTATCTATAATTCAAATCTCATGCAAACCTACATAACAGTATTGATTCCTCAATTGAAGCAACTACAACGTCAACCAAACTAAATCAAGCCTCAAATGTGAATCAAATGCTGTCATAACTCATCAAACCCTTAACTGAACTTAATAGGTAAGACCTAATGAAGCCCTAATCCTAGGCTAAACATAGTCGGGCTATTAAGCTCTCATAATCAAGCCTAAACCCTTGATCAAACCGTTCATAAAACCTTTTTTAAGTAAGATTTAAAGGAAAAAGAGATGATTCCAAGAATAAGCAGGAGATCAAACCTATATTTCTCTCAATAGGTGAGTTTATTTTCTTCCTTCCTTCACAACTGCTTTTCTTTTTTTAATCTGCCAAAGGGGCTGATCCTTGAATGCCTTGTTTCCTGGTGGTTTACTAATGCCGGTTACTATTGTTATTCCTCTCTCTTTTTTGCCCCTTTTTCCTTTTCCCTTTTCCCCCCCACCTTAGGTGATCGTGGTATTTCAAAACTGTCATAAAAGACATATTTTTTGCTTCCACAGTCACAGGGAAGACACTGGCTGAGAATGCAAAACTTTTTCCTTCTTTGGCTGAAGGTCAGGTAAAATGCTTTCTTCTTCTTTCACCGAATCTCCTCAATTATCTTCAAGTAGTAATTTTGTTCCTTTTTATATGTTCATGAATGATACGTTTCGTTTGAGAAGATAAATAAGTTTTGCATTTCCTTCTGTTTGGCAGCAAATAATAAGACCATTCACAAACCCCATCAAGGAAACAGCCCACATCCAAATCTTATACGGAAATCTTGCACCTGAGGGTTCTGTTGCAAAGATCACAGGAAAAGAAGGGCTATACTTCTCCGGTGCTTTGTTCTATTCTTCCTTTGCATTATCTTGATACTTATGTTACATTTTTGGGCATTGTATTACTCCTCCAATCAGTATCATTTCAAATATGTACTGTATTAGAGAGTTAATGATTGTAAAAGTTATACTTCAGGTCCTGCTCTTGTCTTTGAAGGCGAAGAATCTATGCTTGCAGCTATTTCCGAAAATCCTATGAGTTTTAAGGTATAACTAGTAATCACCTTTTTCTGTAGATTTAATTCTAATTTTTATGTTGTATGAGTACTAGAAAGATATGAACCCTCAAGGTGGTAACATTTTTCTCCTATTAAGTATTGGGATTTGGTAAAATAGTAAGACCGGTCTAAAGTATTTCTCCATGTATGACCTTTTCTTTGAGGGAGTCAACTTCGTATTGTTGAATATTATTTTTATGATAATTTCCTGCTACTTATATGTCGAAGTCAGTTCATAGCACCATTCTTGGACTCAAATTGGAGTGCTTTTTTTTTTTTTGGTGGAGCAATTAATTTTTGTAGTGTAACTTTTATCCAAATTATAATTAGTATCGTCATCTTTGGGGAATAATTATTATCTGTTATCTTATTCTAGGGAAAAGTGGTTGTTATTAGAGGAGAGGGGCCCAAGGGAGGACCTGGCATGCCTGAAATGCTGACACCAACAAGTGCAATAATGGGTGCAGGTCTTGGGAAGGTATATGGCACGACCAATTTAAATATATAATATCGTCGGTGCACGTCTTTTATTTTTTCTACCCCTTACTCTTCAAATTATAACTTAGGACTTTTTGTATTGGAAAATGAGAGGTTAAATTTATCACCCCAATACTGCAAGAAAGGGAATATATATATACATAAATATATATGTATTTTGTAGGGAATAAAATTTGCAAAAATAAGGAAGTAAAAACAGATATACTTGGTTAAATGTTTTTCTGAACCATGTTGCCTTGACCCCTTGTTTATAAATGCAACTTTTCCTTTTGTAGGCATGTTTTTGTATATTACTTTTGAATGTTGCAGGAGGTTGCATTGTTGACTGATGGAAGGTTTTCTGGAGGTTCACATGGATATGTTGTTGGCCACGTATGCCCTGAGGCACAGGTATTACTTTACTAAAATTAAGTTGTGAAGTGTTTTTCTTAAATCTTATGAGGTTTATAATTTTCCCTCTATTTTTTTGGTGTGTTATATCTTGTCACTTGGCTAGTGTATGATTAATAGGGCTTCCCTGAGGCCAAGTAAAGGGCTATTTGAGAATAGGCTGCAAGGCAAATTCCTTGATGAGAAATACTACAAGCATATTAACACCTAACGTAAACCCCCGTTTTAGATAAAACAAGAAGGGCCTCTTTGTGCGTCCCATGAATTTGAATAAAGCTCATTCACAATTTACAAAGCATATTATTGTGTAAATCTTCATCTTAATTAGGTCATTTGGAATCATTGTAGTTATACTAAAAGTAATGCTTAAACGCATCAATTATATCATGGTAAAAGAACCTAGGAATGACCACAAGTGGAGAAACATGATGAACTTTTCCATTTTTCACAATGAACAAATTCAAGTTGATTTATTTCCATATTGAAATGCTTTGCAAATTATGAACTATTCCATCCAAATAAATCCTTACGCAAAAAGGCCCAAGGTAGGATTAGGAAGAGCGGTGTCCACGTTGAGGGCAATTATGCTCTAGTTTGTTTAATTAGCACTTGGAATAATTTCAAGATCCAACTCAGGGAAATTTTAATTCTGAATATAAATCGCGTAAAAAAAATTTTATTCTTGAAAAATGTTATAACCTTTTACTGTTTTTAGAAGAGTGTTGCTCAAAATGTTCTCAGGAAGGTGGCCCAATTGGTCTTATCGAGAATGGAGACATCATCATCATAGATATTCGGAAGAAAAGAATGGACGTTCAGTTAACAGATGGAGAGTTGGAGGAACGAAGAAAGAAATGGACCGCCCCTCCATATAAAGCTGACCGAGGAGTTCTGTACAAGGTATGTAAGAAAGACTTGAAAAATTGCGTGTTAAGAGTTTGGTATCTTTATTCAAAATATATTTTTCTGTTTTCCAGTACATCAAGAGCGTGCAATCGGCTTCGAACGGATGTGTGACTGATGAGTAGAAGTCATAGGCATTGTTAGAAAGGTATAGAGTAATTTCGGAGGCCGAATTTATTTCACGTTAGCTCCTTGGCGGCTCTCTTTAGGTTGTCAATTTTCGGCCTTTGTGCCATTTTTTCTTTTCTCCCTGAGTAGTTTTGGTTGGGACTATTAATGAACTTCATTTTTCCTTTCTATTTTGTATTTTCTGTATACAATTATTTTAGTTCATTGCTTTTAAAAGTTGATTTGATTGTACATTATCTGAGCAAGTTCCCACTGAAGAAAATTCAAAGACTTATTGCCCTCAACTTGGATGACTGACAAAGAGCTTGTTGGGTTTGTTGGAACTTAAAATTAAGTAATGAATTAGTATTACAGATTTGGAGGGGAAAAAAATTGATTGTTTTGTAAATTGGAAGTGTTTGGGTTAGCTTGAAATTTCAGCTTAAAAATTAAGTTGAAAAAAGTAGATTGTTTTTTCAAATAATTACTTTTTTCACTTTTAATTTGTTAAAAGACAAAAAATGGCTTCCATGCCTTAAAATGTTAACGATGTTGAAAATTATATCAGTTAACTCAAACACCAAATAACTTAATATTTCATCACTTAAAAAACGATTATTTAATATTTTATCACTTAAAAAACAATCACTTAGTATTTTAGCTAACTCAAACAGGCTCTAAATCATGAGAATACTACACGAATTTGTCAAAAAATTGTTAATCAAGTAACATATATGTCATCCTAGTTTACCTTTTCAGTATATGAGTTAGTTCAAAATGGCACCAAAATTTTGTAACTATTTTATATTTATATATATATGTACATATATATATATATATATATATAAATTTAATACAAAATCTGGTTGAATGGAAAACGTCAGTTTGAAAGGGCATTTTGTTAAGCTGTGTATTCCGTCAGGATCGTCACCAATTGTGAAGCTGCATACATGCAACCCTAGTAAGCCTTTATTTATTTATTCTTTATTTTTATAATTCGAAGTGTGATGAGGGTTTATTGTATCTGTTAGGGGTGTTCACGGTCGGTTTTTCTCGGTTTTTCCACATAAAAAAACCGACCAATAGCCTGGGTTCGGTCGGTTCGGTCGGGTTTTGGGGTGTTTCGGTCGGTCGGTTCGGTTTTCTTCTTGAACTCTAAGTTTGAAAACCGACCGAATGCCCTCGGTTTGGTCGGTCGGTTTCGGTCTCGGTTTTTCTTGTACACCCCTAGTATCTGTCAATCTATGAACCCAAAAAAAGAAAGGGAAAATTGGTGAAAAGGGTATTAAAAGGAGTTTTATTGGAATTAAAAACAATTTAAAATACACATTGAATAGAAGTCCTGCCAGAAAAAGACAAAAGAATTAAATTAAAAAAAACCGCATCTACTCTTGCGCCACACGCACACATGCGCAGGATTCGCGCCTCACGCGCATGGCTTCCCCAAAAGACTGCTCACATGGTGTGAGTATTGTACCATATACTTTTCAATTTCGAAAAAATGTTTTTAAACTTTAAACCTCCATAACTTTTGTTCTACAACTCCATTTTTTGTAAATTTTATACCGTTGGAATCGTGTCGACGAGATCTACAAAACTAGTACCATTGTTGATATGTTTTGAGCAATTTTTTTTTTTTTAAGTTTTTACGTAAATGAATATTAAGTGAAATTTCACTGAATATATAAAATGTTAAGACATTTCTTAGTTTAGTTTGTACCTTGATTTGTTTAGTAAACCTCCAATCATAAAGATAGACCATCAGAGCCTAAAGTATTTACTAGAACAAAGAATATCCAGTGTTCTACAACAAAAATGGGTCACTAAGCTGCTTGGCCTGGATTATGAAATTCAATACAAAAAGGAGGTAGAGAATAGAGTTGCAGATGCTCTCTCAAGAATGTATGATAATGAAGACACTGAAGCAGCACAACTTCAAGCTATTTCACCTATTCATAGATACTTATCAAGGTGATTCAAGTGCTCAACATATTATAGCTCAGCTATTGATAGCCCTATAAGGTAATTCAGACTACTCCTACACTGGAGGACTCCTGAGATATCAAGGCAAGTTATATGTGGGTAACCAGGGTTCTCTTAAGCGACAAATCCTACAAGAGGTGCATAATTCTGCAATTGGTGGTCATTCAGGCCAATTGGGTACTTATAAGAGGGTCAGCAACTACTTTTACTGGCCTAAGTTTACTACATAAATGTTAAGTGAATTTTCACTTAATATTTCAATCTCCATAAATATTAAGTGATCATAACATCTGATGGTCGAGTTCAAGTTTACTACATAAATATTAAGTGCATAACTAGTTCAACCTCCATAAATTTTAAGTGAAATTTCACTTAATATTTCATGTACTCAGTGAAATTTCACTTATTATTCATATATGTAAAACTTGAATTTTTTTTACATATATGAATGATTTCACTTAATAAGTGAAATTTCACTTATTTCATTTATGTAAAAATTGAACTTAGGGCTTTTTGGGAGGAGCTTTTAAAACTCTAGAATGGAGCTTTTAAAAGCTCAAGGTTGCCTTTTGGCTTCATGATGTTTTTTTGAAGAGTAATGTGCTACTTGTACAAAATTATCAAACAACTTAAAAAAAATTTCATTAGCTACTTTTAAAAACCGTTTGGGGGCCAAACTAGGCCCTAATCTATACTTAAAGCATTTGCGGCCCCGCTTAATTTGCCCCTTTTTAAACTAAGAAATCTTACAATAGAGAAAACTTCAACCTTTATAAATATTAAGTGAAATTTCACTTAATATTTCATGTAGTTAGTGAAAATTTACTTATTAAGTGAAAATTTTCACTTATTATTCATATATGTAAAATTTTGAATTTTTTTTTTTTGCTCAAAATATATCAACAATGGTACTAGTTTTGTAGATCTCGTCGACACGATTCCAATGGTATAAAATTTGGGAAAAATGGAATTGTAGATCAAAAGTTATGGAGGTTTTAAGTTTAAAAATATTTTTTGAAATTAGAAATTATACGGTACAATACTCACACCATGTGAGTGGGTTGGGAGGCAATTAACGCACATTAGCGCGCGTGTTGGGCGGAGGGGAAAAATTTGGGCGCGCTGGGCACGCTTTGGTGGCGTTTGACTTGACTATTTTTACAATTCTTTTAAGGGTAGATTGGTATGATGAAAAGAGTAAAATGGATTTGAAAAGTGATGTTTTAATATTGTGGATGTAGGTTAAAAATGGGCCTGAGCTTTTGTCCTTAATGAGTTTGTTGTTAATGGACTGTCTTTTAATCCAATTATGCCCAACTTTAAGGACCTTAAGCCAAGCCTCCCAAAAAGAAAAAGAAAAAGGGTAATATTTGGGGTACAAACTATCACACCCCAACCCACTCCAATGGATTAGGACACGTGTAACAAGGCGATACACACCCAAAATACACTAATTAGGAACAAAAAATATGAATTAAACCACCTTTAAGAGCTTTGTTGTGACAAAAATAAACCCAAGGACAAAATGGTCATTAATAAGTATATCAAATTTTTATACCAAAAGATAGGTCTTTGAGTCCCGGTTCCAACAAAAAAAAATGGTGCACGAATCCGTATTTTCTAGAGAGAGATGCATGTTTCCGTAAAAGAGGACGGCTGCTGGAAACAAGGGCGGATCGATCCGCCCACAAAATCCAGATCGATCCGAATTGGTATTTTTCTAGCAAAATGCCCCTCCAGAACCCCGGATCGATCCACCCGTACCCGGCACCCTTTGTACCCGGATCGATTCAGGTTCCTACAGAATGGTTCCTGCTGCTAAATTCTGCTGCACGAAGTTTTAAAACATGCCAAAACATAACCAACACTCATGTGAACTTCACAAAACTTTGGGAAATCATTTCAAACCTATTCCCAAACATTTTCAAACATAAACCAAGCATGTTTCACATACCCACAACTAAAATTTGATCAAATTCATTCATGAACTCAACTCTTTTTGAACCAAAACAAGATTTAGTAAACTCAACACTTATCAAACTAGTATTTTACAAAGCCAAAACGGAAATAAACTCAACCTACATTTGACATAATATACACAAATAGAACTTGTCCAAAACACTTTCGACACAATCCGGCTTGTCGATATAGTTCAACCTAACAACTACCACATATTTAACCAAACATAGGAATTTATACAAGACTTTCTCAAGTTCAACCCCAAACCACCAAAATACAAGTTAAAGGTTACAAACTCATGAACATACCCCAACGTTCTAACATTGTCATTTGTGAGCTACAATTTACAACATTTTACAATTTTAAAATAAGTTCATAAGCTCAAGATCCAAATCTCCCCCATCTCTTTCATCTCTCCCATCTCTCCCATCATTTCCTCTCCGAGTATTGCTCTGTACCTGCGGTGGTTGTTATTTACCATAACAGAAAAGAAAAACAGTTTTCTTAAGCATTACATTTAGTGAGCATTCTAACATGATTGTATGTTTAACATATGCAATGCTACAATTCATACATAAGACGTAACCGTCATCACCGAGTCACCGGTTATATGGTTCATTCAGACCCGAAGACCTTTCTTGGACCCGTGGCCACTTCTATTCCTTGGACTTCCGTATTATCGGATTCTTCCTCTACACCACCCTTATTACTCCCAACAATGAACCATTTCCCCGGTACTCATTGACTACCACATAGACATATAAGCACATAAACACATATTCATGTATCAATATATAATTTTCATAGAATTGACATGGAATTCACATGATTAACATCTTTATAATTCCTAATCAAGAATTATCATCTCTAACATCACATATAGCTTTGAACCCATTAAACACAATCATTTGGTTTGTATAGAAAACTCACCTTAAGCAAGATTATACCCAAATTCAAGCTATAGAAGTGCTGAATTTCTCCAATTAGAGCTCAATTTCAACACCAAAATGAATCCTACAAGAATTCGGTAGACGACGTCTCACCGTTAAGTATGAACTACCAAAATCCAGCAATTTAAACGTAAATTAAGGGTATAGAAATGTTCGTCTCACCTCCACGAGTCCAAAAATGGCTTCGATTCGTGAATCCGACGAATGGCGGCGATGGAACGGTGAGATTACGACGTCGATGACGGTTTCTCCGAGCTCTCTTCCTCTTTTTCTTTTAATTTCTGTGAATTTTGAGAGTGCTATACACTCATTTGACACCTATACTCATACATGGAATGAGTTGTCAAAATTTTCCTTTATTTCCATTTACATCCCCGGAACTTTCTAAGTTCTTATTATGAAATCCCTCAAACATTCCATTAACTACCCAATTATCCAATGGGTGTTTGTCTAAGTTTCGTATGGATCCCAACGCGGGTCCCACATACTTTGTGAAATTGCTATCGCACCTACTAATTTTAAATCTTTTTCATTTATACCCTTATATGAGTATCCAACATAAAACCAATTGCTAACACATATATCTACATATAATATGGAAGCATTTTAAACAAATACTCATGTAATCATATAAATGCATTTAATCATTTAAAATGCAAATTACCAATTTACCCTTCGCTGGGTTTCATTTCAATACCTGTCCCACCTCACTGGGGACTTTTTCAACTAGTGTCCCTCTTTGAACACTTTTTACATGGGCGAGTCCAAGCCTCCCCTTAATCCATTTTATACACTAATTATATTAATTAATGCATATAAAAATAATAATTATAATTACCCATTTTTTCCCGGGTACGGGTGTTACACAAACAAATCCCAAAAACACTTACATCCACAGTCTATCTCTCTCCTGGGTGGCACAGTGGGGTCTGGATAATTTCAATCATCTCCACAATACCACCCAGGAGAGAGATAGACTGTGGATGTAAGTATTTGTGAGATTTGTTTGTGCCTCTAGCATTATTGAAAGAAAATGTGATGACTTAAGTTCGAAATTGTCCCCACGTACTCATCACATGCTTGGTTCATTTCCTTCTAAAACTCCAATATTCATTATGTTTCATCCTTCCTAATTTAAATCTCAAAATTGGCTCTCAATTGCTTTAACAGTTGTACCATATATTGTTATAGTGGTACTCACTTCATGTGGTACATATGTTAAAGCATTTGAAAACCAAATTTAAGATTTATGTTTGGGTGAAACTCAATTCGGTATGAGTTTAGTTCTAGGATTGGAGAGGTTTTGTTGAACCAAAAATTTAAATTTAATAGGAAATGCTTGGGAGATGTGGGAGCATCTTGGCTTACAAAAGTTTTTAATAGAATTTTAATGACTAGAAAAATGCCTGACTAGTGGAGGAAGAGCATTCTAGTGCCTATATATAAAAATAAAGGAGATGCACAATAATGCAACTATAGAGATATTAAGTTGATGAGCCATACTATGAAGCTGTGGGAGAGAGTGATGGAGCATCGCTTAAGAGGTGCAACGTCAGTGTCAGAAAATCAGTTTGAATTTATGCCTAGGAGATCAACTATGGAAGCAATTTATTTACTTAGGAGACTAATGGAAAAACATTGAGAGAAGAAAAAAGATCTACATATGGTTTTTATTGATTTAGAGAAAGCTTATGATAGGGGTGCCTAGAGATTTAATTTGGTGAGTGTTAGGAAAGAAGGGAGTGACTAAGGGTTATATTTGACGTGGTGAAGATATGTATGATGAAGCGGTTACTACAATTAGATCACCGCTCGGAGAAACAAGCGAATTCTCAATTACCGTAGGCTTGCACCAAGGGTCGGCCTTGAGCCCTTATTTATTCGCCTTAATTGTGGATGAATTGCCTAGACACATTCAAGATGAAGTCCCATAGTGTATGTTATTCACAGATGATATTGTCTTGGTTGATGAGACTAAAATGGGACTTAATACTAAACTGGAAGCTTCGAGAGAAGCACTGGAGACTAAGGGGCTAAAGATAAACAGAATACATGGAATGCAGTTTTAGCAATAGGGGAAGTAGAGACGACGAAGCAGTGAAGATCGAAGATCAGGAGATCCCAAAGAGGGAACACTTTCGCTATCTAGGATCAATGATCAGTAGAGATTGAGAGATTGATGATGACGTGATCTATAGAATTAAAGTAGGCTAGCTTAAGTGGTGGTGTGCTTCCGGAGTATTATGTGACCGGAGAATACCAACAAAATTGAAAGGAAAATTTTACAGGACAGTATGGGGCTAGCTATGCTCTATGGGACAGAGTGTTGGGCAACTAAGAAACAACACATTAACAAAGTGAGCGTAGCTTAGATGAGGATGCTAAGATGGATGTGTGGTAAGACTAGGAAAGAGATAATTAGAAATGAGTATATTCGAGAGACTGTAGGAGTGGCACAGATTGAGGATAAGTTGAGGGAGAATAGACTTAGATGGTTCGGCCATGTGCAACGAAGACCTGTGGATGCACCTGTGCGAAAGAGTGATAATATCGTAGTGCCTAAAATGGTTAGAGGGAGAGGCAGATCTAGACTGACCTGGGAGTATGTAGTGCAACAAGATATGAATATATAATTTAAATGAGCATATAGCTTTTGATCGTGCAGAATGGAGAAAAAATAATTTATACGACCGACCCCAATTGATTGGGACACAAGGCCTGGTTTGGTCTGATTTGGACTAGTTTGGTTCTAAGATTGGAGAGGCAATTGCGTTAATTAAAGGAAAAGGTTAAGCACATGGTTTTGTGTACCTAAACTTTTCACCTGTTGATGTGTCGTGACAGTTTTGAAATTAATTCAAATTTATTTGGTAACTGATGAATAATTTTAAAAATCCACATCAGTAGTTGTATTATTTAGGTGTACCTAGCATTACACTTAATTAAAATGGCAGAAATTTACCTAAAATATATATATATATATATATGTAAGGGACTTTTTTTTAGGGTTAAATACATTTAACCCCCTTGTGGTTAGACCAATTTTTTACTTTACCTTATGTGGTTTAAAAGTGGACACTTAACCCTTTATGGTTTTGGATTAAAGTGAAACTATTAAATTTTTTTTTCTCAAAATAGCCCCACATGAGGATTTCTAGCGCATTTAGGAGAGTTTCAGTGTCAAAATTAATTCTACATAGACAGTTAATCTCAATTAGCACCCATAACTTGTTAAGTATTAAAAGTTAGCCCTAAATAAGTGCGTTAATGACAATATTATCTCCAAATAGGGAGTTAACTCTAAAATTAACCTCACAAAGAGGGTTTTTTTTGAGTAATGATTCGTGCACATAAAATGTGCACATAAAGATCTAGGCCATTTATTTTGGTTGGTCCCATGTGTGCAGGGATAGATCTCACCAAAATGAATGGCCCAAATCTTTATGTGTACACTTTATGTCCACATACTATTACCCTTGTTTTTTTAATATGGGAGAGGGGGATGAGATTCGACCATCGAACCTATGCATTTGAGGAGACTTATATATCTTTTTGTCACTTGAGCTATGCCAACCTATGCTTTCAAAGGAAGTTAAGTGATTATATTTTTGGCCAATTTTAGAGTTTTCATTAGTTTTGATGCCGTTTCACTTTAGTTCAAAATCACATTGGGGTTAAGTGACCACTTAAATCATATGAGGATAAAGTGAAAATGTGTCTAATCACAGGTGGATAAAATATATTTACCTTTGTTTTTTAAAGGATTGTTTCCTCCCCCAAATAAGACATTATTTGAGAGATAAAATAGTCACAAAAGAAATACTCACAAAAAGATGTGACATTCCATGTGGTATTGAAATTCAGGACACTTAAAACTCCCCACATGAAATGCCACATACAACACATACTTTTGTGAGCATCCATTGCATCTTTGGAGAACAATTTGAAAAATCAAAAGATGCACCAACGCTCCCTATAACCGCGTGCAAAACAATCCCTTTCTCGAATGTACTAAGCTCAAGTTACCATCGATTGCTAATCACGTTCCGAGACTGCGAGTGGGGAAACCACCTCGCACAGGATTAAGAGAGAGAGAGAGAGAGAGAGAGAGAGGAGGTTTAGGGAGGGAGCGAAAGAGAGATTGGCCATGGCTGCCTAGGCACCGTCTTCTTCGTTAAAACCTAAAAAATTCTTCTTCAGGGCTTCACACTCTGTGATCGATTCGAACGCACAGCAAAACCCATCAAAGGTTCAATCTTTCTCATTTATTTTTTCCAAACTTTGTATCCTATTAATCATATTAGGGTTTGCAATCGGTAAAATTTCGAATTTCGTACTTTTCTGATTTAATATATTTACGTTGTTTTACGGTTTCCTATGATTTTTCATTGTATTTTGTCCAAATCCTTGAATTTTAAAGGGGAATACCCTCAAATTTTCTCTCTGTGGTATTCTTCTGACTTCAGTTAGGATGTTTGTAGTATTGAATCATTGATTGGTCATTTTGTTTGATAAAGATTGAAGTCTGCATTTGATTGCTTTTCGGGTATGTTCGATATTTCAACTGGGTTCTTGTATAATTTAGTTTGGGTGTTTCTCTGTGTAGATTTAGTTTAACCAATATGTTAATATATATATATATATATATCTTGTCTGAATTTGGCATCTTCATTTTCTGAGGTAGAGATCAGTATGGTTGTCAAATCGTGAATCCGTTTGCTAAAAATTTTAAATTAAGATTCACTTTTTTAGAAAATAAATAATAATGTGTATTCAGTATATAAATATATATATATATATATATAAATATACGTTTGTATATATAAACAGCGTACGATGCTTAAAATGAACAAAATAACAGTTAACACAAGTATCAAGGCTCAAAATGTTGAATGTGTTTTACTTAAAACTTGAAAGTTCAAAGTTTAAAATTACTACTCATGAATATACTGGATAGTATGGAATCGTGAATGATGTTGGATGTATGAAACTCGACTGGAAACCAATTTTCTGTGTATTTATGTTTCTCACTCCATTGTAATAATCTAGGATAGAAACGTTATAACATTCCTCTATAGTTTATTTTATGCGTCCCCATATGTTTTTGATTTTTCATTTTGTTATTATGTTTCTTGTCTGAATTTGGCATCTACTATTTTCTGAGGTAGATATCTGAATGTTATTAACTTGGGGATCTGACAGTTGTTATTCATTATCATTGTTATCTGGTGATACCTCATTGGTTTAAGAGTTGTTTGCATATTGATGATTTTCGTAATCATTTTCGTCTCTATCTTGACCTTCTCTAATGTTAGGAAAACTACACTAACTCTGCCTCTCCTTGCTTGGCTTTCCAATTGATGGCGGAACATTTATTCTCTCAGCTTTTGCAGCTTCTACTTTCTAATCTATATTCCCAAGTATTATCCCCAATCTTATCCAGTTTTTTCTTCCTTAGATATACAAATCATAGGACTTGATCACTCCCTCTACACGATTAAATTAGTTTTTGCGGGTTTGCCTTAACTTTAGTGGTAGTTGTTTCGACTAAATTTGTTTTTGCGGTTAAACTTAACGTTGGTGCTGGTTGTATTTCTGCGGGACACAAACTGGTCTCATAAGTGTGTATCTTTATTCATGCGTGTTATGACTATTCATTTTACTTTCTGCGATCATGTAGTTGATTATTTCTGTTCCTTATGAAATTTTTGATATGCTTTATTTTCTTTAATTTTCTTTTTCCTTTTCAAAATGATATATCTTTAGGGATTAATTTTTAAATATGATAAGAAAATAAGAACCTTTTTTTATGAATGATTTGGTGGTTGGGGATGTTACTGATTTTATTTATTGGATTAACTGGTTGGAAATTGGAATGTTGGAATCTTGTTGTGCAGAATATGGATTACATGGACATTGATCAGGTAATGGATGTTCCGGATAGTCCTGATAGATTTTCTGCACAGAACATTAACCAAGGGGTTACAAACCCATCTAGGGAAAAGGGTAAGCTGGTCCTTGGTAACAGGAATAACAGAAGTCTGTCCTTTCGACCCCTTGAAAATATGAGTGTTTCTGATGAATCCGAGGGTCACAGTATGCAAGTTTCTGGATTGGGAAATTCATCTTCTTCCAGGAATGGTCATCTATTTAGGAGACTTGTGGGAGAGAAGGCAGGCAAAAACGAGAACAAGCATTCTATTCATTCTCAACATAAAAGAGAAGAGAAGGCTTTGTCTACTTCTCAATCATCTTCTTGCGGAGAAGATAAGGCCCTCCCATGTCGCGCATTCGAAAAATCTCAAGCCGGAGAAATTATGAAAAGATCGTTATCAACCAACGGCTTTCCAAATTCTTCAAAGATATCCAGCAGTGCTGTTAAAGGAAAAGAAAAGATAGATTATACATGTAAAGGTCGTTTGGGTTTTGTTAATGGAAAAGGAAGTGATTTTATTGGTGATTCTCATCATAAAGCTGGAAATATGACTCTTAATTCTATGACCTCTTCTCGAGTCAGTGGGCAAAAGAGATTGGTGCGGAATGGATGTATATCTCCGCATAACATAGCAAAGGCCAAACACACAGCTGAAAACCATAATTCTCTTTCTGTAGATGCTGTACAGAATGATGTTGGGACTGTGGCATCTGATGGTCCGGATAGTGTTGATATTAGAGATTTGGTTGCTGAAGAGCATGGTTATATTGGAGCAAAAGGGAAAGGGGTTTTAACTCGTCCTTTTTCGTCAAAAGAGCCTGATACAAAAACCATCGATTTGTCTAGCAGGTATATTTCATTTAATTGTGTTGTTGACTTTCCTTATTGTCTTTACTTATGAAAGGGATTTTCAGCTTGGGTACCTTTTAGTTCAATAGTTTTTCTGATATTTTTTGCACTAGTTGGTCCATTCTTAATGTAAATCTTGTATTTTCCTTTTCATTTATGAATCTTGATCCGTCTTTCCAACTCGAACAAGGAAAAAAAAATCATTTTCTTTTTCCCGAGTGTGTATTGATTCCTTTCCAAATTTGTTGCATTTTTACTGAATGTGTATAGATTTCTTTCCTGTATGTGTATTGCTCTTTCGATTAAGATTTTTTTTATTTTATTCCAAGGGTAGATTAGTTATTTCACATGCAATAATAACTGGTTAGAGTTCCATCCTCTGTTATCAGAATCTTATGATTCGATTCGGTGCACTACCTAAGAGATTTGAATCGGTATGTCGAATATGTATACTGAAGTAATTGCAGGTAAATCTTAAGATTCAGATCCGAGATTCTGAATCACATGAATCTTATGATTCTCACGGATTTAAAAGCTTTATTTATTTATTTATTTCCCTCCATTTCGTCTGTTTTTTTTTTTTTCCAAAAAAAAGAAAGAAAGAAAGAAATATTCCTAACCCTCTTTTACTTCACTTTGGATTTGTTTAAAAAAGTCCCAACCATTTTTCTTCCACACTTTTATTTTTTATCTTTTCTTTCTAAATATTCTGGGCTTCTCTTTCAAAAGAAGAACATTTTGAAATATCATTCTCTACAAGAGTCCAACTTGAATTATTTTTTTTTACTTACAAGAGGAAGTTATAAGAGGGATCTATTAAGACTTTGTATTATTTATGAGGTTGGATTTTGGTGAAAGAAGGTGATTCGGTGTTCTGGCATTTGTACAAGTTTGGGTTCTTATTTTGGTATTTTGATGCTTTTCAATTTGTCACCGTATCTTACGATTCACGATTTGATTCGATTCGATTCGATTTACGATTTGCGAAAAAGGCATTTCGATTCACGATACGAATCCCGATTGACATTGATGGTTCCATCTCTGATAGGGGAGGCCAGTGTAATTTTCAAAAAGACGAGTGATGTCCCTATTTCTTTGACCTACATCAGGGAAGGTCATTTAATTTGGTCTTTATTGATTTATTTGAATTTTAGGATATGGCCGACAAATAAACAAAGGTTAGAAAATAGGGTAGTTGGAAAGCAAACTGTCTGCTACTCCTCTTATCGAGATGGCTTTATTTATATGCAGGAGCTCAATAACTGGAAATGGAAAGTCCAACAGAATTGGTGATTCCAGTAGAGATGCAGTCAGATGCTTTGAAGGATTTGGTGGTTGGATAAGTACACGTAATCGTACAAAGAAACTCGACATCCCATTATCCGATGAGGATTCACATCTCTCTACACGAAAGGATGACACATCCCAGGCTATGCCTCAGTTGGGGCGAGTAAACGAGCCTCTACATGTGGCAGATGCACTTATTAAAAGACAGAAGCAGGGATCCTCTGTGGATAATCCCGTCGAATGTTCTACTCCGTCCTTTGATTACTCTGGAATTGTAGTTTGTGACTCATCTGGGGAATCATCTAGTTCAAGATTAATTAGAAACCAGAGGCGTCTACGTTTGGACACTTCACATCCAGTTATTGAAATTGATGAATTTTCCCCTGAAACTAGACCCAGAGTCTCCGACAATATAGGCTTCTCTAGTAATGATGATTTAGATGCTAGGGTGAGACAACTAGAAGCGGATGAGATGTTGGCTCGTGAACTCCAGGAACAATTATATAATGATGTGCCAGGGGTTGGAGTGGGAGTTGGCGAGGTTTGTTACCTCCTTACTTAAGAATAAATTCTTCTACAAACTTCGTAATTTTTAGAATGTATTACCAATTTACCAGCCTCTTGACTTAATGTTTTTTACATTTCAACAGATTGATGCACAAGTTGCATTCTCATTGCAGAATGAGGAGAATTCACATCATGCTTTTTCTGGTGGAAGTCACAGTGTATCGCATCCTGTAAGTGGGCCCTTATATGTTTCATGAGTCATTTTAAATATCATATCTACATCAGTATTACGAACAATATATGTGACGTACGTATTCAGAAAAAGATCATAGCCAACGGCATTTAAAAAAACTAGATATTTAATGCTACTATTCAGAAAGAGTAATAGTAATTATTCAGAAATGAAATTGATAAAACATTAAAATTTAAAACTATTTATCTAGTATTAAACCTTGGATGTTGATTCTTAGGTTATAGTAGGTATGTCTACTGTTCAAGTGCTTATGGAGAAACATTCTCGTTTGTATGAGTTAATATTTCTTCTCTCTTTCTTCCCTTTTCAACCAAGCATAAAGATGCCTGGTGTGGTTTTGAGTGGTTGGTCATTCATGCCAGAGGTATTGCTGGATGTTGACTAACTGGCCATCATCTACATGTTGTAACCAAAAACAATTTCATCTGTGGAGTATTCCAAGCTCAGGGGCGGATCTAGAAATTTCATGTTTTGTTTGTGTGTGTGTGTGTGTGTGTGGGGGGGGGGGGGGGGGGGGGGGGGGGGGGTTGTGGTGGGGGGGTGGTTAATGTGGTGGGAGAGGGGGCTTGGGGGTGATGAGTGTACGGGGTTCGGGGCAACTCCTCCGCCTGGAAGGCGATTTATTTTGGGGGTCTATTTATGCATTTCATGCAGATGATATAAGATAATGCCATAAATATTAATACAAAAACTCAAGAAATCTTCACCCATTGTATGATACAAATATCAAAGTTACAAAACTTTGGGACCTTTTACTACCCATATGAAATTGTACTCCAGCTAACAAATGGCACTTAAAAATAACTACCAATGCCATTTTTTATTATCAAATGGCATATAAGAAAAGTTAATACTGATTGGCACCAAAGGTACAACAAAATGATACCTTATTATTTCAAATTGAGACCAAGAAATTGAATGTATCATACTTGGATGTATTGTAGAGTTTTTCAAAAACTCAAAAACTAAGAAAATAGGAAGTTTCTACATTTGGGGGGGGGGCCCTCAATAGATCCGCCCCTGTCCGTGCTCAAGATAATAAGTAAATATTTACAATTTTAGCAACAACAACAACAAAAAAAAAAAAAAGGAAAAAAAAAGGAGTAAATATTTACAAGTTTTCAATTATCTTGGATTTTTTAAGTTCAGTAGTCTAGCGTACTCTGTGAACATTCAAATGTGAAGATGCATCTTCTAATTCACATTTATGTTTGATAGCCATTTAGGAAGAAAAAAATTAGGGTTAATTACACAGTCCTCCCCTCTATATTGCAAAATTATACAGACCTCCCTTGAGGTTTGGATTTGCATTACACACACCTCTCCTCTAGATTGGAAATTTTACAGAGACCTCCCTTCTTAATTTGCTAATATCGAAAATGCCCATAGTTATAAAAAAAAACCCTCTCTCTCTCTCTCTACTGTATATACATAATACATATATACATGCATACATATATACACACCATATATAAGGACCATGCATATATACATACATACATACATATTTGTATACATATAACCATTGAATACATATATATTTATGTACACATAGATATACTTGTATACATCTTTGAGGTGGTTTGGTATTTTGGGTTTAGATCTTAGGTTTTTGGAACAAATTGATTTTGGGTTTAAAGCTTAGGAACAAATTAGTTTTTGGAATAAATTGATTTTGGGTTTAAATCGTAGGAACAAATTAGTTTTTGGAACTAATTGATTTTGGATTTAAATTTTTTATTTTTTTTTTGGAACAAATTCATATATATATATATATATATGTAGAGTAAGGCTCCAGTGCGCACTGGGTGAACGCACTGGGCTTTTAAGCCTAAAAAAACCGCGGGGAGCTCCACTGACCATGCCCCGTCCTGTCGCCCCGCTGATCCGCGGTTTTTTTAGGTTTAAAAACCCAGTGTGTTCACCCAGTGCGCTTACCTAGTGCGCATTGGAGCCGGACTCTATATATGTATGTACATATATTATGTATGCACTTATATATCTATATCTATATATATACACACAGTAGAGAGAGGAGAGAGAGAAAGAGAGGTGTGTGTGTAATTTAGTAAAATAGTAAACAAAGTAAGGGTAAAATAGTAAATTCACGCTAGAGGGGAGGTCTGTGTAATTTTGCAATATAGAGGGGAGGTCCGTGTAATTT
This sequence comes from Hydrangea macrophylla, assembly GCA_033977485.1. Taxonomy (NCBI): domain Eukaryota; kingdom Viridiplantae; phylum Streptophyta; class Magnoliopsida; order Cornales; family Hydrangeaceae; genus Hydrangea; species Hydrangea macrophylla. Next base: position 156,448,590 of record CM066991.1, read on the forward strand.
CGCCAAACCTCAAGGGAGGTCCGTGTAATTAACCCAAAAATTATTTACATCTGATTGGGTGCAAGTTCAAAATTTCTTTCTTTTTCCGTTTCTGTTTATTTTATCTTAATTATGGTAAAAACTATACCTAGAATATGTAGCAAGGTTACCGTTTTGTGATAAGCTTCCTTTTTTCCTTTTAAATTTTTGGAAGACGTTTCTTTCTCTCTCCTACCTGGTGACCTCCTGCGATGTTTTTCTTAGGCGGCCTTGGTGATGGGAAAATGTTTTCTTCATCAATCCAGTTGCCGCCTTTGAATCTAGTGGAACAAAGCAAACAAGGATGGTGAACAGAGAAAGTAAAGGAAAAGTGATTTGTAGGCTTGAAACTTCATCTTTGTAGTGGTGCCCCACTTTTTTCTGATACTACTCAATCTGCCGTGCACTTATCGGTCAACAGTGGAATACTATTGAGAACAGGTGTGCCAGCTAGCATGTATAGAAGGATGAGTAGTGGCGCAAATGAAAGTTCTTGAAAGATCTAAGAAGTGTGGGGCAGACATATTATATAGACAATAAAAGATAACATATTTAAAATCTTTTCCTTAATAGTTTTTTGTTTATTAATTTTGTTAATATGGATTAGTTTTCAACTTTATCCCGGATATTTTGTAAGGTAAGTTAGTTTTTATTATTTGTTCTTCTTTTTTTTTTTTTGGCAGAGGGGCTCGTCAGTATCAAATTTATATAGACAGTCACTATCGCGGTCTTCTCATAACCCTTCAACTCGGAGAGGTACTCGGGCTCGAGTTCCTACCTCTACTAGAATGGCACGGTTGAGGAGTCGTCCTCCCAGCACCCCGCGCGTGTTATCATCTGGGCAACCTCTGTTTCCTTCAAACATGGATGTGGACATGGTATTGGCTTATATCTATTCTTATTGTTGCTGTGATAGTAGAGTTTCGTTTTTTTTTTTTTTTTTTTTTTTGTGTGTGTGTGTGTGTGTGGGGGTGGGTTTCTTCTTGGATTTCTTAACTATAGAGATATTAAGTTGATGTTACTGTTTCGTGAAAATGTTTTTCTGTCATTGTTGATTTGTTGTTCTATATAAAAATCTGTAAATACTTTTGTGGTATTATCGTTTTACAAGATCAAATGCTCTCATTTATTTCATTTCTAGCTTGTGTTTTTTTCATACAAATTACCATAGTTAAATTGGGTTGGATAGTACGATTTGCCAACTTTGTTTTTTACAATCCAGCATCTCTTTATTATTTTGCTGTGGACCTGTGGTAGTATGTGCTTTTCCTCTTTGCATCCCTAAGGCTATCAATTTTGTTTATTTGCGTAATTTCTGTTTTGAAATATGAGGTTGTTTAAATTTAAAGCCTTTTGAAGTTGGAAGTAGCTAAGTTTTTATTTTTTTATTTTTTTATTTTTTATCCCCCCTCCCCCCTTAAAAATAGAAAAGAAAAGAAGAAATAGGGTTGTTTTTGAATGCATAACCAGAGCGTCTGAATGGATGTTTTTTAAAAGGAGTTTTTTTTTTAATCAAGGACTTTGCTTTTAAGTTGAAGGTTATCACCGACGCTCTTAAAAGGTTAACTGTATTTAGAAGCAGTGGTTGGCAATTTTGGCATGCTCATCTGTCATTCCTCTAATCTCGAGGGCTCTGACTCTATGAGCTGATATTAAACTGCTGCTGGTTAGTTTCTCCAGCTATTTCTTGCTATAATAATTCACTCTGATTTCCAATTCTTTAGGTGCTAGGCAACAGAAAGTATTTGTATTTGAAAGTTCAGGCCTCGTACAAAGATCAAGTGTGTTAACTTATTATCAAATCGGTGTTTTCTTATTCATCAGTCCAAATTTCTGTCATTTTTCTTTAACCATTATACTATTCAAGTGGTAGGGGTGTGTGTGTGTGTGTAAGTGTGTGCATGCGTTATTCCAAAAAAGATTGATGCCTTCTGTTTCTTACTTTGTAATGCAGAGAATTCATATACTTGAAGCATTAGAGGCCTTTAGTGATATGGGAGTGGCTGGAAACTTCCTTCAAGGGCAGCCTGATTTCAATGAGTAAGATACATATATATCAGACCTTTGGCATATGTATAATGTATGCTATACTGTTTTATGGTGGGTTCTGTATGGATATTTAGGCTTGCTTTGGTTCTTGGATTTAGAAAGTGGAAAGAGAAAGGAAGACAAGAAGGAAAACTAGTTCCCTTGTTTCTTCCTCAATGCCTAAATGACATTATAAAATTGAAATTGTTGAAAATATAATTATAACTTAAGAGTAAAGGAAGGGAAGTCGCTCACAAAATGCAAGATTCCTTTTTTATTTCTCCCTGTATTTTCTTTTCCTTCTTAATGTTCTCACTATTTTCCTTACTAACCAAGCAAAGAAAAATGTTTTCTTTAGTGTTTTCCTTTCTTTTCCCTCACTAAATCCATGAACCTAATAGAGCCGTAGGTGCCTTTGCAGAAATAGAAAGCGAGATCGTCTTTGCAGTGTATGAATTTTTATCCCAGGAGGTTGTTTGAAAAGACACGTGAGACCTTGTGTTTCTCCTCAAAATGCGGGTCTGAGGTCACGACTTTGTAGGTCTAAGGCTTCTCCTTTATTAGCCAATTCTTTGGTTGAAAATTTGGTTCGAGATAATACCTAATTAATCAATTTCTCATAGTAAGGTTAATCCTTTCTTTTTTTCTTCTTCCTTTGATAACTTGCACCGCAAGGGTTAATAACCTCAATTTGGGATTCAGAAATTATTCAGTTCTCACTTATTTGTCAAAAAATTACAATTTGTGTATAAAATTGAATTTTTAATCTAAGATAGAAATGTACAAAAAATAAAAATTAGAACATGAGATCTTGTTTTACAAAGTGTTGGGAAGAATTTGAGAAATTTGGAGTGTTTTTTTTTCCTCTGAAAATTATTTGTGACGCTCAGGATTTTTGGACGTGTAAACAAATTTGGTAATACAACAGCCATATGGGATTGTTATGTTTGATGAAATCGGCTACATTTGAAATAGAAGAAAAGTTATTTTCAGCATCATAATTTTTTCCCTTGTGTTTTCTTTTCTCGTCCGTGATCAGAAACGATTATGAAATGTTACTGGCTCTGGATGAAAACAATCACCATGTGGGTGCGTCTCGTCATCAGATAAATGGGTTACCACAGTCAATAGTTCAGGTAATAAAAACAAACGTGCAAAACTACTGCTTTCTTGGAGTATATAAGATGCTCTGCAGTTGGTTGGATCACTTGTTATAGAGTTTTTTTTTTGGTTTGTTCTCGTGTTTATGCAGACTGATAATTTTGAAGAAACTTGTGCAATTTGTCTTGAAACTCCAAACATGGGAGACACTATACGGCATCTCCCTTGCTTGCATAAATTTCACAAAGATGTAAGAATTTTCATCTTTGCTAGTTTTTTTTAAGTGTGTATATATATACAAAAATATTTCGATTGTTATATTTTGTTTCTCTTCAAAAGAATCCACCTAACATCTATAACACATTCTACCTATTCTCACAGTGCATTGATCAATGGCTCGGTAGAAGCACATCATGCCCAGTTTGCAAGTCATCCATTACTTGATTTGCAGTAGGCAAATATTTATGGGCTTCATGTCACAATGGTGCACCTAATGAGGGCAAACCTGCAAGCAATCTGATTTTGGGTGTCGAGGTATATCATAAATGTGTCATTCACTACCTCGAATTTTTTTTTTGTAATTGTAGATTTGAACTTGATGTGGACTTACCTTGTTTAGATGTTCTACATTTGATTTTTGGGAGGAAATCAATATTTACTTTAATCCATAGTATGGTCATGGAAATTTTGCGGTATAGTTCATGAATCTATTTATTGTCATGACGAGGTAGCTTGTTGCTTAGCATTGAATGCCCTTGTGTTTGTTTGGTGTGCCTTTTGTGATATGAGAACGCCGTTAAGCATCACTCACGGTCAAATTTCGGTTTCATTCCTGTGATCAGCCGTCGATTTGAATTTTTTGTCTAATAATCCAGTACAGTCAATGACTCAAGTGGTGTCGCTTTACTCAGTTACTGTGTTTTAGTTATAACACCGTCAACAAATGCACCAATCTTTTTAGATGCTGCATTTCACCACTTTTTGGTGTGTGATTATCGAACGGTTGTTAACACTAATTTTCCATTTCTCTCACCCCTGTATATATATAAAACAACAATGCAAGGTGCACTAACAAATTTTACTCACACTCACACTCACACTCAATCTCTCCAAGTGGAACAATGGGTGTGAATGTTAGTGAGATTTTTTAGTACCCCAAATATTACACTAAATAAAATATTTAAAGATATAATGTGCGTGTGTGTCCGAACATGTTGTATTTGGTTTAGGAGTAAAGATTGGGACACACCCAAAGACACAACTTTTGGGACACAATCCAAGAGAGGTGTTCTTCGGTCAAGTTGCTTCAGTGTGGTTCGTCAGGTTCCCCTCACATGAACAGTAAAAATAGTGTAAAATTACGATTTTATCCAGACTGTTTTTACTGTTCATGTGAGAGGAACCTAACCAACCACACTGAAACAACTTGACTGAAGTTTTTTCCTTTCTTGTGATGTCATTGGACCCCACAGTGACATAGGAGAGACATACACACATCTCTTGGGTTGTGTCCCAAAAGTTGTCTTTGGATGTGTCCCAAGTATTACCCTTGAGCGATGTTTTGACCTCCCATAATATTTTTGGTTAATGTTATGTGCACATAAAATGTGCTATCTGGGTCATTTATTTTTGTGGGGTCCATGTCTGCACACATGGGACCCACCAAAATTAATGGTCTAGACCTTTATGTGCATATTTTATGTGCACCTATCATTACTCTGATATTTTTCACCTCCAAAGAAAATATTTCATCTATATTTTCATCATATTTCCAACTGAGAAGCATGAGTGTTGGATATTCTTTCATTTCAGCCAGCTTCTTAGCTTTAAAGTGAATCTGTAATCTGGTAAAAGGATCGTGCCCGAAGTGAAACCCTCGTTCTTACTCATACAGACCAATCTCAAGTCTATGTTAATGACTGGAGTATATTATATCTAAGGGTTGCAACTTGGACGAGCTAACCCCCCGAGTACAACCCGAATTTTTGTTTGGGTCTAGGACGCCCTAAGGTTTCATTTTCATACTATGATTAGGCACAACCTGAATTCTGATGGGGGCAAAGACGCCCGAAGAATTCATTTCAGACTGATGATGAGTCCGATCCAACACCACCATCTATATTATGCACTTTTTTTTTTTGCTAAAAAAAAACTCTCTAAATCAACCAACCTAGTTCTCTCGAGTTGTATTGTAACCCCACTTCACAAGTTCAAACTATAGAATGAAAGTACTTTCTCCTCTTTTTTCTCATGAAATACATGAACCAAACAAAGGCTTTAAAGCATAGATTGTACCTATCTTCGAAAGCCATGCTACATTCATGCTATTAATCATTTGAACTCAACTTCTGACTATTTTTTTTTGCTAAAAAGGCAAATGCATTAAACTAGACGCAAAAATACAAACACAACTTAGCCATAAAGTGACTATCTTCAATCACAGAAAGAGGAAGATCACCAAATGAACTAAGATCAAACATTACAAAGAAAACACAAATAACAACAATAGAACAACAAAAACAACAAGAGTTCGACTTCTGACGTTGCTAAACCAATATTTCTTAAAGCCAGAACCTAGAAACCTGCCACATGCAAACTGCACTTTATATCTCTCAACTTTCCATTACTAGCATATGATATGGGCAAGTTTCATTGCTTAAGAATCCAAATGCAGCAAACATTGTCACCCAGTATTTGTATGGTCTGTACACACTGCATGCAGCCGCTCTGTATCAGTCCTTTGGAAGACTTGATATTGTGATAGCAAGAATGGCACACCACAATGCATGCATACACCTGAACTGGCTCTAAAATACCAGGATGACAGAAACACCAACTAGACTAAAAGCAAACGGTTTGTTCAACATTCTCTCTCTCTCTCTCTCTCTCTGCAAGAAAATGAGATCTTGATTATACTTGCAGTTGTGAAGCTCAATGTAACAAAAGACAGCACAAACCTGGCGTTCCAAGAAACTGAGAATCAACAGAAATGGAAAAGCCCAGTGTTCACAGATCCTACAGTCAATACAATTAACACGAGAGAGAGAGAGAGAGAGAGAGAGAGAGAGAGAGAGAGAGAGAGAGAGAGAGAGAGAGAGAGAGAGAGAGATCATTAACCAGACCAACCAATCCTGAAACTAATAAGGCTCACCCATATGAGATTATGTATCACATTATTACAATGCTTTGACAAGACTACCAATCCCAAATGTTTACATTACAAAAAACATTTATTAAAACCAAATGCATATGCAGTGAAGAATGGAAGAGAGATGTTGTTGGTTCTATCGAGCATCTTTGGATAATAGATTGTGGCTTCCAATTTTCCGGGCATTGCAGAGCTCATCAACACAATCACCTCTTTCAAAAACTGCGGCAGCCCCCATTCCTGTGCCTGCAGTTTAGTTACAAACACCTTTAGTAATCATTATGTTCGATCAATATAAATACACGAGAGAGAGAGAGAGAGAGAGAGAGAGAGAGAGAGAGAGAGAGAGAGAGAGAGAGAGAGAGAGAGAGAGTACCTATGCACATTGAAACCACACCAAAGCGGCAGTCTTTGCCCCGACGCTTCATCTCATGCAATAGAGTTGCAACACAGCGGGCTCCTGTAAAGACAGAGCAGTATAGTCAGTATAGGCACTTTATTGTTTTCCAAAACATTCATGTTGCAGCTGAATATATGAATTCTGGAACTCGTGAAAACTTAAAAGTGAACCAAATTGGATGCTAATAGATTCAAGTATGCAACAACTCTTTTGGAAGCAACTTAAAACGGATTGACATCCAAAGCAGGCAAGTATGTCATCCAACTTTTTCCAGACGACCTGCTTGACTTCTCACATAGACTTAGTAATAATGTTCTTCTGCATGACCAAACGCGCTCTCTCATTCCTGATATTTTCTTGTAACATCTGCTAGAATATATTAAAGCAAAATCTCAGACTCCTCTTTCCATTTGGCAGTTAATTTCCTCAACAGAAATGACAATAAGTTGGGCCATTCTTTAAATGTGTGCTCCATTAAAACAAATACGAACTATTTGACCCCAAACACACTAAAGCGGTAGTGCCTAGGTATCCTTGTTCAGTAGTAAACTATATCATTTCCGAACTAAATTATCAATTATGTTTCCGGTCTGCCAACAATGGTAGCGCACTGAATCTCAAGCAGTACATAAACATAGCCAAAAAAGAAAGAACAAAAAACACCTATTTGTCAATAACTGATTTTTCGCAATTCTTCCGCCTCCAACATATTCCTAAAAACCATATGTTCTCTATATATGAATTTAAAACATTGAAGGTTAATCCAATTCCTCATAAAACATCCAAAATTAACAGCTTCTAACAGTCTTCCATCTAAAAGCCTTGTGCATATTCCTCTCTAAAATTTCCTCTCAGGTCCTCAAAAACTTATGCCAAATTCCTTTAGGTGCAAATAAAACTTAAGAAGGCCTATTGGCCTAAGATACTGACATAGGTGTGTGGAACATATCAAAAGAGTTGAGCTTCAAGCTTCAATAGTTCAGCTACTAATTAACTACCTTGCGAATTACAGATGTAGCCAATGCAAGTTCAAGTGTATGTGAATACCTGTTGCACCCAAAGGATGTCCAATGGCCATAGCACCTCCATTGACATTAATCTTTTCTGGATCAAGATCCAGCTTCTTCTGGCAATATAGAAATTGGGAAGCAAATGCCTGTCGGAGAGGGAACAATATTAGGGTAGTTGCTCAGTTCAGGGTCATTATAACATTATAATGCTGGAGAAGAAAATGAAAGAGAACTTGAGCATCTAAACATTACCTCATTGATCTCAAAAAGATCGATATCCTCAACTTCAAGACAAGCAGCTTTGACTGCAGCTGGAATTGCAACGGCTGGGCCCACACCCATGATAGCAGGATCTACACCAACAGCAGCAAAGGTCCTGCAAGCGCAACACCAGGTAGTTTTCTCAAAATCTTAACAAGTAGGCCGACTTTCATCCCTTCAATTAAAGGGATTCATCCATCTAAACAGATGGTAACCATCTGACACTAGGATCTACTAGATACATCAACAGATAATCCAATGACTTGTATAATGACAAAGTATAATACCTAGTCACAGTAGAAAATAGGAAAATGAAATAGTTTATGTAATAAGTTTTAGGAGCCCGAAATGATAGCAGGCTTTTTAATATTGTTCCCTTCTTTTTTTCTGCCACTCAGATGCTCCAAGACATGAATGTTTAGTATGGACAGCACATGCAATTGTTCATAAGGCCATACGTAAAAGTTCTAACTCATCAAACTTAATTCCATATTCTGTCTAAAACTACCAAGACACGACATAGGAGTCGCATACCTGAATACACCGAGAATGGGTAGTCCTTTCTGCATTGCAACACTTCTCTTCATGAGAAGTACGGCTCCAGCACCATCACTCACTTGGCTTGAATTTCCTATAATAGAGAACCATCATCTTATTAATCAACGTAGTCAAAATTGAGACTCTCTCAAACATGATAATATCTATAATGCTTTTAAATACCAGCAGTGGTTGTCCCATCCTTCTTAAATACGGGCTTCAGTTTTCCCAGATCTGATAATGTTGAGTTTGGCCGAATTCCATCATCAACTGAGATTGTAACAGGTTTCTCATCTCCAGTTTTGGGGTCAACGATCTTCAATGAAATGTTAATCAGATCCAAAATAAAGACCATATATGCACAAACTAACATTAACAAGAATAGATACAACATAAACGAAGAACAGATATAACCAATCAATTAGTTGTTACCTTGGTAGCTACGGGGACTATTTCATCTTTGAATTTACCTCCAGCAGTTGCAGCAGCAGCCTTCCTATGTGACTCGACCTAACATCCGAAATAAGGTAATCAAAATTTAGAACCACATCAGAGAAACCACCATATTGACAGATACATTCAACTTACTGCAGCTTGATCCTGCTCCTTCCTTGTCACACCAAAACGATGTGCAACATTTTCGGAAGTAACACCCATTGGAAGAAGACAATCTTGGGCTTGTGTCATCATCTTTACCTGGTGTAGTTAACGTAAAAAAGTCAACTTCAATAAAAACCTATTGAGAAAATTGGTTCCACAGGAAAACTAATGCAAGCAAGGATCATGAGAGAGAGTGAGAAACTATACTTTTGGATTGACTGATCCTTCCCAAGCCATTGGGTTTGTTGTCATAGATTCCAACCCAGCTCCAATACCTATTTATAAAAACATAAGTTCGTGACGTTCGTCTATTAAAATAAAATTTAGCTTTAGCTAATAGAATCCACATCAGCTAAAACTGAAAGGCATCCATAGAATAGATGCACCCCTTACCAATGTCGTAAAATCCAGCTTTAATAGCCGCAGCAACATCAGCAACTGCTTGAAGGCCAGATGAGCATTGCCTATTCACAGTTCTGATTGGCACGGTTTCTGCACGATAAGATAATGTTAATGTAATAATGTTGATGACGGCATTTAAAAGGAAAACAAAATACGTTTAGGATAATGCAAGCAAGCATACCAGGGAAACCAGCATAAAAAGCAGCCATCCTACATTCACTTGCTCTTTGGGAACCTGGCGCTAGTACTGTTCCCACCACAATGTCCCCAACTTCACTTGGGTTCAGATTTGTTTTCTCTATCAATGCCTGTGACAACATGGATAATTATCATAAAGTACTCTAATTTTACGGGTCTCAATTGGTTTATAGGATTAGTCAATCTCATTTATAATTCACGAAGGGAACAACAATAAGTTTGGAAGTTGCAATAAAAATACCAACCTTCAAAACTGGTGCAAGTAAGTCATCAGGAAAAGTATCCTTGAATCCACCCCTCTTTGACTTGCAAAGTGCAGTCCGATATGCACTAGACCAAAGAAAAAGGCACAAAATATGTAAAATGAGGGGTTTATGATTAATTGTAGAATTGTAATATGTAGCTCAGCACAATACAAACCAAAGGCAGCGTTACTTACGCAACCACGACTACATCATCCCCATAAACAGAAGTCCTCTGATATGCAGCAGAATCACCGGCAGAACAAATAGATGCCTAGTTTGAAGAAGATAAAACCATTTAAAAAAAAAAAAAAGGGTTTGTTACATAGTGCATACATAAATAAATGTGTGGCGCTGTATATTCATCAACTATATACCATCAGAAGGATAAATACACTGAAGGAATATTTTTTAAACAACTCAAAGTGCAATATTGCCATTTTACTCCAAAATTTAGCTACAAGAAATATAAACATTGAAGTAGGAAGGAAGATCAAGATTAACAAGTTACAGAAATGAATCAAACTCAGATCACTGTCACGTTTTAACAGAAGATAGTTCAAGTAAGCTTCAATTAACTCATCCATTACAACATACACCTACTTTTAATTTTCAGCCGGAAGAAAAAAAATATAATTTCCATCAAATGAAACAGATCATGCAAAATCAGCCCCCAAACTACGTTTACCAGAACCCAATACACGCCAATAGAGGCAAATATTTATTTATATATAAGAACCCTAGATCCACAACAATTTCAAAAGTTAACTTTAAATCCGATTGACCAATATAGGAACAAAAGATAAAAATTCCGAAACCTACGATTTTCAAAATCCAGTGAATTTTTTTTTGAAAACAAGCTGAATTAGAGAATTAATTCTTATTGAGGCGGAATCGACTTACAGAAATAGAAGAATCAATGTCTTCTAGGGTTGAGGATGATGAAGAAGGACGTAGGTGTTGGAGCAAGACTCTCTGTCTCTCAATAGCTTTCTCCATCTCTCCAAAATTCTCCCTCTCTCTCTCGCTCTCTCTCTCTCTAAAACCTGTATATGAGTGTGTATGTATCGATTTAGAAGGGGGCGACAATTATCGGAAATTATGTGTATATATATATATATCACTGTGTATGGATATATAGCATTTAGTATAGAGTATTGGGATTTGGGAATTGGCTGGAGGCGGGCGAAAGGTTATCTGGAATAGGAAATGCGTAAAAGAGAGGATATGGCGGTGTTCGATTGTTTTGCTGTTTTAGAAGAAGTGGCGATGAAGGTTGCAATAATATCAATCAACCACGAGCACTTCAGCACGTGGAAAACACTCCACAATTATGGATTGGTTAAATATTGGTGATCACCCATTCAATTTGCTTAATGTTTTGGGCAATGCTACTGTGAGAATCTTTAATCTTAAGGTTAGATGCTCATTTAACAGTTAAAATTCGTCTTTTTATGTGAGAAGTTTCTCACAATAGTATTTTTCTAATGTTTTTGTCTCAAAAACTCCATTTGACATATTAGTGGCAGAGAGCTTCTAATAAGGGATTTTGGGAAATCCAACTTCTAATAAGATGTGTGAAAAAAGAAATGACAAAATAACAAAGATTTAAAATTTATTGTGTTGACTTTTTAATATAGATTAACATTATGAGATAACTCAAAAATAGAAAGAGTACCCAATAATTTAAGACGGAGGGAGTAGTAATTCTCATTGCTCTAAAATATTTCTATCTCCATGTAAATGAAAAGAGTCATGCTACACCCACACAATGAACCACACACTTTTTCCACACACATCTTTAAATGCTTGTACCTTGTGTTGTTTGAATTTTTTACACTTTTTTGTGCCCACTTATATAGCACAAGGTACAAGCATTTAAAGATGTGTGTGAAAAAAGTGTGTGGTTCATTGTGTGGGTCTAGCATTTATCTCCATGTAAATGAAAAGAGTCATGCTACACCCACACAATGAACCACACACTTTTTCCACACATCTTTAAATGCTTGTACCTTGTGTTGTTTGAATTTTTTACACTTTTTTGTGCCCACTTATATAGCACAAGGTACAAACATTTAAAGATGTGTGTGAAAAAAGTGTGTGGTTCATTGTGTGGGTCTAGCATTTTTCAAACTAGCGGGGTGCCACTCACTTTGTGAGTGCAAGTTTTGAATTTTTTTAAAGAAGTTTTTTTTTCTTTTTTTGAATCACTTTTTGGGCAGTTTTTTTTCTAGAGCAGCTTTTTTTTTAAATTCTGAACAGTTTTTTTTTTTTGAATAATTACTTTGTTTTACCCCTACTATTGTATTTTGTTAGTATAAAATTTAATAGTATAATTGTAATTATGAGTGATAGACTTATTTTTTATGATATCCTTGCTTCTCCCTTTCTATAGTAGTTAGATGAAAAAAAGAAGAAAGAGAAATTGACTTTAAAGTCAAAAAGAGGGGTGCTAATATCACCAAAATAACTGTTACATTCAATATTTTTCCGCTAATGTGATACTATATGTTGTAACACGCGCGCTTAAAGAGTATTGGTTAGGACTTGTCAGGCCAGATATTGAAATGCGTGCCTTCTTGGATAATAGCAAAAACAAATATAAGTCCCATCTAACAGTTCCGTGCCCTCACTGATCTTCTCTCTCCGTTTTTAAATGTTTGTCCACATTCTAAAATCTTTGTCACATCTTATTATGGTACTCCTTAGATCTGAGCCGTTCGGAACATTTAATCAGACGATGATTAGATGAATTTTTTACCCAAAGCATCAAAATGAGGCAAATATGTCCCTGACCCATCACTGTTTCAACTTATTTCCCAAATTCATCACTTTCTTAGAAGTCGCTATGGGAAATCGCTACTTGAAATAGCAGCTTCGGCGGAAAGTAGAACCCGCTACTTCAAGTAGCGATTCTATTATGACTGCATCAACCATTGCCTTGTGTCTTCCACTACATATGTTCTGACGTGTCTAAACTCCATCTCAATCTATCCAAAAGAAAAAATCCCCTATTCTCTCTCTCTCTCTCTATATATATATATATACACACATATATATTCATTTCTCATCATCATCCTTCAAAAAATTGTATGATCATTTTTTCATTCCATCATCGCTATAGTACCCTCTCGGGTAAGTAAATTAAACAAAGTTCCTCCTATATTATCTTGTATGTGTGTATCTCTGTATACTATATATATATGCATAAATATTTCTGGGAGTTGGGAGTAAAAGTAATTGTTGTTCAGAACTTGGACAATTTCAGTGGGTGACACAGATTTGAACTTAAAAAAGAGATTTTATTTGTTATTAACATTCTATAATTGAGAATTTCTTTATATCTGCTTGTTATATATATATATATATATATAAATACATTTGTATGTTCTTTAGATTTGTATTTGGGTTATACTCACTGCAATTCAATTAGGTAAAAAACTTAGAGAATTTCAGCATCCATTCTGTCAAAAACTCAGAGAATTTTACTGTTTTGTAAAGAATGAAATCGCTACTTGAAGTAGCGACTTCTACTCTCCACCGAAATCGCTACTTCAAGTAGCGATTTTTGGCTGGAATTATTTTGTCTGAAATCGCTACTTGAAGTAGCAACTTCTAAGAAAGTGATGGGTTTGGGAAATAAGTTGAAACAGTGATAGGTCAGGGACATATTTGCCCCAATTTGATGCTTTGGGGAAAAAAATTCATGATTAGATGGTCAGAAGAATCCAATGACTCCACGTCACGCACAGCTTGGTGGAAAAATTAAGGGTTAAATACACTGACCTCCCAGATATATGACAATTACATAGACCTCTCCCTAATTTAAAAAATAACACTCATCTCCCCTCTACTAACTTATCTCTTATACTTATATGTGTGTTTGTATGTGCATTAGATAAAATTATATGTAAATTAACAAATTTTAGAGATTTAAATTTATGGTATTTAGTATTTAGCCCTAACTTTATCTTTTTAAAACAAGGCACTCATCCGATATTCTAGTAGCAGATTTAGTATATATATACTGGTATTATCAAACTGTAATCTTGTTTTTTAATCACTTGCCTCCTCTGTATAAATCAACCTACCATGACTACCTTATGCCTAATTTTAAAAGGCAAACAAACAAAAAAAAAAAAAAAAAAAAGGAGGAAAAAGGAGAGCTTTCCAACTAAGTTATAGATTGAAAGACATGTAATTAATTGATTGACAGAGAGTTGTATAGGTTGTTTTTTTATCATCAAATCCTTCTTCTTATAAACTTCTTTGGCTTTCACTGTCATTACTTATGTGCACTATCATACTAAGAGCTTAGTCGGGTATATCACTGTCATTTGTAGACAAATACTTTTAGTTACTCTGTTTTCTTTAATTAGTACTAATATATTTGGGTTTTTTTATTATTACATATTTTTTGTTTCACTTAAAATTAATGGTTACTTATTTATTGGGATGTCATGTTGGTTGTACTTTACTATTGAAATAATATACCAGATTTAGATGAAGAGAAAGAGTCTCCCCCACTTGTGTGCCTAAAGGATCTACTCAAACTACGAAAAATGATGTTTCTTATTCGAACAACTTTTTCCCTGTTGCTTCACAAAAGGAATTAACTTGATTTCAGCTCTTCTACTACCTGCTGCCTTTTATCGGGAGTGTCGATAGAGCCACAGATGAGAGTTGAAGTTGCAGATGTTTGAAGGATTAATTTCTGTACATATTTTGGATAGTTCAAATGAATTTTAATTAGTTGATGAACAGGACAACTTGGTTTCAAAGAGAACACACTTTGACTTAAAAAGATAGACTTTAGTTGTTTGATTTTTTGGTCATATAAAATGGATAATAACATACCCAATAAAAGTTGTTAGTATTTCGTGGTTTTAGTCCTCTCTCCTCCATTAAAATTTGTGTTTTCTTTCCTTTGCTTGCTGACTTTTTCTTCAGTGGATTGAAGTCTGTTTTGGGTATTTTTCTTGGCTCGCCATTTCTTATTCTTGTACTTCACAAGGCATCTTCAAGGCTACGAATAAAAGACGACGGTTGGACACAACCTGGTTAAAGTTTTCCTCACAAAACAAAATATGATGACCAAAAGTAATGGACACCTGCAAATCCCAACCCTTTCTGATATTGGCTATTAGTTTTTTTTTTTTTAAATATATATCTGTTTGGTTGGAAAATTATTTATGTGCGAGCGTGTCAGGTAAGCAAATTGCCAATGTGTATGTGTGATTATCCAAACTGCGCCTCACCAGACAAATTGTGGTATCGTTCGATGCCTTAACAAAGACTTTTATCGTGTGAGATGAAATACCAAACGAAGTGCCTTTGAGGCTATTCGAAGGTGTAGTGGCTGATCGAAGGTGAAACTGAAGTGAACAATTAAAAAGCATTGACAAGGCAGTGAGGCCTTCGAAGTGGTTCAAAAGGTAAAGACACACTATAAAGACAATAACAGCAAAGAAACTTTAAAAGGAAAAGACTAACTAAACTAAAGGCACTAGTGGCCGAAGTAACTATAACTAAAATTAAGTTACATTAAACTAATTAAAGGCCATGGTGGCCGGCTAAAGAGAAGAACACGTATGTGTATTAATGCATTGTTTGGTCAATGACCCTTATAAAGGATTACATCATGTGTATTTATAGATACAAACCATAACTACCAATAACCACCTATTTGAATTTAAATATCTCCCTCCCAAATAACTACCAATTTAAATTCATTACACATGTGTTTCTTCTAGGAGAAGCTCCTTCCAAAATGACTTCCATCTTCATCATCACCATTAATCTTCAAGTAACCACCTTTGCATTAATCCTACAATGTCAAGTGTCCTGCAAGTAATTTCCAAATGGCTTCTATGACAAGCCAAAATAGCTTATTATAATAATAATATTATTATTATTATTATTATTATTATTATTATTATTATTATTATATAGTAGTATAATTATATTTTATGGTATAAACAATATTTTATTGAGTGACCAAACTAATTTGTCCTATTTATTTTGGAAGAAGAATTGACAAAAAGACGACAGTCAAGGTCACTGCCGCTAAAATAGAGTTCTGTGGCGTACAAAATCGTGCAGGTGCACAAACCTCACAGTCAGGTATGCATACTTCCCCCAATTCTTAGGCTGGATCTTAAAGGACTTTAACCATCTACCTCTTTTATTGATTGAGTAATACTGAAGAAATCGAAGTTCTTGGTTGTAGGTTTAGCAAGTTGTTCGCCTAACCACTTGTTTTGAATCATAAACAGCCATGTTGTTTACTGAATGCAAATTACATGGACTTAAATCTTAGGGCTTGTGTGGATTTCCAGTTTTTCTCTTTGTATTTTCTGAATGATGGCGTTATTGTTCTTACTTGTGACACTCTTGTTTTGTTTGTCGGGTCAATTTTACATTTGATTGGAACATGATTTTCTGTCAGTTTGATTAAATGCAGTAGCATGAAATAGTGCCTTCACAATCATATCCAAATTAAAGTTCGCATTTGAAGTGGTTTCTAAACAGGAGGAAAAAAAAACAAGACGACTGCTGGAAAGGTTTGATCTCCATTAGCTTGATATTTATCATTCCCACGTGGGTATAAATTTGTCCCAACTGACTGATTATATTAGCTAATTACAATGATGAATCTTAAAAAACATAGTCTATCTTCTTATTGTTTTCCCTTGTTTTTAAAGTGTCATAACTTTGAGGCATTGCCATTTCCCCCCCTCTTTCATAACTTGCAAGTTTAAAGATAATCTTTTCTTGTTATTTTCCCACCAGTGACAGATTGTGGTTATTTTCACTTCCCCATCTACGTTGCGCGCTGAGTTGCATATGTTAAAGCAAGGACAATACCTCCCAACTTCGAATTTGTAAAGCCCAATTCTTACCCTAATCTCAGACTCTCAGTTGTCTTGCTTCTTTGAAGGTATGTCACTTAACTCCTATAGTTGGGCCTGATGACAAATTTATCACAGTTACATCATAATTTCTACTGACAAACAAATTAAAGTAATGGTCTTATGTTGTATTATCATATTACGGAGAACATAGACGCGTAAAACATGGGCAATAAACTACGTGCCATGCACGCAGACTTTCTTACTAGAATATATAAATATATATCAAAACCTTATATCAAAACCTTGTATAAACGAGGGAAATTTTTTTTGAGTTAGTTAAATACCATATTGCCCTTTTGCATCTTCTCAATACCATATTACTCCTTCACTATACCATAATTACGCATATATCGTGATACTCATCATAATGATATCTCGATTTGTGTGAGGGTAATTCTGTCATTTGAGTTAACTATTGCATTCAGGTTAGCTTTGAAATTTTATTTAATATAAAAATGAGGTTTCAATCAACAATATTCTGTCTAATTACATTTGGGTCAAAATGTTCTGGGATATTTATACTTCACTTCAAAAAAAAGTCAAATAAAGTGGCTATTTTAGTGGCTATTTATGAATTGGTCACTAATATTTATATTCTGGTCAACTTCTTAACTCAAATTTACGATTTATGTAGTGTAATATGTCTAATTACATGTGGGTCAGCAAGTTCTAGGATATTTATACTTAGCTTCAAAAAAAGTCAAATAAAGTGTCTATTTTAGTGGCTATATATGAAATGATCACTAATATTTACATCCTGCTCAACTTCTTTCTTTAAATTTAGGATTACATATTGTAATATGTATAATTACATTTACATCAACATTCTGTAGCATATTTATCATTCACTTCTCCTGTGGGGTTTTTTTTACACATTCTGTGGCTTTTCCCCTTCTCAAACTTTGAATATATGGAGATCAAATTAACTCAAAAAATACGAATAACATTTTTGCTTGATAATACTAGAACCAAATTCTCACAAAATTCACTTTTACTCAAATCTCATACCAAATTGAAATAATATGTCACACCCCAACCCGCCCCCGCGGGCTTGGACACGTGTAACAAAGCCAAGGACCAAACAATCATTTTTAACGTTCCAAAAATTACATATTGACTGAAATACCAAGGGGTAAAATATCATTCTATCAAATAAATTAATAAAAAGGAACAAATAAAGTTTTAAAACCGTTAAATGGTACTTGGGCAAAGTTTCCCCTATTACAGCACCACTCACCCTGTTTTCATAAGTTAAAACATTTCAACCCCTGTAGCATTTTCTTTCATTAAATATTCCCAAAACACACAAAAACCCAGCTAAAATATATAAATTCATTCTAACATACTGTGGATATCGCAGGTTTTCTTACCCACAGCTTTTCTTTTAAAAATACTTTCTCAAAATCAATTTCAAAAACAAATGAGTCGCCACTTAATTTTTAAAAGGAAAAATTAAGAAACCATTTTGAAAGGAAACTGATCGTTTGCGAAACTAAAGATTAACTAGGTCGGGGGATTATGGAATGAGAGAGGAAGGAGCCCGTCGGACTAAAACACCCTCTCTCATCCTATCTTGCGATAGACCTCTACTCAACATCCTTTTAATCGAATTATTAATTTAAATGTGCCCTCAATTAATACGTATGTATAAATATACATTACAAAAGCATGTCTAAAGGGGTGTAAAATTGCAATTGACAAAATATCATTCAAAAGCCACGTAATTCAGGTAGCAAGCGATATGATATGCAATAGAGAACAAGTGAACTTACCCGGGATCCAGCAGCGATATTAAACGTGCAATGCATGGAAACAAAAGAAAATCCTAAAAAAGAGTCTCTAATCACATATACACATAAGGCAAAACCTAATTCTACGGTGTCGCGCATTAAGTCGAAAAATCAATAAAATCAAGAAAGTAAGATAAACTAAAGAAGAGTCCTAGAAATCATACCTTAATAGCGCTACAAAACAAAAGGTTAGTCCACATGCTTCACATAATAATATGATATCAAGCAATCAATCCTAACTCTCTAGCTTATATCTAACGAGCAATGAAATCCAACCTTATCCAATTACTAATTCTAATTATAAGCATTAATGTACATGAATTCATGAATATGAACAAGAGTAGGCTATTAACTATGAAATTTTTCATTGATTTGAATCATTTAGCTTTGGGATTTAAGTCTAATTAATCATTGTTAAGATATGGTTTAAGCCCTAAGTCATAAGAGAATCATGTGGGCCATTATTTGCAAAGTTGGTCAAATGTGTCATGAAATTCTGAAAATTGCAGAGAGCAGACCAGAACTTTAAGAAAAGAAAAAGCATGTCTCCCATGGTTTGATGTCGGTGAATTTTGGACACAAGATGCCTCTGTCAGTCTAGTTTCCAAATCAAAAAGAAAATCAAGGTTTCAACGGTTAGATCTCCGGGAAAAGGACAAGAACCAGACGTCACTCAGAGATGTACAACTCTCTGTCCAGAGATATTGTTTGATTTTTTAAAAATAGCAAAAAGATGAGAAACACTTGGATCTTTTAAGGGGGTCTTCCTAACACATTAAGGTACCCAGAAAAAATTATTAGAGACCCCAAAAACTCCATTAGACTTCTGATTTATGAATTTCAAAAACGTTTTACTGTTCTGAAACTATTCTGAAACTCTGGACAGATTATTGTTACTTCACAAAACTCATGACCAAACCATTTTAAACATGGAACCATCTTAAAACAAAAATTACAGTGGTATAACATTGTGTTATTGACACTTTCCCGTTGGTTTCACTTGATTTCAACGGTTAGATTTCGAACTAAAAATCTTTGATCAAAAACAGTTTGTGAACTCACTGTTTTCATGAACTCACTGTTTTCATTTGTCAAGTTCAACTTTTATTTGGTAACTCCAACTATTAAACCATGAAGTTGGGTTTAAACCAAACCATTTCTCCTACCATTTGATGGTCATTGGAGATCAAGACATGACTAAAACTCATGAGTTTTTCAAGGAATATAAGGAGACTCCATGAAACTCAAGCTTAGAGGACCCAAACCATGGTATGGGTTTGGATTCATCTACTTGTTCTTACTAAAATGATGATCAACTTTAAATCTCATGTGAATCATAAGCTTACATAAGATTCAAAAGATCAAACTCAAGAGCTTTCAAGAGAGATATTGAAGATCTCCAAGAATCTCAAGAGAAGAACATAAAGAAAAAGAGAAGAAGAATCAAAGAACTAGCTCATGAACTTCAAGAGGATATAAAGAAAACCCCATGAAATTCCAAGTTAGAGAATCCAAGTCATGAATATGGACTTGGATCCACCTATTTGTTTACAAAGTGAAGTGATGATCAAACTTTGACTCCCATGTAAACTTTGACTCCCATGTGAAGCATAAGCTTACATGGGATTCAAAAGATCATATTCAAGAGATTTCAAGAGAGATATTGAGGATCTCCAAGAGTCTCAAGAAGGAAGTATGAACAATAAGAGAAATAAAACAAAGAAAACTAAGTAGTTTAGAGACTTAAAAGAAAGAATGAAAAGAAACAACTTAATGGTTAGAGGATCACCTCCAAACTATCCTCAAAGCTTTTCTCCTTTGAAGATTTTCCAAGCTCTTCTCTCTAGTTTCCAAACTCTCTCTTTTCTCTCCCAAAAATATGTTGGTGTAGTGGTAGTTCTCTCTTGTATTTTTCTTGGTCTCTCTCCCCCCTCTCTTTTGCATGTGTTTCTCAATGGAGATACCTCTTCTTATATAGACAAAAATACCTAGGTAATTTCAGTAAATTCGGAGTAAAAGACAGGTGTAAATCCCTCATTTGGTGGTACAATATGTATTTCCTGAAAATAGACAGACTGCTGCACAGGGCGGCAGTCAAAAAACCTCTTGTGGCACTCCGTGAATGCCGCGGCGGCACTCCACGAATGCCGCGGCGACACTCCGTGAATGCCGCACGGCTCTCAGTAAGTGCCGTGGAGATTTATTGTTTGCCGCATTTTTGTCAGTCTTACTTTATCAGTTTTTTGTTTTTACCTGCATACATATACGTATTGTACTGCAATATACGGACTTTAAAAGCAAACGGCAGTCAGAAAATGTCGGCGGCAGTTGGTGAAAGTCGGGACGACATTCGCTGACTGTCGTCCGGCACTCACTGAGTGCCGCGGAAGTCTGCCGTGTGCCGTTTTTTGCTGAGCTTCCCTTTTTAGGTCTTTCTTTTTCTCAAAGCAATTTATTTTCGAAGATCTTTTTCAAAATGGTGTTTTATACCCGAATTCTCCTAAATACCTGGTATTTTCCATTTTCTGTGAAATTTTACTGCGTTTGAGAACTTTCTGAAGAGCTTGGAATACTTCGAATCTTTCGGTCCTTATCATCATCGGACGTGGAGGTGACGCTCTCCTAAATTCGGCGGTCGGTCAAAATTGGGGTGTCTACACATACTAAAGAATTAAAACATATTTTCTAATACATTTTACATGTATTCCATAACTAATATACAATGACTCCCAAAACATTTCCAACTAGCAGTTTAAAAATAAATAAAAATAAACAATACAAAACCCATCTTTGTAAACACAGCCCCGCAGTCTCGATCATTTCTCACTGTCGTATTCATCTAAGCCTGCGTGGTCATTAGCCACAAAAATCGAATAAGCTTTCGCTTAGTGAGTACGTGGTGCTAATCATGCAATTGGAGTACTTAATGATTCATAACACCAATTCAACATTCACAACAATAAATGGTCGCAAGCGTGTCAAGTAATCAATCACCATCGTTCTGGACCCCTGATTCCGGGCCAATCTCACTTTTTCCGTCGCATATAGTGAAATCACACTCATTCATTTGTGACCGTAGTCAATTCGCTGTGGTCGTCACCACTATCCCCTTCTCTCTGAGGATTTCAACATCTCTCTGTCCCTTACATATGGACTAACTAATGGTGATTATCACTTGAGACCCTTTGACCCAAATAAGCACATAAGCAACTCAACATGTCAACATGGAAATTTCAACATTTTAGACATGTTAAATACAACCTAATCACCTGCTTTTCTACTTAATCAATAATTAAGCATTTAAAAGCATTTAATAATAATTAAAATACATTAAGCATCCAATTTTGGGATTAGGACACTCACCTCTATGAATAATCAAATAAGCACAGAAACTCCAAATTTATTCTAGATCCAGCCCAAATAATGTACCTGTGGTTAATCCTACACAATTTTGGTAATCTAAATGTTACCAACCCATTTGGGTCACGAAAAATCTATCTATTAAACTTAAATTAAATTATACCATAAGATTAGGCTTACCCCCACGAGTCCAAATATGATTTTGTATTGCGATTTAGACAACATATGACGAAGCTATGGTGTTGAGAAGGTTGAAACCCTCCATATCTCTCTCTTCTTCTCGCTTACTGTTTCTCCTCTGTTTTTTTTTCCTTTGTTAAGTTATATCAATGAACTAATATAATATTATAATATATATTATATATAATATCACACGCATGGCACACCGCCAAACACAACACACACATTCACGTTTGTTGTTGTTGTTTTTGTTTTTTTTTTTTAAAACCAAGATTGGGATGAGAAATGCCGTGGTGCTTCTCAACCCATATAAATTAACTCTTATCTATATTTTGACCCCCAACTATTTTGTAGACCTTATTATAATATCCAATTAATTATACTACTATCCCAATATCTAAGTGAGTCTATATATATATGTCACGTATGAGCCCCAAATGTGGTCCCAAATATCATATGAAGGCACTAATTAACCTACCAATTATGACACGTGTCCCATTACGTCCTCACAAGGGTACCTAAACTGGTCCCATAAATAATCATGAACAATAATAAAATATTAAAGCACTTAACATTTTATCAATTAAATAATCATATGGCATCAATATGTATTATAATGTACACATTTACATTTACATGTCTACCATTTAATCACATAAATGCAACTAAATGTAATTTATCCAATCTGGACCCCCCGTGGATCCCATTCCACATTTGTCCAACTGTGCTCTTTATCAAGCACTTATCATATCGGGGTAACTGGAACTTACCCAAATCATCACATGCAATTAATTATACTAATTAATGCATGAAAAATAAATATTACTACCTTTTCTGGGTACGGGTATTACATCTCTCCCTCCCTTTTAGGAAGTTTGTCCCCAAACTTTTCTCACTTCACGAATTAAGTAGATATTAGTCTCAAACCTGTGCTGATTCATATGAAGCAATACAATTGTAAAATACACAATACCTACTGGCGTGACCACAATCACAACTGACTAGTCCCCATTCTTTTCAATATTTCTAATTGGCGTACTGGAATTTCAATCTCACTTGGTTCGTCAAACTATACCATTTTCTGGAGATAAAACTTCTAGAAATATTTCTCTCCCCACAGTAGTTATTTTCCCCAATCATTCAAAAATTCACTTGCCTTTATTATATTTCCCCACTAGATATCAGCGGATGATAGAACGTCTCGTAGAAGTTCAGTTACATTTCCATTGCTTTTGCAAGATTCCAGAACTGATTCTTAATCGATAATTTCCTTCTAGGATGACAAGTGATAATATCTGCATAATTGCATTCACATATAGGTTGTGTAACCCCAACAAGTCTGCACTTTCAATCAATAATCACAATTTGATTGGATCAACCTGTCCACAAATCATTTATATGACAACACCTAATTCTTGTTGACTTTGGCAATCCTGTCATGAAATTTACTACGATAAATATTCAACTCAGATTGTCAATAATATCAATCAGAATAATCCCATAAACCTTCATTGTTTCTGCCCTTACACCACATATCGCAAAGAATGCTTTACATTTCTCATTTGGCAGCAGCTTTCTCAATATCTTGGTTAAAACTTTTACCTGATAGTATTTAAATGTCAAATCAATCTTCATGAAGATTTGTGCCCGTGTAACTAATTACGAATCATCATAACAGTGAAATACAACTAGTAATGTCGCATACCCAATTACTAATGTATTATATACTCAAATCTCAATATATACTTCAATATTTCTTCTGAACCCATTCCTTTGAGCTACCTTCACTCGAAATACATACTTGACTTTGAAATTATGATACATTTTACTGTAGAGCAGAGCTTAATCACTTTCCTTTCATTACTTTATCACAAATTTCTAAAACAGAAACTTAAACCGATCTTTAAGTCAATTTCCACTCATCTATTATAGTAATACTGGTTGACCTCAATTTATATTCATTATTCCTTCCCCAATTTCCGGAACAATTTAGTTTCCAATAAATTTTGAATCTTGACTCAAATTCTTTCTGAATAGTCAACACGCAAACCAAACCCCTGTTGATATCTGATTCGAGCAGCAACAATCATTTTGTCTTCATCGGATTAACATAAAATTTCAAAGTGTAGCCATCATGAGTTCCAACTGTCCTCCATACCAAATATTCAGTTGTCGTTGTATAACTAAATATCAAAGTCACGACAATTAATATAAACTTCCAGCTCGTGAGAAATTACTGTCAAATGCTCAATATAGAAAGAATACCATGAATTTTCAATCTTGTACCAGATAATTCATTTATGAAATTTCAATCATATGCAGCGTAAATTACTGTTGCATCAACATATAACCCAATCCCAACACAAACATTTGCAATAATAATATCAATATCATCATAGAAGAAATCTTCACTGCAACCAATATAAGTTTCACACGCGTCCCTGTACAGAAAAGAAATCTTCAATATATTTTAATAATACCCAGTCAATCCCGCAACTTCAAATTCATGTCATCTTCATAAGTCTCGATTGATTGATTTCTAACAACACCCACGAAATCTCTATCTCTTTTAAATCACATATTCCAAAAATACAAGTGGATACCAGATGTTCAACATAAAGCAAAGTTTCACAATTCTCAAACTTTTCAGATTGTAGAACTTAATCGTCTTTCGATTTACGCTGTCTAAGTCCTAATACATAGAAATCAATATACACATTTGTCCCCCTCCTTGTAGCACTTATAATCAATAAGCAATTGATTTTGTCAGGATATAACTGAAATATGATCCAACACTTCTCAATCTCAAATTTTCTCGTGCTTACCCAAGTATGCAGTACTCTTTTAAATGCGTCACTCGTATGTAAACAATTCACTCGCTGATCTCCGACTGTAATACCAAGCAACCAGCAATAAACTACCATTTTTTCCCTCATTATTAGAATTCTACATAATCATACGTTTGAAGTACTTCATTGCCCTGTCATACTCACCTTGTAACCAAGAATATCCCAACTCAGTTCCCAAGAAATTAATTGATGCTCCTTATAATCCATCAACCCAATGTATCCCCAACAAATAGTATTCAGAATAATACGTAGAATATCGCAAGTTACTTTCAGACCCTTTTTTTACTAAGGTCATTTGAAATTCATTTTAGAATAAAATATTCCAATTTAAAACTAAAGTAAAAGTAATGTATTAATCTGAGCTTCATACCCCAATAATATTCTTTTAAAACCTTTCTCCATAGAATAAAAATGTTTACACAACTTTCATATAATCAAAATAATTTTCATTAATAGCTTCTTTAAACAACAATTGAAATACCTATATTCATTAAAATTATTTTCACTAATTTTCCCCTTTTATCCAATTTGGGTCAAATCCAACCACCTCCTTTTATTAAAATATTTTTTTTAACACTACTTGATTTACAATAAATCAGTTTTTTTTCCCACCAAAATATGATTTCAAAACATTTTTACTCATTTAAACATATATAAACTCATTTATATCCCAGAAATTTCTAATACATTATTAGTAGCTAAATCCAAAGTCTGAAAGCTTCCAGTGATATACTAGGATACTTGACAATTGCTACAGTGCAGTGCAATAATCAGATCTCGATTGCTTACATATAAAGTACAAGGAAATAATAAGAATTTTATTACCTGATGCATATGGTGGTTGAACAGATCTTGGAGTGATTTGGAGGTCAAAGAGATCATTAGCTATTAAACTTGTAAACCCACTGTCAAATTCAGATCTCTGATAGAAAATTCTGATACCCCGTATAGTCAATCAACCCAATTGGTTATTCGTACAACACAGCTACTTAGTCTTGATCAAAATCAACCAAATCCTTAAATAGAAAAGAATAATTCATAACCGTAGTGACACCCAATCGATAGAAACACAATGGAAAAGTCTGTTACTTTTACTTGACCCCAACTCTATTATTCATGCTGATACGTTGGAGAACCAATCATTATTCCATAATAAGAGAATCATCCCAAGAAATAGAGATAAATAAATTTATGTTGAGAGATTACTCAACACGTCAATATAACCCAAATAAAGTTGAGAGATTCCTCAACTACCCAATATAACCCAAATAGAGTTGAGAGATTCCTCAACAACCCAAGATAACTCAAGCGACTGGATAAATCTCCAAACATCTCATCACCTCGACAAACTCAGTATTTCACCCTCAATCCCGAGAGAATATATAAAGATCATTACTGAATAAATGGAGAAATAAGAAATAATACCGTATCTGCTCATGATGACCATATAAATCATAAAAAATCCAGAATTTCCCAAACTATAATATTTGAATACTAGAAGACCCACCGTAAATAAAGAAATCCAGATATCCATTTTCTTGATAAAATAAAAGAAATAATCTTCACTAATAATAATACCCAATAATATTCGGAAGAGATCCATATCCACAATCATAACCCAATACTCAATAACCATTCATCAAGTCAATACCCTTGATAAAATAATACCAGTCAAATCATTTCAGGATGACCAACTCAACTCTTGATTTCTGAATCCAAATTCCACAAATATTCCCAAACTCGGATTTTTTTTTTTTTTTTTTAACTGAATTCTCAATCCTCTTTTCCAACTTAGTTAATTCAACATATGGGAAAAAAATTCCCCTGTTATACTCTATTTTTCCACAATGAAGTTTCCAACCATCTCTCCACATATTATAATATGTAGAATGCATGCAACATGATATGCATGTTCAACAATATTTAAATCGCGTGCTACAAACATGTATGTCTCTACATGTAACTACATGTCATGATTATTATATACATGTATTTTATTTTATTTTTTTACACGTCGTATTCGTCTCTCGCCCCAAAGGCTCTAACCTATTGCTCTAATACCAAAATTTGTCACACCCCAACCCGCCCCCGCGGGTTTGGACACGTGTAACAAAGCCAAGGACCAAACAATCATTTTTAACGTTCCAAAAATTACATATTGACTGAAATACCAAGGGGTAAAATATCATTTTATCAAATAAATTAATAAAAAGGAACAAATAAAGTTTTAAAGCCGTCAAATGGTACTTGGGCAAAGTTGTTGGATAAATATGTGTATTTGGCCATGTTTAAGGGCTAATAAAAGTGGGACCCACTTAGAGTTTAAGTGGGGTCCTTGTGGATTAGTGTTCTCCTCCATGAGGAGATGAAATTTGGATATTCACATGTCCAAAACTATTGATGGGTGAATGAGAAATTAATGATCAAAGGTTGCCCCTTACAAGGAGTTGTTGAAATGGAAAAGGTTCACAACTAGCCTTGTCCCACATAGGAAAACTAGAAGTAGCTTATAGTGTATTTATAAGGCTACTTCAAGTTTTGGGTTTGGGCCCCAAGGGGTACCCAGTTTTGTGGAAGGGGGAGGACCTAAGGCCCTTTGGGTTTACTCCACACACGCGCGCGCGCGCGCCGCCGCCGCCGTCCGACCGGCCGGCCGGGTCGGGTCGGGGATGTGGGTGCGGGTGCGGCCCGCACATAATATTTCTTTTTGGACCCCAGAACTTTTCAAAGTTGCAAAAGACCTTTGGAATTTCTGTCATACTTAACATGTGACAGAAAATGAAAAGTTTAAGAGTTACAGAGTTCTTGAACTGCTGTGAATTAATCCACAGATTTATTCCACTCTATCTTATATGCATGAATGAATCTCCTTCAGAAATATACACACATCCAATACAGTTTTTGGTATACTGTTCTTCAAAGAGTTCATCTTCATCCTTCCAGTTTCAGAGAGAGAGTCACAGAATATAGTTTGGTTCGCCGGAGCAGTTGTACGTCGTGCTAGTACTGCTGTTAGAAGCCGCTGTATCCTGGGAGACAGACGCCGACGATTCCCTCAAGCACAATCCGGTGAGGCGGCGAATCTGTTTTAAGGAAACTGTGAATAAAATCACAGGCCTCGGTTTGGTTGTTCTTATTTTTGTGGTAGTTTTCCTGTTATTGCTTTGTCTACATATTGTAATTCTGTTTCTGTTCAATTTCTAGTTTTCCAAATTGTAATCCAGAATCTGTTTCTGTTTCCAATTATATCAATGAAATATTTCAAACGATTTTTGTAGAAGCTGAAATATTTCCAACAATCTTAAAACAGATTCTATATATTTTACAAAACAAAAACAGATTCGGATTTGGAAAAACAAAATGATTTTTTGAAAACAGTTTTACAAAAAACTGCTACTGTAATCCTCGTTTTCTGGCCAAACGGTGCAGAATCTGAAAAAATTGCATTAGACAAAAAGTGTGCAGAATCGCGTTTTGCTTGGGGCAACGCGAGCAGAATCTTAAAATTCATTCGTTTTCTATCAATTATTTGGGAAACGAAATTCTGCTGCTGTTAAAAATTAAAAGGAAAATATTAGATTTAATTTCTTTTCTCTTGTGATAATTTCAGAAATGGAAAATCAGAATGCAAACTCTGTTGCGACCGATGGTGCTACCAATACCGTGGTGATTGGTTCGATCATTGTTAAAATTCCCTCAATCAAAATGATTCCTGTGAACCTCGGGGAGAAACCCGATAAATTTAATAAAAATGAACAAGAGTTGAACTCCGGGGACAAACCCGACAAATTTAATGGGAAAGAACAAGATCAAGAGGTTGTGCTAGCTATTGATGCTATGAAGCACTCGGACTTTATGTGCCGAAATTATGTGTTGAATGGCTTATACGATACACTCTGTAATGTGTATAGTGTTAAGACCACTACTAAGGAACTGCGGGAGTCCTTAGACAGAAAATACAAAACTAAGGACATTGGGTCCAAGAAATTTGTAGTGGGGAGATTCCTCGGCTATAAGATGGTGGACTCAACTGTGATCAGTCAAGTCCAAGAGACTAATGGTGAGAATATGTATATGGGAAATTCTGCCTCGTTAGATGTGGAAAAATATATATATATATGTGCTATTTTTGTAACCCATTTTGTTGCAATTATTTTGAAAGTTTTAAAGTTTTATACATACTTAAAATATCATGGAGGTTCATGAAGATGAGAATTGGTTTATTAAAAAAAAAAAAAAAAAAAAAAAAAACTAAAATTTTATGGTTGAAATTTACCGAGGCATGAACATGAGTGTTGGTCGTGATAAAGTAAGGTCATGAGATCTTGGAATTTTATCGCGATGGGACAATGATAAAATCTCGTATCAACTTGAAATTGTCCTATACTAGGAATTGTGGGGGTAGACATATGATGGAGAATACATCATATTGAGTATACTATTTTAGTATATGTGATAGCCTTGGGAGAACCAAGAAGATGGTGGCAATAAGTATTTATTACTTATTTCAGTGATAGCACTAAATACTGCTATGTGAATTTGCCAAAAAATAATGATGAAGCCTTGGATAAGTTCATTCTATACAAGACAGAGGTTAAGAATCAACTTGGAAAAAAAAAATTTAAGGTGTTAAGAAGTGATAGAGGTGGTGAATATGTAGCACCGTATGGTGACTATTGTGCACAAAATGGAATTATTCACCAAACCACTGCACCTTATTCGCCTCCATCAAATGGAGTGGCTGAAAGGAAAAATCGTACCTTAAAAGAAATGATGAATGCGATATTGATAAGTTCTGGATTGCCACAGAACTTGTGGGGGGAGGCAATTCTCTCTGCAAATTACATTTTAAATAAGGTACCTCGAAAGAAAGTTGATCAAACCCCGTATGAACAGTGGAATGGTCGAAAACCATCCTATAAATTCTTACGAATGTGGGGGTGTCTTGCAAAGGTTCTTGTACCTACTCCTAAGAAAGAAAGGATAGGTCCAAAAACTGATGATTGTTTATTTATTGGCTATGCACATAATAGTAGTGCGTATCGGTTTCTTGTATATAAATCTGAAAACCCAGATATACACAAGAACACGATCATGGAGTCTAGAAATGCGTCGTGCTTTGAGAATATATTTCCTTGTAAAGAGGAATATAGTTCTAAAAAATGCACATTTGAGACTATTGGGGAAACTAATAAAACCCAAGAAGGAAATGTTGATTTTGAGCCTAGACGTGGGAAACGAGCTAGAACCTCAAAATCTTTTTGGTCCAAACTTTCTAACTTATGTAATAGAAAGTGAGCCTCAAAGCTATAATGAAGCTATTAGATCACCAGATGGTCCGTTGTGGAAAAAAGCAATCAAGAGTGAAATTGATTCTATTCTACAAAACCATACTTGGGAACTGGTAGATCTTCCTCCTGGTTGTAAGCCATTGGGCTACAAATGGATTTAAAAAAAAAAAAAAAAAAAAAAAAAAAAAAAATGAAGACGGATGGTACTATTGATAAGTATAAAGCAAGGCTTGTCATCAAAGGGTATAGACAAAAGGAGGGTCTCGACTACTTTGATATGTATTCTCCTGTTACGAGAATAACATCCATTCGTATGATTATTGCAATCGCAGAGTTGCGAGGTCTCGAAATACATCAAATGGATGTTTATACTGCCTTCCTTAATGGAGATTTGAATGAAGAAATCTACATGGAACAACCTGAAGGATTTTCTGCTCCAGGGCAAGAAAATAAAGTGTGTAAACTTGTCAAATCATTGTATGGCTTAAAGCAAGCACCAAAACAGTGGCATGAGAAATTTGACAAAGCTATACTCTCTAGTGGATTTAAAATCAATGAGTGTGATAAATGTGTTTAGGTCAAAGACACGAATGAAGGCTATGTCATCTTATGTCTATATGTTGATGATATGCTCATAGTAGGTAGTAAGGAAAAAAAAATCATTAAATCTACTAAGAAAATGTTGAATTCTAAATTTGACATGAAAGATATGGGACTTGCTGATGTTATATTAGGCATCAAGATCTCTAGAAATACTAATGGACTTGCTCTGTCACAGTCACATTATGTAGACAAGATTCTAGAGAAGTTCAACAAGTCTGATACTAGTATAGCCAGAACGCCTGTGGACTTAAGTCTACACCTATCTAAGAATACTGGTGAGTGTGGTTCTCAACTAGAATATTCTCAAGTGATAGGAAGTTTGATGTACTTAATGAGTTGTACAAGGCCTGACATTGCTTATTCTGTTAGTAGACTAAGTAGATATACTAGTAATCCCAGTGCTGAACACTGGAAAGGGATAGTAAGGGTACTGCGCTACTTACGATATACACGTGATCAGGGATTGCACTACATGAGATATCCAGCTGTATTGGAAGGATACAGTGATGCAAACTGGATATCCGATATGAAAGATTCAAAATCTACAAGTGGATATGTTTTCACACTTGGTGGTGCAACTGTATCATGGAAATCTTCAAAACAAACTTGTATTGCTAGATCGACAATGGAATCTGAATTCATTGCGCTAGACAAGGCAGCTGAAGAGGCTGAATGGCTTCACCATTTTGTAGAAGATATTCCTAGATGGTCAAAACCTGTGCCAGCTATTTGCATACACTGCGATAGTCAATCTGCTATTGGAAGGGCACAAAGTAATATGTATAATGGTAAGTCTAGACATATTCGTCGTAGACACAATACCATTGAACAACTACTCTCAAATGGGATTGTCACAATTGACTATGTAAAGTCAAAGGACAACATTGCGGATCCGCTAACCAAAGGGTTAAATCGAGAGTTAGTTAATAAATCATCTAGAGGAATGGGACTAAAGCCTATGACGTTACAAGGGAATGGAATGGAAACCCAACCTAGTTGACTGGAGATCCCAAGATCTAGGTTCAAAGGGACAACCTAATTTCATGTACCTTAAGAGAATCACTGAGAAGAAGTGTTCTTCTACCCATTTCTATGATTCAACAGTGATACCTGCGTGGTGTAAGGGTAAGCTTAGCTTTTAATGACTATGTGCGTTGGTATAACCAAGCGGAGTATAGCAGGATACTCTAAATAGTCACCTATGTGAATGTGAAGTGGGGCCGCTTCTAAAAGAATTTGAGAAAGGCGAAATTCTTTGATAAACATTCACTGAACCAGGCGAGTGTTCAAGGCCAAAATGAACACAAGTGTAAGAACTAAACTATGTTTGGAAAGCTCCTGTGTGATGACTGTCGGTTGTTTACACTAATGGCAATCAGTTCAAGACTATACGTTCACTGGTCAGCCAGTAAATCTGATAGATTGTCACAAGGGAAGGTTCAAAGCCAAAAGCTACCTATCCTTTGCAGGAGTGAACCGTTGTGCTCTCTCTCTTGTCGAGTCACTGTCTCACATCGTTTCGGTTAATTTCATTCATGTGGGGGATTGTTGGATAAATATGTGTATTTGGCCATGTTTAAGGGCTAATAAAAGTGGGACCCACTTAGAGTTTAAGTGGGGTCCTTGTGGATTAGTGTTCTCCTCCATGAGGAGATGAAATTTGGATATTCACATGTCCAAAACTATTGATGGGTGAATGAGAAATTAATGATCAAAGGTTGCCCCTTACAAGGAGTTGTTGAAATGGAAAAGGTTCACAACTAGCCTTGTCCCACATAGGAAAACTAGAAGTAGCTTATAGTGTATTTATAAGGCTACTTCAAGTTTTGGGTTTGGGCCCCAAGGGGTACCCAGTTTTGTGGAAGGGGGAGGACCTAAGGCCCTTTGGGTTTACTCCACACACGCGCGCGCGCGCGCCGCCGCCGCCGTCCGTCCGACCGGCCGGCCGTGCCGAGCCGGGTCGGGGGTGCGGGTGTGGCCCGCACATAATATTTCTTTTTGGACCCCAGAACTTTTCAAAGTTGCAAAAGACCTTTGGAATTTCTGTCATACTTAACATGTGACAGAAAATGAAAAGTTTAAGAGTTACAGAACTCCAAGAGGTTGTAGTTACAACCTTTGAAGTTCTTGAACTGCTGTGAATTAATCCACAGATTTATTCCACTCTATCTTATATGCATGAATGAATCTCCTTCAGAAATATACACACATCCAATACAGTTTTTGGTATACTGTTCTTCAAAGAGTTCATCTTCATCCTTCCAGTTTCAGAGAGAGAGTCACAGAATATAGTTTGGTTCGCCGGAGCAGTTGTACGTCGTGCTAGTACTGCTGTTAGAAGCCGCTGTATCCTGGGAGACAGACGCCGACGATTCCCTCAAGCACAATCCGGTGAGGCGGCGAATCTGTTTTAAGGAAACTGTGAATAAAATCACAGGCCTCGGTTTGGTTGTTCTTATTTTTGTGGTAGTTTTCCTGTTATTGCTTTGTCTACATATTGTAATTCTGTTTCTGTTCAATTTCTAGTTTTCCAAATTGTAATCCAGAATCTGTTTCTGTTTCCAATTATATCAATGAAATATTTCAAACGATTTTTGTAGAAGCTGAAATATTTCCAACAATCTTAAAACAGATTCTATATATTTTACAAAACAAAAACAGATTCGGATTTGGAAAAACAAAATGATTTTTTGAAAACAGTTTTACAAAAAACTGCTACTGTAATCCTCGTTTTCTGGCCAAACGGTGCAGAATCTGGAAAAATTGCATTAGACAAAAAGTGTGCAGAATCGCGTTTTGCTTGGGGCAACGCGAGCAGAATCTTAAAATTCATTCGTTTTCTATCAATTATTTGGGAAACGAAATTCTGCTGCTGTTAAAAATTAAAAGGAAAATATTAGATTTAATTTCTTTTCTCTTGTGATAATTTCAGAAATGGAAAATCAGAATGCAAACTCTGTTGCGACCGATGGTGCTACCAATACCGTGGTGATTGGTTCGATCATTGTTAAAATTCCCTCAATCAAAATGATTCCTGTGAACCTCGGGGAGAAACCCGATAAATTTAATAAAAATGAACAAGAGTTGAACTCCGGGGACAAACCCGACAAATTTAATGGGAAAGAACAAGATCAAGAGGTTGTGCTAGCTATTGATGCTATGAAGCACTCGGACTTTATGTGCCGAAATTATGTGTTGAATGGCTTATACGATACACTCTGTAATGTGTATAGTGTTAAGACCACTACTAAGGAACTGCGGGAGTCCTTAGACAGAAAATACAAAACTAAGGACATTGGGTCCAAGAAATTTGTAGTGGGGAGATTCCTCGGCTATAAGATGGTGGACTCAACTGTGATCAGTCAAGTCCAAGAGACTAATGGTGAGAATATGTATATGGGAAATTCTGCCTCGTTAGATGTGGAAAAATATATATATATATATGTGCTATTTTTGTAACCCATTTTGTTGCAATTATTTTGAAAGTTTTAAAGTTTTATACATACTTAAAATATCATGGAGGTTCATGAAGATGAGAATTGGTTTATTAAAAAAAAAAAAAAAAAAAAAAAAAACTAAAATTTTATGGTTGAAATTTACCGAGGCATGAACATGAGTGTTGGTCGTGATAAAGTAAGGTCATGAGATCTTGGAATTTTATCGCGATGGGACAATGATAAAATCTCGTATCAACTTGAAATTGTCCTATACTAGGAATTGTGGGGGTAGACATATGATGGAGAATACATCATATTGAGTATACTATTTTAGTATATGTGATAGCCTTGGGAGAACCAAGAAGATGGTGGCAATAAGTATTTATTACTTATTTCAGTGATAGCACTAAATACTGCTATGTGAATTTGCCAAAAAATAATGATGAAGCCTTGGATAAGTTCATTCTATACAAGACAGAGGTTAAGAATCAACTTGGAAAAAAAAAATTTAAGGTGTTAAGAAGTGATAGAGGTGGTGAATATGTAGCACCGTATGGTGACTATTGTGCACAAAATGGAATTATTCACCAAACCACTGCACCTTATTCGCCTCCATCAAATGGAGTGGCTGAAAGGAAAAATCGTACCTTAAAAGAAATGATGAATGTGATATTGATAAGTTCTGGATTGCCACAGAACTTGTGGGGGGAGGCAATTCTCTCTGCAAATTACATTTTAAATAAGGTACCTCGAAAGAAAGTTGATCAAACCCCGTATGAACAGTGGAATGGTCGAAAACCATCCTATAAATTCTTACGAATGTGGGGGTGTCTTGCAAAGGTTCTTGTACCTACTCCTAAGAAAGAAAGGATAGGTCCAAAAACTGATGATTGTTTATTTATTGGCTATGCACATAATAGTAGTGCGTATCGGTTTCTTGTATATAAATCTGAAAACCCAGATATACACAAGAACACGATCATGGAGTCTAGAAATGCGTCGTGCTTTGAGAATATATTTCCTTGTAAAGAGGAATATAGTTCTAAAAAATGCACATTTGAGACTATTGGGGAAACTAATAAAACCCAAGAAGGAAATGTTGATTTTGAGCCTAGACGTGGGAAACGAGCTAGAACCTCAAAATCTTTTTGGTCCAAACTTTCTAACTTATGTAATAGAAAGTGAGCCTCAAAGCTATAATGAAGCTATTAGATCACCAGATGGTCCGTTGTGGAAAAAAGCAATCAAGAGTGAAATTGATTCTATTCTACAAAACCATACTTGGGAACTGGTAGATCTTCCTCCTGGTTGTAAGCCATTGGGCTACAAATGGATTTAAAAAAAAAAAAAAAAAAAAAAAAAAAAAAAAAATGAAGACGGATGGTACTATTGATAAGTATAAAGCAAGGCTTGTCATCAAAGGGTATAGACAAAAGGAGGGTCTCGACTACTTTGATATGTATTCTCCTGTTACGAGAATAACATCCATTCGTATGATTATTGCAATCGCAGAGTTGCGAGGTCTCGAAATACATCAAATGGATGTTTATACTGCCTTCCTTAATGGAGATTTGAATGAAGAAATCTACATGGAACAACCTGAAGGATTTTCTGCTCCAGGGCAAGAAAATAAAGTGTGTAAACTTGTCAAATCATTGTATGGCTTAAAGCAAGCACCAAAACAGTGGCATGAGAAATTTGACAAAGCTATACTCTCTAGTGGATTTAAAATCAATGAGTGTGATAAATGTGTTTAGGTCAAAGACACGAATGAAGGCTATGTCATCTTATGTCTATATGTTGATGATATGCTCATAGTAGGTAGTAAGGAAAAAAAAATCATTAAATCTACTAAGAAAATGTTGAATTCTAAATTTGACATGAAAGATATGGGACTTGCTGATGTTATATTAGGCATCAAGATCTCTAGAAATACTAATGGACTTGCTCTGTCACAGTCACATTATGTAGACAAGATTCTAGAGAAGTTCAACAAGTCTGATACTAGTATAGCCAGAACGCCTGTGGACTTAAGTCTACACCTATCTAAGAATACTGGTGAGTGTGGTTCTCAACTAGAATATTCTCAAGTGATAGGAAGTTTGATGTACTTAATGAGTTGTACAAGGCCTGACATTGCTTATTCTGTTAGTAGACTAAGTAGATATACTAGTAATCCCAGTGCTGAACACTGGAAAGGGATAGTAAGGGTACTGCGCTACTTACGATATACACGTGATCAGGGATTGCACTACATGAGATATCCAGCTGTATTGGAAGGATACAGTGATGCAAACTGGATATCCGATATGAAAGATTCAAAATCTACAAGTGGATATGTTTTCACACTTGGTGGTGCAACTGTATCATGGAAATCTTCAAAACAAACTTGTATTGCTAGATCGACAATGGAATCTGAATTCATTGCGCTAGACAAGGCAGCTGAAGAGGCTGAATGGCTTCACCATTTTGTAGAAGATATTCCTAGATGGTCAAAACCTGTGCCAGCTATTTGCATACACTGCGATAGTCAATCTGCTATTGGAAGGGCACAAAGTAATATGTATAATGGTAAGTCTAGACATATTCGTCGTAGACACAATACCATTGAACAACTACTCTCAAATGGGATTGTCACAATTGACTATGTAAAGTCAAAGGACAACATTGCGGATCCGCTAACCAAAGGGTTAAATCGAGAGTTAGTTAATAAATCATCTAGAGGAATGGGACTAAAGCCTATGACGTTACAAGGGAATGGAATGGAAACCCAACCTAGTTGACTGGAGATCCCAAGATCTAGGTTCAAAGGGACAACCTAATTTCATGTACCTTAAGAGAATCACTGAGAAGAAGTGTTCTTCTACCCATTTCTATGATTCAACAGTGATACCTGCGTGGTGTAAGGGTAAGCTTAGCTTTTAATGACTATGTGCGTTGGTATAACCAAGCGGAGTATAGCAGGATACTCTAAATAGTCACCTATGTGAATGTGAAGTGGGGCCGCTTCTAAAAGAATTTGAGAAAGGCGAAATTCTTTGATAAACATTCACTGAACCAGGCGAGTGTTCAAGGCCAAAATGAACACAAGTGTAAGAACTAAACTATGTTTGGAAAGCTCCTGTGTGATGACTGTCGGTTGTTTACACTAATGGCAATCAGTTCAAGACTATACGTTCACTGGTCAGCCAGTAAATCTGATAGATTGTCACAAGGGAAGGTTCAAAGCCAAAAGCTACCTATCCTTTGCAGGAGTGAACCGTTGTGCTCTCTCTCTTGTCGAGTCACTGTCTCACATCGTTTCGGTTAATTTCATTCATGTGGGGGATTGTTGGATAAATATGTGTATTTGGCCATGTTTAAGGGCTAATAAAAGTGGGACCCACTTAGAGTTTAAGTGGGGTCCTTGTGGATTAGTGTTCTCCTCCATGAGGAGATGAAATTTGGATATTCACATGTCCAAAACTATTGATGGGTGAATGAGAAATTAATGATCAAAGGTTGCCCCTTACAAGGAGTTGTTGAAATGGAAAAGGTTCACAACTAGCCTTGTCCCACATAGGAAAACTAGAAGTAGCTTATAGTGTATTTATAAGGCTACTTCAAGTTTTGGGTTTGGGCCCCAAGGGGTACCCAGTTTTGTGGAAGGGGGAGGACCTAAGGCCCTTTGGGTTTACTCCACACACGCGCGCGCGCGCGCCGCCGCCGCCGTCCGTCCGACCGGCCGGCCGGCCGTGCCGAGCCGGGTCGGGGGTGCGGGTGCGGCCCGCACATAATATTTCTTTTTGGACCCCAGAACTTTTCAAAGTTGCAAAAGACCTTTGGAATTTCTGTCATACTTAACATGTGACAGAAAATGAAAAGTTTAAGAGTTACAGAACTCCAAGAGGTTGTAGTTACAACCTTTGAAGTTCTTGAACTGCTGTGAATTAATCCACAGATTTATTCCACTCTATCTTATATGCATGAATGAATCTCCTTCAGAAATATACACACATCCAATACAGTTTTTGGTATACTGTTCTTCAAAGAGTTCATCTTCATCCTTCCAGTTTCAGAGAGAGAGTCACAGAATATAGTTTGGTTCGCCGGAGCAGTTGTACGTCGTGCTAGTACTGCTGTTAGAAGCCGCTGTATCCTGGGAGACAGACGCCGACGATTCCCTCAAGCACAATCCGGTGAGGCGGCGAATCTGTTTTAAGGAAACTGTGAATAAAATCACAGGCCTCGGTTTGGTTGTTCTTATTTTTGTGGTAGTTTTCCTGTTATTGCTTTGTCTACATATTGTAATTCTGTTTCTGTTCAATTTCTAGTTTTCCAAATTGTAATCCAGAATCTGTTTCTGTTTCCAATTATATCAATGAAATATTTCAAACGATTTTTGTAGAAGCTGAAATATTTCCAACAATCTTAAAACAGATTCTATATATTTTACAAAACAAAAACAGATTCGGATTTGGAAAAACAAAATGATTTTTTGAAAACAGTTTTACAAAAAACTGCTACTGTAATCCTCGTTTTCTGGCCAAACGGTGCAGAATCTGGAAAAATTGCATTAGACAAAAAGTGTGCAGAATCGCGTTTTGCTTGGGGCAACGCGAGCAGAATCTTAAAATTCATTCGTTTTCTATCAATTATTTGGGAAACGAAATTCTGCTGCTGTTAAAAATTAAAAGGAAAATATTAGATTTAATTTCTTTTCTCTTGTGATAATTTCAGAAATGGAAAATCAGAATGCAAACTCTGTTGCGACCGATGGTGCTACCAATACCGTGGTGATTGGTTCGATCATTGTTAAAATTCCCTCAATCAAAATGATTCCTGTGAACCTCGGGGAGAAACCCGATAAATTTAATAAAAATGAACAAGAGTTGAACTCCGGGGACAAACCCGACAAATTTAATGGGAAAGAACAAGATCAAGAGGTTGTGCTAGCTATTGATGCTATGAAGCACTCGGACTTTATGTGCCGAAATTATGTGTTGAATGGCTTATACGATACACTCTGTAATGTGTATAGTGTTAAGACCACTACTAAGGAACTGCGGGAGTCCTTAGACAGAAAATACAAAACTAAGGACATTGGGTCCAAGAAATTTGTAGTGGGGAGATTCCTCGGCTATAAGATGGTGGACTCAACTGTGATCAGTCAAGTCCAAGAGACTAATGGTGAGAATATGTATATGGGAAATTCTGCCTCGTTAGATGTGGAAAAATATATATATATATGTGCTATTTTTGTAACCCATTTTGTTGCAATTATTTTGAAAGTTTTAAAGTTTTATACATACTTAAAATATCATGGAGGTTCATGAAGATGAGAATTGGTTTATTAAAAAAAAAAAAAAAAAAAAAAAAAACTAAAATTTTATGGTTGAAATTTACCGAGGCATGAACATGAGTGTTGGTCGTGATAAAGTAAGGTCATGAGATCTTGGAATTTTATCGCGATGGGACAATGATAAAATCTCGTATCAACTTGAAATTGTCCTATACTAGGAATTGTGGGGGTAGACATATGATGGAGAATACATCATATTGAGTATACTATTTTAGTATATGTGATAGCCTTGGGAGAACCAAGAAGATGGTGGCAATAAGTATTTATTACTTATTTCAGTGATAGCACTAAATACTGCTATGTGAATTTGCCAAAAAATAATGATGAAGCCTTGGATAAGTTCATTCTATACAAGACAGAGGTTAAGAATCAACTTGGAAAAAAAAAATTTAAGGTGTTAAGAAGTGATAGAGGTGGTGAATATGTAGCACCGTATGGTGACTATTGTGCACAAAATGGAATTATTCACCAAACCACTGCACCTTATTCGCCTCCATCAAATGGAGTGGCTGAAAGGAAAAATCGTACCTTAAAAGAAATGATGAATGCGATATTGATAAGTTCTGGATTGCCACAGAACTTGTGGGGGGAGGCAATTCTCTCTGCAAATTACATTTTAAATAAGGTACCTCGAAAGAAAGTTGATCAAACCCCGTATGAACAGTGGAATGGTCGAAAACCATCCTATAAATTCTTACGAATGTGGGGGTGTCTTGCAAAGGTTCTTGTACCTACTCCTAAGAAAGAAAGGATAGGTCCAAAAACTGATGATTGTTTATTTATTGGCTATGCACATAATAGTAGTGCGTATCGGTTTCTTGTATATAAATCTGAAAACCCAGATATACACAAGAACACGATCATGGAGTCTAGAAATGCGTCGTGCTTTGAGAATATATTTCCTTGTAAAGAGGAATATAGTTCTAAAAAATGCACATTTGAGACTATTGGGGAAACTAATAAAACCCAAGAAGGAAATGTTGATTTTGAGCCTAGACGTGGGAAACGAGCTAGAACCTCAAAATCTTTTTGGTCCAAACTTTCTAACTTATG
Organism: Hydrangea macrophylla; assembly: GCA_033977485.1. Classification (NCBI taxonomy): domain Eukaryota; kingdom Viridiplantae; phylum Streptophyta; class Magnoliopsida; order Cornales; family Hydrangeaceae; genus Hydrangea; species Hydrangea macrophylla. Next base: position 156,489,353 of record CM066991.1, read on the forward strand.
TAATAGAAAGTGAGCCTCAAAGCTATAATGAAGCTATTAGATCACCAGATGGTCCGTTGTGGAAAAAAGCAATCAAGAGTGAAATTGATTCTATTCTACAAAACCATACTTGGGAACTGGTAGATCTTCCTCCTGGTTGTAAGCCATTGGGCTACAAATGGATTTAAAAAAAAAAAAAAAAAAAAAAATGAAGACGGATGGTACTATTGATAAGTATAAAGCAAGGCTTGTCATCAAAGGGTATAGACAAAAGGAGGGTCTCGACTACTTTGATATGTATTCTCCTGTTACGAGAATAACATCCATTCGTATGATTATTGCAATCGCAGAGTTGCGAGGTCTCGAAATACATCAAATGGATGTTTATACTGCCTTCCTTAATGGAGATTTGAATGAAGAAATCTACATGGAACAACCTGAAGGATTTTCTGCTCCAGGGCAAGAAAATAAAGTGTGTAAACTTGTCAAATCATTGTATGGCTTAAAGCAAGCACCAAAACAGTGGCATGAGAAATTTGACAAAGCTATACTCTCTAGTGGATTTAAAATCAATGAGTGTGATAAATGTGTTTAGGTCAAAGACACGAATGAAGGCTATGTCATCTTATGTCTATATGTTGATGATATGCTCATAGTAGGTAGTAAGGAAAAAAAAATCATTAAATCTACTAAGAAAATGTTGAATTCTAAATTTGACATGAAAGATATGGGACTTGCTGATGTTATATTAGGCATCAAGATCTCTAGAAATACTAATGGACTTGCTCTGTCACAGTCACATTATGTAGACAAGATTCTAGAGAAGTTCAACAAGTCTGATACTAGTATAGCCAGAACGCCTGTGGACTTAAGTCTACACCTATCTAAGAATACTGGTGAGTGTGGTTCTCAACTAGAATATTCTCAAGTGATAGGAAGTTTGATGTACTTAATGAGTTGTACAAGGCCTGACATTGCTTATTCTGTTAGTAGACTAAGTAGATATACTAGTAATCCCAGTGCTGAACACTGGAAAGGGATAGTAAGGGTACTGCGCTACTTACGATATACACGTGATCAGGGATTGCACTACATGAGATATCCAGCTGTATTGGAAGGATACAGTGATGCAAACTGGATATCCGATATGAAAGATTCAAAATCTACAAGTGGATATGTTTTCACACTTGGTGGTGCAACTGTATCATGGAAATCTTCAAAACAAACTTGTATTGCTAGATCGACAATGGAATCTGAATTCATTGCGCTAGACAAGGCAGCTGAAGAGGCTGAATGGCTTCACCATTTTGTAGAAGATATTCCTAGATGGTCAAAACCTGTGCCAGCTATTTGCATACACTGCGATAGTCAATCTGCTATTGGAAGGGCACAAAGTAATATGTATAATGGTAAGTCTAGACATATTCGTCGTAGACACAATACCATTGAACAACTACTCTCAAATGGGATTGTCACAATTGACTATGTAAAGTCAAAGGACAACATTGCGGATCCGCTAACCAAAGGGTTAAATCGAGAGTTAGTTAATAAATCATCTAGAGGAATGGGACTAAAGCCTATGACGTTACAAGGGAATGGAATGGAAACCCAACCTAGTTGACTGGAGATCCCAAGATCTAGGTTCAAAGGGACAACCTAATTTCATGTACCTTAAGAGAATCACTGAGAAGAAGTGTTCTTCTACCCATTTCTATGATTCAACAGTGATACCTGCGTGGTGTAAGGGTAAGCTTAGCTTTTAATGACTATGTGCGTTGGTATAACCAAGCGGAGTATAGCAGGATACTCTAAATAGTCACCTATGTGAATGTGAAGTGGGGCCGCTTCTAAAAGAATTTGAGAAAGGCGAAATTCTTTGATAAACATTCACTGAACCAGGCGAGTGTTCAAGGCCAAAATGAACACAAGTGTAAGAACTAAACTATGTTTGGAAAGCTCCTGTGTGATGACTGTCGGTTGTTTACACTAATGGCAATCAGTTCAAGACTATACGTTCACTGGTCAGCCAGTAAATCTGATAGATTGTCACAAGGGAAGGTTCAAAGCCAAAAGCTACCTATCCTTTGCAGGAGTGAACCGTTGTGCTCTCTCTCTTGTCGAGTCACTGTCTCACATCGTTTCGGTTAATTTCATTCATGTGGGGGATTGTTGGATAAATATGTGTATTTGGCCATGTTTAAGGGCTAATAAAAGTGGGACCCACTTAGAGTTTAAGTGGGGTCCTTGTGGATTAGTGTTCTCCTCCATGAGGAGATGAAATTTGGATATTCACATGTCCAAAACTATTGATGGGTGAATGAGAAATTAATGATCAAAGGTTGCCCCTTACAAGGAGTTGTTGAAATGGAAAAGGTTCACAACTAGCCTTGTCCCACATAGGAAAACTAGAAGTAGCTTATAGTGTATTTATAAGGCTACTTCAAGTTTTGGGTTTGGGCCCCAAGGGGTACCCAGTTTTGTGGAAGGGGGAGGACCTAAGGCCCTTTGGGTTTACTCCACACACGCGCGCGCGCGCGCCGCCGCCGCCGTCCGTCCGACCGGCCGGCCGGCCGTGCCGAGCCGGGTCGGGGGTGCGGGTGCGGCCCGCACATAATATTTCTTTTTGGACCCCAGAACTTTTCAAAGTTGCAAAAGACCTTTGGAATTTCTGTCATACTTAACATGTGACAGAAAATGAAAAGTTTAAGAGTTACAGAACTCCAAGAGGTTGTAGTTACAACCTTTGAAGTTCTTGAACTGCTGTGAATTAATCCACAGATTTATTCCACTCTATCTTATATGCATGAATGAATCTCCTTCAGAAATATACACACATCCAATACAGTTTTTGGTATACTGTTCTTCAAAGAGTTCATCTTCATCCTTCCAGTTTCAGAGAGAGAGTCACAGAATATAGTTTGGTTCGCCGGAGCAGTTGTACGTCGTGCTAGTACTGCTGTTAGAAGCCGCTGTATCCTGGGAGACAGACGCCGACGATTCCCTCAAGCACAATCCGGTGAGGCGGCGAATCTGTTTTAAGGAAACTGTGAATAAAATCACAGGCCTCGGTTTGGTTGTTCTTATTTTTGTGGTAGTTTTCCTGTTATTGCTTTGTCTACATATTGTAATTCTGTTTCTGTTCAATTTCTAGTTTTCCAAATTGTAATCCAGAATCTGTTTCTGTTTCCAATTATATCAATGAAATATTTCAAACGATTTTTGTAGAAGCTGAAATATTTCCAACAATCTTAAAACAGATTCTATATATTTTACAAAACAAAAACAGATTCGGATTTGGAAAAACAAAATGATTTTTTGAAAACAGTTTTACAAAAAACTGCTACTGTAATCCTCGTTTTCTGGCCAAACGGTGCAGAATCTGGAAAAATTGCATTAGACAAAAAGTGTGCAGAATCGCGTTTTGCTTGGGGCAACGCGAGCAGAATCTTAAAATTCATTCGTTTTCTATCAATTATTTGGGAAACGAAATTCTGCTGCTGTTAAAAATTAAAAGGAAAATATTAGATTTAATTTCTTTTCTCTTGTGATAATTTCAGAAATGGAAAATCAGAATGCAAACTCTGTTGCGACCGATGGTGCTACCAATACCGTGGTGATTGGTTCGATCATTGTTAAAATTCCCTCAATCAAAATGATTCCTGTGAACCTCGGGGAGAAACCCGATAAATTTAATAAAAATGAACAAGAGTTGAACTCCGGGGACAAACCCGACAAATTTAATGGGAAAGAACAAGATCAAGAGGTTGTGCTAGCTATTGATGCTATGAAGCACTCGGACTTTATGTGCCGAAATTATGTGTTGAATGGCTTATACGATACACTCTGTAATGTGTATAGTGTTAAGACCACTACTAAGGAACTGCGGGAGTCCTTAGACAGAAAATACAAAACTAAGGACATTGGGTCCAAGAAATTTGTAGTGGGGAGATTCCTCGGCTATAAGATGGTGGACTCAACTGTGATCAGTCAAGTCCAAGAGACTAATGGTGAGAATATGTATATGGGAAATTCTGCCTCGTTAGATGTGGAAAAATATATATATATATGTGCTATTTTTGTAACCCATTTTGTTGCAATTATTTTGAAAGTTTTAAAGTTTTATACATACTTAAAATATCATGGAGGTTCATGAAGATGAGAATTGGTTTATTAAAAAAAAAAAAAAAAAAAAAAAAAACTAAAATTTTATGGTTGAAATTTACCGAGGCATGAACATGAGTGTTGGTCGTGATAAAGTAAGGTCATGAGATCTTGGAATTTTATCGCGATGGGACAATGATAAAATCTCGTATCAACTTGAAATTGTCCTATACTAGGAATTGTGGGGGTAGACATATGATGGAGAATACATCATATTGAGTATACTATTTTAGTATATGTGATAGCCTTGGGAGAACCAAGAAGATGGTGGCAATAAGTATTTATTACTTATTTCAGTGATAGCACTAAATACTGCTATGTGAATTTGCCAAAAAATAATGATGAAGCCTTGGATAAGTTCATTCTATACAAGACAGAGGTTAAGAATCAACTTGGAAAAAAAAAATTTAAGGTGTTAAGAAGTGATAGAGGTGGTGAATATGTAGCACCGTATGGTGACTATTGTGCACAAAATGGAATTATTCACCAAACCACTGCACCTTATTCGCCTCCATCAAATGGAGTGGCTGAAAGGAAAAATCGTACCTTAAAAGAAATGATGAATGCGATATTGATAAGTTCTGGATTGCCACAGAACTTGTGGGGGGAGGCAATTCTCTCTGCAAATTACATTTTAAATAAGGTACCTCGAAAGAAAGTTGATCAAACCCCGTATGAACAGTGGAATGGTCGAAAACCATCCTATAAATTCTTACGAATGTGGGGGTGTCTTGCAAAGGTTCTTGTACCTACTCCTAAGAAAGAAAGGATAGGTCCAAAAACTGATGATTGTTTATTTATTGGCTATGCACATAATAGTAGTGCGTATCGGTTTCTTGTATATAAATCTGAAAACCCAGATATACACAAGAACACGATCATGGAGTCTAGAAATGCGTCGTGCTTTGAGAATATATTTCCTTGTAAAGAGGAATATAGTTCTAAAAAATGCACATTTGAGACTATTGGGGAAACTAATAAAACCCAAGAAGGAAATGTTGATTTTGAGCCTAGACGTGGGAAACGAGCTAGAACCTCAAAATCTTTTTGGTCCAAACTTTCTAACTTATGTAATAGAAAGTGAGCCTCAAAGCTATAATGAAGCTATTAGATCACCAGATGGTCCGTTGTGGAAAAAAGCAATCAAGAGTGAAATTGATTCTATTCTACAAAACCATACTTGGGAACTGGTAGATCTTCCTCCTGGTTGTAAGCCATTGGGCTACAAATGGATTTAAAAAAAAAAAAAAAAAAAAAAAAAAAAAAAAAATGAAGACGGATGGTACTATTGATAAGTATAAAGCAAGGCTTGTCATCAAAGGGTATAGACAAAAGGAGGGTCTCGACTACTTTGATATGTATTCTCCTGTTACGAGAATAACATCCATTCGTATGATTATTGCAATCGCAGAGTTGCGAGGTCTCGAAATACATCAAATGGATGTTTATACTGCCTTCCTTAATGGAGATTTGAATGAAGAAATCTACATGGAACAACCTGAAGGATTTTCTGCTCCAGGGCAAGAAAATAAAGTGTGTAAACTTGTCAAATCATTGTATGGCTTAAAGCAAGCACCAAAACAGTGGCATGAGAAATTTGACAAAGCTATACTCTCTAGTGGATTTAAAATCAATGAGTGTGATAAATGTGTTTAGGTCAAAGACACGAATGAAGGCTATGTCATCTTATGTCTATATGTTGATGATATGCTCATAGTAGGTAGTAAGGAAAAAAAAATCATTAAATCTACTAAGAAAATGTTGAATTCTAAATTTGACATGAAAGATATGGGACTTGCTGATGTTATATTAGGCATCAAGATCTCTAGAAATACTAATGGACTTGCTCTGTCACAGTCACATTATGTAGACAAGATTCTAGAGAAGTTCAACAAGTCTGATACTAGTATAGCCAGAACGCCTGTGGACTTAAGTCTACACCTATCTAAGAATACTGGTGAGTGTGGTTCTCAACTAGAATATTCTCAAGTGATAGGAAGTTTGATGTACTTAATGAGTTGTACAAGGCCTGACATTGCTTATTCTGTTAGTAGACTAAGTAGATATACTAGTAATCCCAGTGCTGAACACTGGAAAGGGATAGTAAGGGTACTGCGCTACTTACGATATACACGTGATCAGGGATTGCACTACATGAGATATCCAGCTGTATTGGAAGGATACAGTGATGCAAACTGGATATCCGATATGAAAGATTCAAAATCTACAAGTGGATATGTTTTCACACTTGGTGGTGCAACTGTATCATGGAAATCTTCAAAACAAACTTGTATTGCTAGATCGACAATGGAATCTGAATTCATTGCGCTAGACAAGGCAGCTGAAGAGGCTGAATGGCTTCACCATTTTGTAGAAGATATTCCTAGATGGTCAAAACCTGTGCCAGCTATTTGCATACACTGCGATAGTCAATCTGCTATTGGAAGGGCACAAAGTAATATGTATAATGGTAAGTCTAGACATATTCGTCGTAGACACAATACCATTGAACAACTACTCTCAAATGGGATTGTCACAATTGACTATGTAAAGTCAAAGGACAACATTGCGGATCCGCTAACCAAAGGGTTAAATCGAGAGTTAGTTAATAAATCATCTAGAGGAATGGGACTAAAGCCTATGACGTTACAAGGGAATGGAATGGAAACCCAACCTAGTTGACTGGAGATCCCAAGATCTAGGTTCAAAGGGACAACCTAATTTCATGTACCTTAAGAGAATCACTGAGAAGAAGTGTTCTTCTACCCATTTCTATGATTCAACAGTGATACCTGCGTGGTGTAAGGGTAAGCTTAGCTTTTAATGACTATGTGCGTTGGTATAACCAAGCGGAGTATAGCAGGATACTCTAAATAGTCACCTATGTGAATGTGAAGTGGGGCCGCTTCTAAAAGAATTTGAGAAAGGCGAAATTCTTTGATAAACATTCACTGAACCAGGCGAGTGTTCAAGGCCAAAATGAACACAAGTGTAAGAACTAAACTATGTTTGGAAAGCTCCTGTGTGATGACTGTCGGTTGTTTACACTAATGGCAATCAGTTCAAGACTATACGTTCACTGGTCAGCCAGTAAATCTGATAGATTGTCACAAGGGAAGGTTCAAAGCCAAAAGCTACCTATCCTTTGCAGGAGTGAACCGTTGTGCTCTCTCTCTTGTCGAGTCACTGTCTCACATCGTTTCGGTTAATTTCATTCATGTGGGGGATTGTTGGATAAATATGTGTATTTGGCCATGTTTAAGGGCTAATAAAAGTGGGACCCACTTAGAGTTTAAGTGGGGTCCTTGTGGATTAGTGTTCTCCTCCATGAGGAGATGAAATTTGGATATTCACATGTCCAAAACTATTGATGGGTGAATGAGAAATTAATGATCAAAGGTTGCCCCTTACAAGGAGTTGTTGAAATGGAAAAGGTTCACAACTAGCCTTGTCCCACATAGGAAAACTAGAAGTAGCTTATAGTGTATTTATAAGGCTACTTCAAGTTTTGGGTTTGGGCCCCAAGGGGTACCCAGTTTTGTGGAAGGGGGAGGACCTAAGGCCCTTTGGGTTTACTCCACACACGCGCACACACACGCGCGCGCGCGCGCCGCCGCCGCCGTCCGTCCGTCCGGCCGGCCGTGCCGAGCCGGGTCGGGTCGGGTCGTGGGTGCGGGTGCGGCCCACACATAATATTTCTTTTTGGACCCCAGAACTTTTCAAAGTTGCAAAAGACCTTTGGAATTTCTGTCATACTTAACATGTGACAGAAAATGAAAAGTTTAAGAGTTACAGAACTCCAAGAGGTTGTAGTTACAACCTTTGAAGTTCTTGAACTGCTGTGAATTAATCCACAGATTTATTCCACTCTATCTTATATGCATGAATGAATCTCCTTCAGAAATATACACACATCCAATACAGTTTTTGGTATACTGTTCTTCAAAGAGTTCATCTTCATCCTTCCAGTTTCAGAGAGAGAGTCACAGAATATAGTTTGGTTCGCCGGAGCAGTTGTACGTCGTGCTAGTACTGCTGTTAGAAGCCGCTGTATCCTGGGAGACAGACGCCGACGATTCCCTCAAGCACAATCCGGTGAGGCGGCGAATCTGTTTTAAGGAAACTGTGAATAAAATCACAGGCCTCGGTTTGGTTGTTCTTATTTTTGTGGTAGTTTTCCTGTTATTGCTTTGTCTACATATTGTAATTCTGTTTCTGTTCAATTTCTAGTTTTCCAAATTGTAATCCAGAATCTGTTTCTGTTTCCAATTATATCAATGAAATATTTCAAACGATTTTTGTAGAAGCTGAAATATTTCCAACAATCTTAAAACAGATTCTATATATTTTACAAAACAAAAACAGATTCGGATTTGGAAAAACAAAATGATTTTTTGAAAACAGTTTTACAAAAAACTGCTACTGTAATCCTCGTTTTCTGGCCAAACGGTGCAGAATCTGGAAAAATTGCATTAGACAAAAAGTGTGCAGAATCGCGTTTTGCTTGGGGCAACGCGAGCAGAATCTTAAAATTCATTCGTTTTCTATCAATTATTTGGGAAACGAAATTCTGCTGCTGTTAAAAATTAAAAGGAAAATATTAGATTTAATTTCTTTTCTCTTGTGATAATTTCAGAAATGGAAAATCAGAATGCAAACTCTGTTGCGACCGATGGTGCTACCAATACCGTGGTGATTGGTTCGATCATTGTTAAAATTCCCTCAATCAAAATGATTCCTGTGAACCTCGGGGAGAAACCCGATAAATTTAATAAAAATGAACAAGAGTTGAACTCCGGGGACAAACCCGACAAATTTAATGGGAAAGAACAAGATCAAGAGGTTGTGCTAGCTATTGATGCTATGAAGCACTCGGACTTTATGTGCCGAAATTATGTGTTGAATGGCTTATACGATACACTCTGTAATGTGTATAGTGTTAAGACCACTACTAAGGAACTGCGGGAGTCCTTAGACAGAAAATACAAAACTAAGGACATTGGGTCCAAGAAATTTGTAGTGGGGAGATTCCTCGGCTATAAGATGGTGGACTCAACTGTGATCAGTCAAGTCCAAGAGACTAATGGTGAGAATATGTATATGGGAAATTCTGCCTCGTTAGATGTGGAAAAATATATATATATATGTGCTATTTTTGTAACCCATTTTGTTGCAATTATTTTGAAAGTTTTAAAGTTTTATACATACTTAAAATATCATGGAGGTTCATGAAGATGAGAATTGGTTTATTAAAAAAAAAAAAAAAAAAAAAAAAAACTAAAATTTTATGGTTGAAATTTACCGAGGCATGAACATGAGTGTTGGTCGTGATAAAGTAAGGTCATGAGATCTTGGAATTTTATCGCGATGGGACAATGATAAAATCTCGTATCAACTTGAAATTGTCCTATACTAGGAATTGTGGGGGTAGACATATGATGGAGAATACATCATATTGAGTATACTATTTTAGTATATGTGATAGCCTTGGGAGAACCAAGAAGATGGTGGCAATAAGTATTTATTACTTATTTCAGTGATAGCACTAAATACTGCTATGTGAATTTGCCAAAAAATAATGATGAAGCCTTGGATAAGTTCATTCTATACAAGACAGAGGTTAAGAATCAACTTGGAAAAAAAAAATTTAAGGTGTTAAGAAGTGATAGAGGTGGTGAATATGTAGCACCGTATGGTGACTATTGTGCACAAAATGGAATTATTCACCAAACCACTGCACCTTATTCGCCTCCATCAAATGGAGTGGCTGAAAGGAAAAATCGTACCTTAAAAGAAATGATGAATGCGATATTGATAAGTTCTGGATTGCCACAGAACTTGTGGGGGGAGGCAATTCTCTCTGCAAATTACATTTTAAATAAGGTACCTCGAAAGAAAGTTGATCAAACCCCGTATGAACAGTGGAATGGTCGAAAACCATCCTATAAATTCTTACGAATGTGGGGGTGTCTTGCAAAGGTTCTTGTACCTACTCCTAAGAAAGAAAGGATAGGTCCAAAAACTGATGATTGTTTATTTATTGGCTATGCACATAATAGTAGTGCGTATCGGTTTCTTGTATATAAATCTGAAAACCCAGATATACACAAGAACACGATCATGGAGTCTAGAAATGCGTCGTGCTTTGAGAATATATTTCCTTGTAAAGAGGAATATAGTTCTAAAAAATGCACATTTGAGACTATTGGGGAAACTAATAAAACCCAAGAAGGAAATGTTGATTTTGAGCCTAGACGTGGGAAACGAGCTAGAACCTCAAAATCTTTTTGGTCCAAACTTTCTAACTTATGTAATAGAAAGTGAGCCTCAAAGCTATAATGAAGCTATTAGATCACCAGATGGTCCGTTGTGGAAAAAAGCAATCAAGAGTGAAATTGATTCTATTCTACAAAACCATACTTGGGAACTGGTAGATCTTCCTCCTGGTTGTAAGCCATTGGGCTACAAATGGATTTAAAAAAAAAAAAAAAAAAAAAAAAAAAAAAAAATGAAGACGGATGGTACTATTGATAAGTATAAAGCAAGGCTTGTCATCAAAGGGTATAGACAAAAGGAGGGTCTCGACTACTTTGATATGTATTCTCCTGTTACGAGAATAACATCCATTCGTATGATTATTGCAATCGCAGAGTTGCGAGGTCTCGAAATACATCAAATGGATGTTTATACTGCCTTCCTTAATGGAGATTTGAATGAAGAAATCTACATGGAACAACCTGAAGGATTTTCTGCTCCAGGGCAAGAAAATAAAGTGTGTAAACTTGTCAAATCATTGTATGGCTTAAAGCAAGCACCAAAACAGTGGCATGAGAAATTTGACAAAGCTATACTCTCTAGTGGATTTAAAATCAATGAGTGTGATAAATGTGTTTAGGTCAAAGACACGAATGAAGGCTATGTCATCTTATGTCTATATGTTGATGATATGCTCATAGTAGGTAGTAAGGAAAAAAAAATCATTAAATCTACTAAGAAAATGTTGAATTCTAAATTTGACATGAAAGATATGGGACTTGCTGATGTTATATTAGGCATCAAGATCTCTAGAAATACTAATGGACTTGCTCTGTCACAGTCACATTATGTAGACAAGATTCTAGAGAAGTTCAACAAGTCTGATACTAGTATAGCCAGAACGCCTGTGGACTTAAGTCTACACCTATCTAAGAATACTGGTGAGTGTGGTTCTCAACTAGAATATTCTCAAGTGATAGGAAGTTTGATGTACTTAATGAGTTGTACAAGGCCTGACATTGCTTATTCTGTTAGTAGACTAAGTAGATATACTAGTAATCCCAGTGCTGAACACTGGAAAGGGATAGTAAGGGTACTGCGCTACTTACGATATACACGTGATCAGGGATTGCACTACATGAGATATCCAGCTGTATTGGAAGGATACAGTGATGCAAACTGGATATCCGATATGAAAGATTCAAAATCTACAAGTGGATATGTTTTCACACTTAGTGGTGCAACTGTATCATGGAAATCTTCAAAACAAACTTGTATTGCTAGATCGACAATGGAATCTGAATTCATTGCGCTAGACAAGGCAGCTGAAGAGGCTGAATGGCTTCACCATTTTGTAGAAGATATTCCTAGATGGTCAAAACCTGTGCCAGCTATTTGCATACACTGCGATAGTCAATCTGCTATTGGAAGGGCACAAAGTAATATGTATAATGGTAAGTCTAGACATATTCGTCGTAGACACAATACCATTGAACAACTACTCTCAAATGGGATTGTCACAATTGACTATGTAAAGTCAAAGGACAACATTGCGGATCCGCTAACCAAAGGGTTAAATCGAGAGTTAGTTAATAAATCATCTAGAGGAATGGGACTAAAGCCTATGACGTTACAAGGGAATGGAATGGAAACCCAACCTAGTTGACTGGAGATCCCAAGATCTAGGTTCAAAGGGACAACCTAATTTCATGTACCTTAAGAGAATCACTGAGAAGAAGTGTTCTTCTACCCATTTCTATGATTCAACAGTGATACCTGCGTGGTGTAAGGGTAAGCTTAGCTTTTAATGACTATGTGCGTTGGTATAACCAAGCGGAGTATAGCAGGATACTCTAAATAGTCACCTATGTGAATGTGAAGTGGGGCCGCTTCTAAAAGAATTTGAGAAAGGCGAAATTCTTTGATAAACATTCACTGAACCAGGCGAGTGTTCAAGGCCAAAATGAACACAAGTGTAAGAACTAAACTATGTTTGGAAAGCTCCTGTGTGATGACTGTCGGTTGTTTACACTAATGGCAATCAGTTCAAGACTATACGTTCACTGGTCAGCCAGTAAATCTGATAGATTGTCACAAGGGAAGGTTCAAAGCCAAAAGCTACCTATCCTTTGCAGGAGTGAACCGTTGTGCTCTCTCTCTTGTCGAGTCACTGTCTCACATCGTTTCGGTTAATTTCATTCATGTGGGGGATTGTTGGATAAATATGTGTATTTGGCCATGTTTAAGGGCTAATAAAAGTGGGACCCACTTAGAGTTTAAGTGGGGTCCTTGTGGATTAGTGTTCTCCTCCATGAGGAGATGAAATTTGGATATTCACATGTCCAAAACTATTGATGGGTGAATGAGAAATTAATGATCAAAGGTTGCCCCTTACAAGGAGTTGTTGAAATGGAAAAGGTTCACAACTAGCCTTGTCCCACATAGGAAAACTAGAAGTAGCTTATAGTGTATTTATAAGGCTACTTCAAGTTTTGGGTTTGGGCCCCAAGGGGTACCCAGTTTTGTGGAAGGGGGAGGACCTAAGGCCCTTTGGGTTTACTCCACACACGCGCACACACACGCGCGCGCGCGCGCCGCCGCCGCCGTCCGTCCGACCGACCGGCCGGGTCGTGGGTGCGGGTGCGGCCCGCACATAATATTTCTTTTTGGACCCCAGAACTTTTCAAAGTTGCAAAAGACCTTTGGAATTTCTGTCATACTTAACATGTGACAGAAAATGAAAAGTTTAAGAGTTACAGAACTCCAAGAGGTTGTAGTTACAACCTTTGAAGTTCTTGAACTGCTGTGAATTAATCCACAGATTTATTCCACTCTATCTTATATGCATGAATGAATCTCCTTCAGAAATATACACACATCCAATACAGTTTTTGGTATACTGTTCTTCAAAGAGTTCATCTTCATCCTTCCAGTTTCAGAGAGAGAGTCACAGAATATAGTTTGGTTCGCCGGAGCAGTTGTACGTCGTGCTAGTACTGCTGTTAGAAGCCGCTGTATCCTGGGAGACAGACGCCGACGATTCCCTCAAGCACAATCCGGTGAGGCGGCGAATCTGTTTTAAGGAAACTGTGAATAAAATCACAGGCCTCGGTTTGGTTGTTCTTATTTTTGTGGTAGTTTTCCTGTTATTGCTTTGTCTACATATTGTAATTCTGTTTCTGTTCAATTTCTAGTTTTCCAAATTGTAATCCAGAATCTGTTTCTGTTTCCAATTATATCAATGAAATATTTCAAACGATTTTTGTAGAAGCTGAAATATTTCCAACAAAAGTTTCCCCTATTACAGCACCACTCACTCTGTTTTCATAAGTTAAAACATTTCAACCCCTGTAGCATTTTCTTTGATTAAATATTCCCAAAACACACAAAAACCTAACTAAAATATATAAATTCATTCTAACATACTAAAGAATTAAAACATATTTTCTAATACATTTTACATGTATTCCATAACTAATATACAATGACTCCCAAAACATTTCCAACTAGCAGTTTAAAAATAAATAAAAATAAATAATACAAAACCCATCTTTGTAAATCCAGTCCCACAGTCTCGATCATTTCTCACTGTCGTATTCATCTAAGCCTGCGTGGTCATTAGCCACAAAAATCGAATAAGCTTTCGCTTAGTGAGTACGTGATGCTAATCATGCAATTGGAGTACTTAATGATTCATAACACCAATTCAACATTCACAACAATAAATGGTCGCATGCGTGTCAAGTAATCAATCACCATCGTTCTGGACCCCTGATTCCGGGCCAATCTCACTTTTTTCGTCGCATATAGCGAAATCACACTCATTCATTTGTGACCGTAGTCAATTCGCTGTGGTCGTCACCACTATCCCCTTCTCTCTGAGGATTTCAACATCTCCCTTACATATGGACTAACTAATGGTGATTATCACTTGAGACCCTTTGACCCAAATAAACACATAAGCAACTCAACATGTCAACATGGAAATTTCAACATTTTAGACATGTTAAATACAACCTAATCACCTGCTTTTCTACTTAATCAATAATTAAGCATTTAAAAGCATTAAAATACATTGAGCATCCAATTTTGGGATTAGGACACTCACCTCTATGAATAATTAAATAAGCACAGAAACCCCAAATTTATTCTAGATCCAACCCAAATATGTACCTGTGGTTAATCCTACACAATTTTGGTAAACTAAATGTTACCAACCCATTTGGGTCACGAAAAATCTATCGATTAAACTTAAATTAAATTATACCATAAGATTAGGCTTACCCCCACGAATCCAAATATGATTTTGTATTGCGATTTAGACAACATATGACGAAGCTATGGTGTTGAGAAGGTTGAAACCCTCCATATCTCTCTCTACTTCTCACTCACTGTTTCTCCTCTGTTTTTTTTTTCCTTTGTTAAGTTATATCAATGAACTAATATAATATTATAATAATATATATTATATATAATATCACACGCATGGCACACCGCCAAACACAACACACACATTCACGTTTGTTTTTGTTTTTGTTTTTTTTTTTTTTTAAACCAAGATTGGGATGAGAAATGCTGTGGTGCTTCTCAACCCATATAAATTAACTCTTATCTATATTTTGACCCCCAACTATTTTGTAGACCTTATTATAATATCCAAATTAATTATACTACTATCCCAATATTTAAGTGAGTCTATATATATGTCACGTATGAGTCCCAAATGTGGTCCCAAATATCATATGAAGGCACTAATTAACCTACAAATTATGACATGTGTCTCATTACGTCCTCACAAGGGTACCTAAACTGGTCACATAAATAATCATGAACAATAATAAAATATTAAAGCACTTAACATTTTATCAATTAAATAATCATATGGCATCAATATGTATTATAATGTACACATTTACATTTACATGTCTACCATTTAATCACATAAATGCAACTAAATGTAATTTATCCAATCTGGACCCCCCGTGGATCCCATTTCACATTTGTCCAACTGTGCTCTTTATCAAGCACTTATCATATCGGGGTAACTGGAACTTACCCAAATCATCACATGCAATTAATTATACTAATTAATGCATGAAAAAATAAATATTACTACCTTTTCTGGGTACGGGTATTACATAATACTATTCAAATCTTATACGCAAATGTTTTGATGCGTAGAAATAATGAACTTAGATCCTTCAAAATACCAAATGAAGCTTTTAGTTATTTAAACACATAGATATAAATTTATTTCACACACACATGCTTCTAAATTTATTTTTATTACACACATATATCATCTACTATTTCAGAAATATTGTCGATTAAGGCACTTTGAATATATGGAGACAAAAATTGTAGTGCATTCTTCAAAGGAAAAGTAAAAATGCTTGAAAACGCAAAGATAGACACATAAAATGGGACCACACAAGATATTGTGGAAGCATATTTCGGAAGTATGGCTTACTCATATTTCATTTTCCTAATATTGTGTTATTAGTTGCAACACTTAAATGTCATAACACAATCCAAAGGGGAGAAAATACCAATAATATAGAAGTTATCACAGTGTAAACTTGAAGGAAGGTAATTCAACAGAGAAGAAAATGTTTTTCATTAATTTATTAAATTATTATGTAGTTGGTAACAAGATTATAAATTGCAAAAAAAAATAAAAAGGACAAAAAAGCTAAAACACAACTCAAAAGAGAAAAAATACCAATAATCTAGAAGTACTCACATTTTAAAAGTCAATGAAGATAATTCGACAGAATATAATGTCTTTCATTACATTTTTACACCATTGATATGAAGATTAAAAATGAGAAAAAAAAATAATAATAAGTGCGGATTGGCACGTGCATCGCACGTGCCGTTACCCTAGTATATAAGAATGCAGCAGTTGAAGGAGGAATTAGTTAAATACCATCTTGCCCCTCTCCGAAACTTATATACCTACTTTTCATAAGGATATATTGATTTGTGTGAGAGCAATTTTGTCATTTTAGCCCACCAAGTATCTTCAAGAAAACTTGTAATTACAAGTGTACCATTTTACTACACATAATGACTCGTACATCTCGATACTCATCATAATGATATATTGATTTGTGTGAGGTTAATTCTATCATTTCAGATGATTATTACATTCATGTCAACTTCTAAAATTTTATTTAAAATAACAATGAGTATTCAGTCAATAATACTATGTCTAATTACATTTGGATCAACAAGTTTTTGCATTAGGTCAACAAATTCTGGGATATTTATTATTCACTTCAAAAAAATTCAACAAAAGTAGCTATTTTGGTGGCTATTTACGAATTGGTGAGTAATATTTACATTTTGGTCAACTTCTTTCCTCAAATTTTGGATTATATATTGTAATATGTATGATTACTATTCACTTAAAAAAAGTAAAAAAAAGTGGCTAATATTTACATTTTGGTCAACTTCTTCCCTCAAATTTAGGATTTATATATTTTAATATGTATAATTACATTTACGTCAAGATTTTGTGGCATATTTATCATTCACTTCAACAAAAAGTCAATAATAATAACTAATTACGTATTGGTTTGTAATATTTACATTTGGTCAACTTTTGTCCTGAAATTTAAGATTAATATATTGTGAGTTTTTTTTTACACATACTATGGCTTCTCTCCCCTTTCCCTTTTTTCCTTTTATTTTAAAACTGAATTTTATAGTACACACACATGGCTATAAATTTATTTTATACACATGCTTATAATTCTTTCTTATTAGACACACATGCCTTATGTGTGTCATTTACCGTTTCAAAAGTACAGTTCATTATGGAACTTTGAATATATGAAGATTAAATTAACTCATAAAAATATGAATACATTTTGGCTTTGTAATTCTAGAACCATAAATTTCATACCAAATTGAAACAACACTATTCAAATCTTATACTCAAATCCATAGAAATTATGAACTTATACCCTTAAAAAAAAAGAATAGTTGATATCAGTATGACAATTGCAGATAAATATACCAAATGAAGGTTTTACTTATTTTAACACATGGATATAAATTCAATTTTATAACACACGCATATTATCTACTATTTCAGAAATATTGTCTATTAAGGAACTTTGAATATATGGAGACGAAAATAAGTCATAAAAATATTGTAGTGCTTTCTTCAAAAGAAATGAGTATAATTTGAAAGAATATAATGTCTTTCATTTGTTTATTAAATTTTTATACCATTGATATCAAAATTAAAAATGGAAAAAAATGAAAACAAAGAAGCTAATAAGAGGGGTATTGGCACGTGCAACGCACGTGCCGGTACCCTAGTATATATATATATATATATATAAGGAGATAAGAGGTAAATTGGTAATCTTATACACAAAAAGTAGATAGAGAGGAGGTCCCTGTAATTGTCATATACCTCAAGGGAGGTCAGTGTAATTTGCCAAAAAATTAAAGGATAAAGGTCTAGGTTGGTGCCAATATATGAGAGTAATATTGCTATGCTTTTAAATTTTTTTTCCCAAAAAGTATTTTTCAACACATATGGCAGTGGATCCCTCTTCATTAGGCAATGTTTTGAAAACCAGACCGTTCATCGTCTCAGAAAACCCGGTTCAATCGTCGGGTGAACCGTAATCAACCCGTGATGTCATAATAGCGTAATAAATATAATTTTTATAATTATTAATAATTATGTAAACTTTAAAACCATAAGAATATCACACCAAAAGAAATTCTAAACCTTATTTTTATCATTTTTCATACAATATTATAGCATCAAAACTATGAAAAAATTAATAATAGAACCATGTTCTGACGAGAGAGAGCCATCCCACAATTCATAGAGAGGGAGTGGTTTGAAAATAGTATTATTACTAATTGAAATTCATATATTTTCCTAAAATAAAATTAACAAATAATGACATATTTGGGGAGATGATTAAAAAAAAGGGAGACTTGGTGTACGGCCCTAAGGTTGGGCTAAGTTGGACTAAAGGACAAGTCATAATAAAAAACGAACGCAAGGACACACTCTAAAAAAGCTTTCCCTCCCAAAGTTTTTTAAATTTTAACTTTAAAATTTTAAATTTCACTCTAAATGGCAAAATTGCCTATGGAACCCTAAGAGACCACCACCACCATCTCTCTTCTCTCTCTCCTCCCCTTCCATAGCCACCACCACCACCATCTCTCTCTCGTCCCCCTCCATAGCCACCACCATCATAACCACCACCACCATAGCCACCATCTTCTCTCCTCCCCCCTCCATAGCCACCACCACCACCATCTTCTCCCCTCCTCCCTCCACCATCTTATCTCCTCCCCCCTCCATAGCCACCACCACTACCATCTTCTCTCATCCTCCATCCATAGCCACCACCATCACAACCACCAGCACCACCACCGGAGCCGTTGCCACTACCACCAAGTCTCTTCTCTTTCTAACTTTCTCTCTCCCCCCTCCATAGCCACCACCACCACCATCTCTCTTCTCTCTCTCTAACTTTCTCTCCTCTTCTCTCCATAGCCACCACCATTAGAACCACCACGATTGGAGCCATCCTCGCCGTCCCCGTTGTCGTCACCACTACCACCAACTCTCTTCTTTCTCTAACTTTCTCTCTTCTCCCCCTCCATAGCCACTTCCACCACCATCTCTCTCTCCTTCCCCTCCATTGCCACCAGCACCGCCGGCCACCACCACCACCACCAACACAAAACTCCACGGCCAACTGATCTTAAGAAAAATTTCTCTTAAGATGGTCAGAACTGTTGAATGAAGGTGAGATGGTAGGTAATGGTTGCTGGAGGTGCTAGTGGTGGTCGTTGGAGGTCGTATGAGGTCGCCGAAGGTGGAAGTGGTGGTGGCCGGAGGTTAGGCATGGGTGGTGGCAATGGTGGATGGTCACTGGAGGTGCTAGTGGTGGTCACCGGAGGTCGCTGGAGATAGTAGTGGTGGTCGCCGGAGGTGGAAGTGGTGGTGGCCGAAGGCTAGGCATGGGTAGTGGCAATGGTGGCTAGGGTTTGATAGTAAGGTTAGATGATGAAGATGAGGATATTTTGGTCCAAAAAAAAAAAATTACGAGTAAAAACCAAGTTGTTTTATTAAGTGTCCTTCATTCCAATTTAGCTTGTCTTAATGCCCTTTTCACCAATTTTCCCCAAAAAGAAAGATTGTTGTTTCCCAAAATCAACTCTACAAATCAGGGATATTTCATAGAAGAGGAAGTGGTTCGAAAATAGTATTATTACTAGTTAAATTAATATGTGTTCCTAAAAATAAAACCAGCAAACAATGACAGATTTGGGGAGATGAATGATGCAAGATTGTTGTTTCCCAAAATCAACTCTACAAATAAGAGATTCTAAATTTGTAATGTGGTTGATACATTTTATTGCAGATTGTGAGCGATCCTATTAGTTATTTTGATGTATATAATGCACAACGTCATCCCTGCTAATAGGGACCTGATTATGTGCTTACATACTGAATATATCAATAGGCATAATATAAACTTCTTTCCTAAAATAAAATTTTACCAACACACACACACAGAGAGAGAGAGAGAGAGAGAGAGAGAGAGAGAGAGAGAGAGAGAGAGAGAGCACAGGCGGCCGAGAGGCGACGAGGAGGAGACCTTGGGTCCTTGGTTGAGCTGCAGTGGCGATGGCAATGAGGCGATGACAATGAACTCCAGTGGAGTAGGCGGCGTAAGCACATCAAGAAGTTGGGTTTCTGAGAAAAAGAATAACCTAATTTCAAGTCAATTTATATAGCTAGGGAACCGGTTCGGTTCAAGTGAACCGCGAATGGTTTTGTGGATTCCTGGTTTAACCGTTCGGTTCAGACGGTTTACCATTTCTAGAGCGGGTTTGTTTATGAGGATGGCTTCCGGTTCAACCCAGACAGCTTTCAGGACTGGTTTCCGATTTTACCAGTCGAACCGCCTGGTCTGATTCGGGTTTCATAACCTTGATAGTAGGATCACTTCAACATCAACAAATCAAAATCAACTAGGTCCACTGACACATGTGTTGGAAACACTTTTGAGAAGCATAGCATTACTCAATATATGATCACAGAACTACAAAACACAAGTATATGCTCTATGCGAAGTGGACAAAATATGTTTCCAACAAGAAAAAGGTTTGCAACTATGCGTTAGGATTTGTAATCTATACGAATGTACAGTCATTGTATACGGGAAGTTTTTGGGTAATTTGGGCATACCACTGTCATGCACATGTCACTTACGTGGTACTTTCCAATTAGGCTGCACATGAGTCGAGTCGCTCAACAAGTCCTCATGAACATGTTCAATAAAGGTTAGGCAAGGTTTGGCTCGACAGAGCTCGTGAACACATTTGATTGAGGCTCATTAGCATATAGGCTCATGAAAAAGCTTGTTAATAGACATGACAAAGAGCTTGTATATTGACTTTATATATATGTCTATTATAAAACTATTAATTTTAGAGAGATATGAAAAACCTCGTAAATAGGCTTGATTAAGTGTGAAAGTTTTCGTTTATTTGATTGCTAAATTTTGGGCGATCCGATACGAGAAAAGACAAAACAAAAAAAATATTCGTTATAACGCGAAGTTATATATAATTATATATTATCTATAAATAGAAATATATGTTTAGTTAGATATCCAAACAAGATATCAAAATTCCTAATAAATTAGATGAAATCTCAAATAATCCCATGATTCATTGTATTATTCATTAAATACATGTATATCTTAATATAAGATTTTGAATCCTTTCATTCGTGAGGAGCTGGATGAGAAGAAACTCTCATGTCCGGTTCTGTAGTAGAGATGGAATTGAGAAAGAACCATCAGGACTTGTATCTCTCTCTCTCTCTCTCTCTCTATATATATATATATATATTACTATGTAGTTTTAAAATGCTCGTGAAGAAGCTCATCAAGAAGCTATTGAAAAGGCTTGCGATCATTTGAAATTAAGGCTCGTTTAAGCTTGTAAAAAAGCTCATGATCACATAAGCTCGGCTTGACTTGTATAAACCCTTATCTCTAACCAATTAGAGATAGTATTTTAAGTGGGACCTGCATCCCCTATATGCAGGGGGTTCCACCCAAAAACTTTCTCTCATTAATTGGATGATACTACATAGGCATAGCACGTGATAATCCCAAGGCACCCCAAAATTTCTCCATATCTATATCTATATCTATAATATATATATAAGTACACCGACCCCCTTAAGTGTTTTGCACTTTTATCAATCAGTGTACTTTTGCTTTAGTGATTTTTTTTAGAGTTGTAATAAGTTTAATTTGCCACTTTTTTTTAATCCGTCTATAAGAATCCTACAATAATATAACTTAATAAAAACATTTGAAGTATATTTTTTTTTTGATCCAACGTGAATCTAGATTCAGTCCACGTAGAGTCATAGATAGTAAGAATTCCTCTTAGGATGTACTGCCAATGGATAGTCCCTCAAAAAAAAAAAGAAAAAAAAAGAAGGCAATAGAAACGTGAGCCACAAAGAGTGCTTACCAGTTTGGGAGTCAGTTTTAACTCTTAAAGAATTTTACATTAACGGCCCGTTTGGTTCACGGATTATTTTAGGTGGATTCTGATTATTAGGAATCATAATACCAGTAATCACTTTACCAGGAATTTGAATCCCTGCAGATTGTTTTGTTCACCAATAGAATTCTAGTTGGATTTAGAACTCAGTGTTTGGTTGGGTCAAGGAAAATAAAATGAAAATATTGTTAAATATCTAAGCTACCCTTGAAGGCTAAAAGAATGTATGAGTTAAAATCAAATTGTCAACCCTCTAAAAATGGAGGGCGATTAAAAAAAATAATGGTATAAATCTAAAAATCAACGACACATAATAAATGAGATAAATAGAGTAATTAAGACATGAACATGAGTCTAAACTATTACATGTAATTAAAATATATTTGAACAATAACAAAAGATATATTCTATTTTTAAGCATAAAACATAACGTACAAATCACAATATGCCCAAATATGTAGTTATTGTAATATCATATAGACTTTTCAATCATTAACATTTAGCAACCAAAATTTGAATTCAGTCATTAAGCTAACATCAAATATAATGTTTCAAGCATAAGAAATCATCATAAACAATCTAATCTACCAATCTCTCCATTTTAGAAAATAACAATAGTTATAATCATAAATTTCTTCTGATCACATTATTTGTTTGTTTAATAGTCTAATAAAGGCTAGTTTAGGCATTATGAAAATAGTAAATCAAAACCCCAGTAATCCTTAGGAATACCACCTCCAAGCTAGGATTTAGAATCCACCCTATTTTCCACCTTTGGGTGGATTCTAAATCCAGCGGGACCCACAATTCATTAAATATTCCATGAACCAAACAAAGATATATTTTAAGATTATTAGTAATCTTCGGGTGGAATCAAAATCTATCCTAAGAATCCATGAACCAAACGGGCCGTAATGTCAATTTGTTCACTTGAACTAAACATAATAAATCGTGAGAACCCAACAAAAAAAAAAAAATTCATTTTATAGTACATTAGGTGAGGAAAGAATTGTGCCATTAGTACATAAAAATAAAAAATAAAAATCATTGAGCATACCATATAACACAAGATAATAGCCAAGACTCTTGTGGTCAAGTGGCATCACCTCCTCTCCCCAAGTGGGAGTGGCCGGATGGGTTCAAATCTCTTCATGAGAGAGTGGGAGGGGTTTTTTTTCCCTTTCATTGTAGAATGCCCCGTGTGCTTGTGTCGGGTCTATCTCTTGAGTTCTACTACTTGGATTGTATGTGTGGGTGTGTGCGTGCATGTGTGTGTGGCGTGAGTCAATCAGGTAAGTCATCTAAAAAAAAAATAAAAATAAAAATATAATACAAGATAATAAAGGCAAAAATAATGAACAAACTTAATTGAAGATTTTTAAAAAATGAACAAAGCTATTACCATATAAGGTTTGACTAAGTAGAAAAAAAAAGAGTATAATTGTATGAAAAATTAATTCGGTAGATAAGATATTTATTTGGGTAAAAGTTTAAAAAAATTTGACCATAGTTTAAAATAATCAAGTCATTATTTATAAATTTAAAATATGAAGAAACTCAGTTTAAAAATGAAACATTTAGTAAAACCCCAAGAGTCAACTATGACCTTTTTTCAAATACCCCTCTCAACTACAAAACTCGATAAATTGACCCCCTCAACTATTATGATTTTTCACTAAAACCTATTCCCATTCTATTAGGATGTCGTCCAAAAAAAAAAAAATATTACTTTTGTATCATGTTACCAACACATGATGGAAAAGTTACAAAAGTATCAACAACACAACATTTTTGCCTCTCCTTGGAGTCGTTGAAATTTTAAAACAAAATTGCCTAAAATTTTAATACAACAAAGGGCAAGTGTGTGTGCAAAAAATAATTTTGTCCTAAATTTCCAACGGCTCCAAGGAGGGATAAATAAATATCATTATACTACTCTTAACCATTCATAACTCTATTTGAATTGGTTCAGTTTTAAACCCTTATGTTTTTGTACATGCTGCAGGGATTTTTTTTATTTTTTATTTTTTTATTTTTAAATTTCCTTTCTTTGTCCATGTTGCCTTTCGTTGAGATAATTTTTTTTCTTTCAAGAGTAATAATTTTTAAATCATAATTATTGATTATCATCTGATCAAGCTCGAAGGAGAGATAAATAATTATCATGTTGTTAATATTTTGTATCATATAGTGCTCGCATGATACAAAAGTAACAAAATGTTATCTTTTGGAAAATGCAATAGTTGAAGGGGTCAGTTTGTCAAGTTTTATAGTTTAGAGAAGTATTTAAAATATTTTTTTGGCCAAAAAAAAAGTCAAGAACTTTTGGGGTTAAATAAAAGGTGCTGGGATCTATGGTTGAAAAGTATTTCTCATAGAGACCTATGGTCAAATGGCCCAATAATACTAACTCCTATGAGGTAAGGTCAAATACAAGGACATCCTTAGTGGTTTGCATACACTGACCTCCCATATCAGAGATGGAACAAAGTTCGTAGTGCATGTTGTTAAATAAAAAATCAACACATTATTCAAGGGAAACTAACGGATTTTATTAGATTTTAATAAACTTTTTTTTATTTTTTATTTTTAACCCTGTCCATGAGAGTTCTACTTGTTTTTTCCCCTTTAATGGATACATCATTAACTAAAAACATTTAAACAATTACGTAGGCCCTTCTAAGGGGAAAAAAAAGAAAAGAAAAGAAAAGAAAAAAAAAAGGGTCACATTTACATTTTCTTTAGGACATAAGAAGACTGATAATGCATAGGTTCGGGGTTTAAACTCCATCCTCTCCTCCATATCAAAATAAAAAAATAAAAAAAAGACTAATGTATTTCTGATAAAAAAAAGAAGACTATTGAATGAAGTATATCAAAGTTGATTGGAAGTACGAGATTAACTGATCAACCGTGGAGACACAGTCTACCCCCAATGAATCTTTTTTTGGCATCAGTAAACTTCTGGGACTATTCCACTACGGCTCGACTATATGTCTAATTGATATCAATTTAGGGTCCAAAGTATGGAGAACTTGATATTGTTTTTCTCTATGCCATTTTTTTTTATGGTATGTCAGAGTCTCCTATTTTTTATGGTAACTTATATAGACACTCTTTCACTTTTTCACTAATACCCCTAAACAGAAAAAAGGCATCAAACATACCCCAGAACTATTTTTGAGGGGGTATTTGAAGAGGAGTAAAGATTAAGACACACTCAAAGACACAAATTTTGAGACACGACCCAAAAGATGTCTATATCTCTCATGTGATGTCACTAGACCTCACTGTGACACAGGAGAGAGATAGACACATCTCTTGGATTGTATCCCAAAAATTGTATCTTTGGGTATGTCCCAAGTATTACCCAAGCTTTGAAGAGTCAATTTGAGAAGAAAAATAATAGTAAAATGGGTTAGTTTGTTGAATTTTTAGTTTATGTGGTGTTAGTGAAAAAAGACAATACATAAGGGGATATCCATATAATTTACCTTTTTTTACTGTATGGTTTCCTTGGCTCACTATTTTATTGTCTGGCAATATTTGAACTATTTTTTAGGAGGTATTTGAAGGGCCAATTTGAGAAGAAAAATAATAGTAAAAGCGGTCAATTTATTGAATTTTTAATTTATGTGGTGTAGTGTTAGTGAAAAAAGGCAGTACATGAGGGGGTTAATGCTACAGACACAACACATTGCACAATACAAAGCACAACATGGCTTTAAATGCTTGTACCTTGTGCTTTGTAAGTGGTGCACAGAAAAGTCTGAAAAATAAGCGGTGCATAGAAAAGTGCAAAAAAAATTCAAACATCACAAGGTACAAGCATTTAAAGCCTTGTTGTGCTTTGTGTTGTATAATGTGTTGTGTCTGTAGCATTACTCAAAAAAAAATTTCTTCAAGCAAAAACATTCTACCTAAGTGTTACTTTTTTTTAGACGATTCATTGAAGTCTTATTACTCACGATCACTATATACTACATACAGCTGCTTCAGTATAATTACCGAAGAATCCTCTCAATCAAGTACTTTTGTGGATACAATTATCCAATTAAAGGTGTTATAGTAACAACATGACTCAATAAATCATATTTAAGAGTGGTCTCTTACTGTATTTAGACTATATTACTTTTATGTTCTTCTTTCTTTCGGAACAACTTAAATTAAATCAAACACTGGGCGTGCTTAATTACCCAATTAATTAAGTGCTGAAAATGAAAAAATAAATAAATTAAGAAAAATTTGGTGAAAAGTCTCATTCTACCAATGTTTTTTGGAATAGACCCACTAATTGGAACTTCATAACAATATGTCCTATAATTGTGATTGTATTTGGGGATTAGTCCAAAATATCTCATTATGGAATCATTAGATGACTTTTCTATCCCTAATCTCTATATATAGAACCGTATGCATATATATACATATATTTAATATATATTTAAATATGGAATCAGTTTTCAAATCTTACAAAATCTTACCCAATCCCTATTGATATTGCATATAATATATAAAGAAATAATATCCCAATATTTTAGAATTTTATTTTACAAATCTGTTTCATTTATATTGAACACCACTAATACACTACATTCTATAACAGTCCATATTCCATTCGAATGAGATAATAGTCCGCACAGTGTGAAATTCCGTACTGTGTTTTACAGTATGAAATTTCACACTCAACTTTTTCATATTGTGTGATTTACAATGTGAATTATACAACTATTTCATTTGTTTTAGTTGCGTCCGCGCCAGCTATAGTTTTAAAATTGAATATATTAACCAAATCTGTGTTCATCCATCTCTCAATTTATCACAAAGTGAAACTCATCATTCTATGAAATTTAATAGTGTACAATTTTATACCACAATACTAGGAATACATTTAACACTATCCTATCACAAATTCATCTGCACATTCATTCTACTTTTGACTGCAATAATTCATTGATATCACAATTTTACTTCACATAGTATATAATTTCGAGTAATGATAGGCACACTTTGAAATCCACACTGAATTTGACATCTTATGCTTTAAATATATGTACCTTATGCTGTGTGAATTTTTTACAATTTTCTGTGCACCACTTACACGGCACATGTTACATGCATTTAAAGCTGAGTGTCAATTGCAGTGTGGATTTCAAAGTGTGCCTGCTATTACTCTATAATTTTACAACACAGCCTTTGAACCATGAACATAAGTGGTAAATTTCACACTACAACCTTTGAACAATAACCTTTGAACAATAACATAGTATACAATTTTGCACCACAACTTTTTGAACCAAGAACTTTAGTGCTAAATTTCAACAGTATGAAATTTAACAGTGTAAAATGTAACAGTGTCCATCTTCAAACACCTTTAAACTTGGGATTTGGATGGGATCTGAGCGATTGAAACAACCTACACAACAAATATAATTAGTATAAACAAAAAAAGGAGTAACAAATTTTACACTAATCTCTCTTAATGCGAATATGAATTTACAAGACGTGTTCAAATATAACAAACTTTTATATTAAAATAAGAGTGTGAAATTGCACACCCACATGTACACTCATAATTTTAGTGTACTCAAGGACCGTGCTTGAGCCGGCTTAGAAATATGTTGCAGAACAGAGCAAGTGAAATGCAAAGCTTCCAAGCAAAAAAAAAAAAAAATGAAATGCAAACCTCAATATATAGGTATACTGTATCACAATATATACAAAAATTTGGGAACTGCAAAAGTAACACTTAAGTTCTCCTCGACGATTCGGTTTCATATCTCTGAGCAAAGGCCAAAATTAAAACCGAGTAATGCTTAACCCAAGCAAATCTCACCAATAAGGGCGCAAAGTTGATAATAGAAGAGAACGAGATCTTAAAATAGGTTGGCTTTGGCGTTGAGAGGCAGCCAAGAGATCGGATTAATTCGTCAACAGCTGATGACCGCGATGCCGCTGACGACGAGACTGCTTGCGCTTCTGCTTCAATTTTTTTTAACAGATTTTGTGTATTTTAGGTTTATATGTATATATATATGTGTAAATATTTATATATATAGATTATATGGTATTTCCTTAATTAATATAGATAAATTTGATGAGACTGAGGGGTAGTTTGGGCTTTTTTTTTTTGTGGACCTTTCATTAAAATGTTACATAGACTAGACCTATTGCAAGAAACTTAGACTAAAATGGATTTTATACTACTTAACTCATAAATTAACACTTATTTCTTTTCAGTGCGTTTGATAATGTATCACTTAATTGAAACAACGAAAAATCCACTAAAAACTTTGAGTGAAATTTTTTTTACTGAAAATAATCACTGATTACAGTTTATTTCAGAATTTGAAACACTGTTTTCAGTATTGCAAATTCAATCACTTAAAATTTTTAGTACTTAAAGGTCAGCACTTAATTTTCAGTACTTAATTTTTAGTTTTCACGGTCCCAGATGATGTATACACACAAATAACAAAAAAATTATGCATATTCAACGTTGAAGTGTTTTTCGTTAATAATTGTTACCGGTCAATTACACTTAAGGAATATATGGTTTTTGTTATTTTACAAATCCTATGTTCATTTTAAAAGTTGGTCTGTTTGCACTAATTTAACAATCTATTTTACTCTTTCGAATGTGCAAAATAGAAGTAATCAACACTTCAAAATGAACATAGCATTTCAAGTACTTTTGTTATTTTACAAATCCTATGTTCATTTTAAAAGTTGGTACGTTTGCACTAATTTAACAATCTGTTTTACTCTTTCGAATGTGCAAAATAGAAGTAATCAACACTTCAAAATGAACATAGGATTTCGAATGGGCCAAATAAAAAGACCCGATCATTGTAACAAAATATAGATATGAGACTACAAGTGTACTAGAGTTTGCCAGCCAAAATCCCGTTGGGCCCGTGACGAAACGTAACAAGATCAGCCCAACCCATCGCTCCATTGTGTTTTTACTATGTTGAGACTATGGACTCTCTTGGAGAGTGTATGTGTTTGGACGTGTTGATACGTGTTTGCCCAAAAAGCTGCGCAACTGCTTATTTTGGTACCTAAGGATCCTCGGCCGCAAGGCTGTGGGTAGCACTTTTGGAAGCGTTTACATAATGTTGGCAGTATCATACAAATTTTTTTTTTTTTTTTTTTTTTTTTTTTTTTTTTTTATTTGTGGCAAAAAAAAAAAAAAGCTTGTGTAGTGTTGTTGCCAATACCACGTAATCACTACCAAGGTGTTGCCCCCCCAGTCTTGCGGCCCAAGGTCCGTTCTCTTTTGGTAGGGTAGAGTAGGAGGAATGGGAGTGTGGAGAAAAGCAAAGAGGAGAGGAGAGAGACGTACGGAAGAGCTTTCCCCAGATGGACTCTAGAAAGTGAATAGGGGGGAGCACGAGGTGATGTAGTGGCGGGGCCACGACACTACCATGTAGTTTAAAAATCGAATTTCAGTCCAAAGTCATCTATGATAAAATTTTTCAATGTTGTCCAACTCATATTTTATTTTAGCGAAAAGTTCATATGTTATAATGTGAAATTCGAATTAACTTTTATTAAAAAATTGTACTATATAGTTATGTGAAATTTTACATAAAAAATAATATGAATTCTAAATAACTTTTAAAACTTTAAAGACATGGTCCGTTTAAGTTTCACTAATTATGGAGTTTTGATTAAAAAAAAACCCAGACTGTCCTTTACAATTAAGTAATCTAAAATAAGGGAGTTTTTACTAAATTTCTATATATAAATACAAATTTCAAAATTATACATATATACTCCATCTTTTAAGACACAGGTGCACACAAAATTGTGTGACTATTGCACGCCAAGAGATCATTGGTTTGACTCTATACAAAAATCTATGTAAGATATTTGCCTAATTATAATCGAATGCACCAAAAATTTTGAAAAAAAATTATATGTAATATACCCAATAGTAATCAACACATCCCAAATTCTTTGGCTCAAAATTTTATTTATTTATTTCTTTTTTCTTTCTCACTTAGAAGTTTAACTTAACCTAAATTTTTTCAAGTTTATAAGTTGGGGCGAGCAAGAAATGGTCCATGAAGTGAAAACATTGTATGGATGAAGTGAAAACATTGTATGGATGATGAGTCTCAATCCAATTAAAACTCTTTACTTCATCCATGCATCTATATGGTTACAGTCTTATACCCCTATTTCTAAGAAAAATCTATTCAAATAAACACAAACTTCAAATGCATTATTTTGCAATATAGTACCCTCATTCCATTCAATATTTACTCATCCAATCCTCAAGTATACTTTTCCTTGATATGAAAACAAACGCATTATTAAAAATTTGATAGTTCCTCAATTAATTAAAAAGTATAAGAAATGAGAAAAGTTACTATAAATTGGGACTTGGTTATGATAATAATTGTTACAACCAATTAAATGACGCAGTAGAGAAGTTACTATCTCCATGCATGACTCATTTTTACTGTCAGTTTGACACACTCATTTTTACTATCTACGTGCAGTATGTTTTTCGCCCAGACTTAGTGTAAGGCTTTTAAGGTTGGATTAAGTTAGACTAAAAGATAAGCCATAATTAAAAACTCACACAAAGACACACTCTAAAAAACTTTTCCTCTCAAAGTCTTCTAAAATTTTAACTTTCCCTCTTAGTTCTATAAAATTTTAAATTTCACACTAAATGGTAAAATTGTCCGTGGAACCCTAAGAAACCACCACCACCACCATCTCTCTTCTCTCTCTAACTTTTTCTCTCCTCCTCCCTCCATAGTCACCACCATCAGAACCACCACCACCGGAGCCATCCTCGTCGTGGCCGTCGCCGTTGCCGTAGCCAAAGTCGTCGCCACTACCATCAACTCTCTTCTCTTTCTAACTTCTTCTCTCCTTCCCCTCCATAGCCACCACCACCACCATCTCTCTTCTCTCTCCTCTTCCCCCATAACCACCAGCATTGTGATCACCACCTCGTACCGAAGCCGCTGCCACCGCCAACATCATTGCCACCACTACCTTCGGCAACCACCATTACGGCCACCAACACCACCACAGATCTAGATCGCCATAGCCACCAACACCATTGCCACCACCACCAACTGATCTTAAGAGAAATTTTTATTAAGATCAGTCATCTTAAGAGACCATTGCCACCACCACCAACTGATCTTAAGAGAAATTTTTATTAAGATCAGTCATCTTAAGAGATTTTTATTAAGATGACTGATCTTAATAAAAATTTCTCTTAAGATGGTCAGAACTGTTGGGTGAAGGTAGAATGATAGGTGAGGGTCGCCGGAGGTGCTAGTGGCAGTCGTCGGAGGTCGTATGAGGTCACTGGAGGTGGAAGTGGTGGTGGTCGGAGGTTAGACATGCGTGGTGGCAATGGTGGATGGTCGTCGGAGGTTGTTGGAGGTCACCGGAGATGGTAGTGGTGGCCGCCAGAGGTGGACGTGATGGTGGCCGGAGGCTAGACATGGGTAGTGGCAATGGTGGCTAGGGTTTGATAGTTAGATTAGATGATGAAGATGAGGATATTTTGGTCCAAAAAAAAATTAGGAGAAGAAACCAAGTTTGTTTTATTAAGTGTCCTTCATTCCAATTTAGCTTATTTTAATGCCCTTTTCACCAATTTTCCCTTCTTTCTTTGGGTTTTGTTTGGATGGTAGTTTTTTTTTTATGGAGCCGTTGTATTGGTTTTTCCCAATAGTCTGCTTGCCTTTGTTTGTATTGGCATTGGTTCTTTTAATAAATTCTATCTTGCTGAGAAAAAAAAAAGATGCACTAAAAGGCTAGAGTCAAGTTACACCAATTAAATCACTACAAAAAGGAGGGAACTTTTATGATACAAAACCACTATAACATGCTAGTGGTTTTGATTATATTACATATTTTAATTTGGTACCAAGGTGGTGTAACTTATGTCTCAAAGTGTGTAATTCAACCCAAGTTGGTAACTTTAAAAAACACTTTACTTTTTTAGCAAAGTTTTAAAGTTACCAGGCAGCTTTGGGTACATTTTGAAACATATATAAGTTATATCATCTTGGCGCCTAAAATCACTAGGATTTATGATTATTATTATTATTTTTTTTTAGCAAAGTAGTTTTCAAAGTTACTACATTTTGAAACATAAGTTATACATCTTGACACCTAAAATCACTAGGATTTATGATAAATCCAAAATCACGTACTAGCATTTATATAGCATCGATTTTTCCTTAATTGGGTCCTTGTACATATCATGTATAGAAAGAGTACATGCTTCCCAAATTTTTTATCTCAAATATTTCTCAAACATATGTTATATATAGTAGGACTCCATTATTAATGACCACTTCAACATCTTCCAATAAAAATAAAGTAGGTCTACTACTACACGTGGTACTTAATTAAGGTCCGGGATATAAAATTGGGTAATGCTATCAAAGCAGCAATGACTAATGTTAGAGAAAAAAATTTCGCTAAAAGTTTAACAATAGTAAAAAAAAAGTCACTAAAACTTTTAACGTTACTTTTGTTGAGCATCAGCCACATTTAATTTTTTGTTTGTTAGGTCCACACATGCACGATAACTACGTGATTGGGTGGTTTGGTAGATGATGGATTCAATCTAGGATTGCTCTATGGTGTTAGTTTCCATGTGATTGTCATCTGTGTTTAGATGAGACCAACTAACCAATAGCATTGGATAATGGATAGCCACCACTTGTATTATAGTTGGTCATAGACACTAGGTGCAAGGTGGTGTGATTATTATGGGACTCTTTTACAAACTAGGGTTAGTCGCGTATATGTATATATATGTATAAAAACGGGTATCACTCAGTCAATGAGTAGAGGGGTGACGAGAGAGGAGGTGTCCCCTTTGGGGGCATGGTGACATTAATCACTAGGGGTCTTTTCTGTGAGGAGTGTTCACAGTGTTATAGAGATGTGAGGTAGAGATGGTATTTATTTGTCACTGTGATTTCTCTATGTATTATAATGATTATGTCAGGTTCTTTGGGGTATTGAGTGGAGAGTGTACAAGAGTCCTTGTATTTAGGTTATGTGATTTAATCTATGTAACTTGTACCATGTTTACTCAATAGTGAAAGAATGGATTTCTCGGGTGTGGACGTAGGTATGGTTTTGCTGAACCACGTACAAATCTGTGTTTTCTTGGGTGTGCTTGTTTATTACTATTTATGTGTGTTTGTGTGTTTATTGGGGAAATTTGGTTTTACGTTTAATTTTTTAAATTCCCAACAAGTGGTATCAAAGCCAAGGTTTGTAGATCTATGGTGGTCAAAGGAAGAGCGCACTGTGGCAGTTGGAATAGTAGCACGGTGGTATAAAAGAAAAACAAAAGAAAAAAAAATTTCGATGATTAAAGCAACCGAGTTAGGAAGCATCAATCATGAGGAGGTCAAATTTTTACAGTCACACAGAAAGGTTATATTCTATTTGGACTTTAAAAGCTTGGATAGAAAAATTATCCGGTATGGCCAACGTACAACGAGTCACGGATCTTGATTGGGATGAATTTCAAATAGCTTGTAGGACTAGCTATGGTGATTGAACTTCGTGATAGAGGGTGTTTCCAAAGTTTTTAGGTACTGCAAATTCATCGGTAGGTGCAGATTTATGAAAATTTGCATTGAATGAAATTTATTTTTCTTGGTGATAGATCCTATATATATATTGCAGCAGGTTGGGATCTATGGTCAAAATATAATTGTGATGATACTGTGAGGTTGCGTATGGTGGAGATGTTCTCACATTCACTCATACGAGCATTTCTCTTGGATTGTTAGATTTTGGGTATGGTAAGTATGTGCTTCTAGAGAAAATGATTTGATGGGTTCCAAGAAGGCGGTGACAGACACAGGCGCAATCACCCAACAGAGGTAATTTTTAGGATACTGCATGTAGGAACGTTGATCAAATATTTTTGGAGCAGGTTCACTATTTGGGTGGTGTGATAATGATCCCAAAGTTGCAGAGGAATATTATATTATTACTAAAATGGCACACGACAGTTGAGAGAAGTGTGGATGGTTTGTGTCGTCTGGTTGGTTGAGTGGAGACTCCCAAGTCCTCGATGAAAAATTCTTATATAAGTGAGTGCGTGGATAGTTTGTTAACGGTTCAGACGATGGTGAAGGGAAATCCTATATGGAGAGGGGGGGGGGGGGGGGGGGTATCGAGACTCTTCTCTGGTGGAGTTAATGTGTATAATTAACTCAAGCAAATGCACATGTATTGGCTGTGTTGTTCGAATTGGGGTGTCGAGAACGTGTGGATTCGAGGTATGTGCAAGTAAGTTTTGGTGATGGTCAATGGTGATGTGTTTGCGGTTTGACAAACGGGTTACAAAGTAGTGGGCTTTGTGGGTACTCCAGTTGAAGGGGTTCGATCACCGGTTGGGGTCAGTGCTGGTGATGTGTGGCAGGTTGACAATTGAGTCATTACCCCACATGTGGGCAAGAGGGGTGATTGTTGAGCATCAGCCACATGTAATTTTTTGTTTGTTGGGTCCACACATGCATGATAAGCACGTGATTGGGTGGTTTGGTAGATGATGGATTCAATATAGGATTACTATATGATGTTTGTTTCCATGTGATTGTCATCTGTGTTTAGATGAGATCAATCCTACCAATAGCATTGGATAATAGATAGCCACGATTTGTATTATATATAGTTGGTCATAGACACTAGGTGCAAGGTGGTGTGATTATCATGAGACTCTTTTACAAACAAGAGTTAGCTGCATATATATTATATATATATGGGTATCACTTGGCCAGTGAGTAGAGTGGTGACGAGAGAGGGGGTGTCCCCTTTGGGGGCATGCATGGTGACATTAATCACCAGGGTTTTTCTGTCAGGGATGTTCACAAATGTTATAGGGATGTGAGGTAGAGAGGATATTTATTTATTTATGTGATTTCTCTATGTATTATAGTGATTATGTCAGGTTCTTTGGGGGTATTGAGTGGGGAGTGTACAAGGGTCTTTGTATTTGTGTTATGAGATTTAATCCGCGGGACGAGCAGGGAAAGGGGCATCTCTTAGGAGATAGGGATATTTACAGATAGTTTTCACCAACTCAAAGCCCGCTTTCGTTGCCACTGGGCTAGAGAATGCCATAGGATAGAGAATACCAATAGAATAGCACAATAGAATACCAGCAGTCGACCCTGTCTCATCACCACCAGATTGGGGAGTGATCCAAGGATAGGCGCTGCTATAGCAAAAGAATCGAGGCCGGGGGGGTCTCGTCCTTTTGGTCTTGTTTCCGCTTCTCTAGTAGCGCCTGACCCTGAGATGTGGATCATCCAAGGCACATTAGCATGACGTACTCCTCCTGTTCGAACCAGGGTTTGAAACCAAACTTCTCCTCAGGAGGATAGATGGGGCAATGAAGATGCGTTGTTAATTAGGTGCTCCATTTTATTTTCCCATTGAGGCCGAACCTAAACCTGTGCTCGAGAGATAGCTGTCCATACACTGATAAGGGGTGTATGGATTCTCGAGAAGAGAGGAGCCGTGGTGGTCCCCCCTGGACCGCCCGGATCCCACGAGTGAATCGTCGGCTCCCCTGTCATCAGGTCACCAACTTCCTTGACCTTCCGGCACTGGGCATGCGTCAGCCCCCATACATGGTCTTACGACTTTGTGGAGACCTGTGTTTTTGGTAAACAGTCGCTCGAGCCTGGTCACTGCGACCCCCTTAGTTAGGAGGCACCCCTTCTCCTGAAGTTACGGGGCTATTTTGCCAAGTTCCTTAGAGAGAGTTTTCTCGCGCCCCTAGGCATTCTCTACCTACCCACCTGTGTTGGTTTCGATAACTTATACCATGTTTTACTTAATATATAGTGAAATAATGAATCTCTCGAGTGCGGACGTAGGCATGATTTTGTCGAACTACGTAAAAATATGTGTTTTCTTGAATGTACTTATTTATTACTATTTATGAGTGTTTGTGTGTTTATTGAAAGAATTTGATTCCACATTTTAAATTCTCAATAATTTATTGTAACATTAACAAAATTTAAAAATCATAACATTACTTTTAGAAAACAATATACTCCGGTGGACAAGAAAGTCAACGCGGTGGAAACAATACACGAACCTTGCTAGTAATACTCCATAAAACAACAGAATTTCACATACATGCATGGTTACGTTGCAAATGCACCCACTTATAAGGTGTATATATAATATAGTATAGTGTCTGAAAATGGTGCAATGAATATATATATACATACAGTACGTATGTACTTGTATATACCTTTGCACACGTATTACATATCCTATATACACACACATACGTGTGTGTTTTTAACGCATTTCTGTATGTTCATTCATTCATTTGCTGAAATGCACATGAAAATCAGTGAACTCATACTTTCTACGGCTGAATTAAACTCAGTTTCATTGCATCCAACCCGCTACTTTCTCTCTACTTGCCTTTCTTATATTACTATTACTATACAATGTATATAGAGCACTTTTCTACATGATGTATATACTATATTAATCATTAATCATTGTCTCCTCTTCAAATATTGGTTGCAACGGTAACACCACATCATCGTACGTATGTGGTGTCACCAATCAATCAGATTTTTGGAAAAAATTAATCAGTGTAACGGTTATACTATGTAAGCATGCTGACGTGGTGTGATATTTTAATCTACACAATACACACGTCCCATATTTTCTTGGGATCATGACATGTAGTTGCCAGAAGCCAAATTGTCATGATCACCCTAAAAATAGGGGACATATGTTTGGTAAAGATTAAATTAAAAGATCACACCACATCTGTATGCTAATATGGTGCGACAGTTACACTAAATAATTTTTATAAATATCTAGTAGATGAATTAGAATAATTTAATTGATTAATGACACCACATAACCACGATGACATGGTATCATCGTTGCAACCAAATATTTGAATCACATACATACTATATCATTCATGTGCAAAATTGTTGTGTTCTTTGGATTAACTGTTACTGTGGGAATCCTGGCCGGTTCCTTGATGTAGTTGTAAGTCTTGAAGCTCAAATTCCCATGCAATGTGTCAGAAAATTACATCACCAGTAGCACACAAGTTGGCAATGCCAGTACGTACTATTGAGTTGAAATATTTAAGCATCCATAAATACCATATGTCTGATATTTAATTTAACAATAATACTAGGCACATTCCAAAATTCACACTGAATTAATCCACACAGGATACTCGTGGCCGTTAATTTCGGTGGGGCTCTTGTGGGTTCCACATGTGTCCCACGTAGATCCCACCGAAATCTCAATAGCCACGATTGTCCTGTGTAGATTTCAGTGTGGATTTTGGAATGTGCGTAGCACTACTCTTAATTTAAACCGACTAGTCCTTAGTCCGCGCAATGCATGAATAACCTGTGCGCGCGAAAAGAATAATAGATATTCCGCTCGTCCTATTTTTTGTGTCTTTTTTTTTGAGAAATTTAAAATTTTAAGGAAATAAAATGATTGTACTTCACACGGGGTATAAATATGCGACTTTTTCCAAAACTTTCCTTAATTGCTTAAAAAAGTAATTTGGTTTGTTAACCCAATATGGGTAGTTTTGGAAAATAACAAAAAATTGGTGATTTAATATTATAAGCGGACAATAGTTTTGGGACGGTCCAAAATAAAAAGATGGACACATAAAATGAGACGGAGGAAGTATATATATAAAAAAGAAAGCACCTTAATTATGTAAAAGAATGATTATACAAGCGCTTTTATTCCATGCATGTACCTTTAGGCTTTGTTTAGTTCATAGATTTTATGAGAGGAAAATAAGAGGGGAAAGAAAAACACGATGAAAAATTAAATCCTTTTACCTTATGAATGCGATAGTCTTTTACTTCTCGTTTTTTTTTTTCCCTCACAAAATCTATGAGCCAAATAAAGTCTTAATCTCATTTAAAACCATTTTACTCGCAAACAGCTTAACCATTGTTGTTTTAGACTGTAATTTAATTTGTGAATCAAACCATCTACACTTATCTACCAAATTCAAACAATTTAACTTGGACACATCCAGGGGCAGAAGATACAAGAGATCGACATGGGGGCCGGTCCCTCCCAAAATTTGTAAAAATTATAGTTTGGTCTACACAATGCTCTCGGTTTACATTTCCTATCATGGAAGAAACACCCTTATTGGGGCTGAGGTGTGTGTATTCGGACCGGATCCAGGTAAGTATTAAAAAAAAAAAAAAATTAAACACTATAAACATTTCCTATCTTGGAAGAAACATTCCCTTACTAGGTACAAATATTTTTCTTACAAATAGTATAAACATTGATTATCAAGGAACAAATATGCCTTACCAAACAGTGTTACACACATAAGGAACAACCTCTTTGATGCTTGGCAAAAAACAATTCTACATAGGTACAAATATTTTTTACAAGGGTACAAATATTTCATACCATGGAGCAAACATGCCTTACCAGTCTACTAGGTGTTATTGTTGGAAATAAAAGGATGAAACTATGAATATTGGTTGAGGCGTGTAATGGATTGCACTGTCCGTAAGAACAATTCCGCCCCTCTAAGTCAGTGACTCGATGCACAAGGTCACAGTGCTATGTTCTCTAGGATTCAGCAACCAACTCTTCCAAACATGCACTTGAATTAGAAGAGTAAATTGAGTACTCAAAATTTGCTCCAGAAAATATAGAGAAGAACAGAAAAGAGAATTGATTTTGTTGTGTGTAATTCTGGAAGAGTGTGATCATATATATATATATATATATATAGCAAAGCAGTTTAAGATACTAATAACTCTTCAACAGTCATATTATTTAATACATAAAATAAATATTGACTCCATCAGTCATATAGAATTCAAAACAGTTTAATACACTCCAACAATCATATAGCTTTTAGCATATGCAGAAATGCTCTAACAGTAAATTTTTTTTTTAAACTAGTTGCAAAAATGTTACAGTACCACCCCTATGAGGGGAGGTACAATTCGAGGTGCATTCGTGTCCGCAGGACATGCACGCGCAAGTCTTGAAATTCAAGCCAAATTGGTGTCCCAAATTTGGGATTTGCACCCCCTCCTGCGCGCACGTGAGAGAGCCACTCTAGTATATAATCTTACAATGCTTAGAAGGAGAGATCATATATAAGGAGTAAAAAGTTCTTATAAAATTTTAATGTGGGATAGTTGTCAAAATCAAACTTTTAACTTGGGTTTGGGTTTTTGAAATAAAGATGCTCTTGGCCCATTGTTTGGTTTAGCATAGAAAGGCCCACACAAGTAGATAACCCAAAAAAGGTTTATGAACCCAAACAATTAATCCAACACTAGGTACAAACATATTTTATAAGGGTATAATATTTCTTATCAAAGAACAAACCACTTGATTGCATAGAAGAATTGGCCCCTTAATTAACTCAGAATTTGGATTGGGCTCGATTGAGACTTGAATAAGCCTGCTCGCGCGAGTTGTAATCCTACCATCAACCATTCTCGCAATATGTGAAAAATATATCATTAGTATAGTCTATGTTATCCACAGAAAATACTGAAATTAAAATTCTAGCCCTGATTTCGGCATTTGACATATTCCTTTTTTTTTTTCACCGAATGGTTGTTTTTTTTACATGCACCTCACGGTTGTTAAATTTCTTATCTTAGGTTATCAATTTATTCATGCGAATTTAAATGAAAACTGGAGAAAAGAAAGAGTACTATAGTCATGGGAGATTTTTGTGGGGGGGGTTTCAGGCTTGTAGATAAAAAGATAGAAGTACATGAGATAAAAATATGTGTGTAATGATTTGGTTCTCAAATTTGTATTATCTCAAAAAGTTTTCAAGTGACAGTGGAAACATCTTCGTTAATGGCGATTCTCTAATCAAAATCAAGTGATCTACTATTACATGTATTAGAGAACCAATTACAATTATAATATTTGGAACCATAGCATTTTTCTCAAATTTGGGTCAACTCAGCCCACCACGATCTATGGATTCGCCCACGTGAAAGCTTCTTGACGAACTCTTTGATTTGACCAAAAGGGTAACGTTGTTATTATACGGTTCTTTCTTTTTCAAGTTCCCACAGTGTGTTTGGATCTTCTTCCATATACATTTGGATTGTTCTATATATTTGCATACGACGAATATGTTCATCACTTTTAATTCGAATCAATAAGTCATGCATTTGTTTTTCAAAGAAAAAAAGAAAAGAAAAGAAACACGATTAACCAAACAAAAAAATTTCAAAAATTAATCACACCAAGTAATTGTATGCCTCAATAGTCTAGCCCGGCCGGGGGATCGAGGGAGTCGGGGTGGGTTGAATTGTCCAAGTTCAGCCCGCCCTGACAATATTGGTGGCTCGTAACTTGTCCCGTCCTGTCCCACGTATGGGCCCAACTCATGGCTCAGCTCATCGGGTCTAGTCCCCAGTCGACTTCCTGTTTCTCGCCCAACTTTTCACTGAGGCGAGACAGGGCAGGGCAGGGTGGGCTGCCCTTTTTTACACCCCTATGCCTAAAGCCCTTATAAGGAGACGAATTATTCAATATATTCATTTATATGGAAGTTTTTTTCACTTCATTAATTTCTTTCAAAATTAAGAACTATTTGTATTTTTTTGGATAGCAGATCCCAAAATGAACCAATCCAAGCATGTAAAAGTAAGAAATACAGTACATGATAAATGAGAAACAAATTTTTTTTAGCAGCATTGCAAACCTCCCAAATCTCACATGGAATTGTTTGTGGCATAACTCGAGACTGAGCAAGTTGAGGGTGAAAGTTGCCAAAGAGATCTATAAATGAAATTGCCATCACCACAAAACTCGTCTGAACTGCAGAAAGACCACACCAAAATGCCCGAGGGAAAATAATCTCCTAAAGGGGGACATTATAATAGTGACGTGTATTGTTCCTCTTGAAATAATGAATAATTTTCAGAAATAATTGATTGATGCATCACCCTATAGTAACATGATTACATGGTGTGAGGGTCACTCTAAATAACTTCTCACTTACTAAGTATATTTACATTTAGAGTTCTTTCAAAATGTTTCGAAGATGGTGATTGCATTGCAATAGCGTAAGTGTCGACCCCGAGCTGCCTCTTTGTATTGATTTATGGTTGATGAGAAACAAGCTTTTGATTTGGGCATTCGGATAGGGGCAGACCCACGAAGGGTAAAAGGGGGCTCAAGTCCCCCCTCTCAGATTTTTTGAAAATGACAGATTTATACTAAAAAAAAAGTTTTTACAGTGAAGCCCTCCTGAAAATTATACATGGCCCCCCTAACATTATAAAATTATCATACTAAGTCCCTCTCTTATGTTTTTTGTATTAATTATGAAATATATGTAGAAAATATGTATAAATAGGTTCAAAATATATCCAAAAAATGTATAAATATGTCCAAAATATGCATAAATAAGTTCAAAATATGTATAAATAGGTCCAAAGATAATTTCGGAGACGTTGCCCCCGAATTCATGTACTCAAGCCCTCCCTGAATTGATTTTCTAGATCCGCCTCTACATTCGAATATAAGTATAATCTCATACTTTCCGAATTTAAATTTAAAATTTGGTTCCAAAATAACAGTGGTAACATATGATATATATTAAAACATTTGAGACTTATAGATTTATTCTTCTGATAAATACAAAACCCTTTTGTTTCTGTTATTCCCACCAAAATCAAGCTCAGCCAACCTTTGATTCTCACTAACATTTGTTGGGAAGTGGTGAGCGAACCAAACAAAACAAATAAAGATCCAAAAACTTAGTATAGCCAACAGTTTTATTCATAGAGAGCGCGTGGTTTCAATGACCCCTACTAGACACGTGGTCAGCAGACTCAGTCGCGTCAGCTCGATTACGTGGCCCAAGCCAATATAGGCACTTGCTCTCACGCACATGCCAGCCCATTTACATCACGTACAATTCATAAGCTTCCTCGGGGGGATTTGTCTTGACTTTTCAAAATTTCAAACGCATATATTCAAACAAAAATATAGGGATACACACTACATGACAC
This sequence comes from Hydrangea macrophylla, assembly GCA_033977485.1. NCBI lineage: Eukaryota > Viridiplantae > Streptophyta > Magnoliopsida > Cornales > Hydrangeaceae > Hydrangea > Hydrangea macrophylla. Next base: position 156,531,403 of record CM066991.1, read on the forward strand.
ACTAAACGACACACAAGTTTTAAATATATGTACCATGTGCTATGTATGTGATGCACAGAAAAGTGTGAAAAATTCAAACAGCACAGGGTACATATATTTAAAGCACAGTGTGTCGTTTAGTGTGTCGTTTAGTGTGTATCCCTATCATTGTTGATATTCAAATAGTAATAAAAATGCCCACAAAGATTCACATGTTTTTTTTTTTTTTTAACCGTGGGTGTCCGCTTGTCCGGGTTAGCTTGCGCGCACCTCGACTAATCCCACGAGGTCAGGGCGTCCGGGTGAATCACCTGTGGCCACCCCCTTAAGATTCGAACTTAAGACTTCTGAGTATAACACTCAAATGCCTTGCCATCCGACCACAAGGGAAGTGGTTCATAGATTTACATGTTGTGAGAGATTTGTCCTAAAAAGTAGAAGAGGAATATAATATTCATACCATGCTAGAAGAATCAACATGGAATCAGAGATATTGTTATTTGATGGGTTTGATCATGAATTGATCAAACATGAAACTTCAATAAATTAAAAACGATACCTAAAGTATTATACACTTTGTGATAGAGAAGCAAATTTGTATACATATTTTGTGATGTAGAAGAAGTGAGTGTTCATAAAAATGTTACAAACAGAATGATGTAGCTTATTTGACCAATACTTTCAAATTAAAAGTAAACAGCTATTAGAGCTTTAGTCATTTTAAAATATTGTTGTTACATCATTGTGACAGAGTTTTATTTTTCCACCATAGTTGTTGATTTGTTACATATGATTTTCATTGTACATATATATTTGAAATTTTACAGATGCAAAAATTAAATTTTTTGTTGGAAATTTGTAAGAGTAATGCTACTCTAGCTTTCTAAAATTTTCATCTTAAATGTTTTCCAAAATATGTGGTAGTGGATTCACTGAATTTTAATTGGAAGATGTTGAAGTGACCCTACAGTGGTCTCACTATATACTACATATATTTGAGATGTAAAATTTAGAATGCATAGCATTAATTAATGCTCAATTTAATTATAAAGGTTTACTCATAAAACACCAACAAATGAAAGCAAATATTTCACATTTTACATGTAATTGAGTTTCCACTTTCTCAGCTAAGCTATTAATAATAATAACGGTCAGGTTTAAAGAGGGTGCCCTCTCTTTATTCAAGAGAGGGCATTTGTTTTGACCGTCAGATCGTATTTAAAAATTGTGCAATGACAACACTGTCCTTAAGAAAACACAATCCAATGGCCAAAACAGAGGTCATCTCTTTAAGAAAGATAGAGCGCCCTCTTTAGACAATTTTTGTAATAATAATTATGATAAGATCCATTCCATCACGCTTTAAATTTTGCTCAGATGGGGAAGGATTCTTATGAAATAGGGGGCTACTAAAATAAATGTCGGTGCATCCAATAATTTCCCAGCCATTCCAACCAACTAGGACAAATAAATTTTAATTTCCTTTCTTGTTTACACACATTTTTATTGTGTTAAATTTAATAATCCACTTATAAACCCAATATATATCTTTCACTATTTCTTTAATTTAAAACTTTCATACAAAAATGTAATTACCATGCAAATGAAAACCTTTTTCACCCCTTTCAAAATTAAACACATTTTTCCATACGTTAACATACTTCCTAAACTTTATATTTTCACTTTTTTTAGGGGTAAATATCACTTAGACCCCCTAAGGTTTGCTCTAATCACACTTAGACCCCCCTCATGTTTCAGTAATATCACCTCACCCCCTGAGGTTTGAAGCGCGTATCACCTAGACCCCCTCCGTCAATTCTCCATTAAAAAAGTGACGAACTAACATAAATAAATACAAAACATACCCCTGAAAGGTTAGTCCTTATAACATTTTAGTCTCTATAGTTTCAATTGGGTCAATTTGGTCTCTACAGTTTTAAATTGAAGTAATCAATTTGATCCAAATGTCCCATTCAGTGAGAAAATTTGACAGAATTTACCCACTGTTATGCACAATTACGCTAATAAGTGGGTTAGGAGATTGGTAGTATTCCATTTTTCCCCTAAAAAGTGGGACAATGCATCGTATGAGTAAATTCTGTCAATTTCTCATAGAATTAAACATATTGGATCAACTTGCTTCAATTTAAAACTTCAGGCCCAAATTGACCCAATTGAAACTACAGGAACTAAAATGACACAAGAACCAAACTTTCAGGATTAATTTTTGTATTTATTTATGTCAATCCGTTACTTTTTTTAACGGTGAATTGACGGAGGGGGTCTAGGTGATACGCTCTTCAAACCTCAGAAGGTACTGGAGGTGATATTACTAAAACGTGACGGATAAATGTAATTAGAGCCAACCTCAAGAAATTTAGGTGATATTTACCCTTTTTAGGTCTATGGTCTAGTTTGGCATGAAAGTGCCAGCAAGTTCCTCCGTTAACGTTTGCGAGATCCCTCATGCCAGCTACAAACAGACCAACTCTCCGCACCCATGCAAATTTTGTTTTTTGTTTTTTTTTTGTTTTTTAAAAAACAATTCTTTATTGTTAAAATAGAACTGTAGATTGTTTCACTTCATTAAGTATACTAGAATCAACATCTGTGCCATGTACGGGAAAATGTTTCTAAATTTAAGGTAACATTTTTTTGGTAATATTTTTTTTTCTAAGTAAATTTTATGTACGTAAATTTGTTAGTGGTATTTATTTTTTTACATATATATACATATAATGTAGTTATATTTTTTTTAATTAATTAGTTTAGTTTGTATCATGTATGTGTATATTTGGATATATATATATACATTTATACAGATTACATATTGATGAGTTTTGATATGGTTTAAAAAGAGATAAGGAAAGAGTGAGAGAGAGAGAGAGAGAGAGAGAGAGAGAGAGAGAGAAAAGGGAGAGATTATACATGTATGTCTTATTAATTCTAGAGATAGAGAAAATAGGGGGAAAAAAAGAAGAAGAAGAATATAGAAAGTGGAAAAAATCACAGAGCCGCCACATGGCAGGCGTCTGATTCCACTTTATATTATATATATACAGTCAGGCTCTAATTAAAGTGCATTATGCGCACTGGCTTTTTAAGTCTAAAAAAGCCTCACGCCTCGCTGACCTGTGCCCCATCCCGTCGCCCCGGTGACCCGCATTTTTTTTAGGCTTAAAAACCAATGCGCATACCCAGTGCGCTTTAGAGCTTGACTGTATGCATGTATAAATATATATATATGATATGTGAGAATTTTTGCCTAGGTTGTCAAAACATTACGGCCGATCTGGCCAGGTACTGATCGAGTTTTCATGGCTTTGACCGACATCGGACTTGTGTATCTCTTTTGAATTGGATCGAATTTAGACTGACTTTAAGGCGAAATTATCTTATGTGACGGGTTTTGGTGTGACAGATCTTCGTGGATCGTTGATCTTATTGGCTCCATATTAATCTAAAGTTTCACGATAATCCGTCACACAAAAACCCGTCACACGGGATCATTTTCCGGCTTTAAGGGTTCACGATCCAAGCAGCCCTAGGTCGTAACACAATGTAATTGTATCTTTTATTTATTGAAAATGTTACGCTGCACGCGTTGGGGACCCAAAAAATTTATCAACCGTGGGCGAAGTTGGCGATTATATGGGCTGTATCAGCCTGTATCGGAGCTGAGTTGCTCAACAAGTGCTTACAAACATGCTCGATAAAGGCTCGGCTCGGCTCGACTTGAGTCATTTAATAAACAAGTCAAGCTCAAGCCTAGATTTTAGGCTTGTTCAATAAACAAAGCAAGCTCAAACATATAATCTTTCAGACCAAAAACACACACCCCCACACATAAGTTTGCTCGATAGAGCTCGTGACCACAATTGAATCACGCTCGTTAATTAGTAAGCTCGTGAAAAAGCTCATGTATAGATTTGCATATGAAAATCTATTAAATAAACTACGTAGTTTTGGTAGGCTGGTGAAAATAGTTGTGAATATGGTTGATAAAGGGCTTATATATAATGGTTTATATATGTATATCTGTTATAAAATTATGTAGTTCGCTCGTGAAAAAGCTCGTGATCAAGCTTGAATTTCATACTTGTTTAATAAACAAATCAAACTCAAGCCTGAATTTCATATTCGTTTAATAAATAAGCCAATATCAAACACATGAACTCGACTCGTGTGTACCCCTAGTATTGACGACTAAAAAAGATAAATTTTTCCCCAAGTATTAAACCATAACAAAATTAAAAATATTATATATCAATACATAATATTTTTAACACTACAAAATATCAAAATAACATGGTAGCTTATTTTCATACCTCTCTTCACATGAAATCTTATTATCATCTTTAAAAAAAGCTCACTAGCAAGTTAAAAAATAATTCACTAAAAGCCAAGTATTTTTTTGACACCCTCATAAATAACCTCTTATTTGCCAAAACTTGAGTAGGACGGTCGATCCCGCTCGCCCCCATAGTTGGTCTAGCCCAGCATGTACAATATGGTTTTAAGCGCAATTAATTAAATTGATCTTGTACTATTAATTTAATGAGTAATATAATGCTTCTCAAATATCTATTTCAAAAGTACATGTTTTCCAAATTATGTGATAGTGGACCCAAATCTAATACAATAGAACCAGTTAAATTTTGATTGAAAGTTATTTACTTGAATCCACTGTCACATTATTTGGAAAGCACTTTTGAAATAAAAATTTGATAAGCATATCATTATTCTTAATTTAAAGCACTAATTAATTTTGTGCTGGGTGAAAGTTGAATCGATGCACAGTAGAGGCTAACTCCCAAATTCACCTTTATATAACCATCCAAGGACGCCCAACATTTTTCCACACTTCAGTACTCTCTCTCTCTCTCTCTCTGATCAAACACCAGAGCCATGCAAGCCCTTCATTTCACTACTATTTCAACAACCTCTAAACTTGAGTACTGTCACAAAAAATTCAACATACCCATCCGAAAACTTCCCTCATCATCATCAACCACATGTAAAATACTATTCAATCTATCAAAGAAGAGGCTTCACCGGAAGCTGACACCTCCACCACCATCACCGGAGCTAAACCCGTCAACCAAACTACGAACTCCGGTGGACCCTCCAAAATCTAACCACTCTCATGATCTCAACCCTCTTCAAAAACTAGCAGCCTCAGCTCTAGACATGGTTGAGAGGTCACTGATCATGAAGCCAGAAAAGAACCATAAACTGACCCGAACCATTGACCCGGCGGTTCAGTTGGAGGGTAACTACGCCCCGGTTCGAGAGTGCCCGGTTCAGCACGGTCTCGAGGTGGTGGGTCAGATTCCGGCAAGTCTTTGTGGGGTCTACTTGAGAAATGGCGCCAACCCCTTGTTCCCACCAATCAGCGGTCACCATTTATTTGACGGCGACGGCATGATTCACGCCGTTACTTTCGGCTCCGTAAATAAAGCCAGCTATTCTTGCAGGTTCACTCGCACAAGCCGGCTTGAACAAGAGTCCGCGTTTGGGAGGTCGTTATTTCCCAAGCCGATCGGTGAGCTGCATGGCCACGAGGGAATAGCTCGGCTCGCGCTGTTCTACACTCGAGCCATGATCGGCTTAGTTGACGCATCACGAGGAACAGGCGTCGCCAATGCTGGGTTGGTTTATTTTAACGGTCGGATTCTTGCCATGTCAGAGGATGATCTGCCTTACCACGTCCGCATCACGAATGATGGTGATCTCGTAACGGTGGGACGCTTTGGTTTTAACGGCCAGCTTGGAACCTCTATGATTGCACATCCCAAGGTGGACCCCATGACCGGTGAACTTTTCGGTCTGAGTTACAGCGTACTAGGAAAGCCCCACCTTAAGTACTTCAAGTTCGACACGTGCGGGAAAAAAGCACGTGATGTCTGTATTTCCCTCCAACAACCAACTATGATTCATGACTTTGCTATCACGGAAAGTCACGTGATAATTCCGGATCAGCAGGTGGTGTTCAAGCTATCCGAGATGTTAAAAGGCGGGTCACCCGTGATCCATGATCCAAATAAGACTTCCCGGTTCGGAGTTTTACCCAAAAACAGTGTTGATGAATCAAGAATTCAATGGATTGATGTACCCGATTGCTTTTGCTTTCATTTATGGAACGCGTGGGAGGAATTTACCGATGATAGTGGCCCGATCCTTGTTGTGATCGGGTCATGCATGACCCCACCCGATTCAATTTTCAACGAACAATCCGATCCACTAAGAGTCGAATTAACCGAGATCCGACTCAACTTGAAGATGGGCGAGTCATCCCAACGGGTTGTTGTCACGGGTTTGAACTTAGAGGTAGGACAAGTGAACAAGCAACAACTGGGTCGAAAGACCCGATTTGTATACTTGGCTATAGCGGAGCCGTGGCCAAAGTGTTCAGGCATGGCCAAAGTGGACCTAGTAACAGGAGAGGTGACGAAATTTATGTACGGTGACCGAAGATTTGGCGGTGAGCTGTGTTTTGTGCCAAAAAATGCCGGAAGAGGAGGAGAAGATGAAGGGTTTTTAATGGGCTTTGTGAGAGATGAGAGGAGAGAAAGGTCGGAGTTAGTGATAGTGAAAGCTTCAAGTATGAAGCAAGTGGCATTGGTGAGGTTGCCCACTAGAGTGCCTTATGGTTTCCATGGCACATTTGTAGGTGCACAACATTTGATTGAACAGGTTTTCTGTTAGGGAAATATTTGGCACACACATTTTTTACATATTTTTTGATACTTTGTGTCAAAAAATGTGTATATGCTACCACTACTCTTTTTGTTAATAAGTTTTCTTTATAAAGAGTCATACACTAAAATGGAAAGTATGCAAGACAAATTTAAAATTGTAGACAGTGACACTCAGGGCGGGAGTCAGAATTATTTCATCTAAAATTGGGATTGGATGAACGTGTATACAAGGATAGACCTATGTAGTGATTTGGGACAGTGCTCACGAGAATTTTTTTTTTCCGTCGATTTATACATATCGTAGGGTATAAATTTTTTATTTTTCACATTTTTTTAATAATTAGGAGTGATCGCTTATTGTCATTTATAAAGTTCCACTGGGACAATTTGGGCTAGATTGAATTGATAAGCGATAACAAAAATGCAACGAGACAAATATTTGCGGTGGGACTAAAATACAATAATATTAATTATGCTTCATTTAGTATGAATAAGATATTTTTTTTCCCTCAAATTAGTAGATAGAATTAATACATGAACAGGGACAAAAAAAAAAGCCAAAAGAGGGATAGATATACAGAATATAGAGCTCAATGGAGGTTAAGTATGGGGTTCCGTTAACTCTCGACTTATGTGAATATGTGTAGAACACCATCTCCAATTTCAAAGCAGAAGTAAGTAGACATGCTTATGTGAAAAAGTAAAAATTGTACTAGAACACATCTTTAAATTAGTTTCTAATGAAGATGATTATCTATAATAATACCCTTACAATAAATTCAACAATCATGTGTGGTCCAAAAATGAAGGAAAGTCAAACACCCATCACGGCATCACATCTAACACTACACCATATGGGCAAATTTGTAACGGACAGGATTTTTGATTTGTAACGGGTATAACCGTTACTAATTTGTAACGGATATAACGGATATATCCGTTAACAATTTCGAAAAACCGTTACTAGTTACAATTATTTTGGTTACTTAAATATCGTAACGGGTGTATTTATAATTGTAACATTTATATCCGTCACAAAATTGATCCAAAAAAATATTGAAAATAAAACTAATTTTGACCAACAAAACTGATCGGGCTCTTTGGGTTTCACAGAGAGAGAGAGAGAGAGAGAGAGAGAGAGAGAGAGAGAGAGAGAGAGAGAAAGCCCTAGATACCCAACGCTGCCGCCGACCACCGACCACCTGCTGACAGCTCCGACGCCAACAGCTTCTTCATCAGTTCGGTACTCCCTTCCTTCTTCTTCTTTTTCTCTTCTTCATTAGATCTGAAATTACCCCTTCTTCTTCTTCTTCTTCCTGCTTCTTTTTCTTCACACCAGGCACCCTAGTTCTTTTTCTGGAGCAATGCGAATCAAATTTTACAGTGTTATTAAGTTTCATTTTACAGTATATCTAACCCTCTTTGATAAATAAAGGATAGTTTATTATTTTTGACTTTATATATCTTGACTCAGTGGGGATTAATGGGTTTGAGTGGCAAGTGGGGAATAGGGAGCGTTTGGAAACATGGAAAGACTATTTTGCTGATCATTTCTGGTATATTCTCAAATAGTGGGCGCTATTTTTTTTAATAAAAAAAAGACCACTTAAAACTTTTGGGGTTTTTAATGGGTTTTATTTATGCTCGTTAATTTTGCCCTGGAGTAATCTGGAGGTTATTCGAATTTCGATCATGTTTATCCTTCTCTCCAAGATGGGCCGTGGTCGCTGAGCTCAGTTTAATGGTTTTTGTTCTGGGTATGTTTCAACTTGGTGGTTCTGTGTTGCTTTATAGAGTTTCTATCTTCTAGTTAACCCTCTTATTGGGTATGTTCTTAAGTAAAAATTGAAAATGTTTTAGTTTATGTTGGGCAATGTGAGGATTCTGCAATTACAAGATTCTAGCATTTAATTGTGAGATCTTATTGGATTTACTTGTAGATCTCTCAGTTTAAATGTTTTTCTTAGCTTTTCACTTTTTCTAAAGTAAAAACTTTAACTGGAAAAAAAATCGTCAATTACTCAACCATTAGAGAGGTCATACTGCAAAACTTTGTTTCAAAATCCAGTCAAGTATGTATAAGAATCAAACCTTATGATCGATGCTTTCTTTATGATGATCTTAGAAATTGTTTGGATCTTCTAGTCCTCACTAACTGAGATACATAAATGTCAAGCTATGAACGGACACGGACAAGACACGACTAACTTCTTCATGATATAAGCGACCCAAGTAATACTCTCTCTATTAGATTAGTGTTTCAACAATATATGAACAGACACGGACACGACAAATCCTAAAAATGCGCACGTTGACACGCCATTAAAAGTATAAGCAGTGTATTGGACACGACATGTGACACATTTCCTTCTTAGAAGTGTCCATGCTTCCTTACTTTTCGGAGCAGTTGTGATGTTTAGATGGCCTTTAGTAGGAAAGTCCTATGTTCAAATCCTGACACGTTCCAAATAATTACGATGCATGTTTTGTTAGGCTAATTCATAGAAAGGAGTTCAACACTTCAACTTGTCAAGGGGCATGTAATGATATAATAAAGTGCTCTACCTCTCTATCATCTAAGTTCTTAGGATTGTTTGGCTGTTAAAATAATCAATTTTCTGAGTTTAAGATTAGTTTTCTTTTGTGGTTATACAGAAGTATAGAGTTTAGTCTCCACATAACAATAACAACTCCTATGGTCCGTCATCAGGTTTCTTAGGAATTCCAACAAACACTACAAGAAAAAAAGCTTTTTATGTCACTTTGAATATTGTATTTATGTCACTTTTAATTTGAGTGACATAATTATTTCATGGAAGGTCTTTTTATGTCACTTTTTAAGTATTTATGTCACTTTTTTAAAAAGTGACATAAATACTTGATTATTTATGTCATTTTTTTAAAAAAGTGACATAAATAATAACGTATTTATGTCACTTTTTAAAAAAGTGACATAAATAATAATGCGTTTATGTCACTTTTTAAAAAGTGACATAAAAAAAACGCGGTGGCAACATAAAAAAAACGCGGTGGCAATTTTGTAAATAAAGTATTTTATTTTTATGTCATTTTTTGCAAAAAGTGACATAAATATTACACACTATTTTCATTTATGTCACTTTTTTTTTTAACATTGTCAAACATTTTATATAAAAAGTGACATAAATATGATTTATGCGCGCGCGGGAAAAGGGGCCGGGAATAAAGTGCCTCTCTGATGATCGATCATCTCCCTCACAACCATCCCCCTCTCATCCATTTCCTCTCATCCATCTCCTCTCATAAGAGGAGGCATATATCTTCCTCCCACCTGGCCTCCTCTCAATCTACCGCCAGTCATCACCACCAGCATCACCGCCGCCCCCGCCATCACATTCTCTGCACGGCACACACACGCAGCAGTCGCTCTCTCCCAATCTCCAGGTTTCTCTCGTTCTCTCCCTCTAGCTCTCTCTCTCTCTCTCACTCTCACTCTCTCGCCGACGTCATCACCATCTTCTCTGGCGTCGAGGAGGACCGAACCCTAAGGTTGCTTATGCATATTAGACCATGCACCCTCAATCTGGGCATGAGTTTGGTTGATTTGTTTTGATTCAACAAAATTGCAGAATTTGTTGCTTGTTTAGAGGTTTTGTTCCAACTGACCCTATACTTGGACAAGTTTGTCCCAAGATTTGAATACATCTAAGATTTAGCAGGACTTTACTTTCTCTTCAACACCAGATACCTACCAATCTTGAGGTTTAATCAATTACTAGTATACCCCTTATATTTCAAAAATAAGAACCACCTCTCATGTTAGAGTTTGCTAGCTTAATAGACTTAAAAGGAAATTCTACAACTATCATTTTACCCTTGTTGAAGCATTGGTCTTTTGACCAAAATGTAGATGTCTTCTTGTTTCGATGGCCTGTTTGGAGATGTTTAAAAATAGGACCAAGTTCACACTACGTCTTAGTTTTATCTGGTTGTTATTGAATTATGAATTTTAATTATATTTTTTTCACTCATGGTTTAGAACTGTTCTCTCTAGAAATTCAGTAAGTTGAACAAACAATGTGAATTCTGGCTTATGTTATTATTCTTTACCAATTTATTATATTGCAATTCATTGTTGTGACATAATTATTCCGTTGCTTGAACCAACATCCCCTGATGCAAATCAAAGGTGTATGCTTGACATTCTCAACACTAACCTAGATCAAGATTTTAGATTGCTCCACTAAATAGTCATGAACAAGAAAGATATGAACACTCTTCTTCTTTCTTTAGCATGTTTATAGATGCTTATTAAAATAGGATCAGGTTCCATTGCTTGAACTTCAACATCATTTGTCGCGAATCAGAGGTGTATATGTTTGACATTCTCAACACTAAATCTAGATCAAGATTAAGTAGATTTTGTTGCTTGTTTAGAGGTTTCATTCTCTTTGTAGGAACCTTCTTTTGGATTTGGTAACTTTAATGTTTTGCCTTTACGATGTAATGGTTTTGGACTTTGTCCATTTAAATAATTTTGTTCAAATTACTATATGGGTATTCTAGAAATAATTGGTGAAATTACTATATGGGTATTCCAGAATTTTTATAAACATCTTTTACTTTCATTTACTTTTCTGCCAACTCCCTTTGAGTTCCCAAAATATGTATATATATTTTTAAGAAAATAAACATAGAACTAAATTATTAGAAAATTAAATTTGTTGTCTAAATTCCAAAGTTAATACTCTTGTCTAATAAAATTACTTTTCTTTTCTAAATCCATTAGGTCACACTTTTTGGTGTTGATAGTTACTTTTTGAAATATTTAGGGTTAGTAGTTCCAAATGGGTCACTATTACCCCTTGTGGACCGTTTGGTAGTTTCTTGTTCTTATACAATAAAATCACAAAAAATTAGGATTGGTATAAATTGTCCAATGTAGCTTTTGGCCCATTGAAATTGCAAAGTCTATTGTGCTAAAGATTTTATTTTAACTTCTGGAATTCATAATTATTGATAATCTACAAGAGTTTTTACTAAACATGGCTTATGCCCATTAGGTTTAACAAAATTGCTAATTGTTTCATGTAAGTCCAAAGTATAGGAGGTATTAGCGACACGATTTGAAGTATAGGGCTATTTGGAATGCTAGATATCGAGAATTGCGTGATGAGTTCACAAGAAATTGTCTCCAAACGATTCAGTTCATTGAGGATTACTGTGGGAATTTAGATGCTGTTTTTAAAAGCACAGACGTGCAAGCTCCGAAGTCCGAACCCACGTTCTGCGAAGAAGTGGGTTGTACCGTCAATGGGGAAATGCAAATTCAATGTGGGCACTGCGTTTTTTACTCTGCTCATGCATTTGGGGTTGGTGCGATTGTTCGTGATGAGTGAATGCCTACCAGGGGATATGGAAGCTACTGAAAGGAGGCTATGGCTCTCCTGCAAGCAGCAAAAGATGTGGCCAACATGGGCTTTACTGGGTTGGATCTAGAAGTTTGAATCTTTGCTTGTTTCTTTGGCATTTAATGGGGATTATTATGCTCTTTCCTCTTTTAGACATGTGGTTCAGCGGGCTAGAGATCTTCTGGATGGTTGTGGTACTTCACGGTGCACGCACTTTTGGCCTTTTACTTAATTTAGCTCCTTCAATTTGAATAACACAACTCCTTTATTGTGCTGTCATTTATTAAGACATTTGATGGATCTATTTAGTGCATGTATAGGAGAGAGGAGTTGCAAAGTTTTCACTGCTTGCCTCAGCCAAGAGAGTCATTTTAAAGTTTTAACTGGTCGCCTTTGTGTTTCTTTCATTCCCTTCTAATATTTCTTTTCTGGGTGGTTTCCCATCTTTTTTCTTTTATTGTTTTACTTCTCTATATTTCATATTTGAAGGAAATTTTTTAGGCAGCTTTTTCATGTCCTTCCATTGCAACTATACGTGACCTGGTTCCAGTTCTTTTTGGTTGGCTGCACTCCCTGTTACCCCCATCAATGCTATTCTGGGAACTTATCCATGTTGGGTAGCTAGTGTTATTCCAGGTAGTTTATTATACATACTGTATCACTATGGGGTATGTATTCTTGCTCATGTTTTGTTAATGTACAGATTATGTGCTGGGCTTAGATATACTTTCTAATGACCCAAACGCGTACTAATTTAGGCCATCATTTGAGTTTAGCTGCTTCAGTTTGAATGATATCTTTCCTTTTTGGCACAGTAATCATTCATCATCTTGCTTGAGGGTGGAACTATCTTCGAGGATGTCCATGAGCTGTTCATGTAGAGTTTCTCGCTGGTTATCTTAGCCAATGTGCATGTGTTCTGCTAAACTTCTACTTTCGTCGTCCTCCCCCCACCTCTTTCCTTTGTGTTTCCATATGCAGCCATTTCTAATTCAACAACTCCTTCTCCGGGTACTCATTTTATTATGCTCTACTTTTTGTTTCCCATAGGTTAGCAAATGTTGAGCACTATGTTGGTCTGTATTATTTTAATGTTTACTCAATTTCCCCCCCTTGTATGTGACACCATGGAAAATCAGAGTTATGGTGTGATCTTGTACTAATGGCCTTAGTCTGAGGCGCTGGCCTGAGAACAAATCTTGTACTAATCTGTTTGTCTGACAGTTTTTTATTTATTTATTTTTTTTATTATTGGGTCATTTGCAGATTAGGTATAAGCCAGGTATGGAGATGCTGAGAATATTTAAAAACTACACATTAAAGCTTAGTTCTTGAGGTTTCGAGTAGTGAATCAGAAAACCGCTTAACCAAACGCCACGAAATCTTACTCGCACCTCAAACATACCTAAATAAACTTGTGGGAACTAATGGAATGCAAAAAGGATCCACGGTTTAAAAAAAATGCGAAAAAATGACTCTTAACTCACTTAGGCTTGGAAAGGCTTAGTTATTGAGGTTTCGAGTAGTGAATCGGTAAACCGCTTAACCAAACGCCACGAAATCTTACTCGCACCTCAAACATACCTAAATAAACTTGTGGGAACTAATGGAATGCATAAAGGATCCACGGTTTAAAAAAAAATGCGAAAGAATAACTCTTAACTCACTTAGGCTTGGAAAGGCTTAGTTATTGAGGTTTCGAGTAGTGAATCGGTAAACCGCTTAACCAAACGCCACGAAATCTTGCTCGCACCTCAAACATACCTAAATAAACTTGTGGGAACTAATGGAATGCATAAAGGATTCACGGTTTACAAAAATTGCGAAAAAATGACTCTTAACTCACTTAGGCTTGGAAAAGCTTAGTTATTGAGGTTTCGAGTAGTGAATCGGTAAACCGCTTAACCAAACGCCACGAAATCCTACTCGCACCTCAAACATACCTAAATAAACTTGTGGGAACTAATGGAATGCATAAAGGATTCACGGTTTACAAAAAATGCGAAAAAATGACTCTTAACTCACTTAGGCTTAGAAAAGCTTAGTTATTGAGGTTTCGAGTAGTGAATCGGAAAACCGCTTAACCAAACGCCACGAAATCTTACTCGCACCTCAAACATACCTAAATAAACTTGCGGGAACTAACGAAATGCATAAAGGATTCACGGTTTACAAAAAATACGAAAAAATGACTTTTAGTCACTTAGGTTTGAAAAAGCTTAGGTATTGAGGTTTCGAGTAGTGAATCGGTAAACCGCTTAACCAAATGCCACAAAATCTTACTCGCATCTCAAACATACCTAAATAAACTTGCGTGAACTAACGGAATGCATAACGCATTCACGGTTCACAAAAAATACGAAAAAATGACTCTTAACTCACTTAGGCTTGAAAAAGCTTAGTTCTTGAGGTTTCGAGTAGTGAATCGGTAAACCGCTTAACCAAACGCCACGAAATCTTACCCGCACCTCAAACATACCTAAATAAACTTGTGGGAACTAATGGAATGCATAAAGGATCCACGGTTTAAAAAAAATGCGAAAATATGACTCTTAACTCACTTAGGCTTGGAAAAGCTTAGTTATTGAGGTTTCGAGTAGTGAATCGGTAAACCGCTTAACCAAACGCCACGAAATCTTACTCGCACCTCAAACATACCTAAATAAACTTGTGGGAACTAATGGAATGCATGAAGGATTCACGGTTTACAAAAAATGCGAAAAAATGACTCTTAACTCACTTAGGCTTGGAAAAGCTTAGTTATTGAGGTTTCGAGTAGTGAATCGGTAAACCGCTTAACCAAACGCCACGAAATCCTACTCGCACCTCAAACATACCTAAATAAACTTGTGGGAACTAATGGAATGCATAAAGGATTCACGGTTTACAAAAAATGCGAAAAAATGACTCTTAACTCACTTAGGCTTAGAAAAGCTTAGTTATTGAGGTTTCGAGTAGTGAATCGGAAAACCGCTTAACCAAACGCCACGAAATCTTACTCGCACCTCAAACATACCTAAATAAACTTGTGGGAACTAATGGAATGCATAAAGGATTCACGGTTTAAAAAAAATGCGAAAGAATGACTCTCAACTCACTTAGGCTTGGAAAGGCTTAGTTATTGAGGTTTCGAGTAGTGAATCGGTAAACCGCTTAACCAAACGCCACGAAATCTTACTCGCACCTCAAACATACCTAAATAAACTTGTGGGAACTAATGGAATGCATGAAGGATTCACGGTTTACAAAAAATGCGAAAAAATGACTCTTAACTCACTTAGGCTTGGAAAAGCTTAGTTATTGAGGTTTCGAGTAGTGAATCGGTAAACCGCTTAACCAAACGCCACGAAATCTTACTCACACCTCAAAAATACCTAAATAAACTTGTGGGAACTAATGGAATGCATGAAGGATCCACGGTTTACAAAAAATGCGAAAAAATGACTCTTAACTCACTTAGGCTTGGAAAAGCTTAGTTATTGAGGTTTCAAGTAGTGAATCTGTAAACCGCTTAACCAAACGCCACGAAATCTTACTCGCACCTCAAACATACCGAAATAAACTTGTGGGAACTAATGGAATGCATGAAGGATTCACGGTTTACAAAAAATGCGAAAAAATGACTCTTAACTCACTTAGGCTTGGAAAAGCTTAGTTATTGAGGTTTCGAGTAGTGAATCGGTAAACCGCTTAACCAAACGCCACGAAATCTTACTCGCACCTCAAACATACCTAAATAAACTTGTGGGAACTAATGGAATGCATGAAGGATCCACGGTTTACAAAAAATGCGAAAAAATGACTCTTAACTCACTTAGGCTTGGAAAAGCTTAGTTATTGAGGTTTCGAGTAGTGAATCGGTAAACCGCTTAACCAAACGCCACGAAATCTTACTCGCACCTCAAACATACCTAAATAAACTTGTGGGAACTAATGGAATGCATAAAGGATTCACGGTTTACAAAAAATGCGAAAAAATTGACTCTTAACTCACTTAGGCTTGAAAAAGCTTAGTTCTTGAGGTTTCGAGTAGTGAATCGGTAAACCGCTTAACCAAACGCCACGAAATCTCACTCGCACCTCAAACATACCTAAAAAAACTTGTGTGAACTAACGGAATGCATTACGCATTTACGGTTAAAAAAAATTCTAAAAAGTGACTCTTTAGACACTTATTCAAGATAAAAGCTTAGTTATTGAGGTTTTGAGTAGTGAATACGTAAACCGCTTACCCAAACGCCACGAAACCTTTCTTGCACCTGAAACATACCTAAATAAACTTGCGTGAACTAACGAAATGCTTCACGGATTCACGGTTCACAAAAAATGCGAAAAAATGATTCTTTAGACACTTATGGTTAAAAAAGCTTAGTTATTGAGGTTTTGAGTAGTGAATCGGTAAACCACTTAACCAAACGCCACGAAACTTTTCTCTCACCTCAAACATACCTAAATAAACTTGCGTGAACTAACAGAATGCTTTACGGATTCACGATTCACAAAAAATGCGAAAAAGTGACTCTTTAGACATGCACTTATGCTTGAAAAAGCTTAGTTATTGAGGTTTTGATCGAGTAGTGAATCAGTAAACCGCTTAACCAAACATAGTTTTACTCTTTTCTTATTTTATATATAACTAATTAATGAAAACTTTATCTTTTTTGTAGGTACAAAGTTTCACAATTTGATGGAAGGTTCTACCAAACAAACCACTTTTTTGGTTGGGCTAATTCTTTTTTGTTGCTTTCGTGGTTTTATTAGTACTTTTTGATGAATATGTAAATAATTTGTATATGTTATTAGTTTTGCACTAGACTCGTATCGATTGTATACTTTTTGTTCATACCAATTAATTGGTTGATATTGTGATGAATCGATGACATTTAGTCGTTAAAATAGATTATATATTGAGTTGGATTTAATTTTGTACAGGGTGCATGACATTCTATATATGTACAGGGTGGTATATATTGTTTGTACAGGGTGGTATTTATGTCACTTTTACTGTATTTATGTCACTTTAAGCTAGGCTTTTTATGTAATAATTTTGTTTGGTATTTATGTCACTTTTTAACTTTTATGTCACTTTATGTTAAAAGTGACATAAATAAAATTGTATTTATGTCACTTTTTAGACTTTGATGTTATGATTTTGTTTGGTATTTATGTCACTTTTCTACTTTTATGTCACTTTATGTTAAAAGTGACATAAATAAAATGGTATTTATGTCACTTTTAAGTATTTATGTCACTTTTTAGACTTTGATGCAATAATTTTGTTTGGTATTTATGTCACTTTTCTACTTTTATGTCACTTTAGTTTAAAAGTGACATAAATAGATATTTATGTCACTTTTTATTAACAAATGTGATAGTTTTATGAAACATTTATGTCACTTTTAAAACATTTATGTCGCCTCCATTTATGTCACTTTAAAAGTGACATAAATACCTATTTATGTCACTTTTTAAGTGACATAAAAAGCCTCCATTTATGTCACTTTTAAAACATTTATGTCGCCTCCATTTATGTCACTTTTTTTTCCAAAAAAAAGTGACATAAATACCTATTTATGTCACTTTTTAAGTGACATAAAAAGCCTTTTTCCTTGTAGTGAAAGTTGGGTCTTTCTATCACGCCCCGACGTAGCATAAATATGGAAAGCGTTTAATTTCCTTTATGGACCCGTAGGTCGCGACAGTTTGAAGGATTGAATCCGCCCCAAACGTCGAACAACATAAAATCATAAATCAGAATAGAGCAATCAAGGCTTACAAAAATTTTCTAACTTAATAAATATTACATCACGGGATCACCTAAAGGCACAGACCGCCTTAAAACAAAATAATAACTTTTCATCTATTACAGTCATCCTTATTACAAATTCAGTTTATAATTCAAAACATATAATAACAATGACAGTTTCTCTTCATAAGCGACCATTCTCAATTAGCGTAGTCGTATTGTTCCCCTTGATCATAACCTGAAAAGCCTAGACACGAATGTCTAGGGTGCATCAACGTCGTCAGCTTATTGAAGCTGGTGAGTATTAAAAACGTACACTTGAATGTAAAACATACTCATTTACCATTTTCCAATTTCCATTATTCAACATGTGGATATCATAGAAAGGAGTTCTCATTAAAACGACAATAATAACATTTGTACTTTAATTCATGTTTCATATGACCGTGTATGAAAACAATGCACCAGCTCATCTTACCGACTCTTTTATCTCGACAACACCTCAGCCCACTCTCTCACACTAGTATCTTTGAAATACTCCGATAGCCATACTTTAGCATAGGGGTGCCAGGGAATGTCCAGTTTGCCTCACACTTTAGTACGGGGTACCAGGGAGTGTCCAATGCCTCACACTTTAGTACCTAATCCGCCTCAAAAATACCAGAGGAAACCTCACGCAGTATCCAGACTCGGGTACCAGGGAGTGTCCGCAACACAATCTCCACCACATACTCTTTTCCACACTAACCAACACTCACACTCACCATGCATGTACAGCTGATACCATATGAATATCATGCAACTATAAACAGAACATATGAGATGCCGAAAATGACAGCCATGTATAATTGAAAAGAAATGAAACCATAATCACTCTTTGATAACCAAAACATAACAAAACCGAGCCTGTATTGACATAACTTCCAAACATAGCCTTAAAAACCCCTGAAACATCATCCAAACAGTTCCTTGTCAGAAAATAGACAAAAACCAAAAACTGTCAGAGGTCACGCGCGCTGGCCGCTCGCGCGAGGGGTTGCTTGCGCGGGCCGCTCGCGCGATATGCCCATTTTTCATTTTTATTATAAAAACTTTTCTTACTGCCTGGAAACACACACCTCGCGCGAGGGGTCGCGCTCGTGCGATCGCGTGCGCGAGTTCATGCATTGTCTTAGTCTTCTTCGTCAGAAATCCCCTGTTTTCAGATTTTGATGCCATTTTTACCCATTTTGAAATCCGGACGTTAATATGCCTTATTATATATGATTCTCTTCAGTTTTTTGCAAGGATTAAAAATTTACGATCAAATTAACATGAATCAATCCATAGCTCACGGATTTTATGAAAAATCGAAAGTTGTCAAAATTTGATTTCTCCTATACTTTCTCCTATGAATGAATTAAGCTTTAATACTTTAACCATAGTCTATATATATACTATGATGTTTCATTATTATCTATAAAAATAGATGTTGGTTGAGTTTGAAAGATCATGATTTTTCAAACTATGAATATCAACGTAAATTCATTAATGGTGATTCACATATCAAGCTACACATACTATGAATGATCGTGAAATTACATTCAAAGTGAGCTTAAATACTCACTGTGATTGATTGAAGTATGTTGGTTGAGAAAGAATGTAAGAACAAGAGAACTCCAAACTTTGGCTATGGAGTTTTGAAGCTTCTTCTCTCTATAATTTCAGAAATTATGAACTCTCGAGCTCTTTCTTTTCTCTCTGTGTTTCTACAGATTGTGAGAATGAGTGTGTGTATAAGTGGTGTTTATATAAAAGTTCATATTGGAGAACTTGGAGCCCAAACATAATCATACTGATACATACGTATATACACTGATATATAACTCAACAGTTAATCAAAGAGCCAATAGGCTGCTAGGGGGCAACATGAAGGTGTTTGGGTAATTAGATTCTAGGCACAAGTTTAACATACATGCTAGATGTATTTTCCAAACAAGGCAAAGGCAAGTAGTCTAAGAAGCACTTAAGTGTTTGGGTAAAACAACTTTATGGTATAAGAAAGTAACACTCACAAAGATGCATTCCCAAACTAAGCCCTATCAATCATTAGAAGTATTAATGGATATAAGTCATTAGTCATGTCTTGCTTTACGTCAATCCAAAATCTGTGGAAATTAACGCGGCGCGGACAGTTTTGAACATAAACTGGTATTTTCGCGGCGCGGTAGTCACCACAAAAATACAGAAAATTCATTTTAACGTAAAGACTGATTTTCCGATTTTATAAAAATACTATTTGAGTCAAGAGAAATTATTTTTCAGTGTTTTGAAATACAGATTTTGAAATTCAACCCAGGTATTACTAATTTTATAAAAATTTGCAGTTTGACCACAAAAGAATTTTGGACAAGAAATAAAGCAAGTAACAGGATTTAACACATGAAAATTGAAAATTAAAATAACACCAGGAATACAGATTAAATATGGAAATGCTAAATTAAATTAAAATGCAGGTTGTTACACTTTCGATATAAACAATGTTAGTGTATATTGTATAATGGATGAACTTTGAAAAAATTTGGGCTTGAATTTTCTTTTTGTGGTGGCCTAAATTAATTGAAATGACAAATTTAGGCTGTGAGATGCATTTGTTTTCAGAACTTCTTGTCAATTGAGCAGACTATGGTTGGTCAGCTATTGAGAGGTTTTTCTTAATTCTTGTTATAGTGAAGAGTGCTCTATGTTGTTTTCGGTTTAGTGAGGTGTATGTTGTGGGACTAAAAGAGTAAATGAGAGAGGGTGTATCTTGGGGATACATGAGCTAACTATCTCTTGCATGTGTCTTTCAGGTGCCAAAATCTGCAATTTTCTTTATTGAAGATGGTAAGATTTTTGCCGCATAAACGTGGAGTTGGTATTGTGGTATATCATGTTCCATTGGCCCAATTCTCACCTAGTATAGTTATAGTTAGTTTAAGTTTGGTCGGATGAACTCTTTACTTGTTATGATTTGTATGGATTATGGATTATGTTTGTTGTGTTTGATATGGATTATGTATTATGGATTATGGATTATAGATTATGTTTGTTGTATGGTATGGATTATGGATTATGTTTATTATTATTTTTTGTTTTGGTGTTTTGTATGGATTATAGTGCTGTTAATCAGGTGGGAAAAAAAATTAGGAACATTTCAAATAAATATATTTTTTTTATTTATAATTAAAATTTGTAACGAAAAATTTGTAACGGGTATATTCGTTACAAAGTCTGTTACTAATTTTACACATTTGGGTATTAGTAACGGATATATCCGTTACTAATCTGTTACAGACCATTAATATTTTTAAAATAAAACAAAAAAAAGTTGAATATCTATCCGTTATTAAAATACTTTGTAACGGGTATAACCATTACAAAAATTATATTTGTAACGGGAATATCCGTTACAAATAACCATTACTAATGAGTAACAGATATATTCGTTACAAAAATCCGTTACAAATTTGCAACGCCAAAATTGTAACGGATATATCCGTTATAAATAATTTTTGTAACGGATATTCCCGTTACAAATCAGGCCATGTGGTGTAGTGTAAGAAAAATAGTTATGTAATGGACTAAAAAAATGAATATAATACATATTTCTTAAGTAATGTGTAAACTTGTAGCAGACACTTATTACACACTATTTAGAGATGGAGGAGTAATTGGTAAGAATGTATATGAAGTTATCATTACATACAGTGGCATATTTATTGAGGGACAAGCGGGGCTCAAGCCCCCCTTGATTACGAAAAAAAAATCTATATTTACCCTAGAAAAAATATATTTTTACACTTAAGCCCTCTGTAGACACCCCATTTTGTCGGCTAACAGATTTAGGAGGCCACAAGCATGTCAAACCTCTATGATTAGAAAGATCGAATTTTTAGAGATTGTCTCTAACTCTCAAGAAGTCAAAGAATTGGCAGAAATGACCAAAATACCGCTAAAAGCCCAAAACTCTCCGGATTGGCCCAGAATCTCAAAAATCATTCGATATCAATCAAAATAAAAAGAAAAATATTTTGAAGAGAAATATTTGAAATCGTCAGCTCCCAGAGACCCCCGGAAGTCCCGGAAGTTCCTGGAAAGTCCCTGTTGACCGGTTTGACCAGGGTTTGACCAAAATCATCCGAATTCGTCCAAAGGTTTCGAGATCATCCTAGATCATGTGAAAAGTCTTAAAATATGTTTTAAAAGAAAATCGGACGGAAACGTAAGTCTTCGGAGGCTCCCAGAACTTCCCGGAATTTCTTGGAAGTGCACTGTTTGACTAATTTGACTGCAAGTTTGGCCAAATGTCAAAGTCACATTTTCGACATTGAAATATTTTTATCAAATACTAGAGGTCAATAGCTTTCCAATGGTATATTACACATAATTTATGGATTTAAAACGAATTTGTTATAAATTTCTGAAGGTGAAAAATGCGTTCAAATCGACTTTTAACGCGAATACCGCAAAACATTTCAAAGTGACCCAACTTTAAACTATTTTTTTTTATGGAAAGTAGATCTCAATACCTTTCCAACGGTGTATTAGAATCTCAATTTGGATTTCATATGAATTTTCTGTGAATTTCGAACAAAATAGGGTCGTTTCCTCTAATTTCGGGAGTTCTGGGAGCCTAAACGCAAAATCTGGTCAACCGGGGGATTGACTGCTGCGGAGGCACTATCCCACTACCACGGTGACAGTGGCCGAGTGCCGCAGCAGCACTCTGAGTTATTTCCCATTTTTTTGTAATTTTTATTTAATTTTTGAGTTCTAAATCAAATTCCCAACAAATAAAATGACATAGTTTGATTATTCCGGGATTTTGGACCAATTAGAGACTTTTTAAAACCCAAATTACCTCCCCAAATTGGTCTATAAATGAGACCCATTTGCTTCCATTTGAGGAAGAACTTGGAAGCAATTAGAGAGAGATATAGAGAGTTAGGGAGAAATTGAGAGAGAAATAGTAGTTTTCTTTTTAAAAATTCAATCCAAATGTGAGTTTTAATTAGTTTTCTCAAAACCAAACTTGTGTTTTCAAGCTTTTAATCCATTTTATTTACATTCTTTGAGTTTCCAATGAGTTAGAGAGCAATCATACACACATATATGAGGGGTTGTGCTTGTGGTTCCACCATTGATGATCATTGAATATATACTTGTTCTTCTCTCCTAATCCCATTTCTATTTTCATTTTTCTTTATCATACTTGCATTTCCCCTTCTCAACCCCATTTCTATTTTGATTTCTTTTCATAATCTCTTCTCAACCCCCATTTCTATTTTGGTTCATTTTCATTTGCTTCATATATCCCCCATCTCATTTCTATTTTGATTTCTTTGTCATTTGCATCATCTCTCCCCCAACCCATTTCTATTTTGATTTCTTCTTCTTGCAAGTTCTTGAGGTTTCAAGTGTTAAGAGAATGTTCTAAGTGGGCACATAGTAATCTCAAGTGTTTAAGTTCATACTTTGAACATCTATTTCAAGCTTTGAACATCTATTTCAAACCCCCATTCAAAAACCCAAACTCTTTTCCAAAGACTAAATGGATTTTCTTAACAGTGATGCAAAATAGTGAATGATCTGAGTTCAAAGATTTTTCTAGAATTAAATAGTTGAGGTATTGAGGCAACACCACTTGGAAAATCTCTCTAATACATCATAGTTTGTCCCCAAATTTTCCCATTAATTATAGAGATGTGAAAGTACCATTTTCGAATTTTTAAAGTTTATGTAAATAATCTATCTTTTCTCTCACAGATTGTAGCCTGACTTCTTCCATCTATTTGGGGATGTTTTCATCCCATAACATAGCCTTTTCTATATTTTTTTTATTTGAACTTCAATGTGTTTGGAAACTCTCTGTATATTTTGAGCATCATAAGTGTTGATTTGCTATTTATAAAAAATCATACAAAATCAGTCAACAGTGCAGCTTTTGCTGCGTCATTTGTACATTCTGATTTGCTTCTTTTAATCCGTGATAGCTATTGTAATACCTGTACCCGAAAAAAAGATAGTAGCATTTATTTTCTCATGCATTAATTAGTGTGATTAATTGCATATGATGATTTGGGTGAGTTTCAGGCACACCGATGTGATAAGTGCTTGATAAAGGGCACAGTTTGATAGATATGAAGTAGGATCCACGGGAGGTCCAGATTAAATAAATCGCATTTTATTGCATTTATGTGCCTAAATGAATATTTGTTAAAGTGTTTTTTAATATTATATTGTTAGTTGTGGCCTTTATGGTACCAGTTTGGGTACCCATGTGAGAGCGAATAGAGACATGATTCATAACTAGTAGGTTAATTAGCAACTTCATAAAATATTTGGGACCCATACATGATATAGACACATACCCACTTAGATATTGGGGTAGTTAATATAATTTTAGGGGGTTTCATAATATGAGTTTAGAAATTGTGGGGGTGTAAATGCAAATAAGCTAAAATATGGTTTTGGTGACTTGAGAGGTAGACACCTCCCAGGCCTAGTCATCTATTACTTAAAAAAAAAAAAAAATCAGAACAAGAGTTAAGCATAACAGAGTTCGGAGAGGGAAAAAAAAAAGAAGGAGAAAAGTATTCTTTTGTCGTTCCGTCACCGTAGCTTCGCCGTACGATCTCTATTTCGCGAATCGAAGCCATATTCGGATTCATGAAGGTGAGAGGATTATTTCTCTGTCTTTCTTTTTCAATTTTGGTAATGTTTTTTTGTGACCCATTTTAAGGGGTGATACATATATATATATATGATATATATATATATATATATGTGTAGGGATATCATTGGAATCATTAGGAGCTAGTTTTGCAAAGGAATTTGAGAATTCTAGGCAAATTTTGGACCTATTTGCGAGGTGAGTGTCCTAATCCTAAAATTGGATGTTTAATGTATTTTAATTGTTATTAAATGCTTAGAATGCTTAATTTATAATTAAGTAGAAAAGCATGTGATGATTTATTACTTAACATGTTCAAAAATGTTGAAATTGCCATGTTGACATGTTGAGCTGCTTATGTGCTTAGTTGGGTCAAAGGGTGTCAATTGATAGTCACCATTATTTAGCCCATATTTAAGGCACACCCTTCCTCAGAGAAAAGGGGGATGATGATGGAGTCCTCAGAGAAAAGGGGACGGTGGTGACGACCACAACAAATTGACTACGGTCACATGAGAGTGAGTGATATCGCTTTTAAAGCGACGACAAAGTGAGTATGGCCCAAAATCAAGGGTCCAATACGATGGTGATTGATTACTTGACACGCCTGCGACCATTTATTGTTGTGAATATTTAATTGGTGTTATGAATCATTAAATACTCCAATTGCATGATTAGTACCACGTACTCACTAAGCGAAAAGTTATTAGATTTTATGGCTAATGACCACGCAGGTTCAAATGAACATCACAGTGAGAAGCGTTGAACCACGGGGTTCTGGACAACTTGGGAGTATGTTTCTTTTGTTGTATATGTTAATATGTTGTTTGTGGGCGTACTCAGTTGGGTTGGGAGTTGGTTGTAAAATTTGTAATTAGAAACTTATATTGTATGCTTTAGAATTGAGACCAATTAGTGTAAGGATTTTGTAATAATCTAATTTAATTTCTTCTTAGTTTCCAAGTGTCATGGACATTTTAGTAAATAAGTTGGTAATGAATGATAATGGGTTTGTACGAGTAATTTGGTTTTGGTTATGTTTTCAACTCTTAAACAGGGAAATTGGTGTGGAAATTTGATGTGCAAAATCCGCAGGTCTATTTTTGGTCTGTCGACTTTTACGAAAACGGACATAACTCTTTCTAGAAAACTCGGATTTGCGCGCCGTTTTTTGCGTTGGAACCGAGACTCGAAGGGCTATCTTTTGATATAAAATTTGACTATACTTTCTTAATGACTATTTTACCTTTGGGTTGGTTCAATCCAATAAAGTCATTTTATTATGTTTAATTCTTGTTTACAGTTACTAAGAGGCATTTTGTTTTGGGTAACTCTTTGTTACACGGTCTTAATCCACGTGTGGTGGGTTGGGGTGTGACATCTATTGAAGTTTGGTCTTTTTCTGTGTATTCTAGATACACTAAAGAGGCTCTCTAATTTTTCCCAAGTTTTCCTAGGCAGGCTTGTCCTCCCATTATGATTTTACTAAGTGATACATACAGTCTGGACAGTATTCATATCAGACCACTTTTTGACTTTCACATTTTGATGCAACACTCTTTTGTATTTAGATGAACCCACATCCCATGAACATTACCTCTCTTAGCATATTGTATCATACCATGTATCATCTATCTTCTCATGTATCATACTTCCATGGATTCTTGAGTTTGGTTGCCAAATAAAACCATGTTTTGCAAATACTTGGGAAGTACTTGAAATGAGTTAGGAATTGATATTCCAAGTGGTTAGAATATTCATCCAAGTTCTGGAAGTATACTTTCTAAACCCCTCTTAAACCTCTAATTTTGATTTCAAGAAATAAAACACTTGTTTTTCCCCAAATCTTCAAAATAGTGAGTTGTTCAATTTTAAAATGTCATTCTGAGTTCAATACTCAATTGGTGATTACAAGGCCACTTGGAAAGTCTTCCTAACTCATTAAATAACACCCATGATTTTTGGTTTGACTTGAAAACACTTGGAAGGGTTCCATTTTGACCCAAACATTCCATCCAAACATTCTGTTTTTGCTATCACAGCAGCTTGGTTGAATTTCAACTTATTTTTCAGAAAACTTTTTCAAAGAGAGTGGCCTCAACTCATTTTTCCCTTGAACTTCAGTGTCTTGTGAAACTTTCTGTATAAAATGGGCCTCTAAAGGTTTTGTTTTCATTTTCAAAGATTTTTCTACATTTCAGTCGACAGTACGAAACTCTGTTTCTGAATAACCTCTCTTATTTATATGATTTCTCTCAATCTGTTATGAATAACCACTCTTATTTATATGATTTCTCTCAATCTGTACATACAACCTTGATTTGGCTTTTTGATTTGTGTTCTAGACACAATAAGGATGATCTCCACAAAAAATCATGAATTAAAAACATTTCTAACCTCACTTTTCCATTTTTACAAAATCAACTCACTATTCTGTCCACTATTCACAGCAAGCATGCTTTTACTTTCATTCTTTGATTTAATGCTTACATGCACTCTAAATTAGCTCATATCTTAGGAAGTAGTTCATACTATATTTGTATACATCCTATAATAATTTTCTTCATACATTCATGCATACTCTAGACTTCTAAGTCACTTTAGAAAGTCCATGTACACAAACATACTACAACCTTTGCACATTCTAGGATCATACATTGCATCCAAGCAAGATTTGGAATTTTTGTGACTCCTAATCTAAGGAGATTATAAGGAATGAACTTGATCACACGTTCATACTCCCCCTCAATCTAATCTTCCTTTCTCATCCGTCCCGGGGATTGAGAGATCTTCTTTTCTCAAAGATTAACATGCATCATACTAGCTTGCTAAGCATATTTCGTTTCTTTGATTATTTGTTTCAAGAACAATTCATGTCCCCCTTCTAGACTAGGAAAACTTGATTACTTGATATGTGATTAGACGATTTTTCCTAGGTTTGTTTGTGTGATCTTTCACTTTTGCATTGTGTGATATTTGGCTTAGATCTTATGAATGATATATTATCTTTTGATCTTCCATTTCAAGATTCTTATGAGATGTAATATACTATCTAGTATTAATTGTCGAACCAAACATAATATAAGATGATTATTTGGATGCTAATTGAGGCCCGTCGAGAGACGGGGCGAGTTGAGGGTGTTCTAGTCATGACAAAGGCTCCTTCCTCTCTCGTACCAAAATCCCGAGCTAAGTTCTTTGGTTATAAAGGGCCGGTGCCCTTTATCCATTTGGGTGAGTCCAAATTAGGTTTCTTGGTTGCTTAAAGACCAAGTGGCGACTCTGTGTCTGTTTTCAACAGACATTTCTTCCCTTTTTCAAATCAATTTCAAAACAAAAGGAAAATCGATTCTGCGTGTCCACACCCTCCCTCCCAAATTTAAAACCTCCATATTTTATTAGCATTTGAGGTTTTAAAAATTCTACAAGATAACCAAGTATGATACATTCACTTTTTTGGTTTTAATTTGTAGTAACAATGCATCATTTTATCGTACCTTTGGTGCCAATTAGTATTAACTTTTCTAATGTACCATTTGATAGCAACTTTTAGGTTCCATTCGTTAGTTACAATTTTATAATTAGCAGTAAAATGCATGTATGTATCATACAATGGAGAAGAATTCTCGAATTTTTGTGTTAATTTTTATTGCATTAGCTAGCTTAATTATATCATTTACATAATATATATATATAGACCCCAAAAGAATATCACCTCGGGGGCGCAGTCAATGACCCCCCCTGATAAACTCGGCTAACCAGAAGTACAACTTCTTGGTTTCGCCCCTACCAAACCCCTCCCCCCATTTTAAGTTTCTGCATTCACCCCTGCTTACATATAATTGTTTCTTTTTCAAAATTTGGAAGTAACTCATTACACTTAAATTTTATGTTTTCCATATAATTTTTTTCCAAACAATTAGGGGATATAGCCCTCTCACAGATTTTCATATTTTTGCTGAGTTGAAGAAGGAATTTCTGAAAATAGGAGGCCAAATGGATTCATACAGACTCGTTAAACTCGTTAAATATTCTCTCTTCCACACGCACTCTCTCTCTATTCTCTTTTAGATTCATGTCCTCCCTCTATCTCCGTCACACACCCACCCATACACAATTGTTTCTTCCTTTTTTGTCTAACAAGAAGAATATGTTATACAAGAGTATTTACTTACTTATTAGATCATCTCCAGCGTTGTTAGTTTGGTAGGGTAAGCTAAGTTAGTTTCGTGTATATGTTATGCAGTGGTGCTAGGCATATACGAACTTAGATTGGTATATAGTTGTCACAGCCCAGTCCCACAATAGCAGAACTGAAGCCCGTGGCACACCACCAATCCTAAACCATTTCATTAACGTTCCCAAAAATTCGTTTTAAGAACACACACAACGGAATAGAAAACAAATCATAGTGAAAGTCAGCAGTCCAGTCTACTGGGTCGGAGCTCCAATCGACTGACTTGGAGTTGCAGAGAACAAGAAATCCCCAAGTGCCACCTTCAGTAGACTGACTCATCAGTCCAGTCGACTGATGCCTCAAATATTCAGTCGACTGGGCTAGTTCGGTCGACTGAACCCATCCAAGCAGA
Source organism: Hydrangea macrophylla (assembly GCA_033977485.1). Classification (NCBI taxonomy): domain Eukaryota; kingdom Viridiplantae; phylum Streptophyta; class Magnoliopsida; order Cornales; family Hydrangeaceae; genus Hydrangea; species Hydrangea macrophylla. The sequence continues at coordinate 156,560,502 of CM066991.1, forward strand.
ATATCTAATTTTCGTGCAGAAAGCAGTCGACTGTTTCCTATGGATCAGTCGACTAAAGTCCAGAAAACAAAGGGGAGTTGTTACTTAAAATAGGGGTCCAGTCGACTGTGCCTTCGGTTCAGTCGACTGTTTTATGGCAGCAGCCTTTTCTGCAGAATTTTCTACGTTTAAAAGTTTTCTAAAATCAACCAAGGATCAAACACATACTCCAAACTTATGCCAAAGCGATCCTAACTGTATTATAACATTACTAAAACATAATTACACAAGATTATATTCTATTACAACCTTATGAATCCATTCTACAATCTAAGTTAAACATAACCAAAAGTCATGAAATTCTTATTACAACGAGTCTATAACCAAAATCACGAGAAAAATATGATAAGTCGCATTCTAAGTGAACTCCCAACCCACGTGCTCACTTCTGCGATTCCTCGCCAGCATTAATACCTACAATGATTATTTGAATAACCATACATATTCGATTTGTTTAAGCTAATGCGTAGTAAATAAAATAACAAATGCACATGAATGATAAACATGCTCGCATTCACATCTCTACAATTCATACTAGTCTCCGGAGTCTCAGGTGTACGTTCTATACTCCTAATCTGCGACTCTTCGCCAATAAGTCCACGCAAAAAGGTAAGACCCACGATTCTTTTCTTCAATCGTGCGACCTTAATGCCTATATCGGCTCCACAAGATGGCTTGGTAACCACGTGCTCCTTTGACCCAATTAACAACTCAATATGCTCAAATCACATATCACCGTGCTTTTGACATAATCAAACATTTCACCGTACTATTGGGCCTACTTATCAATATAGTTGCCAAATATGAATTACACAGTATATATCTATAACTAACACATGCTTCTCATACAAAGCATGATTACATGTCAAGAAATCATTCCAAACACATAGTTAAATCACTCACCTCCGAATAACGCTCCTATTATTCGATCTAAATAAAACCCAAGTACAAAGATCGTGCAGTAGTCCGTCTAGTACAATTCCTATCAATCAGAATTCCAATTATCAACTTTTATGAAAAATTCTAGAAAATGACTTTTCGAAAAACTTAACCAAACAAGTCCTAATAGGTATCAAAATGACAGCCTTACCTCGAAGAGTTCGAATACGAAATTTGGTGAAAAACCAGCGGACGAACGATCGTCGTTTAGCGTCGAGAAGCTCTAAGCAATCAAATCCCCCTTTTTGGCCTTCTCTTGAATTTTAGGTTAAACCTTACAAAAAATATCCCAATCATCTCTATCTTTATATAGGCAACACTTTTTAAAATTGTGTTTACCTCCCCACGAGTTTTCAAAACTCCTAATCAGTCTCCGAAACTTTCTACACAGCTAATTCATAGCTTCACAAGTGAAAACTAAAATTTATAAAGTTTTTGTCTAAGTTCATTTTGGTTGCTAAAACGCAGTCTCACATGATTTTACGAAATTGCTAATTAGCCTATCAAATTAATAGCTGTTAATTCATCCTCACCAGGATATTAAAATTAATAACAGAAATAAATTCTAAACCAGAAAATAATACAGATAGTGAAATACACGGGTAAATATTTATTTCCAGATAAACACTTAAGGTTCCACAATGACCGTCTCAATCTTGGAGAGACGTCACAACACTCATTCAACACAGTCTCAAAGGGTTCTCTAACACAGACACCCAAATCGACTCGTGAGTCCAAACACTCACACATGTGCCAACATGCACAACACATCACATTATTATGCATGACAATGTAACGAAAAGCGATAACACAATTACGGGTGTTATAATAGTAGCGAAACTTAAGTTTACAATTCTCTTAAATTCACTTAGCATACGGGTAAACGGCAGAAGGATAGCCGGCCACATTCCAAACGACAGAAGGTTAGTCGACAAGGCTAGTCGGCAGAGGCTTAACAGGCCACTTCTAGCTTGCACACCCTCTAGTCGGCAGAGGTTCAGCTGGCCACCCTTTAGCCGGCACACTCCGCCGGCTACACTTCACACCAATGTAGGATTTATATCTTCTGTAGGGTAAGTTAAGTTACCTTTGCCCTATATACATATACACCACTAGAGATGCTCTTAGAGAGCCAATTGTGTACTTGGTTCTTATTCATGAATGACATGCGCAATTTATTGGGTATTCTTGAGCCTTCTCAACCCCAAAAGCTAGCTCAAGAGGTGAGACATTCCCTCACAGTAATAAAATGACCATTTGCCCTTTCCACATCTGATGTGGGAAATCCCAACAATCTCCCCCTCATACATTGGGCCTTTGATCGGCAAACCCTTGACCAATCTCTCCCTTATAGCTGTTGGACCGAGATGTTGTAACTTGGGCTCTGATACCAGTGTTGGCTGGTCTTGGGCCATCTCAGCCTCAAAAGCTCGCTCATGAGGTGAAGCTTTCCCTCACACTTATAAATTAACCATCTGACCCTTCTACAACCGATGTACGTAGAAAACTTGAACAATCTCCCCTCACACATTAGGCCTTTGATCGGCAACCCTGGACTAGTCTCTCCCTTATGACTGTTGGGCTGAGATGTTGTAATTTGGGCTCTAATGCCAGTGTTGGATGGTCTTTGTCATTCTCAACCACAAAAGCTAGCTCAAGAGGTGAGGTTTCCTTCACAGTTATAAGCTGACTACTTGCCACTTCCACGTCTGATCTTGATCTTGTCAAAATCAAGATATAAAAGTATGCTTTACTTTCTAGGATTTGTAGTGTGGAAGTAAAGGTCGAACCTACAGAGACTGTTTATTTCTATCGTTTAATTAATAAAACCTAGATCTATTTGGTTGTAGAAAAACGGAAGTCTGATTAATTTATTGAATTGAACAACTACTATTAACTAAACTATGAATGCAAAGGAATTAAACTAATTAAATAAAAGCAATAATTCAAGTTGGTTCTAATAAATGTGGATGGGATCTAGGGTTGCAATTCCACCACTAACCATGCATTTGGGGGCTATACTTTCTACTTTAAGATCTATGATTGGATAGTTAAGATCTACCATAGCTACACGCCCGGTAGTATCAACAAGAAGATATTACTAGTTCAATCTAAGCATAACTCATCTTCGGTTGGCATGAATTGTCTACCTAGAACTAGAGTGTAGCACAACCCATCTTTTCTAAGCATGAATCATAAAAGATATAAAGCATCGTAATCAAGTAAGCACTATTGTATGTAAATACTCCTATCAATCACAGAAATCAAAGAATATTGAGTTCAATAAATACAAGGGACAATCTAAGACAAGAGTAAATCCAAAATATCATTGATTATTAACATTAAAAACTGATTATATATTTATAATCCTCTAACATACAACCAACTATCCAAGTATATAAAACCCTAAAGAAAGAAAGCAAATAATCCCCCTTTACATGGCTAGAATTTCATTGAAACCCTAGAATAGTTGCACAGGGTGAATGACAACATGGAGATGAAGATGATTGTTGCCATCAGAAACCTTCAAACTATATCTTCTTCTTTTCTTGCCTCCAAAGTTGTATGATATGATGTGTATTGTTAAGTAACCCCCAAAATTGAATTAGAATTAAGTATATATAGTTGTAGATGGATTAGGAAGGTTTTTATCAACCTACTCCGACTAAACAACTGTATTTCACTTTCTGGATGCATTTAGGCAATTTCATTCGTGTAGGAGTCTTCAGCACATCAAAATACGCAACTTCACTTTTTTCTATAGGTCGCGCGAGCACGATACTGGTAAATCGCACGAGCGATATGGCCTTTTTTTGCTTGATTAGCTCTGTTTTCACACCCCAAAAGCCTGTAATAGTTGCTTCCTTCCAAAACCTGACAAAAAGTGAAAAATAAAGTAAAAGTACAAGAAAACAGGGCACTAAGTGCTAACAAATGTGATTAAGGCGTGTAAATAGGAACTGTTCACTCCCGATCAGGAAACCCCAACAATCTTACCATCACACATCGGGCCTTTGATCGGTAAACCCTCGACCAGTCTGTTCCTTGTAGTTGTTGGACCGAGATGCTGTAACCTAGGCTCTGATACTAGTGTTGGGTGGTCTTGAGCCTTTTCAACCCCAAAAGCTAGCTCATAAGGTGAGGCTTTCCCTCACACTTATTAACTGACCACCTACCCCTTCTACATCTGATGTGGGAAACCCCAAAACAAACCCACATGTGCCATGTGAGTTGGTTGGACAGACAAATCTCAAGTGATTGGTCAAACCGTACTCAAAGCATGGTGTGGTTTGAATCCTTCTGCCCACTCACCTCCGTGATTTTCCTGGTGCGTGTGTTGTAGGGTCAGTGTACGTGGCCGGGGTTTGCCTATCTTCATACTCCATAAAAACGACAATAGGTAAATTGTCTGAAATACTGGCAGGGATCCAAAATTGTCAAGGACAGTTGTAGGGATTTATCCTTGTATTCCAAAAAAAAAATGTGAATGGTTGAACTATAGTTTCTTAAAAATATAATTCAAGTAGCCTTGCAATAAAGTTAATTGACGATATAGAAATTTGATAAAACGTTTCTCATATTGAATCATTTGCGTTTAAAGGACTATTCTTTTTAATTTTGGCAAGAAGTCCATGATTAGTAAAACTTAATCAAATCAAATCCTTAGGTCATAAGATTTCACATAAGTACTTTTACAAAATTTTCTCTTAAAAGACCTGATGTAGACAAAAATTGCACTGGGCTAAGATCCGGATCTGGTCTTGAATACTTGCAAAGCAAATACGATGGGTTGGACCTAATTAAAATCTCATTTGCTGATCAAGTTAGGCTAAATAGGAGAAGAATAACAAGTAGTATTCAAGAGTGTGTGTAAGCGTACCTGCCTACCTGGATGGTGCTTTTTATATACTCTTGTGCATTTGAATTATAATAGGACTAGGGTGCCTGCTGAGATGATTTTCTTTATCCTGCCTGGTTTTGTGAGTCCTATTTGGTCTCATTAACTGAAACAGAGGCCCTATAGGCTTGGCCTGATGTCTGGGTCCAAAATCGAATTTGGGCCCAGCCCGCATATTCTTGGCTCCGTGGTGAACTTTGGGCCTTTAGTAGGCTGAATAGAGAACGTCTTGGGCCTAGGTCTTGACTCCATCTTGGGTCGGGTCTTGCAGCCCAGCCTCAATATATACAGTGCTTCCAAGAAAACAGAGAAGGAAATTTGACACTAAACCAAAAAAAAAAAAGGTAAAAAAAAGAAAAAGAAGAAGAGTTCACATGATCAATCACACATAAGTACTCTTCATCTCCTAAATTTGCAAGGAAACAAACTGGAGGGCTCGACATCCTAGGACCTAGACTTTAATCACTTTATTTTTCTATACTTGTAGTTTTTTTCCGCTATATTGATTGATGAAAAATGACAAAAAATAGCACATGTGAATACATATAACACGTGTAAACTTTATCGTCTCAAATCTGAGTGGTTCAGTAGAACCCACTCAGCAATCCGTCAAAATCAAAAACTGCAAACAAAACCCCACAAAAGAAAACACATGCATCCAAAATTAGGTAGCAGACCAAATTAACCCTATGAAACACCACATCGCTTGGAAGAAGTTGATCTCGATATCCCCATTTTGGCAAGCTCTGAAAACACAAATCAATCTTGTTCCAACACTCTCAAGAGGTCATGTTAATCTTTACTGACCGTCACATGTATTGGAAAGCAAATTTAGAATACAAGTTTGAGAACCATAACATTCTTATTAAGAATAATACTCATGTTTGCATATATGGTGTTTGTACCATAAAAATTCAATCCAATAATGTGTTGACATGTGGTGTGTTCAAAAAACGTTTATGTGACATGATTTGGATGGACAAGAGTGTGACACATGGAAGAATTTAAACAGCGCGAGCAGTTTGTCATTCAGCTAGGGTTTAAATTCAAAGGGCAACTATCAGGACATACGTCATGAAGGGATCAATTAGTTTGAAGCAACAGTTTTTAGCACGTGGAAATCTAAGGAGATAGTTACATCGAAGGTTTACAAATAGAAGAAGAGATGAAGAGAAGGACACAGAAAAACACGCTAAAACCTCTTCGGAAATACATTTCTGTTCTCATAGTGTTTTCATTTCCTTTAGGAGTAGAATACCACTTCGAAGTTTTCTTCGAGGTTAGAATCAGTACTTTACTTTGTTTCTAATAAAGTATTTTCTTTATGTTACTGTTTTAAAGCCTTTGTTATTATTTTTTTTAGCATAACTTAGTTTGTATTTTGCTACTGTTTGTCAATCTTACACGGTTAAAGTCCTTTTAATTAAGGCATTCGAACGGTCACAATTGACCTGGTGAGGCGCACTTGGCTTGCACAATAATACTAAAACATTGGCAACTTGCTTGCCTGGCACACTCGCACACACAAAATTACCCAAATATCCTTCGCGGGAGAAATAGCCAAATGTGTCGACGCTGCTTCGAATGAGTTCCTAAAACTCAGGCTGTTTCCTAATTCATTAATAACCCACACAGCCTTCACTTGGTTTGTCAATTTAGCACCAATTTCTGTTCAGAATTAGGCTCAAATGGAAGATCTATTCTATGTTCAATTTTTCAAACAGAGCCAAAAGTCTCAACGGCTGATCTGGCCAGGCTAAGTCAGATGCCTGATGAAAAGGCTACTCAGTTTATAAATAGGTTTAAGAGAGTAAGAACCAAATGTAAAATTATCTTGTCAGAGCCTGAATTTGTGAAGCTAGCACAGAATGGTCTCGAATTCAGACTTAGGAAGAAATTCGATGCCATATAATTTAGGGACCTAGTAGAATTAACTGCTCGAGTCTCTAGGTATGAAGCTTTGTTAAAAGCAGAAACTGAAAGAAACGCTTCTTCACTGAAAACTTATTATTAATTGGGCAAATTACACTGACCTCCCCTGAGGTATCTGACAATTACAAGGACCTCCCCTGTATTTTCAAAAATTACACTCACCTCCCTTCCATTTTGAAAATGATCACTGTTATACACTTATACCCTTGGACAAATCATCCAAAAATTATCCACTACCTTTTAAAAATGAAAAAAAAAACATATTAACAATTATGAAAAAATCAAAATAAAAAATCATCGACAAAATTTCAGTATATACCAAATCAAGCTTTTACTGACTTTTTTTTAAAAAAAAAATTCAACAGTAAATTTAAAAAACATAAAAATCATCAACAAAATTATCTACTACCACTTTAAAATGAAAAGAATAATAACAACAATGGAAAAAAAAAAACCATCAATAATTTTTTTAAAAACAAATGAGTAGTTATATTGTATTTTTTGTCTGCTTCATAATATTAAAATTGTGAATTTGCTCCCAATATTGTAAATGAGCTGCACCAATGAAGCTTAATTAGTACAGGCCTTGCATAGGCATTGCCTTAGTGTGTGTGTGTGTGTGTGTGTGTGTGTGTGTGTGTATAAAAGATTCCATTGAGCATGTTTTTTTTTTAGAAAATAAAGTAGACAAAAATGCAATATAACTATTCATTTTTTTTTTTAATTGTTACTGTTTTTTTTTTCATTATTGTTATTATTATTTTCATTTTAAAGTGTCAGTATATAATTTTGTTGATGAGTTTTTACGTTTTTAAATTATTATTGATATTAATAAATAAAAGAGTAATGCTACGCTTTCCAATTTCTTTCCCAAAAGTGTTTTCCAACACATGTGGCAGTGGAACCAATTGATTTTGATTGGTTGTGATGTTGAAACGGTTCAATTGTGGTCCCACTTCAACATCATTTAGGATGAAATTTTGTGAAGCATAATATTACTCTAAATAAATGTTCTAATATCTTTCACCTAGTACTTGGATAAAAAAGTTAAATGACTTAAATTAAAAAACTAAATCTGTAAACTATTATAAGTTAGGCTAAAGATTATAAAACCTAAATTTGAAATTTTTATAAATTTTTTTTTTTGAGTTGCAAATTTTTGTAAAGTTAGGGCTAAATACTATAAATCTAAATCTATAAAATTTACTAATGTATATATAATTTTTGGGTCAATTAGATATAAGGACAATTTATGGTAATTGTATTGATTTAAAGACAACTAAAAAAAATGTGTATCAATAAGTCCCTCATACCATAAAATGACCAAATTACCCTTATAGCTTATTTTTAATAAGTTTATACAAATAAAGTCTTCATAATAACACGGTATGACCTACCCCAAGGTTCATCGACGTTCTGGACACAATAGTGGGGTCCATTTGGCCTGAAAATATTTATAAAATGACTATTTTACCTCTAAAGCTTCAAAATATCATAACTTGTTAAGATTAAACAATAATTGAATGTCGTCAGGGCCTGTGATCTCACATTATTGTGAAAAATATTTTGACACCTAAAAAGTACACATACCATAAAATGACCAAATTACCCTTAGGGCTTACTTTTAATAAGTTAATATAAATAGAGACTTCAAATTACACGAGATGACCTACCTCAAGGTTTATCGACATTCTAGACACAATGGCGGAGTCCATTTGGCTTGTAAATATTTGTAAAATGACTATTTTGCCCTTAAAACTTCAGAATGACATAACTTGTTAAGATTAAACCAGAATTGAGCGCCATCAAACCCTGTGGGCTCATATTATTATGAAGAATATTTGACACCTAAAAAGTACATACACTGTAAAATGACCAAATTGCCCTTGGGGCTTACTTTTAATAAGTTAATATAATTAGAGTCTTCAAATAACACGGGGTGACTTACCCCAAGGTTCATCGACGTTCTGGACACAATGGTAGGGTCCATTTGGCTTGAAAATATTTGCGAAATGACTGTTTTGCCCTTAAAACTTCAAAATGCTATAACTTGTTAAGATTAAAGCAGAATTGAACGTTGTCAGAGTCTGTGAGCTCACATTATTATGAAGAATATTTTGACTCCTAAAAAGTACACATACTGTAAAATGACCAAATTGCCCAAGGAGCGTACTTTTAATAAGTGAAAATAAATGAAGTCTTCAAATAACACGAGGTGACCTATCCCAAGATTCATCGACGTTCTGGACAAAATGACGAGGTCCATTTGGCTTTAAAATATTTGTAAAATGACAATTTGCCCTTGAACATTAAAAGGCCATAACTTGTTAAGATTAAATCAAAATTGAACGTCATCAAAGCTTTTGAGCTCATATTATTATGACGAATATTTTGACACCTAACAAAGTACACTTATCGTAAAATGACCAAATTGCCCTTGTGGCTTACTTTTAATAAGTTACTATAAATAAAGTCTTCAAATAACACAAGGTGACCTACCCCAATGTTCATCGACGTTCTGGACACAATAGCGGTGTCCATTTGGCTTGAAAAATATTTACAAAATGACTATTTTTCCTTTGGAACTTCAAAATATCATAACTTGTTAAGATTAAAATTAGAATTGAACGTCGTTATAACTTAAGAGCTCATATTATTATGAAAAATATTTTGGGACCTAAAAAGTTATGAAATTTCACTACTGTTTTGACCACTTTTTAAAACTGTGGAGAAATTTAACTACTTCTATTTATGTATGTCAAAACAGTGGACAAGGGTATAATCGTCATAAATGAAAAAAATTATTACAGATAAAAATTTTTAAACTTGGTGAAATTTCACCACTCTTCAAAATTTGGTGAAATTTCAACACTTTGGACAAGGATATAATCGTCATATGAAAAAAAAAAAACAATGTTGATAAAAATATCAAACTTGGAGAAATTTCACCAATCACCACTCTTAAAACTTGGTGAAATTTCACCACTTTTTAACTAGGGTTATAATTGTCACAAACAAAAAAAATCATTACTGGTAAAAATTTCAGAACTTGGTGAAATTTCACCATTCTTCAAAACTTGGTGAAATTTCACCAAGTTTGAACAAGGATATAATCGTCATAAGCGAAAAAAAGCAGTATTGATAAAACAGTGGAGAAATTTCACCACATTTTGAGCTCCTTTTAAAATAGTGGAGAAATTTCACCACGTTTTGACCTCCTTTTAAACAGTGGAGAAATTTCACCAAGTTTTAACATAAGTTCTTATCCTTGAAATTTCACCACGTTTTGACCTCCTTTTTAAAAGAGTGTTGAAATTTCACCACATTTTGAGCTCCCCTTAAAACAGTAGAGAAACTTTACCACGTTTTGAGCTCGTTTTAAAACAGTGGAGAAATTTCACCACGTTTTAACATAAGTTCTTATCTTTGAAATTTCACCACGTTTTGAGCCCCCGAACCCCGTTTAGACCCACTACTCAATGCACATCCATTCAATCTTCTTTAAAAGAGTGGTGAAATTTCACCACGTTTTGACCGCCTTTGAAAAGAGTGGTGAAATTTTACCACGTTTTAACCTCCTTTGAAAACAGTGAAGAAATTTCACCATGTTTTGACCCCCTTTTAAAAGAGTGGTGAAATTTCACCATGTTTTAACCGCCTTTTAAAAGCGTGGTGAAATTTTACCACGTTTTGACCTCCATTTAAAAGAGTGGTGAAATTTCACCACGTTTTGACCTACTCTTAAAACAGTGGACAAATTTTACAAAGTTTTAACAGAAGTTCTTGTACTTGAAATTTCACCAAGTTTTTATCGCCTTTTTGAAAGAGTGATGAAATTTCACAATGTTTTGACCCCCTTTTAAAAGAGTGGTGAAATTATACCAAAATTTGACCGCCTTTCAAAAGTGTGTTGAAATTTCACCACGTTTTGACCTCCCTCTAAAAGAGTAGTGAAATTTCACCACGTTTTGACCTATTTTTAAAACAGTGGAGAAATTTCACCAAGTGTTAACAAAATTTATTTTCCTAGAAATTTCACAATGTTTTGACTGTCTTTTAAAAGAGTGGTGAAATTTCACCATGTTTCGAACACCTTTTTAAAAGTGTGGTGAAATTTCTCCACATTTTGACATCCTTTTAAAACAGTGGAGAAATTTCACCAAGTTTTAACAGAAGTTCTTGTACTTGAAATTTTACCAAGTTTTGACTGTCTTTTTAAAAGAGTGGTGAAATATTACTATGAGTGGTGAAATTTCACCATGTTTTGACTGCCTTTGAAAAAAGTTGTGAAATTTTACCACGTTTTGAATTCCCTTTAAAACAGTGGTGAAATTTCACCATTTTCATGTTTTGATGCTCGCAGAAGCTCTTTTAAAAAACACATGAGAGCAATGTCTCAACTTCACAAATACCACCACATTTATTTCACTAGAGAATATTTAAAAAATATAAAAACACACACACACACACACACACACACACACACACACACAATTTCATCGGAGGCGTTGTCCCCGAACCCCGTTTAGACCCACTACTCGGTGCACATCCATTCAATCTTGGCCCCAACTATAAAGCACATGTGAAACATTATAAAATTTCACCACTAAATTACAACTATGAACATTTTGAAATTTAATCACTTATGAAACATGGTGAAATACTACCACTAAAAAGCATAGACAATTGCATTAAAGCCATAATCCGATAGTACTTTCTCATAAAAGTCATAAAATCCCAATTCTCAACCAAAAGCCATAAATGTCAATAACTAAAAATGAATAATTGTCAATGAAAATCATTTCGTATTACTAATGATCTCTTTGCAACTTTTTTTTTTTGTGATGCACCAACCTCCCACATCTACTATACCTCATTAATCGAACCTTTTCTCCTCGAGATGGTATTCTTTTCTTCTTTGGCCTCCCAATTATCTTCTAACCTAAAGGAGCCAATATGAACTCCATAGAAATAGAACTAGTTGGACCTCCTTCAAAACCCGGTATAGGATGAATGAACTTTCAATATGTTGCCTCATAATTTTGAACATAAAAAATATGGTTCAATGTAATCTACCATATCCTTGCGCATCAATTTTGAACTATAGTGCAAGACAACAGCTGCGTGCGGACAAGGAAATCCATGATGCTGCAATTGATCCATCACACTACAATAGTTCACAAAAAACATATGATCATACAAGCAATATGATCTAATTCAAATCCAAAAGACAGTGTTAACTTCTGTTAAAAATACTTCTGTTAACTTCTGTTAAAAACACCCATGGTAATATTTCACCACTCTTTTAAAAAGGCGGTAAAAACATGGTGAAATTTACCACTCTTTTAAAAGGCAGTCAAAATATTGTGAAATTTATAAGAAAAGAACTTCTATTAACACTTGGTGAAATTTCTCCACTGTTTTTTCTCCCTTTTAAAACAGTGGAGAAATTTCACCAAGTTTTAACAGAAGTTTTTGTACTTAAAATTTTACCAAGTTTTGACTATCTTTTTTAAAGAGTGGTGAAATATTACCATGGGTGGTGAAATTTCACCATGTTTTGACCGCCTTTGAAAAAAGTTGTGAAATTTCACAACGTTTTGAATTCCCTTTAAAACAGTGGTGAAATTTCACCACTTTCATGTTTTGATGCTCACAGAAGCTCTTTTAAAAAACCCATGATAGCAATTTCTCAACTTCACAAATATCACCACATATATTTCACTAGAGAATATTTAAAAAGTACCCAAAAAAAAAAAAAAACAATTTCATCGGGGGTGTTGCCCCCGAACCCCCGTTTAGACCCACTACTCAATGCACATCCATTCAATCTTGGCCCCAACTATAAATCACATGTGAAACATTATAAAATTTCACCGCTAAATTACAACTATGAACATTGTGGGCTAATGGCTAAAGGACTTTCATACTTCAATTCTATGGAAAATATTTATGATATGAAACCAAATGCTAGACACTATGTGTAGTGGATATGCTATCTCAAGCAAGACGTCTTTCTGAGGCTGAAGAGTTTATTAGAAGCATGCCATTTGAACCCGAAGCTAATGCGTTGGCAGCTTTATTAAGTGGTTGCAGTACACGTGCAAATGAGAATATAGCAGAAAGGACTGTTTAGATACTCTGGGAAACCAATACTCTAGTAGGAGTACCTTTTTCTTAGGTATTGTTCGACATGTTTTTAGGGTTTTTTTAGGTCAAAGGTTAGGACAGAAAAACTAGTAATCATTCAATCAATTAATACTCCTATTTCTTAGATTTAGATAACTAATCCAATTAGTGGTGCTTTCTAATGTAGTAGTGGACCACTTGTCCATTATTGCCACTCAAAAAGGTTTACAGAGGGCAAAAGGAGTCTCTTTTGGCTTGTTTTCAACTCAAACCAATAGTAAAGTTTCCAGCAGATAACTTTGTTGACATGATATGAATCAATTGTAACAAAATAAAAGATATTTAAAGACCAAACCAATGGATTCAGATACAAAACTTTGTAAAGGAAAAAACCAAAGAAATGGCATAATCAATGAAATATGAGTGTCAACTAATTGAGCTCAAATCTAAAGCCTATAGACAAAAAATCAACCCATCGTTTGTTTCAAAAGGGCAATCTTATATTCTTATTCACTCACAGACAGTGATCTCAGCCTGTATATATATATACACTTATATATATATATATACAGGATAGATTGATAGGATCACACACACACACACACACACACACACACACAAACACATATATATATATATACACTTATACATGCATAAACACTAACCTTCACAGACAGTGATCTCGGCCTCCCGTCGCCTCCGTCTTCTCCGTCGCCGGCGACAAATTGAGTAGCCATCTTCTCCCGCCGCCGTCGCCCTTTGTCTGTCGTTCTCTCTCTTCTCTCTGTCGTTCTCTCTCTCTAGGGCTAGGATTGGGAGTTTAGGGTATAATTGTCATTAGATAAAAGTAAAATGACACTAAAGGACCTTAAATTACTCATTTGGTTTAAGGAGGGATCTAACTAAAAATAGAAATATTTACTTGTCCATAAACGAATAGAATTCCTTAACTAGGGATCTAGATCTAATTTTCCCTATAATTTTATCTAATGCACGCACACACACACACACACATTCACACATATACACACACATGTGCATATGTATATATATATAATGAGATAAGGGGTAAATTAGTAATCTTACACTCAAAAAATAAGTAGTGAGAAGGAAAGTGTTATTTTTCAAACTAGAGGGGAGGTTCCTGTAATTGTCATATACCTCAGTTTAATTTGCCCTAAAGATATGGTAGCGAATTTTCCAATTATCAAAGGAAAAACTAACGTACCAGATAATGTCACTCTATCACGTATAGTTATTACTTGGATGTTTCTACGTGGTAGTTGTGACATGGAAGTCAAGATATTTTTTCATTAAAAAAAAAAAAAACCAAGGTAGTCAATTTATATTGTGTGATGGGTTATTCAAGGCCGGCCCTGAGATGTCAAAATTTGGCCGAGGCCTCAAGCAAACTTTCAAATGGACCTAAAAAATGAGGCCTCTATGCTAAGTTTTGTAGAAATTAGGGAGAAATTAGAATAAAATAGGCCTAAAAACGATAAGATTCATAGAAATTGTGAAGAAAATAGGCCTAAAAATGATAAGTTTCATAGAAATTGGGAAGAAGTTTGAAGAAAATAGGCCTAAAAATGATAAGTTTCATAAAAAATAGGAAAAAAAATTAAAAGAAAATAGGCCTAAAAATGAGGCCTAAAAATAAAGCCCCATGCAGCGGCTTCGCCGCTTTGCCTCAGGGCCGGCCCTGGGGTTATTATTAACCAAAGATATATATATATATATATATATATAAAATGGTCAGAATCACGGGTCCTGTCCAGGTGGCAAAAATTTACCATCCTCACTCAAGTGGTGAATATTCAAATCCTCTTTTCATGTATCCAAAAAAAAAAAGAAGAAGATATATATATATATATATATAATGGTCCCGTTTGATGCAGCTTAACTTGAAAATTTTTAGTATTTTAGCTTCTTATATTATTGCTTTGAGAACCCAAAATACGTTGTAAACCTATTTGGTGTAACTTTTCAAAAGTACTACTTAAGTTGAAATAGTGTTTGGTAACAAAATGCCCTCAAACTGTCTAAAAAAAATTTTAAAAATTTTTTATTAAAAATTTATTAATTCGAAGGTATACATCTTAACTAATTAATTTTTCATTTGTTACCTTAATAGCAAAATTTGGGGGAAATTGATTACGTTGAGGCATTTTGGGGATTTACACAATACCTTCAAATAAGTAAACTTTTGAGTCTGAATGAAGTTAAGAAAAAATATGTATATAAGTCACACCAAACTAACACTACAAATTATAATATGTAACCTATGAGCAATAAAGAGGCACCAAGCCACCAATAAAGAGAAAGTTCTCGTATATTTACTACTGCGTCGTTGTTTGGAAGAAGTCATTTTTTTAAAGTTGCGTTTTCTGGGACGAGGTCAATATATACGGTATAGACCCTGGTGATGGGCTATTATTATGTATTGACAAAAGAGTAAAGCAAGATTTTTCTCAAAAAGAAGGAGAGAGAAGCAAAGAGAAATTCCCATCAATCACTGCCTATAATTCTGCAAGGAAACACATTAGAGGGCTTGTGATTCAGTTCAAGTAAGTTTCCCCAAATTAAAAATCTTTTTACTAGAATCAATTATACATATATTATGTCATTGTAATGTTCTTTATTTTCATGAACACAGGACAGATACTAAAATCATTGCATGTCAATTATAAGTACCTCCACATCATAGACTTGACTTTAATTCACTTCATTTTCTGTATTTGTAGTTCTCTCCACTACATTGAGCTTTTTGTTTTTGTTTTGATTGAACTATATCGATTTTTGATAATGAACAAATTACTCTTTTTTTGAGCTACTTGATGCTTTCTAGCTTCATCTTGCGGATAAGAAACAAATTCCTTGAAATCAAACTTATAAAAACTAAGAAGATGAAAATTAGAGAAGAAGAAGAACGAGAGGCAAAAAAAAAAAAAGAGGACAAAAATAAGAAGATGACTTTTAGTTGACTCCAATTTTAAAGTCAACTTCCAATCAAAAAAAAAAAATTTAAAAGTCTATTAACTTTCAGCTACCTTGATGGTTCTATACCATAAGTTTGGAAGAGAAAAAAGTTTACTTACATTAATATTATTTGATGTAGCCAAAATCTGTATCGATTAGTGATATTTTTTTTCCTAAGCAAAACATTTTATTAAAATTATTGGCCCAAGGCCAATCACTGTATTGAATAGTGATTGGTTGACCGTCTCTCGAACACCTGCAAACAAAGGCGAAGGGTGTGTACCCTAAGCCTCCTCCGACGATCAAGTTAGTCTAGGAAGAAGGAAAAGTGAAGAACAACTATACATTCAAGAGGTTTACGCAATGTTTGGGAGTTTGGGAGAGAAAAGAAAAAGAAAATAAGAGAAAGTCATAAGTGAAGAGAGAAAAGTAAAGAAAATAAATGATGGTGGTTTCTTTGATTTTGTTTGGGAGTTTAGGAGAGAAGAGAAAGTTACTTTCTTTCCTCTTATTTGAGAGTTGAGATAAAAGAAAAGAAAATTATACAAAGTTACACTTATACCCATCAAGAGCTTCAAGTAATGAAACCTCTAATAATTTATTTACTTTCCTTTAAAACCAAATAAATGAGAGGGGATAGATGGATCTTTTGATGAGAAAAGTGATGAATAGTTTTTTTCACATAAGTTAACGTGCATTGTGTACTTGTGGTTGCCCTAGGATATAAATGCAACAAAAAAAATTACCAAGCTAAAATAATGGGTATTAAGAAATATTCATTAATACTCACTTTCTTTTCTCTCATTTTCTTTTCGATTTGGAGAGAAATAAATTAAAAGAAAGTGAGGTTAGTTTTCCCTCCTTCATTTTCTTTTCTCTCCTTACTAAAACTCTCAAACAAGATAAAGAGAGAGAAAGGGAGGTACTTCTCTCCTTTCTCTTCTTTTCTTTTGTTTTTAAAACTCCCAAATATAGTGTTAGGATTTTCGTATCTGTGCATGAGTTTATATAGTTGCATGAGTTACTGTAGGTAGTAGGCCCAGATCCTTGATTGGGTCCCTAGCCTAGATGCTTGATTGGGCGTTGTGCCTCCTCCTCCGAATCCCCCTAATTGGGCCCCCAGCCCAGATGCTTGATTGAGCCCTTGGGTCTCCTCCTTCGAATCCCCCTAATTAGGCCCCCAGTCCAGATCCTTGATAGGGCCTCCCGGGCATTCACCTCGATTGGGCCCCTTGAGCCTTCTCCTTCGGACTTTCTCAAACGCCTCTCTCCATCGGCACGTGCCAATCACGTTCGGATTAATCGAGTCTTAGCATTTAATGCTGGGAAGATCCGCCAACGTCCGCTGGATCTAGTATTCCCATCATCATTAATACCATTTGTTTGGTTGGAAAATTATATATGTGTGTGCGAGCGTGCCAGGCAAGTAAATTGCCAATGTGTGTGAGTGATTATCCAAACTGCGCCTCACCAGGGAATTGTGGTGACGTTCGATGCCTTGAACAGGACTTTAATTGTGTAAAGATGTAACTAAACGAAGAACTTCGAACTGATTAAATTAAAATCTACTCCTAAATAAAACAGTAAAATGACTAAAAGTAATTTAACTACTTTTATTAAATTAAAGAAACTACAATCTAACCTTGAAGATAACTTCGAAGGTGTTCTACTCCTAATTCTAAGTAACTAGATAACAATACAATAGATGTATTGAGAGATATATGTTGATGTTTTGATCGAAGGATCTTTACAAAGGAGCACAATCCTTCTATTTATAGACATCGAGGCTTCAGTAACTCAATTCGAATGTTCCCTCCTATTTTCAAATTGATAACTGCCTTTATCCGTGGCATTCCCTCACACTGACAACTGTCCTTCAGTTATCCCATGACGTTTAACACGTGTCCTCTATTAACAAAGATGAATTAACTTCAACTGCATATTAACGGTTTTCTTGTCAATCAATTTCCACCAATTATCTTGCCACATCACATCCTGCGTGTCAAACTTGTACTGGCTGAATATTTTCATCACAAACATTACCCCCCGCGCCATTTTCCTTTTTGTTTAAAAAAGATAATGGTGATCATGGTCTAACTATATTGGGCAGTTACTACCTTATGCAGTACTTTAAATTGCATAATCATCTCTTCAATCCATTCCAAACCATCGCTTTTGCCTGATCCTTGATCATGTCTTCTTCTCAATCTTCCTTCGATGCTAGCGATAACTTTCCTATTGATCTTCCCGAAGAAGTGATGTTGTTAACCAAACGCCCTGATATTCCTCTTCGAACAAATTGGGATCCTCTTGAAACTCCTCCCGAACCTTTTACTTACTCGAAATGGGGAAAATGGCATAAAATGTTGAACAAACCAAGCGTTTCATCAAGGCAAAATTCATCTTCGACTTCTTCCAAATCAATCTATAATAATCAGACGTTTCCTCCTGCTTGGGAGCAACACATTTCCCATGGTGAAGGTGTAGGATATTACAAGGGAATGAAGCTTGAAACTCCAATCACAGTACCTTCAGTTGTTCACCCAAACTTCGAATATCTTGAAACTGAAGGTGTTATTCGAAGTAGAACAGTAAAACCATATTATCCATTTTCAAATCATCTTTCTCGAGAACAAAATTTATTGAATGCATGGCTGATCTCTTCTACCAGTCCTCCTGGTGAAAGATTCCAGAGAGGTAATATCTTGGTTCCTCAAGGCAGACCTCCTATTCATACATATGTAAGGACATCTCATGAAAAATTTTCCAATGAGCATTATTCCTCAGCCTTCCTTTCAAAATGCAAACTTTTTGAAAAAGATTATGAAGAGAAAGTACTTCTCTTTGATCATTCTGTATTAGGCTTTCCTGATACCAAAGTTCAGGTAATAGATCCTACTGAGGACATTAGTGATCCTTTTTTAAAGCTAGACCAATTATGTAGATATGGTCCTACATTCGAGCATACTCCATCTATCACTTCACCTTCCCCGTGCTTGATTATTCAAGCTCAAAGGCTATTAGTTGCTTTTTCTCATCTTCCGTTTTCTATTTTGCAAAATTCAAGGGCTCGAACCAATTTCGAATGGAGCTGTCATGTCTTATGTCATGAATGGAATATATCCACATTTGTTCGAACTCAAATAGACTTTACCCTTCGAACTTTGGCTTCCCACGTGAGATGGTATTCTCATCACCAAGAAAGTATCCATCATCTAAATTATCTTTTAGATCTCTATGAAAAACTCAAAGAAACTCCCAAAGCACTCCTTGATGAAGTCCTAGAATTCAAAGAGAAGTACATTTATGGTTGTGGTAGCTCTGATGAAGAAAGCATCATTTCTCATTATTCGAAGCCTGATCTCGAAAGTCGAATTGCATATCTCAAAGATGAAGCCAAAGTTGTTGGTGTTTCTCTTCGAGGCAAATCTCCATTGGCCAAAGAACTTCGAAGTCTCCGCAAAGCTTTATTCAAGATCAATTTTCAGTTAAACCAATATGAAGAACAACTTAAGGAAGCTTACATTACCCTTCGAAGTGAAGACAAACTGGCATTAGAAACCAGAAACTTATGTTTCGAGATAGAACTAGAGGCAGAGTATTTTGCCTATTATTGGGCCATGTTTCATAACTTAGTTACTTATGGGTTTCCCCACTTTTATCAATTATGTCTTTGAATTGTAACTACACTTTTCCTTTTAATATAGTGAATAATGAAACATTCTCATTCCTTCAAATAGATTAGTTCATTCTGAACCAACATGTCTTTTATTTTTGAAATAACGGTCCAAAAGAAGGTTAACCGAATCAAACGGCTACTTTTCAATAAATGCAACTCTTTCCAATCGTCACCAAGGATTCATCAAAGGTTATAAATAGATAAACACAAAAAGAAATAAACCTTCTGACTTCACCAATTTGCTTTGCCCTAATCTATTCATTTCGCACTTTGCTTTTCTTTCCTGTTTATCTCTTCGTAATCCAAAGAATGACAAAATCTGATGATAATACCCAACTTCAAAAGATTTGCGATGATTTTGGAAAGATCATAAAAGATGAGCAAGATCGCTATTCGAGTGGGCAAGAGACTTCTCTGGTTCACGAAATTCTTGTTCCCATTACTCTTCCTAACCAAGAATCTTCAATTGCTGTAGGTCCCTGCCTAAGCATCCCAAATTTGAGACTCCATGTCTATTACCCTAGATTAGGGGAACAACGTCTGACTTACCAACGAGAACTCTCAAATCCCAAATATGACTGGAAATTCAGGCACTGGCCTAAACCTGCAAAGGATTGGCCTGAATGGGTAGATAGAATTTTAGAGAATAGGAGAGAAATTTTGATCACTACGGGGGTTTACCATGCTATCAATCTTTCAAAATTTCCCATCGAATCCAGTCCTAATTTAATAGCCGCAGCTCTCTGTTTTTGGAACCCTATTTTTAATCACTTTCAACTTCGATTTGGTCCAATAGGTCCAACTATTCTAGATATTTGTCATTTATTAGGGTTTTTATCTCATAGGGAAGATGTTCATCCCTATATGGCTGAGTCTGATAGTCCTTCAATTAATACTGACTCAAAATCATTAGGATACACCAACTTCTCAACTGCTCATAGAAAAACATCAGGAGCAGTGACTGACAAAGAATATTACTGCTTTCTTCTGTACTGGCTTTCGAAGCATCTATTTTGTACCTCTTCTCAGAGAGTTGTCCTTGAATATTCTAACATCGCCAAAGCTCTGGCTGCCGGTCGAAGGTTAGCCTTAGCACCTTTTGTTCTAGGATCTCTTTATAGATCTTTTTCTGATTTGTGCTTTGATCCCTTCATTCTCACCCAAGGTGGTCCCTTTTGGATTTTACAATTATGGTTGTATGCTTACTTCCCAGAAATTCATAATCTAGGACCCCTATCCAATACTGTGGCCCATGGAATCTTTTTTGCTTTATTGCCCAGTACTGATAAAACTTTCAAAGAATGCCTCTCTCTCTTTTTCAATCTTCCTGAAACAAGATCAAACAAACTATTCCAACCATTCGAAATCCTTTACAATTCTGAAAATAAAACTCCCCTTTCTCCCCATTGGCTCTGTCAAATTTTGGATAGAGCAGCAAATGCTCTCGAATTAAAAGCTGCATGGGGAAGTTTTCTAATTAGTAGGGACTTATTCTTTGGGAACATTCTTAGCTTCAAATCTCAAGGTGAACTTTACCTTCCCAATCAATTTTCGAGGCAATTTGGACTTACTCAGTCAATTCCTTTCCCAATCAGAAGTCAGGCCAATATACTCATGGCCTATAAAACTCATTCGAAGGTGCCAGAATCCGTGATAACTGCCACATTAGCAGTTTATCAAAATAAAGTCAGCAACTTGGAGTTTACTTCTTTACCAGTGTACACTACTTGCACCCCTGCCTTTTCGAGCTGGTGGGAAAATTTAATGTCAGTAGAGATGGACAAATGCCATCTTTTGAGGTACATTGATTCGATGAATCAAACAGGTAATCAAAATTCTTATCAAATCTTTTTCCAAAATAATGAAAGAAACTTTGACTAATGACTATTTGAATTTCAAAACACAGGGAAAACAGCTGGAGAAAGCTCTTCTCCAATAACCAGAGCTTCAAAAGCTAAACCAAGCACTCAAGCCTCCTTAAAAGCTTCAAAAACTCCTGCTTCATCATCTCCTAAACCAAAGAGGAAACTAGTCCTATCACCAGAAAGCTCTCCTGTAGCCTCTGGACATGCTGATTCTGAAGAAAAAAAAGACACAAGTCCAATCTCTTCACTTGTTTACAGGAAAAAGAAAGCCAAGAAAACCAATGATCCTCCTGCCATCACAGAGATCATTAAAACAGTACCTATCTCAGCAATTCCTATTTCGAAGGTAGCACCCCATCCTGAGCCTAAAACAACACCAACAATTCCAGAAACAAAAGCTCAGAGTTCAAAGATCCCAGAGATTCCAAAATCTCCTTCTTTGGACACTCATACTCCATTACTTGAGTTCCAACCAATGGTAAGACATTCAAAATCCTTTCAAAAATCCTTTGATTCCTGATTACTATTCAAAAATAAATTCTGAACTAAATTCCCAACTTTTCATTGAACAGGTTGAATCTGTTCCTGAAACTGGGGCTAGTTCTTCGAGGCCAAGTACAAGCCCTGATCCTAAAGCTGCTCCTACTTCCACTTCATTTAGACCTCAAGCTACCTCAAGGGTCTCAAGCTCTGAAGAATTTCATCTATCTCTTCCTCCTAACTTGACTCCTGAAGAAGTTAAAGATTTTAAAAAAAATTTGAAATTTGTTTTGAAGATGGAAGATGTCACTTCGACCAATGTTCAAGAATTCTTTCAGCGAATGACAGGTCGAAGCAAACCAAAATCTCCTTCAATAGATCCGGTGGCTGCTCTTGCTACTTTGAGGCTTTTTAGTCAAGTCTCTTTTGAGGTTTTTGAAGACAAGGAAGTACAAAGAGCTATGAAAGTCTTATGCCAATTTATGTTGGAAAGCTCTAACATTTCTGTTCCAGACAAAGAAACAATTTCTGCAATCATGTCAACTTTTGATTTCAATTGCTTTTTGTTGGAAAAAGTTATCGAAGAAAGAGAAAAATTGGAGATTGATATGGAGTATACAGCAGAGAAAACTCTTGAGATGGATCGAACTTTGACAGAATTTGAAGGAAACAGCATATCAATTGAAAAAGCATCTGCCAAAGTGAATCAACTAAAAAAGGATCTTATGATTGCAGAAACTGAATTGGCAAATCTGAAGATCAAACAACAAGGTGTTGAAGCAAAGCTTCTAGTTTTGAAGACAGAATTCGAATCAAAGCCTTTAAAGACTCAAGAATCTATCTCAAGGCAGAAGTTCATCCTTAGTCAATCAAAACTGTACACCAGATCTTGGGATAACTTTAGGTTAAAAGCCCAATTCATAAGAAAGTTGATATAAATTATTTATACCAATGTACATTTTGTAATTTACTAATAGTTGGTTTTTGTATTCAACTTTCTATGAAATACATATTCTTGCTTCGAATGCTTTATTCTAAATTTCTTGCCTCCCAAATAGTGGGATAATATTGCTTGAGAAATTTACCATTGATTTTTCTTAAATGAACATATCCATTCATATTTTTCAAATGATAGAATCCACCTTTAAAAACCTTATTAACTTGGAAAGGTCCTTCCCATTTAGGTGACCATTTTCCAAACTTTGGGTCCTTAGATCCAATAGGTAATATTGTCTTCCAAACCAAATCCCCTTCATCAAAGGTTCTTGGTTGTACTTTTTTATTATATGCCTTTGATGCTATTCTTTTTTGTATCAAAATATTATTGAGAGCTTTGATTCTCTCTTCATCAATATTCTCCAACTCAATAGCCATGGATGTTTGATAATCATCCAAAGATAACTGATTCTGCTTCATCACTCGAAGAGAATTAATCTTTATTTCAATAGGTAAAACTGCCTCATGTCCAAAAGTCAAAGCATAAGGAGATACACCTGTACTTGTTCGTTTCGAAGTCCTATAAGCCCATAAAACTTCTGGCAAAACTTCATGCCATATTCTTGGATTATTTTTTATGATTTTAGCCAAATTTTCTTTTATGACTTTGTTGGTAGATTCAGCCTGTCCATTTGATTGAGCATAATATGGGGTTGATTTCGACATTGTAATTCCTAACTTATTTGCAAATACAACCACATCCCCTTCAAATATAGAGGCATTATCAGATACAAAAGTTTGAGGAATACCAAATCTATACACTATGTTTTCTAAAAACTTTACAACCATTGATTGGGTTACAGTTTGCATAGGTTCTGCTTCTACCCATTTAGTAAAATAATCTGTGGCCAAAATAATAAATCCATGACCCTTTGATGAAGGAGGACTGATCTTTCCTATTACATCTATGGCCCATCCTCTAAAAGGCCAAGGTTTTACCACACACTGAAGATCAACAGTTGGTAAATGCTTTAAAGGACCATGTTTCTGACACTCTTGACATCTTTTAGCAAACTCAATACAATCTTTCAAAATAGATGGCCAATAAATGTTGTGTCTTCGAAGTAGCCATCTCATCTTAACTCCAGATTGATGAGCTCCACATAATCCTTCATGAATTTGAGCTATAGCTTCTAATCCTTCAAGGTTGCTTAAACATTCCAGTAATAAACCATCACTTCCTCTTTTAAATAATTTCCCACTATATAAGATATAATTGACAGATTTAAGCCTTATACCTCGATCAGGCTTTTCATTGTATCCTGAGAGATATTCTATGATAGGCTTTCTCCAATCATCATGAGTTTCTATATTTAATACACCAACAAAAGGTAATCTATTTACCAATATTGGTAATAATTTCCTATAAGTCACTTGCTCCATTTCAATATCCTCATTATTTGTTTTAAATCCAGATGCCTTTTGAGCTACATCATTAGCTTCTTCATTAAAACTTCTAGGAATATGCAACAAATTCACATTATCAAATTTGGATAATAAATCCATTGTGGTGTCATAATATATTTTCAATGTACTACTCATACATTTATAGGTCCCATTCATATGATTTATGACTAACTGGGAATCTCCAAACACATCTACAAATGTAGCTTTAAGATTTATCAAAGTTTCAAGACCCATGATAAGAGCTTCATATTCAACTTGATTATTGGTACACTGATTTGAATCTAATTTAAAACCATATTTAGTCTTAATTTTCTCAGGTGATTCAATAATAAAACCAATACCTGCAGCAAATTCAGTTTTTGAACCATCGAACCATAATTTCCATGGACTAATAATTATTTGTCCAATTTCATAATTCCCTTCTGTTTCAAGGCAATTTGGATGATCAGCCAAAAAATCTGCCAAAGCCTGACCTTTTACTGCTTTTTGTGGCACATAAAATAAACAAAATTTTGACAAAGCCAGAATCCATTTACCAATTTGATTTCTTAAAATAGGTCGAGTCAACATATACTTAATCAAATCAAACTTAGCAATCACATACACTTCAGTAGGAAGAAGATAATATCTTAATTTCATAACTGCAAAATACAAAGACAAACATAACTTTTCTAAAAAGGAATATTTGCATTCAACAGAATTTAAAAACCTACTAAGGTAATACACAGCTTGTTCTTTCTTATCATCATTATCTTGGGCTAACAAAACCCCAATCGATGCTTCTGATGCTGAGATATATAACTTCATAGGCCTATCTTTTCTTGGAGGCATTAACACTGGTGGCTTCACCAAATAATCCTTCAAGGCTTGAAAGGCAATCTGATGTTTATCTTCCCACTTCAATTCTTCATGATCCTTCAATTTCAAAAAGGGAGAAAAAATCAAAGTTTTTCCAGCAGTATTAGAAATAAATCTTCGAATAAAATTGATTTGTCCTAAGAATCTTTGCAATTCTTTTTTGGTTGAAGGAGGTTTACTTCGAATGATTGCTTGTGCCTTATTCTTATCCACTTGAATTCCCTTTTCATGTACCAAATACCCCAGAAAATTTCCAGTGCTGACTCCAAATGCACACTTTAGTGGATTTAACTTAAGTTTAAAAAATCTCATTCTCTCAAATGTTGATTTCATATGAATAAGATGATCATCGAATGTTTTTGATTTAACAATTATATCATCAATATAACATTCTAAAAATGTTCCAATCATGTCATGGAAAATAGCATTCATGGCTCTTTGATAAGTAGCCCCTGCATTTTTTAAACCAAAAGGCATTTGTACCCACTCGAAGGTACCTATACTACCTGGACATCTAAATGCAGTTTTATGAATGTCTTCTTTGGCAATAGATATTTGGTTATATCCTGAATGACCATCCATCATGGACATTATAGTATTTCCAGCAGATCTATCAATTAATAAATCAACTATTGGCATAGGATATTCATCCTTAGGTGTGGCTAAATTAAGGTTTCTATAATCAATACAAACTCTTAATTTACCATTTTTCTTCATTACTGGAACAACATTCGATAACCATTCAACATACCTGGCAGTTCTAATGAATCCTGCCTTAAGCAATCTTTCAATCTCTTCTTTAACCTTCAGAGTAACTTCTGGAGTCATCCTTCGAGGTTGTTGTTTCACTGGTTTGTAGCCAGCTTTGATAGGCAACTTGTGTTCTACTAGACTTCTTTCGAGCCCTGGCAATTCATCATAATCCCAAGCGAAACAATCTTGAAATTCTTTTAACAATTCGACCAATTTATATTGGTCACACTTTCCAAGTTTGGAACTTAAATAAGTAATTCTTTTTTGTTGATCGGATCCTAAATTTACTTCTAAAAGAGGATCCTGTGATACTTCCTGTATTGAATTTTCTGGCAATACAGATAATTCTTCTCTGCCACTAATTTTTAATTCTTGTGAATCTTCTTCAAAAACATAATCTGACCAATTTATGGTCGAATCTTTTTCAATTTTTGACTCTAAATCTGTTATCATTAACTTTTGTAAGACCAGTCGAATGGTCTCTTCCACATCTTTCATTGCCATGGATGTATGAGTCATCACATCATCTTGTCATCACCCAATGGTTCCAAAGAACCAAATGGCATTTCAGCCAAAATGTCCCAATTTTCTTCTGGGGATTCGTCTTCTGACTCTTTTAGGTCAATTGGCCTGACATCCTCTTGATACAATTGAACTTCGACACAATTAGAACTTGCATGAAAAGCCTGGACATCAGCCTTCACTGTTTCAATTTCACAGTTTTCCTTCACTAGCAACAATTTCTGATGCATTGAAGAAGGAACACACTTATTAGCATGAATCCAATCTCTTCCTAATAAAGCATGATAATTAGGATTTGCATCTACCACAAAGAAAGCAGTTTTAGATTTATTCGAACCTACTATGGTTTCAATAGGTATTACACCTTTGGTATTTTTCTTATCACCAGTAAATCCTGAAATCATAATGTGGGTTTTCATCAATTTTGCATTTTGTTTATTGATCTTTTTCAAAGTATTCTGGGGAATAATGTTGACAGCAGCACCATTATCAACCAATATCTTGTTTAAAAGAACACCATTTAAACAAGCCTTTATGTATAATGGTTTAAGGTGTCTAGTCATTTCTGCGGATGGTTCTTCGAACGAATAAACAAAATTACAATCATTAAAAATAAACTCAGGAAGATCTACCTCAGAAACATCCTCAGTAAATGCTTCCACTTCCATTTCTTCAACTAACTGTTGATCTTCTGCTGCCTCGAAAATTTTTGGCAACATAAATGTAGCAGTGTTTACCTCCATTTGTTCAGGAAATGTACCAAATTGAATGAGCAGATTTTCATTATTTACCATCTCACTTTCTGGTTTCATTTCAGCATTTCCCAAATCTTGAGATTTTACCATTGTCATTGCTTCACTTTCATCTTCAATACTCATTGCCTTTTCTAATTCCAATACTTTGGCTTTAATGATACTTTCCTCAGACATAGTGTCAGTATCACCCTTTGGATTTCGATCGAACCTAGGATTAGGCTTTGAATTATCACTGAACTCTTTCTTCATTTCTCTTCCTAATTCCTGGTTTCTATTTTGCATATTAGAAAATTCTTTCCACATGGTAAACTTCCTCTGCAATCTTCTCTGTTGAGTCCTATTTATTATAGGGACCATGTTCTGGTTTTTTCCCTTGGGATGTTGAAGTACATGCCATGTATTCTTTTCAACATGAGGAGGTTTAACCATCCTATTTTTGTTTTGAAGGCCTTGCTGTTCGATCATATTTTTTACCCTATCATCTTGCAAAACAAACCAATTTGGCACTCCTGGTACCAATATAGATTCACCTAATTGTGATGTTTCACCATCTTTTGGTGATTTCTCTAATATTTTCATATTTTTCTCAGCCTGCACTACATGTGCTGGTACCACTTTCGATGATATGAACTGA
The DNA here is from genome assembly GCA_033977485.1 of Hydrangea macrophylla. NCBI lineage: Eukaryota > Viridiplantae > Streptophyta > Magnoliopsida > Cornales > Hydrangeaceae > Hydrangea > Hydrangea macrophylla. Next base: position 156,588,367 of record CM066991.1, read on the forward strand.
ATCTGCCTTTCTCTCTGCTCCCCATAATATTTCTTTGGTGTATGAAAGAACCATGGTCTCACATATTGCATGTTCCTTGATGGTCGACCATGACTACCAAAATGAAAATTTCTTGAAAAATTAGCTTTAAAAGGAGCCACTGGTTTTGATGCATACCTTGCTGTCATAGGTCCAGTATATGTGGAAGCTTGATAAATTGGTCCTCTAAACTATCCTCTCTCAACATTCATGATTGGTTGGAAAGGAGGTCCACCAGAAGTGCTTGGTTTCTTTTGCTCGAACAAAGACTGCTTGTTTCTCCTGCCTGCTTTGATTCCAACCCTTTCATCATAAATTTCAGCATATCTTTTTCCACAACCAATGCATAAATTCTTTGCATATTCATGGTTGAAAACCGATACATCAGGTTTTTTCCTTGTTATTTCTTCAATTCTTTTCATATGGTCTTCTGACTTTGCACTTTCTCTTTCTTGGACCAGATCTTCGAAGGAAATGTCATGAACATTGATTGACACCTCTTGTACTGCTGGGAATGGATCTTCATCAATCCCCATTTGTTTTTCAGGGAATTTCAATTTCCCTTTCTTGATCAAATCCTGAATCCTGTCTCGAAAAACAGTACAATTATTAGTCGAATGAGTCCCAGAACTATGCCATTTGCAATATTTCCTATCCTTTAATTCATCATTCGAAGGTAATTTTGTCCCATCAGACAATTTAATAATTTTTCCTTCTAACAGGTGATCAAATATTTCATCCAATCTATAAACATCGAATGAATATTTCTTAAAAGTTCCTTTTGATTTATATACTTCAGCAGATACATTTTTCTTTACAAGACTCTTACATGTAAAAGGCTCTTTGCCTATTATTTCTGCAGCATCTATCTCATAATTAGGATCCTTATAATATGTTTTTATTGAAGAAGCATTTCTTTCATTTTCTTCTTCCAATAAAGCTTCGTATCTAGAGACTCGAGCAGTTAATTCAACAAGGTCTCTAAATTCCAAAGCATCGAATTTCTTTCTGAGTCTAAATTCGAGACCATTTTGAGCCAATTTAACAAATTCAGATTCAGGTAACATGATTTTACATTTTGTTCTAGCCCTTTTAAACCTATTTATGAATTGAGTTGCCTTTTCATCAGACTTTTGACATAATCTGGCTAAATCAGCCATTGACACTTCTGGTTCTGTCTGGAAAAACTGAGTATGAAAAGATTCTTCCATCTGAGCCCAACTATAAATCGAATTAGGGGCTAGATTAGTAAACCAAGCAAATGCAGTATCTGTTAATGAACTAGGAAACAAACGAAGTCTAAGATATTCATTATTTCCTGCATCAGCACATTGACTAATGAATTTTGCTATATGTTCAACTGTGGATTGACTTCCATCCCCTGCAAACATAGCAAAAGTAGGAAATTTAAATCCCCTTGGGAATTCAATCCTATCAACCCAATCAGGATAAGGCTTCCTATAAACTGGAGTTTGTACCCCCCGAGCCATAGGTCCACAAATCTCATGGATTAAATTAATCATATCATTCCTATCAACCATATTAAATGGTTGTTGATGACCTGGTTGGCCAAAAAGGTGGTTTATCGGTGGTGGTTGAGGATTATTATCTATCCTTCTAAGATTTTCATTCCTTCGACCCATTCCTATCCCAGTAAGGTCTGGTTGGAACATAGGATTATTATTTACTCTCCTATTCTGACCTATCATGTTTTCTCTAGGCCTTGGTTCTTCAATATTCGTTGTTCTATGACCATGATCTTGGCCATTCACATGATTTCCTTGAGTCCCTTCGAATACTGGGAATGTATTATTAGGGACGGACATATAAAAACTTTCTTGGGAATTAGGCCTAAAAGAAGGCCCATTTATATGATTAATAGAATTTGGCTGAAATAAGCCATGTCTATAACCTCTTTCATTCTGTCGAATCGTAGAAGGATTCCCACTTGACACCATTGTTGGTGCAAATTGTGGTAAACTACTGTTAAGGGAAGTAATCAGAACATTAACATTCTGAAGCATATTTCCCAAGTGATCAAATATTGGTGTCAATTGACTCACCAAATCATGTTGATTCCCTAAATCAACATTCCCATTATTTTGAGTCGAACTCAAATTTTCAACTCCCACTTCTGGGTTTTCATTGGTTGTATGATTTCCAGTATTGCTATTCTGAGGATCTTGGTGTGAAGAACCACCAATCTCAGCAATATTAACACCAACATTGGCATTATCAACAGACCTATTACTTCGAAGGTTTCTGTTTGCCATCCTTTGACACTAGGGTCCCACCGAGCGTGCCAAAAATGTTTGGTTGGAAAATTATATATGTGTGTGCGAGCGTGCCAGGCAAGTAAATTGCCAATGTGTGTGAGTGATTATCCAAACTGCGCCTCACCAGGGAATTGTGGTGACGTTCGATGCCTTGAACAGGACTTTAATTGTGTAAAGATGTAACTAAACGAAGAACTTCGAACTGATTAAATTAAAATCTACTCCTAAATAAAACAGTAAAATGACTAAAAGTAATTTAACTACTTTTATTAAATTAAAGAAACTACAATCTAACCTTGAAGATAACTTCGAAGGTGTTCTACTCCTAATTCTAAGTAACTAGATAACAATACAATAGATGTATTGAGAGATATATGTTGGTGTTTTGATCGAAGGATCCTTACAAAGGAGCACAATCCTTCTATTTATAGACATCGAGGCTTCAGTAACTCAATTCGAATGTTCCCTCCTATTTTCAAATTGATAACTGCCTTTATCCGTGGCATTCCCTCACACTGACAACTGTCCTTCAGTTATCCCATGACGTTCAACATGTGTCCTCTATTAACAAAGATGAATTAACTTCAACTGCATATTAACGGTTTTCTTGTCAATCAATTTCCACCAATTATCTTGCCACATCACATCATGCGTGTCAAACTTGTACTGGCTGAATATTTTCATCACAAACACCATTCACTGTGATTATATCCTGCATTAATGAGGAATGCCTTGGTCAGAGACGCTAAGAAAAGGTACTAACCTTTGATGCGCCCTATATACATCCACTATTTCCCTATAAATACCCTCCTTCTTTGCACCAACAGGGGTAATGAGAATGTAAACACATCCATACGAAAACAAGACATCAACACAATCAACCTACTGCTCTCTCTCTCTCTCTCTCTCTCTCTCTCTCTCTCTCTCGCCTTGGACTCGCCTCGGCTCCCACTTGAGCCTTGCTCTCGTAGTACCCCACCATTGATGTGTGTATTGTGCCTCTCTCCATCAGTATTAACGAGAACCCACTTTCCACAGTTACCTTATTTCGTCAGGGTTAGTCTGTAACGTAATCCGGTAATCGTAAGTAGTTTCTTACTGGGCCTCATGAGCCCTACTAGAACTCTACCTCATAATGCTAGTGGTAGAGGCCTGTTGGACTCTATCAGTGGTTGGGCCCAATCCCAGCCATGGCAAAGCTAAAGGCCTATCGAGTGGCTCCTTGGTCAAATCACTCCTACCTTGTGAGGACTTGAGAGACCCACTTTGGACACGACACGTGGCTGTCACAGGGTTAACTGGATGATTAATGACACATCACTATTCATAAATATTTTTAAGCATATATCCGTAATTTTATTGAAAATTATTAAGCTCACTGGCTTACTAAATTCTCATCCCTGTTTGAATATATAATACTGTATTAACATATGGTGTATGAAATCGGCCACCATTGCATCAATGTTTTCTCTAGTTTTGGAACTTAATGAGTGTTTTCGGATAAACACTTCTTAACCTTATGTTATCACATCGTGTTCTTAATTTCACCTTTTTGCTTGAAGGAACAAAAAGAAAATGTTTTGATCAATTTGTTCCAATTAGAACGGTTTGGACCAATGTGAAATTTACATCTAAGTACAAGGATAAAGGAAACATATTATATATGCCTTTCATTTGTATATCAAAGTTCCGAAACTTTTACTTTTTTTTATTTCTTGAAAAACTACAAGAAAACTTTACCCGGCCAAAAATAAACCTATTAAGAAATGGGAGACTTGGTGTAAGGCCTTAAGATTGGGCTAAGTTGGACTAAAGGACAAGTCATAATCAAACACCCATACAAGGACACACTCTAAAAAAACTTTTCCTCCTAAAGTCTTCTAAAATTTAAACTATACCTCTTAGTCCTATAAAATTTTAAATTCCATTCTAAATGGCAAAATTACCCATGGAATCCTAAGAGACCACCACCACCATCTCTCTTCTCTCTTTAACTTTCTCTCTCCTCCATAGCCACCACCACCAACATCTCTCTCTCCTCCCTCTCCATAGCCACCACCATCACAACCACCACCACCATAGCCACCATCTTCTCTCTCCTCCCCCACCATAGCCACCACCACCACCTTCTCTCCTCCTCCCTCCATAGCCACCACCATCACAACCACCACCACCGGAGCTGTCGCCGGAGCTGGAGCCGTCGCCATCGCCGTTGCCGTCGCCACTACCACCAACTCTCTTCTTTCTCTAACTTTCTCTCTCCTCACCCTCCATAGCCACCACCACCACCATCTCTCTTCTCTCTCTAACTTTCTCTCCTCCTCCCTCCATAGCCACCACCACCGGAGCCACTACCGGAGCAGTCCTCGTCGTCGCCGGAGCCATCGCCGCTACCCCAACTCTCTTCTCTCTCTAACTTTCTTTCTCCTCCCCCTCCATAGCCACCACCACCACCACCACCATCTCTCTCTCTTCCCCCTCCATTGCCACCACCACCGCCGGCCACACAAAAGTCATTGCCAAACTGATCTCAGTCATCCTAAGAGAAATTTCTCTTACGATGACTGATCTCAGTCCACCTCCACCACCGACACTTCCACCTCCACCACCACCACTACCAGTCTTTACCGCCACCGTCCCTAATCCACCACCACCACCAGTCTCCACCGCCGCCACCACCACCACCACCATCACCACCGTCCCATTTGAATAGAGAAATTTCTAAGACAAATATCACTTAGGATATATCCTAAGACAAATTTCACTTAGGATATACCCTAAGTCAAATTTGACTTCCTGAGTGGTCGTCAGAGATTGAGAGGGTGGTGGTCGCCGGAGATGGCGAGGGTGGTGGCTGGAGGTCAATCGAGTGGTAGAGATTGGTCATTAATGGTTAGGAGTGGCGTTGTGGTGGTCAAAAGGTGCAATGGAGGTGGTCGCCGGTGATGGCCATGTGGTGGTCGCCGGAGATGGCGAGGGTGGGGCCGGAGGTGGCAAGGGTGGTGGTCGGAGGTGGTGTGGAGTAGTGGTAATGGTGGCTAGGGTTTGTTTAGAGTTAGAGGTTGAAGGTGAGGGTATTTTTGTCTATGGACATTGGGAGGACTCATACCCAATGTGTATTTTAAGTTGTCCTTGATCCCAATAAAGGACAACTTAATGACCTTTTAGCCAATTTTCCCTTAAGGAATTAAGTACGTAGGCACTGACCTTGTTTGATTTGTTCCATTTAAATGCATTTGATTATTTACATAGTTGAAATCTGTATGCATGAATTTAGGCATGGAATTAACTTTGACAAACAAGTGGAAACAATCATTTTGGCACAGATAAGTATTTTGCTATTTGAATGCAGAGAGTAAAAAAAATGACAAGACAAATAGTTCCTGCGATCTCAATTCAGATTGAAAGAGAGCTCGAGGGTGTCAATTCACGTGCACTTCCTGAGTGGTCGATCTTCAGAGTGCATGGAACACTGCGCAAGGAAAATGAGAAAGCCTATGAACCATCCACCGTGGCTATTGGTCCTTACCACCTCGGTAAAGAAGACCTAATTTGGATGGAAGATCATAAGTTACGATATTTGGACCTACTTCTTAAAAGAAGAAATGAGACTCATAATGTTGCCAAGTATATCGAGGCCATGAAAGACTTGGAACAAGAAGCTCGCAAATGCTACGCAGAGTTACCGACCAATCTTAGCAGTGATAAGTTTGTGAGAATGATGCTTCTTGATGGGTGCTTTATTTTAGAGTTTTGCCGCAAGTTTATGTTTAAACACTTGAGAGAGAAGGATTCGAATTATGGTTTTGTCGAAACAGGTCCTATTGGAAATGGTGTATGGCGTGACTTAGTGTTGCTTGAAAATCAACTTCCATTTTGTGTGCTTGAAAAATTGTTCGACATGACAAAAGACACAAGTAATCGAAAGGAAAATAACACCAACTTGGTCCACTTAATACTATTCTCGATCACTTTGCGTGCATTTCTACCAACTTCAGAACCCTCGGCTTGTACTATCGATCCAGCTCCAGAGTACTTGGAAAATTCCTCAAGTACTTCAGTTAATAAAGTTGATCATCTACTAAGTCTCATACACACGAGGTGGCATTTCCCGTCTTCTGAAAATGACTCCAGTAGGAATGTGGCAAACCAGGGGGGAAAATGGGACTTCATAAATTGTACCACAGAGCTCAGCGAGGCAGGAATTAAGTTCGTTGTGGCGGAGGAAAGTGTGCGCCTATTTGATATAAAGTTTGAAAAAGGAGTACTTAAAATTCCGCGTTTAATTGTTAATGATGATACGGAGACTGTGTTCAGAAATCTAATTGCTTATGAGCAACATTCTCCCTCTAAAAAGTTGAGACATATCACTAGTTACATAATTTTCATGGATCGCCTCCTGAATACCGCAAAGGATGTAGAGAAACTTCGTAAGAAAAAGATCGTTACTAACTGGTTGGGTGATGATGAAGTAGTTTCCACCATGTTTAACAAGCTTGGCAACAATATCAGGACTCGACCCTTCAAAATTTTGTTACACAGAAGTATTTAATGAGGTGAACAAACATTGTGGGAAACGACAAAACATATGGTTGGAGAAGTTGAACAGGAATTATTTCAACAACCCATGGTCTATCATCTCCTTTATTGCTGCTACGGTTTTGCTTGTGCTCACTCTCCTGCAGACTATATTTTCCATTCTTTCTTACAATAATAAATCCTAAGACCTACTTGTTGTTTCCTGTCCAAAATAGTGTTTTCCAGTTAAGGTACCCTTTCTTTCTTTTCTTTTTTTTCTTTTTTTTTTTCATTTGAGATGATTTATGTATTTATAGAGAGACAGCGACTCACACTAGATTGTAATGAAAAACTGTGATGGCTCACAGTTTCGGTTTTGTGAGTCACAAAAGATTGTAATGAAAAACTGTGATGGCTCACAGTTTGGGTTTTGTGACTCACACTAGATTGTAATGAAAAACTGTGATGGCTCACAGTTTGGGTTTTGTGAGTCACAATAGATTGTAATACTATAGTATCAATTATGAGTATCATTATTGTTTGAAAAAAAAAACAAACAAACAAACAATTTGATCCTTTTAAGCAAAAAGTTTCAAAGAGGAGCCTCCCAATACAATGGCTGAGGGAAGCCAAAAGCAAAAAGCCTTCTCTGTTCTATGCATCTAAACAAAATCATATCCAGAGCACACAACACCCTTTCCAGATGGTCATAAAATTGGACAGCCTAGTGTTGAGGGTCCAAGGAACTTTATCTTCTAACTCTTGGTTAGGAATCATTGTTGTAATAAATTATGGTTAGAATTGATTTTGAAAGTAGTGGTGTTTGGATAATGTATTGTAAAAGCGGTTATGGTGACAGAATAGATTATGTAAGTGTTTAGTTACATAAATATAAATGTGATTTGAATGTTCAAAAGATAATTGTGTCATTGTGTTTTATTGCTATTTGAATACATAGTTTATTTTAGGCTAATTACACTTTACACCCTTACACTACACCAGTGTTTTCAATTGGATACATATATACATATCTATCTATATATATATTGTTCAATCGAACCCTTGAACTTTAAAAATCATTCAATCAGACCCAAAACCTGACGTTGTTGGCATAAATAAACAGAAATTGTCATGTGAGTTGGACATAATGCTTATCGTTCATAGGTTAGGTTAAGACAAACGAAGTAGAATGTGAATGACACAAAAATGATGCGATTTTGGATATGATTGAATGTAATTTTGGATCGGATTGAACGTGATTTCGGATCAGATTGAATGCATTTTCAAATCTGATTGAATACAATTTTTCGTACCATTTACAATTTGCTTCATTGTCTTAACCTAACGTGTGATAGGTAAGTATTATGTGCAACTCACATGACATTTTTCGTTAGTATAAGCCAACAACGTCAAACTTTGGGTATGATTGAATGAATTTTTAAAATTCAAAAGTTCGATTTTATAACAAAATAAATAAATAAATAAAAAGAAAAAAGAGTATGTATCTAATTAAAAATACGGGTATAACATCAGAGTGTAAAATGTATTTAGGCCTTTAGTTTATTAATACACAATTTGAATTGTAAATAAAAATAAATATTATTTATATGAACATTATCTAGATCAATAACAAGTAATCGATAATAAGTACCTTTGCCACAACACCCAAGTGCTTTATATTTTAGAATGTGATGGTGCGATGAAATTTTTATAAAAACATAATAATTATCTCAAATTATTTATTATCACAGATCCAGACTCCAGAGAGACACTGCCTTGTGTAGAAAACAGGTTGCAGCCAAAAACTCAATCTATGTGATGGCCCACAGTTTGGGCTGTGGTCACTCACAATAGATTGTAAATTTATAATATCAATGAATATCGTTATTGTTAAAATAAAATACATAATGCTACAATTTTACCCTTTTAAGCAAAAAGTTCCAAAGAGGAGCCACCCAAATCGTATCCCAACCTCCCACGGAATGGACCTAGGTCAACCTTGACCTACTTGTACAGTTGTACGCAACACCCCCTTTCCAAATTGACATAAAATTGGACAGCGTACTTTTGAGGGTCCAAAGAACGTTATCTACTACCTCTGGATTATGAATCCTTTTTTAAGGGATAGATGACTGCATATTCATAATCTCACTTGTTTTCCAATTGTGACTCCACGTTCATTTATTATTGGAATGGGGACTTCTATCATTCTATGATACATTCTAGTGATTTAGTATGTATTACATATCTTAGATTATACTCCATATTCGTTTGAAAACCATCATAGTTTGGAAAAATTCACTTTCTTTTTAAAACTACTATAGTACAACATATTTTAGCACCCCGGCCATATAGTTAGCACTGAACCACTAGGAATTATATAGGATATTCTAGCATATTTTAGCACCCCGGCCATATAGTTAGCACTGAACCACTAGGAATTATATAGGATATTCTAGCTGCAAATAATTGAAGAGAACATTTTTGCTCACTTACTTTTACTCAACTATTGCTCACACAGGCTTCTACTGGGTGGCATGGGACCCAGATCCTCGGCAGTACTTTGGGCAGCAGCCATGTTGGTGTTGCAGGACCATATATATATATATATATATATGTGTATATTTTATTATTACAAAAAATATTATTTATGGTCTTGCTGCTGCCACCAAAGGAGAGCCGGTAAGCGACTTGTGTCTCATTCCATTTGTATGTGGGTGTTGTAGGACCACAAATAATTGTATTATTTTTTTATCTGTGTAATAATTTTAAGTGTAGGATTATAGTATCTAGAAAACTAAACACATAGTAGATTGTTTTTTTAAAAATTTGGTAAAAAACACTAGATTTTATACTTATACTTCAATCCGGGCTCGGGCTTTGTTGGGTTGGCTCAAAGTCAGGCTCAGACTTGGACAAACTCCACCAAAATTTTTGGGCTAAGTCTGGACAGTCTTAAAATCAAGCCAGGCCCGCCCTGCAGCCCTATTCATCAATCTCAGTTCTATCATCTCCATCCTCCCCTCCATGGGCGGAGCAACATGATGCCCAGTGGAAGCATGTGTCCCAACTAAAATTTTTAAAACTATTCTTACCCCTATGTATTTTATATGATATGCATTTGTGCTCATGGGCGGACTCAAGATTTTTGGTCGGGAGGCCTAGATTATACGGAGATTCAGGGGCAGCGTTCCCTAGGCGAATTTTTTGTTGTTGGTCTACCTATACTTAATTATGTTTAAAACATTAGAATTGTATGTAGAATTGGTTTAACACCCCTAATTTGGGGTAAATCATGTAATTTTAGGGGGGCTATATCTAAAACCTGTAAAATATTACACCTAAGTCTAGAATTTTCAAAAGTTTTGGGGGGCTGTGTCTAAAACTTGTAAAATATTACATGTAAATCTAGTATTTTTCAGAAGTCCAGGAGGGGCCTGTGTGAAATTTAGGAGGACCTATTTTTAAAATCTATAAATTATTATATATAATTTTTAATTTTAAAAAATCTAGGGGGCATGTGTAATACCTGTCCCATTTTTATTACTATACAAATTATAACGTTTAGTAATAGAATATATTAAATAATATTTAGTAACAATATAAGTCAATGGCTCAGAGAATATAGAAGTATTCAAAATATTTTCCTGGTCTAATGTTGTCACAGCCCGGTCCCATAATAGCGGAAGCGGAGCCCGTGGCACGCCACCGAGGCTAAACCAATTCATTAACGTTCCCAAAAATTTTAGTTTGAACAACACACGCAGCGGAATAAAATAAGTCATTTTGAAAACCATCCGTCCAGTCGACTGATCCTCGGATCCAGTCGACTGATCCTCGGATCCAGTCGACTGATCCTGGTCCAGCAGAAAGTTGGGTTTTAAAACACCATCCAGTCGACTGCTTTCTACATTCAGTCGACTGGGACTTCAAAATTTCAGTCGACTGGTAAAGTCCGGTCGACTGAAATCCATCCTGGCCAAAATATCAGTTTTGAAAACCATGATCCAGTCGACTGTGTCGGGGACCCAGTCGACTGATCCTCTATGAAACGATGCAGAGAGTGTTGGGTTTGTGCCCTCAAACCATTACTTTATGTATGAGACATTGACATTTTAATATATGGATATCAGCTTTACATTTCATTGTGTATGTTCTTTTCCTGAGATGATTGTTAATCCTTAAGTATTATAGTAAGTAATTCGTGTGTGTATGAGATGCACACAAGTGAGATACGAATTACTATTCTTTAATACTTAGAATGTGTCACAGTGGATGATGAGACTGGATACCTCATCAGGTCTACACTGTAGCATAATTAACTACCATTGGATGGAGTGATTAATCTCAATCACTAGAGTGTAGCTCTTAGTTGATATGCTAGTGCTTATAGTGCATTGACGGACCTGAGTTTCCTATTGACGCTTAAGACTGTCAAACAGTCAATAGGAACTCATAACTTGTATAAGGTACGTGTTCTCAATCTTGAGACGATTATGAACACAGACTGTGGATATGGCTGCTTTGATTTACCAATCAGTGAGGTCTATAAAAGATCAACACCTGGGTATCTTGGGTATGTCATGTTCATAGGGTTGTGAACATATATTGTCAAGATGGAATCTACCCTCTGTTTTAGAGTAAGCATTCCCTTGAGTATGTCACCAAGTCGATTACTGAGTACTGCAGTCTTGTTGATAAGAGTTATCAACATGTTTGGTAATCATGAGAGGTGAATGGGACTCAAGGATTATAAGAAGTAATCATGATTCAGGTTGACAGTAACTGTTTATCCGACTACCTGAATATGATAGCGAATGCTGACGGTAGAGGGACATTAGTACAACATACAAGTCTAGTTATCGCTTCGGATATGTTCTTTTGCGTTGGAGTTCAGTTATCGTTTTATAGTGGAGTAAACGTTAACTGATCAGTCGATTAATTTGCTGATCAAAGAGTTTGGTCATGGGAGTTAATCAACTGATCTGAGCCAACAATAAAGAGCCTAGGAGGTCCCACTCTTAGCTCCGCTAGGATACTTGGAAAGGCAAATGAGGATGATGTTAAGACAGGTTCGATCGATCGAAGTTGTCTCGATCGATTGAAGTCTAGACAGGTTCGATCGATCTAAGATGGTTCGATCGATTGAAAGTTCGATCGGTCGAAGCCACTTCGATCGCTCGAGATCTAGGTCGGTTCTAGGAATCTATAAATAGGGCAGCTGCGTTCTGGAAAAGTGGTTGTTCGTCGTTTTGAACGTCAAAAGCTGCAGAAACTGTTTTAGAGCCCCAAAACCTTCTCTATCCTCTCCATTAGGGTTCCCACCAACCCTAGCCCTTCCTACGAGCATCCATAGGAGTCATAAGAGTGAAGACCATCTAGTGGAGGCTGCTGGAAGTCAGAGATTTCAGAATTGGGTTCAAGACAGTAAGGTATAATTCTTGTCTCCTCTTGTGCGCATCTATAGAGTTGATGGGTAGTAGATCCGAGGCATGCCAATAAAGTTTTACAACTTGATTTTTCCGCTGCGCGTTTAAACTTAATTTAAACCTGTTTTTCCAACATTTGGTATCAGAGCCACGCTCGTTTGGATCTATAGATGCGTTTTTGGAACACTATTTTGATTTGCATGTTGATTTTAGAACTGTTTTCGAAACTGCATCGACACAGATCTGTTTCTGCAGTGTTATCGCAGCAGTATACAAATCTGTGATTGCATTGGATGCAAGGTGGGTTCGATCGATCGAAGTAGTATCGATCGCTCGAATTCTCTGTACTCAATCGATCGAACAGTTGTCGATCGATCGAAACTTTCTGGTGTTCGATCGATCGAATGTAGTTAGAGCGATCGAGACAGACTCTTTGTCAAGTTCTCTGTTTCACAGTTTTTAAGAGTTTTGAAATTAAAAACTTTAATTTTAAAATATTCTGTAAAATTTTCAAATTATTATGTGAAACAGAATGTTCAAGCGATTGAACAATGTTCAATCGATCGAAGCTTCGAGCGATCGAACGGTCTTCGATCGATCGAACTATGACAGAGAAGATAGATGCTGTTTTGAGTTCTAATGAAGTATGTAAAGAGTTTATATACTGTGTGAATCAATTAGGGGTTCCAATAGTTATATATTTGTTATATATATGCGTGGATGTGTGTTCGACTAACCCTTTTGCAGCAAAAGTTAGTCGCTATCTCCCATGGCACCAAGAGCATTTATTTTTGTATTCAAATGATTTGAGATTGGTGTGTTGTTTTAAATTTTGGTTTGGTTGTAAGGCATATGTAAAGGGCGCTGCGACTTCAATCCTACGAAAAGGAAAGTCGCACCGGTTTCCCTAGCCTTTTATTTCAATTCTTGCTATTTCCTTTTTCTAGATAAATTGTAAGCTTCAAAAGAAGCATAGGTCCAATGTAATAGAATTAGAATTTTCATGAAGATGGAGCAAGGAGCCGTTGTCCATGGGATGGAGCTGGAGGCGACCAAACCAAGAAGGTGGTTCTATGGAGACAAGCCGTGGGAGATAGAGGCATTATTTGAATGCCTATATTTCATTTTAGTTTTTTGTTTTATGTGCTTGGTTTGTGATTGGCGTATAATACATTGTTGCATGCACGCAAAACAAGTTTTCTAAAATAAAATTCAAAAACCGTTTTCAACACATTAGTAAACATTAGATGTTTATGGGAAGTGTGTAGAAACAGATTTTCTCAAAAAGCAAAATCCTTTTTACTAAATCTAGTGGGAGAGGGTCTTATTAATTACACCCACGATCTTCCATTAACGGTTCACTGTAAGATGAGTGGTGCATTCTGTGTCACCTCGCCAGGGGTGATCATTCCATACGGAGGGTGCATTACTCATTGGTTACTAGATGTGAACTTCTTTTGATAGGATCAATCAGACGTGTTAGAGGGTGACCACCACACGGAGGCACTACTTGAGACGGTTGTGATTAGATCCTAGTTAATGGTACACACTAGATAAGCTATAGATAAGGGATCCCACACGGGGCATTATTCAGAAACTTAGAGATCAAATAGGTTCGGAAGTCATAACTTGTTTTGCAAGAGTTGCATAGCGGATAAGTTATGATAAATCGAAAGATCGAACATTGACCACCACACGGAGGCTTTATTCTTTCGTTTCGATATTCCGGCGACTTTGTTTTAAAATAAGAGTTTTAAAAGGATTCTTTTATTTCAAACTGTCAAATTCTGATATCCATATTTATTTTGTTTTGATTTTTACAATAAATCATAATGTCTGGATCTGCATTTAGTCCACTTGCCACCATACTCACTCAAAACAAGTTAACTGGAAACAACTACACTGAATGAAAACGTAATCTTGATATCGTGTTAACTGCGCAGGATCACATATATGTCCTCACCACCCCATGCCCCGAAGAACCCGCTGCAAATGCTTCGGCTGCTGCTAGACGCGAGTTCGATAAATGGAAAAAGTCGAATGGGATGGCTCGTTGTTACATATTGGCTTCTATGGCTAATGTGTTACAACACCAATACCAGTCGAACAATTCCGCCAGTGACATTATCGAATCCCTGAAAAAGATGTTTGGAGAGCATGGCAGGCCTGCCAGACAGGTACCTATGCAGAAGATAATGAGTGCTAAGATGTCGGAAGGGACTCCAGTCAAAGAACATATTTTGAAAATGATTGGTTATTTAAACGAGCTGGAGACCCTAGGTGCCAACATCGATGCACAGACCCAAGTTGATATGATCCTCAATACGCTGTCGCCATCTTTTGCTCAATTTAAACTGAATTATAATATGAATAAAATGGATTTTTCAATGAGCGAATTGATGAGCTCTTTATTGACAGCGGAAGGGGTGATCAAGCCTGGGGGCAGCGTTTTAAACGTTGAGAAAAGCGCTTCCTCTTCCCGATCTGTGCCGAAAGGAAAGAAAGGGAAGAAGAAAGCTGGCACTGGTGGTTCAAGTGTTGGACCAGTCCCTAAGATTGCAAAATCTAAGGGAAAAGGTAAGGGCAAAGGGAAGGTGGGTGGCCAAGGCAAAGGAAAGTGTTTCCAATGCGGTGAGAAGGGCCACTGGAAGAGGAACTGTCCAGAATTCTTAGCTACAAGAGTTCAAGGTATGATTGAATCACATGTGATTGAAGTAAGTTTTATTACGGATACTTCAAACACTTGGTGCATTGATTTTGGTGCGACTAACCATATCTGTAATTCGTTGCAGGGGTTCAGATCAACCAGGAAATGCAGTGATGGGGAGATCGTGCTTACTCTAGGTTCTAGCGCAACTGTATCTGCAGTTGCTATAGGAGTCATAGTTTTAGAATTTCTAGACAATAAAGTTTTGGTTTTATCAGATGTACTTTACGTCCCTTCAATGAGACGTAATTTAATTTCAGTTCTAATTTAACGAATAATGGTTATTCCTTTCATTTTGGAACTGAAGTTGTTATTAAAAGAAATAGTTCTTTTATTTGTTCTGGTATTAAATCAAATGGTTTGTATGTGATTACTCCTAATATTTCTAAAGACTCTAATATGGAACTTAATAACTCAGTGGTAACTGTACCATCTAAAAGAAAGAGACCTTCCACTAATCCAACAAGGCTTTGGCATATGAGGCTTGGCCATATCAATCTGAATAGGATTGGCAGACTAGTCAAAGAAGGGGTCTTAGGCGATTTGGTTCTCGAACCAATAGAAGTCTGCGAGTCTTGTTTAGAGGGTAAGATGACCAAAAGGCCCTTTCCTGCAAAGGGCAATAGGACCAATGCATTGTTGGAATTAGTTCATACTGATGTATGTGGACCAATAAATATTAGAGCAAGGGGTGGTTATGAGTATTTCATAACATTTACTGATGACCACTCCAGGTATGGATATGTGTACCTAATGCAGCACAAGTCTGAAGCCTTTGAGAAATTCAAAGAGTTTAGGGCTGAAGTGGAGAAGCAATTGGGCACACATATCAAGGCCATTCGATCTGATCGAGGTGGCGAGTACCTCTCTAATGAGTTTATTGATCACCTCGTACAGAATGGGATTCTGTCTCAGTTGACTGCACCTGGTACGCCTCAACAAAACGGTGTAGCGGAGAGAAGGAATCGGACTCTTTTAGACATGACTAGGTCAATGATGAGTTATTCTGAGTTACCGTTATTCCTTTAGGGTTATGCTTTGGAAACCGCTGCTTACATACTAAATCTAGTACCAAGCAAATCTGTTCCCAGGACACCACGAGAGATGTGGATTGGGCGCAAGCCTTCTTTGCAACATCTCCGGATATGGGGGTGTCCGGCATATGTGCTAAAAGGAAAATGAGCAAGTTGGATTCTAGATCGGAAGTATGTTACTTCGTGGGGTATCCAAAGGGTACTTATGGATGGTATTTTTATGATCCAAGAGAACAGAAGGTGTTCGTCAGTACGAATGCTATTTTCTTGGAGGATGATTATATCATGAACCATAAACCTAAGGGAAGGATAGATCTTAGAGAGATAGAAGGAGAGCCCTAAGTCCAACCCGCAGTTAATAACGATGAAAATCAAGAAAACACCACTTCTTCACCTATTTCCGCACCGGTACCTCGTCGTAGTGGGAGGATTATCAGCCAGCCTGATAGATACATGTTCTTAGGAGAAGTTTTTGAAGCTGTCTCCATAGAATCTGAATCTGATCCTGCCACATACGAAGAGGCAATGGCTGATGTTGATTCAGCTCATTGGGTTAAAGCTATGAAGGCTGAATTGGAATCTATGGATTCCAATCAGGTCTGGGATCTTGTAGAACTTCCAGCCAATATTAAACTCATTGGCTGTAAGTGGGTCTACAAGAGGAAAAGAGGATCTGATGGAAAGATTGAGACCTTTAAGGCAAGGCTTGTAGCGAAAGGTTATACTCAAAGGGAGGGCATTGACTATGAGGAAACCTTTTCGCCGGTAGCCATGCTCAAGTCCATCAGAATACTCTTATCCATTGCTGCATGCCTAGATTATGAGATCTGGCAGATGGACGTCAAGACTGCATTCTTGAATGGCAATCTTGAGGAGGACATCTATATGCAACAACCAGAAGGGTTCATAGCTGGTCGGAAAGGTAACTTGGTATGCAAGTTGCAAAAGTCCATTTATGGGCTTAAGCAAGCATCCAGAAGTTGGAACATCCGATTTGACCAAGCGGTCAAGTCGTTTGGTTTCATACAGAATCTGGATGAACCTTGTGTATACAAGAAGAGTGAAGGAAAAGTGGTGGCCTTTCTTGTGCTTTACGTTGACGACATTCTACTCATTGGAAATGATGTAGCGGCATTGTCAACGGTCAAGGTTTGGATAGCTAGTACTTTCGATATGAAGGATCTAGGAGAGGCGAGCTATATTCTTGGGATAAAGCTCTTTCGGGATCGTAAGCGAAAGATAATGGGATTATCTCAAGCTGGTTATATCGATAAGGTGCTGACTAGGTTTTCAATGGATAATTCGAAGAAAGGTTTATTACCTTTCAGACATGGTTTAGCGTTCTCCAAGGACCAGTGTCTAAAGACACAGGAGGAGAGGAATCGCATGACAGGAGTTCCCTATGCTTCGGCAGTGGGGAGTCTCATGTATGCGATGTTATGCACTAGACCAGATATCTGCTTTGCCGTAGGCATGGTTAGCAGGTATCAGTCGAATCCAGGTCCAGAGCACTGGACAGTCGTCAAGCACATTCTTAAGTACTTGAAAAGAACTAAAGATTACATGCTTATGTACGGTGGTAGTGAGTTAATTCCAGTGGGATACACTGACTCGGACTTTATGTCAGATAAAGATTCGAGGAAGTCGACGTCCGGTCATCTCTTTACCTTGGGAGGTGGTGCTGTCAGTTGGAGGAGCATTAAGCAGAAATGCATTGCAGACTCAACTACAGAAGCTGAGTATGTGGCTGCTTGTGAAGCCGCAAAGGAAGCTGTTTGGCTCAAGAAGTTCCTTATGGAACTCGAGGTGGTACCAGCGTCACTGGCACCTATTACGCTTTATTGTGATAATAGTGGGGCAGTGGCTCAGTCCAAGGAGCCAAGGAACCACGGAAAGGGAAAGCACGTAGAGCAGAAATATCATCTTATCCGAGATATTGTTCAACGTGGAGATGTAACTGTCACCAAGATTGCCACAGCTGACAATCTTGCTGATCCGTTTACAAAGGCCTTGCCTCAGAAGGTCTTTGATCGCCATCTAGATAGTCTAGGTCTTAGATGTAGTTCTGAATGGTTATGAGTGCAAGTGGGAGTTTGTTGGGTTTGTGCCCTCAAACCATTACTTTATGTATGAGACATTGACATTTTAATATATGGATATCAGCTTTACATTTCATTGTGTATGTTCTTTTCCTGAGATGATTGTTAATCCTTAAGTATTATAGTAAGTAATTCGTGTGTGTATGAGATGCACACAAGTGAGATACGAATTACTATTCTTTAATACTTAGAATGTGTCACAGTGGATGATGAGACTGGATACCTCATCAGGTCTACACTGTAGCATAATTAACTACCATTGGATGGAGTGATTAATCTCAATCACTAGAGTGTAGCTCTTAGTTGATATGCTAGTGCTTATAGTGCATTGACGGACCTGAGTTTCCTATTGACGCTTAAGACTGTCAAACAGTCAATAGGAACTCATAACTTGTATAAGGTACGTGTTCTCAATCTTGAGACGATTATGAACACAGACTGTGGATATGGCTGCTTTGATTTACCAATCAGTGAGGTCTATAAAAGATCAACACCTGGGTATCTTGGGTATGTCATGTTCATAGGGTTGTGAACATATATTGTCAAGATAGAATCTACCCTCTGTTTTAGAGTAAGCATTCCCTTGAGTATGTCACCAAGTCGATTACTGAGTACTGCAGTCTTGTTGATAAGAGTTATCAACATGTTTGGTAATCATGAGAGGTGAATGGGACTCAAGGATTATAAGAAGTAATCATGATTCAGGTTGACAGTAATTGTTTATCCGACTACCTGAATATGATTGCGAATGCTGACGGTAGAGGGACATTAGTACAACATACAAGTCTAGTTATCGCTTCGGATATGTTCTTTTGCGTTGGAGTTCAGTTATCGTTTTATAGTGGAGTAAACATTAACTGATCAGTCGATTAATTTGCTGATCAAAGAGTTTGGTCATGGGAGTTAATCAACTGATCTGAGCCAACAATAAAGAGCCTAGGAGGTCCCACTCTTCGCTCCGCTAGCATACTTGGAAAGGCAAATGAGGATGATGTTAAGACAGGTTCGATCGATCGAAGTTGTCTCGATCGATTGAAGTCTAGATAGGTTCGATCGATCTAAGATGGTTCGATCGATTGAAAGTTCGATCGGTCGAAGCCACTTCGATCGCTCGAGATCTAGGTCGGTTCTGGGAATCTATAAATAGGGCAGCTGCGTTCTGGAAAAGTGGTTGTTCGTCGTTTTGAACGTCAGAAGCTGCAGAAACTATTTTAGAGCCCCAAAACCTTCTCTATCCTCTCCATTAGGGTTCCCACCAACCCTAGCCCTTCCTGCGAGCATCCATAGGAGTCATAAGAGTGAAGACCATCTAGTGGAGGCTGCTGGAAGTTAGAGATTTCAGAATTGGGTTCAAGACAGTAAGGTATAATTCTTGTCTCCTCTTGTGCGCATCTATAGAGTTGATGGGTAGTAGATCCGAGGCATGCCAATAAAGTTTTATAACTTGATTTTTCCGCTGCGCGTTTAAACTTAATTTAAACCTGTTTTTCCAACAGAGAGTTGCTGAAAAGGAGGCTCCAGTCGACTGTTCAACAAACCAGTCGACTGATCCCCTGGCAGCAGCACATTCTGCAGCATTTTCAAGTTTAAAAGCTTTTAAATTCAAACGGGGATCAAACACACACTTCCAAAAGTACTCCAAAAACAATCCTAACTGTATTAACATATTACCGAAGCACAGTTACAACATATTACTAACTATTACAACATTTTAGATTCGTTCTAACATACCAAGTTAAACATAACTAAAAACCATAAGAATTCTTATTACAACATTCCTATTGTCCCAAAACTACAAGATTAACGTTCAAGTTGCCTTCTAAAGGAACTTCCAACCCACGTGCTCACTTCTGTGATCCCTCACCAGCATTTACACCTGAAATGGTTATTTGAATAACCACACATATTCGGTTTGTTTAAGCTAATGCTTAATGAATAAATCAACACATGTACATGAATGATAAACATGTCAGCATTCACATCTCTACAATTCATACTAGTCGCGGGAGACTCACGTGCCCGTCCATACTCCCAATCCGCAACTCCTCGCCAATAAGTCCACGCGAAGGGTAAGACCCACGATTCTTCTCTTCAATCGTGCGACCTTAATGCCTATATCGGCTCCACAAAATGGCACGGTGACCACGTGCTCCTTCTGACCCAAATAAGCAACTTAACATGCTCAAATACATATCACCATGCTCACGGAAATCAAAACATTTCATCATGCTATTGGGCCTACTTATCAATATAAATGCCCAATATGAACTACACAAGATATCTCTAAGTATTAATATATGCTATTCATACATTACATGAATACATGTCAAGAAATCATTCCAAAAACATAGTTGAATCACTCACCTCCGATTTACGCTCCTATAATTTAATCTGAAGAAAACACGTGCACAAAGAACGTGCAGAAGTCCGTCTAGTACTATTCCTATGGATCAAAATTTTATTTATCAACTTTTATGAAAAATTCTAGAAAAAGACTTTTCGAAAAACTTGGCCAAACAAGCCCTAACATATATCAAAACGAAGCTCTTACCTCGAGGAGCTCGAATATGAAATATGGGATAAAACAGACTGACGGAAGGTCGTCGTTTGGCGTCGCAAAGCTTGAAGCAACAAAATCTCCCTCTAGCCCCCTTTTTTGGAATTTAGGTTAAGAACTTATGAAAAATCTAAGTTCATCTCTATCTATATATATGCAACACTCTCGGGAATTACATTTACCTCCCCCCCGAGTTTCCAAAACTCCTAATCATACTCTGAAACTTTCTATACAACTTATTCGTAGCCTTATAAGTGAAACCTCAAAATTATAAATGTTTTCGACTAAGTTTCGTTTGGTCGCTAAAACGCGAATTTCTACATGACGTTTCCGAAGTTGCTAATTTACCTACCAATTTAATAGCGTGTTAATTCGTTCTCACCAGGATACTAAAACTGACAACAGATATGAATTTTAAGACAGAAAATATTACAGATATTGAAATACACAGGGAAACATTTATTTTCAGATAAACATTTAAAGCATTCCACAGTGACCGTCTCACTCTCGGAGAGATGTCACAACAACAAATCCTCAATCACCACAGTTTCAAAGGGTTCTCTAATACAGACACCCAAATCAACTCGTGAGTCAAAACTCACCCAAACATGTGCCAAAAGACACGCCACATCACATTATCATGCATGACAATGAAATGCAAAAGCAATAACACAATTACGGGTGTTATAAATGCGGTTATTTTAACTAAAATGAAACTATCATTTTTCATGAAGACCATTGGTATATTCTTTATATTTTTCTAAATACAATAAAATGGTTAAACAATACTGATTTTTAATTTTACCTATACATTTGACCATTCATCTAGAAGCTTAGGGAAAAGAAATGAAACACTAAAGATATGAAAAAATTCAACACATCTAAGCATATCTTAGGTAAGCATATCTTAGGATCTTAGACTAGGTGATCGTGTAAACTCAGAGCAACTACAATGTTGCAAAAAATTTATAATTAGTGTCAAACTTTTACAAAAGTGGTGCAAAAGGGCCTCTAATAGACTAGCTTAAATCCTACGTGGCCATATCAGATGTTAAAGCATTCACTAATTACTGTAGCGAGCACTTTGTACAGAGAGAAAGGAAGAAAAGAGAAAAGGATGAGAGAGAAAGAACTGGGCAAAGGGTATAATTGTGGCATGTTTATTTTTTGTTAGCAAATGTGATGGATTTTGGGCCCATAATGTTTGCGTGGATACTTAAAATCTGACATTAGCATGGGGTGATTAGAGTTGCTCATACAAAGCAATCTGCCTATATAAATCTAATTGTTTATGAGCAATGTTCTCGCCATTAAAATTTGAGACACGTCACTAATTACACGATTGTCATGGATCCCCTCAACAATTCAGCAAAGGATATATATAGAGAAACTTTGTAAGAAAGGGATCATTAGTAACTGGTTGGGTGCAGATGATGAAGCAGTTTCCACCATGGTTAACATTTAACAAGCCTGGCAACAATGTTGGACTCGTTGGTTCGGATTTTTGTTACATAGAAGTATCTAACGAAGTGAGCAAGCATATTATGGGGCACGAAAAAACACGAACTATTTCCACAGTCAATGGTCTTTCAGCTCCTTTCTTGCTACTTCCGTTTTGCATGTGCTCACTCTCGTGCAGACTGTATTTTCTGTTCTTTTTCTTATCAGAAATCCCTGAGTTAAGATATTGTTTTCTTTTAAAACGATTTATGTATTTTTTTTATTATTTTTTTTTTTAGAGGCAGCTCAAGCTTCACTGTATGCTTGTAAATTAGTAGTTAACTTGCTTAATCTTAAGAGCATGTCATCTTCGGGATGATCGACCGAATAAGAGCATATCGGATACTGTTTAAATTTGTATGTTGGTGCATGTATCTTTAATGAGCACTACTAGACCCACAAAGTGAACCACACTTTTTTTTTTCCACACACAGCTTTAAATACATGTATCCCGTGCTGTATAAGTGGGGCACAAAATATATGTAAAAAATTCAAACAACACAAAATACAAGCATTTAAAGATGTGTGTGAAAAAAATGTGTGATTCACTGTGTACTGTATGGGTCTAACATTTTTCATCTTTAATTGGTATGGTGAAATTGTATTGGGGGAAGTGCTGTTTTGGCATATGGAGTAGCCATGTGGGTGATTATCTATGTGAAGGAGTACTATGGAAATCTTCTTCGAAAATTGTAGGCAGAAATTGGATATCCAGATTTCTTATGTTATTAACTGGTTTATGATTTTCTCATCTTTGGTGACTATCTACTGATTTTCTGATGCTGAATCTATTATTGGTATTTAGGATTTGTTTTGCTGATATTATCATTGGGTATTCTGTTGCGGTATTCTTCTCTTACATTTCTATGATGGAGGTATATTCCTTATGGTTTTCTGGAGTATTATCATGACCGTGTGTTATGACCCGTTATCTTCTTTGTGGGAAGTTTTGGGGAAATAACGTAAGTATGTGGGTGTATCTGTATGATCGAGACAATTTTAAGTATTTGATTTACTAAGCGTCATGATAAATTAATTGCATTGAAGCGCTCTGTATGCAAGAAATTGCATGTCTAATTTTGGCTACGTTATGTGCTAACTGTCTTTTCAAATTTCGAGATAAAATTTCTTTTAAGGAGGGTAGAATATAACACCCTAATTTTCTAAGTGGTTTTAGTAATTGTTTTTATTATTTTCAAGCATTGGATATTAACTGCGTGTATGTATTTAAGTGACATGTAATAAAAAAATTTGAGTAATTTTTAGGGGCTATTAGTATGTCAAATAGTATATTTAACATGGGAATTAAGTTCCCGGTTCATGAGTATCCATTGGACTATAGTCATTTTAATATTTTGGGTTGCATTCCGGGCTTATATGGATGTTTTTTCTGAGCTCATACGCAAAATAATTAACGGGATTTATAGTATTGGTTTGTTTTCACTCTTAAGACTTAATATATGTCCGAATATGGCATGTGAAGAGGTATTTGATTGTTCAAAAATCGAGCTGTGACAAAAAAAAAAACTTCTTTTAAATTTGGGACTGAATATTAATGAGTATTTACTTGTAGTATAGGACTAGTCGGTTACCATTTTTCTTCGACGGTTAGAAGCAATGTTGTCATTTAATAAATGACGATCTACCACTACTATACAAATAATAAAATGAAAACAGGCACATTTTTTTTATTTTTTTATTTTTTTATTTTTTTGTGTGAACAGAGGCACTTAATTTCCTAGTGCCTTTATATTAGATGAAGCCCATGCTTCCAGAAAACTTCTTAGTACATGTTGCTTCAGTTAGTGGGTTATCTCTTCTTTTATTATCAGTTATCACCATGCAGTGTCACCACCGGCCAGCACCGTCATGACAATGCAAAAAAAATATAATTAAAAAAAAAAAAAAAAAAAAAAAGACACTGCATTCACCAGCACGGTACTATTTTTATCACTATGCATTGTCATCACCAGCACGGTGATTACAAAGCCAAAAAACAAAAAACAAAAAAAAAAGAATGCATTCACCAGCACGGTACCATTTTTATTTTTAATTTTAATTTATTTTTATCCATTAATTTTTTTTTTTGATGGGATATTTTTTAGGGATACTTAATATATAACTCATTATAGCTACCTTTTAGAAATTGGTCCCTAGTGTAACACAATGTAAGAATTAGTCCTTCACTTATTTTAGGGACCAAAATACCCCTATATTATAGATATATGTATATTATATATATTATGTATATATGGCAAATCTCACAAAATCCTCCAAATCTCTCTCTCTCTCTCTCTCTCTCTCTCTCCATTCTGGAGACCACAGAGCTATGGTTTCTAAAGATGGTCGCTGACCGTGGAAAGAAATCCAAGATCGCCGAGAGACCTAATAAGGAAGATTCCGATCTCATTGACAGAGACCACGATCGTTCTCTCCATCGAAAAGTTACAGGAGGTTCAAGACGAGTTCGAGGAGGTTCGATTCTCATCATCTACAGTTATATACACTGATACACATACATGCAGTCTAGGGCTCATCTTCCACACGATGAGATGATATATTAATGTATATACTTCTATATATATATGTATATAAATGTATGTATACGTTTTCTATGAATGTGAGATTTTTATTTGTTTCTAAATTAGTTATGTGAAACATTAGATGATCAACGAGGCGATTGTGTCACTGAAGGAGAGGACAAATCGATCCAGTACGCGATAGCAAAGTTCACCAAAGAGAAGTAGAGCGCTTTGCATCCGAATTTCAAGAAACTTTTGCTCATTCATTGAAGAAGCTTGTCGCTTGGTATAAAAATTTGTGTGTGTTTTTTTTTTCATTTCTAATTTAAGTGAGAAATTTCTCACCAAAAGTTTGTCGCTCCTAAAAAGGTGAGAAATTTCTCACCAAAATCTGTACTCGAACTCGCGACGCAAAAATTGTTATGGTTGGATTTGTATTAAAATTTCGGATCTACTCTTTGTGTGAATGGTTGAGTTTGTATAAAAAATGGGAAAATTCTCGCTTCTGATATTTGTCACATTAACATATCAATACATTATACAACACACTTCTTCACAAAATTCTCACATGTTAATAAGCGGGTGATAAATTTGTCACCATCGCAATTAATTTGGCACACTAGTGAATATCAGCGACAAATTTATCACATACTTGCTTGTACAGTTATATAAACATGGATGAAAATTTCTAGAATACAAAATATTTTGAATTATTGTTAGATCGTTATCCTATATCTACATATATTTATGTTAAAACTCCTATTTAAAGCATATACAATCAACTTCCTTGATTTTAGGAGTCCATAACTACACAACTCATCCACTTCTGGTATAATATACAATTACTAAAAATAAACTAGAATCAAATTTTTTTTTTCTATATACAAACTCATAATGAAAACATCTTACACAACAGATGCAAGTTTCACGCATATTATGTATACGACTCATTAGCATCTACTGTATAATTACACTAGCACCATGACAAAAACAAGTGGGAAATTTGTCACAGTAACATATCAATACAATATACAACACACTTCTTCACAAATTTCTCACATGTTAACAGATAAGTGACAAATTTGTCACAATCGCAATTAATTTGGCACACTATTGAATACCAGTGACAAATTTATCATTAACTTGCCAGTACAGTTATAATGAACTGAAATATAAGAAATTCAAACATAGCACACACATATATTTCAGTGACAAATTTATCACATACTTGCTTGTACAGAGTTATATAAACACGGATGAAATCTAGATTCAAAAGTTTATCACTTTTTTAATCACAATAGTGAGAAATCTATAATTCAAAATTTTTTGAATTATAATTATCCTATGTCATCAGTTTGAAATCACATTTAAACCATACATAATCAACTACCATAATTTTAGGAAGCCATGATCCCATAACTCCTCCACTTCTATTATAATACATAATGACTAAAAATAACTCATATTCAAATTAACTTCTATTTAAAACAGATAAAGGGTATAACGGTAATAAAAAAAAATGAAAATTAGGGAAAATGACTAATTCCTTAATTGTACACCAATTAAGGGATTGCTTTCATAACTCCCTAATTTAGATGCACTCAATATACAAAACCTACATAATAAGGGACTAAACAATATATTTCTATATTTTTTATCCATTATTGATCTTTGTATCATATTTATTTATTTATTTATCTATTAGATATAATATCATTTGGTGTAGTGGTCTCATGTCAAAACATAAGTGTCAGGACCCGAGCAATGGCAGATGCAGGGGGGGCAAGGGGGGCGGTGGCCACCCCTAGGTTTTGCAAAATTACACTTCTAGACATATATTTTAGAAAATTTTCAAATTTTATTAAGCTTTGCCTCCCCCAAAATAAGTAAACTTATTATATAGCCCCCCAAAAAATATTTGTTAGGCTAAAAAAAAGAGGATTTTATATCTAATATGTTGGCCCAATTATACTTCATTCTCCCAAATTTTTTTTTAAAAAATATCATATGTAATTTATTGGCCTAATTACAAATGGATCCAAAAAAATGACCTCAGGAGCGCTTCCTCGAACCCCCGTGTGACTCTAAGCTCTTATACACAGCCCCCCCTAGTCGAGATTACTGGATCCGCCACTGGATCCGAGGAAGGGTCGACGAGGTTCGAAACCCTAGTATAAGCATGATATGGAAACCTTTTTAGTTTTTACCAAGTAGACTAAGTTATTACTCGTCTTAATTCTCTATTTTTGTGTGTGTGTGTGTGTAATTTTTTTTTTTAATGGGGTATAGGGGAGGAAAGATTCGAACTTTAAACCAATACCTTAATGGAGGGGCTGGGACTTAAATACCAAACTCTAAACACCTTGGCCTCATCAAGGGGATAAAAGCGGCTAGAAATTGCCCGTCAATCAATCATCTCATGTTTGCTGACAACGTCATGGTGTTTGGAAGAGCAAATCTGGATGATGCCCTTCACATCCTGGAGTGCATCAAAAAATTTGGGGACTGGTCAAGCCAACATATCAACCAAAAGAAGTCTAAGATTCTCTTCAGCAAAAATGTTTGTCCGGATGTGGCTCTTTCCATTAAGAGAGAAACTAGTCCTAAGAGTGTCCCGGCCAATACGAAGTATCTGGGGCTGCCTTTGATGTCGAACAGGTCCAAGAATTGCTAAAGCATCTAAGAGGCTTCAAGGGTGGAAGGTTTCCACTCTCTCTCAAGCGGCGAGAGGCACCCTTATTCGAACGGTGGCAATGGAAATTCCTGTTTATACGATGTCTCTTTTCTCTCTTTCTGTTAAGCTTTGCAATACCTTGGATAGCCTCTTCTGCAAGTTTTGGTGGGGCCACTCAGACGATGGAAAGAAAGGCATTTGTTTAAAGGCTTGGGACTCCATTTGCCTCCAAAAAAGTCATGGTGGTATAGGGTTTTGAAGGATGATGGATCAGAATAATGCATTGATTGCAAAAATAGGATGGCAAGTCCTATCTAATGAAGATAAACCTTAGGTTCACCTGTTTAAAGGCAAATACCTCAAGAATGCCACTCTACTCCAGGATAAAAAGGTTTCTAATAGCTCGTGGGTTTGGCAGGGAATTTCTCAGTCGATATCGACCATGGCTAGAGGTGCTTGCATGAAGATTGGAGTAGGCAACGATATTAGCATATAGGAGGACCCCTGGATCCCATCCCTCCCCAATTTCAGACCTACGGCCAACAATAGTACCAGATTCAGAACTAATGTTAGGTCAGTTAAAGATCTTATTACCAACGGTGGTAACTCTTGGAATACTACCCTGCTTACTAGCCTTTTTCCTGAGACGTCGGTGGACGCCATTTGCCGTATTGATTTACCCTCGGGTAGAGTTAGTGACAAGTTGATTTGTGCCCCTGAACCAAAAGGAGTGTTTTCGGTTAAGTCTGCTTATCTTACAAGCCAAAAGAATAGAATTATGGCAGCTAACCGTTTCCCTTCGCAGTTCTAGAATGGTCTTTGGAACGCTAGGATTCATAAGCGTCACAAAGTTTTCTTATGGAAGGTAGTCTCTATGGCTATCCCAACCAAGTCTACTCTTGTTAGTAGATTTTGCATGGACAACACATCTTGTCCTTTTGCAATCATCCCATGGAATCCTTAGAACATCCTTTCCTTGGCTGTGTGGTGGTGAGATTTATGTGGAGATCTTCTTGGTGGCCTTTAGACCCTTTGGCTTTTGAGCATTTTGGGATCTCTCAATGGATCAGTGAGGTCCTTTTTCCATCTCGGTCCATTGGAATCCATAAGGATGAGGCTATGGACTTTACCATCTTTGCCGTTGTGGTGATGGAGCAAATCTGGATCGATGTTCAGAAACAAAGTGTTGCATCAGGGTATCGACATCGAGGTGAGTTCATGGAAAACTCGTATTGACGATTTGGCTAAGGAACATTGGCGTGCCCAGCAAACAAGCCCAAAAGATGCCCCTATTTCCTTTGAAAAGTGAAATCCTCCTCCCAATGGGTGGGTGAAGGCCAATTTTGATGTTGCTATCAGACCTCAGTCCTCTACTACTGCGGTGGTCTTCCGCAATGAGGTCGTTGTATGACTGGTCCCATACTCCTTACTGGGCTATTGAATCGTTGATTTTGGACAGTCATAGGACTTTGGGCAGCTCCTTTTATTTTTGGCATGTTCGTAAGGTTCATAAATCGGCTAATGTTGTTGCTCACAATATAGCCCGTTGGGCAGTTTTTTTTTTTTGTGGATTCATCCTGGTTTAGGACATTCCTACTTCTGTGCTTGAGGAATGGAATCAAGGGGGACTGTGACTTTTTGCTTTGATTTCTTGTTTCTTTTGTTCGTGTTTTATTGAAATCCATTTAGCAAAAAAAAAAACTATGTCTCAATTAATTTGACTTAATTATTATCTATACAAACTTCTTGTTAGCATTTCAATTTCTTTTTTGGTATTCTTTGAATCAATAGAAGCTCTTGGCTAACAACCGTACAGCAGAAGAGAGTTGGCATGAACTTATAAATCAATTCATGAAATTTCTGAGATTAATGAATTAATCCAACTATCAATATTGCTCCATGCAAGCCCATTATGCTTATCTTTCTCCTTCACCCTCTGGCCACTTGATTAGCCTCGGGAAACCAGTCAATGGTGGATCTTATGACCACTTGATTAACCTAATAATGATATATTTTTCAAATTTTGAATTTTAAATCTTCTCTCAAGTATTGTGGGAGTGGGCTCACTGAATTTGGACAAAGTTGAAGTGGTCCATTATTATTGAAGGTGGTTCCATTATCACATACATTTGGGATTCAAAATTTGAGCAACATATCATTACTCTTATCTTATTATCAAACTTGATTATTATTAATTTTTTTTTTTTTCTGAGATATCAAACTTGATTAACCAAGAAGGAAGGTATGTATAGAAAATGAGGAGCTATAGTAAATCTTAAATTTTTGTTATTATCAAACTTCATTAACAAAGAAGGAAGGTACGTACGTATAGAAAATGAGGAGCTATATGTGAACAGTAAATCTTAAATTTTTATTGCTTAGTCTTTTCATACTGCCCCGCCCGTGGTTCATTGGAGAATCAGTGAGCCAGACTTTAAATCGATCCAGGTTGAATATTTGACCGAAGAATGAAGAGACTCATGTTGGCCCGTAAGACCTATCCAGTTAAGCTGTGACCCATGCAATCCGATTGGATTTTAAAGAACCGTCGAAACTTTATAATACTATACTTGGATTTTGAATATTTTGTTTGTCTATTACTTACTTCTTATTTTGCATAATAAATGTTCTAGTTTTTCAATTCATCATCCATCATACATATCAGAGCTAGACTTATTTAGCAAACTTTTTTTTTTATCTGAATGGCTCATACAGCCTGATTGTTGGTCTTTTGGTGAGAAATGCAAAATTTTCAAACCTTTAGTGTTGTAACTGTTGTTTATATTTTCTTTGCGGGTTAAATACATTTGCACCCCTCAAGTTTGGTCTCTGTGTCAAAATGGTCCCTGAAATTTCAATTTTGTCAATTTAGTCCTTCAAGTTTGCAAATTGTTTCAATCCACTCCAACTGTCACTTTCTGTCAAAAAAACTGACATGAGGGCAGAATGGTCCTTTCACTCTTTAAATTCTTTCTCTACCCAAAAATATATCTCTCTCTCTCTCTAAACCTACAGCTTACCTCCCTCCCTCTAAACCCACATCTTTCTCTCTCTCCCTCTAAACCCAACATAAACCTTATGTAACCCCCCCCCATACACACACACACAAATAATGATCTAGAGATGGGTGGTGGGGTGGAATGAGAGGAGAGAGATTTCTTTGATCCAAATCTTGTAATTTATTTGAAATTTCTTTCTCGCTCCCCAAATTATGTAATTTTCCATCTACAATTTGAACAAGTCTCAGCTATGGTGGATGATTAAAAAAAGAGAAGAAGACTGGAATTGGGCAAAGCAATCTCGGCCGTCAAATCTATCTCCTTCTGAAATTATCTTCTTCCTCCCTCTGATTCTTCATCTTCTTCCTTTAACCTCTCACTATTTCTTATTAAACTCTCCAAAAATTACCATAAAAAACCATAGATTCTTTATCTTACCCATACAAACACATACACAATATATCTCGTATATATCTATTGGGTTCACACACAGAACAAAAAAGTTTAAACCGTGAAAGGACTTTTGTGCCCTCATGTCTGTTAGTTTTTGGACAGAAAGTGACGGTTGGAGTGGATTGGAACAATTTACAAACTTGAAGGACTAAATTGACAAAATTAAAATTTCAGGGACCATTTTGACACAGAGACCAAACTTGAGGGGTGCAAAATGTATTTAACCCTTAGCAAATGTTTTGATTGTGAGGAAAAAGTTCCATTTCAGTTCATCTTATGTAATTTTTAAGGAGCTTTGTTATGTAAAAAAAAACCAAAAAAAAAAAAGCCTTTATTGTTATTGATCTTTTAAGTTAAAATTAAATGAATTGGTCCAACCAGTTAACCCGGCCAACAACCATGACCCATCCACCTAGGGGTGTACACGAGCTGAGCCGTTCAACAGGGGCTCACGACTCGGCTTGATAATAGCTTGGCTCGTATAATAAACGAGTCAAGCTCGAGCTTAAATACAAAGCTCGTTTAATAAATAAGCAAAACTTGAGCACACATGGACTCAACTCGATAAGGCTCGCAAACACTTCGATTAAGGCTCGTATATTAGGCTCGTGAAAAATCTCTTTAATATGTTTGATAAAGACTTGTTTAGCTATATGTATGTATGATAATTATAAAAATATAGTATATGTATAATGCAAAGTATTTAAAATTGAAAGAATATTACATATATATATATGATAATTATAAAAATATATATCTACTCTATATAATAAGAAGACAGCCACATTTAGCAAGCACGTCAAAAAATATGAACTTCCTCTTTTGCCCTTCACTATATCATAATTACTCATATATCTATCTATACATTGTAAGGATATATTGATTTGTGTGAGGGTATATCTGTCATTTTGGACAAATAATTACATTCAAGTCAGCTTTTGAAATTTTATTTAATATAATAATAAGGTTTTAATCAACAATCTTGTGTCTAATTACATTTGGGTCAACAATTTTTGGGAGATTTATTATTGACTTCCAAAAAAGTCAACAAAAGTGGCTATTTTGGTGGCTATTTAGAAATTGGTCACTAATATTTACAATTTGGTCAACTTCTTCTCTCAAATGAGGTTTCAATCAACAATTTGTGTCTAATTACATTTGGATCAAAAAATTTTGGGATATTTATTATTCACTTCATAAAAAGTCAAAAAAGTGGCTATTTTAGTGGTTATTTAGGAATTGGTCACTAATATTTCCAATTTGCTCAACTTCTTCTCTCAAATTTAGGATTCATATATTGTAATATGTGTAATTGCATTTAGGTCAGCAAGTTTTGGGATATTTATTATTCACTTTAAAAAAAATTTAAAAAGTGGCTATTTTAGTGGCTATTTAGGAATTGGTCACTAATTTCACATTTTGGTCAACTTCTTCTCTAAAAATTAAGTTGGTATATCTAAAATGTCAAATAAAGTGGTTATTTTAGTAACTATTATGAATTGATCACTAATATTTACATTTTGGTCAATTTCTTCCCTCAAATTCAGGATTTATAGATTGTATTCGAATATCAATTAAGGCCTACAAACACATTCATGCCATTTTTTAGAGGAAATACCCTACTTGTGTCAGATAGTTTTAGTGGCGCTTTATTAGTTACCTTTACTACTCATGTATAAGATAGTCATAATTATCAACTTCTTCCGTCAGAAGAGTTTTAGATTAAATAGTTACATTTACAATTTCCTATTTAACTGTTTTAACATCTTATTACCTCTAATGTCAAGATTAATACACAATATATCTAGGAATACAACTATCCGACAGGCACGTGCCTTGCACGTGCACCCTCACTAGTATATAATATATGTATAATGCAAGTATTTAAAATTGAAAAGAATATTATATATAGATGTATGATAATTATAAAAATATAATATATGTATAATGCAAAGTATTTAAAATTGAAAGAATATTGACATATTACAATATGCATAGATCTAAATTCACGTGTCAAGCAATTGTTTTAAGTAATTTATATATATATATATATAGGGAATTGTTATGTACATCGCTAATTTTGCTATGTACATCGCTCAACTTTACAAAATGTGAGAATTTTTAGAAGGAAAATGATTAGAATAAAGGAATTTGGGGGTACATAGCAAATACACGGGTGTACATAACAATTCCTTATATATATATATATATATATATAACTGTCAAGCATTGTGCTTGGTCTGTGGGTTTTGGTTGGTAACTTAAACTTGATACTAAGGTGTACACGAGTTGAGCCGCTCAACAAGGGCTCGAGGGTAGGCTCAATAACAGCTGGGCTCGGCTCGACTCGATAATAAACGAGTCAAGTTCAAGCTTGAACAGCATGCCAACTCTTAAAACTCGGCTCGAATTCGAAAAGCTCGGCTCTAGTACAGCCCTACATCCACCCAATGACCCTTGAATTTGTCATAAGTTTGACAAATTATGCAGGTGCATTTTCCATCAACCGTGGTAAACTATTCTTATGACAGTGCGACTAAGGTGTTATCGGTTCGGTTCGGTTTGATTCGATTCGATTCGGTTCGGTCATTTATTGGAAGGTTTCAAAAACCGAGCAAATGGCATTGATTCAGCCGATTTCATCGATTTTGGGTTTTTTTCGGTTCAAATCAATTTTCCACAGCGCACTATCAGAATTCAAATATTATTTTTAGTTCTTTAAATTGACTTTTAAATCAGAATAACTATTTATCCCTTTCTTAGTCTTAACTAAATTCTCTTACATACGTCTCACCTACAAAAATAATAGTATAAAAATCTAAACTCTTATCTGCATTTACCAAATACAGCCTCCCTCAAGGTCTTAGTATTGTTCCTAGGTTGGGGGGGCGGGGGCAAGCCTTCAAGACACGACTTCAAGCAATTGATAATGGATTAACGATGCATGTCCACGTACTTTATAAGGTTTCCCAATATTTTTAATACAGCAAATTCTCTCTCCAGCAATGTTATTTAGCTTTTCAATGTCAACTCCAGCCACTGGTCCCCAATTTTATTCTTACAGAGACTAAGAATAATACCAGAAGAAAAGAAATGTAAAAAAAGAGATATTGCAATAGAAAAAGAAAAAAAAAAAAAAAAGAGACCAACGTCCTCATGAATAGCTATCTATCTATCTATATCTATAAATGATAAGAGATAGCGTGTGAAAGGTATATTTTAAGTTATTTATTTAGATAAAACAGAGAAAGAAGAAACAAAGAGGAAACAAGCAATAAAAAAAAGCATATACATTCTCATGGATAGCTATCTATAAATATGAGTGTTCTCATCTCCTAATCTTTTCAGGAAGTAGCTTGGATGACTTGTGGTTCAGTTCAAGTAAGTTCCCCAAACTCCCACTTGTCATAATATGTGTGTGTGTGTTTTTTTTTTTTTTCATTGTGGGGTTCAGTGTGTTGTTTTCTTTTTCTATTGACATATATTAGGGCATATAGAAAGCCTGCCTTCATGTTGTTACACTTTCCCTTCCAGTAGATTTGAAGTTGAGTAACACATTCCCTTTTGACAGTCAACGGAGCATCAAATGAATAATAAACTCATACAATTAACCTCATGCAAGCATGGATTCTTGGCTCCCCTTGTGAGTAGGACTTTAAGTGCTGCTCAAAATGCGGTCCACAAAGTAGCTGTCGAGGATCCTTACCTTAGGGCTTAAGCAACTCATGCAACAGGAGGCAGAAAAAAAAAAAAAAAAAAAAAAAAGGGACACTAGGACCTACCTTAAATTACTTTGTTACTTTTAGTTGTCTTTGTTTGATGGAGTTGCAAAGATTTTTATTTTTTATTCTTTTGGTCCATTTAAAATTAGGGATATTAGGTTATAGGTTCCTTAAAATGATGTGTTTTAGTCAAAAATTCACATTTTTTGCAATTTTGTGAAAAATCCCTCGCTACTTTTCGTATTTGGTAAAAAGCCCCTCAGCTGATAATATTATATGTGAACTTCAAAACATCATAAATCACTCGTTTTTTGGCCTTTTTGATTTTTTTTTTTTTTTTTGAATTCATGTATTTTTTCGAGATTTACGCATTGGACTTGAAAATTGTACAAAAAAAAAAGGTAATTTGGAACTTCGTTTTTCATTTTTATCTTTCAGACAAATAATATTATCTGTTGACACTGACAAATAATAGTATTTGTCAACTTTAAACCACCATAACTTTTCCAATTCTTGGGCTTGTTGGGTGATTTTTTTTTTTTTTTTTTTGATTTCATGTATTTCTTTGAGATCTACGTAATGAGCTTAGAAATTTTACACACGCACACACACACACACACACACACAAAAAAAGAGAGAGAGTTAAGTTGCAGCCTGATTTTCAGGTTTTATCTACCTTACAGATAGTATTATTTGTTATCTGTGTGTGTAACAGATAATATTATCTGTCAACTTTAAACACCATAGCTTTATCAATTCTTCAATTTTTCTGGTGATTTTTTTTTTTATTTTTTTATTTCATGTGTTTTTCCAAGATCTATGCATCTATGGTGTCAATTGTACGAAAGAAATATGTTTTTTTATTATAGGTATATGAAAAAAAAATGCAATTTTTCATATTTGTTTGATGTTTAGGTTTTTTTTTTTTTCCAATATTTCATGGTCAATATTGAATTCGTTCGATCGATCTCATTTTGCTGATTCCAAAACATCAAATTTTATATAAAAAAAAAAACGGACTCGTATAACAAAAGTTATAACAATTTAAGTGTAAAAAAGACCTAATGCGGTAAAGAAAAGTAACATGTGTTTTAATTTTGAAGAATTTTATTTGAGAGGGCTATGGCCGAAGCTCCCTTAAAATTAAACATAATGTTCTAATAGCAATGGTAGAACTTTTGGGATGATGTTTACGCACCACGCCACCACCACTGTTAGAGATTAGTATATTAAAGTGGGCTTAAGTGAGCCGAAGAGTTAAGTAGGCTTGGGCTTTGGGTGGATTTTGTGCCAGGCTTCAAAGGGAGGACCCGTAGCCCACCTAAAGGTTTATGGGCTTGGGCTGGCTAAGTAATATTGTAGGACCTACCAAATGATGTATAGCATCACGGTTTGGATCTCATCCCATATATGTCAACCCGGTAAAAGTCTACGATTAGGTTAGCCGGTATTCCCTGCATTTGAAGAACGACCACGAATGTAGTATAATATTAAGGGTGGACATTCAACCGGTTCGATTTAAACTTTTCAATTTCGGTTTGATTTTGTTCATTTCGGTTTAAGGAATCTGGCACCGATAACCGACTGAAATACATTTTAGTTTGGTTAACTGAAATTTAATTTCGGTTCGATTTGAAATTTGGTTACAATTGTTAAGAATTGTCCAAAGACCCCGAAAATTGTAAAGAATTGTTATAAGACCATAATTTATTTTACAAATCGGTTTTTTAGTTCATTTCAGTTGATAGATACACTACCGTAATCCGAACTAAAGTTTTAAATTTGGTTCAGAATTCCAACCGAGCCAATTTTTTTTAACCGAATTGAAAAGTGATTTTTGGATCTAGTTCGGTTATTTTCCAGGTCACCCGAATTATTGCCAGTTAGGTTTAGTTCGGTGTAGTGAAGAAAAATAAGTTTATAGATAGGGGTGTACACGAGCTGAGCCGCTCAACAAGGGCTCGCGGCTCGGCTGGGCTCGACTGGTATAATAAACAAGTCAAGCTCGAGCTTGAATACAAAGTTCGTTTAATAAACGAGCCAAACTTGAGCACACATGGGCTCGGCTCGATTAGGCTCGCAAACTGTTTGATTAAGACTCGTATAGTAGGCTTGTGAAAAATATCTTTAATAGGTTGATATATAAGGGTTTGTTTAATTTTATATATATATATATATGATAATTATAAAAATAAATATATGTATAATATAAAGTATTTAAAATTGAAAGAATATTATATATATATATATGATAATTATAAAAATATAATATATGTATAATGCAAAGTATATAAAATTGAAAGAATATTGGCATATTATAATGTTCACAGTCCTAGATTCATGTACCAAGCAATTATTTTAGGTAATATATATATATATATATGCCAACTGTCAAGCACTGAGCTTAGTCCGTTGGTTTTGGTTGGAAACTTAAACTTGCTACTAAGGGTGTACACGAGTTGAGCTGCTCAACAAGAGCTCACGGGTCGGCTCGATAACAGTTAGGCTCGACTCGGTGCGATAATAAACGAGTCAAGCTCAAGCTTGAGCAGGATGCCAACTCTTAAAGCTCGACTCGAGTACATGCTTATTTACAGGTATATTGTACAGCATCAGTTCCCTATATATTGTATTTCGTACAACAATATGCTAGGGGCACTAACAAATTTCACTAACACTCACACACACACTCTATCTCTCTCATAGTGGCACTATGAGGTCCACTACGGGTCCCACAATGCCACTAGGAAAGAGATAGAGTGTGGGTGTGAGTGTTAGTGAAATTTATTAGTGTCCCAAATATTACTCATAGTTCATATTTGTAGTTAGTTAGAAAAATGCTACTTCAAACTTAGCCACAATGCCACTAAGAAAGAGATCGAGTGTGAGTGTGAGTGTTAGTGAAATTTATTAATGCCCCAAATATTTCTCATATTTCATATTTGTAGTTGGTTAGAAAAATGATATTTCAAAGTTAGGTTTGTTCCTTCACATCACTCTTTTAACTTTTGTTGTACAGGTGTGAGAAATGACAGTACAGAGAAGTGACGCAGTTACAATTGAGGTTAAAGAAGGGCTTAGTCGTGTTGGCTCATCACACACACCTTCTGCGTGTTGTATGTTTAGAGTAAATGGTCCATTGCGCATGGAAAATGAGAAAGCCTATGAACCTTCTACAGTTTCAATTGGTCCTTACCACCACGGTAAAAAAGACCTAAATTGGATGGAAGACCATAAATTATGGTATTTTCAACAACTTCTTAAACGCAGGAACGAGACAAATGATGTGGTCGCTGAGTACACGAAGGCCATGAGAGACTTGGAAATAAGTGCACGGAACTGTTACGCGCAACCTTATGAACATCTAGACAGCGATAGGTTTGTGAAAATGTTGCTTCTTGATGGGCTCTTTATCATCGAGTTTTGTCGCAAGGCTAAGCACGCACACGTGAGAGATATGGATCCGGATTACCACATTGTCCAAAAAGGTACTATTGGAATGTGCGTAATGCGTGACTTAGTGTTGGTAGAGAATCAACTTCCGTTCTTCGTGCTCAAAAAACTGTTTGAGATTACCAAGGATACAAAACACCATGAAGAGAGCAATATGACTTTTGCCGAGCTAGCCCTGCATGCTTTGGGTGCAATTCTACCAGTTCCAGTAGATTCCCCTATAGTTGAGGAAGAGGACACGGATGTAGTTCATTTATTAAGCCTCGGGCACAAATACTGTTTTGCATCTGTTCAACCTGTCTTAAATGGAAGTGCCTCTCATGTACACATAGACGTGGAAAACGAAGGAATGGACGTGAAACTAATACACCGTACTGTAGAGCTCCAAGAGGCTGGGATCAAGATCAAGGTGGCCGAGAGAGGTACGCACTTGTTTGATATAAAGTTTGAAAATGGAGTCCTTATAATCCCACAGTTGAAAGTTAACGACGAAACGGAGTCTGTGTTCAGAAATATGATTGCGTATGAGCACTTTCCTAGTTACCAAAAAACGCAACACGTCACGAATTACCTGACCTTCCTCCACTGCCTTATAAATACCAACAAGGACGTAGAAGTACTTCGCAAGGCTGAAATAATATGTAACTGGCAGGGTAAAGACAAAGCTGTTTCCACGATAATTAGCAAGCTTGGGATTAATGTTCATCTCGTCCATTCAGATTTTCGTTACAAAGAATTATTCAACCAAGTGAACGAGCATTGTGGGCAACGTAAGAACATATGGTTTGAGAAGCTAAACCGGGACTATTTCAATACCCCGTGGACTACCATCTCTTTTCTTGCTGCTGTTGTGTTGCTTCTACTCACTCTCACAAACACTACATTTTCCGTTCTTCATTTCGTATACAAAAGACAAAAGTAGAAAGAAAGAAAAAAACAATACCCCCAATTTGTGTGAGTCGGGATGAAACACACGGTTACAGCTTTTCACCTCTCAGGGTTGATGGTTTTATGTTACTTGTATTTTTATTTTATCCTAAGTTTGGCATATGTTGTCTTTTATATCTCTTTGAGCTGGATCTGCTATGCCTCGGACAGCCATTCCTGGCTTTATCCTGACTTTTGGTTATTCTATGGTTTATCCTATCAATAAAACTCCTTGATGTTCAAAAATAATTAAATAAATAAATAAGTCTGTTTAATTTGTTTGCAGATTCTGCACAATGTCATGATTTAAACATTTTTTTAAAGATTTATTGCCTATAAAATATTGCGCCGAGTTGTGAGAATGTTGCTACTTGACCGGCGCTTTATCATAGAATTTTGCCGCAAGTTTATGCTTAAACACATTAGAGATACAGATCCGAATTACCGTATTCCAAAGAGGTCAAATTGGAAAAGGTGTTCAACGTGACCATTTTTATTTTATTTTTTGATAGCGGTGTACAGCGTGACTTATTAATGTTGCTAGAAAATCAACTATCATTTTGTGTGCCTGAACAATTTTTCGGCATTCGGCATGACAAAAGACCCAAACAATCCAATAGAAGAGGATATCGACTTGATCCACTTATTCCTTTATGTTTTGCATGCAATTCTACCAAGTTCAGAGGTTTTGAAAACTTCGTCTGAAATCTCACTTACACTATCAACCTAATTCCCGAGTATTTGGTAAATTCCTCTAAAATTTCAACTTATAAAGTTGATCATCTATCAAGTCTCGTACACCAGAAGTGGCATTTCCCATCCTAAGAAAGTGTCTCCAATACAAATGTGGAAAACTAGGGGAAAAAATGGGATGTAATAAACTGTACCACAAAGCTCAGAGAGTTCGATGTGGCTGAGGAAAGCGTGCGTCTGTTTGATAAAAAGTTCAAGATGAAACAGAGACTGTGTTCAGAAATCAAATTGTTTATAAGCAATGCTCTCGCTATAAAATTTCAGACACGTCACTAATTACACGATTTTCATGGATCCCCTCATCAATTCCACAAAGGATGTTTGAGAAACTTCGGAAGAAAGGGATCAGTAGTAACTGGTTGCGTGATAATGAAGCAGTTTCCACCATGGTTAACATTTAACAAGCTTGGAAACAATGTTGGACTCGTTGCTTCGGATCTTTGTTGCATAGATCTAACGAAGTGAGCAAGCATCGTGGGGCACGACAAAACACGAATTATTTCCACAACCGATGATCTTTCAGCTCCTTTCTGGCCACTTCCGTTTTGCTAGTGCTCACTCTCGTGCAGACTGTATTTTCCGTTCTCTCTTATCAGAAATCCTGAGTTAAGATATTGCTTTCTTTTAACCGATTTATGTATTTTTTTTTTAGAGGGAGAGCAACTTTTTTTTCTTCTTGTTTTAATTCTTGAGTAATTGAGGAGCTTTTAAGACATTTATTCCCCAGAAGCTCCCTTATAAATCATCTCAGGTAAAAACACACTACCCGAACAATAACTAGATCAGGAAATAAATAAACCAGAGCAAATAACATAGAAACAGCACTGAGAATTCAACTATAACGTATTATTGAGGTTCCAGTTTGGGTTCAAGTCAATATGTTTAAAAATTTTCCACTATATCACCACCACAGAATCTCCATAGAAAATAATGGGAAAATGAAACAAAATCCAAGCAAATCATATGGAATTCAAATGTTTAAAAGACAGGCGCGAGAAATAACCCTTCGGACACGCCATTTTGAAACAGCATACTTGTGTTGACTTCAAATTCCAGAAATCGAAGAACCATAAAAGACTAAATTCGTCCACCTGAAGTACTTTTTACCTATATGAATCTGAACGCTTAGGCTTGCTTTGAACAACAGCCTCAATCTTCTCCAGCACAGCAGGAGTCAGCATTGGAATAACATCAACAGCTTTCATGTTCTCTAGAATCTGCATTTTTTGAGGTTAAGATACATTTCAGAAAACTTAAAGCCTCCCACTGACATATATATATATATATATAGAGAGAGAGAGAGAGTGTTAGTCACAAACACCATAATGTGTCTATCTCTCTCCTCTACAGACCCCACAATATCGCCCACAATGTTAGTGGAGTCCACTAGGAGAGAGATAAACACATTGTGGTGTTTGTGGAATGTGTGATTGTGCTTGTGAGATTTGTTTGTGCCCCAAACATTACTCATATATATATACTCATATATATATATATGACACGTCCCTTTATTTTGAACTTAGCTCAGGAGATGTCAGTGTAATTTACCCGTATCCAGTGTTCTAAAACTCGGGCTAGGCTGCCCCCCACAGCCCAGAGTTTCTCCTAGGCGTTTGTAAAATTGCCTAATTTACTAGGCGGGGTCCTATGCGGACCTAGGCGGGCCTAATTTTTTTTTTTTTTTTTTTTTAATTTCAAAACTTGTTTATATCAATGTATGTGTGTGTACCAGTGGTTCTGTGTGTATAATGTGTGTTAATTTTTTTTTTTTTTTTAATTCAGAACTTGTTTATATCAATTTATGTGTTTATCAGTGGCTGCATGTGTATAATGTGTGTTAATTTTTTTTATTTATGGTTTTTAATTTATTCAAAACTTGTTTATAAATTAAACTTGTAGAATTGTCTCTATATTATTAATTTTGGTTTAAAAAAAAAAATCCGCCTAGGCCCCCCTCCACCGCCCGACTAACGCCTAGCGAGTTTTAGAACATTGCCCGTATCAAATTAGTTGAAAAAAGAAGTGTAATGTTTTTACTACCCCGCACACGAACCAGTTAATGAAGCATATAAACTTATTTGATTAGTTCCACATGGCGTGCCGTACACAAATACTATTTAACTTGTGATGAAGAAATGGCAATATAACTAAAAGGCAGCAAGAACGGAACACAATTCATTGCAAGCAAAGTACAATATTAAAAAAGAGGAGGAGACGAAACATATCCAAGTGCTAGACATGCATCGAAAACCAGAATATAGACAAATTGTCAATATGTGTGGCGGTGCATTAAAACAGACCTGAGATTCCTTAGTTGCACCAGTAATAACTGAAGAGACATTGGGATTTGTAGCACACCACGCAATTGCAAGTTGAGATAGAGGCACACCAAGTTCTTCTGCTATCGGTTTCAATCCATTTACTTTTTTCAACACATCTTCCACCAATGATCTGCTGGCCAGGTTCTACAAGGCATGACATCATAATTCAGTTACAAACAGAGAGAGAGAGAGAGAGAGAGAGAGAGAGAGAGAGAGCAGACAAGCTTTAGATGAAAAGAGTGGTTATTTGTTTACTAAAACACTAAGACAAACCTCAAACAAACTTACTGAGTCATAAATCCTAATTCCAAAATACACTAGCTATCACATTTATGCATGCGTCCAAATTAACTTGCTTTTGCATAAAATTCTCGGTACAGGCCATGAACAATAAGAATAACAGTGCAAAACTCTGTATATTTACTAACAAAGACAAGCACGTGTTTTAAAGTGGTTTAACACAACAAGAATAATAAAGCAGTCTCAACGTCCCAGAAAGATGACAATTAGGATGATCAATTCAGTGCAAGTTTTGGCTATTGTCATATTGCAATAACCGCTGAGGAATTAGTTTTACTTTTCTTTTTTGGGAAGGGTGTGGGAGGGAAGGAGAGAACTCAAAAACATTAAAAAAATAATAATAATAATAATAATATAAAAAATCAGTTAAAAAGGAGATGAGCGAGCTGCTGCTAAAGGAACAGGACAAAGAATACTAAGCTAAATAAGCATTTAATGGATTATCAACAAGAAGCGGGGGAGGGGGGGGGGGGGGGGGGGGGGCGGTTCTCTTATACTGCTAATATTTTGGGTTTTGGAGAAAGGAGATGGTGTCTTAGTTTTTCACTAAGGCTCTGTTTGGTTCATGGATTTCATGAGGGAAAAGTAAATGGAAAGGACAAAAAGAAGGAAAATTAGTTCCCTCGTGTTTTTCCTTGTGTTTTCCTCCATGCTTAAATAACATTAAAAATTCAAAAAATAATTGTAATATATGAATAAAGGCAGGGAAATAACTCACAACATTCCACATGTTTAATTCATTTATCAACTTAGGGTGTGTTTGATAACCCAATTAAGTGGTGAAAATGAAATTTTCAGCAGTTAATTTTATTCAGTGCGTTTGATAATGTACTACTTAATTGAAAAGGCAGGCAAAAATCCACTGAAAATGTCAAAGTGAAAATTTTCTACTGAAAATAATCAATGAATGCAATCTATTTTAGTTCTTGAAACACTGTTTTCAGTATTGCAAATACAAATCACATAAAATTTTCAATACTAAAATTCAGCACTTAATTCTCAGTAATTAATTTTGAATTTTATCAAACGCACCCTTATTCTCTTTTCTTTACAATTTTCCTTAACGATTTCCTTATTAATCAAACAAAGGAAAAGGTTTTCCTCTATGTTTTCCTTTCTTTTCCTTCACGAAACCCATGAACGAAACAGGCATCTCTTTGTTGC
The DNA here is from genome assembly GCA_033977485.1 of Hydrangea macrophylla. NCBI lineage: Eukaryota > Viridiplantae > Streptophyta > Magnoliopsida > Cornales > Hydrangeaceae > Hydrangea > Hydrangea macrophylla. The sequence continues at coordinate 156,631,793 of CM066991.1, forward strand.
TTATAGATATTATAACGCTTGTATGTTGTATATAAAAGCCTACCATTAAGAAAGTTGATTGTAGAGTTTATTATGCCTATGAATATGCCATTCGGGTGGACAATGAAAGTCTACCTTCTCTTGCAGTATCTCACTTCTCTCTTCTCCATTACATTATAACTCTCTTCTCCTCTCTTCATCTCTCTCTTACCTCTACTTACGAACGCAACTATTCAACAGGTCTATCTATTTCTGTCCTTCAACAATAAGATATATATTTCTTACATATCTAGCCCCTTCTCTATTTTTTTTTTTCTCGCACCTGTATCACTATACCTCTTGGCATACCCCTCTCCCCATTTCCCTTGGCTTCTTTCCAGTGGCGTAGGTCACTAAGGACCAGGCCCTCCCCATCCCCTCAACTTTTAAAAGTTCTCTTTTTACCCTATGTATAAACACAAAACCACAACCCCCCCCCCCCCCCCTTCTTGGATTTTTTAATTTGCCCCTTACTCAACTAGCTCACAGTTTATAAGTCCGTATGGATACCCTTTTTGAACATATGAAGGCTCTCTGTCTTATAGGTGAAATTAACAAGAAAAGGAAAAGAACTAAAGTATATGAATACAACTTGCTTTAAAAGGGGTTACAGAGAGATTCTTTTATCTTTGAATAGTTATGTTTTAATCCTCAACCCACTACACGTGAAATCCACAGGAGCACACAAATTTTAAAGCTCGAAAGTATATTATTTTGAATTCCAATGATGACGAATAATCAATCCATGCAGTCAATGGTTAATTAAACATGTTAACCATATGTAGCCACCTCTATTGTGAAAGGCGCGCCTAGGCGTGAGGCACAGGCGAGCGAAGGAATGGAGCCTGGCCTTAGGCTAGGCATAGTCCCTTGAAGGCTTTCAGGGCCTTTTCATCAAGGCGCAAGGCCCAGAGGCCCTCGCCTCCTTTAAACCCTTTTGCATGTTGTATTTTATGCACTATGTGGTGTACCCAGATGTAAAATAACAATTAAAAAGCCAAAAGAGTACTCCCAAATAGAGCGTGACACAAGTGACAAGCCCTAGGGTGCTCGACTGCTTCGCCAAGACCAGGTATGCTTCCTTCTTTTTCTTCTTCTTCATTTCGTTTCTTCCTTCTTCTTCTTCTTCTTCTTCTTCTTCTTCGTTTCTTCCTCTTCCCTTTTTTCGTCTGCTTCTTCTCTTTCTCAATCGCAGGCACGTCTTATTTTATTTCTGTTTTTTTTTCTTCTTCTCTTATTGTGTATTGTACTCTTGTGCTATAATTTCTTAATTTTTAGATAAAATGATAATTGCACTTCTTAGAGGCACTTCTTATTTTATTTCTGGTTTTTTTTTTTCCTTCTCTTATTTTGTATTGTACACTTGTGCTGAAATATATTATATATTATCAATTAAAATATATTTAATTATACATCAAATATTTTAGAAGCTAGCCATAGCTTAGCGTAGCTTAGCTTAGGCATTAATGAAATTGAAATTGCAATTATCAATTTATCATGTCTCAAATTAGATTACCAAATGTATTCTTCTCTTATTTTTTTATTGTATTGTAATGCGTTAATCTTTTCCCACACAAAATACATAAAAACAGATTTTAGAAGTTAGAAAATACTAGGCAAAAAAACTAGAAATTAAAAAAAAAATACTAGAAAATTAAAATTTGAAAAAAAAAAAAAAAAAAAAAAAAAAAAAAGAAGAAGAAGAAAAAAAGTTTTAATGTCTTAATATTTGGGTGGAGCACTAGGCATAATAAAATAATAGAAAATTTAAAAAATCATATAGAAAATACTAGTATATGTTAAAAAAAAAAAAAAAAAAAAAAAAAAAAGGGCAGTCGGGCTGCCATATCATATAAAAAAATATATGTATTTTTGCGCCTCGCTTCGCTCAGGCGCGCGCCTCGCTCCTAGGCTCCAGGAGACCTTTGCGCCTCAGTGCGCCTTGCGCCTTAAATAACCTTGGTAGCAACACACTGAATTCCAAAAAAAAAAAAAATATGGGACAAAGTCAATAAGAACGACCACCACATCGCCACCCTCAATATTACAGTATTGCATCTATTTCCGTCACGTCAAAACAATTGCTGCCTACAAGTGAATCCTTATTACTAAAGTTAACATGAAACACTAAAAACATAATTGACCATGAGATCCTAAATGATGATGAACCAGGAGAGAAACTAACAAGAAGTTGCAGAACTCCACATTACAATTTCAAGAAGCCAGATGTAAATCTTCATGAAACCTTAGAAGGAAAGGACACTTCAGCAACCAGAAGTGCAAAATCTAAGTTAAACTTTTACCTTGTAATTATCCAATGCAAACCGACTATCAGGAGGAATGTTTCCCGAGTTGTATTTCCCAGTCAAAACTCCAGATGCAAGGGGACTCCATGTTGTAAGACCTATTCCGTAGTTACTATAAAGAGGTAGGTACTCCGACTCGACCTGCAGTAGTACAAATATATCAGAATTACACAGAACAAATACAAATTCGCTGACTGTTAATCATAACTGCACAAATTATTTCTACAATAGTGATAAAGGAACAGTAATCGCATAAAAGCAGCAAGGATAATAAAAACCACATGCAAGCTTGGAGTAACAAACACATAAGAGAGTAAGTTGAGGAGACACCAGCATTCAAGCTGTAGAAGAACAAAATGAAGTGGAAAATTCTATGACACAGTTTGGCTGTATCACACAGTCAAGTGGTTTTTGTAACTTCGAAAACCTCTTTGGAACCAATTTTGGCTGTATGGTACATCCAATACCACTATGGCTATACCATAGAACGTCCCAAAGGATATTCATTCTTAATGTTAATCATAGGACCATTACCAATGATTTATGCTATTTTGGTCATTTCAATAGTATACTAGACACTGCTACAGCGTCAAAATGCTATATTTAGGCAATTCTGCTCCCAATGGTTTGGGTTTTTTCTTGTCAATCCCAATACTATATTTGGACATTATGCACGACTTTCTTCCAAGAACTATTTCAGCTACCACTCACAGAAAATATACCTATTGCAAAGCATAAGACAGGTGTTGCCAAAATTTCTTTCCAAATTATATATGTACTATGCAAATGATTTGGCATTGTCAAGATTTGGGATGAGACACAACCTTGGAGTACTATTTCATACCCCGAAAACTGGCTATGGTATGGCAAAATGGGTTGGAAAATTAGAAAATCTACCTATCCCAATCCAGAGTTTTTGCGTTTCTATTCAAAGCAATACCTACCTATCCCAATCCAACAGTACCAAATTACAAACCAAAAAGGCAAAGTAAACTAATTCAGAGGAAGCATATTCACAGACAGTACCACAAATAAGAACACCAACAAACCATTTCCCCATTTGGTCATGTGCCCACTAAAACCCCATCCCCATATTCCCTATCCAGTAATCTTTAAACAATTTCCTATTTCCAAGACTCAAAAACTTTCCAAATCATAATCACCAAACAAAAAATACCCATTTCAAATCTACGCAAACCCATGAAAAAAAAAAACCCATAAAAAACGCATTAAACAACAAATGTGCACCATCCAGATCTGTAACCAAAATTCAATTACCTTGTGCCTAGACAACAAATTGTACTCGGGCTGCTCAACAATCGGCCCCACCAGATCCAACCTCTGGGCGACCCCCCACGCCTCCGTGATCTGCTGAGCCGACCACTCACTAGTCCCCCAATAATAAGCCCACCCCTTATCGATCACATAGTTCATCGCCCTCACCGTCTCTTCAATAGGCGTCGAAGAATCGGGACGATGACAATAGATCAAATCAACATAGTCCATGTCGAGCCTCTTCAAAGATGCCTTTGTGCCCTCGATTATGTGTTTTCGAGACAAACCCTTATCGTTGGGTCCCGAACCGCCCCAGAAGATCTTGGTGGATACTACAATGTCAGATCTCTTCCAACCCAGTTCGCGAATGGCTTGGCCCATAATCTCCTCCGCTCGGCCGTTGGCGTAGACCTCGGCGTTGTCGAAGAAGTTGACGCCGTGGTCTCGGCAGCATTGGAGGATGGATTTGGCTTCTTTGACGTCGAGTTGGTTGCCGAATGTGACCCATGCGCCGAACGAGAGCTGGCTCACTTTCAGGCCTGATCGCCCCAAATTCTTGTACTGCATTTTATTTTTATTTTTATTTTTTTATTTATAGTAATTTTTTTTTTTGGGTTTGGGGGAGGGGAGAAGGCAATAAGAGAGAGACAGAGAGAGGAGGGGTGGGGTGGGGTGGGGTGGGGCGGTGGTGGTTCTGAAGACGGCTCTGTAGTCTGTACTTTTTTGCTGGGTTCAGTGTGAGTTGGAAGGACCTTTCAAGGAAACAGGTAGCTAGGATTCTGTGCTATCAAGATAATCTGTAACCGCTACAACTTTTTTCGTAAACCAAGTCAGCATAAAAATTAAGGGATTATTACATATCAGTCAAGAATATCTGCACATATTTAGAGTCAGTCACCTTCTTTTTCAAAATTGAAAAGACATCTTGTTAAAGTCCACAAATTATAAATACATCAACTTATAACCTAAATTTAGGGCTGGCCATCTCAACCCGAGATCCGATAAACCCGACCCAACCTGACCGACTTGAAACATTTTTGACGGGTTGGGTGGATTGTCGGATGAGTCATGGTTTGTATTTTAGCCAACCCGACATATATGGGTTGGTTGTCGGTTTTTTTTTTTTTTTTCACGAAACTTGTGAGACCCGACCCGACATATATGTATACTTCTTTCTTCGTATTTTTAGTACAACTTATTATGGGTGTTTGGGACTTTTGACTTTCTGTTGTTTTAGTTTTCAATTATGTTTTTTTTGTATGTTGCATGAATCTGATAGTGGATTGTGTAATTGTTTTTCATTTTTCTTTGCTTGTTAAGTTTATGCAGGATTATTACTTATTAGTAAGTTAAATTCAATGTCTTCCTAAAAAGTTTGCAAGAAGGTGAAATGGTGAATAACAGGGTCATGTTTTGCAGTTGGGTATAACAAACTCCGCACTATCAGGGTATAAAACTGACGAAAATAGGGTATATTCTTTTTGTCGAGTTTCACCCGAAACCAACCCTAACCAACTCGAAACCGACGGATCGGTTTCACCCGACTGAACGGATGGATGACAGATTCTAAACTCGTAACCCGATGGGGTTCGGATGGATGATCGGATCGGGGTCAAACCCGACTCACCCGAACCATGGCCACCCCTACCTAAATGTATTCCCAAAAAAAAAAAAAAATTACTATGTATAACCTAATGGGTAATTCTATCCTCACCCACCTCATTTGCTCTTTACACTCACTTACTCTTCACACCCACTATTCCAATTAAAATTAAAGCAGCATACTCTCTACACCCACCCCCTATTCCCAAATAACCCTAACTATTTTATACACCCTCTTTTTATCTCCCATTTCATTTACCCTCTACACCCACCATATTTATCATCATCTTCCCTTTGTAATTTGCAACCAAACCCTAACTAATTATACCAAAAATTCCAGCAGTGACTCACAACTTTGATGAAGCCATGGTGGTGTGATTCTCACTTGAAGAAGACTTTTTCATATTTGTGATTCTCACGGTACACTAACCTCTTCATAGATTTCGGACTTGTTCCATCAATATTGCTGAAACAATATTCAAATGCTCTGTGGGATCAGGTAAAACAATGTAGATTTGTTCGGTGGTACTTAGTGGAACATTAAGAATTTGTTCGGTGATACTAGATAGAACATTGAGAATTTGTTCTATTCAGAAGATCCGAACACTACCAATTTCTTCAATGGTCAATGTTCGAATAAATGTTCAAAAAAAATCATATTATAGATTTCACAAAATTTTTTGCAGTACCAACTTATACGCACTGTCAACGGATTCTGGGAACGCAGTTTCCTAACATGTTCCAGCTTGGACTCACTGCTTAGGAAGTTTTGGTGGGGTCATAGGGAGGGTAATAGGATAGCAATGTGCATCAAAGATTGGGACTCGATTTACCGACCAAAGAGATGTGGGGGGTTGGGGTTCAGGCGAATGAAGGATTACAACGTCGCCCTTTTGGCAAAACTCGGTTGGCATGTTTTGAACCAAGAACCCAAACCTTGGGTTCGTCTCATCACTGGTAAGTATTTGCATAAGGATGTGACTCTCATTGGTTTCAAATTAGTCTCTTCTTCTTGGGTCTGGCAAGGTATTGCAAATTCAATTCCTCTTCTCGCTAAAGGGGGAGTATGCTTCTTGGGAATGGTGAGACCACTGATATCTGGGAGGACTCGTGGGTCCCGACTTCCTAATTTAAGACCAACTTTGCAGCTGGCTTCTCGTCCTACCTTGTCTACGATTTCGAATCTCACGATTAACAACAGGCAAAATTGGAATGCTAGTTTGGTTAAACATTTGTTTACCGACGAGTCTGCTCAAGGTATCTTATGAATTGATCTCCCAAGGACAGATTGATTTGGGGCCCTGACAAGCTTGGTAAATTCTCAGTTAAATCAGCCTATCTCACGGATCAATGCCAATGGTTAGCCTTTTGTAATCTCCCTACTTCATTTTGGAACCATCTTCGGAACTCGCCTCTTCATGAAAGACTCAAGGTTTTCCTCTGGAAAGTTGTTGCCAAACCCATCCCTTCAAAGGAATTACTCGCTTCTCGTGGTATCGCATTGGATGTCTCTTGCTCCCTTTATGGTCACTCGATGGAATCACTTGTGCATCTCTTCCTAGAATGTAGTGTTTCTAGATTCCTGTAGAGGTCCTCACGGTGGCCTCTTAACCCGGCAACCTTGTCTTGTTTTGGGTTGGATCATTAGATCAAGGTCTCCTTGTCTTCCGATAAATTTCTTGGCATTGATCCTGCTAATGCCAAGGACTTTACCATTTTTGCTGCTCTTCTCATGGAGCAAGCTTGGATCCTTAGAAATAAGGTCCTTCACGATGGTCTTTGTGTTTCATTGACCAATTGGAAATCCCGCATTGATGGCCTTGCTCGAGACCATTGGAAGTCCTACAAAAGCTGAACTACACTGGATTTTCACTCGGAGGTAGGTTGGTCCCTCCCTCCTCTCGGATGATTCAAAGTTAACTTTGATTTCGCTATTTCTGACTCCTCCACTCTCACTGTGGTTGTTCAAAATGACCAAACCGTGGTCACTTTCGCTAAGATTTGGAAGGATCCCATTAATGATCCCATTCAAGCCAAGGCTAAGGCGGCCCTTCTTGCCACATCTGAGGTTGCCCTTATTGGGCTGGACAAGGTTATTTTCGAAGGCGATGCCTTGTTAGTTTGCAAGCCCTTGATGGACTGGAGTTTTGTGTCGGGACTGGAGTATTGGTTCATCTATTAGACTTTGTAGAGAGTGACTGAATTGCTCCTTTTCCTTTTGGAATGTTTTTAAAATTTTTCGTTGCTCACAACCCGCTCACTGGGCAGCTCGTAATGTTTTGGCCAAGTCTTTGTTGAAGTCATTCCTCCTTTTGTGTTTGAGGATGGACTTCAAGGAGGTTCGTTGGTTGGTTCTTAATATATTTGGCTTCTTATTCTCAGCAACAAAAAAAAAGTGTAGTGAAGGGCTTTAGTGGAGAAATTATTTTATGGCCCGAGACCATATGCCACATGGTAGTCCTAACTAGTAGTGAGCTACAATATGACTAAATATAAGCTATTTGTCTCTTAAAAAGCAGACAACTTTATCACATAACAATTCCGTACTGGCTGAAACTACCACGTAGCAATAATCCCAGGCCATTGAATAACTTCTCGCTTTAGTGGGAAAAAAGTGGGGGTGGGGGGGAGATATTTACTTGAAGTAGGGAGTTAGTAAATTAACGAGTCTGTCAGGCCAAAACTGGAAATTTGTAATTGAGGGGTCGAGTTATTAGGTAAGCTACCTAACATGACATACCGGGGGGGGTGTTTAGGGGCATCGTCGGACCTATTTTATACATAATTTCGATAATGATTTTCTATATCACAAAAAATATATTTTAATTATGTGAGGTTTTTTTTTTTACTAGTTTGAGAGTTGGAAGATTTGATATTTGCAATATTTACTACGTACTGTATCCTTTAGTATATGGTTTATCACAATAAATTTTGTAATTGTATATAGATAAGAACTATTTGTCAAAAGAGTGATGCTATGCTTTCTAAATTTGAATCACAAATTTGATTCCCAAATAATATATCACATGCTTTGTAAATTATATCTCATACTTTGTCAGTTGCATACCAAATGCTTTATATAATTGACAAAGCATGTGATATGTTATTTGAGAATCAAAATTGAAATTTAAATTTCAAAAGTACAACATAATCTTTTCAAATCAAAAGTTAAAAGTTTGAAGGGGCAAATACATAGACTAATTCTGAAATCCTACAAATTACACGACCTCTTAAAAAAAATTGTAGGGGTCGTGGCCCCTGGGCCGCCGTGTAGTTCCAGCCATGGAGGCTGTAATATCATATGTTCTGTGTGGCTTTCTTTTTTATTTCAACTTTGATTTTACCCCTAATGATGCTAAAAGAGCAAACTGAACATTGTAGTATACAAGAAGTTATTCAGTGAGCCAGTCAAATAGGGTCATGGGGCCACAAATGTTAAGAGAACATAACAAGTGGAGAAGGATACGGTACCTGAAAATAGGGGAGTCATAATTTGTTTAAAATCAACAATTTATTATCATAATCACTTCTGTTGTGGCCGGATGACAAGGTCTCTGGGTATTTTACCCAGAGGTCTCAAGTTCGAATCTCAAGGGGTGGCCACAGGTGATTCTCCCGGACGCCCTGGCCTCGTGGGATTAGTCGAGGTGCGCGCAAGCTGGCCCAGACACCCACGGTTACCAAAAAAAAAAAAAACAATTCATTATCATTCTATTACAGTTTACACCTTAGTTGACAATTTATAATTTTATGTGTTGGAGCGTCACATTAGCTATATCAATATGATAACGTGATATGACAGATTCACTGAATAATTACTTGTACTATACTAACAATAACTTCATAATCAATCACCCGTCAGTTAACATTATTTTATTACCTCTTTTTATTGTCCTTTTGTGGTGTTGGAGTAAATTGAGTAATATACTTGTCATTATTTTAGTAATATACTTGTCATTATTGCTAGTAATATGCCATTTTAGAAGGTGGAATAAGATTCTAGATTCTGTATTTATGAATTGCTCGGTAATATTATACTGCAAGTCGGCAACTCACGATCTGAAGTGCAACTTTTTTCGAAAAATCGTATAAAAGAAACATAATAGAAGAAAGATAAAAAAAAAATTAATAATAATAATAAAAGGGAGCCGATATTCACGCATCAACATTAGCACTCCATCCAAATTAGAATTAGATCCCCCACTTCATATAAATTTAGAGTTAATTATAATTAGGTTCCTCACTTTAAATAACTATTAAAATTAATTATATTTAGACCCCTGAACTATGATCCATTATAATTACTAAGTGCTTAAGTGGACCTAGGTTAGCCCATGTCTTATTCCTATAGTTAGGGAAAATAATAATAATTATAATAATGAATGTCCCAAAACTAGTCAATTTTGTTCTTAAATTATTCATATTGGGATGATTTTGACAAATTTCTCTACAAATAAAACTAATATAAATATTTTGTCGTGAGCGCTATAGCCCAATTAGCATAGCCTTTCTCTTCCCAATAAATAAATTGTTAGATTATTTTAATATCAATATGTTACTTTTTACTTTTTCAAGTATGTGGTAATTTTGATCAACTTCAAATGGATATTCAAAGCCTTAACATTAGAACTACATAGAATATTACATTTACTTTGGATTGATGTTTATTTCATAATCAAAGATTAATGGTTACCGTTTTACCCAACGGACCAAAACATTTTCTTAACACTATGTTTGGGAGTTTTAAAATGGAGAGAAAAGAAGATAAAGTACCTCATTTTCTCTCACTTTCTTTCGTTTGCGAGTTTTAGTGAGAAAAGAAAGGGAGAGAAAATGAGAGAAAAATAACTCCCACTTTCTTTCTATTTCTTTCTCTCCAAATTGGGAAGAAATGGAGAGAAAAGAAAGTGAGAATTAATGATTTTTTATTAATACCCATAACACCCTTTATTTAATTCTTAACAAATTGAAATTCCATCCTAGTCCTAGGGTTAATATAATACTGTTATATACGTCAAAAACAAAACAAAAACTCACATTAATCACAAGCACATCTCCCACAAGCTTCTGGGTACTCTCCGAGTCTTCTTCATTGATATCTTTCATCATCTTTTTGCAAAAACATTAAGGTACAATTGATGGATAGATTGGTAATTTTTTATTCTTTTCTTTTCTTTTCTTTGCAACTCCAAACAAGAGGAAAAAAAGTAACTTTCTCTTCTCTCCTAAACTCCCAAACAACATGAAAGAAACAATCATCATTTCTCTCATTTTCTTTTCTCTCCTTACTTATGACTCTCTTCTTTTCTTTTCTCTCCTAAACTCCCAAACACAGTGTAAAGGACTGTTTTTAAAACTTCAACAGTCATAAGCCTTTATTGGCCATTAGTGGTCAATATCAGTTTTTTAAAGTATTTACAAAATCATTCTCTGAAACAAGACATGTATGTATATATTTTTTTGCTGGAGGTCAAAGCACCCACAGGCGCCACACACACACACACTTTTTCAAACAGCCAGGGGGGCCACGGGCCCACTTCAAAGGGACTTCTTCCCATAGAGGACTGAGGGAAAAACAAACTCCCCGTCAATTCCCCACGAGGGGAATTGAACCCCCCACCTCCCACTTGGGAGAGATGGGGCAAGACCACTTGGGCTAAGCCCACGGTCAGACATGTATGTATATATGTGCATATAGCTTGGTAAAAAAGAGGAACACATGTCGCGTCCTACAAATGGCCCGGGTGGGATGGAACATAGGATGTGGGTTTTGAAAGTGAAGTTTTTCTTTAAAAAGTGGAGCGGTGAGCGGTCTTTGTTCAAATTTACAGAGTCATCATCTAACTAGTTTAATGTCTAAATTTTTTTAAAGTAAAGTAAAGTAAAAGGCCCATTTTAAAATGTACGACTCTCTGAAAATGATATGCTTTGTCAAAGAAAGGGTTCGAAGGCTCAATTATGTTAGGGGAAGGTGTTAGGTAAAACATCCCTCGAAAGGGTTATCACGCTACTTTAGTGTCATATCGACTTTTAAGTTTAAGTGAAAGTGAAACTGTATCTGAAAATGAAAGGTCGTGAGTTTTTGTTTGGTGTGATCGAACCACTCGTGGACTACCTATGTATATCAAGTTTTATCGAGAATCAGGTCGTGCGTAGTTCTCTCGATTAAGGGGGGAATTTAAAAAGTGAAGTGGGTTTGGTTTTCCTCGACGTGAGGTAACAAAACCAGAAGTAATGTGCGGTTTTCCTGTCTAGATTGACGAAACCGGAAGTGAAATACGATTCTCCTGTCTATGTTGACAAAATCGGAAGTGAAATGTGGTGTAGCTAGAAACTTTAGCCTTTGACGGCGTAGTTCCGACCTTTAACCAAAAGTGTTTGTTTTGAAAGTGCAGGACTTAGTGCAAAGATCTTGCATAGCATGGGAAATGATCCCAAGTATTTTAAAAGTGTGGGATTTGATCCCAAGAATTTTGAAAGTGTGGAAAATGATCCCAAATATTTTGGAAGTATGGGAAATGATCCCCAGTATTTTAAAAGTGAAAGAAAGTGTTTTTAAAAATGTGGGAAAGTGTTTACAAGTGATTTTAAAAGTGAGGGATTTAAAAGTATGTGATTGATTTTGAAAAGTGATTTTGAAAGTGTTAGATTTTAATCCCAAGATTGATTTTGAAAAGTGATTTGAAAATGTGGGATTTAATCCAAGGTTTGATTTTTTGAAAAGTGATTTGAAAGTGAGGGACGGAGTCCCAAGTGAATTAAAAGTGTGGGTTTTAAAAGTATGGGTTTTAAAAGTATGAATTTTAATCTCATGAGTGATTTGTGTGTTTTTAAAATTTCTACATTATGACAGCTAAAAATGGGGACATGGGAAGTGCAGGATTTGATCCCGATTGATTTTAGAATTTTAGAAGAAGTGGTGATTTAAAAATTTAGATTTTTGAAGTAATTTTGAATTTCTTAAAATTTCGACATTAAAACGACGTAAAACAAGAAAGTGAAAAGTGCGGGGTTCGATCCCGATTCATTTGAGAAGAATTAGGGAGTTGAAAAAAAAAAGATTTAAGTGGAAAGTGCGGGATTTGATCCCGATTCATTTTAGAAGAAGTAGTGGTTTAGAAAAATATATTTAAAGTCATTTTAAATTTGTTTAAATGTTGGCATTACGACAACGTAAAATGAGGAAGTGGGAAGTGCGGGATTTGATCATGTTGATTTTAGAAGTAGTATTGATTTGAAAAATAGATTTAAAGTTATTTTAATTTTCACAAAAATTCGGCATTATGACAGCGTAAAATGAGGCGGATTGAATTAAGTTTGTCCTTTTCTCCCTTCCTAATCCTAACGTTGGATGACACATTGTCAAGAAGGGGTTAGGATACTAGAGAAGAATTTTAATTAACTATTCTCCCTTCCGAGTCTCAACTCCAATTGCTTGTTGTCGAGAAAAGGTTAGGACACCGGGGGGATGCATTTAGTTTGTCCTTTTCTCCCTACCTAATCTCAATGTTGGATGACCCATTGTCGAGAGAAAGTAAGGATACCAGGGAATGCAAAAGTGAAGATGCAACTGTTGCATAAGAACTGAAATGGTATAATACATAAGTATAGTGTCAACCCACTAGTTAGGGAATACAGTTCTATAAGAGTAGAAAAGTATGTATGATACGTAATTATTGTGTCAACCTACTAGTTGGGGAATACAGTTCTATAAGAGCATAAAGTAGTATAATACATAAATGTAGTGAATCTCGTCGCTTTCTGACCTGAATTTGAATGGACTTTGCCTTTGTATCCCAAGGGACACTGGCGAAGCCGCGGTCTAAGCTAGGCGCGACACTCAAAGCCAATGTGTGAGATGTGTAAAAAACAAAACTCATGTTTCTTTTTTGTTTTGGAAATAAGTAAAAGAATGACTAAAAATCCTTTGATTATCTTTGAAAAAGTAAATAAGAAAGTAAAAATAAAGAATTCTTGTATATATATTTTTTTTTTTTTGGAAAAAGAAGAAGTAAAAGAAATAATAATATAACTCTTTTTCATTTTTTTTGAAGGAAAAGTAACAAAGAAGTAAAAATAAAAGCCTTTTATTGTTTTCATTTTTTTTAAGAAAGAGGAAATATTGAGCAAACTTTTTTTTTTTTTTTTGGAAAGTAAAAAAAAAAAGTATAAGAAAAATGAAAAACGGTAAGAAGAGAGAAAAATCAAAATAATGTAAAAAGAAAAACTAAAACTTCTTCTTTTTTGGCACTTTGTCTTAAGAATTAAGAAAAAGAAAAGAAAAGAAAAAACTATAAAAACTACCTAAAACTAGTCTTAGGGAAGGAAAAAAAAAGGAAGTGAACGTAAAATCCTAGGAATTAAGGAAAAAGAAAAGAAGAAGGAAAAAAAAAAAAGAAAAAAGAAAAAAAAAAGTGACAGTGTGTAGTGTGTTTGACCAAAGGTAAAGGGAGGTGGAGGTTTGAGAGGTTGGGTGGTTGTGGTGATGGTTGTTGAAGGTGAGGGTGGTATGGAGGGAGGAAGAGGTTGTGTGGTGGTGGCCGGGGGTGGTGTGGTGGTCGGCTACAAAGTGGCCGAGGGAGGGAGGCCGTAAGGGAAGGGGGCTGTTGCCCCTTTCTTCTTTGTCTTTTTATTTTTCTTTTTCTTTTTTTTTTCTCCTCTCTTCTCTCCTCTCTCAGTTTGATATATATTCTTTTTGGAGCCTTTCCTTTTTCTCTGTCTTCTTTCTTTCCTCTCCATGTATATTATGTAAGTATTCAGCAAAATATATCTATGTATGTATGAGTATATAATATATATAGAGAGAGAAAGTATTTAAGAGAGAGAGAGAGAGAGAGAGAGAGAGAAAGAATGAAAAAGTCAAAAGAAAAGACACCCCTCTCTTTTTTCTTTTAATAAAGTAAGACAAAAAAGTTTTAAATAATTAAAAATATTTAAATATTTTGTACACGGGCCTGGACTTTTCAAATTTTCGGAATGTAGCACGATTGAGATTTGGACCACCGGGTCACCTCGATAAACGCAGAATTTTGATGTAAAAATGAGATTTTTCAAACGCTGTTTGGCGCACATTTGGTATTAGTTTGTGCCGAAGCTACCTGATAAAATGTTTTCTCAGGAATGCGGAGTCAAAATGAGACGGGATTTCAGGGATCCTCTGTCTCGATGCGAAAATTATTTTGGTACAGTTCGAAAATAGCATAGGTGCTCCAAAAGTAAAGAATAAAGCTTTTGGACGGATTAACAGTGTAAATTGATGCAATTGCGATTGTCCTTACAGTGGTTTTCCGACTTTCATTGTCGGATAGCGATGAAATTTCTGGTAGTCCTTCATCTTGACAAATGTGAATTTTTGGTGCCAATTCTGAGCCTCTGGGAGCTTTCTCAAGACGAAACGAAATTTTCCCGTTTGAAATCTATGCTTGATAAAGTGACTTTTTTCGGATCCGGTAGCGGATTGTGATGAAATTTTAGGGACCTGTCGGTTTTAGCATTTACTTCAATTTTAGCACGAAAAATATATTCTCTGACTTCCGAAACACCGAAAAAGTAAATATGCCCCCTCTTTTGCAAATCGCATATTCTTGAAACTTCAAAATACAGTCTTTTCTTCGTCTGTGGTCCGATTTTGACGATTCGAAGCCCAAGAACCTTGTATTGACAAGCTTTTCACATCTGACAGACTTGATGCAAGTTTTCTGTACTTTTTTTTCGGGATGAGAAAAAATTAGGTGTCTACAACACAATTCACCATTTTTTTTTTGTATCCTCAAGAAGAAGATTCCTTCTAGTCCAAAAAATCTACAGATACATATAAGATATATTTTATTTATTTAGTTTGTATTAAGTTTGATTGGATAAAGAAGGCCCTAGTGGGCGAACTTCTTACCTTGTCAAATTGTGCAAACTTGATAGGCGTACGGCAAGGGAGGCCGAGTTGTTGTATCCCGGAGACAGCGTGCCTTTTTCTTACTGCACCAGTTTAATCCTTAGAGGGCGTGTATTGTCTCAAGAGAGCAAACCGCGCCTCATCTTGGTCACCCTCTTATTAATTTTATTGGTGGAATTGGAGTTTTTCTTATTGTATTCTCTAACAATTTGAGACGATATGATGGAGAATACTAGCATGGGTTCTACTCCTCCTCCTAATGTTGGGTCTAAAAACCTCAACATGCCGTTCCATTTCCAGTTCTGTGGTGAGCATTTCAAGCGATGGAGGCAAAAGAATCTTTTCTATCTCATGATCTTAAACGTGGGATATTCTCACCGACAAGAAGCCAAAAGCAAAAAAAGATATATTAGAGGAGGAGAAAACAACTCATGAAAAGATGTTAGCAAATGGGAGAAATATAATCTTTTTTGCAGAAATTATCTTCTAACTTGTCTTTCCGATGAGTTGTACGACTATTACGATCGAGCCTACTATTCTGCGAAAAAGATATGGAAGCATTACATCAAAAATATGATGCTGAAGAAGCCGGTTCAAAAAAGTATGCATGTAGTCGATATTTGAGGTTTTAAATGGTGGGAGATAAATCGGTGGTGGCTCAAGCATATGATCTCCAGATGCTCACTCATGAAGTTCAAGCCAAGGGGATTCACATAGACGAGCAAATGCAAGTTGTTGCTATCATTGATAAATTATCCGATGCTTAGAAGGAATTTGGCAAGGTGCTAAGGCACAAGGAAAATGAGTTCTTTATTGAAAGCCTTATCACTCGCTTAAGAGTTGAGGAGGAGGCAAGGAAGCAAGAAAACACTGAGGTATTTAGTGGTACAAATGTCACTAAGGAAAACTTGATTGCTCCTAGTAATAACATGCCAAAGACTTTTGAAAAAAAAATAATGCTAGAATGAAACCAAAGAAAAACAACATGAAATACAAGCCTAAGAGGAACCAACAATATAATGGGGCTAATGTTAACCAAAGGATGAACTAAGGACACTCTCCAAGGCAAGCACCAAATAATTATCAAGGTAATCCTAATAATTATTATGGTGTATGCTTTATATGTGGAAAACCAGGACATAAAGCTAGAAATTATCATTACCGGGGTCGTCAACCTATTGGGTAGGCCAACGTCACCAAAGAGCCGCTTGTGGCTATGATTACCGAGATAAATCGTCTCGAAGGCAATGAAGGGTGGTGGATTGATTTGGGTGCCTCTAGGCACATGTGCTTTGATAGAAATTGGTTCAAATCCTATAGCCCTATGGAGAATGGAAAAAAATATTTTGCTTGGTGATTCCCATACTACTCAAGTATTGGGTTCGAGAGAGGTCCAAATTATATTCACTCATGGACGTATGGTAATTCTCGCGGATGTGTTGCATGCTCCCAAGATAAGGAAAAATTTGGTTTATGGTTTTCTTTTGAATAAAGCTGGTTTCAAGCAAGTCTTTGAATCCGATCAATATGTACTTTCGAAAAATGGCATGTTTGTTGGAAAAAGGCTATGCTTGTGATGGCATGTTTAAACTTGACGTTGAAATGAATAAAAAGTTTAATGTTTCTATTTACATTGTTTCTTGTGCTAATGTTTGGCATGCTCATTTATGTCATGTTAATAGTAAGTATGTAAAAAATGTGAGTAACATAGGTTTAATTCCTAGATTAAAAAATGAGTTTGAAAAATGTGAATTTTGTAGTATGACAAAAATCACTAGAATATCTTTTAAAAGTGTTGAGAGAAATTTCGAATTGCTAAAATTGGTTCATATCAATTTTTGTGAATTTGAAGGAATATTGACCCGTCGTGCTAATAGATATTTTATAACTTTCACTGATGATTTTTCAAAATTTTGTTATGTTTATCTTATGAAGAATAAAAGTGATTTTGAAAAATTACTAATTTTCTTAAAGAAGGTTGAAAATCTTTTTAGTAAGATTAAAAGGTTTTGAAGTGATAGAGGAAGAGAATATGACTCACTTAGTCTTAGAGATTATATCCAATCTTTGGATATTGTTCATGAAATTACACCACCTTACTCTCCTTCATCTAACAGAGTAGGGGAGAGAAAAAATAGAACTTTGATAAACTTAAAGAATGCAATGCTTGTTAGTTCTGGGGCTCCTAAGAACCTATGGGGTGATGCGGTCTTAACCGCTAATTATGTTTTAAATAGAGTTCCACATAAACATACTTTGGTCACACCATATGAATTGTGGAAGACCCGTAAACCCAATACTGATTATTGTAGAATTTTGGAGTTGCCTTGCTTGTGTAAGGCTTACGGACCCACACGGAACTAAACCTGGTAGTAAAGCTTCTAGGTGTGCATTTTTAGGCTATACATTGACTAGTAAGGCATATAGATTTTTGAACTTAGATAGTAATGTTATTATTGAGTCTCTTAATGTCATTTTTCATCAAGATAAATTTCCTTTCAAATCTAAATATAGTGGGTGGGGGGTCAAAATATTGAAAATCGATTGGACCCTGAACCGTCCACATCTCGCCCAAGATATGAGGATAATGATGATGATCAACTTAAAAGGGGTAAAAGAGGTAGAATTGAAAAAGATTTTGGTTCTAATTTTTATGTGCATAATGTGAATGGTGATCCTACCTCTTTACAAGAAGCTTTAGTTTTACCCAATTCGAATTCTTGGAAAGAAGTCATTAACGATGAAATGAACTCTCTAAATTCTAATAAAACATGGAAGTTAGTTGATCTCCCTCTAGGTTGTAAGACCATAGGGTGTAAATGGGTTTTTAGGAGAAAATTGAATCCGGATGGAATTATTAATAAATTCAAAGCTAGACTAGTAGCTAATTAAGATTTTAAATAAAAAGGAGATGTTGACTTCTTTGATACATTTTCTCGTGTTTCTAAAATCACCTCTATAAGATTGTTAATAGCAATAGCTGCGGTTTTAAATAAAAAGGAGATGTTGACTTCTTTGATACATTTTCTCCTGTTTCTAAAATCACCTCTATAAGATTGTTAATAGCAATAGCTGCAGTTCAAAATCTATTTATTCACCAAATGGATGTTAAAATTGCTTTTTCTAAATGGTGATTTAAAAGAAGATATTTGCATAGATCAATCGGAAGGTTTTGTGATGCCCGATAGTAAAAAAATGGTTTGTAAACTTTTGAAGTCTTTATATAGCTTGAAACAGACTCCTAAACAGTGGCATGAAAAGTTTGATAATTATCAAATGGTTTTCAAGGAAAATGAGAGTGATAAATGTATATATCATCGATCTTTGAATAATGATCATGTAGCTATATGCTTGTACGTGGATAAACTTTTAAATTTTGGTACTAGCTTAAAAATGATTGAAAATACAAAATTGTTACTTAGAAGTAATTTTGATATGAAAGATCTTGGAGAAACAAATGTAATTTTTGGTATGCGAATTACTAGAACTTCTAATGGTTTTTTTCTTGATCAATCCCACTATGTTGGATTTTGAAAAAATGTAAATTTTTTAATGGAAAAACCATGAATACTCAATTTGATGCTAGTGTGCATTTATTTCCTATTGAAAATGAAAATGATATTTGCAATCAAAATGTATATGCTAGAATTATTAGAAGTTTGAAATATGCCACTGACTGTACTAGGCTTAATATTGCCTTTGCAGTGGGAGTATTAGAAAGGCTTACAAGTAAACCAAATATTGACCATCAGAATGCCATTACTCGTGTAATGAGATACTTGAAAGGAACCATTAATTATGGTATACTATATCAAAGGTTTTCCGCTGTACTCGAGGGGTACAGTGAGGTTGATTGGAACACCTTAGCAGGTGATTTATTGTCGACCACTGGTTATGTAATTACATTGGGAAGTGGGACTATTTGTTGGAAATCGAAAAAATAACAAATAATAGCTAAATCCACTATAGAGGCTGAGCTTATTGCTCTTGCCTTAGGCAGTAAAGAAGCGGGTTTGTTACGTGATTGTTATATGAAATTCCAATGTGGGAAAAACCAATACCTCATGTCTTATAATTCATTGCGATAGTATTGCTGCAATTGATAGAGTACAAAATAAATATTTTAATAGGAAATCTAGATCTATAAGGAGAAAACACAGTACTGTGAGGTCCTATATCAGTAATGGGACAATTAGAGTGAGTTATGTCAGAACTGGTGATAATCTGGTAGATCCATTAACAAAAGCTCTAGCTAGAGAAAAGATTTGGATAACATCGAGGGAGATGAACCTAAATCTCAAAGAATAATAAATTACCTATGAGGATACCCTACCTAGGACCCAGAGATCCTATGAACTGGGTACAAAAGGAAGAACGAATCATAGAATGGTTTGATAGACATGCACAAAATTGAGTTTTCACTCATTGTCTATCCCTATGGTGCATGTGCATGAAACTCATGACGTGTATGAGGTTAAGTTGTTTACAACTCTTAATGAGTTCTATAGCCATTATTGGTGGGATGTTAGAGTCATGAGAATATCCTTGATAGACTCACCTATTTGAGTGTGAAAGTGGGCCACTTCCTATGAGAGTTGGGCTAATTCTCTAGAGTGCTCGAGAAGCCGAGATCTAGTACATGACCATTAACGTGCTAACTTTGAAGCTTGAATTAGAGTGCTGAAAAATTATGTGTGTGACGCAATGTCTTATTTCCCCAAAGCAGTCATAGTTCAAGACATTGTCACTACTGATTCTGGATCAAGATTTGTTAAACACTAAGTAGGGGTTCAAGCCATTCACACCCTTATTATGCATAATTTATTATTATTATTATTATTATTATTATTATTATCTTTATCCAATATGTGAGTATTAATATTTTTACTAAAATTAGTGGGGGAATAATGTTAGATTATTTTAATAAAAATATGTTACTTTTTACTTTTCCAAGTATGTGATAATTTTGATCAACGTCAAATGGATATTCAAAGCCTTTGTAGACGTTAAAGCCACAGAGAATACTACATTTACTTTGGATTGAAGTTATTTTCATAATCAATGATTATTTGTTATCGTTTTACCCAACTGACCAAAACATTTTCCTAAAGGACTGTTTTTAAAACTTCGACAGTCATAAGCCTTTATTCGCCGTTAGAGCAACTCCGGCCAATAGGACTAGGTATTTTGATTAGGTAATTCACCATTTTGTCTAAATGAATAGTAAAATACATCGTGAATTTGCTTAATTCTTTCCAACCATACTAGTCAAAAGTACGAACCATTTCATTTATTTTGTATTTCATAAATTTTCAATCAATACTAAATGACATAAATTAAATAAAGATATATAAATTAATTTTTTTTGTATAAATGACAATTAGTAAAAATTGTACTCCGTATAATTAAATCAACAAAAATTATAGGGATACACACCAAACGACACACTAAACGACACGCCAGTTTTAAATGCATGTACCCTCTGCTGTGTAAATGATGCACAAAAAAGTGTGAAAAATTCAAACAGCATAAGGTACATGCATTTAAGGCACAGTATGTCATTTGGTGTATCGTTTGGTGTGTATCCCTATCATTGTTCTTAAATCAATACCCAAAATCCTGTAAAAATAAAAAATAAAAATATCAAACCCAAAATCAAATTTAAGCCCAAAGCCCAAACTCACAATATGTATAAACTTAAACCCACCCACACCACATTACTTAGACAAAACTCAAGTCCACCCAAAAAAAAAAGCCCACCCACCTAGGTTATCTTCTTCTTCAGTCGCAGAGAGAGAGAGAGAGAGAGAGAGGCAAAGTAGAGAAGAGAGGGATGAAGGATGAAATTTTAGAGAAGGTATGTTTAAATCCTTCAATTTATAGACTTATTTTTTTTGTTTTAATTTGTTCATAACACTGTTTTGGTCAGTAGATTAATTAAGTTTAAAGGACAATTCATTTTTTATTTTGGTCAAAACTCCATAAATATTTTTATGTGAAATTTTTTTTTACATGAAATTTCACATTACTACTAACTAGTTCAATTTTTTTTACAAAAGATACGTGAATTCCACATAACTTATATAACATATGGACTTTTCACTATTAAAATAAATATGAGTTGAACCTAAAATTTAAAAAAGTTTATTTTAGAGGACTTTTAACTATTGGAATATGCATGTGAGCCAATCATCGTAGGACCGACCCTGGCAACATCAAGATGCATATATATATATAATTATATATATACGGCTATACTCTAGAGTGAACAGGGTAGAGTGAACATACCCAATGAACAATTTTTTTTTGCCTGAAAAAATCTATAGGTCAGTGGGGCGCGCATGGGATAGCGGGTCAGTGAGGCAGCCCGCGGGTTTTTTCCGACCAAAAAAAAATTGTTCACTGAGTATGCTCACTCTAGAGCTTGACCGTATATGTATATATATATATATATATTTTGGTTTGTGTGTGTATTCACATCCCTAATGAAAAATTAGGATTACAAATACCTCAAAAAAAATACTTTCACAAATATGATGGTGATACCATATCATTTGTAGTCACACACTACTACACACGGTTAGTGAACATATATGCACATTTTGAAAATTAATTGATTTGTACCGCATCACGAGAAAAATAAGCGTTGTAACGAATAATTTTTTCACATTTTCTCACCAACACGTGTAAAGATATTTCACATCCACACATTTCTTAAATCAACCAATGAAGCAAAATGTAGTTGAAAAAAAAGACACTGCAAACAAAGCCACCAAACATGGGAACTCCAAATCCAGATGTGCCATCCATTGGTGCCAACAATGGCTTGAACTCACTACCCTGCAATATATTTAGTAGTAAACATAATTATAAACTTCCAAATTTCGCCGCCTGAAATATAGAAATGTAGAAATTAAGACTCATTTTGAGATTACCTCCATGATTAATGATTAAACAAAACAAAGTATATATCTGGTTGAGGGTGAAGGGAATTACTTTAGAAGCTGAAGAGCATAATTGAGGCTGTCGTACAATGTATATTTGATCTCCATGGCTGTTTTCCTTATACATATCTTGGTTCCTGTGCCAAGTCCATAATGCATATGTAGAATTCACCACCTGTGTCCACAAAATATAATAATTAGAAACAAGGGAAAACCAGGAACTCCTACAGTAACTAATGAAGCAAATGAGGTTAAACTCGTTTAATTAACATAGTAACATGGCGTGTTTGGAAATGCATAAAATAGGACTAGCTTCAGTCTCACTCCTATTTTACCTAGTTTTTATTACCAATAGCGTATTAGTTTTGATAAAGAACTAGGTTGAGCATGAAGCCATCCGCAAGAAAAAGGTCTATGTCAAACACTTGAATTTGTCGGAAAAAAAAAATCACTTGTCAACCACATAATCGATTCATAACCTTCTCAAACAGTCCATGCACAACTAAAATTATCAAAATGGTGCCAAAAAATATATACATCAATAGGAAATGATTAAAAAGCTACATTTTCCCTATCTGTTTCCTAAATTTTGATTTGCGATTGATTTAACAGTTAGACCAGGACAACCTAATTGAGTAATTTCATTGCGTGTTATTTTAATTGGCCCAACTGCCTAAGATACAATATCATGTGACATGTGACAGATAACCTCTCAAATTGCCCCATCGGTAGTTAGGAATCAAATTTAGAAATCCCTGTCCCAAATCAAGTGAATCTTTTGAGAGTTGCAACTATTTAAGGAATGCTACCTCATTCCGGTGAAATTTAAACTTTACATTATCACCTTTAGTTTGAATTTAAATATTCAATGTCACATTAAATGAAAAGATGAGCCCTTATATAAGAGCGACACCAATATTGCAATATTTGACTAGCTTGTGTCAGACTTTTGGTTAGTACGTAAAGGCGTATAAAAACCACTCCAGTGGAGATGTTAAAATCCTACGTGGCCAAGTCAGCCTTTAAAGCCTTTGCTAACTGTAACCATTTTTCTAGCCAACTCCAAGGTGACCGTATCAATGTTTCTTTTTCTCCAATATTATCATTTCATTTTAGCAAATATGTTACCGTCATTGGAGAACTCGAAAAGACAAAGCACTATTAGCATGTGATTTCTACATTTTCCTTGTCCACGTGGACTGCTAGCCATGACTAACTGCATAGCATCATTGAAGATGCTTTAATAAAGGATAAAGCTGGAAAGTATCTAGACACGATAGTCTGACTTTTTAGTGTACTTTTCAAATAAGATCTTACATTGGGACGTTTAAAACAAAACAAAGAACTCTTACTATTGGACAGAGTGAGTACACAAATTTGAAAATCGTAGCATAACTCGAACGACTTTTTAAGTTAAGTTGAATATCGTAGAATGCTCAGCTCATTGCAAAACAAATCAAGTCTTAAAAAAAGAAGAAGACATTTTTACCTCAAGAATTCCATGTCCAAAGCTGCTTTCTCTGTAGGCACTCCACTCTGGCTGCCTGTCCCAGCAAAATTTGCCTTTAGCAAGACCAGATGAGAAATTGAAATGGCATAGTCCTCCAAATTCTGGGACATTGTCACCTTGAGAAGGGCATTTACCAAGGTCATCAGCATGATCAACATCAACTTTCTCAATATTACCACCATCTCCTACTGTTATGTACACTGGCCCACATGGATCCAATGTGTAGTTGTACACTCTGTTCATTCTCTCATAAGCATGCACCTGAAAAAAAACACAGACACCTAGTGTTTCAACTTTGATACCATAACAAGATTAAGGCAACTACAAAAACTTGAGCAAAAAATTACCCAATAAGTCCTTTGGAGCCTCTCTAATGCACCTTTTAATCTTCATGCTATAATATATATGATAGCATAAATTCTACAAAAAACCACCTCTCCAGTGCACCTTCTATCCCTCCTTTAAAAATAGCAATACAAATTATTGTTATTTTTTTAGAGGAGCCTATTGGTGAAGTTTTTTTGCATTCATGCTATATTTTGATTTTTGCACTCATTCCAATAGATTAGCGTACAAAAACACACTACTTAGTGTACAACTTATAAGAATAGGCATATATTGTGCCAAAAAATGGCCATTTTTAGAATGTACCATTGGAGCAGAGATGTCAAAATATAACACTTTAGCACATAGAAATATAGGTTTCGTATGAGAAAAAAATAGCATTTTTCATTGGAGATGCTCTTTTTTTCATTTTGGGAAGGCCTAATTAAGCGTCTTTTTGGAAAATCAGCATATTTTAACTAAACGTTTTTCAAGTTTACTCTTTATTTTAAAAAACTACTCTTATCTCACTTTTCATTTGAGGTGAAAAAAGAAAGGTACTAATGGAAAGTTAGAAACTTTATCATAATTAAATAACCTTCCTTTTTTTTTTTTTTTTTTAAATCCTTCCTCATACAGTGTGTTTTGGGACAGAGGGAGTACAGGTTAAGTGATCTCAAAAAAAAAGACTTCACTAAAATGAGTTACAAATTCATACCCTCGAAGGCTTTGTATGGTAGGGGATGAAAATGTGAAGAGAAGGAGGGATAAGGCGTCTCGAAGGGAATATGTGCATCCTTCATCGTGTTTGGTTGAATAAGAGAGAGAGAGAGAGAGAGAGAGAGAGAGAGAGAGAGAGAGAGAGAGAGAGAGAGAGAGAGAGAGAGAGAATTCTGAGAGCGTTATATGATATTTTGTCGTAGTTGCTTAAACGAGGAAGTGAATATATAATGTCTTATTTAATTTCCACACATGTAATAATACTTTCTCACAACGAGAAATTAAGCGAATATATAATGTCTTAATTTCTCCCTGTCATTCTTCTCATTTTCCCTTGTACCAAACATGTTATAAGAACCAAATCCCAAATATGTGAGAACTTGTATAAATAAAATTGAATATATATTAATTCAACTTACATGACCAGAAAAGACAATGTCAACACCATATTGATACAGAAGTTGTTCCATTTCTAGCCTCATGCACTCAAATTCCTGATAATGTGAAGAATAGCTATTATACCAAGGAGGATGCCAAGCAGCCACCAACCACGGAGTGACACTCCTATCTATTTTGCTTAGGTCTTCCTTAAGCCAAGCATACTGAGCACCTAGACATAAGTTTGATTAACACAAAGTTACATTTATGAGCTACAAAACATGCTAATACGTACACATAGCCAAGACGTTATGCATTGACACCGTCACACCAGATCATCACGTTGAGGTGGTCATGTGTCTTCTACAAATAAGGGGCACATGACTTGTAGTAGGGACATGATATGTTTAAAGTCATCAACTTTTTATCATATTCCCTTAAAAATAGGTTTGGGGGGATCAAACCACGTCAACATGATGATTGATGACGCAATGTGATGGTCTCACTAAGTAATTTCTAGATCCACATATACACACCAAATTAAAAAACACATATATACGATCTATTAATCAAGTACAGAGATTGAGAAGTGACCAGTAGTGTTGTAGTCCACATAGGCACCCAACATTATGAAATGTACACCTCCAGCATTGAAAGAGTAGTAGAAGTTAGTGTTAGAGGCAGACTCTTCTGAGGGAACTGCAAATCTAGTGAGATATGACTTGAAAGTGATTCCATCAACTTGAGGTTCAATCTCATGGTTTCCTTCTATGACCATCATTGGAACTCTTGAGGTTAGGGGCTCCATGAACCTATACTTCCAATTTATCTCATGTCAACCATTAAATAAATAAAGGGTACGCAAACATCAGCGACCTTCTTTAACATTAAAAATTTGTATTAGTGACCTCCTCTCCGTCAATGTCCAATAACGGAAGTGGATGGAATTTTGTGATATCATCAATTTTTCAAGATGATATTTTGTTCGAAAATGCCAAAATTTCCTGATAGCACTTTTTAAAATTAAAATACCAAAATTTCCATTAATAACATTATGAGTTTATATATATATATATATACCATTTTGTGCTAACTTAACTCCATCATGTCCATTAGTCTCTTCCAATCTATCCACTCTTTTAACCAAACTTAACCGAACCGTTAGTCTTTTCCAATCTATCCACTTTTAAACCAAACTTAATCGAAGACTAAATAGTAGTTTCTGGGGGGGGGGGGGGGGGGGAGGAAAGTATGGTAGTCTAATCTGTTTAGTTAACGCCATCTATGAAACATTTACAAATTTACAAGGAAGGGAGGTCACTAATATTTTTCAAACTACAAGTTTGATCATTGAAATAATGACAAATCCTATCGAAATTGTAAAATAATCCAAAAAATAACATGACAACATATGCGGGGCAGGCCTCAATTTGAAGAAAGTAAAATGAATTGCACTTTCAAACATGATCATATAACTTGTGTGAAAGTTCAGTGGACAAAATTTAACAAAAGACATATATGGTGTTAGAATTTTAATTTACCTTCCCCACCCATCCCAGCGCGGTTGATAAGTCTCTCTAATGGGTGCATCAGGAAATGCACAAGAAAAGCAAGGGGCTCCTTTCCCACCAGTTGTAATGTACTGGTTTGCATAGGACAAGTCTCCAACCATTAAAACCATAGAAGGGTCATTCTCAATTAGATGATCAATTGTTGTTGTTGAATTGCTTGTGAGACCTAAATCTCCAACAACTGCTATTCTATGAGGATACATGTTTGGCCCAGGCAATGGCAAGGTCTCAAAATCATGCTCTTTACTCATTGCTTGAGAAGAACTATCTCCACAAATGTAATAATATTTTGTTCCAGGCTCAAGACCTATACATGAAAGAAAAAAAAAAGTTTTAGAAGGTAAATATCGGTGGCCTAGCAATAATCCTTGGTTATTCCCATTGTGGGATTCGAACTCAAAATCTAGTTGCTACCAAATCCTGGGAGTAAGCCAAGTGCCATTACACCACCGTCCTTGGTAGTTAGCGACCTTTGATTTTGAGAAAATATCACTGACCTCACTTGAGTTAACTAAATTTTCACAAAGTAATGCTTGAAAAATTGGCATTTTATGTTGACATCAGCGATCAATTTTAAAATGTTAAATTTTGCAGTTCAAAGAATTAGTTGAAAAGACATACATGCCCACAAAACTTACGGGCATAGTTGGCAAATTTAACATATATGTGTATTTTAAGAGATATATTCAAAGTTTTCTTTCTTTTCTAATTGGGATATAGTATATAGTCCGTTCAGGTGAAGGGGCAAATTATGCACAAATATAAATCTCAAAGAAAGGTGAATGAATTTTTTTTGTCGAACTTACTAGCTAATAGATCAAAACTACTAGTGACATTGATAACTAAAGAGAATTTGTTAATTCTAACCATCAATCCTCACATGGTGAATGATCCCAGAAGTGTAATTCAAAAGACCCTCAAAAGGGTACAATTGACTATAAACATTTGAAACCCCTCTTCTCTTCATTGAATACTTTCCACTTTCTTTACCATACCACACCTCACTACCCACCAAAGCCGGATCCAGTGGAGTCACATTCACACCAATCTGAGCATCCCCTAATTAAAAATTCAAAACAAACCAAACCCAATTCAACTTTAGAACCCACCCAAACAATAATATCTCACAAACAAATAGAATAAGAGTTGAAAATACATCTAAACAAGTGTGTGTGTATATATATATACCAGTAACCCAAGAAACCCACATGGAAGTTGGAGTAGATAGTGCAAGAGCTATCTGATCTGGGAACTTTGAGGTCACATTTCTTTTGAGCCTTGGATGGTTCATAGGCAAGTCATCACTTCCTCGCCGCAGAGATGGGTCGAAACGGCGAGTGACCGGCTTAAATGGGCCTTCTAATGTAGTGGGTATATTGTGGTGGTGGTGGTGTCCGATCACCAACATGTCTGTGATGATCAAAACAATTATTGAAGCTATACAGAAGAATATTTTACAGTCCTCCATATATGAAATTTCTCTGTATTTCTATGGTCCTTATTATTTACAACTTTATAGTAGTATTGATATCAAAATTGAATTAACCACACCTAACTTAATTTATAGTAGCTACTTTTTAGTGCATAGTTGATATGTGAAAGCAAGGTTTTTTTTTTTTTTTTTTTTTTTTTTTTTTTTTTTTTGCTTTTGCTTTTGGTTTTGCTCTGTGGAATATGATATCATAGCAATTTGCAACTTGGGATACATATCCATGGAATATGCTGTTTGTTACAAACCTTTGGATTCCAAGTTTTGTTGCATTGCATGCGGAAGATTTTGCATATCAGAATGCGTTCGGCTCAGATCTAGAATCTTGTTAGGGTCTAGGCTTTTTTTGTATTGATGTAAAATATTTTTTGGAAATCAAAGTTTCAAAAAATATTTTACATCAAAATAAATAGAGCAGTAATGTTAATTATATTTGACCTTACATATTAGCCTGTTAGTGATTCGTAGAAAGTGAAATCAAGCTGCTCTATATTGTATTATCCTTGTCTGCATGTGGGGACTAGGTTTTCATCTTGAAGGTCATGAATGTTAAGAAAAGAATATTTGGTAGTAAAAGAACCAGTTTTAAATAGTTTGGTATTTGTGTAACTGTTTCTGATTACATAAGAGCAAACACCGTACGTAAAACTATCATAGGAATTGGTTCTATATCAAACTTACATAATATTAATTTTCATAAAAACTAGATAAAAATAAGACTTGATTTGAACAACCTAAAAGAGAGAGAGAGAGAGAGGAGAGAAATTTTTTTAAAAAAAAGGAAAAGTTAACTATACAATATGTATGACATGCTTTTGAGAATAAAAAATTATAGGGATACACACCAAACGACACACCAGCTTTAAATGCATGCATCCTGTGATGTGTAAGTGATGCATAGAAAGTGTGAAAAATTCAAACAGCACAAAGTACATGCATTTAAAGCACATTGTGTCGTTTGGTGTGTATCCCTATATTGTTGTTTGAGTATACTCCACTGGTATAAATGTTTTTTAAAACTCCAAAATTGTCTAATTGTTATGAATGTGGATGTCTATAAATCCACTAGAGAATGTGGATGTTGTGGATGTCTATGAATCCACTAGAGATATTGCTTCACACAATGGACACTAACCACAAGTGGACTTTTACTATACAAAATCATGGCTATATATATCCATGGTTGTTAGTAGAAAGAATGCGGAAGAGAAAAAGAAAGAAAAGAAAAGAAGAAAGAAAGAAAGAGAGAAAAGAGAGTTATAAATATCACTTGTGTATTTGAGAAATTAGTGCTTGGGTTGTAAAGGTTCAATCAATAATCAAAGGTAATCCCCCTCCGCAGTGGACGTAGGCAAATTGCCGAACCACCTGAAAATATTGGTGTCATTAATTGCTTATTTGCATGCATGTTTTATTATTAGTTTTATAACACGTTATCAGCACGAGCCTATACCAACTGAGTTGATCATATCAAAGGGTAAGGATATTAATTTTGATATTGATAATATATGTACACTATATTTACTTTACATTTCTACGTACATATGTATGAACACTTGAAGAGGTTATAATCCTCCCAAAGAGGATTTTATTGTAAACTTCTGAAGAAGTTATTATGGATAGTCCTCTAAAAGAAGTCATAAGAAAAAATAAATAAATAAATGGACTCCTTGAAAAGTCAGTCTCCTGGGGAGATAATAAATGGACTCCTTGAAAAGTCAGTCTCCTGGGGAGATAATAAATGGACTCCTTGAAAAGTCAGTCTCCTGGGGAGATAAGGAGATAATAAATGGACTCCTTGAAAAGTCAGTCTCCTGGGGAGATAATAAATGGACTCCTTGAAAAGTTAGTCTCCTGGGGAGACAATAAAATGACTTCTTAAAGAAGAAGTAAGAAAATTTATCACAGATAAATTAGAGACAACTCCTAAAGGAGTTAATGAAAAAAAAAAAGAGAAAAACAATCACGGGCAGCCAGATTCGAACCGGAGACCGTAGGAATTAAAGATTTTAAGGTCCTTAGTTCCCACCTCTCGGCTATTGCGTGATTGTCTAACCATTATTGAATGAAAATATATATATATATATATACATATATGCATGTGCATATTATACCCAGCTTCTATAAGCTTCATACTTATAAATATAGACAGGTACGAACTCCTCAAAGGTAAAATATATAACAGATTTGGATATCCATATATAATAAATTTCACTCTCCTTATCTCTAACAATAATGCTTAAATATTTTTTTATTTATCTAATCCTAAATGATAATTTATCTTTCTTATATCCTCAGAATTCTGAAATATGGCAAACCTCCAAGCTCTTAAATTTGTTGCCCTTGATATTTCTGGCAATAATTATTTATTTTGGGCCAAAGACATGAAGACTTATCTAATTTCTGAAAATCTTGGAAAAACAATCGATGAGAAAAATGATGCATCCCCACGGGAACAGGCTCAAGCCATGGTCATCATTCGACACCATTTACATGAAGAGCTGAAATATGAGTATCTTATAGTAGATGACCCTTCAGTGCTCTGGAAAAATTTGAGAGAAAGGTATGACCACCAAAAGGATGTAATTCTCCCAAAAGCAAGATATGACTGGATAAACCTGAGGATTCAGGATTTCAAAACAGTTTCTGAATACAACTCCGCACTATTTAAAATTACTTCTGTCCTTGAATTGTGTGGAGAAAAGATTACTGATGAAGAAAAATTAGAAAAAACTTATTCTACATTCCACGCCTCGAATATGCTTCTGCAGCAGCAATATCGAGAGCGCAGATTTAAAAAGTATTCAGAACTGATATCTTGTCTCCTTGTGGCTGAACAAAACAATGATTTGCTGATGAAAAATCATCAGTTACGTCCAACCGGTTCCAATCCATTGCCTGAAGTCAATGGAACTACATTCCCTGAAGTGAATGTAAATGTACCTCATAGGCAGAGAGGTGGACGTGGAGGTAGATATAGAAACAGCCAAGGACGAGGTCATGGAAGAAATTACAAATGGAACCGTGGTGGTCATAACCATAAAAATGCAACACCGTACCACCAAAAGTGGAACAGGAATAAAAGGGGAAAAGGTATTCAAAGACCTCCCAAGAGAGATGATGAACTCTGTTACCGGTGTGGCAAGACAGGGCACTGGGCTCGTCGCTGTGATACGCCAAAACATTTGGTTGATCTCTACCAAGCCACCATAAAGGGAAAGGGTAAAGAGGTAGAGACCCATTTTGCTGACTATGATGGTCCAGTGGATATAACCCATTTGGATATGGCAGATTTCTTCACAGATTCTGATGGAAAAATTGATCACTTGATTGGTGATGGAAGTGTCCAAAAATGAATAATGTTGTGTGTTTCTACTATAATTTTATGTTGTATTTTGTATGCTAGTATTATGTTGTATTGTGGAATATGATCTTCTTGTGATGAATAAAATAATCTCTTAATACTTATGAACCTTATTATTTGATAGATTTCAAAGATGAACAGTGAAGATATATGCCTAGTGGATAGTGCAACTACACACACAATTCTTCGTGACAAGAAATATTTCTTGAACTTAAAACTAGCTGAAGCAAATGTGAACACAATATCAGGCACAACAAATATTATTGAAGGATCTGGAAGGGCTAGCATTAGTTTGTCAAAGGGAACAATAATTCATTCCAATAATGCTTTGTACTCTAGCAAATCCAAAAGAAATTTGCTTAGTGTCAGAGATATCCACTTAAATGGATATCACATTGAGACCATTACTGAGAATAGTGTAGAATATCTTTGTATTACCTCTCTTGTTTCAAATAAGAAACAGGTCTTGGAGAAACTCCCTGCTCAAGCTTCTGGGTTATATCAAACGACGATTAGAGCAATTGAATCAAATGCTGTGGTAGACCAGAAAAAATCAGATCCAAAAACTTTTGGACTTTGGCATGACCGACTTGGTCACCCTGGAACAATAATGATGCGAAGAATCATTGAAGGCTCACATGGACATCCTTTAAAAAATCAGAAGATTCTTCTGCCAAGTGACAATCCATGTACTGCTTGTTCACAAGGTAAATTAATTATCAGACCATCTCCTTCAAAGATCACTGTGAAATCCCCTACATTTCTAGAACGTGTTCAAGGAGATATATGTGGACCAATTCACCCACCCTCTGGGCCATTTTATTACTTCATGGTTCTTATTGATGCATCTACTAGATGGTCACACGTGTGTCTACTCTCATCACGCAACACTGCATTTGCGAGACTTCTGGCTCAGATAATTCGATTACGAGCACAATTTTCTGATTTTCCTATCAAAACTATACGTCTTGATAATGCTGGGGAATTCACATCCAAGGCATTTGATGACTATTGCATGTCAATAGGAATTCATGTTGAACATCCTGTTGCTCACGTGCATACACAGAATGGTTTAGCTGAGTCGTTTATCAAACGTCTCAAGTTGGTTGCTAGACCCTTACTTTTGAGAACAAAGCTTCCTGCATCTGCTTGGGGTCATGCCATATTACATGCTGCATCATTAATTCGGATTAGACCAACTTCTTATCATGAATACTCCCCTTTACAACTTGTATTTGGACAACCACCTAATGTTTCCCATCTACGAGTTTTTGGTTGTGCTGTGCAAGTTCCTATTGCACCCCCACAACGCACAAAAATGGGTCCTCAGAGACGCCTTGGAGTTTACGTTGGTTTTGATTCACCATCTATAATAAGATATCTTGAACCCCTAACTGGTGATCTTTTTACTGCACGGTTTGCAGACTGTCATTTTGATGAGACCGTATTCCCACCATTAGGGGGAGAAAAGCTGAAACCTGAAGCTCAGCATGAAATTTCTTGGAATACATTGGCAATGTCTCATCTTGATCCTCGCACCAATCAATGTGAACTTGAAGTTCAAAGGATCATTCATTTGCAAAAGGTTGCAAATCAATTGCCTGATGCATTCACTGATGCAAAGAAAGTGATAAAATCACATATACCGTGTGACGCCCCGCAAAAATAAGCGTATTTCCATTGAAAAATTAAATAAATCACACTTGATTCTTTAAAATAAAAATACAAAATTTCTTTAAAACTCCCAGCAGGTCCATATTCTCCACGGATCTCCTATATCATCCTTAACCTTATCTCCCTTCTAGGCTTCGGTTACCGGCACTGCCTGCATCTAAAAACCATACCGGGAAGTATACAATATGACAAGAATAATAAAGGCTCAAAAGGATAATGACAATCAAATACATAGAACGACATCAAATCAATTGACCAGTCTCACAACCCAACTGCTCACACTACCCAAACGCTCATACCAATAGCATCATACCAGGTTCCTCTTGATCACATAGCAAGAGACACCTCACCTCACCTCACCCGTCTCCAGTACGTCGGTCCCTGAGGCTTGTTGGACTGTTGGTAGGTGCTCCTTGCTCATGACCCTTTAGTCCCATAGCACTTAGCAATAAACACATACTCATTGATTCCAAATGAAAACACAACATAACTGCAAAAAGAGTACAAGTAGAGATAACAAAGAAATACTCCGGAGAATTTAGAAAGCATATTGTACACAACCCGGTACCTATAAATGATGTTGAGCAACTCCCAAACACTTCTCTTCTTCTTCTTCTTCTTCTAACTCGAGATGTATGTATATCTATAATTGTGTATATATATATAAATCTCTCTCTATGTGACTCTTTCAAGCTCTCTATGCTAGAAGTGTAGAATGTGTGTGTTTGAGAGAGTACTTGAGTGTATAAATAGCCAAGCTTCCACTTGGAGACAATTGCCTAACAATCCACTTATTAACCACTAACTTCTAATTAATGGGTAGTTTATAAGGAATATGCAAGATGATGTAAACATACACTAATGCACCTATAACTCCACTAATATTAGTGTATAAATAACCAAACATAATGGCCTAACAATCCACTAACTTCTAATTAATTGGTAGTTTATAAGGAATATGCAAGATGATGTAAACATACACTAATGCACCTATAACTCCACTTAGAGACATTGGCCTAACAATCCACTAACTTCTAATTAGTTGGTAGTTTATAAGGAATATGCAAGATGATGTAAACATACACTAATGCACCTATAACTCCACTTAGAGACATTGGCCTAACAATCCACTAACTTCTAATTAATTGGTAGCATTCTAAAAACTGCTACTGAAATCCTCGTTTTCTGCCCAAACGGTGCAGAATCTGAGAAAATTGCATTAGACGAAAAGTGTGCAAAATCGAGTTTTGCTTGAGACAACGCGGGCAGAACCTTAAATTTCCTTCGTTTTCCTAACAAAAATCTGAAAACAAAATTCTGCTACTGTTAAAATTAAAAGAGAAAATATTAGATTTAATTTTAAATATGACTCGAAAAATCTTAACTTCCAACACGAATACCAAATAATTTAATCTCACGCAACTTTTCCCAAAAAAATATATTTTTAGTTCATGACTTATAAAATTGAAAAAATGACCAAAATACCCCTGTGACCAATTTTCGCTAAAATCGCACACGAAGTCTAAATCGTCAATTTAAACATGAAAACACGGGTTACTACATACCGGCTGTAAACACTCCAGCAAGAATTGAAGTCCCAAGAGGACAATCTGGTAGTGCAGCGGTAGATGAGTCTACGGCACGATTGAAACGTGGTAGACCTAGTGGTGCAAAGGATAAGGTTCCTCGGAAGAGGAAAATAAAAGGACATATTAACAAAGTGGAAACTCATACAGAGATCTCAAAGAGCGCTATAGAAATACTTGATAAATCCAACGTTGGTCAACAGGGTTCCCCTGGAGAGGAACAAGTAGCCCATGAAGAGGCACAAGTATTTGAGAATAAAGAGATCTCGATAAACTATATGTCCACTGGAAATATGTGGGATCGTAATGGCATGGTCATTGATCACATATTTGCCTTTACGGTAGCACTAGACATCACCCAAAGTGATGAGGATCCTGAACCACAAAATGTGGAAGAATGTCGACATAGAATTGATTGGCCAAAGTGGGAAGAGGCCATACAAACTGAGTTAAACTCATTAGAAAAACGGGAAGTGTTTGGGCCTGTAGTCCCTACACCTGAAGATGTAAGTCCCGTTGGGTACAAATGGGTATTTGTACGGAAACGTAATGAGCAAAATGAGATTGTGCGATACAAGGCTCGACTTGTAGCACAAGGTTTCTCACAGAGACCTGGCATCGATTACGATGAAACATATTCCCCGGTAATGGATGCAATTACGTTTCGATTTTTGATAAGCCTATCAATGTCTGAAGGACTTGATATGCGCTTAATGGATGTGGTTACAGCATATTTATATGGATCACTAGATAGTGACATACATATGAAGATCCCTAAAGGATTCAACATGCCCGAAGCATGTAAGTCAAAACCACGAGATATGTACTCTATTAAATTGCAAAGATCTCTATATGGATTAAAGCAATCCGGACGCATGTGGTACAATCGCTTGAGCGAATATCTATTGAAAGAAGGATATATAAATAATGCTATATGTCCATGCGTTTTCATTAAGAGATCAGGCTCCGATTTTGCAATCATTGCAGTATATGTTGATGATCTTAATCTTGTTGGCACTCCCAAAGAGCTCACAAAAACTGCTGATTATTTGAAAAGGGAATTTGAGATGAAAGATCTCGGAAAGACAAAATTTTGTCTTGGGTTGCAACTCGAGCATTTCCCTGAAGGAATTCTCTTACATCAATCCTCATATACGGAGAAAGTTTTGAAACGTTTCTACATGGATAAGGCTCATCCATTGAGTACTCCAATGGTAGTCCGATCCCTTGATGTAAAGAAGGATCCCTATCGTCCTTGTGATGAAGATGAGGAACTTCTCGGTCCTGAAGTACCATATCTGAGCGCTATTGGTGCTCTTATGTATTTGGCAAATTGTACACGACCAGATATCGCTTTTTCTGTCAATCTGCTTGCAAGATTTAGCTCAGCACCAACTCGAAGACATTGGAATGGTATTAAGCACATATTTCGCTATCTCTGTGGTACAATTGATCTTGGGTTATTTTATCCTAAAGGATCCAAGTCACCATTAGTTGGATATGCCGATGCTGGTTATCTCTCTGATCCACACAAAGCTCGATCTCAAACAGGTTATGTATTTACTTGTGGCGATACTGCTATATCATGGCGATCTGTAAAACAGACATTAACAGCCACTTCTTCAAATCATTCTGAAATTCTTGCACTACATGAAACCAGTCGTGAATGCATTTGGTTGAGATCAATGATCCAACATATTCAGGAATCTTGTGCCTTATCTTCGATCAAAGATAAACCGACAACGTTATATGAAGATAATGCTGCATGCATTGCACAAATCAGAGGGGGATTCATCAAAGGAGACAGAACCAAGCACATCTCACCAAAATTCTTCTATACACATGAGCTCCAAAAGAAAGGTGAAATCAATGTTCAACAAATACGTTCTATTGATAATCTCGCAGATTTATTCACAAAAGCACTACCAACTGCAACATTCAAGAAGCTAGTACACAATATTGGAATGCGCAAACTTAAAGAAGTTTCATGTAGCAATTACTCATGTGATAATGACGGGGAAAATGCGGCTGCTTCATATTATCAATAGATAGACATCCAAGGGGGAGTGTTATGAATGTGGATGTCTATAAATCCACTAGAGAATGTGGATGTTGTGGATGTCTATGAATCCACTAGAGATATTGCTTCACACAATGGACACTAACCACAAGTGGACTTTTACTATACAAAATCATGGCTATATATATCCATGGTTGTTAGTAGAAAGAATGCGGAAGAGAAAAAGAAAGAAAAGAAAAGAAGAAAGAAAGAAAGAGAGAAAAGAGAGTTATAAATATCACTTGTGTATTTGAGAAATTAGTGCTTGGGTTGTAAAGGTTCAATCAATAATCAAAGGTAATCCCCCTCCGCAGTGGACGTAGGCAAATTGCCGAACCACCTGAAAATATTGGTGTCATTAATTGCTTATTTGCATGCATGTTTTATTATTAGTTTTATAACACTAATTTGTTTCTAAAAACATAGCTTTACAAACTCTCTGCCCTCTTTAGGCCTTGTTAGGAGCTGTGGTGACAATAGATTAGCCAATCCACATAGGCCCGCTGGATTGATTTTCAGGCCGAGATTGGAAAATCAAAGTATGGCAAGAGAATTTGATAAAGTATGGCGGCTATGGCCCCACTATTCTGTATCTTTGCAAATACTTAACCTAGGCCCAAAAAGGATTAGAGGAATTGAAAGCTAAACCCAAGGTTAAGGTGGGCTTGATCAGTACTATGTTTTATAGTACTTAGCCCAGCCCAGCCAATTCAAGGGCCTCCCCAACAAATAAAAAAGTTCTTGCAATTTAAGAAAATGCTAATCATACACACCCAAATAACAAGAATATTGATTCTATTATCCTAAAAGGCTTCGTTGATTTTTTTTTTTCACTTAATTTTTACTCTCTCTTTTTTTTTTTTTTTTTTTTTTTTTGTGTGTTGGTCTTGCATTTTATTTTCATTGCAAAAATTGAACCGGAAGAAAGAAAATTAGCAAAAATATGGTGATAATGAGAAGAATTCACACAGTTTATAGCAATCTAGAGATCGACATTCTCAACCAATTAGGCCACACTGCTAATATGAAAAATATGAACCGATAATAGAAATGTATTTAAAACACTTATGGTGTAAAAAAAAAGTTGCATTATAAAGAAATTTGAAATACATAGTAGTAGTTTTGTGAATGTGATAAATATGAAAGGTAAAGAAAAAAAAGTAGAAAATCCATTTTAACCACCATTTGAAAATCGTTATTTTGTTTCATGTGACAAATCACATGGAATTATTTGTGATTAATTTGTAGGGTAA
This sequence comes from Hydrangea macrophylla, assembly GCA_033977485.1. Classification (NCBI taxonomy): domain Eukaryota; kingdom Viridiplantae; phylum Streptophyta; class Magnoliopsida; order Cornales; family Hydrangeaceae; genus Hydrangea; species Hydrangea macrophylla. The sequence continues at coordinate 156,669,755 of CM066991.1, forward strand.
AAGGACCCACGGTATAGGATACCCCACGCGTTAACCCACACAACTTTTATATGCATTTATCTACGTGGCGTCTCCTAATTGGATAACAACGGATATAAGTCCATCATGTAAACATTTCATGTCAGCAATACAATCAGAAGGCCACGTGGAATTGTGGTGTTCATTTATTCTTAACAGTACATATGTGGGGTCACGTGGATGAACTCGTCTCTTTGTATGCCTGATCTGACCCTCCAGTGTGAATATACTGACAATACACACATTAACACATGACCTTCAACCATATATCGGTGGGTCTCAGGGACAGGTCCCATTCAAAAGGCCAATCTTACTAGTGCAAAAAGTGGTGGTGTAGAATTGTCCCATACTATCTCAAATTACCTTAAAATTATTCATTTTTTTTTAGCTAAAAAGAGAAAGGGAGAAGGGGCAATCAGCGTAACAATTCTCTCTGGACGTGATCATAGGAGTCCTTCCCCGATATAGAATGTCCGATTTAAGCCAAAACTACTGCATGTGTAGGCGAGCCTGTCACCACACCCCCACCGAAGCGACCAGTGAGCCAGAAGCCTATCCACAGACCACAGAAATCAGGCTTTACTCACGCAAGCGCTTTCAACTTACGTCCGGATTCGAACTCCTGACCTTGGGGTAAGGAATATTGGCCCCGTCCAACTGGGCTACCACCTCGGTGGTACCTTAAAATTATTCATATGAGAGACATAGGTATCTTTGCTAAAATTGAAAATCTAAGTATGAATATTTCATCAGCGAATATTTAACTAATTAAATTTGTAATTTTGAAAACAATGTTTTAAATACAACGTTCTATGATTTTTCAGAAAAACTTTTTTACTTAAAATTTTCAATGGTGTATTGACCACTTTTTCAATGAAGTGGTGCATATCAAATGCGCTTAAAACACCATGGGACCACGAGTTTGAATCTCCGCCAAGCGTAAAAACCCTTTGGGTCCACCAGTCTCACGTATACCCATTTCATGTGGAGAGTCGACTTTACATGGAATCCACATTAGTCGAACGAGGAGCATATAATATTGTGAAGTGATCCACTGGAATAACTGCATATCAAAAAATCAAAACAAAATTTGCGTATCTGAAAACAATATGAAACGTAACTCAAAAGATGCAGTCAAAATTTTTCTTGTATTGTTCTTCCGACTTCAACCCCAACCTCCTAACTCTTTTTCCGCACTGCCAAACACAGCTTAAGTTTTCACTTGATAGATCATCACTTATCTTCAAACATAATCTTACATGAGATATATAATTAAACATCTATGTATGTAACTTTCAACACTTGTAGAGTTGAAGAGTCAAATTAATAACTCCCAAAGAATAATTATAAGAAAAAAAAAGTCAAATGGTATCAAGTATTGCATTTGTCACCAACAAAAGTAGTAAACTTGATTATCTTTGCAACAGAATAGGCTGGCAAATTGATACATCACACTAATTTGAAATAAGAAGTTGAGGTTAAACAAAGCTTAATTAAACAAAAAAACAATGATGGGTTGTCACCAAGAGTTTAAGACAAACATTACTTAGTGGTCAACTTTATTGTGATTTTGACAATTTGTTATACTGATGGTGCAAAAAGCTTAATAAAAGTACATACATCTTTTGAGTTTTGAGTTACAGCTGCAAAGAGAAAAACAAAAGGGGTTTTACATGTCAAGGAGGCTTTATGTAATCATATTTTCGCATACTATTTGACCAATTTGCATCGCATGTCACGGCTTCGACGTTTATGCAATTCTAGAAGTGACGTTGGGTCCAAACGCGTTTTGGAGATCCAAAACTCCATACTGTATATTAACATGTTTTGGAGAAAGCTATATGAGGATTTAAAAGTTTGGGGGGTGAGTGGGTGAAAGTTATACGAGGATTTATACATATTTGATAATAAAATATGGTGTCAAATTGGGTTTATTTAAGAACAATGTTATCTATTAAGTTAACATTTATACATTTTGTTGTCTATTTATTAATAACGTATAGTATCAAATTGAGTCTGAGACACTAAACTGGGGTGGACTAAATTACATTTGGGCTAAAATAATACATGTACTAAAAAAATCTCAAATTTTGGGGTGACTAGACTGCATTTGAGTTAAAATATCACAAGTACTAAAAAAAGTCTCAAATTTTGGAGTAGACTGGACTACATTTGGGTTAAAATATTACTTATACTTTAAAACAAAATTCAAATTTGAGAGGGGAACTAAATTAAATTAGACTAGAGTATCACATGTACTAAAAAAATTTCCAAAATTTTGGAGGCTGCAGCCCACCCGAGCCTACTAGTGCACTGCCCTTGGCATTCAGGTTTTAATAAAACAAATTTAATTTCAATGGTACCCTTTTGGTTATTATGTCTCTTAGTTCAATCACTATTTTTGTCTCTGTCTAAACGAAAAAATCAAAGGCAATCCAAATTAATCGCGATCATATGTGTTATTCTTTTTTCTGGTCGAATTTAATACCATCAGAAGAAATATATATATATATATATATTCCTGACCCCGGGTTCTTTGATATATTGTAACAACTCTAAAATTTTTAAGTGTGTAAATAATTATTTTAATAATTATTTTTAGTTAGCAATATTATATGGGTATGCCTAGGTAAGACACATGTCTAAAAATTTTAAGTTTGGAGAACTCGTGAATTAAATTTGCTAATAAGCATATTTAAATTATTAGTAATACCAGTAATATTTCCCCGTTTGTTTTTGTATTAAAATTTCTAATGTTTCATTATTATTATGACATGACATTTTGAACTTTAATTAAATTGTATGATAGATTATTGTCTGACCGAGTTACAATGATTGTAGAATGACGAGTTTAGTATCGGGTAGTGTTTCGGGGCCCACTAGTAAGTTAAGTAGTGAATTTAACATGAAAATTAAGTGCCCGGGGTCATGGGTAACCATTGGGCTAATCATTTGTCCCTTTAGAATGCATTTCCGGGCCTATATAAAGCCTTTTTGTGAGGCCTTAAGTCAAAAAACAGGATTTGATATGTATATATGAGTTATTTGTATATATTGTGTATGTATATAGTATACTATGTGTGTAGTACATATATACTTATATTAAAACCCTAGCCCCCATATTAACTAAAAAAAAAAGAGGAGAAAAGAGAGAAGAAGAGAGAACAGACGTTTGTGTGTGTGTGTGTGTGTGTGTGTGTGTGTGTGTGTGTGAGAGAGAGAGAGAGAGAGAGAGAGAGAGAGAGAGAGAGAGAGGAGAAGAAGAAGAAAAAGAAGAAGAGAGTAAGAGAAGAAAAGAGGAACCCCAAATATTGTTTTGCGAAATCATCATCAACATTGAAGCCCTAAATCGGTGAGTTAACTTGTTATTTTTCTTTCAATCTCGTTTGATTGAAAATTTAAATGTATAGAATATTAAATTAGTATGGTTATGGATTATGAGATTTAGGTTTTTTTTTTACAATAATTGAAGTTGTGATTTGAGATTTATAGATGAGCATTGAATATATATTTGAGCAATTATTCAATTTTCGGATTTGGGGTTTTCACGGATCAGATTTGAGTAGAATATTCATAATAAATCATACGTTAGAGTTTTTGTGATTCTGTTCGCAAAGATTTGTAGGAAACGCAATTCTGCACAACTTTTGTCTAATAGCATTTTTCTCAATTCTGCACCGTTTGGGCAGAAAATTCATATTACAGTAGCAGTAAATGTTAACTCTGAATTTCGAATTATGTTTATGAAAATTGTTAGAGATGTTTCTTTGTACGATATTATTATGAAGAACAATTTCAACCCATGCTGGTTTTGGGGCTGTTTAATATAAGATTTGTTTGAGACAATTTTAAATAGTGCTGTTGACTGCCGATTTTAAATGCTATAACTTATGCTATGTGCGGTATTAAATGATGATTGTGGAAATACTACGTTAGAGACGTGAATAGAAGTTTGGCGCAAAGGCCTTATTGTGAATAATTGGATAATGATATTCGATGGAATAAATGATAAATTCCCGAAGTGGTTAATGACGTGATTAAATCCTCAAGAATGGTACTTGTGTGAATTAACGTAGATGGTAAAAAAAAAAAAAAAAATTAGTGGTTTCAAGTTCCTTAGTGTTCACCGCTCCCCGTTGTGTGATATGTTTTTTTTGGTAGCTCGACTTGCTGAGTGTACCCTTTTGTCAGTGGCTTCGTGATCAAGCTGGCTTAAGCCTTATGCTCGGCTTATATTGTATAGACGTCTTGACATATTGACCAGTCGTCCGTTGTGTATACCTGGTTTGGTTGATACCCCAACCAAACTGGCACCGGAGTGGGTACTGGTAGTATGCCCGGGCACACATGGGATATATGTGTGGGCTGTACCATGGAGGGTGGCCAAGTGGTGAACCTAGGGAACACAAAGATAATTAAAGGCTAATAAATAATGACAATGGAGTATTTCATAAGACTGATAAGTTTGGAATAATGAATGCGACGTTTAAGTTAGAATGTGAAAATGTTGTTTACTGACTTATTTGCTGGGTTTGTGATAACTATATATTACAGGATGGTGGGTCCACTAACTTTTATGCAGGGCTGACTCACCATAGATATCCGACCGGTAAGTATTCAGTCGTGTTTATTCGGGGTTGGAGCCACTGCCACCACATTGAAGAAAACTACTGTTCTAACCCGACATGAATTATGTGTGATGACATTGTTTATTTTCTGTGCAACGATATTGTATGATATGAGGTGGTCATGTTTTTTTTTTCTTTGAGAGTCTATGGGACGCCGTTGTTCCCTAAGACTCGTTTTATATTTTTTTGTTAACTCACACCAGTATTTTATATACTGACCCAGGTGCGTAATGCATTCGGGGCGTTTCTATATGAAACGTAGTCGAATGTATGTGCAGGTTTAGTATTTGGAGATTTTCTTTGGAGCTTCTGTTTGGGTGAAGAGATGGTCGCGGTGTTGTTTAGTATTAGAGTCGACTTATTTTTTTGTTGTACTTTATTTTATTTCTGGCAGTGTGGGCTACATGTGTATAATTGTAATAAGGATTATATATTGGATATTGGGAACGTTGTAGTTGCTCTGACCAATGGATGTATGGATTTTATGCTTATTTATTTTCTTTCCGCTGAACTCTGTAAGAGGGTTTTATTGAATGAACCTAATATTTCATTTGTAAATCGAAATGATATAATATGTGTAATGGAGTTTAATTTCTTTTATAATGAAAATGAATGTTTGGGAATACAAGTTTAATAATAAAGAGTTTTTCTTTAAACACAAAATTACATGTACTTATTTAATGAGTATAAAATACAGTTTTCAATAATTATCTATTAGCCTGTGTGAGGGTGTCACTCTCGGTGTTTTGAAAATTGAATATTAGTCTGGATACATGCTTTGGATTGAATATTTAGTTGTCCAAAAATCGGGGTGTGACATATATGGTTGGGTATTAAGTTAACATGTGCTTATGCTCACAAGGGTAAACTATTGGGCACCTTAACTATTGATTTCTCACTTAATTCTTTCTTTTGATTCTCACCAAGGCTCTGTTTGTTCCAATGAATTATATTGATTTCTTCATAAACTTAATTGCCAACAGAAAAAAATAAATAAATAAGTAAATTAATTACAATGTTTTCTTGCTCTAAATTTTCCAATTGTTTGGAAAACAAGAGAGAGAGAGAGAGAAAAAAAAAAAGAGAAAAGAAAGAAAGATAGGTAGAAAAAAAAAATTCATGTTTTAACTGTTTGGATTAATTCACCATGTATTTATTGCTTCTTATTTTGCATAGATTTTCTATTGTTAAGATAGGGAGAGAAGAATTGTATTGAGATGATATATAAAATATTACAATAAGGTGCTTTTATATAGGCCTAGAAATGATCCTACTAAGGAGAGATAAACCTAATTAAGAAAGAGAATAATTAGGGGCACATTGAACTTAAACAAAATGAACCTAGACTAGTTATTCTAACAGCCCCTCTCGAATTCAAGGTGGAAAATGGAAATAGCTTGAGTTTGAAAACTGAATCCTGGAGTCGTCTTGGAGGTAGAGCCTTTGTGAAGAACAACGGAGTCAGCCAAATGGTGTGGTTGATGGTTCGGTAGATGTCCGGCTGTATAGGGTGCCTAAGTGAGTAGTGGCTAGGAGGAGGTAGACAAAGGTCTGACAGAGTAGGTGGTCGGGTGGTGGGGTAGTAAATTAAGGTCCGGCCAGTAGGAGGTCCGACGGAGAAAGAGGCCCAATGGTGTGAGATTCGATCATTCAGAGGTTCGATAGAGGTGGGTTGATAAGGTTGAGATCCGGCCGATCGGGAGGACCGATATAGAGGTCGGGCAGATGAGGTAGAGATCCATCAAGAGGTCCGATAGAGAAGCCGGTTGGTGAGTGTTGAGATCAGGCCCAATGGGAGGTGCGATAGAGAGGCCGGTTGATCAGGGTTGAGATGATTGGTGAAGTAGAGCTCCTGTCGATTGGGAGGTCCGATAGAGAGGCCGGTTGATGAGGTTGAGATTTGTCCGATCGGGAGGTCCGATAGAGATGAGGCGGGGATGTGAAGTAGAGGTGGAGGTCAGGCCGATCAGAGGTCCCATAGAGGAGATCAGGTAGTGGTGATGATGCTTGAAGTTGGTGATGGGGAGTGTTTGGCTCGGAATGTTAATAGAACAGTGAAGGGCTTGTTTGGTTGGAACAATAAAAGGGTTGTTTGATTGGTTTGATTGCAGCAGAAGAGCGGAATGTAGGATTTTATCTTGACCGAGGTCCAGCGGATGACATGATCGTCACCCGTCTGTGGCAGCGAAATACGATAGAGTTGTAATCAAGGTCCAGGAGCGTATAGCTGTGATACCATTTTAAGATAGGAAGAGAAGAATTGTATTGAGATGATATATAAAACATTACAATAAGGTGCCTTTATATAGGCGTGGAGATAATCCTAATAAGGAGAGATTATAACACCCGTCTTTGTGTTATTGCATATCATTACATTGTCATGCATGATAATGTGATGTGTTGTGCATTTTTGGTACATGTGTGAGTGAGTTTTGACTCACGAGTCGATTTGGGTATATGTGTAAGAGAACCCATCGAGACTGTGTTGAATGAGTGTTTGGATGTTGTGAAGTTTCTCCGAGTATGAGACGTTCATTGTGGAATACCTTAAATGTTTATCTGGAAATAAATGTTTACCTGTGTATTTCACTATCTGTATTATTTTCTGGTTTAGAATATATTTCTGTTGTTAATTTTAGTATCCTGTTGAAGACGAATTAACACGTTATTAATTTGGTAGGCTAATTAGCAAGTTCGGAAAAGTCATGTAGAAATTTTTGTTTTAGCAACCGAACGAAACTTAGTCGGAACTTTTATAATTTTGAGGTTTCACTTGCAAAGCTATGAATTAGTTGTGTAGAAAGTTTCGGAGGCTGATTAGGAGTTTTGAAAACTCGAGGGGAGGTAAACACAATTTCCAAAAGTATTGCCTATATATAGATAGAGATGACTTTGAGATTTTTTTTACAACTTTTTAACCTAAATTCAAGAGAAGGCCAAAAAGGGGAATTTGATAGCTTAGAACTTCTCGACGCCAAACGATGACCGTTCGTCCGCTGGTTTTTCACTAAATTTCGTATTCGAACTCCTCGAGGTAAGGTCGTCGTTTTGGTACCTATTAGGCCTTGTTTGGCTAAGTTTTTCAAAAAGTTTATAATTGGATTTCTAATCGATAGGAATTGTACTAGACGGACTTCTGCACGTTCTTTGTGCACGAGTTTTCTTTGGATTGAATTATAGGAGCATAAATCGGAGGTGAGTGATTCAACTATGTTTTTGGAATGATTTCTTGACATGTATTCATGTTGTGATATGAAAAGCATGTGTTAGTTTATAGATATATTGTGTAGTTTATATTGGGCGATTATATTGATAAGTTGGCCCAATAGCACGGAGAAATGTTTTGGTTACCGAGAGCATGGTGATATATAAATTGAGCATGTTGAGTTGTAATTTGGGTCAAAGGAGCACGTGGTTACCAAGCCATCTTGTGGAGCTGATATAGGCATTAAGGTCGCATGATTGAAGAAAAGAATCGTGGGTCTTATCTTTTCTAGTGGACTTATTGGTAAGGAGTCGCGGATTTGGAGTATGGAACGTACACGTGAGACTCCAGAGACTAGTATAAAATGTATAGGTGAATGCGAGCATGTTTATCATTCATGTGCATCGTTGTTTTATTCACTAAGCATTAGCTTAAACAAATCGAATATATGTGGTTATTCAAATAATCATTTCAGGTGTTAATGCCGGCGAGGAATCACAGAAGTGAGCACGTGGGTTTGGGAGTTCTTGTAGGAGGCGACTTATCATGTTTATCTCGTCGTTTTGTAATAGGCTTGTTGTAATAAGAATTTTATGACTTTTGGCTATGTTTAATTTAGATTTGTAGAACGGATTCTTAATATTGTACAAGATAGGAATCTTCTGAATTTACGCTTTAGTTGTGTTTTAATCTAGTGGGAATCGTTTTAGTATGAGTTTGGAGTGTATGTTTGGACCTTGGTTGATTTCAGAAAACTTTTAAACTTGAAAATTCTGCAGAAGGGGGATGCTGTTGTAAAACAGTCGACTTGATCGAAGTCACAGTCGACTGGACCCCTGTTTTAAAAGACTTTTCTCCTTTGTTTTCAGGACTTCAATCGACTGATCCCCAGGACACAGTCGACTAGTTTTTGCTCGAAAATTGGACATTCTGCTAAGATGGGTTCAGTCGACCGGACGATCCCAGTCGACTGAAAAATTGAGGCATCAGTCGACCATACCTAGGGTCAGTCGACTGAGGGTGGCTGTTTGGGAATCTCTTGTTCTCTACAACTCCAAATCCTGTCGACTGGAGTCCCGACCCAGTCCACTGAACTTCTAATTTTAAAAATAATTTGTTTTGTTTTTCGCTGCATGTTCTTGTGTAACACCCCGTATCCGGGAAAAAGGGTTAATTAATATGTTTATATGCATAAATTCAAGTGATTAGTGTATATAATGGTTAATGGGAGACCTTGGACTCGCCCGTGGAAAAGTCCCCAGTGAGGTAGGACAGGTATTGGAATGGGACACAATGAAGGGTTAATTAGTAATTTGCATTTTAAATGATTAAATGCATTTTATATGACTACGTGAATATTTGTTTAAAATGCTTTCATATTATATGATGATATATGTATTAGCATTTGGTATTGGTTTGGATACCGAAGTAAGGGCATAATTGAAAGGATTCATAATTAGTAGGTGCGATAGCAACTTCACAAAATATATGGGATCCACGTTGAGACCCATACTAAAATTAGACAAACACTCATTTAGATAATTGCGTAGTTAATGGAATGTTTGGGGGATTTCATAATAAGAACTTTAGAAATTCCGGGGGTGTAAACGAAAAGTGAGAAAATTGTGTGTTTTACAACACAACATGCATTGCATGTGTGTATCAAGAGAGCATGAGCTCTCATTTATAGAAATTAAAGAAAGGAGAGAGCTTGGAGAGAGACGATGAGATTCCGAGACGCCGACGTCGATTCTCCGTCGTTCCGTCGCCGTCCGACGTCCAATTCGCGAACCGAAGTAGTTTTCGGACTCGTGGAGGTGAGACGATCGTTTCTATACCTTTAATTTACACTTAAATCATCGGATATTGGTAGTTCATACTAATCAGTGAGACGTCGTCTACCGAGTTCATGTAGGAATCTCTTTGGAGTAGGAATTGAGCTTGAACTTGGTGAAATTTTGCATTCTTGGGCTGATTTTGGGTAGAATTTGAGTAAGGTGAGTTTTTCTAACTAAAAATGATTGGGGTTTTATGTGTATAATGCTTCAATGATAATTGGTGTTATAAACTTATGCTTAGAACTCATGAAGATGCTAGATTATCAATTGCATATCAATTATATGAGAATTTGTTGTGCTTACATGCTTATGTGGTTACATGCTTACATGGTAATCAATGAACACTGGAGACATGACTCATTGTTGGGAGTAATAAGGGAGGAGAAGAGGAAGAATCCGATAAATACGGAAGTCCAAGGAATAGAAGTGACCACGGGACCAAGGAAAGGTCTTCGGGATTGAATGAGTCATTGAACCGGTGATTCAGCGATTACAAATATGAGATATGTGGTTAAATTGTAGCATTGCACATGTTAAATATTCAGTCATGTTTAGATTGCTCACTAAGCGTAATGCTTAAGAAAACCGTTTTCCTTTTCTGTTGTGGTAAATAATAACCACCGCAGGTTCGGAGCAATACCCGGAGAGGAAATGATGTGCGTTGAGAGAGATGGGAGAGATGGGAGAGATTTGAGACATATGCATATGAACTCTCTTCACATTTGTGGAATGTTGGAAATTATAGTTTCTTTAATGAAAAAGTTGGTATTTTGGTTGTAATTATGAGCTTGAGTCTTTAAACTTGTATTTTGGTAGTTTGGAATTGAATTTGGAAATCTATGTATAATCTTCCTTATTTTGCGCAAATATGGTACAAGTTAGTAAGTAGGACCATCTCGGCAAGTTCGGATGCATCGCAAATGTTGTAGAGAAGTTTTGGTTGTGTGTATGATATTGGTTTAGCTTGAGTTCGTTCCCAACAAATTTTATGAACTTTTGATGAAAATTGAGTTTCAAAGCTTTAAAGTTTGTTTTGATTCAAGTGAATTGAGTTCATGGATTATATTGATCCAAATGTAATTGTGCATGTGTTCCACAAGTTTGGTTTATGTTTAAACATGTTTAGAAATATGTTTAAAATGTTTTCTTGAAGTCCCAAGTGGTTTGGTAATGTTTAGGTATGAATTGGGAATGTTTTGACAGAGTTTTTAGCAGCAAAAAGCTGTTCAGTAGAACTCAGATCGATCCGGGTTATAGAAGTGATCGATCCGGCCTTTTTATGGGACATTCTGCGGAAGAATCAACAAAATGGATCGATCCGGGTTATAGAAGGGATCGATCCGCTTGTATTTTTTCACAGCACGTCCACTTTTACGGTAACGTGCATAACTCCTTCTAGAAAAATCGGATCCGCGCGCCGTTTTTTGCGTTGGAACCGGGACTCAAAAATATATCTTTTGGTGTAAAATTTCACTATACTTATTTATGACCATTTTTCCCTTGGGACTATTTTGTCTCATAATAGTGGTTTTAAGTTACTTCAAATCATGTTTTTCTTAATACCTAACATGATTTCATGCTTACTAGTGTATTTTGGGGTGCGTATAGTCTTGTTACACGTGTCCTAATCTGCTGGGCGGGTTGGGGTGTGACATCTTAAAACTAATTAATGGGAACGTTAATGAATTTGTTAGCCTCGGTGGCGTGCCATGAGCTCCGGTTTTGCTATTGTGGGACCGGGCTGTGACAAAGATAAACCTAATTAAGAAAAGAACAATTAGGGCTAGATTAGGAGTACATTGAACCTAGATAAAATAAACCTAGACTAGTTATTCTAAGTTTCTAACATCTCTGAAGATTTACTGCAATGCTAAATACACTTAATATTGTATTATACGTATATGCATATAAACACATTTATAGACATGCACTATGCACATGTACATAGGTAAACAATTTGGGCATGCTCTACGAACCAAAAGAAAAATAAAAATTTAATGAAAAGTCCCTTATTTTAAATTAATTAAGTTTAAAGGACAACTGTTCTTTTCCTTTTTTTTTTTCTTTTTTTCTTTTTGGACAAAACTCCATGGCTAGTGAAACTTAATTTGATCAAGTCCCTAACTTTTTATGTGAAATTTCACATATCTAGTTTATTTTTTTATTTATAAAATAAAATTATCAGAATTTCACATAACTTTTATAACGCCTGGGCTGAGGAGAGGTATTCTTAGAGGGTACTATTTTTATATGGTAGAATGAAAGAGTAGCAAATAGTAAGTTTGATGGAAGACCAAGAAAAATTGTGTATACACACAGAGACAGAGAACTAAACAAAACAAGTGATTTCAAAACCTTGAGTAGAGATGTATGAATAATGTGTTTGAAAGTGATATAAATGAATTATAAAAAAGGACTTTATCACATACCTTTGTATATAACCATAGGCCTGGCAAAAAAGGTCCGATTCAGCGAGTCGGCCCAATTCAGCTCAAAAATTTCAGTCTTCGGGTTAACTTAATATTTCGCGGGTCGCTTTCGGGTTGATGGCATAAAAATTATGGGTTGTTTTAGGTTTGCACGCAGGCCAAAAATAAAAAAAAATGCTACACACGAATCTATTCATTTCTCTGCCGTTCTCAAAGTCAAAAGACTCACGATCGTCACTCTCTCTGGTTTCTCAAACAATCAAACTGTAGGTCCCCTCTCTCTCTCTCTCTCTCTCTCTCTCTCTCTTTCATTATCGTCTCTCAAGATCAAGTGATCAAGTAAGTCTCCTCTCTCTCTCTCTCTCTCTCTCTCTCCTATTTCCGTCTGTTTCGGCATGTGTGTGTGAGCGATTCTCTCTCTCTCTATATATATATATATACCTTTGTGTGTGTGTGTGTGTGTGTGTGTGTGTGTTTTGGCGTATGTGTGATTCTATTTTCCTCTTTTGTGTGTGTGGGTTTCTCAAAATTTTATACGAAGTTGGTCACAATTCCTTTGTTGAGAATCATATTATGGGTTTTCAAGATTAGGGATTTCTTTTCCTTTGACTTAGAGATTAGTTTGTAAGTGGGTACTCATTTTCAAGATTAGGAAGGACCAATTTGAGAACTGAAAAGTAGTCTTCTAAGAAATTTAGATTTCCTAAAAAAGGCTTTTTTTCAAATACGGATTTTCTAAAGAAAGGGTTTTTTTTACAAATATGGATTTTCTGGAAGAAGTTTTTACAAAGATTGTCTATTTATAGATAACATTAACTGATTTATAGTACATTTCACTCCATATTATTTTTCTTGTGTTGTTCACTGTGTTTCAGAATCATAAGCATGATTGAGCTAACATTTGGGGAGGGGTGTTTCCCATGGTGGTAGGGGAAAAATTCTAATATGAGATAACATTCAAGAAAATTCAAAAAACTTCAAATTGAGCTCATTGGTTTCCTAGTTTTGTGTGCAGTGTGGACGGTGGAAGACCAAGTAGTACAAGTATCTTTGTCGATGGCTTTGTATTGGGAAGACTTCTTGTTGGAACAATAGGTTGTGTCTATGCACCCCAACCTCCAGGTATGCTTTAGCACTTACCTTCATGTATTCACCAGAAGTAAGTTCGTGTCTACATGTATGAAACTGTTCTAGTTTTTTTTTTCTTTGGCAGATTTTTTTTCTTTGGAAATTATTGAGCTTCTTGTTATTCCTTTTTAGTAGTAAAATTACTACTTCTACAACTATGGAAATTATTGAGCTTATTGTCTTTTTCTTTCTTTTTTCTTCTGAACTTTATGCATGAATATGGTAACTCCAATGGCTACTCTTTTCTCCTTTTAGAGAACTTCTTGTTGAATTATTGAGCTTCACTATGTCTTGTTTGGTGCTTGGTCTCATAAGGATTATTCTATGTAATTAGGATTTCAACTTTAATAACTAAAGATTAAAGAACAACGAATAGAATATCTTTTCTAGAACGTTATCTCATTTTTATGCAATTCTTTATATTCTTTACTATGGAGAAAAATATTAATGAACCTAATGTGGAGCAAAGTTCAGCGACGAGTTTGAAACAGTGCAAAAAGTCTGTTGTGTGGGAGGATTTTGAGAAATTGCCTTTGAGTAGTGATGGGAAGCAAAGGACTAGATGTAGACTGTGCAAACAAGATTTAATTTCAAGCTCAAAGGGTGGTACATCCAGTATGTTAAGGCATATCGTTGGCCATAAACAAGATTTAGACAATGCATTGCCACCACGTTTCTTTCCACTAGATCAAGAAAAATTTTGTGAGAAGATATCTACGGCAATTATTAAACATAACTATCAATTTTCTTTTGTTGAGCACGGAGGAATTATAGATCTACTTAGGTTTTTACACCCAGACGTGAAACCAATCACTAGAAATACTGCAAAATCGGACGTGCTAAAATTATATGATAGTGAGAAGGTGAAACTCAAGAAGGAGTTGGAGTCAGTTGATAGTAGAATATGTTTGACTTCAGACTTATGGTCCTCTATTGCGACCGATGGTTATTTGGCACTTACTGCCCATTATGTGGATGATAGTTGGGTTCTACAAAAGAGAGTTTTAAGTTTTCGCCATGTGTCGTCTCCACATAATGGCCCTGTTTTGACAAAGAGAGTGATTCACTTACTACGAGAGTAGGGAATTAAAAAGAAAGTGTTTTTATTTACTTTAGATAATGCCTCATACAATGACGGTCTCGTTAAAACGGAATCTTTCCTTAACCTCAACCTTATTTGCTGGAGTTCTTTTATATTCGTTATGGAGCGCACATACTGAATCTGATTATACATGATGGACTAAAAGAAATTGATGATTTGGTGCATAAGGTTCGAGAGAGCGAAAAGTATGTAAGAGGCTTAGAGGGAAGAAAGATTAAGGGGCCGTTTGATAAAACTGAAAATTAAGTACTGAAATATAGTGCTGAATTTTAAGTACTTAATATATTCAGCAATTGCATTTACAATACTAAAATCAGTGTTTCAAGTACTAAAACAGACTGCATTCAGTGATTATTTTCAGTAGAAATTTTTCACTTAAAAGCTTTCAGTGAATTTTTGGCTACTTTTTCAATTAAATGGTACATTATCAAACACACTGAAAAGAAATAAGTGCTGAAACTTTTCATTTTTAGCACTTAATTGGGTTATCAAACACACCCTAAGTTTGCCAAGTGCATTGCATAAGTTTCTCAAAAAGGGAGCAAAAAAGTGTGTCAGGATGTACCTACACGATGAAATTCTACTTATTTAATGCTTGAAAGTGCATTGACATACCGTCGAGCATTTTACCAATTACAATTCATTGACACAAGTTTTAAGACTTGTCCATCGGAAGAAGAGTGGGAAAAGATCGAAAAAAATTCTAAATTTCTAAAACCTTTTTATGATATTACCACATTATTCTCCGATAGTCAGTACCCAACATCAAATTTGTTTTTTCAAGGGGTATGGAAAATTCAAATTCTTACATTGGAGCGGATCAGAGATTCAGATGATGGTATTAGATGTATGGCAAAAGAAATGAAAAAGAAGTTTGATAAGTATTGGGAATGCTATAGCACTGTGTTATCATTTGCTGTTATTTTAGATCCTCACTATAAGTTGCAGTTTGTGGAATTTTGCTTCAAAAAGTTGGATCGGGAAACACATTTGGAAAAGGTATTCATTATACGTGAAAAGTTGTATTTCCTTTTTGAAGAATATCTATAGCTAGCATTCTACTTTTGTTACAAGTACTTCAGTGTGAGCAGTTGGTAGTTCAATAGGTAGTAAAGAGGACATAGGCGAAGGCGATGAATTGGATGTAAGTAAAATGGATAGTTGTTTATTTTTATAATAATGTGTTTTCTTCTTTCTCTTCATTATTTCAATACACTTACTATCAAACTTAATGTAGGAGTTCGATTCATTCGAGAGTCAACCATATGACTTGAATAGACACAAGTCGCAATTAAACTTGTATCTGAAGGAAAATAGGATTGACAAGAAATAGAATATAAACATTTTAAGTTACTGAAAGGCAAATTAGATTCGATATCCTAAGCTTGCTACTATGGCACGTGATATATTAAGTATTCCTATAACTACTGTCGCATCAGAGTCACCTTTTAGCATTAGAGGTCAAATCGTTGAAAAATAAAGAAGTTCAATGTTGCCTAAGAATGTCGAGGCTTTGCTATGTATAAGGGATTGGCTATATGGGACCAAAGATAAAGTGTTAATAATTTGTGTTTGTTGTCTAATTTTCTTGTATCTATTTAACATTGTTTTAATTTAATGTAGCTTTTGATAAATCGGAGGAAGAACTTGTTGAAAACTTTGAAGGTGTAATTGCGGGACTTGACCAATGTTGAAGTTCTTTTGATTAGGTATAACAATACATGTTCAACATCTCCCTATGTGTTCCTTTTACTTTTATTTTTTTAGCTAGTGGCTCATTATTATTATTATTATTATTATTATTATTATTATTATTATTATCATTATTTTTAATGGTTCATTTATAGGTGTATTTTGTGCTTATGAACTGATAGAGGAGATGAGAGTATTTAGCTTAATTATGATATAATTTTATTTTCGTGAATTGATAGAGGAGATCTGTGTATTTAGACCGAATTTGTTTTTTCAGCATTTTTATTCTATCTATGGTCTGTAATATAATTATAGTAGAACTGTAATTTAGTTGATATTATAAACACAAATAGTAGTAATGTGTATATATGTGTGTGTGAGTATTTTTTTATTGCCGGAACAAAGAATGTTTAGTTTAGTTATGATTTGTGTGTGTGTGTGTATGCGCGCGCACGTGTGTGTGTGTGTGTGTGTGTGTGTGTGAGCAATTTTTTTTTAGTTGCAGGGCAAATTTTTTTTTTTTTTTGGAGCTTTAAAACACAATAGAATCATTGTGTTTAGCTTTACAACAGATGAATAATTGCTTCATAAAAATCTTTGCTAACTTAAATAATTAGTTTTCTCCCACCTAAATAGATTTGATCAAATTAAAAGGTAGAGGGAAAAAAGTAGGGGAAAAAAATTTAAAAGGCCAAAATAAAATTAAAATATACATGTATAGCAAAAAAAAAAAAAATTGTATATAAAATATAAATAAATAAGTTTTTTTTTTTTTTTTTTTTAAAGGGTCATAGTCCATAACCCGAACCGGCGATGACCCGACCCAACCACAAGCAGACCGACCCAAACTCTCCCAAGCCGGCCCATTTACCAGACCTACAGTTGTCCACAGGACCACAACACAAGACTGACAGGAAAAAGAAAAATTCTTCTCCTAAACACATCGAAAAGTAAGGTAAAAAAATATTCGGTATATATTTCAGGAATTGTTATCTAAAACTTCGTTGTCTATTCCTAAAGCTTATTGTCTCAACCATTTTTTTTTTCAATTCACATATCATTAGCAGTCAAACAGAGAAATCTGATTATTCAAAATTGATTCTTCAGTTAGGATTGTTGCACCAACCGGACCGTACCACCACGTGGGATGTCTTCTTTTAATTCTTTTTTTTTAATTAAAATAATGGACGGTTGAGATATGTCTAGAACGCCAGAACCGCCAATCACTCCATAAGCAAAGGTTTCTTTTCTTTTTTGTTTCTCAGAGAAGGAAAATTAATGGGAGGTACATCAAAGTCGATCAATTTTTTTTTTTTTTTTTTTTTTTTTTTTTTTTGAGTGTGTGGTAAAAAAAAAAATTAGTAATGCAACTGATATGGCAGTATGGGAGCTTTTAATTATAGTGAAGTGTATCGAGCAATGACTTAGGTTACACTCATATCATAGTTCAAACATTGTTTTCTTTTAGAGGTTTTGGCAAATATGTACTTGTACGAGACCACTATACCTAATTAAATTATATCAAAATCGGGCAGAGAGTAAATTCAAAACATGTACACTGACTCCATAACACAACACCTAGTAATTAAATCAAGGTCAAGCAGACAATAAGATTTAAACTCACACTGTCACATCTAACTTTGGATTGGATTGGATATGACTCATCCGGCTAGTTGAACTTCGTCCCCTAAGTTTCGAACGCATGATTTCGATGAAGAAAACCAAGAGCTCTTAACATTGTTGAAGTTGGTTACAATTACTATACTATTTGATTAGGAAAAAAAAAAGGGAAGAAAAGAATGGAGAAAGGAGGAGCCAAATGAAGAGGGGATTTCCTTGATGTGCGGCAAGTGGTGTCCGTGATTGGTGAATAGTAGGACCCATCTCAAACTGGGAGTTTCAATTTTCATTGCTTGCAATTGTTTTGGTAAGCCTAATTAACCACCAATTTTTGACTTTGGACCGGAGACCGTCTCATTTGGATTTTGGATAACTTCTTAACCTTTTACACCCTTTTTCTTTTTCTTTCTCTTTTTTTTTTTTTTTTTTTTTTTTTGAACTTTCAAAAAATGGAGTAATTGGTTGGAAGTACCCCTCATACTAGGTCCATTCAATTAAAAGTCTAAGGTATAATTAAATTGGACCCATAATTTAACTCCAATCCCTGGCTGTCAAAAGAGAAAATATTCTTACATTAATTATTGAGTGGGTCTAAATATACTCAGGTTTTTGTTATGTATATTCATATTTTATTGTTTAATTTTTTTTAATAATAAAATAATATAAATTCTTCAAAAAAAAATACATAATATAAAGTGAGATGGATGTACGTAGCAAAATTATAGGTGTATTTTGCTCCATCCTAATTATTTTGCTGCTATTGTATCACAAATTAATAAGAGGTCATTATTCAATTCTAATTTTAAGGAAAAAATGTATCCACATAAGCAATATACTCCACTGTCATTTTGGTGATACTGATGTATTGAATATTTACTCTTAAGAGATAGCATAGATTGAGCGAAACAAGATTAGTGCTAACTATTTGCCCTTTGGTTTTACATAGTATTGGAATGAGTTAATGACAGATGATAATAAAATGTTCCTTTGAATCTTTTTGTTATTAATTATTGAAAAAGCGTTTGTTTGGAAATGCGTAAGAGTCTAAGGCTTAGTTTAACTTTCACGTGGCTTTTTAAAAGGAGCTTATGAAATTTATTACTAAGTTATTTGATAATTTTATACAAGTGACACAATATTCTTCAAAAAGATATCATGAAACCAAAAAGCAACCTTGAGCTTTTAAAAACTCCATTCTACAGCTTCTAAAAGCTCCCCAAAAAAGTCCTAAGTTCAATTTTTGCAAAGCTCATAAACTGGTTACCAAATGAATTAACATGAAATTGTGTTTAAAAAAATGAAAAACACCAAAATGGAGGCCAAACTTAGCCCAAAACAGGATCAGCGCTACTTTTTTCTTATATTTAGCTTCTTCTTTTTTTTACAAAAATTGTACTACGTATATGTTAATTTACAAAAGAATCAGTTCATGAGATACTTTTAAGTTAGACATCGTCTCGTATGTAGCCAAAAACCAACTATGAAAACACTAAATTATTGAGCTGGTTTTTTGAACCACGAAACTACTTCTCATCCTGCCCAAAAAGTCTCTAACTTTACAAAGCTTTAATCCATCTTCGAATTAATTATAGTGTGCAGTTAATTTCTTTTTCGGAAAAGGGTAAATAAATCCAAAAAAGAGGGACATATCCCAGGATATTACAGGAAGCTTAAAGAAAACATGCTGCAAGCTTGCAACAAGATGCCAAGGCACACATGGGATGCGACTTGCGAGTCTATCTTTATCGAAGAAAGAGAGAGACACCCATCCCTTGCAATCAGAAAGAAGGAAAAACAAAGAAACCACAAAATGGAAAACACCAAAGACCCATTAAGATCTGTGTCTGCCCTTAGGACAATTTCCACTAAATCTCATCTTTGCTTCCTTCTTCTTTTGCCTGGAAGATATTGGATTGGAGAGATTCATCATAAACAATCATCAATATCTCATTCCATCTAATCATCAGTTATAACCAAATCGTCATTATCATACACTCTATCTTGAATTTGAAACTTCCCATCTTCTTTTTGGGTAATTAATTGTATGGGTAATTTCAAATACATACTACTCAATTCCAAGGAATCGCATTGATTCAATTTTTAGTAGATTAACCTTATACATTGTAAATATGAAGGATTATTTGTTGGGCATGAAAATGGAGACCATGAAAGCAAATAATTTTTGTGGAAATTTTGTCCCTTCGGATAATGTAGGAGAATTGTGACTTCTAAACACAATGTATGTATTCTATAAATAATATCAACAATTTAAGGGGTAATTAATTAAGTTTATTAATTTCTCCTTATATCTGCATGGAAAATGTCATTGGGTCAGTGGATCATAGCCTCATATCTAAAAATGCTGCTTAAATTATGTTAATTAAATATCCTGGATAAGCCAATGCACTTTGAGTAATTAGATTTGTCCTAAAAACAAAGGGGGCGATAGTTTAATAGAAGAATCACAAACTAATTAGTGTAAACTCTTTAGGGAACCACAAAATCTCTCACATCCCTTTCCGTTTCGTGCATGTAAATCCACTGATGTATACAATACAACGTTGTATACTTTTATAAGAAGGAAAAAAAAAAAATACACACACACGAAATAAGTTCAATTGACAGATTATTGTATCTTGAAAAAGGCCTATCTTTTGTAAAAGTGATGGAAAATTTTAAGATAATGACGTGCGGGCGCATACTACTCACAAGTCACAATGCACAATATACACTGTCAAGATTTACACGCCTTTGGTATACACTGTACTAGGGGTGTCATTTGGAATAAAATTTCTGATTTCAATTCGAAGAATTCCGATTTTGGTATCAAAAATTAAATTTCGAAATTCCGAATTCCAAAAATTCCGAAAAAAAAAATCGAAACGGAATCGGAATTGTTGTGAGAATTTCGAAAATTCCGAAATATTTCGAAAATATGTTTTCCGAAAATATTTCCCAAAAAATCCGAATCTTTTCCGGAAATTTGGAAGAATATGGACTTGTTTGTCCCACATCGAATAAGAAGAGAAAGGAGAGAGTAGGAGACTCTCTATAAAAGCATGACTTACCCTTTCAATAGTATTTGTATTCCGAAAATTCTGAAAATTATGAAAATTTCCAATTCCAATTCCGAAAATTCCGAAAAAATTTCCAAAAATTTCCGAAGAATTCTGATTCCAAAAATTTCTGGAAATTCCGAAATCGGAAAGGAAAATGAAATTCCGAAAAAATCGGAACGGAAATTGGAACATCTATTTAATTTCCGAAATTTTCGGAAATTTTTTTCCGAAAGAGGATATTCCGATCCGTTCCGGCCGAAACACACCCCTGCACTGTACAGATATATGTAATTTACATGTGTATAGTTTCATATAAGGCTAAAACATGTTTTAGCACTTTATAATTATATTAAAGTTTTATTTTAGGGCCTTGTGATATTAATCGCAATGCTTAAGACCTTAATTCGAAACTGTTATCATTTGAGAACAATCAATGAAATCATCCAAAAATATATATGATAGAACCGACCACGTGCTTCAAAAATATGAATATTCATCATTTAATATAACAAGACCACATATAAAGTTTTTTTTTTTTTTTTTTTTTTTTAAGAAAATGGTCGATCTACGTCATTTTTTTTAGATACCGTTAATTATTGTCCTTACAAGTTACAATACACAAACTTAATTATAAATTGAGGGCTTTTAAGTGTAGCAATAAGTAACACAAGCTGGCTCAAAATGAATATTTAGTATAATTACATTAATATACTAAAACATTATTTTAGCCCTCATATATTGTTTCTGTGTGCATGGACCTAGCTAGTAAATATTTCGGTTTTTTTTTTTTTTAGAGTTATCTTCCTAGTCATTTCTAATTGTTTGGTATACCATCACATTCTATAGGACAAGTTGTGCCGTATATCTTAAACACAAAACCCCACCCTTTTAAGGCCTAAACAAGGACTTAATTAGGAACTTGGCTTTCGTCAATTAATAAATGATCACATCAACCAAAAAATTATGAATAAGCCATGAATTAAAACCATTTCACCAAAAAAATAAATATATGAATTAATGCAAATAGGTATTTATTGTACAACTTTTGTATTCGATTCAAACTTTTATGAACCATTCTGAATGATTCCATACAAAATACAGAAATATAAGGATTAGTCCTTGCCATCCATTTATAGTGGATTTAGTCTAACATGTTTGATTTGTATGGAAATTGATCTCCCATAATGGATTGTGTTTAGTAATTAGTCATTTTCTCAATTTAATAGACTAATTTCGGACTAAATTACCATTTTTGGAATATTAGATGTGTTTAAATTTAGATATGCTTAAATTTCCCAATGTAAAAGCAAGGCTTATAATGGACTATACATTATATTACCCTACAAAACACACTTAGTACATATGAACATACACATGTATATTTATGAGTGAAGAGAGATGATGTGATGGGGGGTGCCCCATGGTTTGGTTATGCACATGGTGAACACATGCTTGGTCTATCATAGTAAGAAAATCATAGGTGGCTTCTGAAAATGTATGGGATTAATTAGATCAAAACATCAAATCTAATCCAAACTTGCGTGACAGGAGACTATTAGGAACAATACATCGTATTTCATATACTTACAATGTGGGTTTTTGGGACCAAATTTGTGTGTAGTTGTGAGGGGTACTGTGCTTCAAAATGGATGGTTCCAATTTAATTCCATGTGCATAATGCATATGGTAGGGGACATGGGGTCTAACTTATTATTCAGTACTTGCTTTTATTTCCTATCACCAATATATATAACCTAATCCTATATTCCTATTATATGTGTAGATACATATATATACACACACAAAGAATGGACTTCTTAATATGGTATATTTGGTTGCATCCACAATTTCATCTCTCTCTGATGTGGCTCTTGCGTGCTACATATATGCATGTCAATAGAAATTTTTCGGTGCAGCTATATATTAAGGTTGCGTAAGCAACATCTTTCATATATATATATATATCACAGAATGTACAGAGAAATTCTATAAATACTAAATGCACGACCTTTTTTCTCACATCACGTCTACATGCATACGCTTGCACACGTAATGTGAGAGGGGGTCACGAATTCAACCAATAAGCCATAGCCAATTAATCTAATTATTTTCATGTCAACCTTATATATAACTTTTATTTCTACTATCACCTTAAGTTGTGAAGTAGTTGTGGCTTTATCTAGTTTGCTTATTTCTATATGTTAAAGTAGGGGGGAAAAGAAAATAAAAATAGGTGAAATTTTGTATAATAAGATATTGATGCCAAACCAGCACATATGTGAGGGGTTGGTATAAGTTTTCTATCCTACTAGCTTCCCCACTTTCTCAGCAACCAAACGAGATATTAAAGAAACAGTTAAAGAAGAAATTAAAGTACTCCGTATTTTACTTTTATTATTGTTTGTCATATGCAGTAGTTCATATGTATTGTCAAATTTATTCTAAATTAATGTAACATATAGTTTTGAAATTGACATATACTAGAGATTGACTGATTTAAAGCTACTACAACTAGTGCAGTACTCCAGGGATTTTGGCAATTAATAATTTTGATGGTTCCTTAAAAGAAATACAACCGTTGTTCACTACATTTCGGTAGAACTAGTGGAATATAATAATGAAAGAGGCAGATACAGTTTGTAATAGGAAGAGAGCACTAATCATACTTTTCATTTCTATCTATAGATTTATAACTTGATTTTAAGCACCAAAAAATATAAGAATTGACTATTACTTATTGTTGGTTTTGGGGTACGCGAAAAATAGATAAGAAATAATGAAATACAGAAAGAAGAACTTCAAAGATCGAGCACGTATTAAATACGTTGTTCGAAAACAAAGTTACGCCCCACACACGATTGCAAGTGGACAATGACGTCTTTGTCTCGAGGATACTACGATCTAAGTTAATAGAGGCAACAATCTCTATTAACTTATGCAGAATTTGCATATATAAATTGCTCTCAAAAGACTCAAGAAATTAGGTAGAAGAAGAGACAAAATATGGACATAAACTCCATGAACTATATATATATAAACTAACTAACATACATGTATATATAGAGGAGTCTATAGAGTCTATAAGAGACATGTCTCTACACAAACGGTTGTGTCCCAACACCCTTAGAACATGTCTGTGTATGCATATACACGTTTAGAAATCAATAGAACAGATATAGATCTTTCAAATTCGAAGTTGAGACATAAAAAGTCACAACTTTTCAGTTCTGGGCCCTCTCGACCGGTCGAATTGACCCGGTCGACCGGTCGAAAGCTCTTCTGAAACTTTCTGAAAACTGATGCTTTTTAGTTCTGGGCCCGCTCGATCGATCGAGTTGACCCGGTCGACCGGTCGAAAGCCCCTTTGAAACTTTCTGAAAACTGAAGCTAAAAATTTCCGGTGCTTTTGAATAAAAACCGTTAATTACCGGCACTTCAAGACAAACGCCGTTAATTCCCGGCACTTTAAGACAAACGCCACTAAACACTATATACTCATTTACACCTCAATTTTCTAACACTTATAGGCTATAACAGCTAGCATACATCTTACGATTAGGATTTATTTACTTGCCTCCTGTTGTGTGCTTAAGTTGGAATGAGTGGTCTTTACTGGACGTTGTTGTGAGCCTTTGAAGGACTTGGGATTGGATTAGGTTGAGTTGAGATGTGTGAGTATCCAGTCCGATCCATCTAAATATTAAATTAAGTATATGTGTCTGCCCCAAAATGATTAAAATAGTTTTCATTACTCGTACTATTTATTACCTCTAGTCCAATTTTACACTTATGAAGCTAAAACATGCAAATAGTAAGATCATCACGAATGGTGTCTTTTATTAGATGTGGTATTGACATAATTCGACACAAATCATAAAAATAAAAATAATAAAAAAATAATAATAATAATAAAATACTCCAATCGGTGGTGGATTTAGGAATCTCACTTAGAAGGGCCATGTATAAGAGCTTAGAATTACACAGGGGGTTCTGGGGCAAGGCCCTCGAGGCGAATTTTTTTGGGTCTATTTATAATTCATCCATTGGATTTATCTTATCACTCTTCCAAAGTTAAGTGTTGATTACTGATTGTAATGCATCAAATTTATAGTTATGGCAAAACAATTTGGGTTAAATTCAAATGATATGTGAAACCAAAGATGATTGGTCTAAATATTTAGAATTTATAGCTTACCATTAGGCCAATATATGATATATAATATATATATATATTTCAATTTTTGGGAGAATGGATTATAATTGAACCAATATATTATATATGTGGGGCCGGGGGGTGTGCAATCTTAATAAATTGAATTTTTCATAAATTATATGCATAAAAGTGCAATTTTAAAAAATCTAGGGGTGGCCATCCCCAGTTTCCGCCACTGACTCTAATGGTATGATATATATATCTCTACTTCTATAATTTGGCAATTCCAAATGTTAGCAACAAAAAGTATAGGTCCTAATTCTTTGACTGGTAATTTGACAAGAAAAATTGTGCAATAGATCCTCTTATTAATTGTTTAAACTTAAATTAATCATACTTTTAAAAAATTATTTTTATAGTAATAATAATATTTAGATACATATATGTTTAATTTAGAGATAAATAAAGTATTGAGACAGAAATGAGTGATGTATAATGGAGAGAGGGGAGAGAAATGTAAACGATGTAAAAAGTGGGAGGAGTTTTCTAATTTTCAAATTTTAAAGTTAAGAAAGTGATGAAAAGTGGTAACAATTTTGAACTCTTGAACGATGACAAATATCAATGATTCAAAGTATCCTTATCATCAAATGCATTTCCTCGAGAATCAGGAGTATATAATATAGATTGTCATGTCAAGTGTACAAATTTTAGTTGGAAATTTTTTTTCGGAAAAATACCAAAACAATAGTGCTAGGTATACACATTTTTATGTACATTTTTTGACACACTGCTTTACATGTGTTGTGTAAGTGGTGCATTAAAAAAGTATTAAAAAAAAGTGTAAAAAGTTCAAATGTATACGCATTTAAAGCAGAGTGTGCCAAAAAAATTGTACAAAAATGTGTACACCTAGCATTATTGATACCAAAATTGAAGATGCATGGTCCAAAAAATTGATCGGATGATAAATCTTCTGATCTTCACGACATTGATTATTTGGTGATTTAAATCAATTTTGCATATATTTCTTTCATGTAGAGAAGTTTATTCATGTCCCTTCAATTTTCCACCACAATCTTTTTTATTGCCATGTTCGTCACAAATTACTTTAAAACAATTCGGTTACAACACAGTTAGCCAAAAAAAAAAAAATCTGTTAAAACACATGACGAATATTCTTATCACATGAGTTTATTATATTGGAATATATATATATATATCGATTTGAATTTGAATTTTAAACCGACCCATATCAATTTGCTCGGGTTGAGGTCAGGAATATATTCCCTGTATCATGGCTGGTCAAGACTTGGCTGGGTCTTGACTGCATCTCAATTTGGGAAAAAAAGTTGGTAAAAGTTAATGGGGCTTAGACCTTCCAAATTTCTGGTACCCAAACATGGCCTACAAAATCTAGCTTTTCCTTTTCATATAATAAAAAGATGTTAGTTGAGTAAAAAGTGAACTAAAGCAATCTCTCTCTCTCTCTCTCTCTCTCTCTCTCTCTCTCTCATTGCTTATAGGTCAAGCTACGAAGATGGTCGTGAGGGGCTTGATCAATTTTTTGTAGGGTCCACCTAAAATCTTATTAACCAATAGTAATAAAAGTTAAGTAAAGAAACAACAGGTAAAAAGCAAAGACTACAACAGTTAAAAGCACGAAATTATTCAATGAGATAGGTTTTGGTGTGACGGATTATCGTGGACCGTTGATCTTTTGGGCTTCATGTTAATTCAATAATTTACGATGATCCATCTGTAAGAATTTAATTGATAAAACCATCATGCGGAAAAATTTTATATGCTAGGATCTTGAATATAATACACCTTAAGAAAACAAATATAAATTCTACATACCGTTATTCGCCATTGAAATTGGTAGAGAAGGAATTGGACCCCTTAGATTGCACTTTAATCTAGGCTTTATTTTCTTCTCTCTGTCTCTCAATTATGTACACCCTTATTTCTGTAATTGATTGAGGTTAACTTTCAAGGGGTAGGGTGTACCTTTTATAGAGGAGAGAAGAGGGCCTATTAATGACTGTCATAAAGACGGTCTTGGAATACGTAATGACTTTCATAAATATTTCCTTGAAATATGAAAAGTCCTTATTTAATAACTGTTGAAAGATGAACCATTCAATCATCGGTTATCTCAACAATTAATAACGTATATCTTTTATATATATATATATATACATACATATATATATATATATATATTAATTAATTGGGGCAACCTTCTATTGGCTAAATAATTAGTGGAGTTCAACTAACATAGAAGGCTAGTAGACCATATTTAATAGGACTTCTAAAAGTCACTTAGGAATTTACATTCTCCCACTTGGTCCACTAGACCGATTATGATACTTGATTTAGTTGGATTCCACATATAAAACTTTAATGTGATCACAAATATCCATAATTAGCCAATACACCCAAACTGTCATTTACTGTTATACTAAGATTAGCATAGACTATCAATGTGAGTCATAGCGGTTGTACAACATTTGTGTCGTATTCCCTTCCATGCACCACGCCATTAATAATCTGTACTAACCTTAGTCTATTATTCTGTAATGCCCATGTAATTTGTCTTGTTAAGACATTTCCTGTTTATCAAACAATAAAACATAAATTGTGCACACATAATTGAAAACAGGAAATAACAGAAACAAACTTTAATTGCGCATAAGTGTCAATTACACTACAACTGAAATATCCATCAATTACATCATTGATTACTCAAAAGACCCATCCTTACAACATGTTCCTTATATGTCTTTGGAGGTAATCCCTTAGTCAATGGATCAACAACCATAAGAGTAGTGCTCAAATTTTCAATTGACACTTGCTGTTTCTGGACTCTTTCTCTAACAACCAAGTACTTAAGTTCCATGTGCTTGGAACCACTAGAATACTTTCCATTCTTAGAGAAGAAAACTGCTGCGGTATTGTCACAATAAATTTTCAGCGGCTTGGCAATAGAGTCAACAACACCAAGTCCTGAAATGTAATTCCGCAACCATAAAGCATGACTCGTAGCCTCAAAACATGCCACAAACTCGGCCTCCATCGTGGATGAAGCAATAATGGACTGCTTCACACTTTTCCACGAGATTGCTCCACCAGCTAGCAGAAACACAAAGCCTGATGTGGACTTTCTGCTATCTAAGCAACCACCAAAATCCGAGTCTGAGTACCCGATCACTTCTAACTGATCTGATCTCCTATATGTGAGCATATAATCCTTTGTCCCTTGAAGATATCGCATAACTTTCTTTGCTGCTTTCCAGTGTTCCATTCCTGGATTACTTTGATATCTACCTAACATTCCAACTGCAAAGCTAATATCCGGTCTGGTACAAGTCTGAGCATACATTAAGCTCCCCACAGCTGATGCATATGGAACTTTCTTCATTTGTTCCTCTTCTAAGTCATTCCTAGGGCACTGACTTTCATTTAACTTGTCACCTTTCATGATTGGTGCATCACTGACTGAACACAGCTGCATATTGAATCTTTCCAAGACTCGATTGATATAACCTTTCTGAGACAGTCCCAGCAATCCTCGAGATCGATCCCTAAAGATCTCTATGCCAATGACATAGGATGCCTCACCCATATCAACCATCTTAAAGCACTTAGAAAGATACTCCTTGGTTTCGTGTAACAAACCAAGATCACTACTGGCTAACAAAATATCATCCACATATAAGACCAAAAGATAAACTTACTCCCACTGATCTTTAGATAAATACACTGATCAACAGTGTTTTCCTTAAATCCAAAATCAGTAATAGTATCATTAAACTTTATATACCATTGCCTGGAAGCTTGTTTAAGACCGTAAATGGATTTCTTTAATTTACAAGCCAAATGTTCTTTTCCTTTCTTTGTGAACCCTTTAGGTTGTTCCATGTAGATATCCTCATCCAAATTTCCATTTAAAAAAGCAGTTTTCACATCCATCTGATGTAACTCTAGATCATAATGAGCTACAAGTGCCATGATAATTCTAAATGAGTCCTTCTTAGATACCGGAGAGAAGGTCTCACTATAATCAATGCCTTCTTTCTGAGTGAAACCTTTAGCCACAAGTCTGGCCTTATATCTCTCAATATTGCCTTTAGCGTCGCGCTTGGTCTTAAAGACCCATTTACAGCCGACTTTCTTACAATTATTAGGCAATTCAACGAGATCCCAGACACCATTCTGGTCCATCGATTTCAACTCTTCATTCATGGCATCGATCCATTTACTAGAATTATTACTTTCCATGGCTTGTGAAAATGAAACCGGATCCTTATTAATCCCAATATCAAAATCAGATTCTTGTAGATACACCACATAATCATCTGAAATGGCAAATTTTCTTTCCCTCTGAGATTTCCTCAGAACTGCCGGTTGTGGTGGTACTACATTATTTTCAATGGCAACATCCTCATGAAGTGGTGAATCATTTCCATTATGTTGTTCATTTCCCTCAACTGGTTGAATAGCTTGAGGAACAACAATTTCTCGAGAAGGAAAGGGTGGTGGGATATCCACTCTTAATTCCTCAAGATTAACCTTTCTTGATTCATCACTCCCACTAACTTCGCCATTCTCTAAGAATCTGGCATTTCCGGTTTCCACAATCCTCGTACTATGGTTAGGACAATAAAATTTGTACCCTTTGGACTTATCTGGATAACCAATGAAATATCCAGATATGGTCCTTGAATCTAACTTTTTCTCATGTGGGTTGAAGATCCTTGCTTCTGCTGGACAACCCCAAACATGTAAATGTCTCAAACTAGGCTTCCTACCAGTCCACAACTCGAAAGGAGTTGTTGGGACAGCCTTACTAGGAACCCTATTCAAGATATACATTGCAGTCTTTAATGCTTCACCCCACAATGAATCAGGTACAGTTGAAAAACTCATCATACTCCTAACCATATCCAAAAGTGTACGATTACGCCTTTCAGCAACTCCATTCTGCTGTGGCATACCTGGCATTGTGTATTGAGCACAAATTCCATGCTTTTCAAGAAATTTGGCAAATGGGCCAGGATTTTGACCTGTCTCATCATATCTACCATAGAACTCACCACCTCGATCAGATCTCACTATTTTAACCTTTCTATCTAACTGCCTCTCGACCTCAGTAATGAACACCTCAAGGATGTCAACGGCCTGAGACTTTTCATGTATTAGATATACATAACCATAGCGAGAAAAATCATCTATAAAGGTGATAAAATATCTTTCTCCAGCAAAACATGAAATGGAGAGTGGTCCACAAATATCTGTATGAATTATCTCAAGAAGCTTAGTACTTCTTGTGGCACCTTTCTTAGTGTGTTTGGTCTGCTTTCCCTTAATGCATTCCATACACACTTGAAAATCAGTGAAGTCTAGGTTATCCAAAATTCCAGTCTTTACCAATCTCTCAATTCTATCCTTGGAGATATGCCCCAGTCTTTTATGCCACAAGATTGAAGAGTTTTCATTAATTAGGCCACGTTTTGAACCAACATTCGAATGCAGGGCTATCAAAGATTGTGCAAACTCATGATTCAAAGAAATTTTATATAAACCATCACATAAAATTCCAGAACCAACCATAATAGAGTTAAACATTAAACTTAGTTTCGCACAACCAAATAAAACAGAATATCCAGCAACATCTAATCTGGATAGAGAAACCAAATTCCTAGAAATTGAAGGTACATAAAAAGTGTCCATAAGATCCATCTGATGACCCGTCTCCAAGAGTAGGCGGTAGGTTCCAACAAATACCACTTCCGCTTTGAGACGGTTCCCCATATAGATGAATCGTTCACTTTCCTTCGGGTTCCGGGTTATAAGGAATCCCTGCATTGAATTTGTTATGTGAGTTGAGGCCCCAGAGTCAATCCACCAAATATTAGAAGGAACTTCAGCAAGATTTGATTCATAACATACAAAAGAAAGATTGGTACCTCTCTTTTCGAACCAAGCCTTACGCTTGCTACAGTCCTTCTTCACATGACCTTTCTTGCCACAAAAATAACACGTGACAATAAACTTTCCATGGCCCTGACTACTTTTCCCAGGTCCATCTCCTTTCTTTGGTGGAATTCTCTTTCCTTTCTTCTTAGCTTCATGAGTTACAACTAGCACAGAGTGGGGTCCTTCTTGCCTTAATCTCACTTCTTCTTGAATACACATACTAGTCAGCTCATTCAAATTCCATTTGTCTTTATGAGTATTATAGTGAATTTTGAATGGGCCGAACTGAGAAGGGAGTGAGTTGAGAATAAACTGTACCAAGAAGGATTCATCCACTTGCATTCCTAGTGCTCCTAATTTTGCAGCTTTGTCAGTCATATAGAGGATATGTTCCTGAACCCCTCTATTACCATCATATTTGACAGTAGTTAATTCTGCCATAAGTGTGCCTGCTAGTGACTTATCTGCTGATTTAAAACGTTCTTTGACAGCAGTCAACAGTTCCAATGCGCTATTAGTTTGAGGAAGAGAAGTCTTAATGTTATTAGCTATGGTCATCCTCAGAAACATAAGACTAAGTCTGTTCGATCTTTCCCAGGCTTTCATAATGTCAACCTGTACTGCAGTACTGTCAGCAGTAACTTCCTCAGGTTTGCCAACCAATAGTGCCATGTCAAGATCTAACACACCTAATGTGAATTGGACTTGTTCATACCATTCCGAAAAATTTGACCCATTAAGAGTTGGAATGCTAGATGCATGAGAGTGCAACGAAGTGGGAACAGTCACTGAAAATAGGACAATGCTCACGTTAAGGCCTTGAGTCTATCTTTAATATAGAATTATAAATTCTAAATAGATGAACTATTGATATCACTATAGTTTCTCCTTTGGGCGAAACCATAGCATATCTAGTGTCCACTCTATAGGTGCAAAATATTATCACCTATATAGGTCTAATGTAATCTATGTCACCTAATAGTTAGTCATGTTACCTTTGGGTATCCAATTCTAAACTACTCAGTAACATAAATTACATTACCCTATCCAGTTTATAGTTAGTTGAAAGTGACTCTCCTTTGGGCTAGCCCCAATCTCCCAACTATGACTGCCATTGAGAATATTATTGTATTTCATGTCACCCTTATTTGACTTATCTTTAATGTAGTTTTATATTCATAAGGCTCACTAACCTAGGTCACTTTGGCAACTACTAAGTTAATAAACCATATGAAAATAAAACTAACCAATAATATTCTCTAACCTTTTATTAGAGTTATTTATTTAATTGCTAAAGTCATCATTTAATAATTCAATTACTAATTTAATAATAAAAATTTTCTAATTTTTTCTTTTATGTAATTGAATTTTCTATGCAATGATTACTTTAAACAAATAACTCTAAAATTGTATATTTTCTATCACTTTTATAAGAGTTATTTATTTAATTGCTAAGTTGTCATTTATTTACTTAATCGCTTCCATAATAAATTAAAATTTCTTTCATGTGATTAAAATCCTTTCAATGACAAGAATTAGCAATAACTCTCTCTATAACAAATCTGTAATTCTTGGCCAGTTCATGAATCATAAGACATAACAAATTATTATAAATTTACGAAACAAATAAAATATTTTATATTTAGTAGTCAACATAATGAGCAATTACCTTACTGCCCAAACAAATCAAGCAAATTTGTTTCACCAAATATAGTCAAGAGTCTTGAGACAATCTCAATCGAATTCGAAATATGTACTGACTACAGGGCTGGGTATCAGTTATGCCAATTGCATGTGCTTGACACATTCCAAAAATATTTCATGTACATATAAGTGTTGATTGCTATTAGAGCCTGTACATGGTATATCCATATATGCACGAACATATATACCACCATATATATATATACATGAACATATTTTATTAAACATTTCAGTCTAAGTTATGATTCATGAACAGTGTCTAGGTCCGGCCAACAGAATCAGTACATTCATTTGTTCAGAATTTGTATAACGAAAAACTGAATTTTACTCTAAGATGCATATATTCAGAAACCCAAGCTCTGATACCAACTGTAAGAATTTAATTGATAAAACCATCATGCGGAAAAATTTTATATGCTAGGATCTTGAATATAATACACCTTAAGAAAACAAATATAAATTCTACATACCGTTATTCGCCATTGAAATTGGTAGAGAAGGAATTGGACCCCTTAGATTGCACTTTAATCTAGGCTTTATTTTCTTCTCTCTGTCTCTCAATTATGTACACCCTTATTTCTGTAATTGATTGAGGTTAACTTTCAAGGGGTAGGGTGTACCTTTTATAGAGGAGAGAAGAGGGCCTATTAATGACTGTCATAAAGACGGTCTTGGAATACGTAATGACTTTCATAAATATTTCCTTGAAATATGAAAAGTCCTTATTTAATAACTGTTGAAAGATGAACCATTCAATCATCGGTTATCTCAACAATTAATAACGTATATCTTTTATATATATATATATATACATACATATATATATATATATATATTAATTAATTGGGGCAACCTTCTATTGGCTAAATAATTAGTGGAGTTCAACTAACATAGAAGGCTAGTAGACCATATTTAATAGGACTTCTAAAAGTCACTTAGGAATTTACACCATCACACCAAAACTCACCACATGGAATAATTTCCAGTGAAAAGCAAAAAATGGGGAAACTTTTTAATTGTTTCCTCTAATTAAATAGAATCAGATCATAATTCATTTAGGTGGTTGGTAACCATCCCAAACTTTATATAACCACCGGTTAATTATATTGGTGTGGTCCGATCATATACAACCAACCCTTTAACAAGACTAATCAAGACCAACCCTTTATACAATGTCAACTCCAAAGTGCATGATATGAGTGGAGTAAAATTTGGTTACTAAAAAAAAACAATTTACCTACTTCTGCATGTTTGGTTACTAATTAAATTTAAATTTAAATTTTGACTAACGTTTCAGTTGAGATTCCAACTGTAAGACAAAAAGTAGGGAGCAATAGCATATTCTTAAGTAGAGACGTAACATAAAAATTGGTTCTATAGTTTAAATAAAAATCTATGGAAAATAGTTTTATGTTTGTGGAGATGATTTTTTTAGGCATTGAAGAGTCTATAAAAGGTCGGCCTTGGTCATTTGTGGCCTTAGACGAGCTCTTAAAGTGTGACATCTTATAGTGGACCCGCAAGAAATTTTGGGGCAGTGATCCTTACCTATGTGAATTTTATTTGTGGTCCATTTATATTTTTTGGGGTGTAGGATTTTCAGTATAAAAAGTATTGTAGCTTTTTTCTATGAAGTTTTTTTAGTTATTTTGAGAGTTATAAGGTTTGGTGTTTGTAATCCTTATTGCGTGTGTATATATATATATATCGGATTTTGATCTTTCTTTATCCCGACCCCTTTGTAGCTCTGCCCCTGTGTGCATATTATCACTTTTTTACTTTAAGACTTTGTTTGCTTCGTGGATTCAATGAGGGAAAAAGAAAGGAAAACTAGAGTAGTGCTACGCACACTCCAAAATCTACACTAAAATTCACACAGAACAATTGTGGTCGTTGATTTCGATGGGATTTGCGTGGGACCCATGTGAATCCCACAAGAGCCCCACCGAAATCAACGATCACGATTGTCCTGTGTGAATTTCAGTGTGAATTTTGGAGTGTGTCTAGTATTATTGAATTTGTTAAGTCTTGATCATCCTTTTAGCATGCACAGAGGAAGGCACTAAGAAATATAGAAGATAACTATTTTTTTTTTCATGGTTCATTTCTTTTCTTTTTCTTTTTTTTTTTTTTTCTTTCCTCACTAAATCCAAAAATCAAACAAAGCCTAATTAGGGTTGATTGTTTGTTATATTTTCTAAAGTTTAGGTTGATGGTAAAACAATTTGAGTTTGACTAAACTAAGAAATGAGCTGAAAAAAAATGTGAGAACAAATTATTTAGGATGGACTGGATTACAGTTTGGACAATTTATTACAATTTTTTCCCCTAAAATGTGAGGTGGTGGGAGCTAGGCGACTGCCTTGGTCAGCCCACGTACAAAGCCTTCTCTAAGTATATAATATATATGGTTTGAAACAATATTTGGCTCTTTCATCAAACCAATATAACATCAGTTTTTTTTTTAATACGAACTAATAAATATAACGCTTAATATGAACAAGTGCTTATTTTTATCATTCCCAAACAGGTCATTGGACTAAATAAAATACCTAGGATATGACTAAAATCATGGTAGATTGGTCCATACAATCAATGGTCCTGATTACGGCAACCATATGATGATGTTTCGTGTGACATTGTATACATGATGAGGGGTAAATGTGGAAAGATGAAAAATTGTTGCCCGCGTGAAATGTTTGTTATGATGGGATCCACTTGGGTTCTTGCATGGGTACACCCCCACATTTAAAAATAAAAATAAAAAATAAAAGTCAGTATGGAATAGCTCGAAAATTTTGAAAATCACTGCAAGGTTAATTTTGGGTAGCAACAGCAATTTTTATTTTTATTTTTCCTATACTCCAACCATTGCACGGTAAACAAGAATTATTGTCGAAAAATGCTTGAGGCACTCACCAGGTTCACCGAAATGGTGCATCGAACGATCGGTGCCGTTCATCTCGGCGGAATCCACGATGACACCGATTGTTCGGTGTACCCGATCGGTGCGTGTAGCAATTCTCATTATTGTCAACTGATGAATTTACCACTACAAATGACCCCTTTTTGAATTTTTAGCAATTCATTCCTGATCAACGCAATAATCAAAATGATGATGTCAAAAATTGATATCAGGATTAAGAAGGAAAAGACAAAAGGTTTGTATGTGGTTCGGCCCCGTTAATGAGCTGACCTATGTCCACGTGGTGCGTCGGAGCGCTTATACTAACAAATCACCGGCGGGATCCAGTGAGCTGACAAAGAGGGTAGCACAACCGAAAAACTGAGAGAGCACCCGTAGAAGGTAAGTCTGCAGATTAGGAAGTCTAATCTGATTACAACCGATTTACACGAATTTAGAGAGTTTCCTAAGCGGTTTAGGAAACCACTTGCTCCTTCCATTTAGACGTTTAGCTAGGACTGTCTGGTTGCTTGTTGGGCAAGCAACCACGCCTTCTGGAGGTGCGCCCATGTGGGGCCAGCCCCGGAGCGAACGCCTGGGCTTTGGACTGAACCGGACGGTTCTGTGTAACGCCCCGGGATGGTTGGGTAGTCAGCCCAGATTCAAGGTGACTTGGCTTCTCTTTACTGAGGTGGCGAGGCTTGACTTTGGCCTGATATTTTTGTACATATCAGCTGCCCCCCATTTTCGAAACTGATGTGATTCTATATCAGATGAGGTTTGAAAATTAATACTGCTTCCGAAAGACCGTCCGAAGAAGAGGCCGAGTCTAACCCGGGGCTTGACCGGTCGTGCTGGTCAACTAGGGTCTGGACTGAACGGTGACCATGTGGGCCCGGGATCGACTCCCGCCACGTACCAACTGGCCACTGGTCTGGTCATGACTTAACGAGGTCGGTTCAGGAGTAACTAAACAACCGCGTGAAAATCAGGCCGTCATATCCTACATTTAATGTGCACGCCTTTTGATGCGACGCTTCACGTGCCCGAGGTGACAGTTGTCAGACAGTCCTAGCGGGAAAGCTTCTTGGCCGTTGGATCTAATTTGATCTAGTCGTCCGCGCTATGTATATAAGGAACACTTGTTCATTTCTTCCATTCTTGCTGCCAAGAAGTAGATTTACCGAGCAGTTTGAGAGCAAAAAGTTCCCGATAACGCTTTTCGAGCCATTTTCATGCGTTGATTTGTGTAAGTCTCTCACTTCCGAGTTTCAATTCACTGCTCTTCCCTTTATCCTATTTTCTTTTTATTTTCCGAGTGAAGCTGGAGAGGACGGATCCTTTAGGTTTTGAACGAGAGTAGGATTTTTTCTTCTTAAGGTCATGTTCTTTCTGTAGATCAGGCGGCAAATTAGGTAGGTTGAACCGAGCGAGCTGTCCCGGGGTAATTTTAACTGAGTGTCACCTTACTTTAAGGACCTTGTACTCTTTACTCTTTAGATTGATAACCTTACTCCCTTTGTACCTCATACTCGGAGTTCTTGACCCATACATAGGTCGTCATTTGCTTCCTTGCCCAGTCACCGAGACCCTAAGGTAATCGGGGCTTGATCCCAACCGCCTCTTTGCTGATCTTGTCTGGGCTTCTTTCCCGGACCCTTCTCAGAACCCTTACGTTTCCGTTTAGCTTTTGGGGACTCGTCTTCCTTGAAGCTGGTGCGCTTGGACTTCAAAAACTCCTCCGTGTCGATGTACTTTTGACCCTCTCTGAGAGTTCCACCAGGGTTTTCGGTCGGTCTCGATGAAACGACGTAACAACTTTGGTGTGTTGAACTCTCGAGCAGAAGGCCATGATAGCGGCCGTTTCGTTCAAGTGACGAATTTGAAGCCTCTGTTGATTGAAATGGTCCACGTAATCCTTTAGGGATTCCCCTTTACGTTGCTTGACGGTTAGTAGTTGGGTGTCCGGTTGTGACAGGTCAAGCATCCCTACCAATTGGCTAATGAAAAGCTTGCTCAGTATCTTGAAGTCATCAACTGTTCGGGATTTAAGAGCGTGGAACCACTGTGGGGCTGGACCCTTGAGGGTGCTGGGAAAGGCCAAGCACAGTAACTCGTCGACGGTGGTGACTAACACCATTTGGGCCTTGTAGGTACGAACGTGGTCCACTAGGCTCTCTGTCCCATCGTAGGAGTTGAGATGCGGTGACTTAAATTTCCGCGGGATGGGAAATCCGGTGATCCGAACGGTGTAGGGTGATTCGGTCTCTGTGTTGGTATGATCATGGCGCTGCTTGCGGCTCAATTGCTCGATCTGTTTCTGCAGGTCCTGGATTTGAGCCTTCACGCCTTCCCGCTCGGTCTTCCTTTCTATGTCCAAGCGGTAGGTCAGATCAGATGACGAGGCAATGTGTTATCCTTGGGGATAGGACCCGGCTCCAGTTCCGGGTGATCGTGTGCCGAAGGTCTCCCCGACTCTTGGCCAGGGGGTCCTCGACCGATTCTCGGGCCATATGTCTTGGCCCCTCCCTTCTGGCAGCACGCCTACTATTGATGATGTCCTTGGCGTCTCCCGCCCGACGCGGGTTAGCCAGAGCATGTTGTCGGGTTCGCCTGGGGGCATGGCTACGTTCGTCATCCCTGTGTCGTCTCCAACCCGGCGGGGATGCAGGGCAGTGTGGTTATGTTGTCTGACTCGTGGAAGCTTTCGGTTGGGCGCGTCTTTCCCAGGCTGCTCCTCGGTTTGGGGGAGCTCATCCTGCCGGGCCAGCAGTGCTTCAATCTGCTGCTGGGTTCGCCTCTGGCCCTCTAGGAGTTGTGCGAGAGTCGCGGTGACCTGCTCAGAGGTCATAGAAGTGGCCGGTCGTCCGGCTTGTGAGTTCGCCGGTCCTGTTGGAGCAGCGGGGTTCTTACCTTTCTTTGGAGGCATATCAATCAGTCAAAGATTTATTTTTCGGAGAAAACAGTCGAAGTTCCCACAGACGGCGCCAAACTGATGATGCCAAAAATTGGTATCAGGATTAAGAAGGAAAAGACAAAAGGTTTGTATGTGGTTCGGCCCCGTTACTGAGGCGACCTATGTCAACGTGGTGAGTCGGAGCGCTTATACTAACAAATCACCAGCGGGATCTAGTGAGCCGACAAAGAGGGCGGCACTATCGGAAAATCGGCCGGGTATATGCGTGTGTATGTATTATACTATTCTTGTGGAGTCAGAATGCCGTCCCCTTCAATGGGGGTGAGTGACCTCTTTTATAGGTGCAAGAGACCATCTGTACAAGGTAAGTCTGCATATTAGAAAGCCTAATCTGATTATAACCGATTTACACAAATTTAGGAGAGTTTCCTAAGCGGTTTAGGAAACCACTTGCTCCTTCCATTTAGACTTCTAGCTGGGATAGGAAACTGTCTGGTTGCTTGTTGGGCAAGCAACCACACCTTCTAGAGGTACGCCCATGTGGGGCCAGCCCCGGAGCAGACGCCTGGACTTTGGACCGAACTGGGCCGTTCTGTGTAACGCCCCGGGATGGTTGGGTAGTCAGCCCAGATTCAAGGTGACTTGACTTCTCTTTACTGAGGTGGCAAGACTTGACTTTAACCTGATATTTTTATACATATCACATAATATTCAATATAACGGTTTATTATGATGATTTGGTATCAAAGGTCAATATAATCTCTATATTTACACACTTGTATATCCTACTTTCATGAACAAGATAGTTAAATGTAATTATTGCATGTATGCGTATTAGTGAGTGATACATATGACATAAATTTAAGCATTGTGCTTATGTGTATTAATGTAATGAAATATATGATATGATATCATTGTTACATTGAATATTTTTCGGTGGCAAGAGACCAAAATTTCTTGGATTTGTTTAGCACTTCGTTTGGGTTAAAATCCAACCTGGGCTTCCATGAGTGGGTACTAATATTTACACGATATTGTTATGGTAGAGACTAGCTGTTAATAATTTAATTCCTATTATATCCAATATCTCTTACTTAGACAGAAATTTCCATTTGATTGGTCAATTTTTCAAAACATTATCGGAGGTAAAATATTTGAAGTTGTAAATAGAGCCTGACATTTATTATTAACATGACAAATTTAAGATTATTGCAATTTCGCAGCTTTTGTAATGCATCATGATCAATGGGTGGCACCACCAAAAAAAAAGGAGTAAATTAGAATTCGTATAAATAATGTCGGAAATGGGTCTTCATTAAGTCCCTTAATGTTCGCATCATTTTCAGTAAGGTATTTAAGTTAATTCACGGAAAATGTGGATTTATAACTTTGAATAGTAGATTCAGTACATTCCAAGGTTGTAACGCACAACAAATTTTTTTTTTTTTTTGTGTGGCGTGGGGGTTGGAGAGAGAGATTCTCTCTCTGTAACGCACAACATTTGAACATATGTAAATTTAAGATTCAATTCTCATTATTACAAATTAAAAACAAAATTTAAAATCATGAATCTCTAGTTTTTTATTATTTATATTTGAGATTGAAGTGAAGCTCTAGTAATTAATTTTGAGCAAATCAAAAACACACATTTGACCCTGATGAAAAAATTATTCAAATTTTGGTGTGGATTTGTAGTGAACCCAAGGTCTAAAGATTTATTATTATTTTTTTTCAATGTGTTTGATAATATGTAAAGGTTCACCACTTAATTGAATAAAATAGTCAAAAACATAATGAAAATTTTGAATAAAAATATTAAATTGAAAATTTTAAGTAAACTATTATTTTCGCTAACTTAAAATTTTTAAACTAAATATTCAGTAATTAATTTTTAGTTTATATCAAACGATGACATTCCTCCCTTTTTTTCCCCTTTAAGAGTAATAATGTTTTTTTTTCTTTCTTTTTCCTCATCAAACTCAATTTCTTATTATTAGTTGATTACTGAATATATGTACTTTAAATGAAAAACCAAACAATGCCTTACACTGTACCTGGAAATAAAAAAGAGTAAAGATTGGGACACACTCATTCACACAACTTTTGGGACACAACCCAAGAGATGTGTCTATCTCTCTCATGTGATATCATTGGACCCCACAGTGACACAGGAGAAAGATAGACATAGTGACACAGGAGAAAGATAGACACATCTATTGGGTTGTGTATCAAAAGTTGTGTGAATGGGTGTTCCCCAAGTATTACCCAACAGAAAAGTGTTGGCCCAAGTTTCTCTTTTTAATTCAAATCCATAAGAAAATATTGGTTGCAACGGTGACACCATGTCATTGTGCCTACGTGGTGTCATTTTTGGAATGAAAAAAAAAATTTATTCATTGTGACGGCTATACCATGTAAACATGCTGATGCGGTATGATATTTTAATCTACATCAAAGGCGAAATTGTCATGATCACCCTAAAAATAGGGGGCATATGTTTGACAAAGATTAAAATGTCACACCACATCTGCATGCTGATGTGGTGCGACAGTTACACTGAATAACTTTTGTGGATGTCTAATGGGCTAATTAGAGTAATTTGATTGGTTGGTGACACCACATAGGCACAATGACATGGTATTACCGTTGCAACTAAAATTTTCTCTAACAAAAATACTACACACAACCTATTCTACATCCTATTCTGGTGGGTCCCGTGCGAGATCCATGTGAGACCCTCATAGAATCCATCAAAATCAATAACCAAAATGTACAATAAATTGTGCGTGTAGCATTACTCTTTCCCCCAAATCTAGGTTGGAACCAAGAACCTCCGCCGAGAATTTCGCTTGTAGAGAACAATATTCTCTTCCGTGTTACTTATTAGTATTATAATTATTATTATTTCTTACACCGAATAATTAGTAGTATGTTATATAGCGTGAAATCAGGTAGAAACCCTGAATTTTAGTTTCCTTTGGGAATGTTCGTACGTTTAGTGCCACCGTAACGGAATTTTCCAACGTGGCAGATTGTAGAAAACAACACTACTACGGCTCTGAGGTCCTCAATAGAGTCATAGCAGTAAATTCCTAGATATATACTGTAGTACATATATAGAATACAATTAACTCGTATACCCTTGAAGTTTAATGCTGACTCATTTTTTCGGCCATGTAATTCTTAACTAAAACCAATGTGGTCCAACCAGTCTCCTTGTATTACTACTTGGCTAAAGTGGATCGGATGGGTTCCTAATGTTACATTCTCAAAATAAATAAATACATAAATAAAAGCATCTTATTGTATGAGAAAAAAATTGACAGAAGTTAGTAAAGTTACCCACGTGTTAAATATGAACACGCATTTACGGGTCTCGACAAGAATAACACACTACCAATCTTCTATCTAATATAACTATAAGTCTATCAATTTATCTCACAAAAATGAATGTGTATTTCAAAATTTCAACGAACAAGTTAATACAATTGAAGTTACAATGATTAAAATACAAAAATGAATGTGTATTTCAAAATTTCAACGAACAAGTTAATACAATTGAAGTTACAATGATTAAAATACAAGGAAAGATGTATTTTATCATTAAGCTTTTTATATAAAAAATTTCACACAATTATGTATAATTATATTAGAATATTGCCACTAAATCCTCTATTTATGTAATTGTATGGTTAGAGGACACTCATTAATCTATTTTGGTTTTAGATCCCTATAATCTTAGTTAGATTCCTTAATCATGGTTAAGGATTTTATTTGTTCCCTAAATACCCTTATTTATACTTTGTAAGATATATATATATATATATATATGCAGTAAAGCAATGACTTAATGCTCTTCTTAACTCCCGATTTTCCATTACCTGATTTACATTGAATGTGAGGCTAATTACATCCATTTACTCCTCTTAATCCATGCGGCTTTTAACACATTTTATTTTGATTTGCTGCGTTTCTCATTGTGTTCAAAGAGTGCATTTACAATTCTTTCAGTCATTGATACTCATTACGCCAATCTTGGAACAAGAAGATCATCATCAATTTATTTGCCATTTTCACTGTTTGTGAAATTCACAAAACAAGCTGTTTCTCATTGTGTTCAAAGTTGTTCCACATCACATCTCAACAAGCCAATGCATGCGTAGCATAGATTGTTTTGTGAATTTCACAAACAGTGAAAATGGCAAATAATATAGTGCGTTCAGCTATATCCTTTAGCAGCCTGGCAGCCAAAAATATGAATTGGAGCTGTAGGCATGCAAAACTGATGGATTGTGAATCTCACAAGTTAGACTGATTGCTGCACATTTTGTTTTCTGTGTTTGTTGGCAGCCTGCATTGTGATTTTCATTAACTGTGTACTAGTTAACTAGTGAATTACACTCATGGTATAAGGTTAACAACTGTTGTTAATGATGTATTTCGCATTCATACTTGCGATAGTTTGAGGTCATTTTGATTGCCCAATGACTTTCGATATTGTGCACATGAATACCACATAGTTGCATGAAAATCACAACTTAAGTTTTTGGATTGCGATCTCACCGTGTCCGTTGTCACTTTAACGCGTGCATTAAGCTTTATTCTTTAGCAGCCCGAGAACCAAAAATATGACCCGTAGATATAGAGAAGGATATAGAGAAGGAAACAAATGGATTATACGCCCCACAATTTAGACTGACTGCAGCACACTATGTTTGTTTTGTATGCTGACAGGTTATACTGTGAATTTCACAAACAGAACTGTTTTGACGCTTGTGAATTCCACTAACATTACTGTTTTGACACTTGTTGAATTCACTAACATTACTGATTTGAGGCTTGAGAATTTCACAACCATTACTGTTTTGAGTCTTGTGAATTTCACAAACATTACTATTTTGAGGCTTGCGACTCTTACAAA
The DNA here is from genome assembly GCA_033977485.1 of Hydrangea macrophylla. Classification (NCBI taxonomy): domain Eukaryota; kingdom Viridiplantae; phylum Streptophyta; class Magnoliopsida; order Cornales; family Hydrangeaceae; genus Hydrangea; species Hydrangea macrophylla. The sequence goes on from CM066991.1 coordinate 156,713,056, forward strand.
TATTACTGTTTTGAGGCTTGTAACCTTTTAACAATCATGATACAGTTGTGAAATTCACAATGTAAGTACGTGTCTTTAGTGATTGGATTCTAACTAGATAGCTTGTGAGTAACAAGGCTAACTAGAAATTAACACGCCGGTATCTCAGAAATTGGCAAACTAATATACAACATATATGATTTCACCAAAAAAAAATTACCATACTCCAATCCGCAAAACAATATCGAAATTCTTGACCACCTACATTTACATAGAGTCAAACAAGGAAGTAGCCAAAAGTCCTAACTAATGGACAAGTGTAATAAAACTTGATGATGGGCCAATTTTGTTGCTCTTTTCTTGTGATGCTTATCCTCCCGAATGATGGATAGGATGTCTGCAAGTGTGATTACGTCCGGAGTTTCCTTGGCTTTGTAGATTGTGGCACTGTTACATTAACACGCACATATTCATATTTGGATTAATGGTAGCTCTACACGTTTATATGCTATGAAACTTGAACTAAATAAACTTACCTTTGACCACCATGTTCGTTGATTTTGTGTAGTAGATCCCGGGGACCCGGTCTGCCTTTATTAGCATTTGATAGACTCATGCATTCGTTGGCATTTTAGTCATAGGGCCTTCGAAATCATCCACGCAAAAAGCTGTCTGTTCGACGAATCCCTTTCCCTTGTCTTTTGCGTCCCTAGAATTTTTGTGCAGCCTCTTGGAAGGTTGAGTTGCAAAATCGGGCATTTGCTTGTTTTTCCTTATTTTTGTTTTGATGTGCCGAACCAAGCTAGTTTCACCCAAGTTAAGACCTTCCTGGGTTAACAAAATGAATATTGTTTTGATTATATAAGGTGTCCATTTTTTTTTATGATGGAGCTGTGAAATTCACAAATGAGAGTGCCCCCGTTACCATATAGGTTTTGATTTTTCAAGTTAGAGCCGTGAATTTCACAAACCTAATTGAAATTACAAGAAGTTTTTAAATTAGACCAACCATGAAATACATTGTTACTAGCTAGTACGTTTTTTCCGACAATTGTACTTGATTTCAAGAAATTCACTAAACATGCTTGTCACTAAGACTGCCCCCTTTATACTATGTAGATTGTGAATATTTCATTTGACAACTGTAAATTCACAAACCTCAATGAAACTACAAGTTGTTTTGATTTTGCATTATTGCTGATGGAGTTGTGAAATTCACAAAATAGACTACCTCGTTACCATATAGGTTGTGAAGTTTTTCAAGTTGGAGCTGTGAAATTCACCAACCTAACTGCATTTACAAGGTGTTTTTTGTAAAATTCACAAACCTAAATGAAATTACAAGTTGTTTTGATTTTGTTTTGATAATGTGAGGTGCGCATTTATACTGACGGAGTTGTCAAATTCGCAAAATAGACTGCCCCCATTACCATATAGGTTGTGAATTTTTTCAAGTAGGAGCTGTGAAATTCAGCAACCTAACTAAATTTACTAGGTGTTTTTCAAATTAGAACTTCCATGAATAACATCGTTGCTCACTTATGCATTTTTCAGCAATTGTTCTTGATTTCGAAAAATTCACTAAACAGTCTGGTCACAAAAGAGACTGACCAGTGTATACCATGATGGATGTGAATTTATGAATTGACAGTTGTTAAGGTCACAAACCTCAATGAAAGAACATGGTGTTTTTCAAATAGATCTACCGTGAGTTTCTACGTTACTAGCTTGTGCTATTTTTTGGGTGCAAATGTATTTGCTTTCGAGAATTTTAACGATAAAGGGTGATTATTATGTGAATCGTGTGTTACAACATGTATTCTTACCTCAGCTGAACTGGAATCTGGTTGTTCAATCCCTTTTGCAGTTTCATCCAACATTTTTTGCAATCTTCCAAGTTTGTCATTTTGTGTAGGGTAATGGCTTTGCAAGGAGATTCGGAGTAGATTTTGTAACTTGTAGATCCCTCACTCTCGAGGTCCTCGCCGGAATCTTGAAGAAAAGCCTGAAGAAGTCGTCGTTGGACGCTTTGAAAGCAAACCCTAGTCTTTTTGGCTCACATGGATGATGAATGCTGCTATAAATGGTGGGTTATATGATCGATTTCCATTTTTGGACAATCTGGAGAGTGAATTTAGGCGAGAAATTTGAGGTAATAATGATTATCAAATGGGTAACCGTTGCAAGACTTGAAGACCCCACTCTATCGCGCGCAAATGGGGCTGGGGGTATTTTGGGGCATGAAATAGGGTTTGGACTAGAACCAAAATAATATTTGACCCAGGGACCAACCGCCGAAAAACCCTATACTATAGGGATATAATACTAAATAACCCTAATTATATACACACAAGTATCTATATATCAGAGAGAGATGGAGGGGTTATCAAAAGAGAGAGAGAGAGAGAGAGACTGGGGAGGGACCTGACACGTGAGTAGCCGACGCTTGGCACGTGGGATGGCCGGCGTCGGTGTATTAAAAGTTAAAACTTGCACACTGGGCAAGAGAGAGATATAGAGAGAGAGAGAGAGAGAGAGAGAGAGAGGCAGTTGGTGGCGGTTAGAGGGGATGGTTAAATTGGGTTAAGTTAAAAATAGTGTAGAAGATAAAACACCTAACCAAAGCTCAAACGTTTTTGGTTAACGGCCGTTAACGTTAAACACCCCCCATCCCATGTGGGCTTTTCAGTTCTCTCTCTCTCTCTCTCTCTCTCTCTCTCTCTCTCTTTTTTTTTTTTTTTTGTTTCTCTATAAAAGAGGCCGTTACGTTGGAGCTTCTTCTTGGACTCTCACACTTCTCTCTCTGCTCTCTATTGCTATACCTTTTCGGATTTTCTCTCTGTTTCTTCCTTCAGTTGCGCCTAGAGAGAGAAACCTAGAACGGCAATGGGGGTTTCTAAGAAGTGGATTTCTCTGTGTTCGTTGGTGCTTTTGATGTTGTTCATTGGGGTTATGGCCAGAGTACAGAAGGAAGAGATCTCTCTGCCCAGGTATCTCTCTCTCTCTCTCTCTGTGTTTTGCCCCATTTTAGGTGTTTTGAGTGAACATTGTTTTAGTTCTACTTTGTTCTATTTCTCTCTTCTCTCTATCTTTCTCTGTTAATCCGCTGTTTTAAGTTTCTTTTTGCGGAGGGTTATGTAAAACTGGAATGTCTATACCTTTTATGATTTCACTTTATTTGGATTTTTTTCCTGATTTTTGGTTGGGAATTGTCCACTTTGTGTATTTGTTTTTTTAGCAAATTCAAGTACAATCTTCATAGGATTTCAGATGCATGTATAGACGCGTTTGTCTTAAATTTGAAGTATGATTTGAGAAAGTCTGGTCATTCTCCGGTTTTGGGTCGCCATTAAATTTCGGTTTCACAAAGCTTTACAAATCTCTCTGCTTCGTTAATTCTGTATCAGTGGCTCACAAATTTTTTTCTGAGTTAAAACTCTACGAATTTGCAATTTAGAGAGAGAGAGAGAGAGAGAATAGTGTTCATTTGGATTTACCCATTTTCATTGAGACTAATCTCCGTATTTGCTTTGGCTTTAACAGTAATGGCGAAACAGAGCAGTTGCAGAGCGCCAACAACTCATCAATGGTGGCGAGGTCAGTAATTACTCTACACTAGACTTTATCCAACTTCGCACACTTCCTTAAATCCCAGCCGTTCCTATTGTCTGTAGATGGATCTCCAACCGTCAGATCTGTTGTTGTTCATACGTTTTTATCCAAAACCCAGGAACAATGTCAGCCGTTAAGATCCCTTTTCCCTTTAGATCTGGATCGTTTATTCCGTTGCGTTCATTCTTTGGATTCCTTTTCTCAACAAAAAATTAACCCTCATTGGCTTTGGCAGGTCCCATTTACATTTCCAGAATTAGCCTCACAAAATCCTCTTAATCACACATCCACAGTAGTACACCCATCAATAAAAACAAATTTAGTGGGCAATTTAGTCATTTGAGCCAGTGAGTATTAAATGGGCACCAATTCCCGCCGACGAGTCGCCTCCCCCCCTCTGTCTCTGTCTCTCTCTCTAGGAAAGCAGTTTTCAGTTGATTCATCTTTTTTATTTTCTCTCTCTAGAAAAACTTTTAATGGTTAGGCCACTGTCTCCACCTTGAGCAATGCACACTATACAGTACTGCTGCACAGTGTACTTGGTGTCTCTCTCCATCCTGAAATTACGAAAATACCCCTGAAGTCCCTTTTCGTAGTGGTCTTCATTTACTCTTTTGCGAATGCGTTTGGGTAACTGGGTATGCGTCCCTTTCCATTCAACCCCGACATGGGTTCATTGATGAACGTGTTCTAACTTCAGTGATTGTCTCAAATTGTGAAATACAAACAGTCTGATCAGCGACTCTGATTTTCATTGTTTGTTCATTTCAAGAAGCATTTCATTTTTTCCCCCAAAATTTTGATTTTCCCCCTTTATTATTATTATTAATATATATATTTTTAATGTTGTGGTGTGGTGTGGTGTGGTGAATTAATGAGTATTTGATTGTTTCAGATCGGAGGAGGTTGAAGCTTTGAATGAGCATGCTGTGGATGACCCAGAGGAAATTGCTTCCATGGTTGAAATGTGAGTCTCTCTCTCTCTCCAACACCAGTAAATATTGGATGAAACATGAATGATTCTCGTAGAAATAGGGGACCAAGTGGATAAATAGTGGAATATGACTCGTTAGTGATACCATGTCATCAAAAATAATGGATGAAACATGAATGATTCTCGTAGAAATAGGGGCCAAGTGGATAAATAATGGAATATGACTCGTTATTGATACCATGTCATAAAAAATAACCGGTAAATTCAATATGTTTCCCTCCAACACACACACACACACATATATATATATATATATAATTGTGTGTATATATATATATATATGCACACTATTGAAAACCCATTACTGGAAATCTCATGGCACCCATTACTTTGTAGATTATTGGTGGTTAGGGTAGATTTTAGAGTGACCATTTACACTGACTCAGTGCTGAACTTCACTAGCACACATTCGTAGTGTTCAACTAACATTATTGAATTTTGACCAACCAACCCAACCCCCTGTAGTTCATTTGTATGCCTGCTTTGAGCATTCCAATTTCCCTTTTTTTTTTTTTTTTTTTTTTTTTTTTTTCTATTTCTAGTATTTTTTTTTATTTATGACAATTCACACCAAGTGACTAATCTCCTGACACCCCTTTTCATTTTCTATAGCTCAGTTCCTCCACATGCCATTGATTTTTGTCCTTTTATATGTATAGTAATAGTGTATGTATTTATGGTAGGCATCAATATGTTTAAGCGTCTGTAGAGGGAAAAATCTGTATTTGTATGGAAAGGCTGTTGTCTAGATTAACTACTTTTGTTTTGTCATGTGAGCCTACTAGTATGTATTTTTACATCTGTAAAGTTTTCATTTGTATTTATATAATATATATCCGTAGGCTAGCAGACGCATGTAACCAAGAATAGCAGTACAGATTACTTTTTAATACTATAATATGTATATAACTACTCCATTGGTGGGTGCTATGTAGAATGTTATACTCCTAGAGTCACATGAGAAAATAAGTTAATCCATATAGGTTTTTTTTTTTTTTTTTTTTTTTGGTATTTTACAAGGCTTATATTTTTCATCAGACAGAGCCTTACCCTTCTGTGGCCAAAGTAAGACAAAAGTATATATCTACAACCTTGATGGCTACCCGTAGAGTACAATTTTAGCCGTTGTATGTAAAGACAAAGTTGCCCTTGTAAAAATTGACATTCTCTTGTGTTTGTGTAAGTGTAACCCCACAAACTGGCCAGAGTTTTAGCCGTTACAACTTACAAGTGAAAGAGATTGGTCATGTGTGGGGGGGGGGGGGGGGGGGGGGGGCACAGATGGGAAAATCAACCCCCACCGACACACATCACAGCAACAATTGACCTTCAAGTTTGTATCTAATTATGTAATCCAAATAACAACAGTAAATACAATTGGACAATTGGAGCCTAAAAAATTAAGATACTGTGATTCTGCTGTTAATGTTTTGTAGTAACATGATTGAGAGATAAAACTATAAAATAAACAACCTTTTTTTTTTTTTTTTAATTATTATTATTATTATTGTTATTGAGCAGGAGCATCAAAAACAGCACCGAGAGGAGGAGATTGGGATATTTCTCCTGCGGAACGGGAAACCCCATCGATGACTGCTGGCGTTGTGACCCCAACTGGCACCTTAACCGCAAGCGCCTAGCTGACTGTGGCATTGGTTTTGGCCGAAATGCTATCGGGGGCCGTGACGGTCGCTTTTACGTTGTCACGGACTCGGGTGACTATGACGCGGTCAACCCCCGGCCCGGTACTCTTCGCCATGCTGTCATCCAGGACAGGCCTCTCTGGATTGTGTTCAAGAGAGACATGGTGATTCAATTGAAGCAAGAACTCATCATGAACAGCTTCAAGACCATCGACGCCCGTGGGGTCAATGTCCACATTGCCAATGGAGCCTGCATTACCATCCAGTTTGTGACCAATGTGATTATTCATGGGCTTCACATCCATGACTGCAGGCCCACTGGGAATGCTATGGTCAGGAGCTCAGAGACACACTATGGATGGAGGACAATGGCCGATGGTGATGCGGTTTCCATATTTGGGTCGAGCCATGTTTGGGTTGATCACAATTCACTGTCGAACTGTGCCGATGGGCTTGTGGATGCTGTCATGGGCTCGACTGCCATTACCATCTCCAACAACTACTTCACCCACCATAATGAGGTGTGTGTGTGTGTGTTTACTGTTTTGATTATTTGTTTTAAATTGGTTTATTTACTTACCTGCATGTGTCGGGAGGACTCATTTTGTTGTTGGTGTGATTAAAAATAAATAAAAACAGGTGATGTTGTTGGGTCACAGTGATTCTTATGTCAGGGACAAACAAATGCAAGTGACTATTGCATACAACCATTTTGGAGAGGGTCTTATTCAGAGAATGCCAAGGTAAATTATTCATTATTGGAGGTTTTATACCATTGAGTAATTTATCAGCCATTAAATGAAGCACCTGATTTAGAAATTTAGGATTGGGTTTGTCAAGAAATGCTGCTGATAATGAAATGGAAATGTGAAAATTGCAGGTGCAGACATGGGTATTTCCATGTGGTGAACAATGACTACACTCACTGGGAAATGTATGCAATTGGTGGAAGTGCAAGCCCTACCATCAACAGCCAGGCCAACAGATACCTTGCCCCAACCAACCCCTTTGCAAAGGAGGTATTGTCTCTCTCTCTCTCTCTCTCTCTCTCTCTCTCTCTCTCTCTCTCTCTCTCTCTCTCTCTCTCTCTCTCTCTCTCTCTCTTTGTTTGTGGTCACTTTTTTCCTTCCCTTCCTCTGCATCTATCATGAATGGAAAGTAAAAACTTTTTACTTTACAGTGAGGTTGACATATCAGTTGTTCTAATAAGAGTCTGTTTGAAAGGCTTAAGAACCGGTTTTGTATTTCAAAAGTGAACCTGTTTTTCTTTCGTAGAGGCCCTTAAATTGTGTAGAAATTTGTGAATTGGATCCCATTTTGTGCATTTCCTAACAGGCCCTAATTGGTTGATAACTAAATGGTTTGAACAGGTGACGAAGAGAGTGGACACAGCTGCAGGGCAATGGAAGGGTTGGAACTGGAGGTCAGAGGGAGACCTACTGCTCAACGGTGCATATTTCACTCCATCTGGAGCAGGAGCCTCAGCCAGCTATGCAAGGGCTTCAAGCTTGGGTGCCAAGTCTTCTTCCATGGTTGGCTCCATCACTTCAGGTGCCGGTGCTCTTTTCTGCCGCAGAGGCCGCCAGTGTTAGCAATCTTGAGTCCATTATTACATCAAAAGGAAAAAAGAGTCTCTTTTTTTTTCATTCTCCTTTCAAGTTTACCATCATATAGTGAGTATTAGCCTATATCCATATTCACCATTGTTGTCTCTATCATTTTTCTCTATATTGTCAAGTGTACATTTTACACATGTCATCATTCGTCCATCGATTGCCCTCATACCACATTGCCATTGCCATTGCCATTGCCATTGTTGCGCAACCTCGGCCTGCTTCAATTGAAAAAAGGATTTGCCATTCTAGGAGCAGGTACGGAAGCGTTGGTCATTTCCCTTCTCTTCTCCTATTACTATTCTCTCCCTGACTATCAATCCGGTCGTCTACTCTTCTGCAGCCTCAATATTGGGTTTTATATATATACTTGGTTGCCTTTTGGGTTTTTATAGGAAGTGAATGATTTGTAATTTTCTTTCTTCCCCTTTTTTGAGCTTTTCTCGAGTCATACAAGTTTATGTAGTGTGAATGTCAAATACTTTTGTTTTGGGTTATGAAAAACTTTTGTTATAGATGATGATGCATAGCAGCACCTATTGTTTTACTTAAATCTTTTTCCTTGTGTGCTTGTTGGTTGTGCAATGTGCTATGACTTCTATGAACCCCACACCTTTTGTTTTTGCATTTGCTTTAAAGCCTTTTTGTTCATTTTTGATGGCATGTGCTTAGCCGTGACTAATCTCCTTTTGTGATTATTATCCCATGTGCAACAAGCAAACTGCCAATTAACTGAGATGATGGCTTTTAGTTTCTAATGGGCCTACCAGAATGTTTGCATTATTACTAATTACCAAATGGCTTGAAAACTTGTTCGAGTTTAGAGAATGTTCTCAACTTTCAATAATTGTCTGATTCCAAAATTATGAGGAGATCAGGGTAGACATTGGATCCTAATATCCACAGTTCATTCCATTTTCAAGTTGGAAGGAAGGACACATTATTTTGTTTCACTTTTTTAAGAAGGAAAATTCAATATGGACATTTTTCAAGATGGAGGTTAAGTGAATAACATTGTTTGGTTCTTAATTAAGTACAGTCACTTGCAAAGGAAATGCAAGAACATAACCCATTTATGAGAATTTTGGTTTTCTCTCCTCTCTCTCTCTCTCTCTCTCTCTCTCTCTCTCTCTCTCTCTCTCTCTCTCTATTTATTTATTATTATTATTATTTTTTTTTTTCTGGTAGTCTGGAATTCAAGAGCAGCAGAAAAGAAAAGAAAAATAACCACCACAAAAAAAAAAAAAAAAACTAGTCTCTTCGAAGGAAACTAGTGCCTAGAGCATATCCCCAAGAAGAGGAAGCTGCAAAAATCAAGGCGGAGGCCGGAGATCCTCCAGCGCAACAAAAGGGATCTCTAAGATTAACGCCCAAATTGGTTAACAAATCAGCACATTTGTTGCCATCTCTAATGGTGTCTCATAGTAGCATCACATAGCCTTAATAGAATTTGGCAGTACACTAACAGGGATTTCAGGGGATGATTTTCAGGAACCTCATTTATCAATATGCAAGCAATTTGGGAGTCCGTCTCTACCATCGAAGTAAGAGACTTTGGGTTTCTTCCAAGCTTTAACAACACACACTCTAAAAAAAATAAAAAAAAATAAAATAAAAAACCACTATTTTTCTCTATAATTTGAAGAACCCAATATACGTCGACATTTTTTTTTTCCTCGGCAATTTTCTCCCAAAAATGGACAAGGGAAAATGGAATTTCTCAACAATTACTTTTCCTTTCTCCGGATTGTCTACTTCCTAACAGAGTGTAATGCAGCTGCAAAGTTAATTCCAAGGGAAATCCAATACCCTACGACTCCATATTCTTTAGAGATCATTTGCCCCCTAACAGGTCACGTGCTATAGGACCATGTGAATAGGTATCTAATGAACTGGAAAAAAAATATATATGTGAACACCAACCTGTCACGTGGAAGATTGTTAAATTTGCATGTGAAGCTGGGCCCACTAGGCATGTGAGGCACTCTATACCAACTTGACATTGGACCATTTTAAATGCATCCGCCAACTTCCACATGTATATATATACATGGTATGTTATATGTATGTGGGTACAAATGTATATACAAATTGCAGCCCCAGCATTTAGGGGTGTGGCACTGTTCATTTTCTTTGGGACTACTGTTTCTTTGCACACCAGAACTCAGAAAAATCTAGACTATATGTGTCGCGTATCTATAACACTTTGAGATGCAAATACATCATCATAATGGCATGGTCCTAAACAACAGACATGATCATATGAAATGTTGGATTCGATTAGCATGAGGTATTATGATGTTATAGGACCTTTGTTAACAGAGCTTTCCAAAAAGAGGGAATTTTTTTTTTTTTTTTTTTACTATAGTAGAGGGCATAGAAAGAACAATGAAAGCCCAAAAGTAATTGTTTGCTTTGCCAGTTGTACTTGTATCACATGCCGTGGTATACCATTGTCACAACATGTGGTACAACTGTTGAAATACTTGAGAACCAAAATTGAGATTCAAATTTGGGAAGCATAGCATTACAAAAAAATTACTAACTAAATCATTTTAAATTTATCATCCCAATCTAACTGAAAACAGTACGTAAGATAAAGAACATAAACTATTGGAACCGAATGTAATGATGTCAAAATTCACCAAAAAAAAAGAGATAAAAATGATTAATCCAACCTATGATTGTTCATCTCTTACCTCCCCCAACTAAAATCACTGCAAAGAACACGCTGTGTTTCAATCATGGAGGTCATTTGTGAGTCTCAAAATTAGGATGGTAAAGACTACAAATGCTAGGATTTGCAGTTGCAGCATGATTACATGTTTCTTTCATAATGTCAACAAAGATACTGTGCTTTAAAATTTAAAAATATATATACTGGAAAAGTTATTTGTACTCTTTTGAGTAAAATACAACCACCATTACCTGTTTGCATTGATCAATGAGAAACAAAAACTTGGTTTTATATGGGTCCATATCTTTAAACCTCTGAAGAATTTTCTCTTCTTTCACCATTACCATTGAATTTAACATTGCTTTTACATATTTTTTTTTTTTTTTTTGGACTTTTGACTTCTGCATTAAAACCATATTCATAGCACAATGAAGAAATTTCTTTCTGAGTTTCACTAGGCAATTAAACATAACAAATCTACTCTTCGGGAAACAGTAAGTAAGACAGTATTACAATCAAATTGTGTTTCCTTACCCGTCACTTTTTATGCATTCCATAAACAAGAGCTAGCAACTGTATATAAATCTAATATATATATAGGCAAAAGCAAAGCCATTGTTAGATAGAGGGGTCAATCTGGAAAGTATACCCAGCCTCCGCAAAATGGGATTTCACAAGTGCAAGAGCCTTGGATCGATGAGAAATCGTGTTCTTTACTTCCTTGGGCATTTCAGCATAACTACATCGAAAGCAATACTATTAGTTCATTTGTTCATATTAGTGCATATAGAGTACACACAGGACATTGCAATGAGCGAAGAAAAAAAGAAGGTTGAATTACGTCTGATCACAGCCATCGGGTTGAAAGATCGGATCCCACCCGAAATCCTTGGGTCCCCTTGGAGGAACAATCTTCCCCTAAAAGGTCCAACCAAAAGACAAATATTAGTGTTGCTAAATTGAATAACAGGTCCTGTTACTCCTGTACAATATTCAATTTTCACTTCCTTCTATCCACTTAATTTAGATGTGTGAACTTAATTTGTCTTCAAAACAACAGAAAATATAAAAAAGGATCCACCCCGAGATAGAGCAGATGAAGAGTATAAACAGTGTAGGAAATGTCTTGCACAAAATAAATCAGCACATCCTTTTGTTTTTACCTCATGAGAACAGTTTGGCATTGCTTATGATAGTCTGTTTATGGGGTAGGCCTAATTATCAATAAAGATCATTTACACCCGTCTCACTATATCAGGTAATTCTACACTTGTTAGGTAGCCCCTTGATTACCACCAACTTGTAGACTCAGAACAGTACCCTTGTAGTTATGAATCCCCTCTCTTTTTAGTTGTCGAAAATAAGTAACCATTTTCTCAGGCTTCTCATTATTTTAGGACAGTTTTGTGCAAAAATTTCTTACTTCAAAAAAAGAAAAAAGAAAGAGCTGAGGTATCACTAAAGCTTACTAGTCCCTCTAACTGGGAAGCAGTTTTATTCACACCTGATGCTTTTTAACAGCATGCAGGCATCTAATGTTATTCCATTTATGGCAATCCAAAACAATATTCAAAGTTAGATGTGGGACGAAAGCACAATGAACAAAGTCATGCCCTATTATAGGCAATTCCAGCAAATAATGGATGTACTACGTACGTAAATAAGGACAAAGGCAAGGGGACTAGTACTAGAAACTTAAGCCAGTGAGTTTCAGTAAAACAAGATATGCTTAGTGAAGGTAGTGTTCCAATGCTCATGGAAGAAATACATGTCACGATGGACATAATTACCGCAAAAGATGTTTGCACATATACTGACATTCCTCAACTGTTACTAGTACAACAACGTAGATTTAGAGAGAGAGAGAGAGATGTATTTACTAGAAAATCATAATCTTGGTCTGTTCAAACTCAAGGTGCTGGTGAATCAAGTGCGGATTAAAGCAAAAGTGAGGAATTTTATTTTACCACTACTTGAAGTAAAATTTAAAAAATAAGTATGAACAAGCAGAAAAGGAAATGGATATTAGAGGTGAGTCCTTTGTAGCTTAAAATTGAATTGTTTCCATATTATAACTCACTACTGATTTCTACCCCAACATGGCTATTGCAGACCTTTCCAATGACACTAAGTTCAAGAATTAATACTTCAAATTGCCACGTATGGCAGCTCATACTACAGAGTAGGATGCTGATGGTCGAATAGCTGGGACCATTCCCCCATGATTCGGGACTTTGAAAGAACAAAATACAGGAAAACGGGTTTGAGTATACAATCATCAATCAAATTTAATTAGTAGATATCAGGTTATTCTTTAGGAACTTCCGTCTATACTCATTCCAATGTTCACTTCTATGTGCAGTGGATCAGATGCCATGAAACCATGGATAGTTGAGGACCATAAAAGAACGCCATGGCCAAGCCTGGTAGGGGCTTATGTGTCAAAGAGGTCAATGAAAAACTTAAATGGCCATAGTGAACTAAACAAAAATGGCTAAGCCTGGTGTCAACTTTCGTAACATGGTAGTATTCCCCCAGAAAAGAATAGGGATAGCTCACCCATTTGAATAATCTGGGAAGAGCTAGGTAATAAAAATGTATTCTTCTACAGAGAAGGCACAAAACAGAATAGAAATCACAGCTCTCTCTTTTTATCAACTGAACCTGGTTCACAATGAGTTTTCTGACATTATCCTGAGTGGAAAGCCATATCAACGTTACATCAAGTTTTAGTTATGGCGCAGTTGTATAGATCCTTCTATCAATGGTACCTTCCAATCAAAAATCAGAGGACATAAATGTCTTTTCGCGCAAGATACATCAAGGTCCCGTTTGATAAAACTGAAAATTAAATGCTGAAAATTTTTAAGCTAACAGTGTAATAGTCAATTAAGTAGATTATTTTAGATGGAAAGCAAATCGTATTCAGCGAATTTTTTCAGTGGAATATTTCTCACTGAAAGTTTTTAATAGGTTTTTGGCTACTTTTTCAGTTAGGTGGTCAGCCCGCACATAATCAGAGCTGAAAATCTTCACTTTCAAAACTTTATTGGCTTCTCAAACACACACTAAACAATAAAAAATATATATATATAGATATATATATATCGGAAAAATGGGTTAATTAAAAGAAAAAATCCAAATTGCATCAACAAAAGAATACAAGGGGCATACCCCAAGATATACAATGAGCTCAATAAGCATAGAAAACGAATCTAACATGGGAAGGGAGACTACCTAAACCAAAAGCAAAGAGAGTGACCCATCCCAACCATCCAAAAGGAACGATAGAGCCAGAAAACATCAAGAACATGAGCACCACAAAAGAGACTATCAATACTTATGACGGCACTTAGGATGACTACCGCTAAAATTCATCTTTGCCTCCTTTTTCTTCTGTCTGGAAGACAAGGAGCTCTCTGGGGTTGGGAGGTATTTATCATATTCTGGTGCTAACTCCTCTTCAATCTCACGAACTACCAATTCCAAATTGTCATTAGCAGTCTCTCTCTCTAGAACTGGAGAAGGGCCTATTTCGTCCCTAGGCTTTGGTCCTTGAGAAGACTTATCCGTGACTTGAGGGAGGGGGGCAGACACCCCAAAATTCTTATTATCAATACCCTCCTCTTCAACAACAAGAGCAGAAAACATATAATCCGTACTCGTGGTATGATTCACACCGGGATGCAAACAAGACCCGAGGTACAAGCACCCAAGCCTCTAAAACTGGAAGCAACCACCTCCATCTTTCCTTTGCCTTTATCTCTACCAGTAACAACTGACCAACCACCTGGATCCGCTTTTCGTTACCCATAACCATTTTCCAAGAACTGGGCGCTCTAGTAGCTCCCTGTAGTTGAAATGGTTAAGATTAACAGAAGCTGGTTTTTTGATATCCGTGTAACAATCATGACCATAAGTAGAACATTTCTTACTGTTGAATTGGAGCATCCAACCCAAAACCAATTGGCCGTGGGTGGAGTAGCCCTTGAATTTATATATTGACTAGCTAGGTTATAAGTCTCCGATGTGGGACAGACAATCTCAACACGCCCCCGCACATGTGGCATGATTGAGAGCCAACACGTGGATTACTGAGATAGGGTGACATGGAGCACGTGTGGACAAATTGGGCCCAACAAGAACCTGGCTCTAATACCATGTTAAGTTACCAACTACTCCAAAAGCTTAAGCTATTAGAGAATGGACCCAACAATGTATATCAAGCTTCAACACCCTCCTTCACGTGCAACCCCGACTTGCACGTGGAGAGCAAACAAACCAAACTCCATCATAGTGGAGACAAATAACAAAATGCAATATGCACAACAAAGCGGGGATAGAGAGTCGAATCCAGGACCTCTCACAAACAAGGCTCTGATACCATCTGTAAGGCCCAACCCATTCAACTCCTTGTAAGTCTCTGAAACCACTTGTAAGGCCTAGCCCATTCAACTTCTTAAAATCCAAGTGTTAAAGAGAGGGGAACTAAAGCCTTATAAACCGCACAGAAGGGGCATAATGGGCGATGTGGGACATTCTAACACACCCCTGAACCACAGGAGCCGGACACTCGGCATACTGGACCACAGCAGCCGGACACTCAGCACGCCAGAAGACAAGCCCAACCAAGCTCTGATACCACTTGTAAGTCCCAGCCCATTCAACTCCTTAAAACCCAGGTGTTGAGGGGAGGGGAACTAAAACCTTATAAACTGCACATGCAACAACACATCTAACTGATGTGGGACGACAACACGCCCTCGCCAATGTGGCAAAGGCACACATGTAGATTACGGAGATAGGGGACAAACATGGCTCTGATACCATGTTAAATTGGAACATCCAACCCAAAACCAATTGGTAATGGGTGGAGTAACTCTTTGAACTAATATATTGAGTAGCTAGGTTATAAGTCTCCGATATGGGACATACAATCTCTCTTAGCTACTCAATATAAAGTTCAAGGAGCTACTACACCCATTGCCAATTGGTTATGGGTTGGATGCTCCAATTTAACATGGTATCAGAGCAGGTTATTGTTAGGCCAATTTGTCCATGTGTGCTCCACGTCAACCTATCTCAGTAATCCACGTGTTTGGCTCTCAGTCATGCCACACGTACGGGGGTGTGTTGAGATTATTTGTCCCACATCGAGGACTTATAACCTAGCTACTCAAATATAAGTTCAAGGGGCCACTCCACCCATTGCCAATTAGTTTTGGGTTGGATGCTCCAATTTACCCAAAACCAATTAGACATGGGTGGAGTAGCCCCTTGAATTTATATATTGACTAGCTAGATTATAAGTCCCGATGTGGGATAGACAATCTCAACTTTTACATCGCAAAGGGGTCCTCCATTGAAAATCAACATGAATTCTATTCACCACCGTGGAACCACTATAGTCATCGTCTACCTCAATATCAAAATCTGTGATGAGATCTTTGTCCGCACTAATCTCGACGCACACACTAGCATAGGAAATCCTACGGAAACTAGCCGTCAATCTATCAACTTGAAGAGATTTCCCAATCATACTCGCAATGAAGCTTAGACCTTTTGGGTTCCAGAATTTCCAAAGGAATACCATAGAGATGCACCCAGATAGGAATACGACTCTAGGAGCCGGTATCCACTAAACCATAATTGCAGCTGCTACATTGAAGGCTCGTAAGCCCATTTAAATTTGTCCTTTGTCATTTCATGAGTTTCTCTATTTAAGCAACGCAGCTAGTTTCTGAACCAAATTGATTTAAATATACGCCAAAAACTACATCATTAAACCCAGGACTAAGAGAATGTATCTGATATTCTTGTTAAAAAAGAGATACAGGGGATGACAAAACATACCGAAGTTTTCCCCAGAAAAGTAATGGGTTCCGAATTCGGTCCAAGGGCAATAGAAAATACACATAAAGCATATGCGGATTTGTCCTCGTATGCCATCAACAAGTTATTCAGACCTAATAGTAAGGGAGGCATCAGAGAAAAAGTAAAGAAAAAATAAATGAAGTTTTGAGGGTTAACACATTTAAAGATCAATGAACCAAAACAAAGGGAAAGTAAGAACCTTCATGACCAATCTTCTCCAGAAACCACTTGCTGCAAGATTTAGTTTTCAAATTCAATAGCATTCACAAGGAAGCAAGAACAAGAGGGTTAGGAGTTAGGACCAAACAGAGTACAGAAATAAAGAATTGTCAAAAGAAACACTTATTCTGAAAACCAGTAATTTTGAATACAATGAAAAACATGGTGAGTTGTCTCAAATCCATAGGATCATTCTAAAAGGCACACAATTCACACATTGGTTTTGTTTATTAAAGCAAGTGATCACATGGGATTTTTCTCCCACTAATTGCACTTCTAATCAAGCCACACAAAGAGAAAATACAATCATAAATGTTAATACCTCTGATTCCATATCAAGATCCTCATTATGTAAACGTGGAACAATGTCAGCCCAAAGTCATAAGCATGGTTTGAAACCAAAATAGTTTCGGAATAAAACCCATAATGCTAGATAAAATTATGAAAATAATCTTGAAAAAGGGAAAAGAGAGTCTACAGGAGAAGTGACCAATCTATATATAAAATAAAATAAAATAGAAAGATGTAAAAATTGCACAATGATGCCCTCTAGAAAGGAATACAAAAATTTGCTAAAAACGGAGAGAGAGAGAGAGAGAGAGAGAGAGAGAGAGAGAGAACAAATCGCAAAAATGGTAACAATAACTTTTGCCTGGTGTACTTATGTTGGATTCTCCAACTTTTGCCTCTTTAGATTGTATAGTTAATTCCGACACATGCATAACTCTAACATGATGCAATTGATAATGTCCAATGAAACACTTTTCTTACGCATGGTGATTTCCTATACAAATCATCTAAAGGAATTGACCAGCCAGAATTGCCCAAAAAAAAAAAGAAAAAGGAAGCTTATAAATTATAACTCTGCAAAAGTAAAAAACTACAACTTCCCAGAATATATTGGTGAAAGTATAAGCTTTCGATCATACTAGGTGGAATGGAATAACTAACTTAAATAGCAGAACGCTCGGTTAGTACTTTAGAAATAGCTTCAATATACCTAATTTGAAATTCCTCCCCCCGTTTTTCTTTAGAATTTTTACACTTGAATTATTCACTTGCATCATGGATGTCAGCGTAGGTCTGCCTTATCACATCTCGCCCTGGTGCACAACACTCAGCATATTTTTAAATCATCGGTCTAAGAGAGAAAACTAATTTCCAAATGCATACATTCATATCATAAATATATATTGCAATCCTCAATTCCATATCCCATATTCCCATTCCTTCCATTGAGACATCTCATGAAAATGTCAATCCTTCGTAGCAATACCATTCTCCCATTCCGACTTCAAATTTTTGGTTAACCTGATGCTGTGAAGGAAAATGTGGTGTGAGGCATTTAAATGTCATTATCATCATAGTAGAATTAAATGGTTCTTGATCAAGTGGATACACTTGGTTTGGTCTTATATGAATGGGATGCTTCAACCTTCCTTACCGAATGATAGCAATTATATCTGGAGCATGGTAATACTGACTCAAAGAAGTTGTAAAAAGATAAGTTCAACATTCGTTCCCCCCTTCTCGAAACTAATGATACTGGATTTACAGATCCCCAAGCAATTTACTAGAACATATTCCCTCATACTCGAAGTTCTTCACGAAAAACACTAGTTGCCAAGGCTAAAGCTAATATGAACACGAATTTTCTATAAAAATCTTACCATATCATATACTTCTATTAAAATCCTTAAGTCTTTCAACAAATAGAAAAACACTTCAATGGTTCAATAATTGAAAACCGTACTTGCACCTTGCTAAACATGCTCTCAGTTCGGAAGGTCGACCCTGAGGCAACAAGCCACACATGCAATGGCTTTGGGGCCCAAGGGCCACCACTCCCAACTATCAAGCTATTTGGTTTGTTATGCATATAGAGTCCAATGTCTAATTTTTTTACTTTTTTTTTGTAAAACCAGAAAATAAGAAATTTAAAATATCAAACTCTCTCTCTCTTTTTTTTTTTTTTTTTTAATCTTTTTTCTAAACCAGAAAATAAGAAATTTAAAAGAACAATCTCTCTCTCTCTCTCTCTCTCTCTCTCTCTCTCTCTCTCTCTCTCTCTCTCTCTCTCTCTCTCTCTCTCTCTTCTGGCTGAATTAATGCGTGAGTTGTGAAAATGAAACCCTAGGTATCTAAGGTATTATTTTTACTTTTCTTTGAATTGTTAAAGTAAGCCAGTAAGGTATTGTTTGCACTTTCTTTTCATTGTATTGGTTTTTTACAGGCCTAAAGTTCTCAGGATACACTACACTTTGGGCAAATTGGTGCTCCCAATGACATTATTTCATTAAATTTTCTTGAACTTGAATATTGGATTGTGCGGTCATTCGTGAGATGTGCTGTTGATCAGTGGTCTCCATGTTGGTACTCATTTAATGTACTAATACTTTTGTGAAAATTTAAAGAGGGCCCGTCTTCGTAGTGAAGTTCAGAGCCCCCCAAAACTCGGGACTGGCTGGCACTGGGAATTATGTATCAAATCATAAGATGTAGTAAGGGATGCTATCAAGACTTCAAATGTAGACGTGAATTCGATGCTGTCTAGAATTAGAAAGAGGAAAGAACTTCACCTCAAAAGATTAATAAGAATGAAAAACAATCACTTACATGTAAGGCCCTGCAAAAACAGTGTCAAAAAATCAAACAGTTTGTCACGCATCAACCACAGAGAGAGAGAGAGAGAGAGAGAGAGAGAGAGAGATCAGAAGAATGAAACTGAACACTTTACATATATATAGATATGTAACATACCAGGGAGACCCTTAAGGGCATTGAAACAGAGACAAGTGTCATCCACTAGCACAGGACCATTCACCTTCCCGTCCCCAAAACCCAACAATAATATTAGAGCTCTTCAAAACCTACAAATTACATATGAATATATATATATATATAGAGAGAGAGAGAGAGAGAGTACCTCCTTTGCAGCCAATTTAGCCTTTTCTTTGGAGATATCTTCAGGTTCGCCTTGTAGCTCTGGCACTGTAGGAAGAAAAAAAATTAGTACTAATTACGACTGAATATATATATATATATATATATTTTAAGAGAGAGAGAGAGAGAGAGAGAGAGAGAGAGAGAGAGAGAGAGAGAGAGAGAGAGAGAATACAGACAGTCGAGCTTGAGGGAGCGGAAGGGAATGGATTGATCCAAAATGGAGCGGACTTCCTCGAGTTTTTTGGCGTTGCCGGTGACGAAGGTGACCGGACGGGACAGCACCAATCCAGAACCAGCAACCCTAATTCCCGCCATTTTCCCGCGCTTTTTTGCCCTACTGCTCTCCTCTCACTGAAATATATATATATATATATATATGTACAGATTTTTTATTTTTCATTTTCAGGGGAAATCCAAAGAGACAATTTGGGGGATTTTGATTGAACTATCAAACTTCGTTGGCTGCGCCATCAAATTTATATACTCCACTAGCAATATAACCAAGTGTCTGTCTGTGAACGTTTTGTAAATAATACTGAGGGATGGTGTGTGTGTACGGATATTGGAAGTTCGGAATTAAAATGAAGGGTACCATTTTATTATCAAAAGTTACTTAGGATAACATCCATTATTGTTAACAACCACCACTTAGTCTAGGTGGAAGAGAGTCTCAACATGCAGTCTTATATCCTTTTAGTTGAGGGTTTGAAATTTTATATAGGTAAAAGTGATTGTAGTCAAAATTCTTTATCTCTTAAAGAGGCTAGGGATTCGAAATAACTCCAGAGGTCGTGTAAGATAGTTGGAGCCTGGAGGGATGGATTTCAAGATAGACTTTAAAAAATGTGCAGCTTGGTGTGGATTCAGATCCTACCGCTAGGTTGCCTCTCTAATTTTGTGATGGATCTCAGGGTTTGCCTTAATTCTACTCCGATAAAAACAATAAAACTTATCGATCACAAAGTTTCGAAGGACAGATGGGTGAATTCATCCTCATATTCCAAAAAAAAAATACATCCATTATTATTTTGACAACAATGGTACCCAAAGTAAAATTTAGGAGAACATCAATTTTTTGAAAATCAAGATTGAAAATTGAACATTGACCTCACTACTACCTTTTTTTTCATCAGTTAGGAATTTAGATAATATACAGAGAAAACTATAATGTGCGAGCTTGAATTCATGTCACACACCATCAACTTGGCAAAGGTTGTAGGCTTGTAGACAATTGCTAGGGTGGGAACTTGATTTTCAGTTTTGGCCAGGAATTTAAGAAAAATAAAAGAAACAAAACTTAACAGGTCTCTTCTTATATCAAATTGGTAAAGAATAATGTTTCGGGCACTAAAGGACACAAAGAACTTCCACAAAATGAGTGAAAAGTCTATGTGGTACACTTGAATCCGCCAGCAATTAATAGAAAAAATGGTTAATTCCTGGCGGGTCCCAGTGTGTCACATAGACTTTCCACTTATTTTGTGGAAGTTCTTTGTGTCCTTTGGTGCCCCAAGCATTATTGATTGGTAAATGTACTAGTTTAGCAAAAAAAAAATTTGATAAATGTACTATCTATCTTTTAATTTTCCCGAAAACTATACATATCATAAAATTTGATGAGACTTAGAGCAACTCCAAGGGTAGTAATCAAATTTAAGTATCCAAAATGTTATTTTGTTATTTAAATAGTGTTTTTTATATACCAAATAAATCATATGCACTCCAACCATAGTACTTAAATCCAGTAGTCATTTTATTGTTTAATATATTTTTGATATATCTCAATCATAGAAACACTAAAAATATTATTTTAATCACAAACCAATGGCTAAGATCTTCTCACAAAATATGAATCCCCTCACTTTCTCTCTCCAAAGGCTATAACTTTGAAGACTCAAACCATGAGTTTCTATAATGGATTTTCTTTTGCATCCCCCATTAGACTGCAATTTTTAAAATAAAGAGATCTATTTTGACATCTTTTAATTTTGATTACCTATTTAAATTCTCTGTTGGAGTTTGTTCTTAAAACGTTTGGGCTGAACAAAGAAGCGGCTGAAATTTTTGTGCCGTGGCCGTAGTCAACTATTTGCTTAAGTCTCAATAAAATTTAATCGTCCTCAAAAGTCAAAACTATCTTCCTATTTAACAATTAAGTAAAAGTAGGAGTAGTATTCTTCTATCAAATGAGAGAAAGAAGAGGGTAAGATGTAGAGTACAAGTACAACGTGGAAAAATTTAAAGAGAACTAAATTGTTCTTAGTATAGTAAATTAAATTTCTCAGCACAAAAAGTGTTTGAACACCGCTTTTAACATAAATAACTAGGTAAAGCCCAATGCGAGTTGTGTTTTGCCTTGTATGTGTTAGTCGTTTATTTGAAAAAATTTTAAAAAAATAAAAACAAAACCAAACAAAACAAAACAAAACCAAATAAGTTAATGACTTGTTTGGGAAGAACGAAAAACCATACAAACTATAAAGCCAAAAGGCGGTTGTGCCAAACAAGGCACAACTTACAATTTGTTAACTTTTGGGTGTTTTGAACAAAATTATAAATATTTGTAATTATTGTTTGAAAAGTTGATTGAATAATCACTTGTAGATTAAATAATTTTAAAAGTTAAATCAAATTGGAAATATTTGTAATTATTGGTTGAAAAGTTGATTGAATTATTATTTTTAGAATAATTTAATTTTAAAAGTTGACCTAATAATAATAAGGGTTGTTTTGTTGGTGAAATGACCAACTTACCCTCACAAAAAAAGGCAAAAACTCAAAGTAATCATTAAAGGAAAATATAACAAAAAATAACATTAAGGGTAAAACCGTCATTCCAAACAAATCAAGAAATCCCAAAATTGGACAAAATTGAAATCGAAACCACTCTAACGGCCCGTTTGGTTTACAGATTATTTTAGGTGGATTCTGATTACTAGGAATCATAATACCAGTGATCATTTTACCAAGAATCTGAATCCTTATATAATGTTTTGTTCACCAATAGAATTCTAGCTTAATTTAGAATCCAGTGTTTGGTTGGGTCAAGGAAAATGAAATGAATATATTATTAAATACCTAAGCTACCCTTGAAGGCTAAAAGAATGTCTGAGTTAAAATCAAATTGTCAACCCTCAAAAATGGAGGTTGATTAAAAAAAGGACTGGTATAAATCTAAAAATCAATGACACATAAAAAATGAGATAAATAGAGTAATTAAGACATGAACATGAGTCTAAACTGTTACATGTAGTTAAAATATTTTTGAATAATAACAAAAGATACATTATATTTTTAAGCATAAAACATGTATAGGTCTAACGTACAAATCACAATATGCCAAATATATAGCTATTGTAATATCATATAGACTTTTCAATCATTAACATTTAGCAACCAAAATTTGAATTCAGTCATTAAACTAACATCAGATATAATGTTTCAAGCATAAGAAATCATCCTAAACAATCTCATCTATCAATCTCTCCATTTTAGAAAATAATACTCCCTCCGTCCCATTTTGAGAGTCCATTATTCCATTTTGGGATGTCCCAAAATAGTGTCCACTTTCCTGAAATTGATGTACAATTTTTACTTACTTTCCAAAATTATCCCTCCTTGAAATCTACACCAAGACAAAACTAAAAAAGTTGTTGTAATGATTAGGGGCAATTGTGGAAAGTAGGTGTAGATTCTTTTTGTCCCCTTAATAAGTTGAGTTCCCAAAGATGGACTCTCAAAATGGGACGGAGGGAGTAATAATTATAATCATAAATTTCTTCTGATCACATTATCTGTTTGTTTAATAGTCTAATAAAGGCTAGTTTAGGTATTATGAAAATAGTAAATCAAAACCCCAGTAATCCTTAGGAATACCACCTCCAAGCTAGGATTTAGAATCCACCCTATTTTCCACCTTTGGGTGGATTCTAAATCCAATGGGACTCATAATTCATTAAATATTCCATGAACCAAACAAAAATATATTTTAAGATTACTAGTAATCTTCAGGTAGAATTAAAATCCACCCTAAGAATCCATGAACCAAACGGGCCGTAAGCCTCTTTTATAGTATAGTGTAGAATTAAATGCCGCTGATTTTAATTTTTAGACGCTTCTTAGAGTTGCTGTGTGACATGCCACTGATTTTAATATCATATCCTTCTAATATAAATTTGTTTATGGAATCATTTACTTTATTGGTTTTATATAAATATATATATATATATATATATATTTGGATTCGGACTAAATACACACATCCTATCTACAACTCAATCACAAAGCCTCACATAGTCCCCACAGCAAAGCCTAACAAGGTCACTCATTCTGACTGAAGAATAATTAAGATACAAGCAACTAGAATCCCTATAAAATTTGAATAGAAACAGTATACCAATTGGCTACAGGCCGCTCGGATGACTCGGAAAAAGAGAGTGAAAGATGAGCTTTAAAGCAAATGGAACTAGTGTGAAATAACAAAAACTTTTGGAGGCCAAGATGTAAAGTTTTCAAAAGAACATATTCGGGAAGCCCAAAATACATGACAAAAAAACTACACTTGGGCCTGCAAGAACATTTTATCAACCGGCCCAATAGGATTTTGTCATTTTAGAAAAATATAGGCCTATTCCCAGTCCATTTACAATTGGACCAACAGGATCTTTGCTTTGTTGCTTTGGGAAGAGGTGTCATGTACCCTTATTGACTGGACTTTCCATGGACCCACCAAAAACTTTGTACTACCAATATATACAAAGGCACAGTTTTGTAGGCCACAATAATTAAGTTAGCCACAATTTTTGGCACAAGCACTTTACATAACACTCTTATCTTTTTTTTAATGGTATTGTGGAGTCTATTGAAATTACCGGATCCTATAATACCACCCAAAAGAGAGATAGAGTATTTGTGTAAAGTAGTTGTGAGAGTATTTGTGTCCCAAACATTACTCTTAAGTTAGAGAGGGTGTTAATTTGCAATGTCTATATAAGTATGAGTAATGCAATGCCTTCCAAATTCTAATTTCAAATCTCAATCTCAAATAATGTGATAGTGGGCTCATTAATAATGATGAGAGCACTTCAACACCATTCGATGGAGATTCAATGGGCCCACAGTCACATCATTTAAGATAAAGATTTGGAATTAAGATTGGAGAAGCAATGCATTACTCTATAAGTTTTTTGAGTCAAAAATGCTTTAAATTTTTGCTCTTAGTCTTCTTCTTGTGGGCCATGTTTACATGCACATCACACTATTAAGAGCATGTTTGTATGTGCTTATGCTTATGCGATCTAGATCGTTATTGGAAGAACTGCTTATTATAATTTGGTGTTTAGTTATTATGTTGTGGAATTGATTAACAAAGCGATAATCTATAAAAGCACCCCCCAACCTGCTTATAACTCAACTGCTTTTTTGACCAGATCTACTTATAATTTTGATAAAACAAACAAATCAATAAATAGTTTAAACCACCAGAACTGCTTAATATGAACCAATAAACAATGACAAAAAAACCTCTATATTGTGCTCCTCAACTTTAGACCACTTTAAAATTTAGGCCAATGTCGGGATATAAATATTAAACATAGAACATCTAATATCAATTGAAAAATACAAAAATTATGAAGAGGTTCCTAGTGTTAAAGAAGTGTGACCCTCCATCTAGGTCCCTAGATTAAATGTTCTTTGAAGATTGTAGTTGATCTTACTTTCATTGTTTTGGTCCTTATAAATAAATCAAATTTGACCCCTATGAGTGCTAGTTTACAATTTTAAGGCTTAAAGTATGAATAAGATATGTCATAAAAAAAAAACAAGCCTTGCAAAAAATAAAGATAAGAATATTGTTTCACATAATAAAAGGATCACCAAAAGTGTTTGGTCTTATTTTCTTGTCAATTGTCTTCATTTTTGCTTTTGTTCTTTCTTCTTCTTCTTCTTCTTTTTTTTTTTTTTTTTACTCTGGAATTTTGCAATATGGTATTTTTTTTTTCTTTTTCTCTTTTTTTTCTCTTTTTTTTTTTTTTTTGGTGTTTGTGCCTAAAATCAGCAACAAAAAGGACTTGAAATGTTGAAAAATGTTACATAAATATGAAAGGCCGAATAAAACTCATAACAAGTCGGATAAAACTCTCGGATTGGACAGGATAAGGTAGGATTAAACTGGATTAGTAATCTTGTCGGATAAGCTGTTATGATGTCCTGTGTGTTGGAACGTACTGGATAAAACTGTTGGATAAGCTGTTTTGTTATAATTCTGTGTTTGATCATACCAGGATATATGTACCGGATAAATCTAAATTATTGATTTTTAACACCCCAAAAAAAGATCTGAAATAGGGAAAAAAAAAAAGAGTGCTAAAATTAATTTTTTTAAAAACAAATCTTAAATAAGTAAAATAAAATAAAAAGAGCAACTCGGGAAAAAAGAGAACTAAAAAAAAAAACGAAATATGGGGGAAAAAGGAAGCAAATATGGGAAAAAAGATGTGAAAAAAAAATGAAGGTAAATAACATGGAAATTTAATCGATTAACAACTTTCAATCAAAATTCAATCGGTCCCACTGTATTAAATTTGGTCTCATTACCACATTATTTGGGAAGCAATTTTAGGATGAGTAATACTTGGGGCACAACCAAAAGACACAACCTTGGGGCACAACCCCCATTTTGTGTTCCAAGGTTGTGTCCCAAGTATTACTCTTTTGGGATAGAGTAAAACTTCAGGCACATCCATTTCCACAACCTCACCCCCACAACCTGATGTGTCAATTATGTAATGGGATGTGACCCACCATTTAACACAACCTCACATATAATACTCCCACTACATGTTGTCATATCAGGTTGTGGGGGGTGAGGTTGTGGAAATGGGTGTGCCTGAAATTTTACTCTTTGGGATATAAATTTGCGAATTATAGTATTACTCATACTATATACAATATGTCTATCTCTCTTAGTGGGATCCACTGACACTATAAATTCACATAAGAAAGAGTTGCGGTCCTTATTGATTGTGTCCGTAAAATTTATTTGTGCTCAAAAACTGACTCATTTCAAAGGCTAAAGGTGGATTGTGATTAAGGGTTTGTTGGGGTTGTGACAAAAAAAAAAAAAAACGTGTATAGATTCCATTGGGTAGCTTCCCTAGGCCAGGACCCTAAAAATAGGGGCCGAGGGCAGCGCCGTTTAACTTTATTTTTATTTTTATTTTTGGTTACAAACTTTATTTTTGTTGGAGCTTATGGTCCTAAAGTAATTATTTATTTTATTAAGCGACCTTTAAGCCCCAAAGGTCCAACATGGAATCAAATAGATTATATAATATGACCATATTAATTTTTTTTAAAAGAGGTTTGGTTTGGTCAGGCAATTAGTGGGAAGAAAATTTTGGATTCCCCTTGTCACGTGATATGGCCTCAAAATCTGGGATGTGTTGTTTAAAGCTCATACTCCACTCAATCCACTTACCTCCAAATTTTAATTATTTCTTGAACTAAAAATATACAATAATATTAGGCTGACAATATTTTTTATAAATATTTATCAAACACACTCTAGTTCTTTTTTGGATGGTATTGTGGAGTTCATTCAAATTTTTATGACCTTACAGTATCACTTAAGAGAGAGAGTCTGATAGAGTGTGTTTGTAAAAAATATTTATCACCCCAAATCTTACTCAAAAATATATATTTGTACACGTATATGTATTTTATATATAAATATAAATTTGCTAGTACCACTTAAGAGAGATAGTCTGATAGAGTGTATTTGTAAAAAAATATTTATCACCCCAAATCTTACTCAAAAATATATATTTGTACACGTATATGTATTTTATATGTAAATATAAATTTGCTATAGAATAATAGAGAGTGTATGGCCTGGGACATACCATGTCTTATTTATACGGAGTATTTCCCTTTTTCCTTCTTTTGATGATTTTATGAGTCTATGGCTTGGGCAAGATCTTGGTAAGTCTCTCTTCTTAGAGTCCATTAGCCACTTGATCCTAATTGACCACTAGCTTATGATCTTTCGTCAATATGATGGTACCATATTCCATTTAATGGTCTATAGAGAGGCTAGAATTAAATGCTGTAACATTAGGGTACATTCAATTTGTGAGGAGTTGAAAAAAGGCTTTTTATTCCATTATTATACTGTTCAAACCTTACTAATTACCCCCTCTACTGAAGTCTAGAAGTTATATTCTCGTATGACACCACTATACCGAAAAAAGAACTACTAATCCCATTAGTACATATCATGATATTGGAGGGCACTTTTGCCATTGTGTTCAAAGTGGAAACGTCTAAGTTACTAAAATTCTAAAATGAAAATGAAAATGAAAGATGATCACCTCTACTCTCTACTACTGAAGGATCCCGCGGTTCTTGATTAATTATGGGTGACTTATGAAACACCAAACAAATAAAATGATTTGTTCAAAAATTAACTTAAAAGACATGTTAAAATTTAGGATAACTCTTGAATCTCGTATAAACAAGATACATAGACTTTATGTGTCTATCTCTCTCCTCTGTTGTCAGTGGCCTCTATCAGGAGAGATGTATCTTATTTATGTGAGATTCTTATGTGTCCCAAAAATTATCCTAAAATTTATCATATGGCCGTTAAGAATGCGTGTGTGTGTGTGTGTGTGTGTGTATGTGTATATACAGAGTGTATATGTCTGTGTCAATAACAAGGGAGTTTTTTAGTCGAATTATAATGAGAGACGGGGAATTCAAACATTTGCCTAAGGCGTGGTGTAGGACATTAGTACCATGTGGCAAGGCGAGTTCAAATGGGTGTTAATCTGGATTTTTTGGGAACAAAGACATTAACATGAATAGAACATTCGTGTAAGAGTAAAGTTATGGTTCCTATATATATTTAAATTCTAAATTTGGTTCTTAACAAATACGATAGTAGAATCACATAACAATATGAAACAACTACATATAAAAATCAGGTGATCGCACTATATTAAGTTGTGGTCCCAGTGTCACTTGAATTAGGAACCTAATTTGTATACAAATTTGGGA
Source organism: Hydrangea macrophylla (assembly GCA_033977485.1). Classification (NCBI taxonomy): domain Eukaryota; kingdom Viridiplantae; phylum Streptophyta; class Magnoliopsida; order Cornales; family Hydrangeaceae; genus Hydrangea; species Hydrangea macrophylla. Next base: position 156,741,673 of record CM066991.1, read on the forward strand.
ATCATACTATTATTATTAGAGTAACAAACCTAGAAATTCAAATTGTGTTTTTTAATTAAAAACAAGAAAATGAAAAACGAGTATTAAACAATAAAAATCAATAGAAGGGACTACCATTACTAATATGACAAGAACTGAAGAATAAGCACAATTAATTTCATGTGGATCCCCATTAAATTGATTGTGCTTGTGACTCCAATAGTATAGATTATTGCTCTACACAATAGTACTACAGCCAAAAAAAAAAAAAAAAAATTACTAAAGAGGCCATTGCAGGCTTTCCTATTTAAAATATCAATAGTATAAGTGATTATTTTTCAAAGTCTTTCTTCAAGCTTATATAATTAGTTTTTCTGGGTAAAAGTAAAAAAAAAAATGTTAATAAATTAGATGGGATTCAAAATTACATCCTAACAAACAATACAACATAAATGTCATTGGATCTAACAGGGATCAAAGCCTAAATGCTAATTTCGATGAATGCTCCTATATATATTATCTTAGGTCAAAACACTTAGGAAGATGTAAATCCCACAAGCCCAAGCCATTACGTGTACAAACACGCGCTGGGATGAATAAAAATTATGAAAATTTGATTAACAGATGTACATAATTAGACAGTAACATTTGGCTTAAGATAATTAATGTATATTAATAAATCATGCTTATGCGCATGGCACTGCATGAAACAGGCTTGCGGGATTAACAATCTTCCATCACATTGTACACACTTTTAATTTTTTGTTGTCTTTGGATTACAGAGTGCAATTTAGAAGAATTGCTACCTTTTAGTTTTTGGAAAAGCATCTGTTTTAATGGAAAAAGCTTCTCTATATTGACTCAATTAACACATTTTATTCTCACTTATTATTTTAACCTAATTTAAATTGATTGAACATCGCCATGAAAGTATGGATTAATAGACCAAAAAATAAAAATGAAAAACGTATCCGGGGCGCTATCGCAAAACCTTGTAAACTCAGCTCCTAGTGACAGTGATGACATATGTATGACTAGAAATTACATGTGCTCATGGGCACTTCTAAAAACAAAAGGTTTATTTAAACGTAATTTAAAAAAAAAAATTTATATTTTTAATATTTAGATACAATTAATTTAGAGAGAAGGAGAGTGTTGAGAGAGGGCCAGAGGGGGAATGATGTATAGAGAGGGATGAAAGAAATGTGAAAGGTGTAAAAAGTGGGAGGGGTTCAATTTGTAAAATTTAAATATAAGAAATTGGTGAAGAGTGGGAATAATTTTGGACTCTTAGGGTGTGCGTTTGATAAAACTAAAAATTAAGTACTGAAAATTAAGTGCTGAATTTTGAGTACTGAAAATTTTAAGCTATTGAATTTGTAGTATTGAAAACATATTTTTAACTACTGAAATGGACTACATTCAATGAATATTTTCAGTAGAAATTTTTCACTTAAAGTTTTCAGTGATTTTTTGGCTGCATTTTCAATTAAGTGATACGTTATCAAACGCACTGAAAACAAATAAGTGCTGAAAGTTTTCATTTTTATCACTTAATTAGGTTATCAAACACACCCTTAGATGATAACACACATCAATGATCTATAGTGTTCTAGTCATCAAAAGGCATTCCTCATATATTATACAAAATATACATATATTTATCTATATATATGGGTTGAAGACACTTACACCCCTTGTGGTTTGGCCGATTTGCACTTATCACCGTGCTTTAAATTTTTGCACTAATACCCCTTTTATTTCGACTAAAATGCAACCGTGACTTTTTTCATGCAAATTAAAGGTTTTACACTTGGGAGTTCTAATTTGAATGGTAAAATGACTATTTGTGCACTTGAAAGTCATATTGAAAGAAAAATAAATCATAAATAAATTTTTTTTTGGGTTAAGCACATGACATATACCAAGAAAATCCAAAAAAATGTCAAAAAATTCTTTCTCACCCAATTCAAACCATATGTTTCTTTCTAAAAGAATTAAAGTCAACAAATTTTGTTCTGAATATTGTTATGAGAACTTGGGAGTAATTTGGTCATTTCAGCTTGCTCCATTAGCAAATTTTTACGGTTGCACTTTAATCCGAACTATAGAGGGTATTAGTGTCAAAATTTAAACCACAAGAGGATTAATGCAAATCGGCCAAACCACAAAAGGTGTAAACATATTTAACCTATATGTATATCAATATAGAAGTAAGCACGAATATACTTTCAATTAATTTCAAATATCCAACATTGGAATACATTATACATATCAAACCTGTGTTATAAGAGGGTGGTCAAAAATCAACCAGACCACTTTTATCATCTACCCAACAAATCACAAATGATTAGAGGACACTGTTTTTGAATGTTTCTTATGCATAATGAACATTAAGGTGTTTTGACCAAAAAAAAAAGACATTAAGATTTTATATTATATATGTGAGTCTAATTCAGGGTTTTTTAACCAATTAAGCCCAATATGGGGCAATGCTTAAAAACACTAGAAATTGTGCGTGGCCACAAAGAAAAATAAAATTACAATAGTACCCCATTCTTTCCATGTCCAAAATGACAAAAGGGTTCAGAAGAAGAGATCATCTTCTTTCCTCATACTAAACCGTTGCCCATTTCTTTTAAAAGTGTTAATTACGGATACACCCCATTGTACTTGGCATGTTTTTTACTTTATCTCATGTACTTCAAATCGTGTCATTGATATTATTTATAGTTTGGGGTAAAGGGAACAATTAGCAATTCCGTTAAAACTAATAGGAGTAAGCCATGTTTGACAACAACTTTTGGAGTTTATCAGTAATTATGAACTCTAAAAACAAAAAATAAATTATTTAGCAAAATAACTTATGTAATTGCAATGAGCCAAAAGCTACTTTAGACAACTATACAAATCGCAAAATTTTTTGGTGATTTTATTATATAAGAAAAAGAAGCTACCAAATGTCCACAAGGGGTGTTAGTGACCCGTTTGGAACTATAAATAGGCAAATTGAAAAATGTGTTTATCATAGGGGGGTCAAAGTGACAAATACTCCACTAAACAAGCTTCCCTTCTGTTAATTTTAACAATTTTGCTAACTGTTTCATTTAGTCCAAAACATAGGAGATATTAGTGACACCAAATGGAGAAAAAAAAAGATTAAAGTACAAAGAGTGTATCTATAATTAATCAAAAAAATATTAGGGAGAGAGAGAGAGGTGCAGCATCTATTTCAGAATATCAAAATGGTGAATGGAGTGCAGACACTGAATTGGAGTTGGAGCCAACTGCTCTCTCAAGTGTCTCTCACTCTCTTGTTGTGTTCACTGTTCACTACTAATAAACAGTCAAAAAAACAACTCCGAAATAAATTAAGAATAATGCTACACGCAATTTATTTCACAATTGTACATTCTGACCATTAATTTTGATGGACTTAATAAGGGTTTCACATGAACCTCGCACAAGATCCACCAAAATTAATTATTAAAAATGTGCGATTGTAGAATAGATTATGAAGTAGATGATATGTGTAACATTTTTGATAAATTAAATCACAATTCACACACATAAATAAAAAAAAAAAAATTCAAGTTCATCAGAGAGCCATAAAGGATATTTAAAGTTCATGGACAGCTGGTGTCTCTTTCGTCCTCACACGTGACCCAATCTAGTCACCACCCTTTTGCCACTCTTCTCCTCCATGTTACTACTCATTTGCATACACACATATATATAATAATACTACAATACTCTGCATACATATATATAATCTAGAAAGAGAGAGAGAGAGAGAGAGAGAGAGAGAGGCGTCCTTCCTAGGTGGGAATAGTGGGTGGTGGTGTGGCTTGTTGTTCTCTAGGTATTCGTTGCTTGCATTCATTTCTTTATCATTTTATTTTTAACTAATTGTTTGTTTGTGCTCTGTTTTTAAGTTCTTAACCCATTTTCTTGAGTTTTGAGTGTTCAAACCAAGCAAGCAAACCCCAAGAATAGAATTCCCACCTCTTACTCTTACTCTTACTCCTTACTCTTTAGAGAGAGAAAGAGAGAGAGAAACAAAATGGAGAGAGAAACATGATCAGCAAACCCCAAATGATGTATGCAAGCCCGAGAAAGAAAAAAGTTTGGAAATTGAGGCAAATGTCGATGCCCACCTCGAGGCAATCCTGTTTTCTTCATACCCACAACCACCACCACCTCTCATTCTCATTCTCATCTCTCACTCTTCTCTTCACTCTTTTCTCAACCCTGTTCACCACCACCATCTCTACCGCCGCCGCCGCCGGTGGTGAAGCTTCTATACTCTTCTCATGGTTACACACTACTACCTCAACTTCATTACCTTCCTCTGTCTCAAACCCATGTAATTTAACATATATTAAATGTAATCCACAAGGTTATATCTCCGAAATCAACATTCAATCAATCCCACTTCAGATTCCATTGATTTCAAACCTCTCTTCCTTTCAATACCTTCAAAAACTCGTAATCTCAGACGCCAATCTCACCGGAACAATCCCAATCGATCTCAGTGACTGTCAGTCATTGACAGTCATCGATCTCAGCTCAAACAGTCTCTCCGGCACCATCCCACAAAATCTCGGAAACCTCCGAAGCCTCGAGGACTTGATATTGAATTCGAACCAGCTCACCGGAAAAATCCCAGTTGAGCTCAGCAACTGCAAAAGCCTAAAGAATCTAATCCTCTTCGATAACCGTCTCTCCGGAAACATTCCGCCGGAGTTAGCCCGGTTATCGAGCCTCGAAACACTCCGTCTCGGCGGCAACAAAGACTTCACCGGAAAAATCCCAGATGAGCTCGGAAACTGCGGTAACTTGATGGTGTTGGGTCTCGCCGATACCCGAATCTCCGGTTCGATTCCGGCGACATTGGGTAAGCTCAAAAAGCTTCAAACACTTTCTATATACACTTCAATGCTCTCCGGCGAAATCCCACCTGAAATAGGTAACTGTTCTGAGCTTGTGAACTTGTATTTATACGAAAACAGTCTCTCCGGGTCAATCCCGCTGGAGCTCGGGAAGCTCCGGCGGCTTGAAAAGCTGTTATTGTGGCAGAACAATCTAATTGGGGTAATCCCAGAAGAGATTGGGAATTGTACTAGCTTGACAATGTTTGATTTGTCTTTGAACTCTCTCTCAGGGACAATACCTTTTTCATTTGGTGGGCTTATTCAACTTGAAGAGTTCATGATTAGTAACAATAATGTTTCTGGTTCAATCCCATCTGTTCTTTCAAATGCTTCAAATCTTTTACAATTACAGCTTGATACAAATCAGATCTCTGGTTTGATCCCACCAGAGCTTGGAATGTTGGCAAAGCTAGTTGTGTTCTTTGCTTGGCAGAACCAGCTTGAAGGTAGTATACCCTCAAGTTTGGCTAATTGTATTAGCCTCCAAGCTCTTGATTTGTCTCACAATTCACTCACTGGTGTAATACCACCTGGGTTGTTTCAACTCAAGAACCTCACAAAACTACTATTGATTTCCAATGACATTTCGGGTTCCATACCGGAAGAGATTGGTAATTGTAGCTCTCTCATGAGGCTCCGGTTAGGAGATAACCGGATTGCCGGGGTGATTCCGAGAGGAATTGGGGGACTAAAGAATTTAAATTTTCTTGATTTTTCCGGAAATCGGCTTTCTGGGATGGTCCCAGATGAGATTGGTAGTTGCACAGAGTTACAAATGGTGGACATGAACAATAATATACTAGAAGGTCCCTTGCCTAATTCATTGTCATCTCTATCTGGGCTTCAAGTATTGGATTTTTCGAGTAACCGGTTTGTGGGGCCCATTCCGGCGAGTCTTGGCCGCCTTTTATCATTGAATAAGCTCATTTTAAGCAAGAATTCGTTATCGGGATCAATACCTTCATCGCTTGGGCTCTGTTCTAGTCTACAGTTGCTTGATCTTAGCGGCAATGGACTTTTGGGTGAAATCCCAGTTGAGTTGTGCAAGATTGAGGCTCTTGAAATTGCTCTAAACCTTAGCTTCAACGGACTCACCGGCCCAATCCCAAATCAAATATCACAACTCAACAAGCTTTCAGTACTGGACCTTTCGCATAACAAGCTTGAGGGTGACTTGAGTCCGCTTGGAGGACTAGACAACCTCGTGTCTCTAAACATTTCGTATAACAACTTCACCGGTTTTCTTCCCGACAACAAGCTCTTTCGGCAGTTATCAGCCACGGACCTTGCGGGAAACCAAGGCCTATGCTCTTTCGGCCTTGACTCGTGTTTCTCAAGCCATGTTGGGCTAATGGAAAATGGGAATAATGTTAGGAAGTCGAGAAGAATTAAACTAGCAATTGCATTGCTAATCACGATGACAATCGCAATGGTGATCATGGGAACACTTGCAGTGATCCGAGCACGAAGGACTATTAGTGGTGATGATGAGTCGGAGATAGGGGAGTCGTGGGCTTGGCAATTCACACCATTCCAAAAGCTCAATTTCTCAGTGGATCAAGTGTTGAAAAACTTGGTTGATACTAATGTGATTGGAAAGGGGTGTTCTGGGGTTGTTTACCGGGCTGATATGGACAACGGTGAGGTCATTGCGGTGAAGAAGCTTTGGCCAACGACAGTTGCTGAAGCCAATCATTGTAAGGAGGAGAAATGTGGGGTCCGCGATTCCTTCTCCGCGGAGGTGAAAACGCTTGGTTCGATCCGACATAAGAACATTGTTAGGTTCTTGGGTTGCTGTTGGAACAAAAACACGAAGCTTCTCATGTATGATTATATGCCTAATGGGAGCTTAGGTAGTCTCTTGCACGAAAGAACTGGAAATCCTTTGGAATGGGAATTAAGATACCAAATTCTTTTGGGCGCGGCACAAGGCCTTGCTTATTTACACCATGACTGTGTCCCTCCTATTGTGCATAGGGACGTCAAGGCCAATAACATCCTCATTGGTCTCGAATTCGAGCCTTACATTGCAGATTTTGGCTTGGCCAAGCTTGTTGATGATGGTGATTTTGCTCGGTCCTCCAATACAGTCGCAGGCTCCTATGGATATATAGCTCCAGGTATAAATATGTTTTAAGTTTAGTCTATCTCTGAACATAATATGTTTAAGCCTAATCAAATTCAAATATGGATATGGTTATGCACAAAATTGTTTTAGTATACAATTGCTCCAAGAATTTAGCCAAACGCAGAGCTACAAGTATTGTTTCAGTACATTGAATTAATTAGGACTCATTTTCATGGAACTTCTTAATCTTGTGCTGATTCAATTGTTCACTGCAGAGTATGGATTTATGATGAAGATCACGGAGAAGAGCGATGTATATAGCTACGGAGTAGTAGTCTTGGAAGTGTTGACAGGGAAGCAACCAATTGATCCAACAATACCAGATGGGCTCCATTTAGCAGATTGGGTGAGACAAAAGAGAGGAGCAATTGAAGTCCTTGACCCGACCCTATTGTCACGGCCTGAATCAGAAACCGAGGAAATTATGCAAGCTTTAGGCATTGCTTTACTATGCGTAAATTCCTCACCCGACGAAAGGCCCACCATGAAAGATGTCGCGGCAATGCTTAAAGAAATTAAGCATGAGAGAGAAGAGTACTACGCCAAGGTCGATGTGCTTCTTAAAGGGTCTCCGGCCACCACCACCACCGATGTTCAATCAAATAAGAACTTCAATGGAGTCCCGGCCACTTCCTCATCAACTCCGGCGAAGCGAAGTTTGTACCCTAAAAGCAATAACACAAGCTTCTCTGCATCTTCATTGTTATATTCATCTTCATCTAATGCCAAAATGGGATTCAAGTGATAATAATAAGTTTGTCTTTTTTATTAGTATTGTTAAGTTGCAAATGTGTGTATTTTAGAATTATGTAAAAAAGAGAGAGGATTGAGATTTGTTATATTTAAGTGGAGAAGGAACAAATGAAGCCAACATATGCAGTTTTGGCTGATTGGAGTGTTTTGGTTTAGTTATATATGCACTACAAGTTCATTTTACTCCTCCGGATTTCAAGTTTCAAGTTACAGCTTATGGACAGATTAGTGGGTCCTACTAATAAATTTAAAATTGCTCTTTTGGATTTTGGTAGGTCATCATGTGTATGGATATGAATGGAGTTAGGGAGCATGTAACATAGTGAACTACAGCGCACATTCCTTTGTGTTTCATGTTGATCAAATCAAAATGTTCAGCATTCTCAATTATTTTTCTAAATTTTACATGTTTGTGTTATATGATATAAAAAGGACATTTCGGCGGAAAAGAGTCGGGCCACATTAGTCAATTGTATACAGTCTTACCTTGCTTTTTGTTTTACGATATAAAGGAAAGAAATTGGTTAAGATTTGAAAAGGTTGTTGATCAAATGCGCATCCCATCGTCGTCTCTAGTTCTTTTTTTCTTGGTAGGCTTTTGATGTAAAGAAATTTGTGCTTGTCAAAAGTTAAAATATCCTCTTCCTTTTTCTTTCATGTTTTAATTAAACCTTATAAGACTTTTTTTTTTAATAATCGGGGGTGTTCGGACAGCTTGCGCGCACCTCGACAAATCCCCCGAAGCCATGAGTGGGTAAATGAATGTGGTCATACAAGAGGAAACAAAAAAGAGAGAAAAATTTAAGTATAATCTGTTTTCTACATATTTTCTCCACACTTAAAACAAAATTATAAGCAACCTATTTGTTTAAAAAATGTATTGAAAAGACAAAAAACAAGAAATTGAATGACACATGCGATGAGAAATCTCTCTCTTACCATACAAAGAAAATGCATTAACACACTCTATTTGGTACTAATAGATGGGGAATTGCCCTTTTGAAGTGCAAAATAAACCATGACGAGTTAAATTTGCTTAGATATTTCACGAACTATTTTAGGTATTCTCCAAAATTCCAAATTTGATGGTCAAATACTATTGACAAATCTTAATCACCAACAATTTTTTTTTTTCTTTGAATGGTGAGGACACATCCCCTAGTCTGTCTCCCGCAACTTCCCGCAACTTCGGGATACCCGCTAGCTACGTGTTTCAGACAATTTACTGTGTCATTTTATCGAAGTAAAACATGGGCAAACCTTGGACACGTGCATCGAACCCACAACATACACACTAGGTAAGTCAAAGAAGTGAATGGGTAGGAGAATTCGAACACACGCCAAACTCTGCATAGATTTGTTCAGCTACTCAGATTTGTGATGTGATGTCGGACCCAGAAATGAGTAGTGTCATGACTTATGACACCCCTGTAGATGCATGTATGTATGCCTGAATAATGCAATGTTCCCTCTCACACACGAGAAATTATTTTATGTTTCTGCACCATATGTTATATGATAGTTCCGATCAGTAATAGATTATCATAGGTCAAATATAAGTTTTTTTGTTTCTTAATATAAGACCGACAACTAATCCGGTTCTGGGGACCACCATTGAATAACTTCTCAAACTTTTTTTTTTCTTTCCCATTTTCTACTTGGGGCTCATCATGAAAGAATTGATTCCAAATTCGCACCCTCGACTCGAGTGTGTACCTTCCCAAGATCTTAGACTGCTGTGCTTACTTTGTTATGTTCATAACTTTTTTCTGGGCAATATGACTTCACACTGAAATAGTTGCAGTGTGCTATAAATGACTGTGGGCCGTTTGTAATCCGCTTTTGAAGTTTTACAAGTGATTATTGAATTTCAAAAAACTCAATTAGAACTTTTTTATAAATCAGATTTTGGAATTCAATTATAGAACGATATATATATATATGTGTGTGTGTGTGTGTCAGTCGTAAAATTTGTAATCGATCAAAAGCTATATTGAACAACTTTTGGGGGAAAAAAAATATCTTTTGCCAAACTGGCCTTGCGTGAGAGTAAATGTTTGTTACCCTGAGCCTCAAACGTGAATTCAGAATGCAATTGGCCGTTTGAAATAACTGAGAATGCCGTTAGCAGCACAGGCCCTACATATGTTAGGTGCATTATAACAGTCTAGTGAGCAACAAATACCAGATCACATGGGCATGTAAAAGCAAACCACCTGTACGAGTTGGAAAAGGGCTGTGTACATGATCATGAAACCTGTTGTACTTTCATGGAAGTTGGAACTTGGATGCAAAAGAGGAGTGATACTATTTCTAGATAATTGAGTAGTACTCCATAATAAAGTGCAATTAAGGGACCCCATTAGTCCTATGGGCCTATGGCTAATGACTAGTGGGTCACTGTGGTAGCACATTGAGTTGGAAAAGGGCTGACATAAAATACATTATGATGGAGTCGATGATTTATGAATGTGAAACATTTGAATTTTAACCCCCACCATTTTGGCTTTGTAACCTAGTGGGTGGCGACTCGTAATAAATGAGTGTTTTACTCTTGAGTAATATTTGGGGCACTAACAACTTCCACTAACACTTACTAACACACTCTATCTCTCTCCTACTGGTACTGCGGGGCCCACTGCGGACCCCACAGTACCACTAGGAGAGAGATAGAGTGTGTTAGTAAGTGTTAGTGGAAGTTGTTAGTGCCCCTAGCATTGCCCCTTACTCTTTTGGTTATGGTTTGATACTCTATTAAATTAATAATGTTTGTGGCCAGGTTTGAAATTTTAAAGGGGGTCGTATGAGTGAGTTGAAAAGACAAATTTCAAATACGTAGTTGGACGATTCGTATCTAAAATTTGACGTGAGTTTGAATTAGGAGTGGCAATCGTGTCGCGTCGTGTCATTTATAAACGTGTCAAAATCCTAAACTCATACCCGTCTAATGCAATTCACGTGTCATCCATTTAACCCACCAACCCGTGTAATGAACAAGCCGTTTTCTCGTAATCTTTTTTTTTGCTTGTATAACATGACTTATTTAATAGATTGACTTCATATAATAAAAAATCAAACACAAAGGGAAAAAAAATAAAGAGGCACGATTCTAAGAATACAAGTCTTCCCACCTAATGTACCAATTACCAACAAGTCAACAACAATAAATGATCAATTGTTCCAAATTAAGTCCCATATAACAATATCTAACTATTATGAAGATATTAAAAAATTTTAAAAAAATTTATAATAAATATTACTTTTTTTTTTGCTAAAACAACAATATATATCATTAAAACAAACACAAGTACATGAAATAAAAAAGGACTACCCTACAACACATGGGTAACCTTTGGCCAAACAACAACAGAAAAGCAAGGGAGGGACAAGATCCCCTCCTCAGGCAGAAAATAAAAAAGGAAAACACAGGAACACATCCCCGTGCACCTAAGAGAGGCAACCAAGGAGAGTTTATACCCACATGCTTGTAAGCTATGGGAACCCCTATCCACCGGAATACCAGAGTACCACCCTGGACGGGTAAGAGGTCGCGGTTGCCGCTTTCCTTGAGGAGAGAACTTAGATGTGTCAGAACTGGCTTGAGGACCCCAGCTCCGAACAAGACAACACCGGATCTGCAAGAAAACATCTTCAAATCTGGGGAAAGCACACGAGAAACAACCTTCACGAAGGAAGGGGACGATCTTCACAAAGGAAGAGGAGAAAACCAAACAAGGCCTTATTGAAACGGAGGACAAAAAGAGGAAAGGAGAAGGGGGAAGGAGGGCGCCGGCCAAAGGGGGGGGGGGGGGGGGGGAAAGCAGTCGCTGCTCTCTCTCTAAGAATCGCCTAGAGAGAGAGAGAGCTGAGGCCCAAAGTAACCACTCAGTCGCTGCTCTCTCTCTCTAATATTTATAATAAATATTACTTGCTTTTAAAAAAATGTGTATTTCCAAAAATACCCTCTATAATTGTGTTAAACGGATTGACCCAAATAAAACATGACCCAACCCGTTTATTATTCGTGTTAAACGGGTCGACCCGTTTATGCCGTATATGCTAAACCCAAACCCGTTTAATTCGTGTCAGATTTGTGTCGTGTCGAAAATTGCCACCCCTAGTTTGAATCCTACCGCTTACTTGCCTCTTTAATTTATCAGCTACGTGTATTGTGGGGTCTAATTAGCCCCCTGTTCTACTCCAATTAACGACCTAGGTATTGATCTCGAAGTCGCGGAGGATACTTTGGGGGGATTTATCCTCGTCATCCAAAAAAAAAAAAAGGGGGGGAGGGGGGGGGGGGGGGGGGAGGGGGTAAACATTTGAATTTTGAGACAAGACTAGACGAACACACCTTCGTCAAACATATTTTGATGATTAATTTGATTTATGGAAGGCAAATCTGATCTTTTAGAGAATAAATATTCATATGTGTGTGTACACATATATATACATATATATACTAGTTTAAACGCACGTGCGTTGCACGTGAACGATGTCTGTCTAAAAACTAATTAGGAATAGTAAGCCAAAATAAAAAAAAATAAAAAAAGATAAAATAAAAAAGATTAAAAAAACCACTTAAATTAGGTATAAAAAAAATAAAAAATAAGAAGAAGAAGAAGAAGAAGAATTCATGCAACTTCCACAATAAAAAAGATACACAAAGCACATACAACAATCAATTCATAGGGTAAAAATAATAAAAACTGTTGAATTATTCTTCTTAGACCATTGTTTATTTGTTCAATAATAATTTTTTTATGTTGCTATTTAATTGTTACCACATGTCCTAGCTACCATTCTTTCTTACATCTTTAATATTTTGAATTTACTATTTTCTTTGCTCATTACTTAATAATGACTATATATTTATTTATTGTATGACCACATATGTTAGTATTTCATTAATTTACCGTGTTTGTATAGTAATTTATTAAACTATAAAATTATTTTATATGTTCTAATTAGAATAAGTTACAAATCAATCATGATCTAGCTTTCTTAAATATTTTTTTTTATATACATTAAAATTTGATTCCTATAAAAAGGATTTAGGGAGCCCTCTACGTTTAAGATGGTCAAACTTTTTGTGTTGTGTGGCTTGAAAATTCTTAAAATCTTCAACCAAAATTTTTCATAAAGTTTCTATTGCAAAATTGCCAATATAATTGAAAGAATCACATAAGAAAAAAATTTATAACGGGAATTGATATTAGAAAGTAATTGCTTATCCATGGAGTTCACCTAAAGGAAGAGAAAAGATATTGAAACATGACAGAAGAAGGGAAAAAAAATGGAATCCACTAAGACCAAAATAGAAAAAACCAATAGGATGGTAGTTTTAATTTAATTTAAAGTCCTAAAATTCTGAAAATGTATTGATAATCTATATCGAAAGAGACTTTTAGGCTTTATTTGGTGCACATATTGAGGGATAGGAAAGAAACGAAAACACTAAGGAAAATATTTCCCTTTGTTCATTAGCTAAAAAGGGCCTAAGGGTGTCCATTAATTTAATAAAATGGAAAATTAAGTGTTGAATTTTAAGTACTGGAAATTTTAAGCAGTTGAATTTGCTGTACATAACACATGAGTATTTCAAGTATTGAAATAGACTGCAATTAGTGATTATTTCTAGTCCAATTTTTTCAATTAAGATATTCAATGGATTTTTGGCTGCATTTTCAATTAGAGTAATGCTAGAGTCACAAAGAGATGCTTACAAAAGGATATGGTATGCCATATGGCAGAATTAAGTGTGGTGACTCTTTCAATTAAGTGGTACATTATCAAATGTATTGTACAAAAAATGTGCTTAAAATTTTATTTTACCACCTAATTGGTTATAATCACAAGCTAAATTTGTCTAGCTAACTTCCTATCTTTCTTGTGGAACTTAAACAATGATAACAATTCTACGAATTATTGCTAATAAAGATAACTTTTCATAAAGAAAAATACTCAATTAAGTTTTACATTCAATAATTGTGTTGCTAAACGCATGGGTAAAATGGGAATGGAATAGGACACATGTCAGCATGGTAGTGGTGGATAAGCAAGAGTGAGAAAAATGCACCCTATGTTAAATGGGTAACCAAATATTAAAGTGGTTGAAATTGAGTCTTAAAATTTTTTGAATGCATATCTTACCTAGAATAGGTTCGATAGAAGTTACCTATATTATTGTTAGTATAGAATAAACAAAATTGTGAGTGACTCATCATAGAGCTCCAAAAAAGAAAAAAGAAAAGAATAAGAAGAATAAAACAAATCAAGATTCTTTAAAAAGAGTTATGTAATACTAAGAATTGATATCAGGAGTTGATGGGTATAGTTTTATGTCTGTGAAATTACTTCAGTACCCTTAATGAAAACTGAATCCAATAACTGTAAATAGAAGTCCCGTCATGAAAAGGGGACTGATGTTACTATAACTAATAGTTTTTTTGTTTTCATTTTGACCATTAAGTTATTGAAAATATTACATTAATAGTAATGAGAATGAAATTTATATGTAAGTTGAATGAATGAATAGAAGAGTAAGGAATAATGATTACCTTCGATGCAAAGCTTGAAAGTGCACACTTGTCTAAAGATCAATCGTGTTTAGTTTATCATAGCACATTATTAAGAGAACACGAAGAGTAGACTGTTTTGTGAATCTTAATTAAACTGTAAAAAAAAGTCCAAGGCTATGGAGAACTTGGGAAGTAGAGACGTATAATAGAAATTAGATAATACCAGTAGGTTCTTTAATACTATCATTAGCCTTCTAGTCCCAAAAAAAATAAATAAAAAAGAAAGGAGAGAGAGAGAGAGAGAGAGAGAGAGAGAGAGAATTAAAATAATGTCTTAACAAATAGGGCCAAAAGTAAACCTGGGACTGAGAGGCTTGTGAATTCATGTTATTCTTCTACACGATTAATTTCTAGTACACAATTCCTTTATTCATTCCTAATACTTGATTTCCTTATTTATCCTAATTTAGATTGGACTTTGTTTCATCCAATGATCCAATACTCAATTAATCCATTCTGGTCCACTTTAATCAAAGAAGCAAAAAATTGTTACACAATTACTCAAGGAACATACTTGGGTAAAGTTCTTTAGGTGTGGTTTGTTAGGTTCCCTCTCACAACAGTGGGTCTAGGGATTAAAAAAAATAATGTTTAAAATTATTTTATTTATTTATTTATTTTCTAGTTACTTAGGGTCTCACAATTGTGAGAGGAATCTAACAAACCATGTACAGCTAAGGTACTTTGCCCAAATGTGTTCAATTACTAAAATTCTTCTATTAATTAGCTATTGATTAAATGTGAGCTTTTAGATGGATTAGCTCTCAAATATTTGTATTAATTGGAGGCTGAATGCAAGATTTATAATTGGAAGGTAAAATTTTTAAACTTCGCGAGTATAAAAAGAATCATGTACTACTAAGAAATTGGTAATAGGAATTTAGTTAAGAGTCCTAAAATTCTTCATAGACATTTATTATAACTCTTTAAGAGATATATATGTTACTAATCCATCATTCACGTAACCCATCGTGAAGTCCAAAAAAAGAAAAGAAAAGAGGGTTATTACACTAACACCCCTTCGACTATGACCATTTTCAATTGCCCTCAACTATAAAACTCAACAAATTGACCCTATCAACTATTTTAACTTTTCACTAACAGTCCTTCTGTTAGGTTGTAGTTAAAAAATTGATTACTTTTGTATCATGTTACCAATATAAAAGTGTTAACAACATAACATGTTTGTCTCTTCTTTGAGTTGTTGAAATTTTAAGAGCAAAATTGCCTAAAATTTGGTGTACAACAAAGGGCAATTATTATGCAACAAAGGATATTTTTGTCATAAAATTTTCAATGGCTCCAAGGAGGGACAAATAGATATCATGTTGCTAATAGTTTGTATCATATGTTGCTCACATGATAATAAAAAAATAAAATCTAAATTTTAAAAAGAAAAAAGAAAAAAATGCATTCTTTTTTGGGACAGAATTCTAATGGAAGGGGTTTTATAGAAAAATGCAATAGTTGAGGGGAGTTACTTTGTCAAGTTTCATAGTTTAGGGGCGTATTTAAAAAAGAGTCATATTTGAACTAAAGTGTGATTGACTTTTTTTCTTTTCTTTTTTTATTTTTATTTTTAATTTGTAAATTCCGATGGGAACTTGAGTTGTTTGGAAGGAGTTGTAATACACAATAGGATTAATGTCGAATACCATTGATATTAAGGAGTTGTAAAATTGTAGGGATTGTATATAACATGATATCTTGTATATAACATGATATATCCACAGCAAAAAAAATAAAAAGTTAGGATTATCATGGACGGACCCAAAAAAAAAGAAAAAAGAAAAATTGGTATACTAAAGTTGTTAAAACTCTAAGAAAATTACTTAAGTGAAAGTGCACCGATTGATAAAAGTTAAACCACTTATGGGCATCGGTAATTATCAGTTGCTTTATATCTAAAATACTAAAACCATTCTACAAATGAATTTACCAAAATAACCACTACGATCTAGATTTGTAATATTTGTTGATCTATCTCTGCACATAAACATACACATAACAAACAAATATACATACGTATATAATATATACAAAAAGAGGTTATCAAAAAAAAAAAGTCCAAGAAAAAGAAAAAAAAAAAAACCAATGGATTTAGTTTATTCTAGAGTCCAACAAAAAGAAAGTTGATCTATGAGGCACATAAACATACACATAACATACAAATTTGCATACGTATATAATTTATATATAAAAAGAGGTTTTTTAAAAAAAAAGAGTTCAACAAAACGAAAAAAAAAAAACCCAATAGATTTAGTTTATTCTAGAGTCCAAAAAGAAAAAACCAACCAAACACATAGATGTTATTATTAAGTTGTAGGACTCTTATGGCATGGACACACTACAAATAAAAAAGTGGTATACTAAACTTTTAAAACTCTAAATTCTAAGGAAAATAGTTAAGTAAAAGTGCACCGATTGATAAAAGTGTAAAACACTTATGCACATTGATACATTTATATATATTATAGATATATATACACATTTTGAGGATATAGCAAGTTTTCATTTTTCAGAGAAGAAGGAAAGTTTAGTGAAAATTGCATATACATATTTTTTCACTAAACTTTCAGTTCTTCTCCATTAGTCAATTCTTCACCTAGAGCAATGCCCGTGCTTAGTTTTGGGGGCCTTAAGTAGTTGCTTACTTTTCACTAAACTTTCAAGTCTACTTGTACGTAATTATATGTAAAAGAAAAAAAAAAAAATTTTTTTTTGGTCACATGTACATTTAGATTTGGGAGTCGGTTGCTTACTTTGTTTACCTCCAGAGTCGCCCCTAACCTAGAGTAATGGGCATAATGGCCATACGTCCCAAATTTTGTATCTCAAATGTCAATTGTCAATACATATGTTAATGGAGCCACTTCAACAACCTCCAATGAAAATCAAGTAAACTCAATGAGAACTACATTTTGAAAACAAAGCATTACTCATTCACCTCATGTGATGGTAAATTCTACATGCCTAATATTTTATTTTTTGCTTGGACTGGATTAGTCGGCCCAGTCTGGGCTAGTTAGGGCCCAAGGAAGAATAAGCTAGTTTTGCCCATTTGTTTAACGGGAATATTCGTCCATTAAAAAAAGAAGAGTAATAGAAAGAGCCACTGAAACTGCACTTTTATGAAGTAAATAGTTGTTAAAACAGCTGCGACAAGTCACACTACTATAGAGAAAATTGAAGACAGAAAAGAAGGAAAGTTTAGTGAAAGAAAATAAAATGACACTAAGATGTGCTAAACATTTTCACACCAACCAATTTCTGTAAGGTTACACATATATATATATATATATACGACAATTCTCTAAAGAGGACATCCTCTTCTTATTAAAGAGAAGAGAGAATCTCTGTTTTGACCGTCGGATCGTGATTTCATTAATGGCAATGTTGTCATTTCACATTTTTAAAACACGATTCAACAGTCAAAACAAGATCTTCTCTTTAATAAAGAGAGGGCGCCCTCTTTAAAACAAACTTGACTATATATATATATATATTAATAAATAATTACTTGCCAACAACTTTGTCCTTGATCTTTTCACTGGTTTTCTTAGCCGTACCAAATGCACCCTGGACCGTGTCCATTGCTTTCTCTGTGATGTTTTCAGCAGTTTCCGACACTTTCTCAGTCACCGATTTTGTCATTTTAGTCACCTGAAAGACCTCCCATCACATTATCAAACAAGAAGCACTAGTCACAAAGAATTAAATACAAAAATATGTACTCCAGCATTTACATTGTAGAGCCCAATTATAATAGTAGTAATTTACTCAATTGATATTACAAACACATGAATAAACTAAGAAGATCTAGTGTTGTTACGTACACTTTCAGCAGTAGCAGCGGCGGTGTCTCTCATGAATTCGCAGGTCCTTCGCACTTCTTTAGCTCCTTCCTTCACTGCCTCCGCTGCTTCGGTCGCCTTTTCACATGTGTCTTCAGCCTCTTTGTCCGCTTTGGATTTTGACTGTTTATTTGAATGAATTAAAGGTAAGTTTAATTTCTAGTTCAACACGCGTAGTGACAGTATAAGCAAATTTAAGAGCATACTATTGTGGTAAACTGGTACATGCATGTGTCTCATATATATTCTAGCTAACATGGATTCAATATTGGATTGTGTTTCTCAAATATATGATATCAAGGAAAAATAAAGTGTAGGTAGCTAGGTGGAATTTGTACTTCATATGCAACCAATATTGGACATGCTTGTAAGTAATGTCATGCAATATGATGCAAATTTTTCTTATCAATCCATCCTATGTACATTGTAATAAAATGATATTGCTTAGTGACTGATGCACAGATAAACATATTGTTGGAGAGAGAGCAGTGATGAAGCCTAAAATTTACAGGTGGGTGCTGAGGTTAAATGGACGTGCATATGTTGGAGGACCTATGAGCAAAATTTGTTGGGTCTATTTATGCAATTTTTTTTTTTTTTTTTTTTTGGATAATATTTTTTGTAGGTGATCTTTTTTCGAGCGCTTGTTGTAATTTGTTAAGCTTAATTGAGGATAAAACAATTTGATTAGGGTAAATTTATAAAATTTCTTTTACATATTGGAACTTTCATATACTTTGGAATGGAATGGTTGATTCAAAATTTCCAAAAAATTATACCTATTCAAAATTATATATAGGAGGTAAGTAGTGTGTTCCCAAATCCAAGTAACAACTGAATGACTCTTTTTTGGTTTCATGTAAATATTAAGATAACACCACACCACCATGTTCGACATTGCTTCATTCGATCAAAATGATAAAATTAAAGATTTTAGACATAAAATATCATATTGAGAAGCAAAAAATATCCCAATTCAATTTTCTAGAGGCACATTTAGCCCGATCTCATAATTATGCATAAATATGAACTTTCTGTACATATAATTCATCCCCGCTATAGGTACACAGTAACACACAGAGAGAGGGACGGATTAAGAAATCTAGTTTAGGGGGGCGAACTTAACAATTTTCATAAAAGATTTGTGTGTGTGTGTGTGTGTGTGTGGGGGGGGGGGGGGGGGGAGACGGGGACGAGTCTATATGTTAAAGTATCTTTATAAATAATACTCGCATAAATCAACACTATATTTCAAATCTAGGGAGGGCGCCTCTGCTTGTCCCTTTTGGATCCATCCTTGCACACACACGTGCATACACGCACAATGTAACTCACCTTCTGCAAAGGTCTTGAAGCAGTGACAAAAGCCCTAGTAGGACTGACCGCTGAGACACCAGTCGGAAGGTACTTGCAAAGCTTTAATGTAAAACTTGCCATCTTCTTTGCTTCTGTTTCCTTTTGGTGGGTGTGATTTTGTGTTGCTTCTTTTGTCTTAGAGAAAACAGTTGAATTTTTCACTGGCCTTGATTTTGGTTGGTTTTATATATGTATATATATATATAATTAAATTGGAAGAAGATGAAAATGAATAATGACCAAGTGTCATATTTTAATTTAATTGGCTGTGTCAAATGTGGAGAATATTTCTCTGCTTCATGGTTGTAATCTTATAACTGCATTAAGTGGCACCCAAAAGTCCGGATCAAATAATACACTCTTGGTAGAGGAAATTGACAGACCCGAAATACATGAGGGTTCTCAGAGTCTCTGTCTATTGTTAATTTGTTAGTAACAAGTTTGATAATTTTAGTAAAAGAGGTAACTTTCAGTTAACAGGATGTTCTTTGCAATTCCAAGACTTTTTATACTCACATACATCCACATAAGCCCGATCCCACACATCCACATAAGCCCGATCCCACGGGTGGCTTGCTGGCCTGGGTTTGGTCGCGCAGGGCGTTGACAGATTTGGAGCCATTGTCCGGCCGGGTTTAGGAATTGAGGATCCTAGCTAAGCCATCCTAAAGGCCCCAAAGGTGTGGGCCCAAGACTTTTTGGCGAGCTTTTGGCTCTAAGGGCAGACTTTGGATGGAGGGGCGCATAGCCTGCCAGTAGATGGACTTGGGCGGCCTAGCCTGAGACACCGGTCTGGCCAGGGCGTTGACAGATTTGGAGCCATTGTCCGGCCGGGTTTAGGAATTGAGGATCCTAGCTAAGCCATCCTAAAGGC
The DNA here is from genome assembly GCA_033977485.1 of Hydrangea macrophylla. Classification (NCBI taxonomy): domain Eukaryota; kingdom Viridiplantae; phylum Streptophyta; class Magnoliopsida; order Cornales; family Hydrangeaceae; genus Hydrangea; species Hydrangea macrophylla. The sequence goes on from CM066991.1 coordinate 156,762,132, forward strand.
CCCAAAGGTGTGGGCCCAAGACTTTTTGGCGAGCTTTTGGCTCTAAGGGCAGACTTTGGATGGAGGGGCGCATAGCCTGCCAGTAGATGGACTTGGGCGGCCTAGCCTGAGACACCGGTCTGGCCACCCGCAGTTACGAGCCATTTTTCCATTTACACATAACTAAAAATTATGTTATATGACCGATTTGAGTATTTTGTGAGTCCCATAAGGTTGTCCCGGTAGGCACGTGCGAGGTCAAATCAATACATTTAAAGAAGAAAGATTTGAATATCAATCTTGTCGATTATGTCAATCACATAATTTTCGTACCAAAATCCTAAAACGAAGACATTTGAGGTCGTACAAGGGAATAAATCCTTTTGATTAATAAGAAAAAGAAAAAACACGATTGAGGATTGGATTGATGATAATGCAAAATCCTAATTTGTGATGAAGAATAACAATGGCGATTGCACGGCACGCGGAATAATGATAACAAAGACACACACATATACATGCTACATGTGAAGTATCCTTCTCTTCAATTTATTTTATTTTTCTTTCTTTTTTTTAAAGTTAGGGATTTACAACAATTTTACAGATAGGTGTATAAAAGTGAAGTTTCTTTAGTTCTCTCATTGTAAAATTACTTTCAAACTGCTATTTTAAATAGTAGATGACCATGTAAAATGGGACAAAATAGTATCATACCACACACCTAGCATGCATGACCTAAATATACATACATATATTGCAAATATGTATTTGTTACAGATAGAAAGGTCATTTTCATTGGTTATTGGTTCAAAGCATCTTGACACCATGCCATTGCAGAGGACAGAGAAAGCTATATTTACTCAGCACAACAACAGTATTGATAAAGTGGAGGAATACATTCTCCAGAAGTGTAACCTCCAGCTCTTTGACAGAAGCTGTTGCAATCTGGAAGTTCTTCACATTTTCCCTGGCAAACGTACTTAGCTTCTCCTGCAACAAAACAAATTAATTAGTACTCTAAGTTGATCGCATTAGGACCTGTTTGGGAATGCTTAAAATAGTAGTATCTGGTTCAAACCAAGCCTGCTCGCTTACTATCTTGTTTTTGTGATAACCAAGGTTATCACAGCTTCATCAAGAACCAGTTTTATGAGAGAATTTATAATTTTCCAAACAACCCATGAAAATAGAAAATGAATACAAAAACTCATGTACTATAGGGTGAGAATAATTTTCAATTGTTTCACATACCGAGTGAGATGAGTGACAAAACAATTACCACAATCAGCATGACAAGTTTCTTAGAAATGGAGGAGAGAAGGCCAATCTCCATTTTTTTTTTTTTTTTTCCGAGCTGTCGAGTACTTTGCAAATGGTGGTGTGAGCAAATTAAGGGGGTAAAAAAATATATAGAAAAAGCAGACAAGAAATAAAGTGTGTGCCCTTGTGGTCATATCCTACTTTTAATGCTAATTCCATGGTGCAGAATCTCAATTTGGACACTTCCTTTTGAAATTTGAAGAGCAGCCAGTGAGCAATAAAGAGTGGTTGTGACGTAAGTCAATCTACTGATTCTACTGAATTAGGCCAACTTTTTTTGATTAGCTAAGGTAATGTTAGATTAGATACTCTTCTTTTTCTTTCTTTCTTTTAAGGGATTTTTTGGGAAAGTTTAGAACTGGACCAGGTTTGATTGATGTCTACTTTTTTATTTGGTTCTTTAGAAACAAGGATAATGTGGTTTGATAAATAATTTATTTTAAGAGAGTAATTAGAATGGACCTAGACTCTTATACAGTGAGAGCATTTTCGCCCACTCATTTTTTGTTCACCATTGCTTATTCAGGCATTCATTGGATAACATATGTCTCATTCTAGTAATTATGTTGATAGTGTAGGGGTAAAATGGGAATGAAATGGGACGTTTGTCATCCAATATAGACCTGAGTGAATAATGATGAATCAAAAATATGTGAGCAAAAAGAGCACTACTAGACACACACTGTGAACCACACTTTCTTTTTTCACACACAACTTTAAATGCATGTACTATGTACTGTATAAATGGGACACAAAAAAGTGTAAAAAATCAAACAGCACGAAGTAAATCTAAATAAAGCCTAAAAATTCAATCTAAATACAAACTTCTTAGACTTTGTCGGATTCGATAAAGCCGAAATCTTTGGGTGTGAAATTTTTTTTGTCTGAATCTAGGGATGGCTACCCCATATTTGCCAAAATTGACTATTGGACCCCCAAAAGTGAACAAGCCCATTGGAATCCGTTATATTTACACCACAGTCTGTACAATATCAGGCCGAAGTAAAAGGTCTGCTCTGCTCCAGTAGCCAGCTACATTAATCAATTCATGGCAGCCTGTGGATTGAGTCCAAAGACGAATAACCTTAATTTCCAGACATCCATTTCTCAATTCTCAGTCATGTCCACTAGTTTTCCTTACTCTATTGGGCCTCATATTCTCGGGAGAGTCTACTCTCTGCATTTATGGGTGAAAACGGTTCGGTTCAGATCGGATTGAATTGGTTCGGTCCAGTTTTCAAACAAATTGATCAATTTTGGTTTGAATCGGTTCAGTTTGTTGTAAATTTTTAGGCTTGAATCGGATCGGTTTTTACACTATATGGAATTTTTTGAAATCTACAGAATCGATTCAGTCGTTTCAAATGTCAGTTTGCTTATATCCCTAGCTGCATCAATGGGTGATTGAGAACAAAGCAATGTTTGGGGCACAACCACAACTACAAACACTTTATTTCTTTCTTGCAAGAGAGAGAGATAAAAGTGGTTGTGTCCCTAGTATTGTTGTTGAAAACACACTCTCTTTGTGATATTTCACATTTTACATAAAATTAAAAAATAAACATAAAAGAAAAAGAGAGAAGAAGAAAAAAAAAAGTAAAGAAAAGCAAATGAGATTGTGCTGTTGATGTAGCGGAACATCGAAATTGCAAGGAAAAAATGCGTGGAATGCAACATTTTTGACACCCGTTGATTATCGAACGATAATATATAGCAGAAATCAAAGCTATATCGTCTTGTTGATTCACATGAATACCAAGAATAATAGGAAAAATTGAGAGAAAACTCAATACTGTATTTTATTATCAAAAGCTACTAAGAAATAAAACATCTTGACAATATATAGTCTGACCAAACCCTAAAGAAAAATGCTAGATCCACACAATGAACCACACTTTTTCTACACACATCTTTAAATGCTTGTACCTTGTGCTGTATCAGTGAGGCACAAAAAAGTATAAAACATTCAAGCAGCACAAAGTACAAGCATTTAAAGAAGTGTGTGAAAAAAGTGTGGTTCATTGTGTGGGTGTAGCATGACTCAACCCTAAAACGCAAAGCAAATTAAAAAGGCGAAAATATCCAAAAGGGCCGAAAAACATAAAAATGGCCCGAAACTTATTCAAACAACGTTTTTTAGGCGTAGACCTAAACGATATAGTACTGGTTCAGCGTGTCGACAGCCTCTGAATTAGCTTTCCGAATTGGTATAATAGCGATTCTGACACTCATAACAAAAATTATAATTGTTTTAGTGGGAAATGGTCAAAATGGACCATTTCTGAGATCCAACTTCTCATAAAAAGGCCAAAGTTACATGTGCTACATCAGCTGTACGTCAAACACCAATGGTACGTACTATCAAGTTGACAGCCCCTAAATGTGCAGCCGAGGATCTAATGCAAAATTAATTTTCTTTCTTCTCGCCATGCATGTCATGCACCATTAGCTCATTTGACTCTCGTTAGTCGTTACGATAGTTTCCATGTCACTATATATGTATAGAGAACGTAATTACATATTGTTGTGAAAACAATGACTGGTACCTTTAAATGCCAGTCTTATGCGACATGATTTGACATCTAAATCTAAAAGTGGATATCAAAAAATGAACCAACATACAGAAAATTAAGAATGAATAACCAATTAAGATAACAATAGTATAATTAATCAAACGAACAAAAGCACCCAAAGAAAACAAGGATGTATCGTTATTAACCCAAAATGGGGCTACATGCATCCACCGCAAATGAGATAACAAAATTTCACTATGATTACCGGTGATTTGCAATCACTCAATTCTCTTTCTCGTGGACACTCTAGCATAATTCCTCCCACCCAACAAGTTTAGTTTGCAAAAAATCTAAATCACCGTCCCACCGTCTCGATCTGGTGCACCATCCGTTCGGTTAAGCTCGTGTGAGACTTTAAATTCTCCAATCACCTATCTGGATGCCTTGGGGACCACCCGAACTTACCTGGTGATCATGTTTCAATGTCTGATCAATCATTTCCCCATCGATTGATCCCCTCTGTGTCCAACTCGAGAATTTTAAGCCATAATTAATCTACACATAATCAGAGATGTAGGAAGGTTAATACCATCTTGTGTCTAAAATGAAAACTAGCAAATACGTACGTTTCATTTAATTGCTAGTTCATAGTACTAGACTACTAGCCTTTGCCCATTAATGGACAAGATTATTATAAACTCGTTTGCAAAACAAGTTCTACAATCATTAGATGAAGAGTTGACTTTGAGATTGTATGTAAAAAAAAAATAAGTATATATATATATATATATATATTTTAATCTCTATGCAGTCAAGACAATCCAAAAGTTAATTGTAGACTTTGGTTGCTAATGAAAACGAGCTTACAAGTTACAACAACGTCCTTGCTCAATCTTAGACAATTTTAGAAGGTAGTCATATTCACGGGTGGAGCCAGGAATTTTAGTCAGGGGGCTAGGCTATACGGAGGTTCGGGGCAACATCCTTGAGGCAAAATTTTTTTGGGTCTATTTATATATAATTGGCGATATTTTTAGGGTCCGCTTGTATACAATTGCGATTTTTTTGGGACATGCTGATAATATGAATCTTTTTGGTGACACGTAAATATTGTATAGTGACTTTCAAAATTCTAGAGGGGCCTATTTATAAAACGCATAAAATTCTCACACTAAAAGTATAATTTTCAAAATTCTAGGCACCTTCCCTTTTGAGTTGTATATACTTGTATATCAATATATATGTAGTTGATGACACTAAATTAGCCTTTGGACCCTTTAGGGGGCTTAAATATAAATTGAGAGGGGACCTAAATAAGTTAAAGAGGGACCTAAATATTAAATACTAAAAAATTATCAAATAAAATTTTAATTCTCAAAATCTTAAAAAGGACTTGGACCCTGATTCTATGCTGCCTCCACCCATGGTCATATCATCTTGTAGTGTTCGGATGCTTTGAGACTTAGTCATGTCTTATATTTCTCTTGAGTCTTGACCATTGAAACTGAAAAACGAGACAAGTCTTAGCAAATGACAAGGATCATAAACATTAGCTTATTTGTAAAGAAAAATGATATACCAGGATAAATATTCCACTTCGGCCCACTTAATTAAATTTTATTTTGTAAATTTGAATATTCAATATTAGTGTAGGTCCCAAAAAGAAAAAGTTGTTTATCAGTTAGTGGTGGACATGAGTCGAGCCGAGCTTTCTCATGAGTTCAAATGAGCCGAGCTTTCAAGTGATCGCTAGCTTTCTCGTGAGCTTTTTAACGAGCTTTTTCGCACGCCTTTTAAATCTATAGAGTTTAATGATAAATCAGTCATTTATCAAACCTATTTACGAGATTTGTCATATTTTCTCTAAAATACATAGTCTTATAATAAATATATATATATATATATATATATCACTATACAAGCTCTTTATCAAACTTATTAACAAACTTTTTCACGATCTTGCTCGCGAGCCTTAATCAATCATGTTCATGAGTTCAAATGAGTGAGCCGAGCCTAACTTTTATCGAGTCGAACTTCGATTCCTTGTTGCGCAGTTCTGTTCGTCTTCACCCATATTATCAATGCATGTACGGTACATACATTATGATTACCAATTATATTTATATAGTAAGTCTGTAGAATTTATATATATGTATTATGTATATATGAACATTTGTGTGCGTGTTTGTCATTAATGTACTGTCGTCGTGTCCGTATTCTATGATTCTAGGACTTCCATTTCTAGTACACTGGTCACAAACCCAGCCAAAGAAACATACTACGATTTTTGCATGGCCTCTGACTCTTGAGGATTAATGGCGTGACTGACATTACTACCTTAAGTATCAATTCTTTTGATTCACCTAACTCTGCCCCCATTAATTACTCAAAAGGATTGCTATTCTCGATATTGTTAAAGCCAAATGTTAATTAATGCCCATATTTACTATACTGATTCATATTAACACTCCCACAACTGTCCCCAACCCTTCACTTTCTCCATAAATACATACCATGTTGATCATACATATCAACGCAACATTAGCTAGGATTTGAGAGAGAGAGAGAGAGAGAGAGATGGCCAAGTATGTATTTTTGGTGCTTGTCCTAGTTCTAGTACATGCCAATGCTAGGGACATTCCCAGTGGTACAACAGTTCTGCCAAGTGAGACAATAGTTAACCGTGGCCAAAAAAATGTGGAAATTGTACCAAAAGCTACTGCACCAAGCCCAAGTGGGGCTGGTCTAGATGATGAAAAGAACTTCATCTTGTATGGCGGAGTTGGCGGCTTTGCTGGTGTTGGTGGCTATGCTGGGGTGCTGCCACTTGGCGGTGTTGGTGGACTAGGTGGTGGAAGTGGACTAGGAGGGCTCGGTGGAGCCGGTGGCTTGGGCGGCATTGGAGGTGGAAGTGGTGGTTTGGGCGGCGTTGGCGGTGGAGCTGGTGGTTTGGGCGGAGCTGGCGGTGGTGTTGGTGGTGCCGGAGCTGGTGGAGTTGGAGGTGGCCATCTACCTTAGATCATTTCCTATGTATTTTGCATTTGTCTATGTTTTTATTTAATATATGTTAATCTATTAAGCTAGACTCTATAGTCTTGTTATGGTTGTTAGTGGTATCAGGTATGGTTAGTTGTGTTATGTTTTTAGGGTCGTTGTTATATCTATTTGGACTTATTCGATGAAGTGTATGCTCTTGTTTACAACATGTCAAGTGGATTTTAGTATTCCTCTTTTTCGTGGGTACGTGTTTTAGTTTTCTTGAAGTTCCACAACCTAGTATATCATATATATATATATATATATATATTTATATATGCATCTATTACGTACTACAATTTACAAGAAACCTACGAGTTTATGTTCTGAATTCTTTCAACTTTAAAGCCCCCAAATCATGAGATAAATTGAGTCCCCCATACTTGGTACTATATATATATAGTATATTAGTATTAGTTAGTATAAACCTATCATATTATTTAAGTTCAAAAGGCCCAATAACCCAACCGTCTATCTGACTCTCTATTCTAAAATAAAAATAAAAATAAAAAAAATAAAAAAATAAAAAAAAAACATTATTTCAAAACCCATTACTTACAACTTACGTGAGACACGTACAACTCACGACTCTCCTCTCTCTCTACGTTCTAAGAGAAAGTTGAGCAACAGAGCCTTCTTTGAACAAAAAAAAAAACCCTAAACAAACTTAACAAAGCCATGGCAGTTAGGGTAAAGTGAGTAAACTCTCCCCTAAGCCAAGGATTCTCTCCCCCAAACTCTCATCCATGGTAGCCCTCTTTTAACGGAGCTCTCATCCATTGACCGTACGACTGCCACGGGCCGGCCCCTTCGCAACTAGCATCACGAGTGATTGCGCAATTGAGGTAATTGATTTCAATTTCTCGATGCAAATTTGTCAGTTTTTTCACTCTTTCATTCTGAATAATTGTCCAACTTGTGATTTGTGAAGAATTGAATTGTGTTTTGTATTTAGGAATTGCCTACATATTAATATTGTCGCACCTGCGTCCTCAAAACGTCAGGCTGTCAGTGTGGGCCCGATTTTTTGAAAGTAGGTGAATTTTGCCTTGATTTTTTTTATTGGGAAGGGTGAAAAGAGTATGGTAAGGGCTATTTGAAATGTTTAGAGTCGCCACCTAACATTTGGGGTGTTAGGATCTCTGCAAAAACAATTAAAGTAATTCATCTTTGACTTTTCAAAAACAGTTTTAAGAAAAGTGAGCCGTTTAAAAGTGTGATTCTGAATAGCCATGCGAAAACTAGAGATTTTGAGATAGTTTCGGGTACTCGATTATGTCGAGGGAAGGTATTAAGCACCCTTGAACATCCGGCGAACACGGTTGCCAATTTTAGTGATTTTTATTAAAATGGGGCATTTCAATTGAAAAAGAAAAAAAGTTTTCTTTTTCCTTAGAAAGTGAATAGGACGGAAAATGGTGATGTGTATGGCAGCACTCTTTGAGAGTTGCTTACGTATCTCAAGACGGGAATCAGGCCAAATGTAGTTCTAACTTTCTTGTGTGCGAGTATATGCATGATTTTTTTTTTACAGAAAGAAACCGTGGTCCCGTTTGACCATGCACGTGTAAGGTAGTGATTTGAGAAAGAGTCGGTGTAACTAGGAACTTTAACACACGTGGTATAGTCCTAGATTATAACCTTTGAAAAGTGATTGAGATTTGAAATGAGACTATGCAAGTGATTGGAGAATGATGTATTTTTTTTTGTACTTTTCTATTTTTCATTTTTTGTGCTTTTATTCCTCTGCTGAAAATAAGGATCGGTGCCCAAATGACTAAAAAAGTGTACCAGAAGTAAGGGTTGGTGCCCAAATGACTGTAAAGTGAACCGGAAGCAAGGGTCGGTACCCAAAAGAAAGAAAATAGATTTTTTTTTGTATTTTATTTATTTATTTATTTTTACTGAAAGGGTCGGTGCTCAAAAGAAAGAAAAATAAAATGTTTTTGTATTTTTATTTTTATGCCAGAAGTAAGGGTCGGTGCCCAAAAGAAAAAAAGAAAAAGAAAAAAGAAAAAGAAAAAAGAAATGTGAAGTGTGTGTAGGATAAGACTTACCTGTGAAGATCTCCGAATGCAAAGGCGACTGTTGAGTTCGATTAATCATTTCTTTATTTTTATTGTTTTATTTATGTGAATTAAGCTATCTTTATTATTTAGACATGGATTTCCATATTAGAAAATCGCGTAGTCCCCAGTAGAACATAGGTCCCCGTATTAGCAATTGCGTCATCCCCAGTAGAACATGGCCACCCTCCTTATTAGAAACCACGTAGGATTTCCGTATTGGGAACCATGTAATCCCGAGTCGGACGTGATTTTTGTATTGGAAATCATGCGTGCATGTAATCCCGAGTATGACGTGGATATTATTATTACTATTTTTTTATCAAACAAGAATAAAGATGATATGTACAAGAAAAAAATAAAAAAAACCTGAGTGTGGACACGCGGCCTCCGAGAGTCCACACCCCCCCTGTAGCGCCCCAAAAACTAAATACACGAGGGCAAGGTTCAAGAGTCAAATGCAAGGCAAAGGTCTCACGTGGACCAGACCAACAAAGCGGAATTGTGGACCACCAAAGTACATAGCACCAAAACCATAATACGACTTATAGCTATTAACCAAAGAGTAGCAATCACAAACTGTAATAAAATCCATTAGTATTCATGATGAGTAAGGAAATGTGGATATAAATACTAGTCTACCAATCGAACCAAAGCCGATAACAACGCATAACTTAACCATTAAAAGCAAGCTTAATCAATATCCCTCTTTCCACTCTTCAGTATATCGATCATAAATCCTGACTCATACATCCAAGAGATACACCGTTCCCAGATGTGGAAAGAAGACCTAAAGGGCTATAGCTTTCTAGTTCAAACTATTTAAAGAGAACCAGTTATTCCAAGTCATAATTGTACTTCAAGTCTGACCGTCAACACAGATCTATAACTGTTTTCAGGCAGATAATGTCTTAACAAGAATATACCCTTCTCTACACTCGGAACTTCAAACCATGCACCGTTGTGGCTATAGTAAAATAACTCAAAGAGCTAAAATATTGAAGTTCGGACCATAATCTCAAACAGGTAGTATCTAGGTGGAAATAACCTAGAAGTCAGACCAAAGCCTAAATAACATAGCATAGAATTATCCACTGATAATAAAGGTTAATCAATATCTTTGCTAATTAAATTCCCGGGCCACCTAGCATCGCTGCACCATATAACCCCCTTCAGATTTCAAAACTCGCTCTAACGGTTCAATACCTACCCTAGGGGATCCACACGATTTATAATTAGTCTTTTATTCCACTTAGAGGCCTATGCCCAACAAAACTCTTAACTCAAATTCATAGCTCCAAGGCTATTCAACACTAAGCAAGAAAAGATATATAGACACATTTATATATATACACACATATGCACGTACATATACACACACGAATTAAATGAGTAGCACAACTATACTCAAGTAGCTTATGACATCATCTAAGCAAACAACCAAGAAAAGATACTAAACTACTAAGTAATGTAAATTTACATTCAAATTACACTACCAAACGATACTCTGTAGAAATACTACACAAAAATTCCTAATCACAAGCCAACCAATTTAAGATCCAAATGACCTTAAATAGCTAAATCCTCCAAAAATCACACTTAGATCATATCACAAAATAACTACTCATGGTATGCCATAACTAGCCTCATAAGCACAAATACACATATTTCTCATTTAGTTAACCATAAAGAAATCATCCACTTTAAACAAGTATATCATTGCATTCTTGATTTTATAGCATTTCTATAAATCATAAATTTAAGCAATAATCCAAGCTAAGGGTACTAGAAAGGAAGTAAACCCCACCTTAGTGGATTTGAGGAAATCACACTATCCAAAAATAACTCCAAAAATAAGACTCCAACAACGCCATTAGAGAGCCCTCACCGAGACCCATAAGCTTCCCTTGGTGTCCTTGCAAAAGAAGCACCCAAACAAGCCCCATGGAAAGAGAAGAGAAACCCCGAGATGATCATGGATGCCAAAATAAATGGCACCCAAACGTAGCCCTTGTCGAGGTGATCACTTTTGCCCTTACGGGCTTGCTCCGAAAATGGCTCGAAGGTTCCCAAAATGAAGCTCAAAGTTGAAGCTTCCATGGGGATTTTATCTTCCATTAAGAGAGAGAGGGGGAGAAGAAGAGAAGAAGAAAAGAAGAAATGAAAAATGAGAGAGAGAGAGAGAGAGAGAGAGAGAGAGAGAGAGAGAGAGAGAGAGAGAGAGAGAAATGTGAGAGATATAGGGAGAGGGGTGGTGTTGGGTGATGGGTTGGGTCCCACCCCAACTCATCTCTCTAGGATGTGTTTATGTATAAATGTACACAAACCACACATATACACACATATGTGTGTCCAACTATTATTCTAAATGAACCCAATTTGGTCAAATTAAACTCTCTTAAATTTACCTACAGGTATTTATTCCACGGAAAATTTTTAGAAAATAATTGCTTTGAAAACAAGGTCTTAAAATATATGGAGGAGTACTCATTTAAACCTTGATATCGCATAGGGGTCTTATGCTTTTAATCTATGCATTCTGATGAGAGTTGGATTAAGCAAAGAAAGTTTGCTTGAGCGAACTCTGGGCAGAGAGTTCACCCCACAGAAGTTGGATCAATCAGAGAAAAGTTCGCTTGAGCAAACTCTGGACAGAGAATTCCCTCTACAGAAGTAGGATCAAGCACAAAGAGTTCGATTGAGCGAAATCTGTACAATATTCAAAAGGAATTTCTAATGAGAACAATATCGACGACAAGCCAACGAGGAGCAGTTTAATAAGGAGGATTTCAACAAATCCTGCTAGGATTGAGAGGGTAGGTCCCACCCCCAACAAGTATTATGTACTATCAGGTATAATAAATAAATCCAAATTTTATGGGTTACTACATTCTATTCCCCTTAAAAGAATTTCGTCCCGAAATTCAGTCACCTAACCTGACATACATCGTCGCATCGTTACAATTACCGCTATTCGTTGTTTTCTTGGTCTTTCACCGAAAGTTACAGATATCACTCGGGCTAATTAGCAACCCTATTCGCTTCACCGGTATTGCCTATGATGTAAGATGGAACTTACTTAAACACATACGAAATCTTGTAAATTACACAAGTCAACAATGAAAGCGGATGTCCAAGAAATACTTTATTGCTACATCACTACTCAACAGAACCTGTATCAGCCCTCAAGCTGGATAAACATGTCATCTTTGAAATTGCAACACATTAGTCCTTTTCGTCTTTCGAAAAAAACATCTTTGAAAACACATTGATCGTTTTTTTTTTTGAAAACCATTTTCTCCCGTAAGTGTTGGATCCCATACACCCTCCTCCCATACGAGAAGGAACTAGATTCTCACGGCTCAAGGGAAGGCACGGCTCAAGTCCACACACTCTGATTTTTTTAAATCAATTACCTCTCCTCCGATAATGTGGGATCCCATACACCCTCTTCCCATACATGAGTTTAGTCTCCCACGGCTTAAGAGAAGGCACGGCTCTCAAGTTCACACACTACGGTAGTGGGTTGGAATGCAATGGGTAATCTAGTAATACCATCGCATCCAAGAAGTATAATGCCTCACACCAAATGTCATATGTACATGATGTGATGTCAATGTTCTGTTTCCCAGGCTATATTTACCGGAGGAGTCAGATCCCTAATCACACAGCATATGTCCTATTTATCGGGCTATATTTACCGGGGGACTCAGAATAATCCGCAGCCCTTCAGCCCCGTCGGATATGTTTGCTCAAAATAATCTGCAGTCCCTTTGGCCCCATCAGATATGTTTGCTCAGAATAATCCGTAGTCCTTTGGCCCGATCGAACATGTTTGCTCAGAATAATCCACAGCCCTTTGGCCCCGTCGGATACGTTTGCTCAGAATAATCCGCAGCCCTTTGGCCATGTCGGATATGTTTGCTTATAATAATCAGCAGCCCTTCATCCCCGTCAGATATATTTGCTTAGAATAATCCGCAGCCGCCCCCGATGGATATGTTTGCTCAGAATTTTGAAAATCTAGAGTCAAACAGTCTTAAATTCATTTCAATTTTCAAAATCAGGGGTCAATCAGACCCAAATTCATCAAAATTTTACAAAATCGGGGGTCAATCAGACTCAAATTCATCAGAATTTTGCAAAATCAGGGGTCAATCAGACCCAAATTCATTTTAATTTCCAAAATCAGGAACTGAATGACCCCAATACAAATTTTCGGGGACAAAAGTGCCAAAAGTGGGCAAAATCAAGGGGTTTGAATTGAATTTTTGGGATTTATTTTAAATTTTGGGGAAAAATCAGCGACACTTAAACCGCCATACTTACGGCACACGCTTCAAAATGCGGCAGTCCGTGAATGCCGCGTAGCACTCACGGAATGCCGCTGCGGCACTCGCTGAGTGCCGCCCGGCACTCTACCACTTGTCGGGCACAAAAACTGAGTGCCGTGTTTAAGCAGCAGATTGCTTAAACGTGGGTTTTTAACCCATTTTCATTTCACTCTTCATAACTTCTCTAATCCGAAATCCTCTGGAGATTTTTTCAATTTTTCTTGCATTGATCTAGAGGGTCTACAGGTCAGTTTCTTTCAGTCATAATCTCAAAATTCTTTTTATTTTGGTTATTTTATTGATTTTTTCAAAAATTTAACTCTTAGTTCGCGCTCTCTTCTAAACAGGTTATGGCTAGCGACTTGCGGAGTATGTGGTTACTCCCCATTCCGATCCTACATTCTTGCTCTGGGATCTCGACAAGCATCTATCTGCATGGGCGTTCCAGCGATAGGTACACACGCCTCTTCGGTTCCCTTTTTGCAATTCTTCTTCATTATAATCCTTATGAATGCAATGCGTGATCAACATAACTTCAAAATGCCTTTTTGTGAACGCAAATGCTGTTCTTGTTGTGCTCTCGAGCGCTTCCAATGCTTTATTCAATGCTCATTTAATTTTTGTATCCTTTACCTTATTTCCCATGAACTTTATGAATGTAGGGACAAAGCTTTATATAAAAATGAATGCTATGCCTGTGAATTTTTTGAATGTTTCACCTGTATCAATTTCATTACTTTTCCTTCAACTTTTTTCGCAAAGACTTTCGAATGCGATGCATGTTAACCAAAATTTCAAACATTCCTCATGAATAATGGCCATTATGCTTGTGAATTTTCCGAGTGTTACGAAAGCCCTTTCACTTGCTCAAAATTGATTCGAATATTTATATTTTATCAAAAAAGCGAATTTTAAATTTTGTGAAATTCCTTTAAGTACTTCTTTCGTCTCCCCTTTTCACTTATTCATTCATCTTTTATTATCAATCCTTGTTTATGTATTTTTACTTTCATTACTCTTTATTTCTTTGTTTCCTTTGCTTCTTTCCTTCATTCACTTGTTGACATTTGAATCTTGCAATTTTGCAGCTTTAGCCCGACGTGCTAATAGGGCACAGCAGCCTAGCTCATGGCTTTGCCTGGTATGAGGAGTTGAGCGAGACCGTGAAGGGTTCGTAAACACAACGGGTTTTGGGGACTTCGTCAAACTCCTGACAAAGAGCTCCAATGACTTGAGACAGATTCATGCCCTCTCTCAGCATTGGTGGGACACCACCATCACATTCTACTTCTTGTTCGGGGAGATGATGATGACCTCGCTCAACTTCTCTATGATCATCGGGATCTCTTTCATGGGGGAGTACCTCGGCTACCTTGATATGGTGACGGAGTGGGATCGGTTGCTGCCTTTGCTAGGAGTCATCCCCGAGGAGCCCTTAGTCATAGGCAAGTGGTTCATGGACACGTTCAGAAGCCAATAGGGCTTTTCAGAGGAACAGATGGCCCGGGGCTTTATCATGTATATATTGGGGTACTCTCTGCTGAGCACCAAGGGTGATCGGATCTCTGTGGCACTGGTGGGGTCCCTGGGGCAGATGGGAGAGATTTACCAGTACGACTGGGTTGATGTAGGATTTGCTATCCTATACAGGCATATGGGAGAGATTTCTCGAGACCGGCCGGCTTCTGGAGGGCGTGGGAGGTATACTTTTCTCCTTTACTAACTTCTAATTCTGATTTAAACCTTGCATTCTTATTTCAATTTCTTTTTCTTTCTAAACCTTAAAACTTATGTTCTCTCTTTTTTTCTTTTTTGCAGATTTGGTCCCATGAGTATCTCACATGAGGTCGCCTGAGACGCGACCAGCAAATGCCCTCATCATGTCTTAGGGGCTAAAGTGGGCGAAGGAGCGAGTGGGGCAGAAGACTGGGGCTCATGTTTTCATCTTGTTCAGGAATTTCTTGACGAATCTACAAGAGCCGCACGTCCGATGGCAGCCTTAGCTCGACGTGCTTCCCGACGCTTCCCAGGGGATACGGGAGTCGGCTTGGTATGACCTACAGAGGATTTGTTGGAGGGTCCAGAGGGCCGAGAGTGGTATCTAGGGGAGAGGGTGACTAGGAAGTCGCTGGTAGCTTTGGGGTTTTTTTGTGCCGCGTCCCCCGCCTGAGTCCATGAGAGCCACAGAGACCCTCCAGGCAGTCACGGTCGCCTTAGCTAGGTTCTCTATTCAAGATTTTCTAGAGTCCCCCCGACAGGTACGAGGCCTTCCGCTCTGCCAAGCTGATGCCGAACTTCCCTCTGATGGAAGTGACCCGGGTGAATTCCTTTTAGCCTTTTAACCTTTCTTTTAGCTCTTAACCATGCATGTGTATCTTCTCATTGGATTTACGTTTTCTTTGTAGCCTGACCCTGCTGCAGCTCGGGCTCCAGATCTATCGCCCTGGGATTGGAGTGTCAAGATAGTTTCTTTTGTAGAACAGGGCACGACCATGGTCCCTCGATTTCGGGCGGGTGCCCCCACCATTCCGATACAATATGACCATGTCCCGCGGGACTATGCGGAGCAAGGCTTATTCTACGCTCTGTTCTATGGCCGAGAGTGGAGGGTAATCTCTAAAACTTGCCTTTTAGTTTAAATTTTGTAATTTCATTCTAACACTCTAACCTTTTTGATGAGAACATGGCGGCTAGCACAAGGTGGAGTGATGACCCGAACCACGTGCCAATTGGTCCAGTTACAAGGGCGCGAGCAAACCGATTCAAGGACAATCTCAATGGGCTGGTTCAACAAATTTTGGTTGAGACTAATCTTTGTGGCCCAAAGGAGGATACTAGTGATCCACAAGGCTAGGTGTCCATGATTCAAGCTCTAGAATAAATTATAGGCTTGCACGCCTGATGTTGTCAATATCAAGATATAAAAGTATACTTTACTTTTCTAAAGATTTGCAGTGTGGAAGTAAAGGTCGAATTCACAGAGATTGAAATACTACAGTGCTTTAATTTTAAAACCTAAATCTAATTAATTAAGAAAAACAGATTTTGATTTGATTTTAATTAAACTAAGAACAATAAAAATAAATCTAAATTATGAAAGCAATTAAATTTGTTTTAAAGATATTTGAAGGGAACCTAGAATTGCAAATCCACCACTAGCTTCATAATGGGAATATTTATGAATTACTTTAGCCTATTAAGTTGGATGATAATGGGGAATTGTAGCTAAAAGCCCAATTCCTCCATCAATAAAATAACTATGGTTCAAGCACCAGCATAATCCATCTTCGGTTAGCACGAATTATCCCACACTAAACTAGGATTGTGGTATAATCCGTCTAATCTAGGCATGGACTATTCGGATACTTGATAGCACAATTCAATTTAAGCACCATTACATGTAAATAATCTAAACAAGCACAGCAAGCATAGATCATTGAGCACATCACAGTCAAAATAGATCTAAGACAAGAATAAACTTTGAAAGTAATGATTTAATCAATAGAAGTACGACTTATTTATAAAAATCCTCTAAACATGTAATCACCATCCATGCATAATAAAACTAAAATAAAAACATAAATAAAACCCTATTACTTGGCTAGGGTTTCATTGAAACCCTAGATCTAGAGTTTAGTTGTCCATAGAAGCGGTAGATGGCAAGTAGTTGATGGAGGAGGCCATGGAAATCCTTGGTCTTCTTCTTCTTCTCCTTGCTTCCCTCCCTTCAATGGCTGAAAGTGGGTTTGTATATTGTTTATGTATATGTGTATAATGTTGCCAACCCTTTAATTGAAGTAAAATAGGGTATATATAGATTTACAACAAGTTCTTGGAAGCTTTCCTAACCTGAAACGCACTAAAACTGCTGTATTTAGCTTTCCAGACGTAATTAGGCAGTTTCGTTCGCGTAGGAATCATCAGTAGAGTGAAATACACAAGTTTGATTTTTACACATGTCGCGCGCGCGGGCTGCGCTAGCGCGATACTCGGACCTCGCGCGAGCGATATCTGGGTTTTCGCGCGAGCGGGTCGCGCGTGCGATGTGGTTTTTTCAGCTTCTTTTTGCTTGCTTTTTCGCCCCATTTAGCCTGGTTTACTTGATTTCTTCCAAATCCTGTCAGAAATAGAAAACGAAGTAAAAATATACAAAAATAGGATAAAAATGTACTAACAAACGCACGTTAAGGCATATAAATAGGATTTGTTCTCTCCGATCACACCCGCAAACCTACATTTTGCTAGTCCTCGAGCAAAACTAAAAATAAAAACTAAACTACTAATAACATACTACTCCATTTTCGCATGGATCGCGATTGCATTTAGCATATGCAACAAGCCTTTTAACCCCTAGGTGTCCCTAGTCGGACGAGTGAAGTCTCATGAGGGTTCTCATCAACAAGTTACCCACAACCATCTTTATTAACTTGAAAATTTTAAAAGCTTTTATTAAAAACACAAAACAACATTCAATACTCCTTATTATAAAACGATGATTTGAAATAGAATAATGAACAAGAAGAAACGAAATCAGACGTCCACCTACATCATGAAAAACAATTATAAGTCATATAAATCAATAGAGTTTCTTATAAAATCGCACGTGTGTGATGTGGTAGTCAAATGAACACGCGCATGTCATGAACTTGGAATATACTTCGGATGACCATTTAACTATGCTTCGACTACGAATCTCACAATGTTAATTATACTCTAAAACGAAACACTCAGAAACATGTGTAATTTTTCTAAAATATGTGAGTAAAGGAAGTATATTTTCAAAACGATAAATGCTCACATATGACTCGAAAGGGACGCATGACACGAAAGAACGGTAGTCTCATAGATAGGATGCCAACAATCAAGAAAAATTAGTCATTACCATGTTTTAATCCCCATCCCATCGTTTACATATCCAAACCATGTTTTTTTTTTAGGATCAAATAAGACTTTTCAAAGGTTGTAATGTGGCTCAGACAATGGAAAAGGATGGAAATGATTCATTAGGTAGGTAATCTCAGAATGGCATTGTAAGGCATGTACGATTTCTTTCATTCATCTCTTCTACCAACTTTCATTTTTTTCATTCTTTTCTTTTCAATTGTTTTTTTAATTTCTTTTTTTTTTTTATCAACCTTCTTCCTCTTTATTTTTTTCAATCTTTTCTTTTCCTTTTCGTTGCTCTTGAAACAACTAATCATTGAATATCAAGGCAACCACCCCAAACATCATCTTATCTTCTTCTTCTCAATCACACATCGCCTTAATACCACTAAAAGTTGACAAATCTCTCAGCGGTGAACTCCAAGTTTGTCAAGTCGGAGCAAAAACAAAGATAATGGTAATTAAAGAAGGAAATGGCACTTTAACGGCTCAAGGGGTGAACTAAGGAAATGGCATATTTTGTATATTGTCCAACGTTAACCCGCGAATGTTCAACGATGTATTATGATGGTCCAAACTTATTGAACGATGTCCACATTTATTGTTTAATGTCCAATCATATTTTTGAATGTCCAAACTTGTTTTCTGAGTATCCAACGTTGTTCAAATCTAGAGAAATGGATGACCCATATCATCATCAAAATCCTTGTACCGATTCTGGATTATCAAAGGTTGATGCAATCTTTACCACTAATAACTAAAGTCAAGTGCTCAATACGGATCATTGCAATCCAAAATCAGCACACTGGGCTGAAGCATGATCCGTTTGACACCTTTACGCTCAATACCATCAAAATCAGCATGCTCATAACCACATCAACTGCCAATTTTGTAAAATGTTCCTTATCCTGGCATAGCGTTTTTGAACTCAAAGTAGTCATTGCAATCTTCATCAAGTCTGACTTGAATTTATCTACATTGGCTAGTAATCAAAGTATTATCCATACTACAATGCAAGAAAGACATGACATAACCCATATCAACACTAGAGGAATGGATCAAAGACGGAAGAAGATCACAAAGAGCATTTACGGATTGCTTTGCAGACATTAAGAGACGACCAGCTGTATGCAAAGTTTAGTAAATGTGAATTCTGGCTACAGGAAGTCAAATTCTTGGGACATATTGTTAATTAGCATGGGATTGCTGTAGACTCGTCTAAGATTGATGCTGTCTTAAGTTGGAACCGACCAACCTGTGCCACAGAAGTTAGAAGCTTTCTTGGATTGGCAGGTTACTATCGAAGATTCGTCGAAGGATTCGCTAAGATTGCAGGGCCTTTAACAAACTTAACAAAGAAGGAGATGAAGTACGAGTGGACAGACAAGCATGAACATGCATTCTAAGAGTTGAAGGAAAAGTTAACCTCAGCACCAGTGCTTGCAATATCGAAGACAGGAGAACGGTATATCATCTATAGTGATGCTTTGCATTAAGGACTCGGTTGTGTGCTTATGCAAGATGGAATTGTGATTGCATATGGATCACGACAACTGAAGCCGCATGAGAAGAACTACCCTACGCATGATCTGGAGTTAGCTGCTATCGTGTTTGCTCTGAAGATCTGGAGACACTACTTATATGGAGAACAATTTGAATTATTTTCAGATCATAAGAGTCTTAAGTATCTATTTTCTCACAAGGAGTTAAACATGAGACATCGAAGATGGATGGAGTTACTAAAAGATTATGACTTTTCTTTACAGTATCATCCTGGAAAGGCGAATGTAGTAGCAGACGCTCTAATACGTTGTTAATTCGAGAATGGCGAGCATTAGAGACCATTGGAGAATATGATCTGCGAGTAGCAGTTGGAGCAGAAGAAGGACCACATTTTGGATGCCTTGTAGTGCAACCAACAATCATCAGTTGCATACTTGAAGCTCAGAAGGAGAATGAAGGACTTCAGTTATGGTTTGCTAAGGTATCAGCAAAAGACCCAGAGAACTGGAGTATTGGTCCAGACGGAGCTCTAAAGAGTAGAGGTAGACTATGTTTGCCAGATACAGGTACTCTCCGAAAAGATATTTTGGATTAAGCACATAAGTCACGGATGACAGTACATCCTGGAGGTACTAAGATGTACAAAGACCTGAAAAGAAACTTTTGGTGGGAAGGTATGAAGCGAGATGTTGCTGAGTATGTTTCCAAGTGTATCACTTATCAGCAAGTCAAAGCTAAACACCAGAAACCATTAGGATTATTGCAGCCTTTACCTATTCCTGAGTGGAAATGGGAACATATATCCATGGATTTTGTGGTAGGCTTACCCAGATCTCAACAGAATCACGCTGCAATTTGGGTGATTATTGATAGACTCACCAAGTCAGCGCATTTCATTGCGTATAGTATGACGTATCCAGTAGAAAGGATGAGTAGATTGTATTTACAACATGTTGTACGACTATATAGTGTGCCAATTACAATCGTATCTGACAGAGATTCGCGATTTACATCATAAGTTTGGAAAAGTCTACAGAAAGCTATGGGAACTTCATTGAACTTGAGTTCAGCTTTTCATCCAGAAACTGATGGACAAACCGAAAGAGTCAATCAAGTAATGGAAGACATGTTGCGAGCCTGTGTCATTGATTTTGAAAGCACATGGGAGACGCACTTGCCGTTGGTTGAATATGCCTACAACAATTTCTAATTCCTTGTGTTTGAACTTTGGCGGACTATTGCGATTGCTTGTACTTGATGAACTTCGAATCCATAGATTGCAATCTTCTCAAGCGCTATTTTCGTCAGCTCGGAAGTCTAGAGAGATTGGAAAGGTTAATACAAGTGAAATCAAATTTTAAAAATGATCCAATCACATGTTTAGACGTGATCATTCGCTACACACCTAATCTCAGGACTCATGCCTTTCCTAAGCCCTAATGATCCTTGCCAATTTATTTTGGACATTTAAGTGGAAATGATTTCTCCACAGTAGTTCGCTCCTCCTCAACAGGTCTATCCCTTGGGCCCGACTTCTCAGATGCATCTGCAAATCTCTTATTGGGTCTCTTGTTGGGTTTGACGCAACCAGTCTTCATAATCTTACCCAGTCACGTGGTTGCTCCACTAACTCGGTGAACTTGGAGTACAAATCAAATTGATCTTTGTATTTTGCCTCAATAGTGATGATACCATAGTTTACTCCACAATAAATATGGACATTTGAAAAACAAGTTTGGACGTGAACTTGGAGTACAAATCAAATTGTTCTTTGTATTTTGCCTCAATAGTGATGATATCATAGTTTACTCCATAATAAATATAGACATTCGAAAAACAAGTTTGGACCTTGATAAAACATGTTTTCGGTTAACATTGGACATCTTAAGAGATAATTTGGACATTCAGGGAACAAGTTTGAAAATTAGGATACATAGATGGAACATTCACTGCACCTATTTGGACATCTTAAGGGAATAATTGGATATATTGAATGTCTAGATTAGTTCGTTCTATTCCTAAGTAATGCCTCTAAATAAATGTTCAAATGTCTTTCACCTACTACTTGGACAAAAAAGTTAATGATTTAATATTAAAAACCAAATCTGTAAAATATTGTAAATTTATAAACTATTTTGGTTTTATATTCTTTAGCACTAGTGTCAATATAATGGCAATCTGAACGACTCCACCACTCAAGGACACATGTATTGCTTTTTATCTTCCTACTATTTCTCTATAGTGACCTGTCTAGAACTATAGACTTTTTATTTTTCTATTTAAGATGCCCTTCCAGGCTATGGATAGGCATCTCCTTTTCTCTCTCTCTCTCTCTCTCTCTCTCTCTCTGATAATCCCCCTATCTCTGTAATAGTGGTTTTCCACAAGTAAGCAATAAAATATTGTATTTTCTATTATTGATCCTTATTCTTTTTGGTATCAGAGCCATGTGTGGCTAATTCTCTAATGCACCATGGTATATACTGCTGAATTATTATGATAATCCGTTTGGGTAGAGATGTAAAGTGGGCCAGCCCAGTTCACAAAATATGGGTGCAGGTTGTGGGCTAGATCGGGGTGGGTTTGTGTGCGGGTCGGGTTGGGCTGGGTTTGGGAATTATTTAGGAAGGACCAGTCCGACACCAGGTGGACTAGGTTGGGTTTACAGGCTGGGCTGTGGTCTGGGTTACAGTGGGACCTAATATTTTACACCATTAATTAATTTTCATTTAATTTTGGATCTCACTGTATTAGCAAATAAAATAGGAAATGAACAAGAGTAATGATACACCCACACTCTCATCCATACCTCCAACCACATTTAGTACATCCTGACCCTTGATTGCCTTTAATTCTGATGGGTTCCACATAGGATCCACTAAAATCAAGAGACAAGATGTGCTAAATGTGGTTGGAGGTGTAGTTGAGGGAGTAGGTATATCATTATTGAATGAAGAGTGAGCAATTCACAGTTTCCATAGTAAAACCCAAAATGTCTTCGATACTTATTACTCCAATAGATCAATTTGACCCCTACCCTCTGCCATTTACCCCTAGTTTCTGCTATTCTCTCTCTATTCTTCTCTCTCCCTCCCTTCCTCCCTCTATCTAAAAAGACTAAAACGCAAGTACATGCGGCCGACAGACGACCAACGTCTTTCCAATTGATTTGGGTAGAAATCATGTCACTCAAATTGATTCTCTGGTGTAATGTAATTAGTGGGATGTACTGGAAGCTGGGCTTAATAGAGTGTTGGAAGTGTAAGTTCAGGGAGAACAATAAAGTAATTCATCTCTCATTTCTTCTTTGGCTAGATCAATTGCTAATTTTGTAGAGCAACATGTCAGATAGTGAATCTTCATCCTCTATTATTAGATCAATTTCTAATATTTTAGAAGGCTTGACTAGAAAATATCCGGATCTGGCTCTTATTTTGTCGATGATAAACCTGTATTTGAATGGATACATAAGGTCTAATATCGGAGATTTGCAGGCAAGGGATGAAGCTAGGGCCAAGCAGCTCACCGAGTTTCGGCAAGTAGTATCCAGGCTCGAGGAGATCCGGAACAATGAGCTTGCGATGATGAAGCAAGAGAGTAGTGCGAATATTGAGATGATAAAGCAAGAGAGTAGGGCGAATCTTGAGATGATGAAGCAAGAGAGTAGGGCGAATCTTGAGCTCATAGGTCAGATGATTCAAAAGCTTCACGCCCTGGTATGTTGATTTTTTCATTTTTTGTCCTAACGAGCCTCTTTTTTTTTTTTTTGGGGGGGGGGGGGGGGGGGGGGGAGGGGGGTGTATAATGGGTTGTTAGATCTGGAAGAAGACTCAAAACCAAAATCAAACTTCTGAATATTCATCTCTCATTTTCCATATCTGTTTTCCAAGAATATACAAAAGTTTCTATACAAAAATATTCAATAACAGATTCTGTAACTAACTATGATTCAATCTGTTACAATCAGACTTAACACAAACATTTCTCAAAGAGTGGAGTTGATCTTATGTTTTCAACAAGTGCCTTAAATTTGAAAAATGTAGGGTAAGCCTCAAATTTATAGGTAAGAGGATAGAGCCAAGTGAACCTGCTATAATCATCAACAAAGGAAATATAGTATGAAAAACCACTGAAGGACTTAAAGGGAGCAGGACCCCAGAGATCACTATGTATTATTTGCAATGGAGCAGTAGTTACAGTTGTAGAAAGAGGAAATGGTAACCTACTCATTTTCCCATAGAGACAGTGTTCACACATAGATGAGACATTATTAGATGAAACAGTAATGGGATAAACATGATGTAAAATGTTTTTCAACACAGTATTAGAAGGATGACCTAGTCTATTATGTCATAAAGAGTTGGAAACTCTTTGACCTAAGTGTGCCTAATGAAGCTGCAGCTGAGGAGCAGGAGCAGAGTTGGCCTAAACAGCTATAGGTAAAAAAAAATAGGCTTGGGATAAAGTCCATTGGTGCAATGTCCTTGGTAGAGGATTTTTCCAAAGGAAATATCTTGAATTTGGAGCATCTTGGAATCAAAGGTGCACCTGCAATTATTATCGTGGCAGAGCCTATGAACGAAAAGGAGGTTAGAGGCTAAGGAAGGTACACAGTAAATCTTGAAGTTGAAATTCATGAGAAGAAGTAGAGAGAATACTTTTACCAGAATGAGTGATAGGAAGATTCTGACCATTTGCAATGGAAATTTCATCTTCACCTCGATACTCAGAGGTAATAGACAGATTGGAGAGATCGCTGGTCATATGACTAGAAGCGCCAGAATCAGTATACCAGACATTGGGACTGAGAGTGTGTGAACCTTGAGAAGCAGCCATAGATACTAGATGAGATGTTACTTTATTACTTGGGGTGTCTTTACCTTTCACAATTTCCAAACATTTTACATAATTCTTTTAAATCATGCCAAACACCAGAAAATGTTTACATGCAATTAAAATTGTTTTACGTGAGAATGTCTTACATGTAAAATGTTTTTCAGTGTAAAACATTTTACGTCGAAACAAACGGAGTGCTAGAGTTTGAAACACTGTAATAACAATTTGATTTCTCAAATCAAGTACTGTAAATAAAATTTCATTCTTTTCTTGTTTGTGGCAAACCAAACAGATTGTAAATATCCTCCTCCTACCTATAATTCTAATTAAACAAAGTCCAAAGTCCAAAATAAGTATCTCTTTTCTTGCTGCAGGAGCAAAGGCAAGAGCAGAGGCTGGAGTAGAGCTAGAGAAAGCAGCCCCTTGGTAAGTTTTTTTTGTACTAATTACTTTTGAGTTTTTACATTTCAATTTTTTCAAAATTTTAAAATATCTGCACAAAATAGGCAGCTAGAGGTTAGTGTTTTTTTTGTTATATTTCTATTTTCTGTCTCTTCTATTTCTGTTAATCTCTAATTCTTTTTATCTTTATGTTTTGGTTGCAATTTGTTATTGATTGCAGATGATGCTGCGGAGAGAGGAGTTTTTTACATTTCTTTGTTTTAGTTATTTAGAATATTATGAATATTGTATGTTTTTATTCATGGTTTGGATATTTGGTTTTTATTTGCCTTCCTTGGACTGTTGTATTTATTAGCCTCTATGGATATTTGGGTTTGGCGTCGTTTGGCTAAACATTTGTTTTTTCTTTTCTTGCAAAAATTTAGTTTTTGGAAGAGTTGAAATTATAGTTGATTAACCTCCGATGTCCATGGCCTCTATATTGTTGAGCTCTTTTCCATCAATTGGAAAAGATGCAAGTTACCAACTTGCTCCTGATTTGAGCAAATCAATTAGGGAGTGGAGAAGGCAGCAATAAATCTGGGAGAGGAGAAGTCGATGGATAGAGGAGAAGGGTAAAGAATGTATCCAATAGTGGAAAAGTCTTTTAAGTATGAGAGAGAGGAACAGAGTTTGAGAGAGAGTAGTGCAAGACTCTATCAGTTTGAGAGAGAGAGAGAGAGAGAGAGAGAGAGAGAGAGAGAGAGAGAGAGAGAGAGAGAGAGGAAGAAAGTTTGTGAGAGAGAGAGAATATTATCATTTGTAATAGGTTCAATTTTGAGGTTGCCACGTAGGAAAACTGGTTGTGGAGGCAGTTTTTGCTTCAGGATTCTATCATCTCTTCCTTTTGCCACCTTGGCTCTTCTCTCCTCTTCCCTTTTATTGTCTCTCTCTCTCTCTCTCTCCCATAATCTACTGCTATAATAATGGCTGAAATTCAATACAAGAAAGAATAATAAAAAAGTCTGTAGAATACAAAAAAATGTAGAAAACTAAAAGCGTTCATCCAATCTATATCTATCTATCTCTATATACATTTGATGCCATGTGAAATGGTAGAATTTGTTTCACTCTTCATATTGTCTCTACTCATGTAAAATGGTATACAATCCATGAGAAGAACTGGCTTAACGGCTAATATTTTCTTTTTTAAGTACTGCTTTTGGCCAACACTTACCATGAGTAGGCATCTACTCTCTGTTTTAGGCCTCTACTCTGAAATTCAATACAAGAAGGAATAATAAAAAAATCTGTAGAATAAAAATATATGGTAGAAAACTAAAAGTGTTCATCCAATCTCTATCTATCTATCTCTATATACATTTGATGCCATGTGAAATGGTAGAATTTATTTCACTCTTCATACTGTCTCTACTCATATAAAATGGTATACAATCCATGAGAAGAACTGGCTTAACGGCTAATATTTTCTTTCTAAAGTACTATTTTTGGCCAACACTTACCATGAGTAGGCATCTACTCTCTGTTTTAGGCCTCTACTCTATTTAGCCATCTACTTCACGCCTGTGTTTCAGGCACCTACCTTCTGAAGTAGGCAGCTACTTGCTGGCAGAAGTTGTTGCCTCATATGGTATCATGACCAATTGTTTATGATCCCGTTTAATTTTTTAAAAAAAATTGTGCATACATTCGACATGTCCTTTTGTCATTTTCTAATCTTTAAAAATATTACTTGTGCCTTTGGTACGTCCCGTTCTAAATTTTTAAAAATTTGTGCTTGCATCTGGCACGTTCCATTGTTATTCAATACATATATTTTTAAATTTTGTGTATTAGGTAATATCAAAATATTATTAAAAATTGCATATAAAGTCAGCATGTCGCACTCGTGTCTCCGACATGTCCTTGCGTGTGCCTCCGACACGTCCCATGGATATTTTTCTTGAAGGCATAAGTTATCATGTCCCTTGTTATAATTTCCTCAATGAGCTTGTAGTGCCCAAGCTTAACTGATTCTGGATTGTCAAAGGTTTATGCAATCTCACCACCAATAACTAAGGTCAAGCGCTCAATACCATCAAAATCAGCACTACTCTTCCTTGTACTACTCTTCTAATATTGTCCTCAAATCAGTCACCATCTTTTGAGTGTTTCTAATCACATTTGAAAATTACTGAATTATATTGGCTATTGATAGGCGGTGGTGGAGCTGGAAATGCACCCTGATAAGCTGCCTCTCCCTGCGCCAAGAAATCGGAAAGATCGTCAGGGTACATGTGCGAGAAGAGAGAAAGATCTATCCAATGAAGGGGGGAGTGTGCAGGTGGCTGGGGACGTCGTCGCTGCCGAACGGGGCCGGGATAAACTCAAGGATTGTCATGAAGGAAATATTGACAAAATTTGAAATTAAGAGCGAACTAAAGTCCTCTTTCCAAAAATAAACATATTCATGCATATTCTTGAGTGGTCTTTGTGACCACAATTTAGAGGGTGACTACTGTGGAGAAATCATTTCCACTTAAATGTCCAAAATAAATTGGCAAGGATCATTAGGGCTTAGGAAAGGCATGAGTCCTGAGATTAGGTGTGTAGCGAATGATCACGTCTAAACATGTGATTGGATCATTTTAAAATTTTGATTTCACTTGTTTTAACCTTTCCAATCTCTCTAGACTTCCGAGCAGACGAAAACAGCGCTTGAGAAGATTGCAATCTTTGGATTCGAAGTTCATCAAGTACAAGCAATCGCAACAGTCTGCCAAAGTTCAACCACAAGAGGGTTCCAAAGGCCTCTAGTTCTCCACACGTGCCGACAATGCACTCCCTTCCCCATCCTTGTGACAAAAATATGATGCATGACGATGATATGAGGGTGGATTACGAGCGTGCTAAAGAGAGGGATACCCTAAGGGAGACAAAGGAGGATAGGGAAGAGTGGCTGCAGAGAGAGAAAATTCATGAGGAGTGGCGTCGAGAGAGGGAGAGAGAGAGAGAAGGTTGGAGGCCAAAGATCCTGCAATGGAAAAGAAGAGTAAGATCACTAGAGACAGAGATCGTGATATTAGTGAAAAGTTTTCTCTTGGTATGGCCTCTGCAGGAGCAGGAAGGGGCAGATAAGTTGTGTACAATAAAAGATTATTCATCCAAGAGAAGGGAATGGATTATGGGTTTTCCCCATTGCAGCATCTTTGGCCTCCAACCTTCTCTCTCTCCCTCACTTAGCACGGCTCCTCATGAATTCCCTCTCTCTGCAACCGCTCTTCCCTGTCCTCCTTTGTCTCCCTAGGGCATCCCTTTCTTTAGCACGCTCGTAATCCACCCTCATATCATCATCACGCATTATATTTTTTTCAGAAGGCACTCTGCAACTGCAGGTGTAGCACCAGTTTTCTTCGACCTCGCCTTTTGAGCTAGAGCACGCAACTCTTGCTCCTTTCTTTCCTTCTCCTTCATCATCATCTCCTTCTGAACCTTTGAGCGCATGGAAACAACCTCTCGGGCCTTCTTGGGCGGACACCCCATTTCTCTAGTGTTGATATGGGTCATGTCTTTCTTGCATTGTAACAAGGATAATACTTTGATTATTGGCCAATGCAGATAACTTCAAATCAGACTTGATGAAGATTGCAATGACTACTTTGAGTTCAAAAACACTATGCCATGATAAGGAACATTCACCAACACTCCTTTGATTGCAGGTTATGCCCTATTAACAGTTCTCTCTCTCAAATTTTAAATTCTGTGATTCTCTTTGTTATCTGGTTTAGATAAATTCTCTTTTTTCTGAAACTTAGAGGAATCGAGGCTTTCTCTTTCCCAAGACAAGAGAAGACCCAAATGTTAATGCTTCAAGTATCACTCAACATATATAATTCTCCCCTCAGATATCCCAATAGCAGTATTCTCACTCCCAAGTATCCCATGAGCGGGATTCTCCACCCAGGTATCCCGATTGCGGGATTCTCACTCCTGGGTATTCTGATAGCGGGATTCTCCCCCGAGGTATCCCGATAGAGGAATTCTCACTCTTGGGTATATAGCGGGATTCTCATCCCAGGTGGATGCGATAGCGGTATTCTCACTCCCAAGTATCCCGATAGCAGGATTCTCCCCCGAGGTCGGTGTGAATCTATAGCATCTCCAATTGTTGAACATGTCTGCGTTGGGAATGAAGTCATATGAGCTAGAGCACGCAACTCTTGCTCCTTTATTTCCTTCTCCTTCATCATCATCTCCTTTTGAACCTTTGAGCGCGTGGCAACATCCTCTCTAGCATCTCAGATTGTTGAACATGTCTGCGTCGAGAATGAAGTCATATGAGCTAGAGCACGCAACTCTTGCTTCTTTATTTCCTTGTCCTTCATCATCATCTCCTTCTGAACCTTTGAGCGCGTGGCAACAGCCTCTTGGGCCTTCTGTTCCACAAAATATAAAGCCTCCGAAAGCTTTGCAAAAATTATCATTAATTAGTACGTCCTGAAGCCCCCTACCATCTACCGCCCGACGTTCATCAAGTGGTATCATATACCCTTTTGGGTTTTCCCAGTTTGAAATACATGGTAGGATTTTCTAATCTTGCTTGTCCTTTATGGCCATGGGTCGGGGTGGGGGTGGGGGTGGGGGTGGGGGTGGGGGGGGGGGGGGGGGGGGGAGTGTATGACCGGCACGGGTGGATAACCAGAGGCCTTTGGAACCCTCTTGTGTTTGAACTTTGATGGGTCTAATGGATCTACGGGCATCTCCTCCATCCTAATAATCCTCTCATTGGCACTAGAATTAAACATTGTCGACTGTTGCAATGGCTTGTACTTGATGATCTTCGAATTTGAAGATTGTTTGGGAAAATTTTTAGGCTGGGCAGCACTCAATCTTACATTAACAATCTTCTCACGTGCTGTTTTTGTCAGCTCGGATGTCTAGAGAGATTAGAAAGGTTAAAACAAGTGAAATCAAATTCTAAAAATTATCCAATCACATGTTTGGACGTGCTCATTTGCTACATTTTGTGAATGGATTATGGGTTTTCCACTAATGATCAGTACAATGTCTATGATAAGGGGCTTTTTACTCCTCAACCAACGCTTTCTACTCTATACTGGCCAAAGAAAGATGTTGACGGTGATATGTATGGAGGTGCGAATGAGCAACTGGGTAAGATTATGAAGACTGGTTGCGTCAAACCCAATAAGAGACCCAACAAGAGATTTGTGGGCACATCTGAGAAGTTGGGCCCAAGGGATAGACCTGTTGAGGAGGAGCGAACTACTATAGAGAACTCATTTCCACTTAAATGTCCAAAATAAATTGGCAAGGATCATTAGGACTTAGGAAAGGCATAAGTCCTGAGATTAGGTGTGTAGCGAATGATCACGTCTAAACATGTGATTAGATCATTTTCATAATTTGATTTCACTTGTTTTAACATTTCCAATCTCTCTAGACTTCCGAGCAGACGAAAATAGTGCTTGAGAAGATTGCAATCTTTGGATTCGAAGTTCATCAAGTACAAGCAATCGCAACAGTCCGCCAAAGTTCAAACACGAGAGGGTTCCAAAGGCCAATAGAGTCCTAACCCAAATATATCAGCCATAGAGGCTAATAAATACATAAGCCAACGAAGGCTAATAGAACTCAAATATCCAAAGACTAATACAACCCAAATATCCAATGTACCAATAAAAACTAGAAAAAGGTAATGTACAAACTCCTAAATCTCCTCAGCGTCAGATGCAATCAATAACAAATTGGGACTCTAGACAAATATGGGGAATTCTTTACAATTGTGGGAGATTCCCCTACAATAGTTGTCATCTCCCATGTTGCTTATTTATTCGTTATTCCCCGTATTTGCTAAAACCACCCACAGTTTGTTAAGAATCCCCCACAAATTTTTAAGAATTCCCCACTTTTGTTAAGGATCCCCCACAAAATACCCCAATGGAATATGAGGGATTCTTAACCAATGTGAGTGATTCTTAACAATTTGTTCATCATTCCCCATATTTGTTAATTATACCCCACAGTTAGTTAAGAATCCTCCACTTTTGTTAAGTATCCCCACAAACGATCCCAATGGAATATGGGGTATTCTTAACCAATGTGAGGTATTCTTAACAATTTATTCATCAATCCCCATATTTGTTAATTATACCCCACAATTTGTTAAGAATCCTCCATATCCCATAGATTGTGGGGGACTCAAGACAACTGTGGGGGATTCTTGACAATTGTGGGGAATTCCCCTACAATAATTGTCATCTCTCATGTTGCATATATGTTCATTATTCCCCATATTTGCTTAAAATCCCCCACAATTTATTTAGAATCCCCCACTGTTTGTTAAGGATCCCCTACATAATACCCCAATGGAATATGGGGGATTCTTAACCAATATGAGAGATTCCTAACAATTTGTTCATCATTCTTCATGTTTGTTAATTATACCCCACAGTTTGTTAAGAATCCCCCACATACAACAGTTTATGGGGGACTCTAGACAAACTGTGGGGGATTCTTTACAATTGTGGGAGATTCCCATACAATAGTTGTCATCTCCCATGTTGCATATTTGTTCATTATTCCCCATATTTGCTAAAACACCCACAGTTTGTTAAGAATCCTCCAATTTTGTTAAATAATCCCCCATATACAACAGTTTGTGGGGGAGTCTAGACAAACTATGGGGGATTCTTTACAATTGTGGGGGATTCCCCTACAATAGTTGTCATCTCCCATGTTGCATATTTGTTTATCATTCCTCATATTTGCTAAAATCACACACAGTTTGTTAAGAATCCCCCCCAAATTTTTAAGAATCCCCCACTTTTGTTAAGGATCCCCCACAAAATACCCCAATGGAATATGGGAGATTCTTAATCAATGTGAGGGATTCTTAACAATTTGTTCATCATTCCCCATGTTTGTTAATTATACCCCACATTTAGTTAAGAATCGTCCACTTTTGTTAAGGATCCTCCACAAAATACCCCAATGGAATATGGGGGATTCTTAACCAATGTAAGGGATTCTTAACAATTTATTCATCAATCCCCAAATTTGTTAATTATACCCCACAGTTAGTTAAGAATCCTCCATATCCCATAGTTTGTGGGGGACACAAGACAACTATGGGGGATTCTTGACAATTGTGGAGAATTCCCCTACAATAGTTGTCATCCCCCATATTGCGTATTTGTTTATTATTCCCCATATTTGCTTAAAATCCCCCACAGTTTGTTTAGAATCCTTCACCAATTTATAAGAATCCCCCACTGTTTGTTAAGGATCCCCCACAGAAGAGCCCAATGGAATATGGGGGATTCTTAACCAATATGAGGGATTCTTAACAATTTGTTCATCATTCTTCATGTTTGTTAATTATACCACACAGTTTGATAAGAATCCCCCATATACAACAGTTTTTAGGAGACTCTAGACAAACTGTGGGGGAGTCTTTATAATTGTGGGGAATTCCCCTACAATAGTTGTCATCTCCCATGTTGCATATTTGTTCATTATTCCCCATATTTGCTAAAACCACCCACAGTTTGTTAAGAATCCCCCACTTTTGTTAAGGATCCCCACAAAATAACCCAATGGAATATGGGGGATTCTTAACCAATGTGAGGGATTCTTAACAATTTGTTCATTAGTCCCCATATTTGTTAATTATACCCCACAGTTACTTAAGAATCCTCCACTTTTGTTAAGGATCCCCACAAAATAACCCAATGGAATAGGGGGTATTCTTAACCAATGTGAGGGATTCTTAACAATTTATTCATCATTCCCCATATTTTTTAATTATACCCCATAGTTCGTTAAGAATCCTCCATATCCCATAGTTTGTGGGGGGACTCAAGACAACTGTGAGGGATTCTTGACAATTGTGGGGAATTCCCCTACAATAGTTGTCATCTCCAATGTTGCATATATGTTCATTATTCCCCATATTTGCTTAAAATCCCCCACTGCTTGTTAAGGATCCCCTACATAATACCCCAATGGAATATGGGGGATTCTTAACCAATATGAGGGATTCCTAACAATTTGTTCATCATTCTTCATGTTTGTTAATTATACCCCACAGTTTGTTAAGAATCCTCCATAAACAACAGTTTGTGGGGGTCTCTAGACAAACTGTGGTGGATTCTTTACAATTGTGGGGGATTCCCCTACAATAGTTTTCATCTCCCATGTTGCAAATTTGTTCAGTATTCCCCAAATTTGCTATAACCCCCCACAGTTTGTTAAGAATCCCCCACAAATTTTTAAGAATACCCACTTTTGTTAAGGATCCCCCACAAAATACCCCAATGGAATATGAGGGGTTCTTAACCAATGTGAGGGATTCTTAACAGTTTATTCATCATTCCCCATATTCGTTAATCATACCCCACAGTTAGTTAAGAATCCTCCATATCCCATAGCTTGTGGGGGACTCAAGACAACTGTCGGGGATTCTTGACAATTGTGGGGAATTCCCCTACAATAGTTGTCATCTCCCATGGTGCATATTTGTTCATTATTCTCCATATTTGCTTAAATCCTCCATAGTTTGTTCAGAATCCCCCACTGTTTGTTAAGGATCCCCCACAGAATACCCCAATGGAATATGGGGGATTCTTAACCAATATGAGAGATTCTTAACAATTTGTTCATCATTCTCCATGTTTGTTAATTATATCCCACAGTTTGTTAAGAATCCCTCATATAAAACAGTTTGTGGGGGACTCTAGACAAACTGTGGGGGATTCTTTACAATTGTGGGGGATTCCCATACAATAGTTGTCTTCTCCCATGTTGCATATTTGTTCATTATTCCCCATATTTGCTAAACCACCCACAGTTTGTTAAGAATCCTCCACTTTTGTTAAATAATCCCCCATATAAAACTGTTTGTGGGGGACTCTAAACAAACTGTGGGGGATTTTTTACAATTGTGGGGGATTCCCCTACAATAGTTGTCATCTCCCATGTTGCATATTTGTTCATTATTCTACATATTTGCTAAAACCACCCACAGTTTGTTAAGAATCCCTCACTTTTGTTAAGGATCCCCCAAAAAATACCCCAATGGAATATGCGGGATTCTTAACCAATGTGAGGGATTCTTAAAAATTTGTACATCACTCCCCATATTTGTTAATTATACCCCACAGTTAGTTAAGAATCCTCCACTTTTGTTAAGGATCACCCACAAAATACCCCAACGGAATATGGAGCATTCTTAACCAATGTGAAGGATACTTAACAATTTATTCATCATTCCCCATATTTGTTAATTATACCCTACAGTTAGTTAAGAATTCTCCATATCCCATAGTTTGTGGGGGACTCATGACAACTGTGGGGTATTCTTGACAATTAGGGGAATTCCCCTACAATAGTTGTCATCTCCCATATTGTATATTTGTTCATTATTCCCCATATTTGCTTAAAATTCCCCACAGTTTGTTTAGAATCCCTCATAAATTTATAAGAATCCCTCACTGTTTGTTAAGAATCCCCCACAAAATTTTAAAAATCACCCATTTTTGTTAAGGATCCCCTACAAAATACCCCAATAGAATATGAGTGATTCTTAACCAATGTGAGAGATTTTTAACAATTTGTTCATCATTCCCCATATTTTTTAATTATACCCCACAGTTAGTTAAGAATCCTCCACTTTTGTTAAGGATCCCCCACAAAATGCCCTAATAGAATTTGGGGGATTCTTAACCAATGTGAGGGATTCTTAACAATTTATTCATCATTCCCCATATTTGTTAATTATACCCCACAGTTAGTTAAGAATCCTCCGTATCCCTTAGTTTGTGGGGGACTCAAGACAACTGTGGGGATTCTTGACAATTGTGGGGAATTCCCCTACAATAGTTGTCATCTTCCATATTGCATATTTGTTCATTATTCCCCATATTTGATTAAAATCTCCTACAGTTTTTTTAGAATCCTACACTGTTTGTTAAGGATCCCCCCAGGGAATACCCCAATTGAACATGGGGGATTCTTAACCAATATGAGGGATTCTTAACAATTTGTTAATCATTTTCCATGTTTGTTAATTTTATCCCACAGTTTGTTAAGAATCCCCCATATACTACAGTTTGTGGGGACTCTAGACAAACTGTGGGGGATTCTTTACAATTGTGAGGATTCACCTACAATAGTTGTCATCTTCCATGTTGCATATTTGTTCATTATTCCCTATATTTTCCAAAACCGCCACAGTTTGTTAAGAATCCCCCACTTTTGTTAAATAATCCCCCATATACAACCGTTTGTGGGGTACTCTAGACAAATGTGGGGAATTCTTTACAATTGTGGGAGATTCCCCTACAATAGTTGTCATCTCCCATGTTGCATATTTATTCGTTATTCCCCGTATTTGCTAAAAACACCCACAGTTTGTTAAGAATCCCCCATAAATTTTTAAGAATCCCCCACTTTTGTTAAGGATACCCCACAAAATACCGCAATGGAATATGGGGGATTCTTAACCAATGTGAGTGATTCTTAACAATTTGTTCATCATTCCCCATATTTGTTAATTACACCCCACAGTTAGTTAATAATCCTCCACTTTTGTTAAGTATCCCCACAAACTATCCCAATGGAATATGGGGTATTCTTAACCAATGTGATGTATTCTTAACAATTTATTCATCAATCCCCATATTTTTTAATTATACCCCACAGTTAGTTAAGAATCCTCCATATCCCATAGTTTGTGGGGACTCAAGACAACTGTGGGGAATTCTTGACAATTGTGGGGAATTCTCCTACAATAATTGTCATCTCTTATGTTGCATATATGTTCATTATTCCCCATATTTGCTTAAAATCCCCCACAATTTATTTAGAATCCCCCACTGTTTGTTAAGCATCCCCCCACATAATACCCCAATGGAATATGGGGGATTCTTAACCAATATGAGGGATTCCTAACAATTTGTTCATCATTCTTCATGTTTGTTAATTATACCCCACAGTTTGTTAAGAATCCCCCACTTACAACAGTTTATGGGAGACTCTAGACAAAATATGGGGGATTCTTTACAATTGTGGGGGATTACCATACAATAGTTGTCATCTCTCATGTTGCAACTTTGTTCATTATTCCCCATATTTGCTAAAACACCCATAGTTTGTTAAGAATCCTCCACTTTTGTTAAAGAATCCCCCATATACAACAGTTTGTGGGGGACTCTAAACAAACTGTGGAGGACTTTTTACAATTGTGGGGGATTCCCCTACAGTAGTAGTCATCTCCCATGTTGCATATTTGTTCATTATTCTCCATATTTGTCAAAACCACCCACAGTTTGTTAAGAATCCCCCACAAATTTTTAAGTATCCCCCACTTTTGTTAAGGATCCCCCCACAAAATACTCCAATGGAATATGGGGGATTCTTAACCAATGTGAGGGATTTTTAACAATTTGTTCATCATTCCCTATATTTGTTAATTATACCCCACAGTTAGTTAAGAATCCTCCACTTTTGTTAAAGATCCCCACAAAATATCCCAATGGAATATGGGGTATTCTTAACCAATGTGAGGTATTCTTACCAATTTATTCATCAATCCCCATATTTGTTAATTTTTCCCCATAGTTAGTTAAGAATCCTCAATATCCCATAGTTTGTGGGGGATTCAAGACAACTGTGGGGGATTCTTGACAATTGGGGGGAATTCTCCTACAATAGTTGTCATCTCCCATGTTGCATATATGTTCATTATTCCCCATATTTGCTTAAAATCCCCCACAATTTGTTTAGAATCCCCCAATGTTTGTTAAGGATCCCCCACATAATACCCCAATGGAATATGGGGGATTCTTAACCAATATGAGGGATTCATAACAATTTGTTCATCAATCTTCATGTTTGTTAATTATACCCCACAGTTTGTTAAGAATCCCTCATATACAACAGTTTGTGGGGGACTCTAGACAAACTGTGGTGGATTCTTTACAATTGTGGGGGATTCCCCTATAATAGTTTTCATCTCCCATGTTGCATATTTGTTCATTATTCCCCATATTTTCTAAAATCCTTCACACTTTGGTAAGAATCCCCCACTTTTGTTAAATAATCCCCCATATACAACAGTTTGTGAGGGACTCTAGACAAACTATGGGGGATTCTTTACAATTGTGGGGAATTCACCTGCAATAGTTGTCATCTCCCATGTTGCATACTTGTTCATCAATCCCCATATTTGCTAAAACCACACACAATTTGTTAAGAATCCCCCACAAATTTTTAAGAATCCCCCACTTTTGTTAAGGATCCCCCACAAAATACCCCAATGGAATATGGGGGATTCTTAACCAATGTGAGGGATTCTTAACAATTTGTTCATCATTCCCCATATTTGTTTATTATACGCCACAGTTAGTTAAGAATCGTCCACTTTTGTTAAGGATCCTCCACAAAATACCCCAATGGAATATGGGGGATTCTTAACCAATGTGAGGGATTCTTAACAATTTATTCATCAATCCCCATATTTGTTAATTATACCCCACAGTTAGTTAAGAATCCTCCATATCCCATAGTTTGTGGGGGACTCAAGACAACTGTGGGTGATTCTTGACAATTGTGGAGAATTCTCCTACAATAGTTGTCATCTCCCATATTGCATATTTGTTTATTATTCCCCATATTTGATTAAAATCCCCCACAGTTTGGTTAGAATCTCCAACTGTTTGTTAAGGATCCCCCACAGAATACCCCAATGGAATATGGGGGATTCTTAACCAATATATGGGATTCTTAACAATTTGTTCATCATTCTTCATGTTTGTTAATTATACCCCACAGTTTGATAAGAATCCCCCATATACAATAGTTTTTAGGAGACTTTAGACTAACAGTGGGGGATTCTTTATAATTGTGGGGAATTCCCCTACAATAGTTGTCATCTCCCATGTTGCATATTTGTTCATTATTCCCCATATTTGCTAAAACCACCCACAGTTTGTTAAGAATCCCCCACTTTTGTTAAGGATCCCCACAAAATACCCCAATGGAATATGGGGGATTCTTAACCAATGTGAGGGATTCTTAACAATTTGTTCATCAGTCCCCATATTTGTTAATTATACCCCACAGTTACTTAAGAATCCTCCACTTTTGTTAAGGATCCCCACAAAATAACCCAATGGAATATGGGATATTCTTAACCAATGTAAGGGATTCTTAACAATTTATTCATCATTCCCCATATTTGTTAATTATACCCCACAGTTAGTTAAGAATCCTCAATATCCCATAGTTTGTGGGGGACTCAAGACAACAGTGGGGTATTCTTGACAATTAGGGGGAATTCCCCTAAAATAGTTGTCATCTCCCATATTGTATATTTGTTCATTCTTCCCCATATTTGCTTAAAATCCCCCACAGTTTGTTTAGAATCCCCCACAAATTTATAAGAATCCCCCACTGTTTGTTAAGAATCCCCCACAAATTTTTAAGAATCCCCCATTTTTGTTAAGGATCCCCTACCAAATACCCCTATGGAATATGGTAGATTCTTAACCAATGTGAGAGATTCTTAACAATTTGTTCATCATTCCCCAAATTTGCTATAACCCCCCACAGTTAGTTAAGAATCCTCCACTTTTGTTAAAGATCCCCACAAAATACCCCAATGGAATTTGGGGGATTCTTAAAAATTTATTCATCAATCCCCATATTTGTTAATTATACCCCACAGTTAGTTAAGAATCCTCCATATCCCATAGTTTGTGGGGGACTCCAGACAACTGTGGGAGTTTCTTGACAATTGTGGAGAATTCCCCTACAATAGTTGTCATCTCTCATGTTGCATATATGTTCATTATTCCCCATATTTGCTTAAAATCCCCCACAATTTGCTTAAAATCCCCCACTGTTTGTTAAGGATCCCCCACATAATACCCCAATGTAATATGTGGGATTCTTAACCAATATGAGGGATTCCTAACAATTTGTTCATCATTCTTCATGTTTGTTAATTATACCCCACAGTTTGTTTAGAATTCCCCATATACGACAGTTTGTATGGGAAACTAGACAAACTGTGGTGGATTCTTTACAATTGTATGGGATTCCCCTACAATAGTTTTCATCTCCCATGTTGCATATTTGTTCATTAATCTCCATATTTTCTAAAATCCTCCACAGTTTGGTAAGAATCCTCCACTTTTGTTAAATAATCCCCCATATACAAAAGTTTGTGGGGGACTCTAGACAATTTGTGGGGGATTCTTTACAATTGTGGGGGATTCCCTTGCAATAGTTGTCATCTCCCAAGTTGCATATTTGTTCATTATTCCCCATTTTTGTTAAAACCACACACAGTTTGTTAAGAATCCCCCACAAATTTTTAAGAATCCGCCACTTTTGTTAAGGATCCCCCACAAAATACCCCAATGGAATATGGGGGATTCTTAACCAATGTGAGGGTTTCGTAACAATTTGTTCTTCATTCCCCATATTTGTTTATTATACGCCACAGTTAGTTAAGAATCCCCCACATTTGTTAAGGATCCCCCACAAAATACTCCAATGGAATATGGGGAATTCTTAACCAATGTGAGGGATTTTTAACAATTTATTCATCATTCCCCATATTTGTTAATTATACCCCACAGTTAGTTAAGAATCCTTTATATCCCACAGTTTGTGGGGGACACAAGACAACTGTGGTAGACTCTTGACAACGTGGAGAATTCCCTACAATAGTTGTCATCTCCCATATTGCATATTTGTTTATTATTCCCCATATTTGCTTAAAATCTCCCAAAGTTTGTTTAGAATCCCCCACCAATTTATAAGAATCCTCCACTGTTTGTTAAGGATCCCCCACAGAATACCCCATAGGAATATGGGGGATTCTTAACCAATATGAGGGATTCTGAACAATTTGTTCATCATTCTTCATGTTTGTTAATTATACGCCACAGTTTGTTAAGAATCCCCCATTTACAACAGTTTTTAGGGGACTCTAGACAAACTGTGGGGGATTCTTTATAATTGTGGGGAATTCCCCTACAATAGTTGTCATCTCCCAAGTTGCTTATTTGTTCATTATTCCCCATATTTGCTAAAACCCCCCACAGTTTGTTAAGAATCCCCTACTTTTGTTGAAGAATCTCACATATACAACAGTTTATGGGGGACTCTAGTCAAACTGTGGGGAATTCTTTACAATTCTTGGGGACTCCCCTACAATAGTTGTCATCTCTCATGTTGCATATTTGTACATTAATCCCCATATTTGCTTAAAATCCTCACAATTTGTTTAGAATACCCCACTGTTTGTTAAGGATCCCCACAGAATACCCCAATGGAATATGTTTGTTCATTATTCCCCATATTTGCTTAAAATCCCCCACAGTTTGTTTAGAATCCCCCACAAATTTATAAGAATCCCCCACTGTTTGTTAAGAATCCCCCACAAATTTTTAAGAATCCCCCATTTTTGTTAAGGATCCCCTACAAAATACCCCTATGGAATATGGTAGATTCTTAACCAATGTGAGAGATTCTTAACAATTTGTTCATCATTCCCCCTATTTGTTAATTATACCCCACAGTTAGTTTAGAATCCTCCACTTTTGTTAAAGATCCCCACAAAATACCCCAATGGAATATGGGGGATTCTTAACAATTTATTAATCATTCCCCATATTTGTTAATTATACCCCATAGTTAGTTAAGAATCCTCCATATCCCTTAGTTTGTGGGGGACTCAAGACAACTGTGGGGGATTCTTGACAATTATGGGGAATTCCCCTACAATAATTGTCATCTTCCATATTGCATATTTGTTCATTATTCCCCATATTTGCTTAAAATCCCCTACAGTTTTTTTAGAATCCCCCACTGTTTGTTAAGGATCCCCAGGGAATACCCCAATTGAATATGGGGGATTCTTAAACAATATGAGGGATTCTTAACAATTTGTTCATCATTCTCCATGTTTGTTAATTATACCCCACAGTTTGTTAAGAATTCCCCATATACAACAATTTGTGGGGACTCTAGACAAAATGTGTGGGATTCTTTACAATTGTGGGGATTCACCTACAATAGTTGTCATCTTCCATGTCGCATATTTGTTCATTATTCCCCATATTTGCTAAAACCCCCACAGTTTGTTAAGAATCCCCCACTTTTGTTAAATAATCCCCCATATACAACAGTTTGTGGGGGACTCTAGACAAATTATGGGGAATTCCTTACAATTGTGGGGGATTCCCCTACAATAGTTGTCATCTCCCATGTTGCATATTTATTCATTATTCCCCGTATTTGCTAAAACCACCCATAGTTTGTTAAGAATCCCCCATAAATTTTTAAGAATCCCCCA
This sequence comes from Hydrangea macrophylla, assembly GCA_033977485.1. NCBI lineage: Eukaryota > Viridiplantae > Streptophyta > Magnoliopsida > Cornales > Hydrangeaceae > Hydrangea > Hydrangea macrophylla. The sequence continues at coordinate 156,803,371 of CM066991.1, forward strand.
CTTGTGTTAAGGATCCCCCACAAAATACCCTATTGGAATATGGGGGATTCTTAACCAATGTGAGTGATTCTTAACAATTTGTTCATCATTCCCCATATTTGTTAATTATACCTCATAGATAGTTAAGAATCCTCCACTTTTGTTAAGCATCCCCACAAAATATCCCAATGGAATATGGGGTATTCTTAACCAATGTGAGGTATTCTTAACAATTTATTCATCAATCCCCATATTTGTTAATTATACCCCACAGTTAGAATCCTCCATATCCCATAGTTTGTGGGGACTCAAGACAACTGTGGGGGATTCTTGACAATTGTGGGGAATTCCCCCACAATAGTTGTCATCTCTCATGTTGCATATATGTTCATTATTCCCTATATTTGCTTAAAATCCCCCACAATTTATTTAGAATCCCCCACTGTTTGTTAAGGATCCCCCACATAATACCCCAATGGAATATGGGGGATTCTTAACCAATATGAGGGATTCCTAACAATTTGTTCATCAATCTTCATGTTTGTTAATTATACCCCACAGTTTGTTAAGAATCCCTCATATACAACAGTTTGTGGGGGACTCTAGACAAACTGTGGTGGATTCTTTACAATTGTGGGGGATTCCCCTATAATAGTTTTCATCTCCCATGTTGCATATTTGTTCATTATTCCCCATATTTTCTAAAATCCTTCACACTTTAGTAAGAATCCCCCACTTTTGTTAAATAATCCCCCATATACAACAGTTTGTGGGGGACTCTAGACAAACTGTGGGGGATTTTTTACAATTGTGGGGGATTCCCCTACAATAGTAGTCATCTCCCATGTTGCATATTTGTTCATTATTCCCCATATTTGCTAAAACCACCCATAGTTTGTTAAGAATCCCTCGTTTTTGTTAAGGATCCACCACAAAATACCCCAATGGAATATGGGGGATTCTTAACCAATATGAGGGATTCTTAAAAATTTGTTCGTCACTTCCCATAATTGTTAATTATACTGTCACGCCCCGGAGCAGCATAAATAGAGAAAAATAAATTTCCTTTATGGGTCCATAGGGAATGATAAGTGAAAGTCACTAATGTCCACACCACACAGTACTAGTCCAAACAGGAACAGTAAACAACCGAAATATAAACATGGTTCTATCTATTACAAACATCAGAGTATGGTCCACAGGATCACAACAGGTCTGGAGACAACATATGCCCAAGTACCCATTAACTACAAAGTACAACAGTAAAAGGAAAAGTAGTAACATAAACTACTATTTATCTTCAGGTCTTCAGCTGGCGTACGGATAGTCATCAGCCTGACCGGCAACAGTGGGGCCATCCTCTGCGTAACTCCCTTCAGGGTAATAGTTATTGCCATATGTTCCGTCATCTGCATTGTAAAGGACAGGGTAGTCTGGACGGGGAATGTCCAGGCAATGAAGGCCGTCAGCTTGTTGAAAGCTGAGTGAGCACTAACTAACGCAGTCTCATAGAAATGACATAATTACCATTATGAACAATATATGACAGTGATACTAGATATATTCCTTACTCGTTTATTCAGATATATCATTAATCGATTCTTATCAATACCCACTCTCAGACTGATTCTACGAAAATCCCAACTGACTATCTCGAACTGATTATATCAGCACAACATATCAGTGCTCTTGTTCACCGCTATACCGCTTTTAAGAACTCTTGCGAGCACCCATACATCGTTCTCATATAACGACTGGTCCATGGATGTACCCATACTCTTGTTCACCGCTTTTAAGAACTCTTACTGTTCACCGCTTTTAAGAACGCTTGCGAGTACGATACATACACAGCTCTGGTGAATATAAATCATGGGCGTGCCACAACTACTCTTGTTCACCGCTTTTAAGAACTCTTACTGTTCACCGCTTTTAAGAACGCTTGCGAGTACTGTGCACCCATAATTCTCACGATCCTGATCAAATCCTTGACATACACTTATCGGATTCAACCTGAGCGAATCATCAGCTCGACTTACACAACCTTGAACATACTAATCATCTTACTGACTCACTTCTCGCTTATCCAACCCTACCCAGTATTATCATCTCCAACTTATCTCGTTATCGCGTCGTACTATTACTAATGTTCCGAACCCGACTACGTTACTCGCCATGTTATCTCAATCTCGTTATCGTATCCCATTACCTCCGTAATCCATAATATCGCATTATAGGAATATGGGACAACAATTAAACAACTACGCATTATGCATTATAAACTGAAAGGAATACATCCATGTTCTGCTCGGGTTCGATCGATTGAGGCCATCTCGATCGCTCGAATAAAAGTGATGTTCGATCGATTGAAGTATTCTCGATCGATCGAATAAAAGATGTTCGATCGATTGAAGTATTCTCGATCGATCGAATAAAAGATGTTCGATCGATTGAAGTATTCTCGATCGATCGAAGTGAAAGTGATCTCGATCGATTGAACTCAGTTCGATCGGTTGAGACTTAGTGATGTTCGATCGATTGAACTCAGTTCGATCGGTCGAACTTCGTCTTCCCCAGATTCTGCCAGTAAACGTGCAGAATGCTGCTAGGGGTGTTTGGGTTATAATTAATACGTCCAGAATATGTAAAACATCATAACTAAGATACCGAGTGAGTTTGGAACTCACCAAAAGTCGTTAAGGGCGTGTTTGGCTTGGTTGAAAGCTTCCAAGCTTTACCAATGGTGGCCTCCTCTCTTCTCTCTCTTCTTTCTGTCTATGTCTCTCTCTGTCTCCTTTTCTCTTCCTCTTCTTGTTCTTCTTCTTTTCCTTCTTCTCTTCTCCAAGCTAAGTATATATATATGGTGTGTGTATATATAGATATGGATGTATGTGTATATAATATATATCAACACACAAGCACACACTCTCTCAACTCTCCCAAACTTCAGCAAACACACAACATACACGAATGCAGTGTATATATAGAGAGGAAAGAGGTGCAGATGGCATTGTTTGCGGGAAACCTGGGAATTCAAATGATTACAGGCTCGATCGATCGAAGTATGTTCGATCGCTCGAACTCAGTTCGGTCAGGTTTGATCGATTGAAGTCATTTCGATCGATTGAGAAGGGTTTGATCGATTGAAGTGGGGACCACGTATTAAATTCAGGTCGGTATGGTTTCGATCGCTCGAAAAGGGTTCGATCGCTTGACTTCTGGGATGCTCGATCGCTCGAACGAGCTTCGATCGATCGAAGATGAAATTTCATGAATGGTCAAAGGAAGTATATAGAATCTCTCTGCATTAAATATTTATTGAAAATACAGGGTATTAAATCATCCACCACTCAACAAAAGATTTCATCCTCGAAATCAGAAACATACAGAGTTAAAACAAAAACGGAAACTTCTCACGCATCTCTGACTCTAGTTCCCACGAAGCTTCTCCTTCATCATGATGCTTCCACTGGATCTTGACTAATGGAATCTCCTTATTTCTGAGCTTCTTGACTCCACGATCTAAAATACAAACTGGTCCTTCGTTGAACGTAACATTGTTGTTGACTTCAATTTCTTCGAAGTTGATCTCGTGCGCTGGGTTATGAGCATATTTCCTCAGCATACTGATGTGAAAAACGTTGTGCACTCCCGACATCTTCGGCGGCAATGCTAGGCGATAAGCAACTTTTCCAACACGTTCTAGGATCTCGAATGGTCCGATGAAACGTGGCGATAACTGTAGTAACCCGTGTTTTCATGTTTAAATTGACGATTTAGACTTCGTGTGCGATTTTAGCGAAAATTAGTCACAGGGGTATTTTGTTCATTTTTTTCAATTTTATAAGTCATGAACTAAAAATATATTTTTGGGAAAAGTTGCGTGAGATTAAATGATTTGGTATTCGTGTTGGAAGTTAAGATTTTTCGAGTCATAGTTAAAATTAAATCTAATATTTTCTCTTTTAATTTTAACAGTAGCAGAATTTTGTTTTCAGATTTTTGTTAGGAAAACGAAGGAAATTTAAGATTCTGCCCGCGTTGTCCCAAGCAAAACTCGATTCTGCACACTTTTCGTCAAATGCAATTTTCTCATATTCTGCACCGTTTGGGCAGAAAACGAGGATTACAGTAGCAGTTTTAGTGTATCAGAAATTAAATCTAATATTTTCTCTTTTAATAATTAGATTGTTAGGCCATTATGTTTGGTTATTTATAATATTAGTGGAGCTATATGTGCATTAGTGTATGTTGACATCATCTTGCATATTCCTTATAAACTACCAATTAATTAGAAGTTAGTGGTTAATAATTAGATTGTTAGGCCATTATGCTTGGTTATTTATACACTAATATTAGTGGAGTTATAGGTGCATTAGTGTATGTTTACATCATCTTGCATATTCCTTATAAACTACCAATTAATTAGAAGTTAGTGGATTGTTAGGCCATTATGTTTGGTTATTTATACACTAATATTAGTGGAGTTATATGTGCATTAGTGTATGTTTACATCATCTTACATATTCCTTATAAACTACCAATTAATTAGAAGTTAGTGGATTGTTAGGCCATTATGTTTGGTTATTTATACACTAATATTAGTGGAGTTATATGTGCATTAGTGTATGTTTACATCATCTTGCATATTCCTTATAAACTACCCATTAATTAGAAGTTAGTGGTTAATAAGTGGATTGTTAGGCCATTGTCTCCAAGTGGAAGCTTGGCTATTTATACACTCACATACTCTCTCAAAAACACACATTCTACACTTCTAGCATAGAGAGCTTGAGAGAGTCACATAGAGAGAGATTTATATATATATACACAATTATAGATATACATACACCTCGAGTTAGAAGAAGAAGAAGAAGAGAAGTGTTTGGGAGTTGCTCAACATCATTTATAGGTACCGGGTTGTGTACAATATGCTTTCTAAATTCTCCGGAGTATTTCTTTGTTATCTCTACTTGTACTCTTTTTGCAGTTATGTTGTGTTTTCATTTGGAATCAATGAGTATGTGTTTATTGCTAAGTGCTATGGGACTAAAGGGTCATGAGCAAGGAGCACCTACCAACAGTCCAACAGGCCTCAGGGACCGACGTACTGGAGACGGGTGAGGTGAGGTGAGGTGTCTCTTGCTATGTGATCAAGAGGAACCTGGTATGATGCTATTGGTATGAGCGTTTGGGTAGTGTGAGCAGTTGGGTTGTGAGACTGGTCAATTGATTTGATGTCATTCTATGTATTTGATTGTCATTATCCTTTTGAGCCTTTATTATTCATGTCATATTGTATACTTCCCGGTATGGTTTTTAGATGCAGGCAGTGCCGGTAACCGAAGCCTAGAAGGGAGATAAGGTTAAGGATGATATAGGAGATCCGTGGAGAATATGGACCTGCTGGGAGTTTTAAAGAAATTTTGTATTTTTATTTTAAAGAATCAAGTGTGATTTATTTAATTTTTCAATGGAAATACGCTTATTTTTGCGGGGCGTTACAATAACTTGCCTCTCTTCTGACCAAATCTGAAAATTCCTCGAACAGGTGAAACCTTGAGTAGCACGTGATCTCCAATGGCAAACTCTAAATCTTTTCGTCGCTTGTCAGCATAATTCTTGTGTCGGGTCTGAGCTGTCTTCATCTTCTCTCGTACAACTTGAATCTTTTCACTTGTCTCTCGTACCATTTCTGGCCCAAGAAGTTGAGTATCTCCGACTTCGGCCCAACATAACGGTGATCGGCAAGGTCTTCCGTACAAAGCTTCGAACGGCGCCATTCCTATGCTCGAATGATAACTGTTATTGTAAGCGAACTCTATCAAAGGTAAATGTGTCTCCCAAGAATTCTCAAAATCAATAACGCATGCGCGTAACATGTCCTCCATTACTTGATTGACTCTTTCAGTCTGCCCATCGGTCTGTGGATGAAATGCTGAACTCAAATTCAATGTTGTTCCCATTGCTGTCTGAAGACTCTTCCAAAACTTTGCTGTAAAGCGCGAATCTCGATCTGACACGATAGAAACAGGTACTCCGTGTAACCGTACTACGTACTGTAGATACATCCGGCTCAAACGTTCCACTGGATACGTCATATCATAGGCGATAAAATGTGCCGTCTTCATAAGTCGATCCACGATTACCCAAATAGCGTCGTGGTTCTGCTGTGACTTCGACAATCCTATCACAAAATCCATGGTGATGTGTTCCCATTTCCATTGAGGAATTGGTAACGGCTGTAGAAGTCCAGGTGGTTTCTGATGTTCTGCCTTTACTTGTTTACAAGTAAGACATTGAGAAACATATTCAGCCACTTCTCGCTTCATTCCTTCCCACCAGAAATTCCTCTTCAAATCCTTATACATCTTCGTACCTCCTGGATGAATCGTCATCCGGGACTTATGAGCTTCATCCAATATTTCCTTCCGGAGATTTTCTTTGTTAGGTACACAGAGTCTATCCTTACATCGTAAGGCTCCGTCTGTACTACTACTCCAGATCTCAGGTTCTTTTGCTGCCATCTTGGTGAACCATAACTTCAAATCTTCTGCTGTCTGTTGAGCTTCTATGATACGGGTGATCAAATTTGGTTGTACCATCAGACATCCAAAATGTTGTCTGTCCATTGGTTCCACTGGCTGAAGCTTGAATTCAGCTAACGCCTCCAACGCTTTCCATTCTCGAATTAGTAATGCAGCGATCACTAGTCGAGGTTTACGGCTCAATGCGTCGGCTACGACATTTGCTTTACCTGGATGGTATTGCAAGGAAAAGTCATAGTCTTTTAGTAACTCCATCCATCTTCGGTGTCGCATGTTCAACTCCTTTTGAGAGAACAAATACTTCAAACTCTTATGATCGGAAAATAGATCAAACTTTTCTCCATAGAGATAGTGTCTCCAAATCTTTAATGCAAACACTATTGCTGCTAATTCCAGATCATGCGTCGGATAATTCTTCTCATGTACCTTCAATTGTCTTGATCCATATGCGATAACATTCCCGTCTTGCATAAGCACACATCCAAGTCCTTGGTGCGATGCATCACTGTATATCACATATCTTTCTCCACTCTTAGGTATCGCAAGTACCGGTGCAGAAGTCAATCTCTCTTTCAACTCCTGAAATGCACCCTCATGCTGATCTGTCCATTCGTACTTCGTCTCCTTTCTTGTTAAGTTTGTCAAGGGTCCTGCTATCTTGGAAAATCCTTCGACGAATCTTCGGTAGTATCCTGCCAAACCTAAAAAACTTCTGACCTCTGTCGCATTGGTCGGTCTATTCCAACTTAAGACTGCATCAATCTTAGATGAGTCCACAGAGATACCGTCCTGAGATATAACATGTCCCAAGAAATTGACTTCCTGTAGCCAAAATTCACACTTGCTGAACTTTGCATACAACTTGCTATCTCGAAGTGTCTGTAAGGCAATCTGTAAATGCTCCTTGTGGTCTTTCTCTGTCTTCGAGTAGATTAGTATGTCGTCGATGAACACTATAACAAATTTATCCAAATATGGCCTGAACACTCTATTCATCAAGTCCATAAATACTGCTGGTGCATTTGTCAGTCCAAAAGACATAACTAGAAACTCGTAATGCCCGTATCTTGTTCTGAATGCAGTCTTCGATACATCCTCTGGTCGAACTAACAACTGGTGGTATCCCGAACGTAAATCGATCTTTGAAAAGATCTTAGATCCTTGTAACTGATCGAATAGGTCATCTATCCGAGGTAATGGATATCTATTCTTGATCGTAACCTTGTTCAACTCTCTGTAGTCTATGCATAGTCGAAGTGTTCCGTCCTTCTTCTTCACAAACAGAACTGGTGCTCCCCAAGGTGACGTACTCGGACGAACGAAACCTAAGTCTTCAAGCTCTTGAACTTGCTTCTTTAGTTCTAACATCTCAGTTGGTGCCATCCTATACGGAGTCTTAGAAATAGGCAATATACCAGGTACTAATTCCACACAGAAGTCTATTTCTCTTTTCGGTGGAAGTCCTTTAATATCCTGAAATACATCCTGAAAGTCTTGTACAATAGGAATCTGATCCATCTTGAGCTCCGTACTCGTACTCCCGATCGTAGCCAAACTACTCGTAAGAAACATGTCGCTCGTCGGCTGACACTGAAATCTGATCGTCGGCCTTCCTTGTATTGGAAATACAATCGTTCTAGTAGGGCAATCCAGATTGGCACTGTACTTAGTTAACCAATCCATCCCTAGGATAACATCGAATTCTGACATCGACAGAACTACCAAGTCTGCTGGCAGATTCCTATCTCCCAAGGTCAATGGGCAATCTTTACACACTTTACTCAACTTAACAGTCAGTCCCAATGGTGACACAACATTCAGTGTTGACTCAAGTGTCTGGGGTTCTAAACCCAATTGACGCATAATCTTAACAGCAATAAATGAGCGTGCAGCTCCAGTATCAAATAAAGCTTTAACTGGACTATGAAAGAGTACAAGCGTACCTTCCAAATGTTGCTGCTCATCAGCATTAAAGCCTACTTCTCCTGGGATAATAGCATTCATCCTTGTCTGATCTGGAGGTCCTTATATCCCTTGAATCGATGCTCTATAGTACCCTCCTTGTGGTGCACGACAATCTTTACTTAGATGTCCCGGCTTGTTGCAATTCCGGCAGACAACATCCATTCTGCGGTTAACTCTAGGGGCTGTGCAGAATCTGGCAACATGCCCTGGCTTTCCGCAATTAAAACATCCTCCACTATTGCTTGGCGGTGCTGTCAGCAGTGCTTGGGGCTGTGGTCCTTGCTGGTAATATTGCTGGGGTCGAGTATAGCTCTGCTGTGGCTTTCGGGTTCCTTCCCAGGTTCTCTTATTCCCTTGAAAATTACTCTGAGGTCTCCAACCTTGAGTATTCCTTGGTGGCAGGTTATGAAAATTCCTCTGTTGAAACCCTCTTGATGACTGAGGTCGATTCATCTGTGGTTGCTGTGCTGGATACGCATCATTCTCCAGACTTACAGCAAGTCTGACCAGTCCTTCGAAACTCTGGTTCAGGTGACCAATCGTCATATGCCTAAGGTGAGGACTCAATCCTTGGTGAAATCTTTTCACCTTCTTCTGTGGAGTGTCTATCATGTGTTGAGCAAATCTGGATAGACGCTCAAACTGTGTTGTATATTCTCGTACAGTTCATCCTCCTTGAACTAAGCTCATGAAATTCTTCTCCTGCTGATCCTTTTCGTCTTCTGGAAAGTACTTTTCCAAAAATCTGTCTTTGAATGTTTCCCATGGCATAGCTCTAGCAGTATTGATCCCGATAGTGGCTCGCTTGGCCTCCCACCAATCTGCGGCGGCGTAAGTGAGTTGAAACGTAGCAAGGCGACGCTTCTCTTGCTCGCTGCATTCTAACGCTTCGAATATCAACTCCATTTCTCTTATCCATTGTTCCGCTTTCCATGGTTCTGTTAGTCCATCGAACTTCTCTGGACGTAACCCACGAAAATTTGCTAACAACTTATCTCCAGTCTGTCTCGGTAGCGGTGGTACAACAGGTCTCTGGTGAGTCGAATGATTATAGGTATCTCCCACATGCTCCATCCTTTGCATGAAGGCTTCGAAAATTCCCGTTGGATCCATCCCATCTGGAATAGGTGCTCCATTACGCGCTTGGTGATTTCTCAAGGGTCCTACCATAATGACAATGAGTGTCGCCTACAAGAGACACATTGATCAGCTGAAAGTCTTCTCGTAGAAACGAAATTAAGATAGAACGAGAACAACAAGAGCTAATAGTTCTATAAAACAACACATCAAACAATCAAAAGTACTGCTCGTATATATGTATATATCAAAAGATGTACTGCATAGTACACGGTAACCATACCATGTACCACATGGGACAAGGCTAAATTAGTACTAAGGTCAACTATACAATACTGCTGCTAATATCTATACAAAGCTATGGTCAAATAGCTATCTCTCAAGCTCCCAAAATATCTAGTGGACAACATGTCCTAATAAAACTAACAAAACTAAGTCTTGCAGGTCCTGACTCAAAAGTCGTCAGCGTCTGATCCTGCTGGTGGTGCCTCATCCTCTGAATCAATATCCATCTCCTCGAGGGGGTCATCCTCAGCTGGTGCAACAAGATCTCCGACCACTACTCCTATATCCCAATCCTCTATCATCTCTGCATCATCGTCCTCTATCACGTCTGCTATCGCCTGGTTGGCGACATCAACTGCTACTGCGGTAAATCCATCGGCTATATCAAGAGCTCCTGCTATGGCTGCCTCTCCCATAACAAAACCTACTGGCTGAGCGACCATCTGAGCTATCCATCCTACTGCCATGTCGGCCATAGCTGCCATATGCATAATCGGTCCAGCTGGTATCTGAAGCATAACGGGTACCTCTGGCACAACTATCTCCTCATCGGGCGCATCCTCATCTACTACTATGTCTACCTCAACTGCCTCTGGGTCCGGTACTGGGTCCTCTGGCTCAAACTCTGGCTCCTCCGGATCATCCTCGTCTGCATCATCCGCATGCTCATCCTCTACTGGGTCCTCGTCATCTATCGGCTCCTCCTCTCCATCTCCATCCATGTCCTCATCCTCTGGCTCTGGGTCCTCATCCTCCTGAATCGGCTCAGGCTCTGGGACTGGTACGTCGGGTACCGGTGATGGTGGTGCTGCTGGTACTGGTGCAACTACAGGCTCTGGTGGACCGGCTACAATAACTCTCAACTCAATCTCATCCATCTCCGGCTTACTCTGAACTAACCGTAATATCTCTTGGCAAATATCTCTACCAATCCTCGCAGTATGGTAAGCATCCATACGCATCTGAGTCGGGTGAGTCCTCTCGGTCACATAAAGCGCTCTCCACATGTCCTCCTCCAAATGCCTACTAGCTATCTGGCACACACGCTCATGATAAAACTCTGGGTCAGCTGGCTCCACGGTATCCCCATGGATCACGTGTCCTCCATAGGCATCGGTAACAAACTGATGGAACTCTGGATCCATGCTATCCTGCAAAGGAAACTATCTATCGTCAGGAAGACGAACTTATCTTAAACTCATATCTCATCTTAGGAAACTCAACACTAGAACCAGATGGTGTGGAATTCATCAGTGAATGACAATATCAGAACTTAACCATAATATAACCAGGAGCTCTGATACCAAAAATCCTGTCATGCCCCGGAGCAGCATAAATAGAGAAAAATAAATTTCCTTTATGGGTCCATAGGGAATGACAAGTGAAAGTCACTAATGTCCACACCACACAGTACTAGTCCAAACAGGAACAGTAAACAACCGAAATATAAACATGGTTCTATCTATTACAAACATCAGAGTATGGTCCACAGGATCACAACAGGTCTGGAGACAACATATGCCCAAGTACCCGTTAACTACAAAGTACAACAGTAAAAGAAAAAGTAGTAACATAAACTACTATTTATCTTCAGGTCTTCAGCTGGCGTACGGATAGTCATCAGCCTGACCGGCAACAGTGGGGCCATCCTCTGCGTAACTCCCTTCAGGGTAATAGTTATTGCCATATGTTCCGTCATCTGCATTGTAAAGGACAGGGTAGTCTGGACGGGGAATGTCCAGGCAATGAAGGCCGTCAGCTTGTTGAAAGTTGAGTGAGCACTAACTAACGCAGTCTCATATAAATGACATAATTACCATTATGAACAATATATGACAGTGATACTAGATATATTCCTTACTCGTTTATTCGGACATATCATTAATCGATTCTTATCAATACCCACTCTCAGACTGATTCTACGAAAATCCCAACTGACTATCTCGAACTGATTATATCAGCACAACATATCAGTGCTCTTGTTCACCGCTATACCGCTTTTAAGAACTCTTGCGAGCACCCATACATCGTTCTCATATAACGACTGGTCCATGGATGTACCCATACTCTTGTTCACCGCTTTTAAGAACTCTTACTATTCACCGCTTTTAAGAACGCTTGCGAGTACGATACATACACAGCTCTGGTAAATATAAATCATGGGCGTGCCACAACTACTCTTGTTCACCACTTTTAAGAACTCTTACTGTTCACCGCTTTTAAGAACGCTTGCGAGTACTATGCACCCATAATTCTCACGATCCTGATCAAATCCTTGACATACACTTATCGGATTCAACCTGAGCGAATCATCAGCTCGACTTACACAACCTTGAACATACTAATCATCTTACTGACTCACTTCTCGCTTATCCAACCCTACCCAGTATTATCATCTCCAACTTATCTCGTTATCGCGTCGTACTATTACTAATGTTCCGAACCCGACTACGTTACTCGCCATGTTATCTCAATCTCGTTATCGTATCCCATTACCTCCGTAATCCATAATATCGCATTATAGGAATATGGGACAACAATTAAACAACTACGCATTATGCATTATAAACTGAAAGGAACACATCCATGTTCTGCTCGGGTTCGATCGATTGAGGCCATCTCGATCGCTCGAATAAAAGTGATGTTCGATCGATTGAAGTATTCTCGATCGATCGAATAAAAGATGTTCGATCGATTGAAGTATTCTCGATCGATCGAATAAAAGATGTTCGATCGATTGAAGTATTCTCGATCGATCGAAGTGAAAGTGATCTCGATCGATTGAACTCAGTTCGATCGGTTGAGACTTAGTGATGTTCGATCGATTGAACTCAGTTCGATCGGTCGAACTTCGTCTTCCCCAGATTCTGCCAGTAAACGTGCAGAATGCTGCTAGGGGTGTTTGGGTTATAATTAATACGTCCAGAATATGTAAAACATCATAACTAAGATACCGAGTGAGTTTGGAACTCACCAAAAGTCGTTAAGGGCGTGTTTGGCTTGGTTGAAAGCTTCCAAGCTTTACCAATGGTGGCCTCCTCTCTTCTCTCTCTTCTTTCTGTCTATGTCTCTCTCTGTCTCCTTTTCTCTTCCTCTTCTTGTTCTTCTTCTTTTCCTTCTTCTCTTCTCCAAGCTAAGTATATATATATATGGTGTGTGTATATATAGATATGGATGTATGTGTATATAATATATATCAACACACAAGCACACACTCTCTCAACTCTCCCAAACTTCAGCAAACACACAACATACACGAATGCAGTGTATATATAGAGAGGAAAGAGGTGCAGATGGCATTGTTTGCGGGAAACCTGGGAATTCAAATGATTACAGGCTCGATCGATCGAAGTATGTTCGATCGCTCGAACTCAGTTCGGTCAGGTTTGATCGATTGAAGTCATTTCGATCGATTGAGAAGGGTTTGATCGATTGAAGTGGGGACCACGTATTAAATTCAGGTCGGTATGGTTTCGATCGCTCGAAAAGGGTTCGATCGCTTGACTTCTGGGATGCTCGATCGCTCGAACGAGTTTCGATCGATCGAAGATGAAATTTCATGAATGGTCAAAGGAAGTATATAGAATCTCTCTGCATTAAATATTTATTGAAAATACAGGGTATTACATATACCCCACAGTTAGTTAAGAATCCTTCACTTTTGTTAAGGATCCCCCACAAAATACCCCAATGGAATATGGAGGATCCTTAACCAATGTGAAGGATACTTAACAATTTATTCATCATTCCCCATATTTGTTAATTATACCCCACAGTTAGTTAAGAATCCTCCATATCCCATAGTTTGTAGGGGACTCAAGACAACTGTGTGGTATTCTTGACAATTAGGGGGAATTCCCCTACAATAGTTGTCATCTCCCATATTGTATAATTTTTCATTATTCCCCATATTTGCTTAAAATCCCCAACAGTTTGTTTAGAATCCCCCACAAATTTATAAGAATACCCCACTGTTTGTTAAGAATCCCCCACAGAATACCCCAATGGAATATGGGGGATTCTTAACCAATATGAGGGATTCTTAACAATTTGTTCATCATTCTTCATGTTTGTTAATTACACCCCACAGTTTGTTAAGAATCCCCCATATACAACAGTTTTTAGGAGACTCTAGACAAACTATGGGGGATTCTTTATAATTGTGGGGAATTACCCTATAATAGTTGTCATCTCCCATGTTGCATATTTGTTCATTATTCCCCATATTTGCTAAATCCCCACAGTTTGTTAAAAATCCCCCACTTTTGTTAAGGATCCCCCACAAAAAACTCCAATGGAATATGGGGGATTCTTAACCAATGTGAGGGATTCTTAACAATTTGTTCATCATTCCCCATATTTGTTAATTATACCCCATAATTATCTAAGAATCCTCCACTTTTGTTAAGGATCCCCCCAAAATAACCCAATTGAATATGGGTTATTCATAACCAATGTGAGGGATTCTTAAAAATTTATTCATCAATCCACATATTTGTTAATTATACCCCACAGTTAGTTAAGAATCCTCCATATCCCATAGTTTGTGGGGGACTCCAGACAACTGTGGGAGTTTCTTGACAATTGTGGAGAATTCCCCTACAATAGTTGTCATCTCTCATGTTGCATATATGTTCATTATTCCCCATATTTGCTTAAAATCCCCCACAATTTGCTTAAAATCCCCCACTGTTTGTTAAGGATCCCCCACATAATACCCCAATGTAATATGTGGGATTCTTAACCAATATGAGGGATTCCTAACAATTTGTTCATCATTCTTCATGTTTGTTAATTATACCCCACAGTTTGTTTAGAATTCCCCATATACGACAGTTTGTGTGGGAAACTAGACTAACTGTGGTGGATTCTTTACAATTGTATGGGATTCCCCTACAATAGTTTTCATCTCCCATGTTGCATATTTGTTCATTAATCTCCATATTTTCTAAAATCCTCCACAGTTTGGTAAGAATCCTCCACTTTTGTTAAATAATCCCCCATATACAAAAGTTTGTGGGGGACTCTAGACAATTTGTGGGGGATTCTTTACAATTGTGGGGGATTCCCCTGCAATAGTTGTCATCTCCCAAGTTGCATATTTGTTCATTATTCCCCATTTTTGCTAAAACCACACACAGTTTGTTTAGAATCCCCCACAAATTTTTAAGAATCCGCCACTTTTGTTAAGGATCCCCCACAAAATACCCCAATGGAATATGGGGGATTCTTAACCAATGTGAGGGTTTCGTAACAATTTGTTCTTCATTCCACATATTTGTTTATTATACGCCACAGTTAGTTAAGAATCCCCCACATTTGTTAAGGATCCCCCACAAAATACTCCAATGGAATATGGGGGATTCTTAACCAATGTGAGGGATTTTTAACAATTTATTCATCATTCCCCATATTTGTTAATTATACCCCACAGTTAGTTAAGAATTCTTAATATCCCACAGTTTGTGGGGGACACAAGACAACTGTGGTAGACTCTTGACAACGTGGAGAATTCCCCTACAATAGTTGTCATCTCCCATATTGCATATTTGTTTATTATTCCCCATATTTGCTTAAAATCTCCCAAAGTTTGTTTAGAATCCCCCACCAATTTATAAGAATCCTCCACTGTTTGTTAAGGATCCCCCACAGAATACCCCATAGGAATATGGGGGATTCTTAACCAATATGAGGGATTCTGAACAATTTGTTTATCATTCTTCATGTTTGTTAATTATACGCCACAGTTTGTTAAGAATCCCCCATTTACAACAGTTTTTAGGGGACTCTAGACAAACTGTGGGGGATTCTTTATAATTGTGGGGAATTCCCCTACAATAGTTGTCATCTCCCAAGTTGCTTGTTTGTTCATTATTCCCCATATTTGCTAAAACCCCCCACAGTTTGTTAAGAATCCCCTACTTTTGTTGAAGAATCTCCCATATACAACAGTTTATGGGGGACTCTAGTCAAATTGTGGGGAATTCTTTTCAATTCTTGGGGATTCCCCTACAATAGTTGTCATCTCCCATGTTGCATATTTGTACATTATTCCCCATATTTGCTTAAAATCCCCACAATTTGTTTAGAATACCCCACTGTTTGTTAAGGATCCCCACAGAATACCCCAATGGAATATGTTTGTTCATTATTCCCCATATTTGCTTAAAATCCCCCACAGTTTGTTTAGAATCCCCCACAAATTTATAAGAATCCCCCACTGTTTGTTAAGAATCCCCCACAAATTTTTAAGAATCCCCCATTTTTGTTAAGGATCCCCTACAAAATACCCCTATGGAATATGGTAGATTCTTAACCAATGTGAGAGATTCTTAACAATTTGTTCATCATTCCCCATATTTGTTAATTATACCCCACAGTTAGTTAAGAATCCTCCACTTTTGTTAAAGATCCCCACAAAATACCCCAATGGAATTTGGGAGATTCTTAACAATTTATTAATCATTCCCCATATTTGTTAATTATACCCCACAGTTAGTTAAGAATCCTCCATATCCCTTAGTTTGTGGGGGACTCAAGACAACTGTGGGGGATTCTTGACAATTATGGGGAATTCCCCTACAATAATTGTCATCTTCCATATTGCATATTTGTTCATTATTACCCATATTTGCTTAAAATCCCCTACAGTTTTTTTAGAATCCCCCACTGTTTGTTAAGGATCCCCAGGGAATACCCCAATTGAATATGGGGGATTCTTAAACAATATGAGGGATTCTTAACAATTTGTTCATCATTCTCCACTACTATGTATTATATTTTGGGCAGACGTTGCCTAGACCTCTGTTTATATTTGTTTAAATTTGGATGGTTTTTATGTCGTTTAAAATTTATGTAAGACTTCTACTTCCGCTGTTACTTTTAGCCATTGCATGAACCTTTATTAAGCATATATTTCTATTAGAATGTTTTATGGACAATCAGATGATCCTTCAACTAGTCGCGTACCTAAGGGTCCAAAGTTGGAAATCTAATTTTTCCCGAACTTTGCTACGCCGGGGCGTGACAGGGTTTTAGTGTTATCAGAGCTGCGTTGAGTCGCGCTCGCTGATTGTCCTATACACTTAAGCTATGAACCGTAAGAGTTACCCTTGCGCTAGTACTGACTTTAAGCTAATTTTCTTTGCAGGACGATGGATCCTATTGTTGTCCCGGACGCTTTCGGAGGATTTCTTATCTACGCTGATCACGTGGAGGCGATCGATCCTATCGCTTACCAGGAGGGTATTCGAGAGAGAACCCGTCAATATTTAGAGGAGGATATCTAGAGAGCCGTCTACGAGACAGACGATGACCGCCCTATCCGAGTGCGCATGAGCATTCTTCATAGATCACTGACGATGGAGCGCATCTACACAGAGATGGCCCGGATTGTTGCTCATGAGTCAGAGTACCGCCCGATCATGCTACAGGCTATTCGTCTCGGACCACCTATTCCACCTCTAGCAGTTATTCCAGAGCCGGTGATTCCTGAGCCAGTAGTCCCCGAGGACATTCCCCCAGCTGAGGCAGACCCTCCAGTGCCCGTCGAGCCTATTATGGTAGAGGATCCTGCTGAGCCAGTGCCTGAGGTGCCCGGATCACCTATAGCTGCTGTTCCACTTGCAGCCGTTCCTATTGCTGACCTTGAGGGAGACGGTATCGACGATGATGACTTCCTTGAGGACCCAGAGGAGGAGGAGCCTATCGAGGATGACGCCGACGTCGATGTTGACCTTGTTGCAGATGAGGGTGTTGAGGATGACCCCGAGGAGATCGAGCCAAAAGAGGATATGGATTTAGATGCTGATCTCAGAGTCGATGCTGATGAGGAGGAGCTGGAGCTCGAGCCTGACATTATCCACATTCCTGATGATGCCCCGCCACCAGTTGCTGAGGATCCAGTCTTTGTGCAGGAGGGAGTTGCTCTTGGAGTCATTGACGAGTTTGACTTCTGGTTAGACTTGGTGCCTTCTGAGACATATATCGTACCAGCTAATGAGATTCCGCCCGAGGTGCCCGATGATGACGACTTCTGGGATCATCTTCATATCTAGATCTTTTGCATGACTGTTTGGGCCTGCGTGCCTACCTCTTTTGTTGTTATATATGATGTATAGGTACCAGCCCTGATGGTAGTAGGAGTAGCCATCCTTTTGTCGCGCTTGCACGTTGTATATAGTTTTAGCATTAGCGCTGCAGTTACATCTGTATATTTTGGTTGTACTGCTCTTTTGATCTATATATATGTGCGACTGTTATTATTGAGGTATTTGTTTTTGGTTTACATGTGCACATATTGCATCATGTTTTATGATACATTCTATATCTATATGGTATCTTTAGTTGGAGTTTCATATTTTTTTTATAGTCATCTCAAAACCAAAAGAGAAATCATTAACTGCGAAGTATGGGTACTGACGTACAGATCGTAGATGGCAGGAAGGCCAAGAAGAAATAGAAACGGGGTAGACCCTGAAGTTCCTCTGCTAAATGAGATTGACCCAACTGGATTGCTTGGTCCTCTTGTCCGACGAATAGAGAGAGCTTCCAACAATATCAACAACAATCATGCACCACCTCAGCGACAGATTGGAGACAAATTAGTGGAGCGTTTTTGTGCACTTCGCCCCGAAAAGTTCGATGGTGCCGCTGAGCCATGGAAAGCAGAGCAATGGCTGCAGGATATGGATTTAATTTTTGAGACAATGGGATGCACGGAACTAGAGAAACGCCGATTGGCCACCTTCCAACTAATCTATGCTGCGGCTGATTGGTGGGAAGCCGAAAGAGCTACTATGGGGGAAGAAGCGGTGAGACGGATGACATGGACAGCATTTCGAGAACTCTTTCTGGAGAATTACTTTCCACATACAGAAAAGATAAAGAAACAGAAAGAATTCTTGGAGTTAACTCAGGGATCTCAGACTGTGAGGGAATATACAGTGCAATTTGAGAGGTTGTCCCGATTCGCACAACACATGGTGGATACCCCAGAGAAGAAGAACCAGCGGTATCACCAAGGACTTAACTTACGACTGCAACAGTTGACCTTGAGTTATCGGAATCAGAATTTTAAGGATCTCGTGGGTTCGGCTAAGGAGCTCGAGGATATGAATCAGAGGGAACAAAGAAGGTTTGGAAACCGATCTTCCCTGCCATTCAACAACCCATCTTTATCCCACAACAAGCAAGAACAGAGACCCCTGCCACACAATAGGCAAGGACACCGACCCCCAGTTCGCTTCCAGAACAACAAGCGTACTTGGAATGGGGAGAGGAAGCCTCAACAGCAGCAGCAGAAAGCCCCACCTACTACAACAACAGTGCACAAACCCCCAGTTGTCCTAGAGAAGGGTGAGGAAAAGTGTTTTAATTGTGGGATACCAGGGCATATGGCTAGAGATTGCAGAGCACCTCGAACCTTTGGCCGACAGAACATAGTTTGTTATAACTGTGGCAAGCCAGGTCACCTCAGTAGGGAATGTAGAGAACCCCGCCGTGAGAATTCTGGACAACAGAGGCAAGCTAGGGTGAATGCTATCATCCCAGAGGAGGCTGGATTTGACGCCGAAGAACAGCAAAATCTAGAAGGTACACTTACACTCTTTCGTAATAGGGTTAAAGTGTTATTTGATACTGGTGCGTCGAATTCTTTTATTGCGTTTAAGTTGGTGCAAGAATTGGGTTTAGTGCCTCAAAACCTTGATGTAATACTGAATGCAGTGTCTCCTTTGGGAGCTACGGTTAAGTTGGGTAGAGTATGTCAGGACTGCCCTATAACTATAGATGATAGAAATTTTCCCGCAGATCTGATAGTGTTATCTATGAAGGAATTTGATGTCATTTTGGGAATCGATTGGCTCACTAAGTTCTATGCTAACTTGGATTGTGTGAGTAAGTCTATTACTTTTTCAGTACCTGGAAGTTTACCCCTTAAACTTCAGTGCACTTGTTCTAGTGATGGACTCTTTACTAGTCGTTTAGCCGCTATTGAGACTACGACGTCGGAGATTGTCATTTCACAGATTCCAGTGGTGCAAGAATTTGAGGATGTATTCCAGGATATCACGGGTTTACCGCCAAAGAGAGAGATAGACTTTTGCATAGAATTGGTACCCGGCACAATTCCAATATCCAAGACTCCTTATCGAATGGCACCAACGGAGATGTTCGAGTTGAAGAAGCAAGTGCAGGAATTAGAAGATTTGGGATTCATTCGGCCCAGTACTTCACCTTGGGGAGCACCCGTACTCTTTGTGAAGAAGAAAGTTGAATCGCTCCGATTGTGTATTGACTATAGAGAGTTAAATAAAGTGACGATCAAGAACAAATATCCACTCCCCAGGATAGATGATTTGTTTGATCAGTTGCAAGGAGCAACAATCTTTTCAAAGATAGACTTGAGATCAGGTTATCATCAGTCACTTGTGCGACCCGAAGATGTGCCAAAGACAGCTTTTTGCACGAGATATGGGCATTACGAGTTCCTAGTGATGTCATTTGGTCTAACTAATGCCCCAGCAGTGTTTATGGATTTGATGAATAGAGTCTTCCGACCATACTTGGATCAATTTGTTATTATTTTTATCGATGACATTTTGATTTATTCCAAGAGTATGGAAGAGCACGAGAAGCACCTGCGAATCGCATTACAAACCTTAAGAGACAATCGTTTGTACGCAAAGTTTAGCAAGTGCGAATTTTGGCTCAAGGAAGTCAAGTTTTTAGGACATGTTGTGTCCGAGAAGGGAATTTCTGTTGACCCATCCAAGACTGATGCAGTGTCAAGTTGGATTAGGCCGAGCAACGCCTCAGAAGTCAGAAGTTTTCTTGGGTTAGCAGGGTATTATCGGAGATTTGTGGGGGGATTCTCCAAGATTGCAGCTCCGCTGACTGGGTTGACGAAGAAGGATGTAAAGTATGACTGGAAAGACAGGCATGAATGCGCATTTCAAGAATTGAAGGAGAGATTGACCTCTGCGCCAGTGCTTGCTATTTCGAGAAGCGGCGAGAGATTTACCATCTACAGTGATGCGTCATACCAAGGATTGGGTTGTGTATTGATGCAAGATGGGAAAGTGATAGCATATGGGTCTAGACAGTTGAAGCCCCATGAGAAGAACTATCCGACACACGATATTGAGTTAGCCGCTGTAGTTTTTGCTCTTAAGATCTGGAGACACTACCTAATCGGAGAGCAGTTCGATTTGTTTTTAGACCATAAGAGTCTGAAGTATCTCTTCTCGCAGAAGGAGTTGAATATGAGACAATGCAGGTGGATGGAGCTGCTCAAGGATTATGATTTCACACTACAGTACCACCCCGGCAAGGTTAATGTTGTTGCAGATGCCTTAAGTCAGAAATCCTATGATATGTTAGCCTCCCTCATGATTAGAGAATGGCGAGCGATGGAAACGTTAAGTGAGTTTGACGTACAGCCAATAGAAGCAGCAGGAGAAGGACAATACCTTGGATGTCTAGTGGTACAGCCTACCATTATTAGCAGAATTTTGGAAGCACAGAAGCAGGATGCCAGATTCCAAGAATGGTCTGCTAGGATGGCAACCAAAGATTCTGAAATTTGGACCATGAGTTCAGATGGTGGGTTTAGATGCAAGAATCGACTTTGTGTGCCCAATGTGGGCGATCTTAGGAAAGATATACTGGATGAAGCACACAAATCTCGTTTGACAGTTCACCCCGGAGGAACAAAGATGTACCGAGATTTGAAGAGAAATTTCTGGTGGGAAGGAATGAAGCGTGAAGTGGCAGAGTACGTTTCTAAATGTCTTACTTGCCAGCAAGTCAAGGCCGAACATCGGAAACCGTCAGGACTTTTGCAATCGTTGCCAATACCGCAATGGAAATGGGAACACATTACCATGGACTTTGTGGTTGGATTGCCAAGGTCACAGCAAAACCACGACGCCATTTGGGTGATTGTAGATCGTTTGACCAAGTCAGCACACTTCATTGCATATAATATGACGTATCCAGTGGAGAAGCTGAGTCAAATGTATATACAACAAGTGGTTCGACTTCATGGTGTACCCGTGTCAATCGTATCAGATCGTGATTCTCGGTTCACCGCAAAATTTTGGGAGAGTCTGCAGTCAGCATTGGGAACATCGTTGAAGATGAGTTCAGCTTTTCATCCGCAAACCGATGGGCAAGCGGAGAGAACGAATCAAGTCATGGAGGATATGCTTAGAGCATGTGTCATTGACTTTGAGAGTTCATGGGAAACTCATTTGCCTTTAGTTGAGTTTGCGTACAACAACAGCTATCACTCAAGCATAGGGATGGCACCATTTGAAGCTTTGTATGGAAGACCGTGCCGATCACCCTTATGTTGGGCCGAGGTTGGAGACAGCCAACTTCTTGGACCAGACATGGTTCGAGAGACCAATGAGAAGATTGCCGTTGTTAGAGGAAAGATGAAAGCAGCACAAGACCGATACAAGAGTTATGCAGATCATCACCGTAAAGATAAGGAGTTCAGTGTCGGTGATCATGTCTTGCTTAAGGTATCTCCGATCCGAGGAATAGTGAGATTTGGACAGAAGAGAAGAAAGTTGTCGCCTCGCTACATTGGACAGTTTGAGATATTAGAGCGTGTAGGTAAAGTGGCCTATAGACTTGCATTGCCCCCCAGACTATCAGGAGTTCATAATGTCTTTCACATCAGCATGTTGAAGGAGTATCACCAGGGCCCAACGCCACATGTGATTGACTTTAACGACATAGAAGTGAATGACAATGTATCCTACATCGAAAAACCGGTAAGGATTTTGGATCAAGACACCAAGAAGCTGCGAAACAAGGAAATTCCATTGGTGAAGGTGCAGTGGAATAATCACGACGAGAGAGAAGCATCTTGGGAGATGGTGTCGGAGATGCGTAAGAAGTATCCGGAATTGTTTCAAGACTACCCGCTCTGATTTCGGGGACGAAATCTTTTCTTTGGTGGTGGAGAGATGTAACACCCATATTTTCATACATGTATTTTCATGTACTCTTGATGTTTCCTTATATATAAATAAATGTGGTATGTTTATTTATATATCTTAGTCTACCTAATTAATTTGTTAACGTTAATTAACTATTTTTAGTTGTTTTAAATTTTAATGTTTGGATGTGAATCTTAATTATTTATTTTATTTTATTGGGTTAAAGTTTAGTTCTTTGGGTCTAAAGCCCATTTTATTACATGCATAACCCAAAGCCTATATAAAACCCAAGCCCATTAGCCCATTTAATGTCTTACATTTATATATATCTATATAGATGGAGCATCCCCATTGGGGTCTTCATTTTGGTTAGAAAGAGAGAGTGCCCAAGAACTCAAGCCTTCAAGCTTGGATCATCTTCATAACTTGCAAATACTTGCTTGCATGTGCTCTTTTGGATGATCTAACATCATCCTTTGCTTGGTGAGCATTCCTTACTACTTATTATAGCTTTAAATCACCTTGCATGTCATCATAAATCAATTAAATGCATTGCATGTGCTTGAAAATGATTAGAAATCAAGAAATCATATTGTTTAGATTTTGTTTTGCCCAGGGGATTCTGTTTCAGCAGATTTTTGGACATGTTACATTATGTTTGAGTTTGTGGAATTATTTTTATAATAAACTTCATTGAAATAGCTTTCTTTTGACATAAGATAGACGTCCATACGATCTCGGAAGATTTAGTTATGAATTTTACAAGAACGGTCGACGAAACTGGACAGAGGCAGTTTTTGTCCCGGACAGAGACTAAATTCGGCCAATATAAATTCATTCTGAGTTTGTGAAATTATTTTTAGATGAAACTTCATTGAATTAGCTTTCTTTTGACATAAGATAGGCACTCATACGATTTTCCTAGATTTAATTAGAATTTCCGCAAGATCGGTCGACGAACTTGGGCAAAATCTGTCCTTAAATAAATAAAGTTTTTGTGTGTTGTTTCGCCATTTCTTTGCGATGCAACTACTTGTATAACGATTATCATGCCATGTTTATATTGATTTCATAGTTACGTCGACTAATTGAATAAATCTCGGCTTGAATTGCATGTAATCGTTTGCCAATTTTCGCTACGCTCGTTTAAAAAAAAAAAAGGGTTTCTAATGTTTTAAAACATTTCTTAATAATTACATATTGTTGAAATATTTTAGTGTATTATGTGGTAATGTGAGGGTTTTATATAAATAAATACTTAACAAGATCTTTGGACATAAATATTTTTATAAAAGATTTTGGAACTAAATCATTTTCGGTTAATTATTTACTATGTTTTTCTTGTCGAAAATCCGTAGTAATTAGACTGTTGAACCGAAAATTACGCCGTTTGTTTCTAAAATCTTAGAATAATATTTAAAGAAGTTCCACTAAGTTTGGTGACGTTTCGAATCAGTAAAAATACAGCGTACGGTTAGGACCCACACATGCATAGGAACCCAGCCTTTTTAGTGACGGACTCTGATTTGAGTCTAGTCAATGGCGTTGGACTCATAATGATGTGTGGATCATCTTCTTGAGGGTTAGGCACACGTTTGACATTTTTGATTATTTCTTATTTTTAGTGTTCATTTCTTAAGCATTATTGTGATTATTCGCTGTAGGGATATTCTTGTCTCTACCAGGAATTTCGGTTTATTGCTAAGACGCTCTGGTGAGTACTCTAACTCACTTGGAAACACTCGATTTATAATTTTAACAAGACTTATGTTTTATGAGAATTGGTAATAAAACTTGGGTTTCTATGGTGAATTGTATGCTTAGTAATTTTGGGAAATTGAAATATGCACATCTAAGTGGAATATGGACTTAAAATTATGTTATACTCGTTTTAGATGATATTATGATTTTTTTTTATGAGCAAGTGCGATGCTAGGATTGCGACGACGACTGTTGGGTAGATAACCTAAAGGCAGATTATAAAATTGTGCGGGAATGTATAATTGACGCTAATGTCCGATGAATAATGCTTGAGGGTGTGTTTTCGTTTCTTGTCATATCATGGTCAGTCTTAGTTCAGTTCTGGTTGCTATTGTTTTGTTGTTCCGTTGTGGTTGAGATTTCGGGCCCAGACCCAACTTTACTTGGTAGCGTTCTTTCAGTCGCATGGTTGAGTTCAGCATAGTTGGTGGAAATGATGTGATGAGGGTATTATGAATGGTTACTGAGTATCTTGATATGGTCGGCTTTAGAGCACGTATGCCCAATGTGGGTATGCCATTCAAGCGGCTTTAGAGCACGTATACTCATTGGATATCCTGATATGGTCGGCTTTAGAGTACGTATGCCCGATGAGGGTATGCCATTCAAGCGGCTTTAGAGCACGTATATCCTTTAACCAACGGCTTACACCGGTAATTTGTGAAAATAGGAGAGGATGTATTTGGGAAGAGTAAGTGATTCATGGGTTTGTGTTCAGTGGATTATGTCTGTTCTTGAAATTGATTCGTGTTCAGTTTTGTTGAGTTGTTCTATCCTTCTTGTCATGGTCTTGTATCCGTGGTTTCGAGTTTAGGATTCTCGATTTAGTGAATGGTTGGTTGGGTTAACGTTTAAACTACACGACAATAGTTGCGAGTATTATTATTAATTCTTTATTGTTTCTTTGTGAGTGTTGTACTCGCTCAGCTTTCGCAAGCTGACAGTGTTTATACCCTGGACATCCGATGTCCAGATTATCAGTATGGTGATGCAGGTGATGGACAGGTAGATGGGGACTACCATGACTATGATGATGCCTATGATGAGGAAGACTTTGGCTTTGCTAGTTAGCATTGGGAGACAACGTTGTTGCGGCTCTTTTATAATTCTGTTGTTATGTTTATGATGTTCGAGATACTACTATGTATTATATTTTGTGCAGACGTTGCCTAGACCTCTGTTTATATTTGTTTAAATTTGGATGGTTTTTATGTCGTTTAAAATTTATGTAAGACTTCTACTTCCGCTGTTACTTTTAGCCATTGCATGAACTTTTATTAAGCATATATTTCTATTAGAATGTTTTATGGACAATCAGATGATCCTTCAACTAGTCGCGTACCTAAGGGTCCAAAGTTGGAAATCTAATTTTTCCCGAACTTTGCTACGCCGGGGCGTGACAGGGGGATTCTTAACCAATGTGAGGGATTCTTAACAATTTATTCATCATTCCCCATATTTGTTAATTATACTACACAGTTAGTAAAGAATCCTCCATATCCCTTAGTTTGTGGGGGACTCAAGACAACTGTGTGGGATTCTTGACAATTGTGGGGAATTCCCCTACAATGGTTGTCATCTTCCATATTGCATATTTGTTCATTATTCCCCATATTTGCTTAAAATCCCCTACAGTTCTTTTAGAATCCCCCACTGTTTGTTAAGGATCCCCCAGGGAATACCCCAATTGAATATGGGGGATTCTTAACCAATATGACGGATTCTTAACAATTTGTTCATCATTCTCCATGTTTGTTAATTATACCCCACAGTTGTCATCTTCCATGTTGCATATTTGTTCACTATTCCCCATATTTGTTAAAACCCCACAGTTTGTTAAGAATCCCCCACTTTTGTTAAATAATCCCCCAGATACAACAGTTTGTGGAGGACTCTAGACAAATATGGGGAATTCTTTACAATTGTGGGAGATTCTCCTACAGTAGTTGTCATCTCCCATGTTGCATATTTATTTGTTATTCCCCGTATTTGCTAAAACTATCCACATTTTGTTAAGAATCCCCCACAAAATTTTAAGAATCCCCAACTTTTGTTAAGGATTCCCCACAAAATACCCCAATGGAATATGGGAGATTCTTAACCAATGTGAGTGATTCTTAACAATTTGTTCATCATTCCCCATATTTGTTAATTATACCCCAAATTTATTTAAGAATCCTCCACTTTTGTTAAGTATCCCCACAAACTATCCCAATGGAATATGGGGTATTCTTAACCAATGTGAGGTATTCTTAACAATTTATGCATCAATCCCCATATTTGTTAATTATACCCCACAGTTAGTTAAGAATCCTCCATATCCCATAGTTTGTGGGGGACTAAAGACAACTGTGGGGGATTCTTGACAATTGTGGGGATTTCTCCTACAATAATTGTCATCTCTCATGTTGCATATATGTTCATTATTCCCCATATTTGCTTAAAATCCCCCACAATTTATTTAGAATCCCCCACTATTTGTTAAGGATCCCCCACATAATACCCCAATGGAATATGGGGGATTCTTAACCAATATGAGGATTCCTAACAATTTGTTCATCATTCTTCATGTTTGTTAATTATACCCCACAGTTTGTTAAATATCCCCCACATACAACAGTTTGTGGGGGACTCTAGACAAACTGTGGGAGTTTATTTACAATTGTGGGGGATTCCCATACAATAGTTGTCATCTCCCATGTTGCATATTTGTTCATTATTCCCCATATTTGCTAAAACACCCACAGTTTGTTAAGAATCCTCCACTTTTGTTAAAAAATCTCCCATATACAACAGTTTGTGGGGGACTCTAGAAAAACTGTGGAGGATTTTTTACAATTGTGGGGGATTCCTCTACAATAGTAGTCATCTCCCATGTTGCATATTTGTTCATTATTCCCCATATTTTCTAAAATCACCCACAGTTTGTTAAGAAAATCTCACTTTTGTTAA
This sequence comes from Hydrangea macrophylla, assembly GCA_033977485.1. NCBI lineage: Eukaryota > Viridiplantae > Streptophyta > Magnoliopsida > Cornales > Hydrangeaceae > Hydrangea > Hydrangea macrophylla. Next base: position 156,830,888 of record CM066991.1, read on the forward strand.
GGATCCCCCAGAAAATACCCCAATGGAATATGTGGGATTCTTAACCAATGTGAGGGATTCTTAAAAATTTGTTAATCACTCCCCATAATTATTAATTATACCCCACAGTTAGTTAAGAATCCTCCACTTTTGTTAAGAATCCCCCACAAAATACCCCAACGGAATATGAAGGATTCTTAACCAATGTGAAGGATACTTAACAATTTATTCATCATTCCCCATAATTGTTAATTATACCCCACAGTTAGTTAAGAATCCTCCATATCCCATAGTTTGTGGGAGACTCAAGACAACTGTGGGGTATTCTTGATAATTAGGGGGAATTCCCCTACAATAGTTGTCATCTCCCATATTGTATATTTGTTCATTATTCCCAATATTTGCTTAAAATCGCCCACAGTGTTTTTAGAATCCCCCACAAATTTATAAGAATCCCCCACTGTTTGTTAAGAATCCTCCACAAATTTTTAAGAATCCCCCATTTTTGTTAAGGAACCCCTACAAAATATCCCAATGGAATATGGGGGATTCTTTACCAATGTGAGATATTCTTAACAATTTGTTCATCATTCCCCATATTTGTTAATTATACCCCACAGTTTGTTAAAATCCTCCACTTTTGTAAAGTATATATCCCCCACAAAATACCCCAATGGAATTTGGGGAATTCTTAACCAATGTGAGGGATTCTTAACAATTTATTCATCATTCCCCATATTTGTTAATTATACCCGACAGTTAGTTAAGAATCCTCCATATCCCATAGTTTGTGGGGGACACAAGACAACTGTGGGGGATTTTTGACAATTGTGGGGAATTCCCCTACAATAGTTGTCATCTCCCATATTGCATATTTGTTCATTATTCCCCATATTTGCTTAAAATCCCCTACAGTTTGTTTAGAATCCCCCACTGTTTGTTAAGCATCTCCCAGAGAATACCCCAATTGAATATTGGGGATTCTTAACAATTTGTTCATCATTTTCCATGTTATTTAATTATACCTCACTATTTGTTAAGAATCCCCCATATACTACAGTTTGTGGGGACTCTAGACAAATTGTGAGGGGTTCTTTACAATTGAGGGGGATTCCCCTACAATAGTTGTACTCTCCCATGTTGCATATTTGTTCCATATTCCCCATATTTGCTAAAACACCCACAGTTTGTTAAGAATCCCCCACTTTTGTTATAGAATCCCCCATATACGACAGTTTGTGGGGGACTCTAGACAAATGTGGGTAATTCTTTACAATTGTAGGGGATTCCCCTACAATAGTTGTCATCTCCCATGTTGCATATTTGTTCATTATTCCCCATATTCATTAAAATCACCCACAGTTTGTTAAGAATCCCCCACAAATTTTTAAGTATCCCCCACTTTTGTTAAGGATCCCCCACAAAATACTCCAATGGAATATGGGGGATTCTTAACCAATGTGAGGGATTCTTAAGAATTTGTTCATCATTCCCCATATTTGTTAATTATACCCCACGGTTAGTTAAGAATCCTCCACTTTTGTTAAGGATCCCACAAAATATCCCAATGGAATATGGGGTATTCTTAACCAATGTAAGGTATTCTTAACAATTTGTTCATCAATTCCCATATTTGTTAATTTTTCCCCACAGTAAGTTAAGAATCCTCCATATCCCATAGTTTGTGGGGGACTCAAGACAACTGTAGGGGATTCTTGGCAATTGTGGGGAATGTCCCTACAATAGTTGTCATCTCCCATGTTGCATATATGTTCATTATTCCCCATATTTGCTTAAAATCCCCCATAATTTGTTTAGAATGCCCCAATGTTTGTTAATGATCCCCCACATAATACCCTAATGGAATATGGGGATTCTTAACCAATATGAGGGATTCCTAACAATTTGTTCATCAATCTTCATGTTTGTTAATTATACCCCACAGTTAGTTAAGAATCCCTCATATACAACAGTTTGTGGGGGACTTTAGACAAACTGTGGTGGATTCTTTACAATTGTGGGGATTCCCTTATAATAGTTTTTATCTCCCATGTTGCATATTTGTTCACTATTCTCCATATTTGCTAAAATCCACCATAGTTTGGTAAGAATCCCCCACTTTTGTTAAATAATCCCCCATATACAACTGTTTGTGGGGGACTCTAGACAAACTATGGGGGATTCTTTACAATTGTGGGGGATTTCCCTACAATCGTTGTCATCTCTCATGTTGCATATTTATTCATCATTCCCCATATTTGCTAAAACCACGCACAGTTTGTTAAGGATCCCCCACTTTTGTTAAGGATCCCCCACAAAATACACTAATGGAATATGGGGGATTCGTAACCAATGTGAGGGATTCTTAACAATTTGCTCATCATTCCCCATATTTGTTAATTATACCCCACAGTTAGTCAAGATTCCTCCACTTTTGTTAAGGATCCTCCACAAAATACCCCAATGGAATATGGGGGATTTTTAACAAATGTGAGGGATTCTTAACAATTTATTCATCAATCCCCATATTTGTTAATTATACCCCACAGTTAGTTAAGAATCCTCCATATCCCATAGTTTGTGGGGGACACAAGACAACTGTGGGGGATTCTTGACAATAGTGGAGAATTCCCTTACAATAGTTGTAATCTCCCATATTGCATATTTGTTTATTATTCCCCATATTTGCTTAAAATCCCCCACAATTTGTTTAGAATCCCTCACCAATTTATAAGAATCCCCCACTGTTTGTTAAGGATCCCCCACAGAATACCCCAATGGAATATGGGGGATTCTTAACCAATATGAAGGATTCTTAACAATTTGTTCATCATTCTTCATGTTTGTTAATTATACCCCATAGTTTGATAAGAACCCCCCATATACAACAGTTTTTAGGAGACTCTAGACAAACTGTGGGGGATTCTTTATAATTGTGGGGAATTCCCCTACAATGGTTGTCATCTCCCATGTTGCATATTTGTTCATTATTTCCCATATTTGCTAAAACCTCCCACAGTTTGTTAAGAATCCCCCACTTTTGTTAAGGATCCCCCACAAAATACCTTAATGGAATATGGGGGATTCTAAACCAATGTGAGGGATTCTTAACAATTTGTTCATCAGTCCCCATATTTGTTAAATATACCCCACAGTTACTTAAGAATCCTCCACTTTTGTTAAGGATCCCCACAAAATAACCCAATGGAATATGGGTATTCTTAACTAATGTGAGAGATTCTTAACAGTTTATTCATCATTCCCCATATTTGTTAATTAGACCCTACAATTAGGTAAGAATCCTCCATATCCCATAATTTGTGGGGGGACACAAGACAACTGTGGGGGATTCTTGACAATTGTGGGGAATTCCCCTACAATAGTTGTCATCTCCCATATTGCATATTTGTTCATTATTCCCCATATTTGCTTAGAATCCCCTACAGTTTGTTAAGCATCTCCCAGAGAATACCCCAATTGAATATTGGGGATTCTTAACCAATATGAGGGATTCGTAACAATTTGTTCATCATTTTCCTTGTTATTTAATTATACCTCACTGTTTGTTAAGAATCCCCCATATACAACAGTTTGTGGGGACTCTAGACAAACTGTGAGGGATTTTTTATAATTGTGGGGGATTCCCCTACAATAGTTGTACTCTCCCATGTTGCATATTTGTTCAATATTTCCCATATTTGGTAAAACACCCACAGTTTGTTAAGAATCCCCCACTTTTGTTATAGAATCCCCCATATACAACAGTTTGTGGGGGACTCTAGACAAATATGGGGAATTCTGTACAATTGTGGGGGATTCCCCTACAATCGTTGTCATCTCCCAAGTTGCATATTTGTTCAGTATTCCCCATATTCGTTAAAACCACCCATAGTTTGTTAAGAATCCCCCACAAATTTTTAAGTATCCCCCACTTTTGTTAAGGATCCCCACAAAATACTCCAATGGAATATGGGGGATTCTTAACCAATGTGAGGGATTCTTAAGAATTTGTTCATCATTCCCCATTTTTGTTAATTATACCCCACGGTTAGTTAAGAATCCTCCACTTTTGTTAAGGATCCCCACAAAATATCCCAATGAAATATGGGGTATTTTTAACCAATGTAAGGTATTCTTAACAATTTGTTCATCAATTCCCATATTTGTTAATTTTTCCCCACAGTTAGTTAAGAATCCTCCATATCCCATAGTTTGTGGGGGACTCAAGACAACTGTGGGGGATTCTTGGCAATTGTGGGGAATGCCCCTACAATAGTTGTCATCTCCCATGTTGCATATTTGTTCATTATTCCCCATATTTGCTTAAAATCCCCCATAATTTGTTTAGAATGCCCCAATGTTTGTTAAGGATCCCCCACATAATACCCTAATGCAATATGGGGGATTCTTAACCAATATGAGGGATTCCTAACAATTTGTTCATCAATCTTCATGTTTGTTAATTATACCCCACAGTTAGTTAAGAATCCCTCATATACAACAGTTTGTGGGGGACTCTAGACAAACTGTGGTGGATTCTTTACAATTGTGGGGGATTCCCTTATAATAGTTTTTATCTCCCATGTTGCATATTTGTTCACTATTCTCCATATTTGCTAAAATCCTCCACAATTTGGTAAGAATCCCCCACTTTTGTTAAATAATCCCCCATATACAATTGTTTGTGGGGGACTCTAGACAAACTATGGGGGATTCTTTACAATTGTGGGGGTTCCCCTACAATAGTTGTCATCTCCCATGTTGCATATTTATTCATCATTCCCCATATTTGCTAAAACCACGCACAGTTTGTTAAGGATCCCCCACTTTTGTTAAGGATCCCCCACAAAATACACTAGTGGAATATGGGGGATTCGTAACCAATGTGAGGGATTCTTAACAATTTGCTCACCATTCCCCATATTTTTAAATTATACCCCACAGTTAGTCAAGATTACTCCACTTTTGTTAAGGATCCTCCACAAAATACCCCAATGGAATATGGGGGATTCTTAACCAATGTGAGGGATTCTTAACAATTTATTCATCAATCCCCATATTTGTTAATTATACCCCACAGTTAGTTAAGAATCCTCCATATCCCATAGTTTGTGGGGGACACAAGACAACTGTGGGGGATTCTTGACAATAGTGGAGAATTTCCTTACAATAGTTGTAATCTCCCATATTGCATATTTGTTTATTATTCCCCATATTTGCTTAAAATTCCCCACAGTTTGTTTAGAATCTCCACCAATTTATAAGAATCCCCCACTGTTTGTTAAGGATCCCCCACAGAATACCCCAATGGAATATGGGGGATTCTTAACCAATATGAGGGATTCTTAACAATTTGTTCATCATTCTTCATGTTTGTTAATTATACCACATAGTTTGATAAGAATCCCCCATATACAACAGTTTTTAGGAGACTCTAGACAAACTGTGGGGGATTCTTTATAATTGTGGGGAATTCCCCTACAATAGTTGTCATCTCCCATGTTGCATATTTGTTCATTATTTCCCATATTTGCTAAAACCTCCCACAGTTTGTTAAGAATCCCCAACTTTTGTTAAGGATCCCCCACAAAATACCTTAATGGAATATGGGGGATTCTTAACCAATGTGAGGGATTCTTAACAATTTGTTCATCAGTCCCCATATTTGTTAAATATACCCCACAGTTACTTAAGAATCCTCCACTTTTGTTAAGGATCCCCACAAAATAACCCAATGGAATATGGGTATTCTTAACCAATGTGAGGGATTCTTAACAATTTATTCATCATTCCCCATATTTGTTAATTATACACTACAATTAGGTAAGAATCCTCCATATCCCATAATTTGTGGGGGACTCAAGACAACTGTGGGGGATTCTTGACAATTGTGGGGAATTCCCCTACAATAGTTGTCATCTCCCATGTTGCATATATGCTCATTATTCCCCATATTTGCTTAAAATCCCCCACAATTTGTTTAGAATCCCCCACTGTTTGTTAAGGATCCCCCACAGAATACTCCAATGGATTATGGGGGATTCTTAACCAATATGAGGGATTCCTAACAATTTGTTCATCATTCTTCATGTTTGTTAATTATACCTCACAGTTTGTTAAGAATTCCCCATATACAACAGTTTGTGGGGGACTCTAGACAAACTGTGGTGGATTCTTTACAATTGTGGGGGATTCCCCTACCATAGTTTTCATGTCCCATGTTGCATATTTGTTCATTATTCCCCATATTTGCTAAAACCCCCCATAGTTTTTTAAGAATCCCCCACAAATTTTTAAGAATACCCCACTTTTGTTAAGGATCCCCCACAAAATACCCCAATGGAATATGGGGGGTTCTTAACCAATGTGAGGGATTCTTAACAGTTTATTCATCATTCCCCATATTTGTTAATTATACCCCATAGTTAGTTAAGAATCCTCCATATCCCATAGTTTGTGGGGGACTCAAGACAACTGTCGGGGATTCTGGACATTTGTGGGGAATTTCTCTACAGTAGTTGTCATCTCCCATGGTGCATATTTGATCATTATTCTCCATATTTGCTTAAATCCCCCATAATTTGTTCAGAATCCCCCAAAAATTTATAAGGATCCCCCACTGTTTGTTAAGGATCCCCCACAGAATACCCCAATGGAATATGGGGGATTCTTAACCAATATGAGGGATTTTTAACAATTTGTTCATCATTCTCCATGTTTGTTATTATACCCCACAGTTTGTTATGAATCCACCATATACAACAGTTTGTGGGGGACTCTAGACAAACTGTGTGGGATTCTTTACAATTGTGGGGGATTCCCATATAATAGTTGTCTTCTCCTATGTTGCATATTTGTTCATTATAACCCATATTTGCTAAAACACCCACAGTTGGTTAAGAATCCTCCATTTTTGTTAAATAATCCCCCATATAAAACAGTTTGTGGGGGACTCTAGACAAATATGGGGAATTCTTTACAATTGTGGGAGATTCCCCTACAATAGTTGTCATCTTTCATGTTGCATATTTGTTCATTATTCCCCATATTTGCTAAAACCACCCACAGTTTGTTAAGAATCCCTCACTTTTGTTAAGGATCCCCCAAAAAATACCCCAATGGAATATGGGGGATTCTTAACCAATGTGAGGGATTCTTAAAAATTTGTTCATCACTCCCCATATTTGTTAATTATACCCCACAGTTAGTTAAGAATCCTCCACTTTTGTTAAGGATCCCCCAAAAAATACCCCAATGGAATATGGAGCATTCTTAACCAATGTGAAGGATAATTAACAATTTATTCATCAATCTCCATATTTGTTAATTATACCCCACAGTTAGTTAAGAATCCTCCATATCCCATAGTTTGTCGGGGACTCAAGACAACTGTGGGGTATTCTTGACAGTTACGGGAAATTCCCCTACAATAGTTATCATCTCCCATATTGTATATTTGTTCATTATTCCCCATATTTGCTTAAAATTCCCCACAGTTTGTTTAGAATCACTCACAAATTTATAAGAATCTCCTACATATTTTTAAGAATCCCCCATTTTTGTTAAGGATCCCCTACAAAATACCCCAATGGAATATGGGGGATACTTAACCAATGTGAGAGATTCTTACCAATTTGTTCATCATTCCCCATATTTGTTAATTATACCCCACAGTTAGTTAAGAATCCTCCACTTTTGTTAAGGATCCCCCACAAAATACCCCAATGGAATTTGGGGGATTCTTAACCAATGTGAGGGATTCTTAACAATTTATTCATAATTTCCCATATTTGTTAATTATACCCCACATTTAGTTAAGAATCCTCTATATCCCTTAGTTTGTGGGGGACTCAAGACAACTGTGGGGGATTTTGACAATTATGGAGAATTCCCCTACAATAGTTGTCATCTTCCATATTGCATATTTGTTCATTATTCCCCATATATGCTTAAAATTTCCCTATAGTTTTTTTAGAATCCTCCACTTTTGTTAAGGATCACCCACAAAATACCCCAATGGAATATGGAGCATTCTTAACCAATGTGAAGGATACTTAACAATTTATTCATCAACCCCCAAATTTGTTAAATATACCCCACAGTTAGTTAAGAATCCTTCATATCCCATAGTTTGTGTGGGACTCAAGACAACAGTGGGGTATTCTTGACAGTTAGGGAAATTCCCCTACAATAGTTATCATCTCCCATATTGTATATTTGTTCACTATTCTCCATATTTGCTTAAAATTCCCCACAGTTTGTTTAGAATCCCTCACAAATTTATAAGAATCTCCCACTGTTTGTTAAGAATCCCCCACAAATTTTTAAGAATCCCCCATTTTCGTTAAGGATCCCCTACAAAATACCCCAATGGAATATGGGGATTCTTAACCAATGTAAGAGATTCTTAACAATTTGTTCATCATTCCCCACATTTGTTAATTATACCCCACAGTTAGTTAAGAATCCTCCACTTTTGTTAAGGATCCCCCACAAAATACCCCAATGTAATATGGAGCATTCTTAACCAATGTGAAGGATACTTAACAATTTATTCATCAACCCCCAAATTTGTTAAATGTACCCCACAGTTAGTTAAGAATCCTTCATATCCCATAGTTTGTGTGGGACTCAAGACAACAGTGGGGTATTCTTGACAGTTAGGGAAATTCCCCTACAATAGTTATCATCTCCCATATTGTATATTTGTTCACTATTCTCCATATTTGCTTAAAATTCCCCACAGTTTGTTTAGAATCCCTCACAAATTTATAAGAATCTCCCACTGTTTGTTAAGAATCCCCCACAAATTTTTAAGAATCCCCCATTTTTGTTAAGGATCCCCTACAAAATACCCCAATGGAATATGGGGGATTCTTAACCAATGTGAGAGATTCTTAACAATTTGTTCATTATTCCCCATATTTGTTAATTATACCCCACAGTTAGTTAAGAAACTTCCACTTTTGTTCAGGATCCCTCACAAAATACCCCAATGGAATTTGGGGGATTCTTAACCCATGTGAGGGATTCTTAACAATTTATTCGTCATTTCCCATATTTGTTAATTATACCCCACAGTTAGTTAAGAATCCTCTATATCCCTTAGTTTGTGGGGTACTCAAGACAACTGTGGGGGATTCTTGACAATTATGGGGAATTCTCCTACAATAGTTGTCATCTTCCATATTGCATATTTGTTCATTATTCCCCATATTTGCTTAAAATCCCCTACAGTTTGTTTAGAATCCGCCACTGTTTGTTAAGGATCCCCTAGTGAATACCCCAATTGAATATGGGACATTCTTAACCAATATAAGGGATTCTTAACAATTTGTTCATCATTCTCCATGTTTGTTAATTATCTCTCACAGTTTGTTAAGAATCCCCCATATACAACAGTTTGTGGTGACTCTAGACAAACTGTGGGGATTCACCTACAATAGTTGTCATCTTCCATGTTGCATATTTGTTCATTATTCCCCATATTTTCTAAAAACCCCACATTTTGTTAAGAATTCTCCACTTTTGTTGAATAATCCCCCATATACAATAGTTTGTGGGGGACTCTAGATAAATTATAGGGAATTCTTTACAATTGTGGAGGATTCCCCTCTAATAGTTGCCATATCCAATGTTGCATATTTATTCATTATTCCCCGTATTTGCTAAAACCAACCCACAGTTTGTTAAGAATCCCCCACAAATTTTTAAGAATCCCCCAATTTCGTTAAGGATCCCCCACAAAATACCCCATTAGAATATGGAGGATTCTTAACCAATGTGAGTGATTCTTAACAATTTGTTCATCATTTCCTATATTTGTTAATTATACCCCACAGTTAGTTAATAATCCTCCACTTTTGTTAAGTATCCCCACAAAATATCTCAATAAAATATGGGGTAATCTTAACCAATGTGAGGTATTCTTAACAATTTATTCATCAATCCCCATATTTGTTAATTATACCCCACAGTTTGTTAAGAATACTCCATATCCCATAGATTGTGGGGACTCAAGACAACTGTGGGGGATTCTTGACATTTATGGGGAATTCCCCTACAATAGTTGTCATCTCTCATGTTGCATATATGTTCATTATTCCCCATATTTGCTTAAATTCCTCCACAATTTATTTAGAATCCCCCATTGTTTGTTAAGGATCCCCCACATAATACCCCAATGGAATATGGGGGATTCTTAACCAATATGAGGGATTCCTAACAATTTGTTCATCATTCTTCATGTTTGTTAATTATACCCCACAGTTTGTTAAGAATCCCCCATATACAACAGTTTGTGGGGGACTCTAGACAAACTGTGGGGGATTTTTTACAATTGTGGGGGATTCCCATACAGTAGTTGTCATCTCTCATGTTGCATATTTGTTCATTATTCCCTATATTTGCTAAAAAAAGCCACAGTTTGTAAAGAATCCTCCACTTCTGTTAAAGAATCCCCCATATACAACAGTTTGTGGGAGACTCTAGACAAACTGTGGGGGATTTTTTACAATTGTGGGGGATTCCCCTACAATAGTAGTCATCTCCCATGTTGCATATTTGTTCATTATTCCTCATATTTGCTAAAACCACCCACAGTTTGTTAAGAATCCCTCACTTTTGTTAAGGATCTCCTACAAAATACCCCAATGGAATATGGGGGATTCTTAACCAATGTGAGAGATTCTTAACAATTTGTTCATCATTCCCCATATTTGTTAATTATACCCCACAGTTAGTTAAGAATCCTCCACTTTTGTTAAGGATCCCCCACAAAATACCCCAATGGAATATGGAGCATTCTTAATTAATGTGAAGGATACTTAACAATTTATTCATCAATCCCCATATTTGTTAATTGTACCCCACAGTTAGTTAAGAATCCTCCATATCCCATAGTTTGTGTGGGACTCAAGACAACTGTGGGGTATTCTTGACAGTTAGGGGAAATTCCCCTACAATAGTTGTCATCTCCCATATTGTATATTTGTTCACTAATCTCCATATTTGCTTAAAATTCCCCACAGTTTGTTTAGAATCCCTCACAAATTTATAAGAATCCCCCATTGTTTGTTAAGAATCCCCCACAAATTTTTAAGAATCCCCCATTTTCGTTAAGGATCCCCAACAAAATACCCCAATGGAATATGGGGGATTCTTAACCAATGTAAGAGATTCTTAACAATTTGTTCATCATTCCCCATATTTGTTAATTATACCCCACAGTTAGTTAAGAATCCTCCACTTTTGTTAAGGATCCCCCACAAAATACCCCAATGTAATATGGAGCATTCTTAACCAATGTGAAGGATACTTAACAATTTATTCATCAATCCCCATATTTGTTAATTATACCCCACAGTTAGTTAAGAATTCTCCATATCCCATAGTTTGTGGGGGACTCAAGATAACTGTGGGGTATTCTTGACTGTTAGGGGAAATTCTCCTACAATAGTCATCATCTCCCATATTGTATATTTGTTCATTATTCCCCATATTTGGTTAAAATCCCCCACAGTTTGTTTAGAATCCCTCACATATTTATAAGAATTCCCCACTGTTTATTAAGAATCCCCCACAAATTTTTAAGAATCCCCCATTTTTGTTAAGGATCCCCTACAAAATACCCCAATGGAATACGGGGGATTCTTAACCAATGTGAGAGATTCTTAACAATTTGTTCATTATTCCCCATATTTGTTAATTATACTCCACAGTTAGTTAAGAAACTTCCACTTTTGTTCAGGATCCCTCACAAAATACCCCAATGGAATTTGGGGGATTCTTAACCAATGTGAGGGATTCTTAACAATTTATTCATCATTCCCCATATTTGTTAATTATACCCCACAGTTAGTTAAGAATCCTCTATATCCCTTAGTTTGTGGGGGACTCAAGACAACTGTGGGGGATTCTTGACAATTATGGGGAATTCCCCTACAATAGTTGTCATCTTCCATATTGCATATTTGTTCATTATTCCCCATATTTGCTTAAAATCCCCTACAGTTTTTTTAGAATCCCCCACTGTTTGTTAAGGATCCCCTAGTGAATACCCCAATTGAATATGGGGAATTCTTAACCAATACGAGGGATTCTTAACAATTTGTTCATCATTCTCCATGTTTGTTAATTATCCCTCACAGTTTGTTAAGAATCCCCCATATACAACAGTTTGTGGTGACACTAGACAAACTGTGGGGATTCACCTACAATAGTTGTCATCTTCCATGTTGCATATTTGTTCATTATTCCCCATATTTTCTAAAAACCCCACAGTTTGTTAAGAATCCCCCACTTTTGTTAAATAATCCCCCATATATAATAGTTTGTGGGGGACTCTAGACAAATTATAGGGAATTCTTTACAATTGTGGAGGATTCCCCTCTAATAGTTGTCATATCCAATGTTGCATATTTATTCATTATTCCCCGTATTTTCTAAAACCAACCCATAGTTTGTTAAGAATCCCCCACAAATTTTTAAGAATCCCCCAATTTCGTTAAGGATCCCCCACAAAATACCCCATTGGAATATGGGGGATTCTTAACCAATGTGAGTGATTCTTAACAATTTGTTCATTATTCCCCATATTTGTTAATTATACCCCACAGTTAGTTAATAATCCTCCACTTTTGTTAAGTATCCCCACAAAATATCCCAATGGAATATGGGGTATTCTTAACCAATGTGAGGTATTCTTAACAATTTAGCCATCAATCCCCATATTTGTTAATTATACCCCACAGTTAGTTAAGAAAACTCCATATCCCATAGTTTGTGGAGACTCATGACAACTCTGGGGGATTCTTGACAATTGTGGGGAATTCCCCTATAATAGTTGTCATCTCTCATGTTGCATATATGTTCATTATTCCCCATATTTGCTTAAATTCCTCCACAATTTATCTAGAATCCCCCACTGTTTGTTAAGGATGCCCCACATAATACCCCAATGGAATATGGGGGATTCTTAACCAATATGAGGGATTCCTAACAATTTGTTCATCATTCTTCATGTTTGTTAATTATACCCCACAGTTTGTTAAGAATTCCCCATATACAACAGTTTGTGGGGACTCTAAACAAACTGTGGGGGATTCTTTAGAATTGTGGGGGATTCCCATACAATAGTTGTCATCTCCCATGTTGCATATTTGTTCATTATTCCCCATATGTGCTAAAAAAACCCACAGTTTTTAAGAATCCTCCACTTTTGTTAAAGAATCCCCCATATACAACAGTTTGTGGGGGACTCTAGACAAACTGTGGGGGATTTTTTAAAATTGTGGGGGATTCCCCTACAATAGTAGTCATCTCCCATGTTGCATATTTGTTCATTATTCTCCTTATTTGCTAAAACCACCCACAGTTTGTTAAGAATCCCTCACTTTTGTTAAGGATCCCCCCAAAAATACCCTAATGGAATATGGGGGATTCTTAACCAATGTGAGTGATTCTTAAAAATTTGTTCATCACTCTCCATATTTGTTAATTTTACCCCACAGTTAGTTAAGAATCCTCCACTTTTGTTAAGGATCCCCCACAAAATACCCCAATGTAATATGGAGCATTCTTAACCAATGTGAAGGATACTTAACAATTTATTCATCAATCCCCATATTTGTTAATTATACCCCACAGTTAGTTAAGAATTCTCCATATCCCATAGTTTGTGGGGGACTCAAGACAACTGTGGGGTATTCTTGACAATTAGGGGAAATTTCCCTACAATAGTTATCATCTCTCATATTGTATATTTGTTCATTATTCCTCATATTTGCATAAAATTCCCCACAGTTTGTTTAGAATCCCTCACAAATTTATAAGAATCCCCCACTGTTTGTTAAGAATCCCCCACAAATTTTTAAGAATCCCCCATTTTTGTTAAGGATCCCCTACAAAATACCCCAATGGAATATGGAGGATTATTAACCAATGTGAGAGATTCTTAACAATTTGTTCATCATTCCCCATATTTGTTAATTATACCCCACAGTTAGTTAAGAATCCTCCACTTTTGTTAAGAATCCCCCAAAAAATACCCCAACGGAATTTGGGGGATTCTTAACCAATGTGAGGGATTCTTAACAATTTATTCATCATTCCCCATATTTGTTAATTATACCCCACAGTTAGTTAAGAATCCTCTATATCCCTTAGTTTGTGGGGGAGTCAAGACAACTGTGGGGGATTCTTGACAATTATGGGGAATTCCCCTACAATAGTTGTCATCTTCTAAATTGCACATTTGTTCATTATTCTCCATAGTTGCTTAAAATCCCCTACAGTTTTTTTAGAATCCCCCACTGTTTGTTAAGTATCACCCAGTGAACACCCCAATTGAATATGGGGGATTCTTAACCAATATGAGGGATTCTTAGCAATTTGTTCATCATTCTCCATGTTTGTTAATTATCCCTCACAGTTTGTTAAGAATCCCACATATACAATAGTTTGTGGGGACTTTAGACAAAATGTAGGGATTCACCTACAATAGTTGTCATCTTCCATGTTGCATATTTGTTCATTATTCCCCATATTTTCTAAAACCTCAACAGTTTGTTAAGAATCCCCCACTTTTGTTAAATAATCCCCCATATACAACAGTTTGTGGGAGACTCTAGACAAATTATAGGGAATTCTTTACAATTGTGGGGGATTCCCCTACAATAGTTGTCATCTCCAATGTTGCATATTTAATCATTATTCCCCGTATTTGCTAAAATCACCCACAGTTTGTTAAGAATCCCCCACAAATTTTTAAGAATCCCCCAATTTTGTTAAGGATCCCCCACAAAATACCCCATTGGAATATGGGGGATTCTTAACCAATGTGAGTGATTCTTAACAATTTGTTCATCATTCCCCATATTTGTTAATTATACCCCACAATTAGTTAATAATCCTCCACTTTTGTTAAGTATCCCCACAAAATATCCCAATGGAATATGGGGTATTCTTAACCAATGTGAGGTATTCTTAACAATTTATTCATCAATCCCCATATTTGTTAATTATACCCCACAGTTAGTTAAGAAAACTCCATATCCCATAGTTTGTGGAGACTCATGACAACTCTGGGGGATTCTTGACAATTGTGGGGAATTCCCCTATAATAGTTGTCATCTCTCATGTTGCTTATATGTTCATTATTCCCCATATTTGCTTAAATTCCTCCACAATTTATTTAGAATCCCTCACTGTTTGTTAAGGATCCCCCACATAATACTGTAGACACCCCATTTTGTCGGCTATCGGATTTAGGAGACCCATAGCTTGGTGGTTCGCAATGATCGCAAAAGACTCGAAAGGACTCTCGGAAGTCAACTCCATCTCTCAGAATGCTCAGAATGACCGAAATGCCCCCGAAAGCCCGAAAACTCCCAGATTTGGTCTCGAAGTTCTGAAAACATGATATGTCGTAAGAAAAGCGATAAAAAGAGTTTTAAAAAGAAATCAGATGAAATCGTCGGCTCCCAGAGACCCTCGGAAGTCCCGGAAGTTCCTAGAAAGTCCCCGTTGACCGGTTTGACCAAGGTTTGACTAGGTTTGACCAAAGTTTGACCAGGTTTGACCAGGTTTGACCAAGTTTGACCGAAATCGTCCGAATTCACCAAAATCTTTTTAAATCACGGGAAAAGTGTTAAAATAAGTCCCAAAAGAAAATCGAGCGAAAACATCAGCTCCCGGGAACTCCCGGAGGTTTCCAGAACTTCCCGGGGATCCCAGGTTTGACCAGTTTGACCAGAATTTGACTTTGGAACCGGGGTGCCGAAACAATTTTCAAATATTTTTCATGGATACTAGAGGTCAATAGCTTTCCAACGGTATATCGCACATACTTTCTAGATTTAAAACGGATTTATTATGAATTCCCGAAGGTGAAAAAGGCGATCAAATCGGCTTTTATCACGAATACCGCAAAACTTTTCAAAGTGACCTATCCCCGAACTATTTTTTATGTAAAGTAGACTCCATTACCTTTCCAACGGTATATCACAACCTCAATTTGGAGTTCATACGCATTTTCTATGAATTTCGGACGAAATAGGGCCTTTTCGCGAATACCGGAACATCAGGGGGCCTAAACGGCATTATCCAGACGAAGGGAGGAGCACTGCCGCCGCGGCACTGGCCCACTGCCGCCGCGGCACTGGCCCAGTGCCGCCGCGGCACTCTCCTCCAGAACAGTGTATTTTTGTAATTATTTTTGGGGGTCCATTTTGATTAATTAAAAACCAAAACGACATAGTTTTATGTTTTCAGATGTTTGGGACCAATGGGAACACTTTTAAAACCCCAAAACCACCCCAAGTTGGCCTATATAAACACCCCATTACTCCTCATTTTAGGGGAGTCAAATGTGAGTTTTGAGAAAGTTTGGGAGAGAAAGTTGTAGAGATAAGGTTAGAATAGAGAGAAAAGAAGCTTTCTTCTTGATTTTCAAAACAAAAGTGAGTTCTAACTTTGTTTTTACTTCATTACTCCCATTTACTTCAACATTCAATACACCCAACCACCATTTTAGTGAGCATTCAAGAGAGTGGAAGCTTCTTCCATGTTTAAATGTCATTACATATGAGTGAAACACCAAGCTACAAGTCTCATGCTTCATGAATATCATCTATTGATCATCATATATTTGCTTGTTTATTTATTGTTCATCTCTTCTTACCTCATTTCTTTTTGATTTTCTTTATTTACTTATTAGTTCATCATCATCTAAATGATGACATGAAGTTTGGGGTGAGTGAATCCTTATGGATAGTAGCTCTTGACCTCAAAAACATGTTTGATAGATGATGATTATAACCTCAATACTTCCAAGGTATTCTTGGAATGTATTGAAGTTATGTTCAAAAATGAAATAAATCTCTCCAACAATCTTGGAGATTCTTAATGATGAGTGTGGTGTTGGTATTCTAAGTGGTCATAATCCTCATTGAGTGTTGAAAATATGTTTTCAAAACATCTATTTCAAAACCCCTCCCAATCCCTCTCATTTGGTTTTCAAGAAACAAAACTTTGTTTTCTCTAAAATTTCCAAAACCATGACCCAAAACAGTGAGCTGTTCAGATTCAAAGATTTGTTTTGAATTAAATACTCAAGTTATGATGATAAAACCACTTGGAAAACCTTCCTAATACATCATAGTTTGTCCCTAATTTTTCTCATCAATTATAGAAATGTAAAAGTATTTGTTTTGGATGTGAGAAGTTCATATTCATAATCTGCCTCTGTTCTCACAGAATGTTCACCCAACTTCTTGCACTTATTCTGGACATTTTCATCACTGTACATATATCTTTTCTATTTTTTTTATAAAACTTGGGTGTCTTAGGAAACCTTTGGTATATAATAGGTCATCATAAACCTTTTCTTTGATTTATGAAAAATCATACAAAAACAGTCAACAGTGCAGCTTTTGTTTCTGAGTCATGTGTACATTCTGATTTTTTTCTTTTAATCTGTGATAGCTATTGATGTTTGGCTTTTTGGGTTATTTTCTAGACACAATAAGGATAATCTCTGATTTTTCTTACATTTTTCTAGGCACGTTTGACCTCCCATTATAATGTTGCAAAGTAACACATGCAGTCTGTCCACTATTCACAGTAATCACATTTCAACTTTTATTCTTTGATTTGATGCTCATATGCATTCCAAATTAGCCCATATCTTAGGAAGTAGTTCATACTACATTTGTACATATCCCATGTTGATTTAATCCATTCATTCATGCACATTTTAGACTTCTAAGTCATTTTAGAAATCCATGTACACAAAACACACTACAACCTTTGCACATTCCTAGGTACATACAATACATTCATGCAAGATTTGGGGTTTTTGTAACCCTTAATCTAAGAAGATTATAAGGAATGAACTTGATCACACGTCCATGCTTCCCCTTGATCTAATCATCCTTTCTCATCCGTCCCGGGGATTGAGAGGTCTTCTTTTCTCAAAAGAATAACATGCATCATTCTAGTTTGTTAAGCATATTTTGATTTCTTTTGTTTCAAGAACAATTCATGTCCCCCTTTAGATTAGGAAGTCTTGATTATGTGATACATGATTAGATGACTTTTCCTAGGTTTATTTGTGTGATCTTTCACTTTACATTGTATGATATTTGGCTTAGATCTTATGAATGATATCTTATCTTTAGATCTTTCATTTCAAATTTCTTATGTAATGTAGTATACTACCATAGTATTATTTGTCGAACCAAACATAGTATAAGATGATTATTTGGATGCTAATTGAGGCCCGTCGAAAGACGGGGCGAGTTGAGGGTGTTTTAGTCGTGACAAAGGCTCCTTCCTCTCTCGTACCAAAACCCCGAACCAAGTTCTTTGGTTATGAAGGGCCGGTGCCCTTATCCGCTTGGGTGAGTCAAAATTAGGTTTCTTGGTTCCTTAAAGACCAAGTGGCGACTCTGTATCTGTTTTCAACAGACCTTTCCTTTTCTTTGATTCAAATCAATTTCAAAACAATCTCAAACAAGAGAGAGAAGTGGTCCGATACCGCATGTCCACAATCTGGCGACTCTGCTGGGGATTTTATTTAAAACAAAATAATACAGAGGTTTGACTCATAAGAAGCATCCTTAAAATCATCTTTTTACTGTGTTCGGTTCACCACATTGCACTCTGCATTTCCCCCTCCGACTGTGTCTGAAACGCGGCGCTGACATTGTTCAGGTCTTGCTGTGCCAGGGCACAAGTCACCGTTGATACTGTACCTTCTAAGGTATATTAAAAAGAGTAAAAACCTCCGTACTGTCTCTCTGACGGTATATTGGAACTCTCGTCAACGGACCCTCTTTGACTAAACCCAGCCTCTGCATATAGATTCCTGTAGAACCTTTCATAGGACTGTTCATTTATCTTTTCAGATAGGACAATGTGATATAACTGCTGTATGCCCTGACGGGATTACTTGCGCAGTGTAGACTCTTATGTGGCATAGGACAAAACCTCCTTCTTATGATTCCCAAGGCAATCACTCACATGTAACTACATTGGGTTGACTTGCCTAGGCACCATGACAAGGATGTCTGCCCCATACTCACAAAAGATATACACCGCAAACTTTGTTTGTCGGTCCTGAGACATAGGAGTATGAAAACCTGCTAGAAAGTACGATCACTATAAACATACTTACCAGTTTCTCCCAGAAACTCTGTCCATGTATCCCAGATATAACCGTACTTCTCCCAGAAACTCTGTCCGGATATCCCAGATATGACCGTACTTCTCCCAGAAACCCTGTCCATATATCCCAGATATGACCATACTTACCAGTTTCTCCCAGAAACTCTGTCCATATATCCCAGATATAACCGTACTTACCAGTTTCTCCCAGAAACTCTGTTCGAATCAACTGGAAATGCCCAATCCTCCTCTAAAGCCTCCGTAAAACCCGGATACCCCTGTTATCCCTTGGTGATCGTACTGGATAGTAAGATTGGCACACTCCATATGGTTAGGACCTTATTTGTTTAACCGCTATCTGTTAGAAATAGGGGGCATCATATAGATTAAGGCTTACATTCGCATGCTTGTCTCCCATGCATACACCATCCCCATCTCTCTGCACGCACTGTCTCGAGTCAGTCCACGTCACTGTCTTTGTCTGTCTAAAGTCGTCGCTATCAGAATCTGATACACCCCCTTTCTTTCAAAATCTGTCAGGTCAGTATAGATTCCCAAGGTCAGCAGCCGGAATCCTCGTTGTGGACCAGGAGTTCGGATAATCGTTTAGTCAGAATCGGTACGACAGCCCGCTTCAACATGAATAGAGAAGAATTGGAAAACAAGGTCACCGAGTTGGGAGCGACTATAAGCCAACAATCCGACAGTCTAGCCCAAGTTCTGAAATTCATGGAAGAACTAAAGCAGCAACAGCCACAACCCCCACCCGAGTTTCCGCCACCAAGGTTTGAACCTCCTCTACATGAGAATAATGGGGAGGAAAACTGGTTCCAAGGGGTCCCACCGCTCACATATGAAAAGAAGCTCCAGGAAAAGATGGACAAGGTCGACAAACTAGAGAGCGTGCTGAGAAAAAGCAAGGGAATCGATGATTACATGCTAGATCTGGAAGGCCTCTTCGAGCCTGTCAAGTTGAAACTGCCGGAGAACTTCAAAATGCCTGCCATCGATCGCTTTGATGGGACTGGAAACCCGAAAAGCCACGTGAAGTTATGTATGAGTATCTTCCAATCCATGGGTTGCACCCACGAGCACATCGCAATGCTGTTCCCACAAACTCTGGCAAAATCTGCACTATCATGGTTCCTAACCTTGGAAGCCTCCAAGACCCGGGCCTGGGAAGATATCGTTCGAGTTTTTGTCGATCATTACTCTTACAACCAGGAGCTGGATGTCACTATCAGGGATTTGGAAACAACCCGACAAAGCAACAATGAATCCTTCGCTGCGTTTCTGAGCAGGTGGAGGAACAAGGTAGCTCAAATGACCCACCGGCCGATTGAAAAGGAACAGGTAAGGATGCTCATCCGGAATCTGCAGCCACTTTACCATGAGAAGTTATTCTACCAGTCCATTTCCACATTTGAAGAGGTTTTTGAGGTCGGAACCCGAATTGAAGATGCTATCAGGGAAGGGAAGATCAAAAAGGAAGACCCTCCGAGTCAGCCAAGAAGGCCCAACTATTCTCGGAATCCCCCGGATGTCAATGCCCTTAGCAGCCAACCCATGGCATACCCTCCAAAACCATACCAACCCTCCAACCAGGCAAACCCGTCCAACCGCCCTTTCCAGAAAAAGCCCCCTCGCAATTTCGCCAAGCTAGAAATCTCCCTCTCCTCAGCCTTGGACCGCCTCCTCAAAAAGGGCCATCTCCAACTACTCCAGTCTCGAAGTACCCCACCCCCGCCTAATTGCGATATGTCCAAACGATGCGCCTACCACCAAGCCCTCGGCCATAACACCGATGACTGCATGCGCCTTCGCCATGATATCCAAGACCTTATTGATCAGAATATCATCGAGCCGCCCCCGAAGCAGCCCCATATCACCCAAAATCCCCTACCAAACCACCAAAATGTCAACCTCATCGAGTCCAACCCTATACCCTTCAACCCTGCCGCTTATATCACCCCCCTAGGACAACCCTTACCCCTTATTGACATCCCGGATTCTGAGGGAATTCATCTGATCGGAGGGGAGAATGACGAATGGCAGCAGCAGCTTAACGATGAGCAAGACTTGTTCTTCCTGGAAGAGCATGACCTAGGGGTGGTAGACCTCAAATGGTATGATCCTAACAACGAGAGTGATGCTTCCATCTGGAACGAGCCAGAAAAGCCCTTTGTGGGAACGGATTGTGATTGGTTCAAGAAGGATGGGACTGTAGAAGGGCCTACTCCTGCCGAGATTGATCATCTGACCAGGTCAGGCCGTCATTATCAGCCTCCACAGCCTGCCACCGATGCAACTGAGAAAGGTCCAGTCAAGGACAAGGGGAAGGGTAAGATGGATGAGATCATCGAAGAAGATAATGAGTTGATAAAGCAGCTAAAGAAAACCCAAGCACATCTCTCAATGTGGGATATCATGGTGACCTCTTACAAGCATAGGCAAGCCGTGTTGAATGCCTTGGCTGGAATTGAAGTCCCTATTGACGCCGCACCGGAGGACATGATAGCTTTCTTGGGCGCACTTACCCCCGACCCGATCATTACGTTTTCTGATGAGGACTTACCACCGGAAGGGTCCGCACATAACAAAGCATTATACATCACTGTTGGATGTAAGGGGCAACAGGTACCGTTTTGTCTGGTCGATACAGGTTCTGCTTTGAATGTTTGTGCCCTAAGAACTGCCACTGCTTTGGGGGTCAATATCCTTGACATCACGCCATCCGTCCAATCTGTGAGGGCCTATGATAATACCAGGAGGAATGTAATGGGGACTGTCTCTCTACAAATCCGGGTAGGGTCTTTGGCGAGCACTGAGATTTTTCAAGTCATGGACATACCTGCCTCCTTCAATCTGCTGATTGGAAGGCCCTGGCTTCATGCCAACAAAGCTGTATCATCCACTGTGTACCAAATGATCAAGTACATTCATGAGAAGGAAGTAAAGATCATCCTCGGTAACAGTTGGGGTAACGAAGCTTTCCCGAATTACGCTCCCATTTTTGAAGTCCAAATGCCCGAGCTAGAAGAAGGAGAAATCGGGGGATTCTTCATGGAAGAAATCCACGTGATCGATGACGAAGATAGGTTCCCTGAGGTCCACTCTGCGGTTGTCAACATTGTCCGCAAAATGAATTACTTCCCGGGAATGGGATTGGGTCGACGCCAGCAAGGAATTCGGGAGTTCCCACAGATCAAAGGGCAACAAGGCACTTTCGGGTTGGGGTACAAGCCCACTGAAGAAGACGTTGAGCTACAGAGGCCATGGAAGAAAAGGGTGAAGGGTCTCCCCCCATACCGCAAGACTTTGAACGGACGGTTCATCAAAGAAGGGGATGATTTCCCTTACTTCGGGTTCCCCGAACCCTGGATCCATCAAACCACTGGAAAAAGGCACCCCGGGCTTGAAATCTTCGCTGACTGCGAAAGGCCCCCATACCAAGACCCGTTCTATCCCGAAGAAGTTGAGAAGACCCCGGAGGAAGACTGGTTGAAATACCTGGACGCTGAAGCCATCAAAGAAATGTGGGAGGAATCCGCTGAGAAGAAGGAAGAAGAGAGGGCCAAGAGCCAAGATGATCAGATCAAGCCAACTGAGGAGGGTCTGAGCAACCAGGCTGTAGAGTCATCTATCTGTGTCTCCCAATCCCCTATTCCCCCAGAGTCTGTATTTCCAATTGTCGAGTCTGTACCAGAGTCGGTTGCTGTAAGCCCACCGCTATCCATTGTAGTCGCTTCACCTGTCATGAATGAAATGAAAAACGATTCTGCTTACTCCTCTATGTCTAACACTTGTGAATGCACAGATCCCTCCGAGGATCTCTCAATTGAATTTAAGCAACTAATCGAAAAACCACCTGCTTATGAAATAATCGAAGATACTTTATCAGTTAACCTAGGTGAAACAGATAATCCACAAATTGTGCAAATTGGCTCAACTCTTAATAAAGAAGAAAAAGAAAAATTAACCCTCTTGCTAAAAGAATTCAAAGATGTTTTTGCTTGGTCTTACGAAGACATGCCTGGGGTCGATCCCGACATCGTCCAGCATCATATTCCTCTCCTCCCCAATTCTAAACCTGTCAAGCAGAAACTGAGGCGCATGAGACCAGAATGGGCACTCAAGGTTAAAGAAGAGGTAGAGAAGCAGTTCAAGGCAGGGTTCATCATTGTCACCGAATACCCGGAATGGGTTGCCAATATCGTACCAGTCCCGAAGAAGGATGGGAAAGTTCGCGTGTGCGTTGACTTCCGTGATCTAAACAAAGCCAGTCCCAAGGATGACTTTCCACTTCCCCACATTGACGTCTTGGTGGATAACACCGCAGGACATGAGCTACTTTCATTCATGGATGGTTTCTCAGGATATAATCAGATTCTAATGGCGCCAGAAGATCGGGAAAAGACGACATTCACCACCCCTTGGGGAACCTACTGTTATAGAGTAATGCCCTTCGGACGCAAGAACGCGGGGGCGACTTACCAAAGAGCTGCCACCACTCTGCTGCATGATATGATTCACAAGGAGGTAGAAGTGTACGTAGACGACATGATTGTGAAATCCAAGGACAGAGAAGGACACCTGGTAGCGCTGGAAAAGTTCTTCGAAAGGTTGCGCAAATACAAGATGAGGTTGAATCCAAAGAAATGCACTTTCGGTGTGACTTCCGGTAAACTCCTGGGTTTTCTCATCACACAAAGGGGGATAGAGGTGGATCCCTCCAAGATCAAGGCAGTCCTAGAAATGACACCACCACGGAATGAAAAAGAAGTAAGGGGGTTCCTCGGAAGAATCCAATTCATCAGCCGTTTCATCTCCAAGCTCACAACCACGTGCGATCCTCTGTTCCGATTGTTGAGAAAAGGGGAGAAGTTCCAATGGGATGACCAATGCCAAGCCGCCTTCGACAAAATAAAAGCCTACCTTCAGAACCCGCCTGTCCTTTCACCACCCATTCCTCATAAGCCCTTATTCCTTTACCTATCTGTCTCCGAAAATGCCATGGGTTGCATGCTAGCCCAAGAAGGAGAAGAAAGCCACTCCGAAAAAGCCATATACTACCTCAGCAAGAGGATGACTGGGTATGAGCTCAACTACTCTACCCTTGAAAAAACGTGTTGGGCCTTGGTTTGGTGTACTCGCCGACTGAGGCACTACATGCTGGCCTTCCCAGTTGTGCTCATATCCCGCATGGATCCTCTAAAATACCTCCTCGAAAAACCCGCCCTGACCGGTCGCATATCCCGTTGGTTACTTCTACTATCCGAATTCGATATCAAGTATGTTACAAGCAAGTCAGTAAAAGGAAGAACCGTAGCTGAGCATCTCGCAGAGCATGCCATTGACTCCGAAGAAAGTGGGGACTTTCCGTTTCCGGACGAGAATATCATGGAAATCAAGGAAGAACAGTGGAAGTTGTACTTCGATGGAGCGGCCAACATGAAAGGATACGGAGTAGGGATGATTCTCGTATCACCAAGCGGGGATCATACTCCATTGGCGGTCAAGCTCAACTATAACTCCACCAACAACACCGCCGAATATGAAGCGTGCATTCTGGGAATGGAAGCAGCCTTAGAACTAAGGGTTCAGAAGTTAGACGTCTTCGGGGACTCAAACCTCATCATATCTCAAGCTAGAGGAGAATGGAAAGTAAAAGAAGAAAGGTTAAAGCCCTATCATGATCATCTCGACCAACTCAAAAGGCAATTCAAGGACGTCACGTTCCTCTACTTACCTAGGGAAGAGAACCAGCTAGCAGATTCATTGGCTACCTTAGCCTCCATGATCAAAATTCCTGTGGGAGTCAAGATGATGCCTTTGGTAATAGAGCAGAGGTACGAGCCTTCATTCAATATGATCGCCGCAATCGAAGAAGAAGAGAATGAAATGCCGTGGTATCGGGATGTTTGGGATTTCATAGAAAAGGGGATATACCCCCAAGAGTCTACCGAGAAAGACAAGAGGGCCATTCGAAGATTCGCGGCGCAATTCATCATTTGTGGTGGGAAATTGTTGAAGAAAGGATACAATGGTCACAACCTGACTTGCTTGTTCGGGAAGAGCTCCCGAAGAATGATGGAGGAAATACACGAAGGGGTATGCGGTCCGCACATGAACGGTCATATGCTGGCTAAGAAAATCATAAGACAGGGGTACTACTGGACAACGTTGGAGAAAGATTGTTGTGAGTACGTGAGGAGGTGTCACAAGTGCCAGATTCATGCAAACATGATGCATACACCACCATCCCTTCTGTACAGCATGACTTCGCCTTGGCCATTCTCAACCTGGGGAATCGACATCATTGGTGAGATCACTCCGAAAGCCTCAAATGGAAATCGGTACATCCTAGTGGCCATAGATTACTTCACAAAATGGGTAGAAGCTGCATCCTACACCAAGTTGGGGGCCAAAGAAGTGGCCAAATTCATCAAGAGAAATCTCATCTGCCGTTATGGAGTCCCCCATGAGATTATTTCGGATAACGGAAGTCATTTCAAGGCAGAAGTCAGGGATCTGTTTGAGGAGTACAAAATCACTTATCATAAGTCATCCCCATACAGACTGCAAACCAATGGGGCAGTCGAAGCTGCAAATAAGAATGTCAAAGCCATACTGCAGAAATCGGCCGATACCTACAAGGACTGGCATGAAAAGCTACCATTCGCACTTTGGGGATACAGAACGTCGATAAGGACGTCCACAGGAGCAACCCCCTACTCGCTGGTGTACGGGATGGAAGCGGTGCTCCCAGTCGAGATAGAGCTACCGTCTCTACGCGTAATGGCAGAATGCGAAATTTCAGAATCAGATTAGTTGAGAGAAAGATACGAAGAGTTGGCTCTCATAGATGAAAAGCGCCTAGCGGCAGTCGACCATGTCCGAATCTATCAAAAAAGGGTAGCCCGTGCTTTCAATAAAAGGGTTCGTCCGAGAAAGATTGTCAAGGGTGACCTTGTCCTTAAGGAACTGCGAGCTCCGATCTTCGATCCCCGTGGAAAGTTCAAACCTAAGTGGGTCGGCCCTTATATCGTCAAAACAATCCTTTCTGGAGGAGCAACTTACCTCATGGACCTCGATGGTGTCGAATTCAAAGAACCAATCAACATGGATCGCCTCAAAAAGTACTATGCTTGACAAAAATAACCATTTCTTTCAAGCCTTGCCTTGAACTACGCTTGACCTGATTCCCACTCGGGGATACGTAGGCAACCACATCGGTTCGGTCACCTCGCCAAAATAACCATTTCTTTCAAGCCTTGCCTTGAACTACGCTTGACCTGATTCCCACTCGGGGATACGTAGGCAACCACGTCGGTTCGGTCACCCCACCTACTTAAAAATCAACCCGCTTCTTTCCAACCATGGCCCGAACTACGTTGGACCTGATCCCCGCTCGGGGGTACGTAGGCAGACTTTCAAAGAAGGATGGCTCGCTAGGATAAAAATCCGAAAGGACGCCTAGGCAAAAATTAGAGCTAAATCCAAGGTGAGCAATAACAAAAGAGAGAAAATAGCTCGCTAGGCCACCTCCTTGGTACCTAGGCAAAAATTATGAGCATGTGAGAAATAAAGTCGCGGTCCTTACCATAACCCATATATCACCCTCCACACTAGGGGCAAACTTCGGCCACTCGCCTCGTTTGCCTAAACCCCTTCCAAACTAGGGGCAAACATCGGTCACCTACCTCGTTTGCCTCACAACCATGCACATCCCAAACTAGGGGCAAACTTCGGCCACCCGCCTCGTTTGCCTCTAATAACCCTAGCATGCCCAACCAAGTACCAAAAGCAACAACTAATTGAAATCTCGGTTACAAAATGTTTTTCAGAAAGCTAAAATGCATAAAATAAGATTCCCAAAGTAACCAAGGTTCACCGACAAAACAAACTTTGAATATTACATAAGCAGGAATAATCAAAGAAATAAAAGTCTTTCAAAAAAAGCAATCACACATGTTTAAAGACACTTGGGGGAATGAGCAGAATCGATCAGGTCTAGTCCTTTTCAAAGGCCTTTAGAAGTAGGCCTTTACCCGGTCAGTCCAACCGTCAATAAAAGCAGCAATAGTAGCAACCCTGATTCTGGAAGCAAAGACCCTCTCAGTAAACCCCCGGGGAACCTCCTGAACCTGTCCATACTGTCTGGCCAAACGGCGAGGATGATAGAAAGAAGTCTCTCTCAGACCCATCAACCACACCCTCTGGTGACCCCTAAGGCTCGTGGTAATAGCGTAAAGGCCCCAACGCCTCACAACCCAGCAAATGTCAGCCTCAGATAAGGCACCCATCATGCCCACCCAATCTGCAAAAGTATAGTGAGAGTAAAGCACAGCCCGACGAAAGTAAACTGGTGGTATGCGGCCCGTCCACAGCTGAAGGCGCTCGTATAACCAAGCCTGTAACACCAAAGGCGCCCTGGAAAGAAGAAGAGTCCCTTGATCAGAAGCACGGTCCAAACCATTCAAGGTTTCAGCTAGAACCATGGCCATGGGATTCTTGCTAAACTTCAACCCAAGGCACACATGCACTAAGTCAACAGAGGTACTCGAGAATAAGAAGTGGGAGGTCATGCACAATATCAAAGCAGCCCCGCGGGTGGCATCATACACGCTGGGATTCCCGGGACTGGCATACTGAGCAATAATAGAAGCAATATTAAGGGCCTCACCTTGAATCAGCCGACGGGAAATAGTGATGGAGCAATTCAGATATTCGGCCAAACCTCGCGTAGGACTGAGGGTACCAGCAGAAGGGAGAATCAGATCAGAGTTAGAATCATAGCCGAGAATAGCGCAGAACTCCTCAAACATGGGGCATATCTCCAGGCCATTGAAGTTGAAGACATGGTTCACCGGGTCCCAGTGACCAATGGCAGCACGCAAGAACTCAGTGTTCAGGGTCATCCGGCAAAGAGAGAATAGCTCGGTCAAGCCGTAGCTAAAGAGGTTGATCCGCTCCACGCCATCCGTGATGGTCAGCCAAGCTGTGAGTTGAGCGGGATCATACAAAGCCATGTTTTCAGTCGCGGCCCTAGCAAAATTCGAAATTTCGGCAGCACCTCCCCGTTTCACGGACTATCCCACCTGCAAGGCAAAAAGCACTCACTATCACAAAACTGCCCATCGCAGTAGCATTCAACAATCACAGTGTACATATATCAGCTAAAACAAGCACACAACTGCGCCTCTAAACCGGAAGATATCCGGCCCAGGAGGCAAAACATCGTAATACCCTGTCAAAAGGTTACAAATTGTTCCACACTTTGTCCTACACTGTCCAAATAATCATATTCCCAGTACAACCCAATCGAAAACAGAAAATAAAATAATATTGCCCGCTTGGGAGGCATCAGTCTTCCTCTTCTTCGTCCTCTGTCGGACCGCCCGGAGTATATGTCGGCGACGGCCTCCTCCTACCACCCCTGCATCTTGGACCAGTCCTCGATGAGCCAGCCCCGCCTCCACGATACTGCACACACAAATAAAATGAAGGCAATCAGTAAGGGAATAACAAAAAGTACAAAAATAAAGTCAAGTCAGAGACTTACCAAGGACGCCATCTGGTTGGCGGCAAATTGCCGCATACCGTCCATCTGTCAAGGGTGAAATCCAGGGTTAGAACCTCATAACCTTAAGAAAGTGCAAGATTAAAGACATACCCGGTGGTCTCGTGTGAGGACCAGGGACCGTAAGCTAGCTGCCAAGGCGTGACCCTCCTCAGCGTAACTCCAAGGGACGTTGAGGACGCCCGCTGGCTGAGTAGGGTACCCACATGTAACTCGTGGTACCTCCATCATTTGGGGAGTGCCATCAGCACCTAGAACGTTGACGGTCCAATCCCAAGGAGGGGTAGGGTCGGGAGCCTGAGGAGCCTATCTCCTGTACATCTCACGAAGCTGCAGGCACAAAACAAGTTAGGAAAAGATGAGTCGAAAACATAAACAGCTAATAAAAAAGGGCAAAGTAACTCACCTCCAGGAGCGGGAAGTTGGGCATCAAGGAGCTGCCGCGGTAAGCCTCATACCCGGTCTCAGAGAGGAAATGATCCCAGACGTCGGTGCCGGCTAAGGCCGCCGACAGAGCATTACCGGAGAGGTCACTAGCATCCATCACAGGAGGATTATGGGGAACGCGATACCGGGAGCCACCAACCACCTGTCGAGACACCCGTTCCCCAAGGAACCACTGCCTACAATCGGTACTCTCTAGCAGAAGGCGGCAAGAGGTAAGAGATTTAACCGCTTGTATCTCCTCTGGGGCGGCGTAAGCGACACCCTCCCAAGGCGTCCAATCAATATCAGAGGCCGTCAGCTCAGTCAGGAAGTTTCTAAGCAAGACAATCCGGTGGGCCCCACTCTTCACCCCAACAACGTCCCTCCGCCATCTCAAACCTCGTGGGAATAGAGGCACAGGAGCCATGCCATCCTCATCCTCGCCTGATTCATCTGCCGGGGAAGGAGCCAACATCTTCAAGTATTCAAAACTCCAAAGCTGCACAGACAAAGGAGAAATCAGAACAAGTATGGAAATCAAAGAGATGGAAAATAAAGGAAACAATGCGTACCTCCCAAGCTCGCCAAAACCCCCCAGTCGATTTAATATCGCCTCGAGAGACCTCGCCCATATGCTTGTAAAGATGGGCCAAGGCAGCGCCGCCCCAGTTATAGGAGGGGATCTCATCAATGGTCGCCAGGCAAGAAAGGAGCCTCAAGCTCACCCGGTCGTTCCTTGTCGCAAAGATTGAGCACCCGAGGACATACAGAAGATAAACCCTCAAAAGTTAGGAATTGTTCAGATTGTGATTACCTCTGCCATAAGCCCGGTAAAGCCAGCCACAAGGAAACCAGTGCCTATCCAGGTTGGGGGGAACAGCCCCAATCAGCATCTCTACCGCCTCTGGGTCGATCTCGTAACAGTAATCCAGAACCAGGCGCTTCCCGCCGACCCTCAAACCCGTAATCATGGAGAAGTCGAAGGGTGTCATGGTCATCTCTCCGAACGGCAGGTGGAAAGTATTGGTGGTATCCCACCACCTCTCAGCCAGGGCATAGAAATGGGCCAAATCATTGCTGCTTTTCGAAACCAGACGGACGAAGCCTCCGAACCCGGCATCATCAACCATCCTCTTAACGGTGGGCGAAAGCTGTGTATACCACAAGAAGGCGTGGGCAAGGCTACCATGGCCTTTCAAGGCCACTTCCGGCACCTGCACACAACAAAAACAACAAAAATGCACAAAATCACTATTCACGACCCGAGAGCAAAATTTCACGAAATCAACATTTGAGCACAAATCGGGTTCCTAACAATTTCTAGGTGCACACTACGGCTCACAAAACTAGCACAATACATGAAAGTGGTCCTAAAATGTCGAAAGTTTCACATACCAAGCTCGCTAGAGCCGCGGCCGAAAGATGGCGTTGGGGGTCCCGTAGAATCACGTCCGGGGTTTGCATTTCAGCCTTCATCCGTCCCTTAGCCTTCTTAGACGGTCTCCTTGAGCTCGAAGCCATGGATCTACAAGAAAAATGGAAGTCACATTCAAACTTTCTTCTTGAAAATTTGGGCAAACCAAAACACCAATCAAAAATCCGACTACGGGGAAAGATTACTCACCTGAGCGTGCACAAGCTGCGTTTTGTTGAATTTTGGCCTCAAAAACACCCCAAAATGGCCAAGAATGAGCTCCAAAAGCTCAAAAACCCGAGATATAAGAAGATGGAGTCCGGCCACCCAGTACCTCCGCGGCACTGGCCAACTGCCGCCGCGGCAGTGGCCCAGTGCCGCCGCGGCACTGCTCCCCGTGGGCCCCGCTTCGCTTCGTTTTGTCCCATTTCGCCCCGTTTTGACCCGTTTTGGCCTTTTTTAGCCCGTTTTGACCCCGATCTGCCCCTGTGGCCCAGTCCAGTCAAGATCTATGAGGTTTTACCCCAAGCAGACTAAAAATTGTCAGAACTACCTCCAGCAGGCAAAAACTGGGAAAAATCGGCTCCCGAAGACCCGAATCGGTCATTTCAAGACAA
This sequence comes from Hydrangea macrophylla, assembly GCA_033977485.1. Classification (NCBI taxonomy): domain Eukaryota; kingdom Viridiplantae; phylum Streptophyta; class Magnoliopsida; order Cornales; family Hydrangeaceae; genus Hydrangea; species Hydrangea macrophylla. Next base: position 156,862,074 of record CM066991.1, read on the forward strand.
CCGTCGCAAGATTCGATCAAACGCGGGAATTCTGGCAACGGATCTTGGTTTTTAGCTAAGGCACCAAATAAACAAGAAAAGAGATTCCCCGAGAACCCTGCATCATCCTCCGAGGACAACAGCAGACAGATACCAGCTCCCGGAGGCCCTGATCGGCTCTCTCGGATTGAGCGCCGAAAGATTTGATCAACCGTGAGAGGTTCAGAGATGGATCCTGGTTCCCGATCAAGAAAAGAGATTCCCCGAGAACCCTGCATCATCCTCCGAGGACAACAGCAGATAGATACCAGCTCCCGGAGGCCCTGACCGGCTCTCTCGGATTGAGCGCCGAAAGATTTGATCAACCGTGAGAGGTTCAGAGATGGATCCTGGTTCCCGATCAAGAAAAGAGATTCCCCGATAACCCTGCATCATCCCCCGAGGACAAAAGCAGACAGATACCAGCTCCCGGAGGCCCTGACCGGCTCTCTTGGATTGAGCGCCGAAAGATTTGATCAACCGTGAGAGATTCAGAGATGGGTCCTGGTCCCCGATCAAGAATTAAAGAGAGATTCTCAGAGAGTCCCCTACCATCCCCAGCAGAAGATAACAGAAGTCTGAACCGATTCTCTAGAAGGATCGGCCAAAACATCACCCGTAGTCAAATCACCCCGATTCCCAGGGCAAGCACTGTTCAAGGATCCATGTCCACTGATCATCAGGAGCCTTCTTACTTCTTATAAGCTTCCTCACACCTTCGTCTAAAATTGTGAGCTTTCTCACTTATCGTGAGCTTCCTCAAATTCGTGAGCTTTCTCACTCTTCGTAAGCTTCCTTACTCCTTCACCCTAAATCGTGAGCTTTCTCACTTATTGTGAGCCTCACTCCTTTGTCCAAACTCGTGAGCTTTCTCACTAATCGTGAGCTTTCTCACTTATCATGAGCTTCTTTTCACTTATCGTGAGCCTCCTTACTCCTATGTCTAAAATTGTGAGCCCCCTCACCTACCCATCGGTTATCATGAGCTTCCTCAAATAAAGATTATGAGCTTCTTCAGCAAACAAAATTGTGAGCTTTTCCCTTATCATGAGCTTCCTCACTCCCTTGTCAAAAATTATGAGCCCCCTCACCTACCCATCAGCTATTGTGAGCTGTCTCGCTTAACGGTTATCGTGAAACCCTTCTCCGATTGGCTATCTTGAACTTCCTCATCTATCGTTTGGTATCCAGGACTTCTGCGTCCGTCGATTGTTGTCCTCTGGGACCCCACGTTCGATTACATTTCGTTTGCAAAGCACACTTCCCGTAACTCCAGAAGTTTTCCCCAAGACCCAGAATCTTCTAAACCTTGATGTCCTTATCCGAGTCGCCCACCGCATCACAGTTGCAAACACTAGCACAATACTAGCCCACTCGGAGTGGCACACCCCGCAGCACTTGCTCATAATAGGGTCATAACACTAGACATGATAGGACTCATGACACAATTCACATCACATCCATGAATTTCATATCACTCTTATTGCATAGCATCCGCCTGATTGTTGTGTATGTGCATTCCTTTGAGCTCCGAACTACGTCCTGGTCTGATTCCCCTCGGGATACGTAGGCAGCTCACATAGAGCACGACCGGCACTAACCTCTGCATCCTTGCATCTTTTGCAACGTTTTTATCCTAAATCCATAGCCTCCAAAAAGTCCTGTCTCTTCAAAGCTTTGGCACTCGCTTGCGATATACGTTGCCTCGCAAGTTCATGCCAAAGAGGGGCAAACTGTAGACACCCTATTTTGTCGGCTATCGGATTTAGGAGACCCATAGCTTGGTGGTTCGCAATGATCGCAAAAGACTCGAAAGGACTCTCGGAAGTCAGCTCCATCTCTCAGAATGCTCAGAATGACCGAAATGCCCCCGAAAGCCCGAAAACTCCCAGATTTGGTCTCGAAGTTCTGAAAACATGATATGTCGTAAGAAAAGCGATAAAAAGAGTTTTAAAAAGAAATCAGATGAAATCGTCGGCTCCCAGAGACCCCCGGAAGTCCCGGAAGTTCCTAGAAAGTCCCCGTTGACCGGTTTGACCAAGGTTTGACTAGGTTTGACCAAAGTTTGACCAGGTTTGACCAGGTTTGACCAAGTTTGACCGAAATCGTCCGAATTCACCAAAATCTTTTTAAATCACGGGAAAAGTGTTAAAATAAGTCCCAAAAGAAAATCGAGCGAAAACATCAGCTCCCGGGAACTCCCGGAGGTTTCCAGAACTTCCCGGGGATCCCAGGTTTGACCAGTTTGACCAGAATTTGACTTTGGAACCGGGGTGCCGAAACAATTTTCAAATATTTTTCATGGATACTAGAGGTCAATAGCTTTCCAACGGTATATCGCACATAATTTCTAGATTTAAAACGGATTTATTATGAATTCCCGAAGGTGAAAAAGGCGATCAAATCGGCTTTTATCACGAATACCGCAAAACTTTTCAAAGTGACCTATCCCCGAACTATTTTTTATGTAAAGTAGACTCCATTACCTTTCCAACGGTATATCACAACCTCAATTTGGAGTTCATACGCATTTTCTATGAATTTCGGACGAAATAGGGCCTTTTCGCGAATACCGGAACATCAGGGGGCCTAAACGGCATTATCCAGACGAAGGGAGGAGCACTGCCGCCGCGGCACTGGCCCACTGCCGCCGCGGCACTGGCCCAGTGCCGCCGCGGCACTCTCCTCCAGAACAGTGTATTTTTGTAATTATTTTTGGGGGTCCATTTTGATTAATTAAAAATCAAAACGACATAGTTTTATGTTTTCAGATGTTTGGGACCAATGGGAACACTTTTAAAACCCCAAAACCACCCCAAGTTGGCCTATATAAACACCCCATTACTCCTCATTTTAGGGGAGTCAAATGTGAGTTTTGAGAAAGTTTGGGAGAGAAAGTTGTAGAGATAAGGTTAGAATAGAGAGAAAAGAAGCTTTCTTCTTGATTTTCAAAACAAAAGTGAGTTCTAACTTTGTTTTTACTTCATTACTCCCATTTACTTCAACATTCAATACACCCAACCACCATTTTAGTGAGCATTCAAGAGAGTGGAAGCTTCTTCCATGTTTAAATGTCATTACATATGAGTGAAACACCAAGCTACAAGTCTCATGCTTCATGAATATCATCTATTGATCATCATATATTTGCTTGTTTATTTATTGTTCATCTCTTCTTACCTCATTTCTTTTTGATTTTCTTTATTTACTTATTAGTTCATCATCATCTAAATGATGACATGAAGTTTGGGGTGAGTGAATCCTTATGGATAGTAGCTCTTGACCTCAAAAACATGTTTGATAGATGATGATTATAACCTCAATACTTCCAAGGTATTCTTGGAATGTATTGAAGTTATGTTCAAAAATGAAATAAATCTCTCCAACAATCTTGGAGATTCTTAATGATGAGTGTGGTGTTGGTATTCTAAGTGGTCATAATCCTCATTGAGTGTTGAAAATATGTTTTCAAAACATCTATTTCAAAACCCCTCCCAATCCCTCTCATTTGGTTTTCAAGAAACAAAACTTTGTTTTCTCTAAAATTTACAAAACCATGACCCAAAACAGTGAGCTGTTCAGATTCAAAGATTTGTTTTGAATTAAATACTCAAGTTATGATGATAAAACCACTTGGAAAACCTTCCTAATACATCATAGTTTGTCCCTAATTTTTCTCATCAATTATAGAAATGTAAAAGTATTTGTTTTGGATGTGAGAAGTTCATATTCATAATCTGCCTCTGTTCTCACAGAATGTTCACCCAACTTCTTGCACTTATTCTGGACATTTTCATCACTGTACATATATCTTTTCTATTTTTTTTATAAAACTTGGGTGTCTTAGGAAACCTTTGGTATATAATAGGTCATCATAAACCTTTTCTTTGATTTATGAAAAATCATACAAAAACAGTCAACAGTGCAGCTTTTGTTTCTGAGTCATGTGTACATTCTGATTTTTTTCTTTTAATCTGTGATAGCTATTGATGTTTGGCTTTTTGGGTTATTTTCTAGACACAATAAGGATGATCGCTGATTTTTCTTACATTTTTCTAGGCACGTTTGACCTCCCATTATAATGTTGCAAAGTAACACATGCAGTCTGTCCACTATTCACAGCAAGCACATTTCAACTTTTATTCTTTGATTTGATGCTCATATGCATTCCAAATTAGCCCATATCTTAGGAAGTAGTTCATACTACATTTGTACATATCCCATGTTGATTTAATCCATTCATTCATGCACATTTTAGACTTCTAAGTCATTTTAGAAATCCATGTACACAAAACACACTACAACCTTTGCACATGCCTAGGTACATACAATACATTCATGCAAGATTTGGGGTTTTTGTAACCCTTAATCTAAGAAGATTATAAGGAATGAACTTGATCACACGTCCATGCTTCCCCTTGATCTAATCATCCTTTCTCATCCGTCCCGGGGATTGAGAGGTCTTCTTTTCTCAAAAGAATAACATGCATCATTCTAGTTTGTTAAGCATATTTTGATTTCTTTTGTTTCAAGAACAATTCATGTCCCCCTTTAGATTAGGAAGTCTTGATTATGTGATACATGATTAGATGACTTTTCCTAGGTTTATTTGTGTGATCTTTCACTTTACATTGTATGATATTTGGCTTAGATCTTATGAATGATATCTTATCTTTAGATCTTTCATTTCAAATTTCTTATGTAATGTAGTATACTACCATAGTATTATTTGTCGAACCAAACATAGTATAAGATGATTATTTGGATGCTAATTGAGGCCCGTCGAAAGACGGGGCGAGTTGAGGGTGTTTTAGTCGTGACAAAGGCTCCTTCCTCTCTCGTACCAAAACCCCGAACCAAGTTCTTTGGTTATGAAGGGCCGGTGCCCTTATCCGCTTGGGTGAGTCAAAATTAGGTTTCTTGGTTCCTTAAAGACCAAGTGGCGACTCTGTATCTGTTTTCAACAGACCTTTCCTTTTCTTTGATTCAAATCAATTTCAAAACAATCTCAAACAAGAGAGAGAAGTGGTCCGATACCGCGTGTCCACAAATACCCCAATGGAATATGGGGGATTCTTAACCAATATGAGGGATTCCTAACAATTTGTTCATCATTCTTCATGTTTGTTAATTATACCCCACAGTTTGTTAAGAATCCCCCATATACAACAGTTTGTGGGGACTCTAGACAAACTGTGGGAGATTCATTACAATTGTGGGGGATTCCCATACAATAGTTGTCATCTCCCATGTTGCATATTTGTTCATTATTCCCCATATTTGCTAAACAAACCCACAGTTTGTTAAGAATCCTCCACTTTTATTAAAGAAACCCCCATATATAATAGTTTGTGGGAGACTCCAGACAAACTGTGGGGGATTTTTTACAATTGTGGGGGGATTCCCCTACAATAGTAGTCATCTCCCATGTTGCATATTTGTTCATTATTCCCCATATTTGCTAAAATCAACCACAGTTTGTTAAGAATCCCTCATTTTTGTTAAGGATCCCCCAACAAATACCCTAATGGAATATGGGGGATTCTTAACCAATGTGAGGGATTCTTAAAAATTTGTTCATCACTCTCCATATTTGTTAATTATACCCCACAGTTAGTTAAGAATCCTCCACTTTTGTTAAGGATCCCCAACAAAATACCCCAATGGAATATGGAGCATCTTAACCAATGTGAAGGATACTTAACAATTTATTCATCAATCCCCATATTTGTTAATTATACCCTACAGTTAGTTAAGAATCCTCCATATCCCATAGTTTGTGGGGGACTCAAGACAACTGTGGGGTATTCTTGACAATTAGGGGAAATTCCCCTACAATAGTTATCATCTCCCATATTGTATATTTGTTCATTATTCCCCATATTTGCTTAAAATTCCCCACAGTTTGTTTAGAATCCCTCACAAATTTATAAGAATCCCCCACTGTTTGTTAAGAATCCCCCACAAATTTTTAAGTATCCCCCATTTTTGTTAAGGATCCCCTACAAAATACCCCAAAGGAATATGGAGGATTATTAGCCAATGTGAGAGATTCTTAACAATTTGTTCATCATTTCCCATATTTGTTAATTATACCCCACTGTTTGATAAGAATCCCCACAAATTTTTATGAATCCCCCACTTTTGTTAAGGATCGTCTACAAAATACCCCAATGGAATATGGGAGATTCTTAACCAATGTGAGAGATTCTTAACAATTTGTTCATCATTTCCCATATTTGTTAATTATACCCCACAGTTAGTTAAGAATCCTCCACTTTTGTTAAGTATCCCCACAAAATACCCCAATGGAATTTGGGGAATTCTTAACCAATGTGAGGGATTCTTAACAATTTATTCATCATTCCCCATATTTGTTAATTATACCTGACAGTGAGTGAAGAATCCTCCATATCCCAAAGTTTGTGGGGGACACAAGACAACTGTGGGGGATTCTTGACAATTGTGGGGAATTCCCCTACAATAGTTGTCATCTCCCATATTGCATATTTGTTCATTATTCTCCATATTTACTTAAAATCCCCTACAGTTTGTTTAGAATCCCCCACTGTTTGTTAAGCATCCCCCAGAGAATACCCCAATTGAATATGGGGGATTGTTAACCAATATGAGTGATTCTTAACAATTTGTTCATCATTCTCTATGTTTGTTAATTATACCCCACAGTTTGTTAAGAGTCCCCCATATACTACAGTTTGTGGGGACTCTAGACAAACTGTGGGGAATTCTTTACATTTGTGGGGGATTCCCCTACAATAGTTGTCATCTCCCATGTTGCATATTTGTTCATTATTCCCCATATTTGCTAAAACCCCCACAGTTTGTTAAGAATCCCCCGCTTTTGTTATAGAATCCCCCATATACAACAGTTTGTGGGGGGACTCTAGACAAATTATGGGGAATTCTTTACAATTGTGGAGAATTCCTCTATAATAATTGTCATCTCCCATGTTGCATATTTGTTCATTATTCCCCATATTTGTTAAAACCACCCACAGTTTGTTAAGATTCCCCCACAAATTTTTAAGAATCCCCCACTTTTGTTAAGGATCCCCACAAAATACTCCAATGGAATATGGGGGACACTTAACCAATGTGAGGGATTCTTAACAATTTGTTCATCATTCCCCATATTTGTTAATTATACCCCACAGTTAGTTAAGAATCCTCTACTTTTGTTAAGGATCCCCACAAATATCCCAATGGAATATGGGGTATTCTTAACCAATGTGAGGTATTCATAACAATTTATTCATCAATCCCCATATTTTATAATCATACCCCACAGTTAGTTAAGAATTCTCCATATCTCATAGTTTGTGGGGGACTCAAGACAACTGAGGGGGATTCTTGACAATTGTGGGGAATTCCTCTACAATAGTTGTCATCTCTCATGTTGCATATATGTTCATTATTCCCCATATTTGCTCAAAATCCCCCACAATTTATTTAGAATCCCCCACTGTTTGTTAAGGATCCTCCACATACTACCCCAATGAAATATGGGGGATTCTTAACCAAAATGAGAGATTCCTAACAATTTGTTCATCATTCTTCATGTTTGTTAATTATACCCCACAGTTTGTTAAGAATCCCCCATATACAACAGTTTGTGGGGTCTCTAGACAAACTGTGGGGGATTCTTTTCAATTGTGGGGGATTCCCATACAATAGTTGTCATCTACCATGTTCCATATTTGTTCATTATTCCCCATATTTGCTTAAACACCCATAGTTTGTTAAGAATCCTCCACTTTTATTAAACTATCCCCCATATACAACAGTTTGTGGTGGACTCTAGACAAACTGTGGGGGATTTTTTACAATTGTGGGTGATTCCCCTACAATAGTAGTTATCTCCCATGTTGCATATTTGTTCATTATTCCCCATATTTACTTAAAATCCCTTACAGTTTGTTTAGAATCCCACACTGTTTGTTAAGCATCCCCAGAGAATTCCCCAATTGAATATGGGGGATTCTTAACCAATGTGAGGGATTCTTAACAATTTGTTCATCATTCTCTATGTTTGTTAATTATACCCCACCGTTTGTTAAGAATCCCCATATGCTACAGTTTGTGGGGACTCTAGACAAACTGTGGGGAATTCTTTACAATTGTGGGGGATTCCCCTACAATAGTTGTCATCTCCCATGTTGCATATTTGTTCATTATTCCCCATATTTGCTAAAACCCCCACAGTTTGTTAAGAATCCCCCGCTTTTGTTATAGAATCCCCCATATACAACAGTTTGTGGGGGACTCTAGACAAATTATGGGGAATTCTTTACAATTGTGGAGAATTCCCCTATTATAATTGTCATCTCCCATGTTGCATATTTGTTCATTATTCCCCATATATGTTAAAACCACCCACAGTTTGTTAAGAATCCCTCACAAATTTTTAAGAATCCCCCACTTTTGTTAAGGATCCCCACAAAATACTCCAATGGAATATGGGGGATTCTTAACCAATGTGGGGGATTCTTAACAATTTGTTCATCATTCCCCATATTTGTTAATTATACCCCACAGTTAGTTAAGAATCCACCAATTTTGTTAAGTATCCCCACAAATATCCCACTGGAATATGGGGTATTCCTAACCAATGTGTGGTATTCTTAACAATTTATTCATCAATCCCATATTTGTTAATTATACCCCACAGTTAGTTAATAATCCTCCATATCTCATAGTTTGTGGGGGACTCAAGACAACTGAGGGGGATTCTTGACAATTGTGGGGAATTCCCCTACAATAGTTGTCATCTCTCATGTTGCATATATGTTCATTATTCCTCATATTTGCTTAAAATCCCCCACAATTTATTTAGAATCGCCCACTGTTTCTTAAGGATCCCCCACATACTACCCCAATGAAATATGGGGGATTCTTATCCAATATGAGTGATTCCTAACAATTTGTTCATCATTCTTCATGTTTGTTAATTATACCCCACAGTTTGTTAAGAATCCCCCATATACAACAGTTTGTGGGGTCTCTAGACAAACTGTGGGGGATTCTTTACAATTGTGGGGGATTCCCCTAGAATAGTTGTCATCTCCCATGTTGCATATTTGTTCATTATTCCCCATATTTGCTAAAACCCAACAGTTTGTTATGAATCCCCCGCTTTTGTTATAGAATCCCCCATATACAACAGTTTTTGGGGGACTCTAGACAAATTATGGGGAATTCTTTACAATTGTAGAGAATTCCCCTATAATAATTGTCATCTCCCATATTGCATATTTGTTCATTATTACCCATATTTGTTAAAACCACCCACAGTTTGTTAAGAATCCCCCATAAATTTTTAAGAATCCCCCACTTTTGTTAAGTATCCCCCACAAAATACTCCAATGGAATATTGGGGATTCTTAACCAATGTGGGGGATTCTTAACAATTTTTTCACCGTTCCCCATATTTGTTAATTATACCCCGCAGTTAGTTAAGAATCCTCCACTTTTGTTAAGGATCCCCACAAATATCCCAATGGAATATGGGGTATTCTTAACCAATGTGAGGTATTCTTAACAATTTATTCATCAATCCCCATATTTTTTAATTAGACCCCACAGTTAGTTAAGAATCCTCCATATCTCATAGTTTGTGGGGGACTCAAGACAACTGAGGGCGATTCTTGACAATTGTGGGGAATTTTCCTACAATAGTTGTCATCTCTCATGTTGCATATATGTTCATTATTCCCCATATTTGCTTAAAATCCCCCACAATTTATTTAGAATCCCACACTGTTTGTTAAGGATCCCCCACATACTACCCCAATGAAATATGGGGGATTCTTAACCAATATGAGGGATTCCTAACAATTTGTTCATCATTCTTCATGTTTGTTAATTATACCCCACAGTTTGTTAAGAATCCCCCATATACAACAGTTTGTGGGGTCTCTAGACAAACTGTGGGGGATTCTTTACAATTGTGGGGGATTCCCATACAATCGTTGTCATCTACCATGTTCCATATTTGTTCATTATTCCCCATATTTGCTAAAACACCCACAGTTTGTTACGAATCCTCCAATTTTGTTAAAGAATCTCCCATATACAACAGTTTGTGGTGGACTCTACACAAACTGTGGGGGATTTTTTACAATTGTGGGTGATTCCCCTACAATAATAGTTATCTCCTATATTGCATATTTGTTCATTATTCCCCATATTTACTTAAAATCCCTTACAGTTTGTTTAGAATCCCCCAGAGAATACCCCAATTGAATATAGGGGATTCTTAACCAATATGAGGGATTCTTAACAGTTTTTTCATCATTCTCTATGTTTGTTAATTATACCCCACAGTTTGTTAAGAATCCCTAATATACTACAGTTTGTGGGGACTCTAGACAAACTGTGGGGAATTCTTTACAATTGTGGGGGATTCCCCTAGAATAGTTGTCATCTCCCATGTTGCATATTTGTTCATTATTCCCCATATTTGCTAAAACCCAACAGTTTGTTATGAATCCCCCGCTTTTGTTATAGAATCCCCCATATACAACAGTTTTTGGGGGACTCTAGACAAATTATGGGGAATTCTTTACAATTGTAGAGAATTCCCCTATAATAATTGTCATCTCCCATATTGCATATTTGTTCATTATTACCCATATTTGTTAAAACCACCCACAGTTTGTTAAGATTCCCCCACAAATTTTTAAGAATCCCCCACTTTTGTTAAGGATCCCCACAAAATACTCCAATGGAATATGGGGGACACTTAACCAATGTGAGGGATTCTTAACAATTTGTTCATCATTCCCCATATTTGTTAATTATACCCCACAGTTAGTTAAGAATCCTCTACTTTTGTTAATGATCCCCACAAATATCCCAATGGAATATGGGGTATTCTTAACCAATGTGAGGTATTCTTAACAATTTATTCATCAATCCCCATATTTTTTAATTAGACCCCACAGTTAGTTAAGAATCCTCCATATCTCATAGTTTGTGGGGGACTCAAGACAACTGAGGGCGATTCTTGACAATTGTGGGGAATTTTCCTACAATAGTTGTCATCTCTCATGTTGCATATATGTTCGTTATTCCCCATATTTGCTTAAAATCCCCCACAATTTATTTAGAATCCCACACTGTTTGTTAAGGATCCCCCACATACTACCCCAATGAAATATGGGGGATTCTTAACCAATATGAGGGATTCCTAACAATTTGTTCATCATTCTTCATGTTTGTTAATTATACCCCACAGTTTGTTAAGAATCCCCCATATACAACAGTTTGTGGGGTCTCTAGACAAACTGTGGGGGATTCTTTACAATTGTGGGGGATTCCCATACAATCGTTGTCATCTACCATGTTCCATATTTGTTCATTATTCCCCATATTTGCTAAAACACCCACAGTTTGTTACGAATCCTCCAATTTTGTTAAAGAATCTCCCATATACAACAGTTTGTGGTGGACTCTACACAAACTGTGGGGGATTTTTTACAATTGTGGGTGATTCCCCTACAATAATAGTTATCTCCTATATTGCATATTTGTTCATTATTCCCCATATTTACTTAAAATCCCTTACAGTTTGTTTAGAATCCCCCAGAGAATACCCCAATTGAATATGGGGGATTCTTAACCAATATGAGGGATTCTTAACAGTTTTTTCATCATTCTCTATGTTTGTTAATTATACCCCACAGTTTGTTAAGAATCCCTAATATACTACAGTTTGTGGGGACTCTAGACAAACTGTGGGGAATTCTTTACAATTGTGGGGGATTCCCCTAGAATAGTTGTCATCTCCCATGTTGCATATTTGTTCATTATTCCCCATATTTGCTAAAACCCAACAGTTTGTTATGAATCCCCCGCTTTTGTTATAGAATCCCCCATATACAACAGTTTTTGGGGGACTCTAGACAAATTATGGGGAATTCTTTACAATTGTAGAGAATTCCCCTATAATAATTGTCATCTCCCATATTGCATATTTGTTCATTATTACCCATATTTGTTAAAACCACCCACAGTTTGTTAAGAATCCCCCATAAATTTTTAAGAATCCCCCACTTTTGTTAAGTATCCCCCACAAAATACTCCAATGGAATATTGGGGATTCTTAACCAATGTGGGGGATTCTTAACAATTTTTTCACCGTTCCCCATATTTGTTAATTATACCCCGCAGTTAGTTAAGAATCCTCCACTTTTGTTAAGGATCCCCACAAATATCCCAATGGAATATGGGGTATTCTTAACCAATGTGAGGTATTCTTAACAATTTATTCATCAATCCCCATATTTTTTAATTAGACCCCACAGTTAGTTAAGAATCCTCCATATCTCATAGTTTGTGGGGGACTCAAGACAACTGAGGGCGATTCTTGACAATTGTGGGGAATTTTCCTACAATAGTTGTCATCTCTCATGTTGCATATATGTTCATTATTCCCCATATTTGCTTAAAATCCCCCACAATTTATTTAGAATCCCACACTGTTTGTTAAGGATCCCCCACATACTACCCCAATGAAATATGGGGGATTCTTAACCAATATGAGGGATTCCTAACAATTTGTTCATCATTCTTCATGTTTGTTAATTATACCCCACAGTTTGTTAAGAATCCCCCATATACAACAGTTTGTGGGGTCTCTAGACAAACTGTGGGGGATTCTTTACAATTGTGGGGGATTCCCATACAATCGTTGTCATCTACCATGTTCCATATTTGTTCATTATTCCCCATATTTGCTAAAACACCCACAGTTTGTTACGAATCCTCCAATTTTGTTAAAGAATCTCCCATATACAACAGTTTGTGGTGGACTCTACACAAACTGTGGGGGATTTTTTACAATTGTGGGTGATTCCCCTACAATAATAGTTATCTCCTATATTGCATATTTGTTCATTATTCCCCATATTTACTTAAAATCCCTTACAGTTTGTTTAGAATCCCCCAGAGAATACCCCAATTGAATATGGGGGATTCTTAACCAATATGAGGGATTCTTAACAGTTTTTTCATCATTCTCTATGTTTGTTAATTATACCCCACAGTTTGTTAAGAATCCCTAATATACTACAGTTTGTGGGGACTCTAGACAAACTGTGGGGAATTCTTTACAATTGTGGGGGATTCCCCTAGAATAGTTGTCATCTCCCATGTTGCATATTTGTTCATTATTCCCCATATTTGCTAAAACCCAACAGTTTGTTATGAATTCCCCGCTTTTGTTATAGAATCCCCCATATACAACAGTTTTTGGGGGACTCTAGACAAATTATGGGGAATTCTTTACAATTGTAGAGAATTCCCCTATAATAATTGTCATCTCCCATATTGCATATTTGTTCATTATTACCCATATTTGTTAAAACCACCCACAGTTTGTTAAGAATCCCCCATAAATTTTTAAGAATCCCCCACTTTTGTTAAGGATCCCCCACAAAATACTCCAATGGAATATGGGGGATTCTTAACCAATGTGCGGGATTCTTAACAATTTTTTCACCATTCCCCATCTGTGTTAATTATACCCCACAGTTAGTTAAGAATCCTCCACTTTTGTTAAGGATCCCCACAAATATCCCAATGGAATATGGGATATTCTTAACCAATGTGAGGTATTCTTAACAATTTATTCATCAATCCCCATATTTTTTAATTATACCCCACCGTTAGTTAAGAATCCTCCATATCTCATAGTTTGTGGGGGACTCAAGACAACTGAGGTGGATTCTTGACAATTGTGGGGAATTCCCCTACAATAGTTGTCATCTCTCATGTTGCATATATGTTCATTATTCTCCATATTTGCTTAAAATCCCCCACAATTTATTTAGAATCGCCCACTGTTTGTTAAGGATCCCCCACATACTACCCCAATGAAATATGGGGGATTTTTAACCAATATGAGAGATTCCTAACAATTTGTTTATCATTCTTCATGTTTGTTAATTATAACCCACAGTTTGTTAAGAATCCCCCATATACAACAGTTTGTGGGGGACTCTGGACAAACTGTGGGGGATTCTTTACAATTGTGGGGGATTGCCATACAATAGTTGTCATCTCCCATGTTCCATATTTGTTCATTATTCCCCATATTTGCTAAAGCACCCACAGCTTGTTAAGAATCCTCCACTTTTGTTAAAGAAACTCCCATATACAACAGTTTGTGGGGGACTCTAGACAAACTGTGGGGGATTTTTTACAATTGTGGGTGATTCCCCTACAATAGTAGTCATCTCCCATGTTGCATATTTGTTCATTATTCCCCATATTTGCTAAAACCACCCACAGTTTGTTAAGAATCCCTCACTTTTGTTAAGGATCCCCCACAAAATACCCCAATGGAATATGGGGGATTCTTAACCAATGTGAGGGTTTCTTAAAAATTTGTTCATCACTCCCCATAATTGTTAATTATACCCCACAGTTAGTTAAGAATCCACCACTTTTGTTAAGGATCCCCCACAAAATTCCCCCAATGGAATATGGAGGATTCTTAACCAATGTGAAAGATACTTAACAATTTATTCATCATTCCCCAAATTTGTTAATTATACCCCACAGTTAGTTAAGAATCCTCCATATCCCATAGTTTGTGGGGGACTCAAGACAAATGTGGGGTATTCTTGACAATTAGGGGGAATTCCCCTACAATAGTTGTCATCTCCCATATTGTATATTTGATCATTATTCCCCATAATAGCTTAAAATCCCCCATAGTTTGTTTAGAATCCCCCACAAATTTATAAGAACCCCCCACTGTTTGTTAAGAATCCCCCACTTTTGTTGAGGGATTCTTAACAATTTATTCATTAATTATACCCCACAGTTAGTTAAGAATCCTCCATATCCCATAGTTTGTGGGGGACACAAGACAATTGTAGGGATTCTTGACAATTGTGGAGAATTCCACATATTGCATATTTGTTCATTATTACCCATATTTGCTTAAAATCCCCCACAGTTTGTTTAGAATCCCCCACTGTTTGTTAAGGATCCCCACAGAATACCCCAATTGAATATGGGGATTTTTAACCAATATGAGGGATTCTTAACAATTTGTTCATCATTCTTCATGTTTGTTAATTATACCCCACAGTTTGTTAAGAATCCCCCATATACAACAGTTTGTAGGGGACTCTAGACAAACTGTGGGGGATTCTTTACAATTGTGGGGGATTCCCCTACAATTGTTATCTCCTATGTTGAAAATTTGTTCATTATTCCCCATATTTGCTAAAACCCCTCACAGTTTGTTAAGAATCCCCCACTTTTTATAAAGAATCCCCCATATACGACAGTTAGTGGGGGACTCTAGACAAACTGTGGGGGATTCTTTACAATTGTGGTGGATTCCCCTACAATAGTTGTCATCTCCCATGTTGCATATTTTTTTTATTATTTCTCATATTTGCTAAAACCCCCTACAGTTTGTTAAGAATCCCCCACTTTTGTTAAAGAATCCCCCATATACAATAGTTTATGGGGGACTCTAGACAAACTGTGAGGAATTCTTTACAATTGTGGTGGATTCCCCTACAATAGTTGTCATCTCCCATATTGTATATTTGTTCATTATTCTCCATATTTGCTAAGATCACCCACAGTTTGTCAAGAATCCCCCACAAATTTTTAAGAATCTCTCACTTTTGTTAGGGATCCCCCATAAAATACCCCAGTGGAATATGGGGGATTCTTAACCAATGTGAGGGATTCTTAACAATTTGTTCATCATTCCCCATATTTGTTAATTATACCCCACAATTAGTAAAGAATCCTCCATATCCCATAGTTTGTGGGGGACTCAAAACAACTGTGGGGGATTCTTGACAATTGTGGGGAATTTCCCACAATAGTTGTCATCTCCCATGTTGCATATTTGTTCATTATTTCCCATATTTGCTTAAAATCCCTCACAGTTTGTTTAGAATCCCCCACAAATTTATAAGAATCCCCCATTGTTTGTTAAGGATCTCTTAAAGAATACCCCAATGGAATATGGGGGATTCTTAACCAATGTGAGGTATTCTTAACAATTTGTTCATTATTCTCCATGTTTGTTAATTATACCCCACAGTTTGTTAAGAATCCCCAATATACTCCAGTCTGTGGGGGATTCTTTACAATTGTGGGGGATTCCCCTACAATTGTTATCTCCTATGTTGAATATTTGTTCATTATTCCCCATATTTGCTAAAACCCCTCACAGTTTGTTAAGAATCCTCCACTTTTGTTAAAGAATCCCCCATATACGACAGTTAGTGGGGGACTCTAGACAAACTGTGGGGGATTCTTTACAATTGTGGTGGATTCTCCTACAATAGTTGTCATCTCCCATGTTGCAAATTTTTTTATTATTTCCCATATTTGCTAAAATCACCAACAGTTTGTTAAGAATCCCCCACAAATTTTTAAGAATCCCCCACTTTTGTTAAGGATCCCTCACAAAATACCCCTATGGAATATGGGGGATTGTTAACCAATGTGAGGGATTCTTAACAATTTATTCACCATTCCCATATTTGTTAATTATACCCCACAGTTAGTTAAGAATCCTCCATATCTCATAGTTTGTGGGGGGACTCAAGACAATTGTGGAGGATTCTTGATAATTGTGGGGAATTCCCCACAATAGTTGTCATCTCCCATGTTGCATACTTGTTCATTATTCCCCATATTTGCTAATATCCTCCACAGTTTGTTATGAATCTCCCACAAAAATAACCCAATGGAATATGGGGGAGTCTTAACCACTA
Source organism: Hydrangea macrophylla (assembly GCA_033977485.1). Lineage (NCBI taxonomy): Eukaryota > Viridiplantae > Streptophyta > Magnoliopsida > Cornales > Hydrangeaceae > Hydrangea > Hydrangea macrophylla. The sequence continues at coordinate 156,878,870 of CM066991.1, forward strand.
TGAGTGATTCTTAACAATTTGTTCATCATTCCCTATATTTGTTAATTATACCCCACAGTTAGTTAAGAATCCTCAAATCCCATAGTTTATGGGGAACTGTAGACAAACTGTGGGGGATTCTTGACAATTGTGGGGAATTCTCCTACAATAGTTGTCATCTCTCATGGTGCATATTTGTTCATTATTCTCCATATTTGCTTAAATCCCCCACAGTTTGTTTAGAATCCCCCACAAATTTATTAGAATCTCCCATTGTTTATTAAGGATTCCCCACAGAATACCCCAATGGAATATGGGGATTCTTAACAATTTGTTCATTATTCTCGTTATTTATTAATTATACCCACAGTTTGTTAAGAATCCATCATATGCCACACTTTGTGGAGAACTGGAGACAAACTGTGGGGGATTCTTTAGTTCGTTATGAATTGTAGTGGATTCTTAATACACTGTGCGTAACTCTTAACCAATGTGGGTGATTCTTTACAATTTGTGGAGGATTCTACTGGATTATGGGGGATTCTTAACCAATGTGAGGGATTCTTAACAATTTGTTATTCATTCTCCATGTTTATTAATTATACCCCACAGTTTGTTAAGAATCCCCCATATACAACAATTTGTGGGGGATTCAAGACAAACTGTGGAGGATTCTTTACAATTGTGGGGGATTCCCCTACAATCGTTGTCATCTCCCATGTTGCATATTTGTTCATTATTCCCCATATTTGCTAAAACCTCCCACAGTTTTTTAAGAATTCCCCACATTTGTTGAAGAATCCCCCATATACAACAGTTTGTGCGGGACTCTAGACAAACTGTGGGCAATTCTTTACAATTGTGGGGGATTCCCCTACAATAGTTGTCAATTCCCATGTTACATATTTGTACATTATTCTCCATATTTGTTAAAACCACCCACAGTTTGTTAAGAATCCCCCACAAATTTTTAAGAATCCCCCACTTTTGTTAAGGATTCCCCACAGAATACCCCAATGGAATATGGGGGATTCTTAACCAATATGAGGGATTAATAACAATTTGTTCATCATTCTCCATGTTTGTTAATTATACCCCACAGTTTGTTAATAATCCCCCATATACAACAGTTTGTGGGGGACTCTAGACAAACTGTGATGGATTCTTTACAATTGTGGGGGATTCCCCTACAATAGTTGTCATCTACCATGTTGCATATTTGTACATTATTCCCCATATTTGCTAAAACCCTCCACAGTTTGCTAAGAATCCACCACTTTTGTTTAATATTCTCCCATATACAACAGTTTGTGGGGGACACTAGACAAACTGTGGGGGATTTTTTACAATTGTGGTGGATTCTCCTACAATAGTTGTCATCTCCCATGTTGCATATTTTTTAATTATTCCCCATATTTGCTAAAACCACACACAGTTTGTTAAGAATCCCCACAATTTTTTAAGAATCCCCACTTTTGTTAAGGATCCCCCACAAAATACCCCAATTTAATATGGGGGATTCTTAACCAATGTGAGGGATTCTTAACAATTTGTTCATCATTCCCCATATTTTTTAATTATACCCCACAATTAGTTAGGAATCCTCCAATTTTGTTAAAGATCCTCCACAAAATACCCAATGGTATATGGGGATTCTTAACCAATGTGAGGGATTCTTAACAATTTATTCATCATTCCCCATATTTGTTAATTATATCCCACAGTTAGTTAAGAATCCTCCATATCACAAAGTTTGTGGGGGACTCAAGACATCTGTGGGGGATTCTTGACAATTGTGGAAAATTTCCCTACAATAGTTGTCATCTCCCATATTGCATATTTGCTCATTATTCCCCATATTTTCTTTAAATTCCCCACAGTTTGTTTAGAATCCCCACCAATTTATAAGAATCCCCCACTGTTTGTTAAGGATCCCCCACAGAATACCCCAATGGAATATGAGGGATTCTTAACCAATATGAGGGATTCTTAACAATTTGTTCATCATTATTCATGTTTGTTAATTTTACCCCACAGTTTGTTAAAAATCCCCCATATACAACAGTTTGTAGGGGACTCTAGACAAACTATGGAGGATTCTTTACAATTGTTGGGGATTTCCCTACAATAGTTGTCATCTCCCATTTTGCATACTAAAACCCCCCACAGTTTGTTATGAATCCCCAACTTTTGTTGAAGAATCCCCCATATACAACAATTAATGGGGGACTCTAGACAAACTGTGGGGAATTCTTTGCAATTATGGGGGATTCCCCTACAATAGTTGTCATCTCCCATGTTGCATATTTGTTCATTACTCTCTATATTTGATAAAACCACCCACAGTTTGTTAAGAATCCCCCACTTTTGTTAAGGATCCTCCACAAAATACCCCAATGGAATATGGGGGCTTCTTTACCAATGTGAGGGATTCTTAACAATTTGTTCATCATTCCCTATATTTGTTAATTATACCCGACAGTTAGTTAAGAATCTTCCATATCCCATAGTTTGTGGGGGACTCAAGACAACTCTGGGGGATTCTTGACAAATGTGGGGAATTCCCCACATATGTTGTCATCTCCCATGTTGCATATTTTTTCATTATTCCCCATATTTGCTTAAAATTCCTCACAGTTTGTTTAGAATCCCCCACAAATTTATAAGAATCCCCCACTGTTTGTTAAGGATCCCCCAGAGAATACCCCAATGGAATACGGGGGATTCTTAACCAATGTGATTCTTAACAATTTGTTTATCATTATCCATGTTTGTTAATTATACCCCACAGTTTGTTAAGAATCCTCCATATACAACAGTTTGTGTGGAACTCTAGACAAACTGTGGGGGATTCTTTACAATTGTGGGGGATTCCCCTATAATAGTTGTCATCTCCCATGTTGCATATTTGTTCATTATTCCTCATATTTGCTAAAACCCTCCACAGTTTGTTAAGAATCCCCCACAAAATACCCCAATTGAATATGGGGGAGTCTTAACTACTGTGTGGGATTCTAAACAATTTGTTCATCTTTCCCTATATTTGTTAATTATACCGCACAGTTAGTTAAGAATCCTCATATCCCAAAGTTAGTGGGGAACTGTAGACAAACTGTGGGGAATTCTTGACAATTGTGGGGAATTCCCCTACAATAGTTGTCATCTCCCATGTTGCAGAGTTGTTCATTAATCCCCATATTTGCTTAAAATTTCCCACAATTTGTTTAGAATCCCCCACAAATTTATTAGAATCTCCCACTATTTATTAAGGATCCCCGCACAGAATACCCCAATGGAATATTGGGGATTCTTAACAATTTGTTCATTATTCTCCATATTTATTAATTATACCCACAGTTTGTTAAGAATCCCTCATATCCCACAGTTTGAGGGGAACTGTAGGCAAACTGTGGGGGATTCTTTAGTTCGTTATGAATTGTAGAGGATTCTTAAAGAACTGTGGGTAACTCTTAACCAATGTGGGTGATTCGAAACAAACTGTGGGGGATTCTTAATCAACGTGGGGGATTTGTAACAATTTGTGGAGGATTCTAATGGAACATGGGGGATTCTTAACCAATGTGAGGGATTCATAACAATTTCTTTATCATTCTCCATGTTTGTTAATTATACCCCACAGTTTGTTATGAATCCCCCATATACAACAGTCTGTGGGGGACTTAAGACAAACTGTGGGGGATTCTTTACAATTGTGGGGGATTCGCTTACAACAGTTGTCATCTTCCATGTTGCATATTTGTTCATTATTCCCCATATTTGCTAAAATCCCCACAGTTTGTTAAGAATCCCCCACTTTTGTTGAAGAATCCTCCATATACGACAGTTTGTGGGGGACTCCAGACAATCTGTGTGGGGTTCTTTACAATTGTGGGGGATTTCCTTACAATAGTTGTCATCACCTATGTTGCATATTTGTTCATTATTCCCCATATTTGTTAAAATCACCCACAGTTTGTTAAGAATTCCCTGCAAAATTTTAAGAATCCCCCACTTTTGTTAAAGATCCCCCACAAAATATCCCAATGGAATATGGAAGATTCTTAACCAATGTGAGGGATACTTAACAATTTGTTAATCATTCCCCATATTTGTTAATTATACCCCACAGTTTGTTTAGAATCCTCCTTATCCCATAGTTTATGGGAGAATCAAGACAACTATTGGGGATTCTTGACAATTGTGGGGAATTCCCCACAATAGTTGTCATCTCCCATGTTACATATTTGTTGATTATTCCCCATATTTGCTAAAAATTCCTCACAGTTTGTTTAGAATCCCCAATAAATTTATAAGAATCCCCCACTGTTTGTTAAGGATCCCCCAGAGAATACCCCAATGGAATACGGGGGATTCTTAACCAATGTGAGAGATTCTTAACAATTTGTTCATCATTCTACATATTTGTTAATTGTACCCCACGGTTTGTTAAGAATCCCCCATATACAACAGTTTGTGGGGACTCTAGACAAACTGTGGGGGGTTCTTTACAATTGTGGGGGATTCCCCTATAATAGTTTTCATCTCCCATGTTGCATATTTGTTCATTATTCCCCATATTTGCTAAAATCCTCCACAGTTTGGTAAGAATCCCCCACTTTTGTTAAATAATCCCCCATATGCAACAGTTTGTGGGGGACTCTAGATAAACTGTGGGGGATTCCCCTGCAACAGTTTTCATCTCCCATGTTGCACATTTGTTCATTATTCCCTATATTTGCTAAAACCACACACAGTTTGTTTACAATCCCCCACAAATTTTTAAGAATACCCCACTTTTGTTAAGGATCCCCCACAAAATACCCCAATGGAATATGGGGGATTCTTAACCAATGTGAGGGATTCTTAACAGTTTATTCATCATTCCCCATATTTGTTAATTATACCCCACAGTTCGTTAAGAATCCTCCATATCCCATAGTTTGTGGGGAACTCAAGACAACTGTGGGGGATTCTTGACAATTGTGGGGAATTCCCCTACAATAGTTATAATCTCCCATGTTGCATATTTGTTCATTGTTCTCCATATTCGCTCAAATCCCCCACAGTTTGTTCAAAATCCCCCACAAATTTAGAAGAATGCCCTACTGTTTATTAAGGATCCCCCACAGAATACCCCAATGGAATATGGGGGATTCATAACCAATATGAGGGATTCTTAACAATTTGTTTATTATTCTCCATGTTTGTTAATTATACCCCACAGTTTGTTAAGAATCCCCCATATACAACTGTTTGTGGGGGACTCTAGACAAACTGTGGGGGATTCTTTACAATTGTGGGGGATTCCCATACAATAGTTGTCATCGCCCATGTTGCATATTTGTTCATTATTTCCCATATTTGTTAAAACACCCACAGTTTGTTAAGAATCCTCCACTTTTGTTAATGAATCTCCCATATACAACAGTTTGTGGGGGACTCTAGACAAACTGTGGGGGATTTTTTACAATTGTGGGGGATTCCCCTACAAAAGTTGTCATCTCCCATGTTGCATATTTGTTCATTATTCCCCATATTTGCTAAAACCACCCACAGTTTGTTACGAATCCCTCACTTTTGTTAGGGATCCCCTACAAAATACCCCAATGGAATATGGGGGATTCTTAACCAATGTGAGAGATTCTTAACAATTTGTTCACCATTCCCCATATTTGTTAATTATACCCCACAGTTAGTTAAGAATCCTCCACTTTTGTTAAGTATCCTCCACAAAATACCCCAATGGAATTTGGAGAATTCTTAACCAATGTGAGGGATTCTTAACAATTTATTCATCATTCCCCATATTTGTTAATTATACCCCACAGTTAGTTAAGAATCCTCCATATCCCATAGTTTGTGGGAGACACAAGACAACTGTGGGAGATTCTTGACAATTGTGGGGAATTCCCCTACAATAGTTGTCATCTCCCATATTGCATATTTATTCATTATTCCCCATATTTGCTTAAAATCCCCTACAGTTTGTTTAGAATCCCTCACTGTTTGTTAAGCATCCCCCAGAGAATACCCCAATTGAATATGAGGGATTCTTAACTAATATGAGGGATTCTAAACAATTTGTTCATCATTCTCTATGTTTGTTAATTATCCCCCACAGTTTGTTAAGAATCCCCCATATACTACGGTTTGTAGGGACTCTAGCCAAACTGTTATGGATTCTTTACAATTGTGGGGGATTTCCCTATAATTGTTGTCATCTCCCATGTTGCATATTTGTTCATTATTCCCCATATTTGCTAAACCCCACAGTTTGTTAAGAATCACTCGCTTTTGTTATAAAATCCCCTATATACAACAGTTTGTGGGGGACTCTAGACAAATTATGGGGAATTCTTTACAGTTGTGGGGGATTCCCCTACAACAGTTGTCATCTCCCATGTTGCATATTTGTTCATTATTCCCCATATTTGTTTAAACCACCCACAGTTTGTTAAGAATGCTCCACAAATTTTTATGAATCCCCCACTTTTGTTAAGGATCCCCCACAAAATACTCCTATTGAATATGGGGGATTCTTAACCAATGTGAGGGATTCTTAACAATTTGTTCATCATTCCCCATATTTGTTAATTATACCCCATAGTTAGTTAAGAATCCTCCACTTTTGTTAAGGATCCCCACAAAATATCCCAATGGAATATGGAGAATTCTTAACCATTGTGAGGTATTCTTAACAATTTATTCATCAATCCCCATATTTGTTAATTATACCCCACAGGACGAAAGATGAAAGATAAATCATGGATCAACTAAGCCCTCTCGGGGACTTGCTTAATTCATGGAAGAATGAATCGGGGAAAAACCTATGACTACACCAGCTAGAAGAAAAGATCTCATGATAGTCAATATGGGTCCTCAACACCCATCAATGCATGATTATCTCACTTGCAAACATATCTGGGCGGGATTAAATATATGACGGGTTTACCTGATATTGTAATCATTGTTGATCAACACGAAGAATATACGGCCCTTCGAGACCTGTAAATACTTCTGCTACGAAAAATGGTTGTGATGAGACACGCTCAATTTTTCGTGCTCTTGCTACGGTTAAACGATCCACTTCGGATAATTCTCCAACCCAAGGATAGCTATAATGTCCTGAAGTTCTTTGTTACTACTTTATTTTATATGGGGGATTCTTAACCAATGTGAGGTATTCATAACAATTTATTCAACAATCCCCATAATTGTTAATTATACCCCACAATTAGTTAAGAATCCTCCATATCTCATAGTTTATGGGGGACACAAGATAACTGTGGGAGATTCTTGACAATTATGGAGAATTCCCCTATAATAGTTGTCATCTCCCATATTGCATATTTGTTTATTATTCCCCATATTTGCTTAAAATCCCCCACAGATTGTTTAGAATCCCCCACCAATTTATAAGAATCCCCCACTGTTTGTTAGGGATCCCCCACAGAATACCCCAATGGAATATGGGGGATTCTTAACCAATATGAGGGATTCTTAACAATTTGTTCATCATTCTTCATGTTTGTTAATTGTACCCCACGGTTTGTTAAGAATCCCCCATATACAACAGTTTTTAGGAGACTCTCGACAAACTGTGGGGGATTCTTTATAATTGTGGGGAATTCCCCTACAATAGTTGTCATCTCTCATGTTGTATATTTGTTCATTATTCCCCAAATTTGCTAAAACCCCCACAGTTTGTTAAGAATCCCCTACTTTTGTTAAGGATCCCCCACAAAATACCCCAATGGAATATGGGGGATTCTTAACCAATGTGAGGGATTCTTAACAATTTATTCATCATTCCCCATATTTGTTAATTATACCCCACAGTTAGTTAAGAATCCTCCATATCCCTTAGTTTGTGGTGGACTCAAGACAACTGTGGGGATTCTTGACAATTGACGGGAATTTCCCTACAATAGTTGTCATCTTCCATATTGCATATTTGTTCATTATTCCCCATATTTGCTTAAAATCTCCTACAGTTTTTTTAGAATCCCTCACTGTTTGTTAAGGATCCACCAGGGAATACCCCAATTGAATATGGGGGATTCTTAACCAATATGAGGGATTCTTAACAATTTGTTCATCATTCTCCATGTTTGTTAATTATACCTGACAAGCGGGTGTATTTGTAGAATATAACCGCGCTAAAAGAGAAAAATGCACTAGGAAAATCTACAATTCCTCTGTTTATCTGCAGTTTGTTTTACAATACCAGTTTCTACACAAATTGATTAAACTATGATAAGTGGTATTGTTTTTAGTGATTATTTGTGCAGATTACTGCTACTGTATATAAGATTGAAGAATGTTGATAAAAGGAAGTGCTTGGCCCTGATGAAGACAACTCAAAGCTGAAATAGAGGCTTCGAGCGATCGAGAAGGTTTCGAGCGATCGACGTTTCGATCGATCGAATGGAGTTCAAGCGATCGAAGTTTCTGGAAGTTCAACCGATCGAGAGTTGTTCGATCGATCGAACATGCCTTTTATCAGATTACACGCGCACGCAGCAGAAACGGGTTTTAACCCTAGCATTAGGTCGTAGCTATATATATTCATTTTGTAAATGTCCAAAAGGACGCCCACATTTTAGTTTTCCAGTTTTAGAGAGAGAGATAGAGGTTTTGTGTTTGTTTTGTAGGTTTTTCATTGGAGTTTACTTCGTGCATTGGATTTCTATAGTTTAATACAAGTACTCTGTGTTCCAGGTTATTTATATATTGTCCATTTACATTCTGCACTTTGTAGTCGTAGTTTAATCGTTCATCTCGTAGTCTTACATGCTAGATACTTTCAAATCCGTAGTTTTTATAGTTTCCATGAAAAACTCGCAACCAAACAAGGCTTTGATGTTTTCTTACGTTAAATATCAATCTGTGACACTCCAGACGATGTCTGAGTAGTCCCAGGTTGGGAGAACACGATGAAACAGTGATCTCCAGCCTCTGCCATGCAGCAGAATAATCGCTGTGTTCGATCGATCGGAGTTAGTTCGATCGATCGAACCAGAGACAGTCAAGCGATCGAAGCCATTTCGATCGATTGAGGGATGAAGGTCTTCGATCGATCGAAAGCGCATCGATCGATCGAACTCCCTGATTCTTGAGGATGTTCCCTGTAGTATTCCAGGACCTTTTGTTTTAAGATTTGTTATCATTCTGTCCCAAAAATGCTCAGTTTGTCAAAACAGTTTTTAAAACTAAGGCCCTAAGGCATTTTCTTTCAATACATTTTGCAAACCACCTTCAATGCTAACACCATTGAGGGTGCGAGTCTTAACTATTGGATTAAACCGCTTTCACGTATTGTAACTTAATTGTGATGATATGGTCCCGGTCATGAAAGGGCCATGGATTCTCCATCTTTAGAGGAATACGGAAAACTGTGGGTAATGTACTCCTTCGTGCTTCAAGGAAAATGCATGGTAGATGGTTAGATTACTGTGGATTTGTGTAATCCCAACACTTTCTTCTTAAAGTTAAACATCCTAATTTAGAGTACTGTTTTAACTAGCTAGTTAGATCGTTAATTTAATCTGAATTATTTTCATTAGTAATCTTAGTTTGTGGAACTTTGTGTTCCGCACCATTGTTTAATCTTATTCATTTTATTTTGCTTTCTTTTGAGGTTAGTCTAATTCAATAGGTCAACACCTTCCCTGTGGGATCGACCTGGTCTTACCAGTTACTACTTGCACGTCTACCTACACTTGGGTATTGCACAAGAGCGCACAAGATTTTTCACGTGTCAAGTTTTTTGGCGCCGTTGCCGGGGAAGGCGACGATCAATTCCTTAGATTACCTCAGTCACTCTTCATCTTTTTCTATTTTTATTTTTCTCTTCTTTTCAGTTCTTTTGGGTAAGTTCTCTCCCTAGGGACTCTCCTAGTTCATGTCCAATAATTCTATTGAAGGAATTTTTGGAAATCCATTCTATCGCTCTGACTCTGATAGTTCCATCAACCCGATAGCCACTCCAACTGAATCAATGGATGATCATCAGAGTGAAAATGGTGACAATGTTGTGGTGCCAATTGATGAGGCACTACGTCCTCTTTGCGATCTCATGCAACCAGAACATGCACCTACGCCCTCTTGCATTCAAATCCCACCGCATAATGGCGAATTTCAGTTTCGCAATGGGATGATTCAACTGCTTCCCACTTTTCATGGGATGGAAAGTGAGAAGGCGTATTTACATGTCACTGATTTTGAGGATGTTTGCAAAATATTCTCGCAAAATTGTCCTAGGGAGGTGACGCATCTAATGCTATTCCCCTTCACTTTGAAAGGTAAAGCGAAGGCGTGGCTCCACTCCCTCAAACCTAATTCAATTTTCACCTGGCATGCGATGAGCACCGCGTTTCTAAAGAAATTCTATCCTACTCGCATGACCACAGACCTTCAGCGTCAAATCAATTCCTATAAACAAAAGAGCAATGAAACCTTCACACAAGCGTGGGAGCGTTTCAAAGATTTGCTTCTCTCGTGCCCACACCATGGGTTTGAGAAATGGCGAACTATCAGCTTCTTTTATCAAGGATTGAATGGTGAAACAAAGAAGTTGGTGGAAACAATGAGCTCTGGACCATTTCTGCGTAAAAACACTGAAGAGGCTGAAGCCCATTTCGAATGGTTAGCTGAATACGCTCATGAATAGTCAAATTCTGACAATGTCTCATGCTCATAGATATCCTGTGTAGAGGAGAAAAGCCTATACCAGCTAACCAGTGAAGATCACCTCATGACTAAGTATGCGGAGCTAGCAAAGAAGGTAGAGGAGTTAAACATGAAAGGAGAGAGCTCTAGGCAAGTCATGCCTGAGGAACCATGTGGCACATGCAACATGTTGGGACATATAACTCAATATTGTCCTAATATGCCATATTTTCAAGAGCAAGCCCCTATAGAGATGAATGCCATGCAAGGTTTTTGAGGGGCGGGGAATTCCAACAATAACTTTCAAAGTAACAATAGATGGAATCACCCCGGTTTTGATTAGAGAAATAATGCTGGGACCCAAAATCAATATCAACAGCAGCCCTACAACAACAATCAATATCAAGGGCAAAACAATAGGCCGTCCCAGCAATACAATCAAAACAGAACCAATAACTACAATCAAGCTCAACCCTCCAATGCACCACAAACCAATACCTATGTGCCACCGCACAAGAAGGTACAAGAAGAAGAGCCACTTGCTAATGCCAATCTAACGCAGCAACTCATACAGATGATGAGTAGAATGTCTGCCACATTAGAGAGAATAGATGCACGGCAAGAAGGTTCAGGAGGAACATTCCCTGCCCAACCACTTCCGAACCCCAAGGGACATAACAATGGTCCTAACAATCAAGAACATGCTAAAGCTGTGACTACACTGAGAAGTGGAAAAATCATAGAGAAAAGCATGCCTCTGTCCACTCCCGAAGTGTACAAAGAGGAGGAAGTGGTGGATGAAGAAGTTGAGCTACCATCTACTCAAGAGGAGGAGCCGTCTACTAATGACGAGGCAATAAAGGCAAACATTAAAGCTCCTAGAGTAGAGGACGAAGTTGAGCAAAGGTCTGGAAATGAGTCTGTTAAGGAAGAACCACCAAAATGCCCTTTTCCTGCACCTTATCCTCAACGGTTGAAGAAACCCAAGAATGAGACAAAGAATCAGGAGTTTTTGGAATTGTTTAAACAAGTTAAAATTAACCTTCCACTCCTAGATGCTATCAAGCAAGTGCCGGCCTATGCTAAGTATCTTAAAGATCTATGCACGGTCAAGAGGAGGCAAAGCGTGAAGAAACATGCTTATGTCGCATGCCAAGCCAGTGCGATCATTCAAAATGAGTTGCCTCCAAAACTCAAAGACCCCGGTACACCTACTGTCTCATGTAGAATTGGGAATCAAAGGATAGATAACGCACTCCTCGATCTAGGAGCAAGCGTAAACCTGCTGCCATATTCAGTCTATAAACAGCTAGGGTTGGGTGAACTCAAACCCACCCGAGTCGCTTTGTAATTGGCAGACAGATCTGTGAAGTACCCTAGAGGGGTGTTAGAGGACGTCCTTGTCCAAATAGACTCTTTTGTCTTTCCGATTGATTTCGTGATATTGGACACAGAACCTGTGTCTAATCCTGGTGCACATATCCCGGTTATCTTTGGACGTCCATTCCTCAACACTATTGATGCCACGATTAAGATTAGAAGTGGTATCATGACTATCGTATTCGGGAACATGACATTGAATGTCAAAATTTTTTCTAATCCCCGACCTGAAGAATACGATGATGAGGAAGAAATTCATTATATTGACACAGTCATTGAAGATGAAGTTGACTTGGTCGACTACAAAGATCCTTTGGAAGTTGTGATGACTAAATTTGGCGATATCTATCAGCCTGCAGAGTCCACCCCATTGGATGCTGACCTGAACCAGACGTGTCTTATGATGGATACGATAGAGGAGGATAGAGCCGATTGCATGTGGGTAATGCCATATGAACAACTGCCTCCTAAAACTAAGTTGGCAATGCCTTCTAGCTTTCAGTTTCCGGAATTAGAGTTAAAGGAGCTACCCAAAGAGCTGAAATACGCATTCCTAGGGACTGAAAAAACCTATCCTGTGATCATTTCATCTGCCTTAACTCATGAACATGAAGGTAAGTTAGTGAAAATGCTGACCAAGCATAAGGATGCTATGGGATGGACGATTGTTGACCTCAAAGGCATAAGCCCATCCATATGCACGCATAAGATATATCTGGAGGAAGACGCTAGACCTTCAAGGCAAATGCAAAGGCGTCTGAATCCCAACATACAAGAAGTAGTTAAAAAGGAAGTGCTTAAACTACTTGATGTTGGGATGATTTATCTGATATCTGACAGTCCTTGGGTTAGTCCTACCCAAGTAGTTCCAAAGAAAGCAGGCATAACGGTCATCCCGAACAAAGATGGCGAATTAGTACCAACACGTATCCCCACTGGATGGAGGATGTGTATTGACTACAGGAAGTTAAATACTGTGACCCGAAAGGACCATTTTCCTTTGCCATTCATGGATCAAATGCTAGAACGTGTGGCGGGTCACAAGTATTACTGCTTTTTGGATGGATACAGTGGATATAATCAAATTGAAATTGCTCCTGAGGATCAGGAGAAAACCACGTTCACTTGTCCATTTGGTACATTTGCCTACCGACGAATGCCGTTTGGTTTATGTAATGCACCGGCTACCTTTCAGCGGTGCATGCTAAGTATATTCAGTGACATGGTCGAAAACATCCTTGAAGTCTTCATGGATGATTTTCCAGTGTTTGGCCATAGCTTTGAAGATTGCCTCAGCAATCTCGAGCAGGTTTTAATGAGGTGTGAGGACAAACACCTAGTTTTGAATTGGGAAAAGTGTCACTTTATGGTGACCAAGGGACTAGTCCTCGGCCATATAATATCCGATGAAGGAATCCAAGTGGATAAGGCAAAAATTGACATAATCTCAAATCTACCTGTCCCCCGTACAGTAAGAGACATCCGTTCGTTCTTGGGGCATGCAGGATTTTATCGTCGGTTTATCCAGAACTTTAGTGCAATTTCTCGACCCCTTTGTCAACTTCTTGTCAAGGATGCACCATTCGAGTGGTCAGAGAATTGCCAAAAGTCCTTTGAGGATCTAAAAGAGCTCCTCACCTCCGCACCTATAATACAGGCACCCGACTGGAGTTTGCCTTTCGAATTAATGTGCGATGCTAGTGATTACGCTATTGGCGCAGTCCTAGGCCAGAGAAAGGACAATAAGCCATATGTGATATACTATGCCAGCTGAACTTTGAATGAAGCTCAAATGAATTATACAACCACTGAAAAGGAGCTGCTGGCTGTAGTATTCGCCCTGGACAAGTTTAGGTCTTATCTGATAGGGTCACCAATCGTCTGTTTTACAGATCATTCGGCCCTCAAGTATCTGCTGTCAAAGAAAGACGCTAAACAACGGCTTATTCGCTGGATACTCTTACTCCAAGAGTTTGATCTAACAATCAAAGACAAGAAAGGAGTAGAGAATGTGGTTGCGGATCATTTGTCCCGGTTGACTTTTGTTGACAATACTGAATCCCAATCCATTAAGGATGAGTTCCCAGATGAACAGCTACTGGCAGTAAGTAGTCTGCCTTGGTATACTGATATTGTAAACTACCTTGTCACGGGTGAAACACCGACTCATTGGTCGAACCAAGACAGAAAACGGTTCCTCTCGTTCGCGCGTCATATCTTCTTTGATGACCCATACCTTTTTAAGTACTGTGCTGATCAGGTTATCAGGCGCTGCGTCCCCAATGAGGATATAACTGTAATATTAGCATCATGCCATTCTGAGGCATGCGGTGGCCACTTCGCGTCACAGAAGACCGCACAAAAAGTCCTACAAAGCGGTTTTTACTGGCCCACAGTCTTCAAAGATGCTTATTCCTTTTGCAAGACATGCCAACGCTGTCAAAAGCTTGGAACTATTTCTAAAAGGAATTCTATGCCTTTAACCCCTATCATCACAATTGAGATATTTGATTGTTGGGGCATAGATTTTATGGGCCCATTTCCCAAGTCTAATAACTGTGAATACATACTCCTTGCTGTAGAGTATGTATCAAAATGGGTTGAAGCGATACCAACGAGACGAAATGACCACAGAACGGTCATGTCTTTTCTAAGAGAGCATATCTTGTCTCGTTTTGGAACTCCGAAAGCTTTACTAAGTGACCAAGGCAAACATTTCTGCAACAGGCCTTTGGAGTCACTTCTCAAGAAATACGGAGTCCACCATAAAATCGCTCTTGCCTATCATCCACAGTCAAATGGGCAAGCTGAATTGGTTAACCGAGAAATCAAGCATATTCTCGAAAAGACGGTTAGCTCCAATCAAAAAGACTGGGCATACAAGCTGACCGACGCTTTATGGGCATACCGTACTGCTTATAAGACGAATCTTGGTATGTCCCCGTATAGATTGGTTTACGGGAAAGCTTGCCACCTTCCTGTTGAAATTGAACATAAAGCTTACTGGGCAACATGCTCATTAAACTTTGATATTCAAGAGGGAGGTCAGCTACGCAAGCTCCAACTTGCAAAGCTAGAGGAAATACGACGAGATGCGTATGACTCTGCAAAGTTGCATAAGGAAAGGTTGAAAGCTCGCCACGATCGTACGATCTTTCGTAAATCATTTGAGCTGGGGCAGAAAGTTTTGTTGTATGACTCTCGCCTCCACCTTTTCCCAGGAAAGCTCCGTTCCCGTTGGACAGGCCCGTTCATCGTAAAAACTATTTTTCCACATGGGGCGGTCGAGCTCGTCAATCCAAAGAACGATGATTGTTTCAAGGTCAATGGCCAAAGATTGAAACCGTTCTTGGAGAACTTCCACACTGAAGTTGAGCACATCCAGCTGGATGAGCCCAGCTATTCTCCCACTTAAAAATCCAAAGTGGAGTGCCAAATTGTTGTTGTATTTCTTTTCTTTCCTTGCATTTTAGTTTCTCTTTTTTGTTTTTAAGTTTTTGTTCGTTCTTTCGTGTTTGTGATCTAGTTCTAATCCATTATACCTTAAACCACTCTGTTGCAGGTGCATAGATGCGAGGTGATGATGTTCATTCTATCGGTTCTTGAGCTGATTCAGAATGTCGTTGTGGCACCTGGACTGAGGGTGAACTCACACCCTGCCCCTTGCTTCATCAAGACCCTAAAGCTCATTCTCTCATTGATGCTGCTCAAGGGTACATTCCTTACCCACCCACCCTCCTTGACATCAATCCATATGAAAATATGGGATTTCAGGATGACGATGATGTGGATGAGGAAGAAGACCTATACATGGGGAGAATGGTGGATGATGCACTCATGGCACAATGGGAAAATGATGATATGTGGGAGCCATGGGAAGATCATGACCTCCAGGATGTCGTCCCAGACCGCCACAATGCCGTCTTTGTTTTCGTGGATGATTTCCTTGTTCCTGAGTTGGTCCCATACCGCTATGTGCACCTGAGCTTCCTGCTATTCAGGCTCCAATGCCCCTTACCAGCTAGTGCATTTTGGGAACCTATGCCAATAGTGAGGTTGGAACTTGTCACATTTCTTTGTATTTTTGTTTCTGTTCATTGTTTTTCTTTTCGTGTTAATCCGTGTTTCTTGTGTTCTGTTATTTTAATATCGGTTTGTTGTCTTTTGTCCAGGATTATCACTATGTTTCTATATGGTATTCCGGTATTCCTTCCACATCAACTGGTTCATGGTTTTGGGCCCTACATAAGGCCCCCACACACTCCGCCGCGAGAGGACAGTCCGTTGCGCTATTACACTCCCTTATCATCGTCTCCATCCGGATCACCTCTTGCATGGGCTTTCAATTCTTTAGAGACGCCAGACTTGCTCGATGATATCCTTGCTGCTTTCCGATTGTTCTGGGAAAGGGGATCTTCCTGTTTGGACTCTTCATGCAATGATTCGGCAGGGTTTGAAGAAATTGTGGAAGAGGAAATCTTTATGCTCGAAGAATAGTGCTGCATTTCAGTTGTTTCCGTTCATTTCATCTTTCGTTTATCAACTGGAATGTAATCCTTGACAGAACTGTATTAGTTTTAGTTTTATTTTTGGTTTTTAGTTAAATAAGGTCTTAAACACCATTGGGGGTAATAATTGTGCAATATGGATGCTATTATAAAGTTTTATTTAAATAAAAATTGCACTTATCTATTATGAGGCAGTGTTGTTAGTTCACATGTCCTGGTTTTGAACTGTTTTTATTCTATTCTGTTGTCCAGAACATTGTTGGCTTGTTGGGGGTGCTAAGTTTCTTAATTCAGGGTTATAAAAGTTTTTTTGGTGTTCGATCGATCGAACTCATCTCGATCGATCGACCTTATCAGATAATCGAGCGCTTGAAGCGACCTCAATCGATTGAACTTTCGATCGATCGAACTCTCTCGATCGATCGAGACTGGTGTTAAAACGAGGCGTCGTTCTGAAGTTTTATAAAATTTCATTTTCTCTCTCACCTCACTCAATCGCTCGAGCACAGAGAAGCACCCCACAAATTTTGGCCTCCCGTTTTGTTACCTCGTGATTCACAAAGCTCCGGACTCCTCTGGTCGTAGTAGAACTGCGGGCAACCGTCCCTTTGCGCGTCTTTCGAGGTGAGGCCCCACATCACCCCCTCGTAGTTTTTTGTTTTTTCATTTGTGAACGGGGTTACCCCCATTGATTGCTTAATTCGTTTTCTTTGTGTTTTTTTTGTGTGTGTGGGCTCTTTCGGTTCTCGAAAGTAGTCATTGTCTCTTCGCTGTGCTCGATCGATCGAGACAGTTTCGATCGATCGAACCCAGCTATTTCTCAATCGATCGACAGAGTCTCGAGCGATCGAACTCTGTCCTTTCTCAATCGATCGAACGTTGCTCGATCGGTCGAACCAAAGCAGTTTCATTTTCTTTCTTCTCTTTCTTATTTTGATTCTTATTTTGTATATCTTCTATTTTCAGGGCTCTACAATGAATCCTATCACGGGCTACCACAAATCTAAACCTCTGGATCTCACCAAACCGGACCCCATACCCGACCATGGGTTTCGGAGTATCGAAGAGCGTGTGTGGTTTAGCCGCTCGTTTCAGACGCGCCAGGTGATGCTCGAGCGGCCATTGGAGTCCGTATGGCTTGCCGCTCCATGGTTCCTAGCACGGATCCGATCCATGCCACTGTGGTACGACATGCTGATCCAGACCAAGAAGATCAATATCCATTGGGTCCGTGAAGCATGCTCTTCCATGATCAAGGATCCCGTTGCCCCGTTTACATACCGATCATTCTTTCGCGGGAGCGAGATCATTTTCAGTCCTACCACAGTCTCTGCAGCTCTGGGGGTTACTGAGGTCCCTGATTGTTTCTATCCCTCCTTACCAGGAGCCCCAGAGATCTCGTCCACCACCGTTATCTGTGAGCTTACAGGAGGTGCCGTTCAGTTCTGGAACGGTGTATCAAATATTGAGGACAAACTTCTGACAGAAAATTACCACCTCCTCCACCTGGCATTAGTGAATTGTATTCTGATGACTTCTTACCACGAGAAATTCGCGCCGTGGTATGCCCGTGCTCTGTACTCCATTGGGACAGGACAGCGTGTCTGTTTGTCTCGCTTATATATCGACTTCTTCGTTCAGCCCACGCGGTACATTGCCGCCAAGCGCCATCTGAAGGGCGCTTGGCCTATTCATAGGGTTATTGAGCGGGCTGGCCTAGTCCCGTTGGCCATAGATTCTATTATTCAGGCCTCTAGTCGATTTGGTGAGACAGCGGCCCGCCGTTCTGATGCTCAGAAGAAGAGAAAAGCCAAGGGTAAGGCGCCAATGAGGGTGAAGAGGAGACGTGGAGGCACGGACACCGAGGGAGCCGCTTCTGGGACGCCCACTGAGGCTGAGGAGCATGATTCAGACGAGGAGGACGATCCCGTTCAGGAGGTAGCACGTTTTGAGCTGAGACAGAGATCTCAGGCTCCAGCCCAGGGAGAGTCTTCATCCGCACCCCCTCCGACTATTCATGATTTACTTCTGGAGGAGAGAGCAGCCCGGATGAGACTCGAGGGCAAGGTGGATCATATATCCGCCATGCTGACCACCCTGTTGGTCCAGCTAGGGTTTGACCCGATCATACCCCCATCTTCCACTCCATCAGCACCTCCACCACCTACTACTGGCCCATCTTCCTCTGCACCTACTGATCCCTCTACTACTGATCTACCGATTGATCCTTTGGCACCATCGAACATCGGCCGCACCCGCTGCTTCGGAGTCATCACTTCCACCTGCTCCTGTCATGGCCGACACATCTGTCACTACTATAGTTGCCACAACGAGCGATTCGGCTACCGCTACTACAGGTGTCGAGGGTGGAGTTATGGATGCTCCAGATTTATTGGTAGAGATTTTGTCTGATGTTCCCGATGAGGGGTAGTCATTTGGTGTATTTTTAGTAGATTTTTAGATGTTATGGGTTGGTGTGGGTTATTGTTGTTGGTTATGTTTTTTTATTGGGTATATTTTCGGACACTGCTAGATTACTGTGGTTTGGTTTGGCTGTACTTTCCTATCACTGCTGTTTTAGTTTATTTATTTTATCTTTACAGTGATTGGTTATGTTACTATATATGGATCTTGTGCGTTATATTTCTGTTTATTTTTCTATTGATCCTGTCTGCTTGGAGATTGTCTGTTTTTTTTTACAGATTGTTATGTGCGCAGTTTTTACGTTGCTTTGTCAGGTGATATCACTCTATCTATCTATTTGAAAATCAACTTCTGAGGTCAACGCAATTTTCAGTTGGGGGTAGGATGTAGATAGGTCATCACCTGTGCATTTCTATACTAAGCAATCTGTATCACTCCATCAATTTTGAAATAACCAAAGTTTTGGAATTAAATTGGTAGAAATTTTTTTCAATTTTCTCTCCTATTTTAGCTGTTATCGAGCAATGACATATTCATATTAATCTCATCTTTTTATGAATTACATTCACGCGTTTGTCTATTGTCACTAAGACAAATGCATATGTTGAACATTCTAGTATCCAACACCCATTTGCACGCGTTAATAGCTATGCTGAGAACTTAAATAAGAGTTAATATGACTGTTATGCTTAAGGAATAACTAGTGGAAACTAACAACCCTTAGTGAGCTTTTGAACTTAATCTTCAATCCTGAGGGAATTGTCACATTAACTCGAATTGTTTTTCTTGAATATTCTTGAAATTCGTTGAATAGTCTCAAAATTCTTCATTTAGGCTGTTTATTAGAGGAGAACGTTCAGGATTTACCAATTAAACTCAAATGAACACTGAACTGCTAAAACTAAGAAGTTAAGAAAAATGATTTAAGCCATCGTTATTCAATCCTTACCTTTTTCATATACCTGTATCAACATCCAAGAATTTCTTAACCCCATGCCGATTAAATATGGTCAATATGAAAGTTCAAAACCTTCCGTCTGATACTTTAACCTCTATAAATTCAATTGCACATTTAATGTGATCAAAATTATTGAAGTATGTGACAAGAAGGGAGTAGTGTGGGAAGGAGGTTATAGAAAGATTTTTACAAGGAGATGTTGAAAAAAAAAAAAAAAGAAGAAGGAAGGAGGAGTAAAAAGAAATAAAAATATATGAGAACAGAGGATGGTTGGAATAAAGAAGAATAAATTAGTCACTATCACAAGCTAAGGATGTGCAATTCTCGCCTCTCTTATCTTCACTCCACTAAATAAAAGCCGAAAAGTCAAAGTCTTAATGATTTTTAACAACTTGGTTTGAACGTGAACGTGTACTTTGAGTATCCACGGTATTTCGCTCCTCTAGTAAGTAGTATTCCTTTCAGGTGACTATATCACTCTAAATGTTCGTCCTTTATTGAGTTCGGTATGAAACACTAGTAGCCAGAACATCACTCTTATTAAAGTTTCACACCATGAGCGATCATTATTAAACCAGTTTCTGTGGGATGTTCATTTTTGAGTGCAAACCCATGTGAGAATCGAGTTGAAACTACAAATTCCAAGGGTATGATAGTCTAAACAACTCTAAAATAAAGTTGGATGCATAGTTGTTGATTTCACACACACATGGATACATGAATGTAATGCATATGTATATTTATCTTGGTCACATGAGGAACATGTGGATTTCTTCATGGTTTGTATGAGGTTGATATGTTATGTGGAGCTAAATTGATAGTCGAATGGGAAAGGATGTTTATAAGTTTTTCTATATCTTGTTGAGCTTAAAAATTGAGAATTTTGTGGGTAGATTCACTGCAAACCCTCACGAGACAACACTCGTCCACTAGGGGAACCTAGGGGTTTAACGGCTTGTTGCATGTGCTAAATGCAACCGTGATTCCTGCGAAAGTGAGTTAGGTAGTGTCTCTTTCTAAATTAGATTAGTTTGCATTAGTTTATTTGTGTTTCTTCTAGTCGTTGTAGTAGGAGTTAATTTGCTTTATTTTCGCTTTATTGCTAGGGACTAGCAACTCGCTAGTTGGGGGTTGTGACAAGCGGGTGTATTTGTAGAATATAACCGCGCTAAAAGAGAAAAATGCACTAGAAAAATCTACAATTCCTCTGTTTATCTGCAGTTTGTTTTACAATACCAGTTTCTACACAAATTGATTAAACTATGATAAGTGGTATTGTTTTTAGTGATTATTTGTGCAGATTACTGCTGCTGTATATAAGATTGAAGAATGTTGATAAAAGGAAGTGCTTGGCCCTGATGAAGACAACTCAAAGCTGAAATAGAGGCTTCGAGCGATCGAGAAGGTTTCGAGCGATCGACGTTTCGATCGATCGAATGGAGTTCAAGCGATCGAAGTTTCTGGAAGTTCGAACCGATCGAGAGTTGTTCGATCGATCGAACATGCCTTTTATCAGATTATACGCGCACGCAGCAGAAACGGGTTTTAACCCTAGCATTAGGTCGTAGCTATATATATTCATTTTGTAGACGTCCAAAAGGACGCCCACATTTTAGTTTTCCAGTTTTAGAGAGAGAGATAGAGGTTTTGTGTTTGTTTTGTAGGTTTTTCATTGGAGTTTACTTCGTGCATTGGATTTCTATAGTTTAATACAAGTACTCTGTGTTCCAGGTTATTTATATATTGTCCATTTACATTCTGCACTTTGTAGTCGTAGTTTAATCGTTCATCTCGTAGTCTTACATGCTAGATACTTTCAAATCCGTAGTTTTTATAGTTTCCATGAAAAACTCGCAACCAAACAAGGCTTTGATGTTTTCTTACGTTAAATATCAATCTGTGACACTCCAGACGATGTCTGAGTAGTCCCAGGTTGGGAGAACACGATGAAACAGTGATCTCCAGCCTCTGCCATGCAGCAGAATAATCGCTGTGTTCGATCGATCGGAGTTAGTTCGATCGATCGAACCAGAGACAGTCAAGCGATCGAAGCCATTTCGATCGATTGAGGGATGAAGGTCTTCGATCGATCGAAAGCGCATCGATCGATCGAACTCCCTGATTCTTGAGGATGTTCCCTGCAGTATTCCAGGACCTTTTGTTTTAAGATTTGTTATCATTCTGTCCCAAAAATGCTCAGTTTGTCAAAACAGTTTTTAAAACTAAGGCCCTAAGGCATTTTCTTTCAATACATTTTGCAAACCACCTTCAATGCTAACACCATTGAGGGTGCGAGTCTTAACTATTGGATTAAACCGCTTTCACGTATTGTAACTTAACTGTGATGATATGGTCCCGGTCATGAATGGGCCATGGATTCTCCATCTTTAGAGGAATACGGAAAACTGTGGGTAATGTACTCCTTCGTGCTTCAAGGCAAATGCATGGTAGATGGTTAGATTACTGTGGATTTGTGTAATCCCAACACTTTCTTCTTAAAGTTAAACATCCTAATTTAGAGTACTGTTTTAACTAGCTAGTTAGATCGTTAATTTAATCTGAATTATTTTCATTAGTAATCTTAGTTTGTGGAACTTTGTGTTCCGCACCATTGTTTAATCTTATTCATTTTATTTTGCTTTCTTTTGAGGTTAGTCTAATTCAATAGGTCAACACCTTCCCTGTGGGATCGACCTGGTCTTACCAGTTACTACTTGCACGTCTACCTACACTTGGGTATTGCACAAGAGCGCACAAGATTTTTCACGTGTCAATACCCCACAAATTGTTAAGAATCCCCCATATACTACAGTTTGTGGGGACTCTAGATAAACTGTAGGGGATTCTTTACAATTGTGGAGATTCACCTACAATAGTTGTCATCTTTCATGTTGCATATTTGTTCATTATTCCCCATATTTGCTAAAACTACCCACAGTTTGTAAAAAATCCCTCACTTTTGTCAAGGATCCCCCAAAAAATACCCCAATGGAATATGGGGGATTCTTAACCAATGTGAGGGATTCTTAAAAATTTGTTCATCACTCCCCATATTTGTTAATTATACCCCACAGTTAGTTAAGAATCCTCCACTTTTATTAAGGATCCCCCACAAAATACTCCAATGGAATATGGAGCATTCTTAACCAATGTGAAGGATACTTAACAATTTATTAATCATTCCCCATATTTGTTAATTATACCCCACAGTTAGTTAAGAATCCTCCATATCCCATAGTTTGTGGGGGACACAAGACAACTGTGGGGTATTCTTGACAATTAGGGGGAATTCCTCTATAATAGTTGTCATCTCCACTATTGTATATTTGTTCATTATTCCTCATATTTGGTTAAAATCCCCGACAGTTTGTTTAGAATCCCCCACAAATTTATAAGAATCCCCCACTGTTTGTTAAGAATCCCCCACAAATTTTTAAGAATCTCCAATTTTTGTTAAGGATCCCCTACAAAATACCCCAATGGAATATGAGGGATTCTTAACCAATGTGAGAGATTCTTAACAATTTGTTCATCATTCCCCATAATACCCCAATGGAATATGGGGGATTATTAACCAATTTGTGGGATTCCTAACAATTTTTTCATCATTCTTCATGTTTGTTAATTATACCCCACAGTTTGTTAAGAATCCCCCACATATACAACAGTTTGTGGGGGACTCTATACAAACTGTGGAGGATTTTTTACAATTGTGGGGGATTCCCTTACAATAGTAGTCATCTCCCATGTTGCATATTTGTTCATTATTCCCCATATTTGCCAAAATCACCCACAGTTTGTTAAGAATCCCTCACTTTTGTTAAGGATCCCCCACAAAATACCCCAATGGAATATGAGGGATTCTTAACCAATGTGAGGGATTCTTAAAAATTTGTTAATCACTCCCCATAATTGTTAATTATACCCCACAGTTAGTTAAGAATCCTCCACTTTTGTTAAAAATCCCCCACAAAATACCCCAATGCAATATGGAGGATTCTTAACCAATGTGAAGGATACTTAAAAATTTATTCATCATTCCCCATATTTGTTAATTATACCCCAAAGTTAGTTAAGAATCCTCCATATCCCACAGTTTGTAGGGGACCCAAGACAACTGTGGGGTATTCTTTACAATTAGGGAGAATTCCCCTACAATAGTTGTCATCTCCCATATTGTTTGTTTGTTCATTATTCCCCATATTTTCTTAAAATCCCTCACAGTTTGTTTAGAATCCCCCACAAAATTATAAGAATCCCCCCACTGTTTGTTAAAAATCCCCCACAAATTTTTAAGAATCCCCCATTTTTGTTAAAGATCCCCTACAAAATACCCCAATGGAATATGGGGGATTCTTAACCAATGTGAGAGATTCTTAACAATTTGTTCATCATTCGCCATATTTGTTAATTATACCCCACAGTTAGTTAAGAATCCTCCACTTTTTTAAGCATACCCCACAAAATACCCAAATGGAATTTGGGGAATTCTTAACCAATGTGAGGGATTCTTAACAATTTATTCATCATTTCCCATATTTGTTAATTATACCCGACAGTTAGTTAAGAATCCTCCATATCCCATAGTTTGTGGGGGACACAAGACAACTGTGGGGATTCTTGACAATTGTGGGGAATTCCCCTACAATAGTTGTCATCTCCCATATTGCATATTTGTTCATTATTCCCCATATTTGCTTAAATTCCCTATAGTTTGTTTAGAATCCCCCACTGTTTGTTAAGCATCTCCCAGAAAATACCCCAATTGAATATTGGTGATTCTTAACCAATATGAGGGATTCTTCACAATTTGTTCATCATTCTCCATGTTTGTTA
Organism: Hydrangea macrophylla; assembly: GCA_033977485.1. Lineage (NCBI taxonomy): Eukaryota > Viridiplantae > Streptophyta > Magnoliopsida > Cornales > Hydrangeaceae > Hydrangea > Hydrangea macrophylla. Next base: position 156,903,626 of record CM066991.1, read on the forward strand.
ATTATACCCCACAGTTTGTTAAGAATCCCCCATATACTACAGTTTGTGGGGACTCTAGACAAACTATGGAGGATTCTTTACAATTGTGGGGGATTCCCCTACAATAGTTGTCATCTCCTTTGTTGCAGATTTGTTCATTATTCCCCATATTTGCTAAAACCCCCACAGTTTGTTAAGAATCCTCCGCTTTTATTATAGAATCCCCCATATACAACAGTTTGTGGGGGACTCTAGACAAATATGGGGAATTCTTTACAATTGTGGGGGATTTCCCTACAATAGTTGTCATCTCCCATGTTGCATATTTGTTCATTATTCCGCATATTTGTTAAAACCACCCACAGTTTGTTAAGAATCCCCAACAAATTTTTAAGTATTCCCCACTTTTATTAAGGATCCCCCATAAAATACTCCAATGGAACATGGGGGATTCTTAACCAATGTGAGGGATTCTTAACATTTTGTTCATCATTCCCCATATTTGTTAATTATACCCCAAAGTTAGTTAAGAATCCTCCATATCCCATAGTTTGTGGGGGACTCAAGACAACTATGGGGGATTCTTGACAATTGTGGGGAATTCCTCTACAATAGTTGTCATCTCCCATGTTGCATATATGTTCATTATTCCCCATATTTGCTTAAATCCCCCACAATTTGTTTAGAATCCCCCAATGTTTGTTAAGGATCCCCCACATAATACCCCAATGGAATATGGAGGATTCTTAACCAATATGTGGAATTCCTAACAATTTGTTCATCAATCTTCATGTTTGTTAATTATACCCCACAGTTTGTTAAGAATCCGTTATATACAACAGGTTTTGGGGGACTCCAGACAAACTGTGGTGGATTCTTTACAATTGTGGGGGATTCCCCTATAATAGTTTTCATCTCCCATGTTGCATATTTTTTCATTATTCCCCATATTTGCTAAAATCCTCCACAGTTTGGTAAGAATCCCACACTTTTGTTAAATAATCCCCCATATACAACAGTTTGTGGGGGACTCTAGACAAACTATGCGGGATTCTTTACAATTGTGGGGGATTCCTCTGCAACAGTTTTGTCATCTCCTATGTTGCATATTTGTTCATCATTCCCCATATTTGCTTAAACCACACATAGTTTTTTAAGAATCCCCCACAAATTTTTAAGAATCCCCCACTTTTGTTAAGAATCCCCCACAAAATACCCCAATGGAATATGGGGGATTCTTAACCAATGTGAGGGATTTTTAGCAATTTGTTCATCATTCCCCATATTTATTAATTATACCCCACAGTTAGTTAAGAATCCTCCACTTTTGTTAAGGATCCTCCACAAAATACCCCAATGGAATATGGGGGATTCTTAACCAATGTGAGTGATTCTTAACAATTTATTCATCATTCCCCATATTTGTTAATTATACCGCACAGTTAGTTAAGAATCCTCCATATCCCTTAGTTTGTGGGGGACTCAAGACAACTGTGGGGATTCTTGACAATTGTGGGGAATTCCCCTACAATAGTGGTCATCGGCCATATTGCATATATGTTCATTATTCCCCTTATTTGCTTAAAATCCCCCATAATTTATTTAGAATCCCCCACTGTTTGTTAAAGATCCCCCACATAATACCCCAACGGAATATGGGGGATTATTAACCAATATGTGGGATTCCTAACAATATTTTCATCATTCTTCATGTTTGTTAATTGTACCCCACAGTTTGTTAAGAATCCCCCACATACAACAGTTTGTGGAGGACTCTAGACAAACTGTGGGGGATTCTTTACAATTGTGGGGGATTCCCATACAATAGTTGTCATCTCCCATGTTGCATATTTGTTCATTATTCCCCATATTTGCTAAAACACCCACAGTTTGTTAAGAATCCTCTACTTTTGTTAAAGAATCCCCCATATACAACAGTTTGTGGGGGGGCTCTATACAAACTATGGAGGATTTTTTACAATTGTGGGGGATTCCCTTACAATTTACAATAGTTGTCATCTCCCATGTTGCATATTTGTTCATTATACCCCATATTTGCTAAAATCACCCACAGTTTGATAAGAATCCCTCACTTTTGTTAAGGATCCCCCACAAAATACCCCAATGGAATATGGGGGATTCTTAAGCAATGTGAGGGATTCTTAAAAATTTGTTAATCACTCCCCATAATTGTTAATTGTACCCCACAGTTAGTTAAAAAAACCTCCACTATTGTTAAGAATCCCCCACAAAATACCCCAATGGAATATGGAGGATTCTTAACCAATGTGAAGGATACTTAAAAATTTATTCATCATTCCCCATATTTGTTAATTATACCCCACAGTTAGTTAAGAATCCTCCATATCCCACAGTTTGTGGGAGACTCAAGACAACTGTGGGGTATTCTTTATAATTAGGGGGAATTCCCATACCATAGTTGTCATCTCCCATATTGTTTGTTTGTTCATTATTCCCCATATTTTCTTAAAATCCCCCACAGTTTGTTTGGAATCCCCCACAAAATTATAAGAATCCCCCCACTGTTTGTTAAGAATCCCCCACAAATTTTTAAGAATCCCCCATTTTTGTTAAGGATCCCCTTTAAAATACCCCAATGGAATATGGGGGATTCTTAACCAATGTGAGAGTTTCTTAACAATTTGTTCATCATTCCCCATATTTGTTAATTATACCCCACAGTTAGTTAAGAGTCCTCCAATTTTGTTAAGCATACTCCACAAAATACCCCAATGGAATTTGGGGAATTCTTAACCAATGTGAGGGATTCTTAACAATTTATTCATCATTTCCCATATTTGTTAATTATACCCGACAGTTAGTTAAGAATCCTCCATATCCCATAGTTTGTGGGGGACACAAGACAACTGTGGGGATTCTTGACAATTGTGGGGAATTCCCCTACAATAGTTGTCATCTCCCATATTGCATATTTGTTCATTATTCCCCATATTTGCTTAAAATCCCTACAGTTTGTTTAGAATCCCCCACTGTTTGTTAAGCATCTCCCAGAGAACACCCCAATTGAATATTGGGGATTCTTAAACAATATGAGAGATTCTTAACAATTTGTTCATCATTCTCCATGTTTCTTAATTATACCCCACAGTTTGTTAAGAATCCCCCAAATACTACAGTTTGTGGGGACTCTAGAAAAACTGTGGGGGATTCTTTACACTTGTGGGGGATTCCCCTACAATAGTTGTCATCTCCTTTGTTGCAGATTTGTTCATTATTCCCCATATTTGCTAAAACCCCCACAGTTTGTTAAGAATCCCCCGCTTTTATTATAGAATCCCCCATATACCACAGTTTGTGGGCGACTCTAGACAAATATGGGGAATTCTTTACAATTGTGGGGGATTTCTCTACAATAGTTGTCATCTCCCATGTTGCAAATTTGTTCATTATTCCCCATATTTGTTAAAACCACCCACAGTTTGTTAAGAATCCCCAACAAATTTTTAAGAATATCCCACTTTTGTTAAGGATCCTCCACAAAATACCCCAATGGAATATGGGGGTTTTTAACCAATGTTAGGGATTCTTAACAGTTTATTCATCATTCCCTAAATTTGTTAATTGTACCCCACAGTTAGTTAAGAATCCTCCATATCCCATAGTTTGTGGGGGACTCAAGACAACTGTCGAGGATTTTTGACAATTGTGGGGAATTCCCCTAAAATAGTTGTCATCTCCTATAGTGCATATTTGTTCATTATTCTCTATATTTGCTTAAATCCCCATAGTCTGTTCAGAATCCCCCACAAATTTATAAGAATCCCCAACTGTTTGTTAAGGATCCCCCCATAGAATACCCCAATGGAATATGGATGATTCTTAACCAATATGAGGGATTATTAACAATTTGTTTATCATTCTCCAAGTTTGTTAATTATACCCCATAGTTTGTTAAGAATCCCCCATATTTAACAGTTTGTGGGGGACTCTAGACAAACTGTGGGGGATTTTTTACAATTGTGGGGGATTCCCATACAATAGTTGTCTTCTCCCATGTTGCATATTTGTTCATTATTCCCCATATTTGCTAAAACATCCACAGTTTGTTAAGAATCCTCCACTTTTGTTAAATAATCCCCCATATAAAACAGTTTGTGGGAGACTCCAGACAAACTGTGGGGGATTTTTTACAATTGTGGGGGATTCCCCTACAATAGTTGTCATCTCCCATGTTGCAAATTTGTTCATTATTCCCCATATTTGCTAAAACCACCCACAGTTTGTTAAGAATCCCTCACTTTTGTTAAGGATCCCCCAAAAAATACCCCAATGGAGTATGGGGGATTCTAAACCAATGTGAGGGATTCTTCAAAATTTGTTCATCACTCCCCATATTTGTAAATTATACCCCACAGTTAGTTAAGAATCCTCTACTTTTGTTAAGGATCCCACACAAAATACCCCAATGGAATATGGAGAATTCTTAACCAATGTGAAGGATACTTAACAATTTATTCATCATTCCCCATATTTGTTAATTATACCGCACAGTTAGTTAAGAATCCTCCATATCCCTTAGTTTGTGGGGGACTCAAGACAACTGTGGGGGATTCTTGACAATTGTGGGGAATTCCCCTACAATAGTTGTCATCTTCCATATTGCATATATGTTCATTATTCCCCATATTTGCTTAAAATCCCCCACAATTTATTTAGAATCCCCCACTGTTTGTTAAGGATCCCCCACATAATACCCCAACGGAATATGGGGGATTATTAACCAATATGTGGGATTCCTAACAATTTTTTCATCATTCTTCATGTTTGTTAATTATACCCCACAGTTTGTTAAGAATCCCCCACATACAACAGTTTGTGGGGGACTCTAGACAAACTGTGGGGATTCTATACAATTGTGGGGGATTCCCATACAATAGTTGTCATCTCCCATGTTGCATATTTGTTCATTATTCCCCATATTTGCTAAAACACCCACAGTTTGTTAAGAATCCTCCACTTTTGTTAAAGAATCCCCCATATACAACAGTTTGTGGGGGGCTCTATACAAACTCTGGAGGATTTTTTACAATTGTGGGGGATTCCCTTACAATAGTAGTCATCTCCCATATTGCATATTTGTTCATTATTCCCCATATTTGCCAAAATCACCCACAGTTTGTTAAGAATCCCTCACTTTTGTTAAGGATCCCCCACAAAATACCCTAATGGAATATGGGGGATTCTTAAGCAATGTGAGGGATTCTTAAAAATTTGTTAATCACTCCCCATAATTGTTAATTATACCCCACAGTTAGTTAAGAATACTCCACTTTTGTTAAGAATCCCCCACAAAATACCCCAATGGAATGTGGTGGATTCTTAACCAATGTGAAGGATACTTAAAAATTTATTCACCATTCCCCATATTTGTTAATTACACCCCACAGTTAGTTAAGAATACTCCATATCCCACAGTTTGTGGGGGACTCAAGACAACTGTGGGGTATTCTTTACAATTAGGGGGAATTTTCCTACAATATTTGTCATCTCCCATATTGTTTGTTTGTTCATTATTCCCCATATTTTCTTAAAATCCCCCACAGTTTGTTTAGAATCCCCCACAAAATTATAAAAATCCCCCACTGTTTGTTAAGAATCCCCCATTTTTGTTAAGGATCCCCTACAAAATACCCCAATGGAATATGGGGGATTCTTAACCAATGTGAGAGTTTCTTAACAATTTGTTCATCATTCCCCATATTTGTTAATTATACCCCACAGTTAGTTAAGAATCCTCCACTTTTGTTAATCATACCCCACAAAATACCCCAATGGAATTTGGGGAATTCTTAACCAATGTGAGGGATTCTTAACAATTTATTCATCATTTCCCATATTTGTTAATTATACCCGACAGTTAGTTAAGAATCCTCCATATCCCATAGTTTGTGGGTGACACAAGACAACTGTGGGGATTCTTGACAATTGTGGGGAATTACCCTACAATAGTTGTCATCTCCCATATTGCATATTTGTTCATTATTCCCCATATTTGCTTAAAATCCCTACAGTTTGTTTAGAATCCCCCACTGTTTGTTAAGCATCTCCCAGAGAATACCCCAATTGAATATTGGGGATTCTTAACCAATATGAGGGATTCTTAACAATTTGTTCATCATTCTCCATGTTTGTTAATTATACCCCACAGTTTGTTAAGAATCCCCCATATACTACAGTTTGTGGGGACTCTAGACAAACTATGGGGGATTATTTACAATTGTGGGGGATTCCCCTACAATAGTTGTCATCTCCTTTGTTGCATATTTGTTCATTATTCCCCATATTTGCTAAAAACACCCACAGTTTGTTAAGAATCCTCCACTTTTGTTAAAGAATCCCCCATATACAACAGTTTGTGGGGGGGCTCTATACAAACTGTGGAGGATTTTTTACAATTGTGGGGGATTCCCTTACAATAGTAGTCATCTCCCATATTGCATATTTGTTCATTATTCCCCATATTTGCCAAAATCACCCACAGTTTGTTAAGAATCCCTCACTTTTGTTAAGGATCCCCCACAAAATGCCCCAATGGAATATGGGGGATTCTTAAGCAATGTGAGGGATTCTTAAAAATTTGTTAATCACTCTCCATAATTGTTAATTATACCCCACAGTTAGTTAAGAATACTCCACTTTTGTTAAGAATCTTCCACAAAATACCCCAATGGAATATGGAGGATTCTTAACCAATGTGAAGGATACTTAAAAATTTATTCACCATTCACCATATTTGTTAATTATACCCCACAGTTAGTTAAGAATCCTCCATATCCCACAGTTTGTGGGGGACTCAAGACAACTGTGGGGTATTCTTTACAATTAGGGGGAATTCCCCTACAATATTTGTCATCTCCCATATTGTTTGTTTGTTCATTATTCCCCATATTTTCTTAAAATCCCCCATAGTTTGTTTAGAATCCCCCACAAAATTATAAAAATCCCCCCACTGTTTGTAAAGAATCCCCCATTTTTGTGAAGGATCCCCTACAATATACCCCAATGGAATATGGGGGATTCTTAACCAATGTGAGAGTTTCTTAACAATTTGTTCATCATTCCCCATATTTGTTAATTATACCCCACAGTTAGTTAAGAGTCCTCCACTTTTGTTAAGCATACCCCACAAAATACCCCAATGGAATTTGGGGAATTCTTAACCAATGTGAGGGATTCTTAACAATTTATTCATCATTTCCCATATTTGTTAATTATACCTGACAGTTAGTTAAGAATCCTCCATATCCCATAGTTTGTGGGGGACACAAGACAACTGTGGGGATTCTTGACAATTGTGGGGAATTCCCCTACAATAGTTGTCATCTCCCATATTGCATATTTGTTCATTATTCCCCATATTTGCTTAAAATCCCTATAGTTTGTTTAGAATCCCCCACTGTTTGTTAAGCATCTCCCAGAGAATACCCCAATTGAATATTGGGGATTCTTAACCAATATGAGGGATTCTTAACAATTTGTTCATCATTCTCCATGTTAGGCCATTATGCTTGGTTATTTATACACTAATATTAGTGGAGTTATAGGTGCATTAGTGTATGTTGACATCATCTTGCATATTCCTTATAAACTACCAATTAATTAGAAGTTAGTGGTTAATAATTAGATTGTTAGGCCATTATGTTTGGTTATTTATACACTAATATTAGTGGAGTTATATGTGCATTAGTGTATGTTTACATCATCTTGCATATTCCTTATAAACTACCCATTAATTAGAAGTTAGTGGTTAATAAGTGGATTGTTAGGCCATTGTCTCCAAGTGGAAGCTTGGCTATTTATACACTCACATACTCTCTCAAACACACACATTCTACACTTCTAGCATAGAGAGCTTGAAAGAGTCACACAGAGAGAGATTTATATATATATATATACACACGCAATTATAGATATACATACACCTCGAGTTAGAAGAAGAAGAAGAAGAAGAGAAGTGTTTGGGAGTTGCTCAACATCATTTATAGGTACCGGGTTGTGTACAATATGCTTTCTAAATTCTCCGGAGTATTTCTTTGTTATCTCTACTTGTACTCTTTTTGCAGTTATGTTGTGTTTTCATTTGGAATCAATGAGTATGTGTTTATTGCTAAGTGCTATGGGACTAAAGGGTCATGAGCAAGGAGCACCTACCAACAGTCCAACAGGCCTCAGGGACCGACGTACTGGAGACGGGTGAGGTGAGGTGAGGTGTCTCTTGCTATGTGATCAAGAGGAACCTGGTATGATGCTATTGGTATGAGCGTTTGGGTAGTGTGAGCAGTTGGGTTGTGAGACTGGTCAATTGATTTGATGTCATTCTATGTATTTGATTGTCATTATCCTTTTGAGCCTTTATTATTCATGTCATATTGTATACTTCCCGGTATGGTTTTTAGATGCAGGCAGTGCCGGTAACCGAAGCCTAGAAGGGAGATAAGGTTAAGGATGATATAGGAGATCCGTGGAGAATATGGACCTGCTGGGAGTTTTAAAGAAATTTTGTATTTTTATTTTAAAGAATCAAGTGTGATTTATTTAATTTTTCAATGGAAATACGCTTATTTTTGCGGGGCGTCACATCTAGACAAACTATGGGGGATTCTTTACAATTGTGGGGGATTCCCCTGCAATAGTTGTCATCTCCCATGTTGCATATTTGTTCATCATTCCCCATATTTGCTTAAACCACACATAGTTTTTTAAGAATCACCCACAAATTTTTAAGAATCCCCCACAAAATACCCCAATGGAATATGGGGGGTTCTTAACCAATGTGAGGGATTCTTAACAGTTTATTCATCATTCCCCATATATGTTAATTATACCTCACAGTTAATTAAGAATCCTCCACTTTTGTTAAGGATCCTCCACAAAATACCCCAATGGAATATGGGGGATTCTTAACCAATGTGAGGGATTCTTAGCAATTTATTCATCATTCCCCATATTTGTTAATTATACCCCACAGTTAGTTAAGAACCCTCCATATCCCATAGTTTGTGGGGGACTCAAGTCAACTGTGGGGGATTTTTGACAATTGTGGGGAATTCCCCTACAATAGTTGTCATCTCCCATGTTGCATATATGTTCATTATTCCCAATATTTGCTTAAAATCCCCCACAATTTTTTTAGAATCCCCCACTGTTTGTTAAGGATCCCCCACAGAATACCCCAATGGAATATGGGGGATTCTTAACCAATATGAGGGATTCCTAACAATTTGTTCATCATTCTTCATTTTGTTAATTATACCCCACAGTTTGTTAAAAATCCCCCATATACAATAGTTTGTGGGGGACTCTAGACAAACTGTGGTGGATTCTTTACAATTGTGAGGGATTCCCCTACAATAGTTTTCATCTCCCATGTTGCATATATGTTCATTATTCCCCATATTTGCTAAAATCCCCCACAGTTTGTTAAGAATCCCCCACAAATTTTTAAGAATACCCGACTTTTGTTAAGGATCCTCCACAAAATACCCCAATGGAATATGGGGGTTTTTAACCAATGTGAGGGATTCTTAACAGTTTATTCATCATTCCCTAAATTTGTTAATTGTACCCCACAGTTAGTTAAGAATCCTCCATATCCCATAGTTTTTGGGGGACTCAAGACAACTGTTGAGGATTTTTGACAATTGTGGGGAATTCCCCTAAAATAGTTGTCATCTCCCATAGTGCATATTTGTTCATTATTCTCCATATTTGCTTAAATCCCCATAGTTTGTTCAGAATCCCCCACAAATTTATAAGAATCCCCAACTGTTTGTTAAGGATCCTCCACAGAATACCCCAATGGAATATGGATGATTCTTAACCAATATGAGGGATTCTTAACAATTTGTTTATCATTCTCCAAGTTTGTTAATTATACCCCATATTTTGTTAATAATCCTCCATATTTAACAGTTTGTGGGGGACTCTAGACAAACTGTAGGGGATTCTTTACAATTGTGGAGGATTCCCATACAATAGTTGTCTTCTCCCATGTTGCATATTTGTTCATTATTCCCCATATTTGCTAAAACATCCACAGTTTGTTAAGAATACTCCACTTTTGTTAAATAATCCCCATATAAAACAGTTTGTGGGGGACTCTAGACAAACTGTGGGGGATTTGTTACAATTGCGGGGGATTCCCCTACAATAATTGTCATCTCCCATGTTGCATATTTGTTCATTATTCCCCATATTTGCTAAAACCACCCACAGTTTGTTAAGAATCCCTCACTTTTGTTAAGGATCCCCCAAAAAATACCCCAATGGAGTATGGGGGATTCTAAACCAATGTGAGGGATTCTTAAAAATTTGTTCATCACTCCCCATATTTGTTAGTTATACCCCACAGTTAGTTAAGAATCCTCCACTTTTGTTAAGGATCCCACACAAAATACCCCAATGGAATATGGAGCATTCTTAACCAATGTGAAGGATACTTAACAATTTATTCATCATTCCCCATATTTGTTAATTATACCCCACAGTTAGTTAAGAATCCTCCATATCCCATAGTTTGTGGAGGACTCAAGACAACTGTGGGGGATTCTTGACAATTATGGGGAATTCCCCTACAATAGTTGTCATCTTCCATATTGCATATTGGTTCATTATTCCCCATATTTGCTTAAAATCCCCGACAGTTTGTTTAGAATCCCCCACTGTTTGTTAAGAAACCCCAAAAAATTTTAAGAATCCCCATTTTTGTTAAGGATCCCTTCAAAATACCCCAATGGAATATGGGGGATTCTTAACCAATGTGAGAGATTCTTAACAATTTGCTCATCATTCCCCATATTTGTTAAATATACCCCACAGTTAGTTAAGAATCCTCCACTTTTGTTAAGGATCCCCCACTGTTTGTTAAGAATCCCCAAAAAATTTTAAGAATCCCCATTTTTGTTAAGGATCCCTACATAATACCCCAATGGAATATGGGGGATTCGTAACCAATGTGAGAGATTCTTAACAATTTATTCATCATTCCCCATATTTGTTAATTATACCCCACAGTTAGTTAAAAATTCTACATATCCCATAGTTTGTGGAGGAGTCAAGACAACTGTGGGGGATTCTTGACAATTATGGGGAATTCCCCTTCAATAGTTGTCATCTTCCATATTGCATATTTGTCCATTATTCCCCATATATGCTTAAAATCCCCTACATATTTTTTTGAATCCCCCTCTATTTGTTAAGGATCCCCCAGGGAATACCCCAATTGAATATGGGGGATTCTTAACCAATATGAGGTATTCTTAACAATTTGTTCATCATTCTCCAAGTTTGTTAATTATACCCCACAGTTTGTTAAAAATCCCCCATATACAACAGTTTGTGGGGAATCTAGACAAACTGTGGGGGATTCTTTACAATTGTGGGGATTCACCTACAATAGTTGTCATCTTCAATGTTGCATATTTGTTCATTATTCCCCATATTTGCTAAAACCCACCACAGTTTGTTAAGAATCCCCCACTTTGTTAAATAATCCTCCATATACAACAGTTTGTGGGGGACTCTAGACAAATTATGGGGAATTCTTTACAATTGTGGGGGATTCCCCTACATTAGTTCATCTCCAATGTTGCATATTGAATTCATTATTCCCCGTATTTTCTATAACCACCCACAGTTTGTTAAGAATCCCCCACAAATTTTTAAGAATCCCCCACTTTTGTTAAGGATCCCCCACAAAATACCCCATTGGAATATGGCGGATTCTTAACCAATGTGAGTGATTCTTAACAATTTGTTCATCATTCCCCATATTTATTAATTATACCCACAGTTAGTTAAGAATCCTCCACTTTTGTTAAGTATCCCCACAAAATATATCCCAATGGAATATGGGGTATTCTTAACCAATGTGAGGTATTATTAACAATCTATTCATCAATCCCCATTTTTGTTAATTATACCCCACAGTTAATTAAGAATCCACCATATCCCATTGTTTGTGGGGACTAAAGACAACTGTGGGGGATTCTTGACAATTGTGGGGAATTCCCCTACAGCAGTTGTCATCTCTCATGTTGCATATATGTTCATTATTCCCCATATTTGCTTAAAATCCCCCACAATTTATTTAGAATCCCCCACTGTTTGTTAAGGATCCCCCACATAATACCTCAATGGAATATGGGGGATTCTTAACCAATATGAGGGATTCCTAACAATTTGTTCTCATTCTTCATGTTTGTTAAATATACCCCACTGTTTGTTAAGAATCCCCCATATACAACAGTTTGTGGGGGGACTCTAGACAAACTGCGGGGGATTCTTTTTAATAGTGGGGGATTCCCATACAATAGTTGTCATCTCCCATATTGCATATTTGTTCATTATTCCCCATATTTGCTAAAAAAAATCCCACAGTTTGTAAAGAATACTCCACTTTTGTTAAAGAATCCCCCATATACAACAGTTTGTGGGGACTCTAGACAAACAGTGGGGGATTTTTTACAATTCTGGGGGATTCCCCTACAATAGTAGTCATCTCCCATGTTGCATATTTGTTCATTATTCCCCATATTTGCTAAAACCACCCACAGTTTGTGAAGAATCCCTCACTTTTGTTAAGGATCCCCCACAAAATACCCCAATGGAATATAGGGGATTCTTAACCAATGTGAGGGATTCTTAAAAAAATTTGTTCATCACTCCCCATAATTGTTAATTATACCCCACAGTTAGTTAAGAATCCTTCACTTTTGTTAAAGATCCCCACAAAATACCCAAATGGAATATGGAGGATTCTTAACCAATGTGAAGGATACTTAACAATTTATTCATTATTCCCCATATTTGTTAATCATACCCCACAGTTAGTTAAGAATCCTCCATATCCCATAGTTTGTAAGGACTCAAGACAACTGTGTGGTATTCTTGACAATTAGGGGGAATTCCCCTACAATAGTTGTTATCTCCCATATTGTATATTTGTTCATTATTCCTCATATTTGCTTAAAATCCCCAACAGTTTGTTTAGAATCCCCCACAAATTTATAAGAATCCCCCACAAATTTTTAAGAATCCCCCACTTTTGTTAAGGATCCCCTACAAAATACCCCAATGGAATATGGGGGATTCTCAACCAATATGAGAGATTCTTAACAATTTGTTCATCATTCCCCATATTTGTTAATCATACCCCACAGTTAGTTAAGAATCCTCCACTTTTGTTAAGTATCCTCCACAAAATACCCCAATGGAATTTGGTGAATTCTTAACCAATGTGAGGGATTCTTAACAATTTATTCATCATTCCACATATTTGTCAATTGTACCCGACAGTTAGTTAAGAATCCTCCATATCCCATAGTTTGTGGGGGACACAAGACAACTGTGGGGATTCTTGACAATTGTGGGGAATTCCCTACAATAGTTGTCATCTCCCATATTGCATATTTGTTCATTATTCCCCATATTTACTTAAAATCCCCTACAGTTTGTTTAGAATCCCCCACTATTTGTTAAGCATCCCCCAGAGAATACCCCAATTGAATATGGGGGATTCTTAACCAATATGAGAGATTCTTAACAATTTGTTCATCATTTTCTATGTTTGTTAATTATACCCCACAGTTTGTTAAGAATCCCCCATATACTACAGTTTGTGGGGACTCTAGAGAAACTGTGGGGGATTCTTTACAATTGTGGGGGTTCCCCTACAATAGTTGTCATCTGCCATGTTGCATATTTGTTCATTATTCCCTATATTTGCTAAAAACCCCCATAGTTTGTTAAGAATCCCCCGCTTTTGCTATAGAATCCCCCATATACAACAGTTTGTGGGGGACTCTAGACAAATTATGGGGAATTCTTTACAATTGTGAGGAATTCCCTTACAATAGTTATCATCTCCCATGTTGGATTTTTTTTCACTATTCACCATATTTGTTAAATCCACCCACAGTTTGTTAAGAATCCCCCACAAATTTTTAAGAATCCCCCACTTTTGTTAAGGATCCCCCACAAAATACTCCAATGGAATATGGGGGATTCTTAACCAATGTGGGGGATTCTTAACAATTTTTTCATCATTCCCCATATTTGTTAATTATACTCCACAGTTCGTTAAGAATCCTCCACTTTTGTTAAGGATCCCCACAAAATATCCCAATGGAATATGGGGTATTCTTAACCAATGTGAGGTATTCTTAACAATTTATTCATCAATCCCCATATGTTTTAATTATACCCCACAGTTAGTTAAGAATCCTCCATATCCCATAGTTTGTGGGGGACTCAAGACAACTGTGGGGGATTCTTGACAATTGTGGGGAATTCCCCTACATTGGTCGTCATCTCTCATGTTGCATATATGTTCATTATTCCCCATATTTGCTTAAAATCCCCCACAATTTATTTAGAATCCCCCACTGTTTGTTAAGGATCCCCCACATAATACCCCAATGGAATATGGGGGATTCTTAACCAATATGAGGGATTCCTAACAATTTGTTCATCATTCTTCATGTTTGTTAATTATACCTCATAGTTTGTTAAGAATCCCCCATATACAACAGTTTGTGGGGGACTCTAGACAAACTGTGGGGGATTCTTTACAATTGTGGGGGATTCCCATACAATAGTTGTCATCTACCATGTTGCATATTTGTTCATTATTCCCCATATTTGCTAAAACACCCACAGTTTGTTAAGAATCCTCCACTTTTGTTAAAGAATCCCCCATATACAACAGTTTGTGGGGGACTCTAGATAAACTGTGGGGGATTTTTTACAATTGTGGGTGATTCCCCTACAATAGTAGTCATCTCCCATATTGCATATTTGTTCATTACTCCCCATATTTGCTAAAACCACCCACAGTTTGTTAATAATCCCTCATTTTATTAGGATCCCCCACAAAATACCCCAATGGAATATGGGGGATTCTTAACCTATGTGAGGGATTCTTAAAAATTTGTTCATCACTATACCCCACAGTTAGTTAAGAATCCTCCACATTTGTTAAGGATCCCCCACAAAATACCCCAATGGAATATAGAGGATTCTTAACCAATGTGAAAGATACTTAACAATTTATTCATCATTGCCCATATTTGTTAATTATACCCCACAGTTAGTTAAGAATCCTCCATATCCCATAGTTTGTGGGAGACTCAAGACAACTGTGGGGTATTCTTGACAATTAGGGGGAATTCCCCTACAATAGTTGTCATCTCCCATATTGTATATTTGTTCATTATTCCCCATATTTGCTTAAAATCCCCCACAGTTTGTTCAGAATCCCCCACAAATTTATAAGAATCCCCCACAAATTTTTAAGAATCCCCCACTTTTGTTAAGAATCCCCTACAAAATACCCCAATGGAATATGGGGGATTCTTAACCAATGTGAGAGATTCTTAACAATTTGTTCATCATTCCCCATATTTGTTAATCATGCCCCACAGTTAGTTAAGAATCCTCCACTTTTGTTAAGTATCCCCCACATAATACCCCAATGGAATTTGGGGAATTCTTAACCAATGTGAGGGATTCTTAACAATTTATTCATCATTCCTCATATTTGTTAATTATACCAGACAGTTAGTTAAGAATCTTCCATATCCCATAGTTTGTGGGGGATACAAGACAACTGCGGGGGATTATTAACAATTGTGGGAAATTCCACTACAATAGTTGTCATCTCCCATATTGCATATTTGTTCATTATTCCCCATATTAACTTAAAATCCCCTACAGTTTGTTTAGAATCCCCCACTGTTTGTTAAGCATCCCCCAGAGAATACCCCAATTTATTATGAGGATTATTAACCAATATGAGAGATTCTTAACAATTTGTTCATCATTCTCTATGTTTGTTAATTATACCCCACAGTTTGTTAAGAATCCCCCATATACTACAGTTTGTGGGGAATCTAGACAGCTGTGGGGTATTCTTGACAATTAGGGGGAATTCCCCGACAATAGTTGTCATCTCCCATATTGTATATTTGTTCTTTATTCCCCATATTTGCTTAAAATCCCCCACAGTTTGTTTAGAATCCCCCACAAATTTATAAGAATCCCCACTGTTTGTTAAGAATCCCCCACAAATTTTTAAGAATCCCCCACTTTTGTTAAGGATCCCATACAAAATACCCCAATGAAATATGGGGGATTCTTAACCAATGTGAGAGATTTTTAACAATTTGTTCATCATTCCCCATAATTGTAAATTATACCCCACAGTTAGTTAGGAATCCTCCACTTTTGTTAAATATGCCCCACAAAATACCCCAATGGAATTTGGGGAATTCTTAACCAATGTGAGGGATTCTTAACAATTTATTAATCATTCCTCATATTTGTTAATTATACCTGACAGTTAGTTAAGAATCCTCTATATCCCATAGTTTGTGGGGGACACAAGACAACTGTGGGGGATTGTTGACAATTGTGGGGAATTCCCCTACAATAGTTGTCATCTCCCATATTGCATATTTGTTCATTATTCCCCATATTTACTTAAAATCCCCTACAGTTTGTTTGGAATCCCCCACTGTTTGTTAAGCATCCCCCAGAGAATACCCCAATTGAATATGGGGGATTCTTACCAATATGAGGGATTCTTAACAATTTGTTCATCATTCTCTATGTTTGTTAATTATACCCCACAATTTGTTAAGAATCCCCCATATACTACAGTTTGTGTGGACTCTAGACAAACTGTGGGTGATTCTTTACAATTGTGGGGGATTCCCCTACAACAGTTGTCATCTCCCATGTTGCATATTTGTTCATTATTCCCCATATTTGCTAAAACCACCACAGTTTGTTAAGAATCCCCCGCTTTTGTTATAGAATCTATACAACAGTTTGTGGGGGACTCTAGACAAATAATGGGGAATTCTATACAATTGTGGGGAATTCCACTACAATAGTTGTCATCTCCCATGTTGCATATTAGTTCGTTATTCCCCATATTTGTTAAAACCACCCACAGTTTGTTAAGAATCCCCCACAAATTTTTAAGAATCCCCCACTTTTGTTAAGGATCCCCCACAAAATACTCCAATGGAATATGGGAGATTCTTAACCAATGTGGAGGTTTCTTAACAATTTGTTTATCATTCCCCATATTTGTTAATTATACCCCACAGTTAGTTAAGAATCCTACACTTTTGTTAAGGATCCCCACGAAATATCCCAATGGAATATGGGGTATTCTTAACCAATGTGAGGTATTCTTAACAATTTATTCATCAATCCCCATATTTTTTAATTATACCCCACAGTTAGTTAAGAATCCTCCATATCCCATAGTTTGTGGGGGACTCAAGACAACTGTGGGGGATTCTTGACAATTATGGGGAATTCCCCTACAATAGTCGTCATCTCTCATGTTGCATATATGTTCATTATTCCCCATATTTGCTTAAAATCCCCCACAAGTTATTTAGAATCCCCCACTATTTGTTCAGGATCCCCACATAATACCCAAATGGAATATGGGGGATTCTTAACCAATATAAGGGATTCCTAACAATTTGTTCATCATTCTTCATGTTTGTTAATTATACCCCACAGTTTGTTAAGAATCCCCCATATATAACAGTTTGTGGGGGACTCTAGACAAACTGTGGGGGATTCTTTACAATTGTGGGGGATTCCCATACAATAGTTGTCATCTCCCATGTTGCATATTTGTTCATTATTCCCCATATTTGCTAAAACACCCACAGTTTGTTAAGAATCCTCCACTTTTGTTAAAGAATCCCCCATATACAACCGTTTGTGGAGGACTTTAGACAAACTGTGGGGGATTTTTTACAATTGTGGGTGATTCCCCAACAATAGTAGTCATCTCTCATATTGCATATTTGTTCATTATTCCCCATATTTGCTAAAACCACCCACAGTTTGTTAAGAATCCCTCACTTTTGTTAAGGATCTCCCACAATATACCCCAATGGAATATAGGGGTTTCTTAACCAATGTGAAGGATTCTTAAAAATTTGTTCATCACTACCCATAATTGTTAATTATACCCCACAGTTAGTTAAGAATCTTCCACTTTTGTTAAGGATCCCCCAAAAAATACCCCAATGGAATATAGAGGATTCTTAACCAATGTGAAAGATACTTCACAATTTATTCATCATTCCCCATATTTGTTAATTATACCCCACAGTTAGTTAAGAATCCTACATATCCCATAGTTTGGGGGGACTCAAGACAACTGTGGGTATTCTTGACAATTAGGGGGAATTCCCCTGCAATAGTTGTCATCTCCCATATTGTACATTTGTTCATTATTCCCCATATTTTCTTAAAATCCCCCACAGCTTGTTTAGAATCCCCCATAAATTTATAAGAATCCACCACCGTTTGTTAAAAATCCCCCACAAATTTTTAAGAATCCCCCACTTTTGTTAAGGATCCCCTAAAAAATACACCAATGGAATATGGGGGATTCTTAACCAATGTGAGAGATTCTTAACAATTTGTTCATCATACCCCATATTTGTTAATTATACCCCACAGATAGTTAAGAATCCTCCACTTTTGTTAAGTATCCCCCACAAAATAACCCATTGGAATTTGGGGAATTCTTAACCAATGTGAGGGATTCTTAACAATTTATTCATCATTCCCCATATTTGTTAATTATACCCGACAGTTAGTTAAGAATCCTCCATATCCCATAGTTTGTGGGGGACATAAGACAACTGTGGGGGATTCTTGACAATTGTGGGGAATTCCCCTACAATAGTTGTCGTCTCCCATATTGCATATTTGTTCATTATTCCCCATATTTACTTAAAATCCCCTACAGTTTGTTTAGAATCACCCACTGTTTGTTAAGCATCCCCAAGAGAATACCCCAATTGAATATGGGGGATTCTTAACCAATATGAGGGATTCTTAACAATTTGTTCATCATTCTCCATGTTTGTTAATTATACCCCACAGTTTGTTAAGAATCCCCAATATACTACAGTTTGTGGGGACTCTAGACAAACTGTGGGGGATTCTTTACAATTGTGGGGGATTCCCTTACAATAGTTGTCATCTCCCATGTTGCATATTTGTTCATTATTCCCCATATTTGTTCATTATTCCCCATATTTGCTAAAACCCCCATAGTTTGTTAAGAATCCCCCGCTTTTGTTTTAGAATCCCTCACTTACAACAGTTTGTGGGGGACTTTAGACAAATTGTGGGGAATTCTTTACAATTGTTGGGAATTCCCCTACAATAGTTGTCATCTCCCATGTTGCATATTTGGTCATTATTCTCCATATTTGCTTAAAATCCCCCACAACTTATTTATAATCCCCCACTGATTGTTAAAGATCCCCCACATAATACCCCAATGGAATATGGGGGATTCTTAACCAATATAAGGGATTCCTAACAATTTGTTCATCATTCTTCATGTTTGTTAATTATACCCCACAGTTTGTTAAGAATCCCCCATATACAACAGATTGTAGGGGACTCTAGACAAACTGTGGGGGATTCTTTACAATTATGGAGGATTCCCCTACAGTAGTTGTCATCTCCCATGTTGCATACTTGTTCATTATTCCTCATATTTGCAAAAACACCCACATATTGTTAAGAATCCTCCACTTTTGTTAAAGAATCCCCCATATACAACAATTTGTGGGGGACTCTAGACAAACTATGGGGGATTTTTTTACAGTTGTGGGGGATTCCCTACAATAGTAGTCATCTCCCATGTTGCATATTTGTTCATTATTCCCCATATTTGATAAAACCACCCACTGTTTTTTAAGAATCCCTCACTTTTGTTAAGGATCCCCCACAAAATACCCCAATGGAATATGGGGGATTCTTAACCAATGTGAGGAATTCTTAAAAATTTGTTCATCACTCCCCATAATTGTTAATTATACCCCACAGTTAGTTAAGAATCCTCCAGTTTTGTTATGGATCCCCCACAAAATACCCCAATGGAATATGTAGGATTCTTAACCAATGTGTAGGATACTTAACAATTTATTCATCATTCCCCATATTTGTTAATTATACCCCACAGTTAGTTAAGAATCCTCCATATCCCATAGTTTGTGGGGTATTCTTGACAATTAGGGGGGATTCCCCTATAATAGTTGTCATCTCCCATATTGTATATTTGTTCATTATTCCCAATATTTGCTTAAAATCCCCCACAGTTTGTTTATAATACCCCACAAATTTATAAGAATCCCCCACTGTTTGTTAAGAATCCTCCACAATTTTTTAAGAATCCCCCACTTTTGTTAAAGATCCCTACAAAATACCTCAATTGAATATGGGGGATTCTTAACCAATGTGAGAGATTCTTAACAATTTGTTCATCATTCCCATTATTTGTTAATTATACCCCACAGTTATTTAAGAATCCTCCACTTTTGTTAAAGATCCCCCACAAAATACCCTAATGGAATTTGGGGAATTCTTAACTAATGTGAGGGATTGTTAACAATTTATTCATCATTCCCCATATTTGTTAATTATACCCGACAGTTAGTTATGAATCCTCCATATCCCATAGTTTGTGGGGGACATAAGACAACTGTGGGGATTCTTGACAATTGTGGGGAATTCCCCTACAATTGTTGTCATCTCCCATATTGCATATTTGTTCATTATTCCCTATATTTACTTAAAATCCCCTACAGTTTGTTTAAATCCCCCACTGTTTGTTAAGCATCCTCCAGAGAATACCCCAATTGAATATGGGGGATTCTTAACCAATATGAGGGATTCTTAACAATTTGTTCATCATTCTCCATGTTTGTTAATTATACCCCTTATTTTGTTAAGAATCCCGCATATACTACAATTTGTGGGGACTCTAGACAAACTGTGGAGGATTCTTTACGATTGTTGGGGATTCTCCTACAATAGTTGTCATCTCCCATGTTGCATATTTGTTCATTATTCCCCATATTTGATAAAACCCCCACAGTTTGTTAAGAATCCCCCGCTTTTGTTATAGAATCCCCCATATGCAACAGTTTGTGGGGGACTCTAGACAAATTATGGGGAATTCTTTACAATTGTGGGAAATTCACCTACAATAGTTGTCATCTTCCATGTTGTATATTTGTTCATTATTCCCCATATTTGTTAAAACCACCCACAGTTTGTTAAGAAACTCACACAAATTTTTAAGAATCCCCCACATTTGTTAAGAATCCCCCACAAAATACTCCAATGGAATATGGGGGATTCTTAACCAATGTGAGGGATTCTTACCAATTTGTTCATCATAACCCATATTTTTTAATTATACGCCACAGTTAGTTAAGAATCCTCCATTTTTGTTAAGGATCCTCCACAAAATACCCCAATGGAATATGGGGGATTCTTAACCAATGTGAGGGATTCTTAACAATTTATTCATCATTCCCCATATTTGTTAATTATACCCCACTGTTAGTTATGAATCCTCCATATCCCATAGTTTGTGGGGGACACAAGACAACTGTGGGGATTCTTGACAATTGTGGAGAATTCCCCTACAATAGTTGCCATCTCCCATATTGCATATTTGTTTATTATTCCCCGTATTTGCTTTAAATCTCCCACAGTTTGTTTAGAATCCCCCACCAATTTATAAGAATCCCCCACTGTTTGTTAAGGATCTCCCACAGAATACCCCAATGGAATATGGGGGATTCTTAACCAATTTGACGGATTCTTAACAATTTGTTCATCATTCTTCATGTTTGTTAATTATACCCCACAGTTTGTTAAGAATCCCCCATATACAACAGTTTTTAGGAGACTCTAGACAAATTGTGGGAGATTCTTTATAATTGTGGGGAATTCCCGTACAATAGTTGTCATCTCCCATGTTGCATATTTGTTCATCATTCCCCATATTTTTTAATTATACCCCACAGTTAGTTAAGAATCCTCCATTTTTGTTAAGGATCCTCCACAAAATACCCCAATGGAATATGGGGGATTCTTAACCAATGTGAGGGATTCTTAACAATTTATTCATATTTGTTAGTTATACCCCCACAGTTAGTTAAGAATCCTCCATATCCCATAGTTTGTGGGGGACACAAGACAACTGTGGGGATTCTTGACAATTGTGGAGAATTCCCCTTCAATAGTTGCCATCTCCCATATTGCATATTTGTTTATTATTCCCCGTATTTGCTTTAAATCTCCCACAGTTTGTTTAGAATCCTCCACCAATTTATAAGAATCCCCCACTGTTTGTTAAGGATCCCCCACAGAATACCCCAATGGAATATGGGGGATTCTTAACCAATTTGACGGATTCTTAACAATTTGTTCATCATTCTTCATGTTTGTTAATTATACCCCACAGTTTGTTAAGAATCCCCCATACACAACAATTTTTAGGAGACTCTAGACAAACTGTGGGGGAGTCTTTATAATTGTGGGGAATTCCCCTACAATAGTTGTCATCTCCCATGTTGCATATTTGTTCATTATTCCCATATTTGCTTAAACCCCCACAGTTTGTTAAGAAACCTCCAGTTTTGTTAAGGATACCCGACAAAATACCCCAATGGAATATGGGGGATTCTTAACCAATGTGAGGGATTCTTAATAATTTATTCATCATTCCCCATATTTGTTAATTATACCCCACAGTTAGTTAAGAATCCTCCATATCCCATAGTTTGTGGGGGGACACAAGACAACTGTGGGAATTCTTGACAATTGTGGAGAATTCCCCTACAAAAGTTGTCATCTCCCATATTGCATATTTGTTTCTTATTCCCCGTATTTGCTTAAAATCCCCCACAGTTTGTTTAAAATCCCCCACCAATTTATAAGAATCCCCCACTGTTTGTTGAGGATCCCCCATAGAATACCCTAATGGAATATGGGGGATTCTTAACCAATATGAGGGATTCTTAACAAATTGTTCATCATTCTTCATGTTTGTTAATTATACCCCACAGTTTGTTAAAATCCCACATATACAACAGTTTTTAGGAGACTCTAGACAAACTGTGGGGGATTCTTTATAATTGTGGGGAATTCCCCTACAATCGTTGTCATCTCCCATGTTGCATATTTGTTCATTATTCCCATATTTGCTAAAACCCCCACAGTTTGTTAAGAATCCTCCACCTTTGTTAAGGATCCCCCAAAAAATACCCCAATGGAATATGGGGGATTCTTAATGTTAAGTTGTGGAGACTGATCACTTTTTGACCTTGGAGCCCCTATCGGAGCCATTTGGGGTGTTTTCAGAGTACTTCTGGGCCTTGCCCGTTTGGCAGATTTAGGTCAATGATTACTTGTATAAATACCTTCTCTCTGTCCCTTGTAAACCATGGCAGCAGCAGATTAATAAAATACCTCTCTCTCTTTCCGCCGTGGAGTAGCACGATCATCCTGATTGTGTGAACCACGTAATATCCTTGTGTTTCTTCTTTGTTTTCGTGCATCTTGTGTTGTGTGTGTTAATTGATTTTCTCTTAACACTTAACCAATGTGAGGGATTCTTAACAATTTGTTCATCATTTCCCATATTTGTTAATTATACCCCACGGTTACTTAAGAATCCTCCACTTTTGTTAAGGATCCCCACAAAATAACCCAATGGAATATGGGTTATTCTTAACTAATGTGAGGGATTCTTAACAATTTATTCATCAATCCCCATATTTGTTAATTATACCTCACAGTTAGTTAAAAATCCTCCATATCCCATTGTTTGTGGGGGACTCCAGACAACTGTGGGGGATTCTTGACAATTGTGGGGAATTCCCCTACAATAGTTGTCATCTCCCATGTTGCATATATGTTCATTATTCCCCATATTTGCTTAAAATCACCCACAATTTGTGTTTAAAATCCCCCACTGTTTGTTAAGGATCCCCCACAGAATACCCCAATAGAATATGGGGGATTCTTAACCAATATGAGGGATTCCTAACAATTTGTTCATCATTCTTCATGTTTGTTAATTATACCCCACGGTTTGTTAAGAATCACCCATATACAACAGTTTGTGTGGGACACTAGACAAACTGTGGTGGATTCTTTACAATTGTGGGGGATTCCCCTACAATAGTTTTCATCTCCCATGTTGCATATTTGTTCATTATTCTCCATATTTTCTAAAATCCTCCACAGTTTGGTAAGAATCCTCCACTTTTGTTAAATAATCCCCCATATACAAAAGTTTGTGGTGGACTCTAGACAATTTGTGGGGGATTCTTTACAATTGTAGGGGATTCCCCTTCAGTAGTCGTCATCTCCCATGTTGCATATTTGTTCATTATTCCCCATTTTTGCTAAAACCACACACAGTTTGTTAAGAATCCGCCACAAATTTTTAAGAATCCGCCACTTTTGTTAATTATCCCCCACAAAATACCCCAATGGAATATGGGGGATTCGTAACCAATGTGAGGGTTTCGTAACAATTTGTTCATCATTTTCCATATTTGTTAATTAAACCCCACAGTTAGTTAAGAATCCTCCACTTTTGTTAAGGATCCTCCACAAAATACCCCAATGGAATATGGGGGATTCTTAGCCAATGTGAGGGATTCTTAACAATTTATTCATCAATCCCCATATTTGTTAATTATTCCCCACAGTTAGTCAAGAATCCTCCATATCCCATAGTTTGTGGGGGACACAAGACAACTGTGGGAGACTCTTGACAACTGTGGAGAATTCCCATACAATAGTTGTCATCTCCCATATTGCAAATTTGTTTATTATTCCCCATATTTGCTTAAAATCACCCACAGTTTGTTTAGAATCCCCCACCAATTTATAAGAATCCTCCACTGTTCATTATTTTCCATATTTGCTTAAAATCCCCCACAATTTGTTTAGAAACCCCCACTGTTTGTTAAGGATCCCCAACAGAATACCCCAATGGAATATGGGGGATTCTTATCCAATATGAGGGATTCTTAAAAATTTGTTCATCATTTTCCATGTTTGTTAATTATACGCCACAGTTTGTTAAGAATCATCCATATACAACAGTTTGTGAGGGACTCTAGACAAACAGTGGTGGATTCTTTACAATTGTGGGCGATTCCCCTACAATAGTTGTCATCTCCCATGTTGCGTAATTGTTCATTATTCCCATATTTGCTAAAACCCCCACAGTTTTTTAAGAATCCTCCACCTTTGTTAAGGATCCCCCATATACAACAGTTTGTGGGGAACTCTAGACAAACAGTGGGGGATTTTCTAAAATTGTGGGGGATTCCCCGACAATAGTTGTCATCTCCCATGTTGAAATATTTGTTCATTATTCCCTATATTTGCTAAAACCACCCACAGTTTGTTAAGAATCCCATACAAATTTTTAAGAATCCCCCACTTTTGTTAAGGATGCCCCACAAAATACCCCAATTGAATATGGGGGATTCTTAACAAATGTGAGTGATTCTTAACAATTTATTCATCATTCCCCATATTTGTTAATTATACCCCACAGTTAGTTAAGAATCCTCCATATCTCATAGTTTGTGGGGGACACAAGACAACTGTGGGGGATTCTTGACAATTGTGGAGAATTCCTCTACAATAGTTGTCATCTCCCATATTGCATATTTGTTCATTATTACCCATATTTGCTTAAAATCCCCCACAGTTTATTTAGAATCCCCCACCAATTTATAAGAATCCCCCACTGTTTGTTACGGATCCCCCACAGAATACCCCAATTGAATATGGGGGATTTTTAACCAATATGAGGGATTGTTAACAATTTGTTCATCATTCTTCATGTTTGTTAATTATACCCCACAGCTTGTTAAGAATCCCCCATATACAACAGTTTGTAGGGGACTCTAGACAAACTGTAGGTGATTCTTTACAATTGTGGGGGATTCTCCTAAAATAGTTGTCATCTCCCATGTTGCATATTTGTTCATTTTTCCCCATATTTGTTATAACCCACTACAGTTTCTTAAGAATCCCCCACTTTTGTTGAAGAATCCCCCATATACAATAGTTTATGGGGGACTCTAGACAAAATGTGGGGAATTCTTTACAATTGTTGGGGATTCCCTTACAATAGTTGTCATCTCCTATGTTACATATTTGTTCATTATTCCCCCATATTTGCTAAAACCCCCTACAGTTTGTGAAGAATCCCCCACTTTTGTTAAAGAATCCCCATATACAACAGTTTATGGGGGACTCTAGACAAACTGTGGGGAATTCTTTACAATTGTGGGGGATTCCCTACAATAGTTGTCATCTCCTATATTGTATAATTGTTCATTATTCTCCATATTTGCTAAAATCACCCACAGTTTGTCAAGAATCCCCCACAAATTTTTAAGAATCCCCCACTTTTGTTAAGGATCCCCCACAAAATACCCCAATGGAATATGGGGGATTCTTAACAAATGTGAAGGATTCTTAACAATTTGTTCATCATTCTCTATATTTGTTAATTGTACCCCACAGTTAGTTAAGAATCCTCCATATCCCATAGTTTGTGGGGGACTGAAAACAACTGTGGGGGATTCTTTACAATTGTGGGGAATTTCCCACAATAGTTGTCATCTCCCATGTTGCATATTTGTTCATTATTTCCCATATCTGCATAAAATCCCTCACAGTTTGTTTAGAATCACCCACAAATTTATAAGAATCCCCCACTGTTTGTTAAGAATCCCTCAAAGAATACCCCAATGGAATACAAAGGATTCTTAACCAATGTGAGGTATTCTTAACAATTTGTTCATTATTCTCCATGTTTGTTAATTATACCCCACAGTTTGTTAAGAATCCCCCATATACACCAGTTTGTGGGGACTCTAGACAAACTGTGGGAGATTCTTTACAATTGTGGGGGATTCCCCTACAATAGTTATCTCCTATGTTGCATATTTGTTCATTATTCCCCATATATGCTAAAACCCCCCCACAGTTTGTTAAGAATCCCCAACTTTTGTTAAAGAATCCCCCATATACGACAGTTAGTGGGGGACTCTAGACAAACTGTGGGGGATTCTTTACAATTGTGGGGGATTCCCCTACAATATTTGTCATCTCCCATGTTGCATATTTTTTAATTATTCCCCATATTTGCTAAACCCACCAACAGTTTGTTAAGAATCCCATACAAATTTTTAAGAATCCCCCACTTTTGTTAAGGATCCCTCATAAAAATACCCTTATGGAATATGGGGGATTCTTAACCAATGTGGGGGATTCTTAACAATTTGTTCATCATTCCCCATATTTGTTAATTATACCCCACAGTTAGTTAAGAATCCTCCATATCCCATAGTTTGTGGGGGACTCAAGACAACTGTGGAGGATTCTTGACAATTGTGTGGAATTCCCCACAATCGTTGTCATCTCCCATGTTGCATACTTGTTCATTATTTCCCATATTTGCTTAAATTCCCTCACAGTTTGTTTAGAATCCCCACAAATTTATAAGAATCCCCCACTATTTGTTATGGATCCCCAGAGAATACCCCAATGGAATATGGGGGATTTTTAAGCAATGTGAGAGATTCTTAACAATTTGTTAATCATTCTCCATGTTTGTTAATTATACCCCACAGTTTATTAAGATTCCCCCATATACAACAGTTAGTGGGGGACTCTTTACAATTGTGGGGGATTCCCCTACAAAAGTTGTCATCTCCTATGTTGCATATTTGTTCATTATTCCCCATATTTGGTAATATCCTCCACAGTTTCTTATGAATCTCCCACAAAATACCCCCAATGGAATATGGAGGAGTCTTAACCACTGTGAGTGATTCTTATCAATTTGTTCATCATTCCCTATATTTGTTAATTATACCCCACAGTTAGTTAAGAATCCTCATATCCCATAGTTTGTGGGGAACTGTAGACAAACTGTGGGGGATTCTTGACAATTGTGGGGAATTCTCCTACATTAAATGTCATCTCCTATGTTGCACAATTGTTCATTATTCCCCATATTTGCTTAAAATCCTCCACAGTTTGTTTAGAATCCCCCACAAATTTATTAGAATCTCTCACTGTTTATTAAGGATTCCCCACAGAATACCCCAATGGAATATGGGGGATTCTTAACAATTTGTTCATTATTCTCCTTATTTATTAATTATACCCGCAGTTTGTTAAGAATCCCTCATATCCCAAAGTTTGTGGGGAACTGAAGACAAACTGTGGGGGATTCTTTAGTTCGTTATGAATTGTAGAGGATTCTTAACACACTGTGCGTAACTCTTAACCAATGTGGGTGATTCTTTAGAATTTGTGGAGGATTCTAATGGATTATGGGGGATTCTTAACCAATGTGAAGGATTCTTAACAATTTGTTAATCACTCTCCACATTTGTCAATTATACCCCACAGTTTGTTAATAATTCCCCATATACAACAGTTTGTGGGGGACTCAAGACAAACTGTAGAGATTCTTTACAATTGTGGGGGATTCCCCTACAATCGTTGTCATCTCCCATGTTGCATATTTGTTCTTTATTCCCCATATTTGCTAAAACCCCCCACAGTTTTTTAAGAATTCTCCACTTTTGTTGAAGAATCCCCCATATACACCAGTTTGTGCGGGACTCTAGACAAACTGTGGGGAATTCTTTACAATTGTGGGGGATTCCCCTACAATAGTTGTCAACTCCCATGTTGCATATTTGTTCATTATTCCCATATTTGCTAAAACCCCCACAGTTTGTTAAGAATCCTCCACTTTTGTTAAGGATCCCCCACAAAATACCCCAGTGGAATATGGGGGATTCTTAACCAATGTGAGTGATTCTTAACAATTTGTTCGTCATTCCCCATATTTGTTAATTATACCCCACAGTTACTTAGAATCCTCCACTTTTGTTAAAGATCACCACAAAATAACCCAATGGAATATGGGTTATTCTTAACTAATGTGAAGGATTCTTAACAATTTATTCATCAATCCCCATATTTGTTAATTATACCTCACAGTTAGTTAAGAATCCTCCATATCCCATTGTTTGTGGGGGACTCCAGACAACTGTGGGGGATTCTTGACAATTATGGGGAATTCCCTTACAATAGTTGTCATCTCCCATGTTGAATATTTGTTCATTATTCCCCATATTTGCTAAAATCACCCTTAGTTCGTTTAGAATCCCCCACAAATTTTAAGAATCCCCCACTTTTGTTAATGATCCCCCACAAAATACCCCAATGGAATATTGGGAATTCTTAACCAATATGAGGGATTCTTAACAATTTGTTCATCATTCTTCATGTTTGTTAATTATACCCCACAGCTTGTTAAGAATCCCCCATATACAACAGTTTGTAGGGGACTCTAAACAAACTGTAGGGGATTTTTTTACAATTGTGGGGGATTCTCCTAAAATAGTTGTCATCTCCCATGTTGCATATTTGTTCATTTTTCCCCATAATTGTTATAACCCACTACAGTTTCTTAAGAATCCCCCACTTTTGTTGAAGAATCCCCCATATACAATAGTTTATGGGGGACTCTAGACAAAATATGGGGAATTCTTTACAATTGTTGGGGATTCCCCTACAATAGTTGTCATCTCCTATGTTACATATTTGGTCATTATTCCCCCATATTTGCTAAAACCCCCTACAGTTTGTGAAGAATCCCCCACTTTTGTTAAAGAATCCCCATATACAACAGTTTATGGGGGACTCTAGACAAATTGTGGGGAATTCTTTACAATTGTGGGGGATTCCCTACAATTGTTGTCATCTCCCATATTGTATATTTGTTTATTATTCTCCATATTTGCGAAAATCACCCACAGTTTGTCAAAAATCCCCCACAAATTTTTAAGAATCCTCCACTTTTGTTAAGGATTCTCCACAAAATACCCCAATGGAATATGGGGGATTCTTAACCAATGTGAGGGATTCTTAACAATTTATTCATCATTCCCCATATTTGTTAATTATTCCCCACAGTTAGTTAAGAATCCTCTATATCCCATAGTTTGTGGGGGACACAAGACAACTGTAGGAGACTCTTGACAACTGTGGAGAATTCCCCTACAACAGTTGTCATCTCCCATATTGCATATTTGTTTATTATTCCCCATATTTGCTTAAAATCCCCCACAGTTTGTTTAGAATCCCCCACCAATTTATAAGAATCCTCCACTTTTTGTTAAGGATCCCCCACCGAATACCCCAATGGAATATGGGGGATTCTTAACCAATATGAGGGATTCTTAACAATTTGTTCATCATTCTTAATGTTTGTTAATTATACTCCACGGTTTGTTAAGAATCCCCCATATACAACAGTTTTTAGGGGACTCTAGACAAACTGTGGGGGATTCTTTATAATTGTGGGGAACTCCCTACAATAGTTGTCATCTCCCAAGTTGCTTATTTGTTCATTATTCCCCATATTTGCTAAAACCCCTCTACAGTTGGTTAAAAATCCCCTACTTTTGTTGAAGAATCTCCCATATGCAATTGTTTATGGGGGACTCTAGACAAACTGTGGTGGATTCTTTATAATTGTGGAAAATTCCCCTACAATATTTGTCATCTCCCAAGTTGCTTATTTGTTCATTATTCCCCATATTTGCTAAAACCCCCCACAGTTTGTTAAAAATCCCCTACTTTTGTTGAAGAATCTCCCATATACAACAGTTTATGGGGGACTCTAGACAAACTTTGGGGAATTCTTTACAATTGTGGGGAATTCCCCTACAATAGTTGTCATCTCCCATGTTGCATATATGTTCATTATTCTCCATATTTGCTTAAAATCCTCACAATTTGTTTAGAATCCCTCACTGTTTGTTAAGGATCCCCCACAGAATACCCCAATGGAATATGGGGGATTCTTATCCAATATGAGGGATTCTTAAAAATTTGTTCATCATTCTCCATGTTTGTTAATTATACTCCACAGTTTGTTAAGAATCATCCATATACAACAGTTTGTGGGGGACTCTAGACAAACTGTGGTGGATTCTTTACAATTGTGGGGGATTCCCCTACAATAGTTGTCATCTCCCATGTTGCATAATTGTTCATTATTCCCCATATTTGTTAAAACCCTCCACAATTTGCTAAGAATCCCTCACTTTTGTTGAATAATCCCCCATATACAACAGTTTGTGGGGAACTCTAGACAAACTGTGGGGGATTTTCTAAAATTGTGGGGGATTCCCCTACAATAGTAGTCATCTCCCATGTTGCATATTTATTCATTATTCCCTATATTTGCTAAAATCACCCACGGTTTGTTAAGAATCCCACACAAATTTTTAAGAATCCCCCACTTTTGTTAAGGATGCCCCACAAAATACTTCAATGGAATATGGGGGATTCTTAACCAATGTGAGGGATTCTTAACAATTTGTTCATCAATCCCCATATTTGTTAATTATACCCCACAGTTAGTTAAAAATCCTCCACTTTTCTTAGTGATCCTCCACAAAATACCCCAATGGAATATGGGGGATTCTTAACCAATGTGAGGGATTCTTAACAATTTATTCATCATTCCCCATATTTGTTAATTATACCACACAGTTAGTTAAGAATACTCCATATCCCATAGTTTGTGGGGGACACAAGACAACTGTGGGGGATTCTTGACAATTGTGGAGAATTCCTCTACAATAGTTGTCATCTCCCTTATTGCGTATTTGTTCATTATTACCTATATTTGCTTAAAATCCCCCAAAGTTTGTTTAGAATCCCCCGCAAATTTATAAGAAGCCCCCATTATTTGTTAAGGATCCCTCAAAGAAAACCCCAATAGAATACGGAGGATTCTTAACCAATGTGAGGAATTCTTAACATTTTGTTCATTATTCTCCATGTTTGTTAAGAATCCCCCATATACACCAGTTTGTGGGGGACTCTAGACAAACTGTGGGGGATTCTTTACAATTGTGGGGGATTCCCCTACAATAGTTATCTCCTATGTTGCATATTTGTTCATTATTCCCCATATATGCTAAAACCCCCCACAGTTTGTTAAGAATCCCCAACTTTTGTTAAAGAATCCCCCATATACGACAGTTAGTGGGGGACTCTAGACAAACTGTGGGGGATTCTTTACAATTGTGGGGGATTCCCCTACAATAGTTGTCATCTCCCATGTTGCATATTTTTTTAATTATTCCCCATATTTGCTAAAACCACCAACAGTTTGTTAAGAATCACCCACAAATTTTTAAGAAACCCCCACTTTTGTTAAGGATCCCTCACAAAATATACTTAAGGAATATGGGGGATTCTTAACCAATGTGAGGGATTCTTAACAATTTGTTCATCATTCCCCATATTTGTTAATTATACCCCACAGTTAGTTAACAATCCTCCATATCCCATAGTTTGTGGGGGACTCAAGACAATTGTGGAGGATTCTTGACAATTGTGGGGAATTCCCCACAATAGTTGTCATCTCCCATGTTGCATACTTGTTCATTATTTCCCATATTTGCTTAAATTCCCTCACAGTATGTTTAGAATCCCCACAAATTTATAAGAATCCCCCACTATTTGTTATGGATCCCCCAGAGAATACCCCAATGGAATATGGGGGATTTTTAACCAATGAGAGAGATTCTTAACAATTTGTTCATCATTCTCCATGTTTGTTAATTATACCCCACAGTTTATTAAGATTCCACCATATACAACAGTTAGTGGGGGACACTTTACAATTGTGGGGGATTCCCCTACAAAAGTTGTCATCTCCTATGTTGCATATTTGTTCATTATTCCCCATATTTGCTAATATCCTCCACAGTTTCTTATGAATATCCCACAAAATACCCCAATGGAATATGGGGGAGTCTTAACCACAGTGAGTGATTCTTAATAATTTGTTCATCATTCCCTATATTTGTGAATTATACCCCACAGTTAGTTAAGAATCCTCATATCCCATAGTTTGTGGGGAACTGTAGACAAACTGTGGGGGGATTCTTGACAATTGTGGGGAATTCTCCTACAATAGTTGTCATCTCCTATGTTGCACAATTATTCATTATTCCCCATATTTGCTTAAAATCCCCCACAGTTTGTTTAGAATCCCCCACAAATTTATTAGAATCTCCCACTGTTTATTAAGGATTCCTCACAGAATACCCCAATGGAATATGGGGGATTCTTAACAATTTGTTCATTATTCTCCATATTTATTAATTATACCCACAGTTTGTTAAGAATCCCTCATATCCCACAGTTTTTGGGGAACTGTAGACAAACTGTGGGGGATTCTTTAGTTCGTTATGAATTGTAGAGGATTCTTAACACACTGTGCGTAACTCTTAACCAATGTGGGTGATTCTTTACAATTTGTGGAGGATTCTAATGGATTATGGGGGATTCTTAACCAATGTGAAGGATTCTTAACAATTTGTTAATCATTCTCCATGTTTGTTAATTATACCCCACAGTTTGTTAATAATTCCCCATATACAACAGTCTGTGGGGGACTCAAGACAAACTGTGGAGGATTCTTTACAATTGTGGGGGATTCCCCTACAATCGTTGTCATCTCCCATGTTGCATATTTGTTCATTATTCCCCATATTTTCTAAAACCCCCCACAGTTTTTTAAGAATTCCCCACTTTTGTTGAAGAATCTCCCATATTCAACAGTTTGTGTGGGACTCTAGACAAACTGTGGGGAATTCTTTACATTTGTGGGGGATTCCCATACAATAGTTGTCAACTCCCATGTTGCATATTTGTTCATGATTCTCCATATTTGCTAAAACCACCCACAGTTTGTTAAGAATCCCCCACAAATTTTTAAGAATCCCCCACTTTTCTTAAGGATCCCCAACAGAATACCCCAATGGAATATAGGGGATTCTTAACCAATATGAGGGATTCTTAACAATTTGTTCATCATTCTCCATGTTTGTTAATTACACCCCACAGTTTGTTAATAATCCCCCATATACAACAGTTTGTGGGGGACTCTAGACAAACTGTGGTGGATTCATTACAATTGTGGGGGATCCCCCCACAATAGTTGTCATCTACCATGTTGCAGATTTGTTCATTATTCCCCATATTTGCTAAAAACCCTCCATAGTTTGCTAATAATCCACCACTTTTGTTAAATAATCTCCAATATACAACAGCTTGTGGGGGACTCTAGACAAACTGTGGGGGATTCTTTACAATTGTGGGGGATTCTCCTACAATAGTTGTCATATCGCATGTTGCATATTTGTTAATTATTCTCCATATTTGCTAAAACCAAACATAGTTTTTAAGAATCCCCCACAAATTTTTAAGAATCCCCCACTTTTGTTAAGGATCCCCTACAAAATACCCCAATGGAATATGGGGGATTGTTAACCAATGGGAGGGATTCTTAACAATTTGTTCATCATTCCCCATATTTTTTAATTATACCCCGCAATTAGTTAAGAATCCTCCAATTTTGTTAAGGATCCTCCACAAAATACCCAATGGTATATGGGGATTCTTAACCAATGTGAGGGATTCTTAACAATTTATTCATCATTCCCCATATTTGTTAATTATATCCCACAGTTAGTTAAGAATCCTCCATATCCCATAGTTTGTGGGGGAATCAAGACAACTGTGGGGGATTCTTGACAATTGTGGAAAATTCCCCTACAATAGTTGTTATCTCCCATATTGCATATTTGTTCATTATTCCTCATATTTTCTTAAAATTCCCCACAGTTTGTTTAGAATCCCCCACCAATTTATAAGAATCCCCCACTGTTTGTTAAGGATCCTTCACAGAATACCCCAATGGAATATGAGGGATTCTTAACCAATATGAGGGATTATTAACAATTTGTTTATCATTCTTCATGTTTGTTAATTATACCCCACAGTTTGTTAAAAATCCCCCATATACAACAGTTTGTAGGGGACTCTAGACAAACTGTGGAGGATTCTTTACAATTGTGGGGGATTCCCTTACAATAGTTGTCATCTCCCATGTTGCATATTTGTTCATTATTCCCCATATTTGCTAAAAACCCCCCACAGTTTGTTATGAATCCCCCAATTTTGTTGAAGAATCCCCCAGATACAACAATTTGTGTGGGACTCTAGACAAACTGTGGGGAATTCTTTACAATTATGGGGAATTCCCCTACAATAGTTGTCATCTACCATGTTGCATATTTGTTCATTACTCTCCATATTTGATAAAAGCACCCACAGTTTGTTAAGAATCCCCCACAAAATTTTAAGAATCCCCCACTTTTGTTAAGGATCCCCCACAAAATACCCCAATGGAATATGGGGGCTTCTTAACCAATGTGAGGGATTCTTAACAATTTGATCATCATTCCCCATATTTGTTAATTATACCCGACAGTTAGTTAAGAATCTTCCATATCCCATAGTTTGTGGGGGACTCAAGACAACTGTGGGGGATTCTTGACAATTGTGGGGAATTCCCCACAATAGTTGTCATCTCCCATGTTGCATATTTGTTCATTATTCCCCATATTTGCTTAAAATCCCTCACAGTTTGTTTAGAATCCCCTACAAATTAATAAGAATCCCCCACAGTTTGTTAAGGATCCCCCACAGTATACCCCAATGGAATACGGGGGATTCTTAACCAATGTGAGGTATTCTTAACAATTTGTTTATCATTCTCCATGTTTGTTAATTACACCCCACAGTTTGTTAAGAATCCCCCATATACGCCAGTTTGTGGGGGACTCTAGACAAACTGTGGGGGATTCTTTACAATTGTGGGGGATTCACCTACAATAGTTATCTCCAATGTTGCATATTTGTTCATTATTCTCCATATTTGCTAAAACCCCCCGCAGTTTGTTAAGAATCCCCCACTTTTGTTAAAGAATCCCCCATATACGACAGTTTGTGGGGGACTCTAGACAAACCGTGGGGGGTCCTTTACAATTGTGGGGAATTCCCTTACAATAGTTGTCATCTCCCATGTTGCATATTTGTTCATTATTCCCCATATTTGCTAAAATCACCCTTAGTTCGTTTAGAATCCCCCACAAATTTTTAAGAATCCCCCACTTTTGTTAAGGATCCCCCACAAAATACCCCAATGGAATATTGGAGATTCTTAACCAATGTGAGGGATTCTTAACAATTTGTTCATCATTCCCCATATTTGTTAATTACAACCCACAGTTAGTTTAGAATTCTCCATATCCCATAGTTTATGGGGGAATCAAGACAACTGTGGGGGATTCTTGACAATTGTGGGAAATTCCCCACAATAGTTGTCATCTCCCATGTTGTATATTTGTTCATTATTCCCCATATTTGCTTAAAATTCCTCACAGTTTGTTTAGAATCCCCACAAATTTATAAGAATCCCCCACTGTTTGTTAAGGATCCCCCAGAGAATACCCCAATGGAATACGGGGGATTCCTAACCAATGTGAGAGATTTTTAACAATTTGTTCATCATTCTCCATGTTTGTTAATTATACCCCACAGTTTGTTAAGAATCCCCCATATACAACAGTTTGTGGGGGACTCTAGACAAACTGTGGGGGATTCTTTACAATTGTGGGGGATTACCCTTCAATAGTTGTCATCTCTCATGTTGCATATTTGTTCATTATTCCCCATATTTGCTAAAGCCCTCCACAGTTTGTTAAGAATCCCCCACAAAATACCCTAATGGAATATGGGGGAGTCTTAACTACTTAGTGGGATTCTTAACAATTTGTTCATCTTTCCCTATATTTGTTAATTATGCCCCAAAGTTAGTTAAGAATCCTCATATCCCATAGTTAGTGGGGAACTGTAGACAAACTGTGGGGGATTCTTGACAATTATGGGGAATTCCCCTACAATAGTTGTCATCTCCCATGTTGCATATTTGTTCATTATTCCCCATATTTGCTTAAAATTCCACAAAATTTGTTTAGAATCCCCCCCCAAATTTATTAGAATCTCCCACTGTTTGTTAAGGATCCCCCCACAGAATACCCTAATGGAATATGGGGGATTCTTAACAATTTGTTCATTATTCTCCATATTTATTAATTATACCCACAGTTTGTTAAGAATCCCTCATATCCCGCAGTTTGAGGGGAACTGTAGGCAAATTGTGGGGGATTCTTTAGTTCGTCATGAATTATGGAGGATTCTTAACAAACTGTGGGTAACTCTTAACAAATGTGGGTGATTCAAAACAAACTGTGGGGGATTCTTAACCAACGTGGGGGATTTGTAACAATTTGTGGAGGATTCTAATGGAATATGGGGGATTCTTAACCAATGTGAGGGATTTTTAACAATTTGTTCATCAATCCCCATATTTGTTAATTATACCCCACAGTTAGTTAAGAATCCTCCATATCCCATAGTTTGTGGGGGGACTCAAGACAACTGTGGAGGATTCTTGACAATTGTGGGGAATTCCCCACAATAGTTGTCATCTCCCATGTTGCATACTTGTTCATTATTTCCCATATTTGCTTAAATTCCCTCACAGTTTGTTTAGAATCCCCACAAATTTATAAGAATCCCCCACTATTTTTTATGGATCCCCAAAAAATACCCCAATGGAATATGGGGAATTTTAACCAATGTGAGAGATTCTTAACAATTTGTTCATCATTCTCCATGTTTGTTAATTATACCCCACAGTTTATTAAGATTCCACCATATACAACAGTTAGTGGGGGACACTTTACAATTGTGGGGGATTCCCCTACAAAAGTT
This sequence comes from Hydrangea macrophylla, assembly GCA_033977485.1. Taxonomy (NCBI): domain Eukaryota; kingdom Viridiplantae; phylum Streptophyta; class Magnoliopsida; order Cornales; family Hydrangeaceae; genus Hydrangea; species Hydrangea macrophylla. The sequence continues at coordinate 156,941,270 of CM066991.1, forward strand.
GTCATCTCCTATGTTGCATATTTGTTCATTATTCCCCATATTTGCTAATATCCTCCACAGTTTGTTATGAATCTCCCACAAAATACCCCAATGGAATATAGGGGAGTCTTAACCACTGTGAGTGATTCTTAACAGTTTGTTCATCATTCCCTATATTTGTTAGGGTTAATTATACTTACACCCCCTATACTTTGGGTCATTTTCACTTTGACCCCCTGTAGTTCAAAACGTGACACTAACACCCCCTATACTTTAATGTAAAGTGTCACCGTCAGGAATTCCGTTAAAGTTAACGAAAAAAGTGACACTTACACCCCCTGTACTTGTAAAAGACCAAAATGCCCTAAAATTTCTCCTTCTTCAGCACGGGAATTCTCCAACAAGGCCCCAAGCAATGAAATTAAAACTGAAAACAAAAATCAAAACCCAAATCAAAACCAATCAGGCCACTACCAGAAAAGAAGAAGAAAGAGAGGTCATTGACTTCGGCCATTACCACCAGCGTCCATTTCTAACCACCTTCAAATCTGTGAACATGCGAGAGGTAGAGAAGAGGGTTTGGGAGATTAAGATAGTGAGAGAAGCTAAATTCTGGGACTTGTTTTTGTGCAGAATGTATAGAGGGTGTTCTTAATTTTGGTATGTATGTTGGGTTAATCAATTTTTTTTGGGTTAATCGAATTTTTAAATACAACCCAAAACATACCAAAACATTAAACAACTTGAAAATTTTGATCAACCAAAAAAAAAATTGATCAACCCAACATACATACCAAAATCAAGAACACCCTCTATACATTCTGCACAAAAACCAGTCCCAGAATTTAGCTTCTCTCTCTATCTCAATCTCTCAAACCCTCTTCTCTACCTCTCGCATGTTCACAGATTTGAAGGAGGTTAGAAATGGTCGCTGGTGGTGATGGCCGAAGTCAACGACCTCTCTTTCTTCTTCTTTTCTGGTGGTGGCCTGATTGGGTTTAGATTTTTGTTTTTGGTTTTGATTTCATTGCTTGGGGCCTTGTTGGAGAATTCCTGTGCAGAAGAAGGAGAAAATTTATGGCATTTTGGTCTTTTACAAGTACAGGGGGTGTAAGTGTCACTATTTCTGTTAACTTTAACGGAATTTCTGATGGTGACAATTTGCATTAAAGTATAAGGGGTGTTAGTGTCACATTTTGAACTACAGGGGGTCAAAGTGAAAATGACCCAAAGTACAGGGGGTGTAAGTGTAATTAACCCTATTTGTTAATTATACCCCACTATTGGTTAAGAATCCTCATATCCCATAGTTTGTGGGGAACTGTAGACAAACTGTGGGGGATTCTTGACAATTGTGGGGAATTCTCCTACAATAACTGTCATCTCCCATTTTGCACAATTGTTCATTATTCCCCATATTTGTTTAAAATCCCCCATAATTTGTTTAGAATCCCCCACAAATTTATTAGAATCTCCCTCTGTATATTAAGGATTCCCCACAGAATACCCCAATGGAATATGGGGGATTCTTAACAATTTGTTCATTATTCTCCATATTTATTAATTATACCCACAGTTTGTTAAGAATCCCTCATATCCCACAGTTTGTGGGGAACTGTAGACAAACTGTGGGGGATTCTTTAGTTCGTTATGAATTGTAGAGGATTCTTAACACACTGTGCGTAACTCTTAACCAATGTGGATGATTCTTTACAATTTGTGGAGGATTCTAATGGATTATGAGGGATTCTTAACCAATGTGAGGGATTCTTAACAATTTGTTAATCATTCTCCATGTTTGTTAATTATACCCCACAGTTTGTTAATAATTCCCCATATACAACAGTTTGTGGGGGACTCAAGACAAACTGTGGAGGATTCTTTACAATTGTGGGGGATTCCCCTACAATCGTTGTTATCTCCCATGTTGCATATTTGTTCATTATTCCCCATATTTGCTAAAAACCCCCCACAGTTTGTTGAAGAATCACCCATATACAACAGTTTGTGCGGGACTCTAGACAAACTGTGGGGAATTCTTTACAATTGTGGGGGATTCCCCTATAATAGTTGTCAGCTCCCATGTTTCATATTTGTTCATTATTTTCCATATTTGCTAAAACCACCCACAGTTTGCTAAGAATCCACCACTTTTGTTAAATAATCTCCCATATACAACTGCTTGTGGGGGACTCTAGACAAACTGTGGGGGATTCTTTACAATTGTTAATTATACCCCAGAGGTTGATAAAAATCCACCATATACAATAGTTTGTTGGGGACTCTAGACAAACTGTGGAGGATTCTTTACAATTGTGGGGGATTCCCCTACAATAGTTATCATCTCCCATGTTGCATATTTGTTCATTATTCACCATATTTGCTAAAAACCCCCACAGTTTGTTATGAATCCCCCACTTTTGTTGAAAAATCCCCCATGTACAACAATTTGTGGGGGACTCTAAACAAACTGTGGTGAATTCTTTACAATTATGGGGGATTCTCCTACAATAGTTGCCATCTCCCATGTTGCATATTTGTTCATTACTCTCCATATTTGATAAAACCACCCACAGTTTGTTAAGAATCCCCCACTTTTATTGAAAAATCCCCCATGTACAACAATTTGTGGGGGACTCTAAACAAACTGTGGTGAATTCTTTACAATTATGGGGGATTCCCCTACAATAGTTGCCATCTCCCATGTTGCATATTTGTTCATTACTCTCCATATTTGATAAAACCACCCACAGTTTGTTAAGAATCCCCCACTTTTGTTAAGGATCCCCCACAAAATACCCCAATGGAATATGGGGGCTTCTTAACCAATGTGAGGGATTCTTAACAATTTGTTCATCATTCCCCATATTTGTTAATTATACCCGACAGTTAGTTAAGAATCTTCCATATCCCATAGTTTGTGGGGGACTCAAGACAACTGTGGGGGATTCTTGACAATTGTGGGGAATTCCCCACAATAGTTGTCATCTCCCATGTTGCATATTTGTTCATTATTCTCCATATTTGCTTAAAATCCCTCACAGTTTGTTTAGAATTCCCTACAAATTAATAAGAATCCCCCACTGTTTGTTAAGGATCCCCCACAGTATACCCCAATGGATTACGGGGGATTCTTATCCATTGTGAGGCATTCTTACCAATTTGTTTATCATTCTCCATGTTTGTTAATTATACCCCACAGTTTGTTAAGAATCCCCCATATACACCAGTTTGTGGGGGACCTTAGACAAACTATGGGGGATTCTTTACAATTGTGGTGGATTCCCCTACAATAGTTATCTCCAATGTTGCATATTTGTTCATTATTCTCCATATTTTCTAAAACCTCCCGCAGTTTGTTAAGAATCCCCCACTTTTGTTAAAGAATCCCCCATATACGACAGTTTGTGGGGGACTCTAGACAAACCGTGGGGGGTTCTTAATAATTGTGGGGGATTCCCTTATAATAGTTGTCATCTCCCATGTTGCACATTTGTTCAATATTCCCCATATTTGCTAAAATCACCCATAGTTCATTTAGAATCCCCCACAAATTTTTGAGAATCCCCCACTTTTGTAAAGGATCCCCCACAAAATACCCCAATGGAATATTGGAGATTCTTAACCAATGTGAGGGATTCTTAAAAAATTCCCCATATTTGTTAATTATACCCCACAGTAAGTTTAGAATCCTCCATATCCCATAGTTTATGGCGGAATCAAGATAACTGTGGGGATTCTTGACAATTGTGGGAAATTCCCCACAATAGTTTTCCTCTCCCATGTTGTATATTTGTTCATTATTCCCCATATTTGCTTAAAATTCCTCACAGTTTGTTTAGAATCCCCACAAATTTATAAGAATCCCCCACTGTTTGTTAAGGATCCCCCAGAGAATACCCCAATGGAATACGGGGGATTCCTAACCAATGTGAGAGATTTTTAACAATTTGTTCATCATTCTCCATGTTTGTTAATTATACCCCACAGTTTGTTAAGAATCCCCCATATACAACAGTTTGTGGGGGACTCTAGACAAACTGTGGGGGATTCTTTACAATTGTGGGGGATTCCCCTACAATAGTTGTCATCTCCCATGTTGCATATTTGATCATTATTCCCCATATTTGCTAAAAACCCTCCGCAGTTTGTTAAGAATCCCCCACAAAATACCCCAATGGAATATGTGGGATTCTTAACTACTGTGTGGGATTCTTGACAATTTGTTTATCTTTCCCTATATTTGTTAATTATACCCCACAGTTAGTTAAGAATCATCATATCCCATAATTAGTAGGGAACTGTAGACAAACTGTGGGGGATTCTTGACAATTGTGGGGAATTCCCCTACAATAGTCGTCATCTGCCATGTTGCATATTTGTTCATTATTCCCCATATTTGCTTAAAATTCCACAAAATTTGTTTAGAATCCCCCCCCCCAAATTTATTAGAACCTCCCACTGTTTGTTAAGGATCCCCCCACAGAATACCCCAATGGAATATGGGGGATTCTTAACAATTTTTTCATTATTCTCCATATTTCTTAATTATACCCACAGTTTGTTAAGATTCCCTCATATCCCACAGTTTGAGGGGAACTGTAGACAAACTGTGGGGGATTTTTTAGTTCGTCATGAATTATGGAGGATTCTTAACAAACTGTGGGTAACTCTTAACCAATGTGGGTGATTCGAAACAAACTGTGGGGGATTCCTAATCAACGTGGGGAATTTCTAACAATTTGTGGAGAATTCTAATGGAATATGGGAATTCTTAACCAATGTGAGGGATTCTTAACAATTTGTTCATCATTCTCCATGTTTGTTGATTATACCCCACAGTTTGTTATGAATCCCCCATATACAACAGTCTGTGGGGGACTCAAGACAAACTGTGGGGGATTCATTATAATTGTGGGGGATTCGCTTACAACAGTTGTCATCTCCCATGTTGTATATTTGTTCATTATTCCCCATATTTGCTAAAACCCCCACAGTTTGTTAAGAATCCCTCACTTTTGTTGAAGAATCCCCCATATACGACAGTTTGTGGGGGACTCTAGACAAACTGTGGGGGGTTCTTTACAATTGTGGGGGATTTCCTTCCAATAGTTGTCATCTCCTATGTTGCATATTTGTTAATTATTCCCCATATTTGCTAAAATCACCCACAGTTTGTTAAGAATCCCCCACAAATTTTTAAGAATCCCCCACTTTTGTTAAAGATCCCCCACAAAATACCCCAATGGAATATGGGAGATTCTTAACCAATGTGAGGGATTCTTAACATATTGTTCATCATTCCCCATATTTGTTAATTATACCCCACGGTTAGTTTAGAATCCTCCTTATCCCATAGTTTATGGGAGAATCAAGACAACTGTGGGGGATTCTTGACAATTGTGGAGAATTCCCCACAATAGTTGTCATCTCCCATGTTGCACATTTGTTCATTATTTCCCATATTTGCTAAAAATCACTCACAGTTTGTTTAGAATCCCCCACAAATTTATAAGAATCTCCACAGTTTGTTAAGGATCCCTCAAAAAATACCCCAATGGAATACGGAGGATTCTTAACAAATGTGAGGTATTCTTAACAATTTGTTCATTATTTTCCAAGTTTGTTAATTATACCCCACGGTTTGTTAAAAATCCCCCCTATACACCAGTTTGTGGGGGACTCTAGACAAACTGTGGGGAATTCTTTACAATTGTGGGGGATTCCTCTACAATAGTTATCTCCTATGTTGAATATTTGTTCATTATTCCCCATATTTGCTAAAACCCCCCACAGTTTGTTAAGAATCCCCCACTTTTGTTAAAGAATCCCCCATATACTACAGTTAGTGAGGGACTATAGACAAACTGTGGGGGATTCTTTACAATTGTGGGGGATTCCCATACAATAGTTGTCATCTCTCATGTTGCATATTTTTTAATTATTCCCCATATTTGCTAAAACCACCAACAGTTTGTTAAGAATCCCCCACAAATTTTTAATAATCCCCCACTTTTGTTAAGGATCCCTCACAAAATACCCTTATGGAATATGGGGGATTCTTAACCAATGTGAGGGATTCTTAACAATTTGTTCATCATTCCCCATATTTGTTAATTATACCCCACAGTTAGTTAAGAATCCTCCATATCCCATAGTTTGTGGGGGGACTCAAGACAACTGTGGAGGATTCTTGACAATTGTGGGGAATTCCCCACAATAGTTGTCATCTTCCATATTGCATACTTGTTCATTATTTCCCATATTCGCTTAAATTCCCTCACAGTTTGTTTAGAATCCCCACAAATTTATAAGAATCCCCCACTATTTGTTATGGATCCCCAGAGAATACCCTAATGGAATATGGGGGATTTTTAACCAATGTGAGTGATTCTTAACAATTTGTTCATCATTCTCCATGTTTGTTAATTACACCCCATAGTTTATTAAGATTCCCCCATATACAACAGTTTGTGGGGGACTCTTTACAATTGTGGGGGATTCCCCTACAAAAGTTGTCATTTCCTATGTTGCATATTTGTTCATTATTCCCCATATTTGCTAATATCCTCCACAGTTTGTTATGAATCTCCCACAAAATACCCCAATGGAATATGGGGGAGTCTTAACCACTGTGAGTGATTCTTAACAGTTTGTTCATCATTCCCTATATTTGTTAATTGTACCCCACTGTTGGTTAAGAATCCTCATATCCCATAGTTTGTGGGGATCTGTAGACAAACTGTGGGGGATTCTTGACAATTGTGGAGAATTCTCCTACAATAGCTGTCATCTCCCATGTTGCACAATTGTTCATTATTCCCCATATTTGTTTAAAATCCCCCACAGTTTGTTTAGAATCCCCCACAAATTTATTAGAATCTCCCTCTGTATATTAAGGATTCCCCACAGAATACCCCAATGGAATATGGGGGATTCTTAACAATTTGTTCATTATTCTCCATATTTATTAATTATACCCACAGTTTGTTAAGAATCCCTCATATCCCACAGTTTGTGGGGAACTGTAGACAAACTGTGGGGGATTCTTTAGTTCGTTATGAATTGTAGAGGATTCTTAACACACTGTGCATAACTCTTAACCAATGTGGGTGATTCTTTACAATTTGTGGAGGATTCTAATGGATTATGGGGAATTCTTAACCAATGTGAGGGATTCTTAACAATTTGTTAATCATTCTCCATGTTTGTTAATTATACCCCACAGTTTGTTAATAATTCCCCATATACAACAGTTTGTGGGGGACTCTAGACAAACTGTGGTAGATTCTTTACAATTGTGTGGGATTCCCCTACAATAGTTGTCATCTACCATGTTGCATATTTGTCCATTATTCCCCATATTTGCTAAAACCCTCCACAGTTTTCTAAGAATCCACAACTTTTGTTAAATAATCTCCCATATACAACTGCTTGTGGGGGACTCTAGACAAACTGTGGGGGATTCTCCTACAATAGTTGTCATCTCCCATGTTACATATTTGTTAATTATTCCCCATATTTGCTAAAATCACACACAGTTTGTTAAGAATCTCCCACAAATTTTTAAGAATCCCCCACTTTTGTTAAGGATCCCCCACAAAATACCCCAATGGAATATGGGGGATTCTTAACAATTTGGTCATCATTCCCCATATTTTTTAATTATACCGCACAGTTAGTTAAGAATCCTCCAATTTTGTTAAGGATCCTCCACAAAATGCCCAATGGTATATCGGGATTCTTAACCAATGTGAGAGATTCTTAACAATTTATTCATCAATCCCCATATTTGTTAATTATATCCCACAGTTATTTAAGAATCCTCCATATCCCATAGTTTGTGGTGGACTCAAGACAACTGTGGGGGATTCTTGACAATTGTGGAAAATTCCCCTACAATAGTTGTCATCTTCCATATTGCATATTTGTTCATTATTCCCCATATTTTCTTAAAATTCACCACAGTTTGCTCAGAATCCCCCACCAATTTATAAGAATCCCCCACTGTTTGTTAAGGATTCCCACAGAATACCCCAATGGAATATGAGGGATTCTTAACCAATATGAGGGATTCTTAACAATTTGTTCATCATTAATGTTTGTTAATTATACCCCAGAGGTTGATAAAAATCCACCATATACAATAGTTTGTAGGGGACTCTAGACAAACTATGGAGGATTCTTTACAATAGTGGGGGATTCCCCTACAATAGTTGTCATCTCCCATGTTGCATATTTGTTCATTATTCACCATATTTGCTAAAAACCCCCACAGTTTGTTATGAATCCCCCACTTTTGTTGAAAAATCCCCCATGTACAATAGTTTGTGGGGGACTCTAAACAAACTGTGGGGAATTCTTTACAATTGTGGGGGATTCCCCTACAATAGTTGTCATCTCCCATGTTGCATATTTGTTCATTACTCTCCATATTTGATAAAACCACCCACAGTTTGTTAAGAATCCCCCACAAATTTTTAAGAATCCCCCACTTTTGTTAAGGATCCCCCACAAAATACCCCAATGGAATATGGGGGCTTCTTAACCAATGTGAGGGATTCTTAACAATTTATTCATCATTCCCCATATTTGTTAATTATACCCGACAGTTAGTTAAGAATCTTCCATATCCCATAGTTTGTGGGGGACTCAAGACAACTGTGGGGGATTCTTGACAATTGTGGGGAATTCCCCACAATAGTTGTCATCTCCCATGTTGCATATTTGTTCATTATTCCCCATATTTGCTTAAAATCCCTTACAGTTTGTTTAGAATTCCCTACAAATTAATAAGAATCCCCCACTGTTTGTTAAGGATCCCCCACAGTATACCCCAATGGATTACGGGGGATTCTTATCCATTGTGAGGTATTCTTAACAATTTGTTTATCATTCTCCATGTTTGTTAATTATGCCCCACAGTTTGTTAAGAATCCCTCATATACACCAGTTTGTGGGGGACCTTAGACAAACTGTGGGGGATTCTTTACAATTGTGGTGGATTCCCCTACAATAGTTATCTCCAATGTTGCATATTTGTTCATTATTCTCCATATTTTCTAAAACCCCCCGCAGTTTGTTAAGAATCCCCCACTTTTGTTAAAGAATCCCCCATATACGACAGTTTGTGGGAGACTCTAGACAAACCGTGGGGGGTTCTTAATAATTGCGGGGGATTCCCTTATAATAGTTGTCATCTCCCATGTTGCATATTTGTTCAATATTCCCCATATTTGCTAAAATCACCCATAGTTCGTTTAGAATCCCTCACAAATTTTTGAGAATCCCCCACTTTTGTAAAGGATCCCTCACAAAATGCCCCAATGGAATATTGGAGATTCTTAACCAATGTGAGGGATTCTTAAAAATTCCCCATATTTGTTAATTATACCCCACAGTTAGTTTAGAATCCTCCATATCCCATAGTTTATGACGGAATCAAGATAACTGTGGGGATTCTTGACAATTGTGGGAAATTCCCCACAATAGTTGTCCTCTTTCATGTTGTATATTTGTTCATTATTCCCCATATTTGCTTAAAATTCCTCACAGTTTGTTTAGAATCCCCACAAATTTATAAGAATCCCCCACTGTTTGTTAAGGATCCCCCAGAGAATACCCCAATGGAATACGGGGGATTCCTAACCAATGTGAGATTTTTAACAATTTGTTCATCATTCTTCATGTTTGTTAATTATACCCCACAGTTTGTTAAGAATCCCCCATATACAACAGTTTGTGGGGGACTCTAGACAAACTGTGGGGGATTCTTTACAATTGTGGGGGATTCCCCTACAATAGTTGTCATCTCCCATGTTGCATATTTGATCATTATTCCCCATATTTGCTAAAACCCTCCGCAGTTTGTTTAGAATCCCCCACAAAATACCCCAATGGAATATGGGGGATTCTTAACTACTGTGTGGGATTCTTAACAATTTGTTCATCTTTCCCTATATTTGTTAATTATACCCCACAGTTAGTTAAGAATCATCATATCCCATAATTAGTGGGGAACTGTAGACAAACTGTGGGGGATTCTTGACAATTGTGGGGAATTCCCCTACAATAGTTGTCATCTGCCATGTTGCATATTTGTTCATTATTCCCCATATTTGTTTAAAATTCCACACAATTTGTTTAGAATCCCCCCCCCCCCCAAATTTATTAGAATCTCCCACTGTTTGTTAAGGATCCCCCCACAGAATACCCCAATGGAATATGGGGGATTCTTAACAATTTTTTCATTATTCTCCATATTTCTTAATTATACCCACAGTTTGTTAAGATTCCCTCATATCCCACATTATGAGGGGAACTGTAGACAAACTGTGGGGGATTTTTTAGTTCGTCATGAATTATGGAGGATTCTTAACAAACTGTGGGTAACTCTTAACCAATGTGGGTGATTCGAAACAAACTGTGGGGGATTCTTAATCAACGTGGGGGATTTGTAACAATTTGTGGAGGATTCAAATGGAATATGGGGATTCTTGACCAATGTGAGGGATTCTTAACAATTTGTTCATCATTCTCCATGTTTGTTGATTATACCCCACAGTTTGTTATGAATCCCCCATATACAACAGTCTGTGGGGGACTCAAGACAAACTGTGGGGGATTCATTTCAATTGTGGGGGATTCGCTTACAACAGTTGTCATCTCCCATGTTGTATATTTGTTCATTATTCCCCATATTTGCTAAAACCCCTACAGTTTGTAAAGAATCCCTCAATTTTGTTGAAGAATCCCCCATATACGACAGTTTGTGGGGGACTCTAGACAAACTGTGGGGGGTTCTTTACAATTGTGGGGATTTCCTTACAGTAGTTGTCATCTCCCATGTTGCATATTTGTTCATTATTCCCCATATTTGCTAAAATCACCCACAGTTTGTTAAGAATCCCCCACAAATTTTTAAGAATCCCCCACTTTTGTTAGAGATCCCCCACAAAATACCCCAATGGAATATGGGAGATTCTTAACCAATGTGAGGGATTCTTAACATATTGTTCATCATTCCCCATATTTGTTAATTATACCCCACGGTTAGTTTAGAATCCACCTTATCCCATAGTTTATGGGGGAATCAAAACAACTGTGGGGGATTCTTGACAATTGTGGGGAATTCCCCCCAATAGTTGTCATCTCGCATGTTGCATATTTGTTCATTATTTCCCATATTTGCTTAAAATCCCTCACAGTTTGTTTAGAATCCCCCACTGTTTGTTAAGGATCCCTCTAAAAATACCCCAATGGAATACGGAGGATTCGTAACAAATGTGAGGTATTCTTAACAATTTGCTCATTATTCTCCAAGTTTGTTAATTATACCCCACGGTTTGTTAAGAATCCCACCTATACACCAGTTTGTGGGGGACTCTAGACAAACTGTTGGGGATTCTTTACAATTGTGGGGGATTCCTCTACAATAGTTATCTCCTATGTTGCATATTTGTTCATTATTCCCCATGTTTTCTAAAACCCCCCACAGTTTGTTAAGAATCCCCCACTTTTGTTAAAGAATCCCCCATATACGACAGTTAGTGGGGGACTATAGACAAACTGTGGGGGATTCTTTACAATTGTGGGGGATTCCCATACAATAGTTGTCATCTCCCATGTTGCATATTTTTTAATTATTCCCCATATTTGCTAAAACCACCAACAGTTTGTTAAGAATCCCCCACAATTTTTTAAGAATCCCCCACTTTTGTTAAGGATCCCTCACAAAAATACCCCCATGGAATATGGGGGATTCTTAACCAATGTGAGGGATTCTTAACAATTTGTTCATCATTCCCCATATTTGTTAATTATACCCCAAAGTTAGTTAAGAATCCTCCATATCCCATAGTTTGTGGGGGGACTCAAGACAACTGTGGAGGATTCGTTACAATTGTGGGGAATTCCCCACAATAGTTGTCATCTTCCATATTGCATACTTGTTCATTATTTCCCATATTTGCTTAAATTCCCTCACAGTTTGTTTAGAATCCCCACAAATTTATAAGAATCCCCCACTATTTGTTATTGATCCCCAGAGAATACTCCAACGGAATATGAGGGATTTTTAAAAATTTGTTCATCATTCTCCATGTTTGTTAATTATACCCCATAGTTTATTAAGATTCCCCCATATACAACAGTTTGTGGGGGACTCTTTACAATTGTGGGGGATTCCCCTACAAAAGTTGTCATTTCCTATGTTGCATATTTGTTCATTATTCCCCATATTTGCTAGTATCCTCCACAGTTTATTATGAATCTCCCACAAAATACCCCAATGGAATATGGGGGAGTCTTAACCACTGTGAGTGATTCTTAACAGTTTGTTCATCATTCCCTATATTTGTTAATTATACCCCACTGTTGGTTAAGAATCCTCATATCCCATAGTTTGTGGGGAACTGTAGACAAACTGTGGGGGATTGTTGACAATTGTGGGGAATTCTCCTACAATAGCTGTTATCTCCCATGTTACACAATTGTTCATTATTCCCCATATTTGTTTAAAATCCCCCACAGTTTGTTTAGAATCCCCCACAAATTTATTAGAATCTCCCTCTGTATATTAAGGATTCCCCACAGAATACCCCAATGGAATATGGGGGATTCTTAACAATTTGTTCATTATTCTCCATTTTTATTAATTAGACCCACAGTTTGTTAGGAATCCCTCATATCCCACAGTTTGTGGGGAACAGTAGACAAACTGTGGGGGATTCTTTAGTTCGTTATGAATTGTAGAGGATTCTTAACACACTGTGCATAACTCTTAACCAATGTGGGTGATTATTTACAATTTGTGGAGGATTCTAATGGATTGTGGGGGATTCTTAACCAATGTGAGGGATTCTTACCAATTTATTAATCATTATCCATGTTTGTTAATTATACCCCACAGTTTGTTAATAATTCCCCATATACAACAGTTTGTGGGGGACTCAAGACAAACTGTGGAGGATTCTTTACAATTGTGGGGGATTTCCCTACAATCGTTGTCATCTCCCATGTTGCACATTTGTTCATTATTCCCCATATTTGCTAAAACCCCCCACAGTTTTTTAAGAAATCCCCACTTTTGTTGAAGAATCCCCCATATACAACGGTTTGTGCGGGACTCTAGACAAACTGTGGGGAATTCTTTACAATTGTGGGAGATTCTCCTAAAATAGTTGTCAACTCCCATGTTGCAAATTTGTTCATTATTCTCCATATTTGCTAAAACCACCCACAGTTTGTTAAGAATCCCCCACAAATTTTTAAGAATCCCCCACTTTTGTTAAGTATCCCCCAAAGAATACCGCAATGGAATATGGGGGATTCTTAACCAATATGAGTGATTCTTAACAATTTGTTCATCATTCTCCATGTTTGTTAATTATACCCCACAGTTTGTTAATAATCCCCCATATACAACAGTTTGTGGGGGACTCTAGACAAACTGTGGTAGATTCTTTACAATTGTGTGGGATTCCCCTACTATAGTTGTCATCTACCATGTTGCATATTTGTCCATTATTCCCCATATTTGCTAAAACCCTCCACAGTTTGCTAAGAATCCACAACTTTTGTTAAATAATCTCCCATATACAACTGCTTGTGGGGGACTCTAGACAAACTGTGGGGGATTTTTTACAATTGTGGGGGATTCTCCTACAATAGTTGTCATCTCCCATGTTGCATATTTGTTAATTATTCCCCATATTTGCTAAAACCACACACAGTTTGTTAAGAATCCACTATAAATTTTTAAAATCCCCCACTTTTGTTAAGGATCCCCTACAAAATACCCAATGGAATATGGGGGATTCTTAACCAATGTGAGAGATTCTTAACAATTTGTTCATCATTCCCCATATTTTTCAATTATACCCCACAGTTAGTTAAGAATCTTCCAATTTTGTTAAGGATCCTCCACAAAATACCCAATGGTATATAGGGATTCTTAACCAATTTGAGGGATTCTTAACAATTTATTCATCAATCCCCATATTTGTTAATTATATCCCACAGTTAGTTAAGAATCCTCCATATCCCATAGTTTGTGGGGGACTCAAGACAACTGTGGGGGATTCTTGACAATTGTGAAAATTTCCCCTACAATAGTTGTCATCTCCCATATTGCATATTTGTTCATTATTTCCCATATTTTCTTAAAATTCACCACAGTTTGTTCAGAATTCCCCACCAATTTATAAGAATCCCCCACTGTTTGTTACGGATCCCCCATAGAATACCCCAATGGAATATGAGCGATTTTTAACAATTTTTTCATCATTAATATTTGTTAATTATAACCCACAGTTTGTTAAAAATCCCCCATATACAACAGTTTGTAGGGGACTCTAGACAAACTGTGGAGGATTCTTTACCATTGTGGGGGATTCCCCTACAATAGTTGTCATCTCCCATGTTGCATATTTGTTCATTACTCCCCATATTTGCTAAAACCCCCCACAGTTTGTTATGAATCCCCCACTTTTGTTGAAGAATCCCCCTTATACAACAATTTGTGGGGGACTCTAAACAAACTGTGGGGAATTCTTTACAATTATGGGGAATTCCCCTACAATAGTTGTCATCTCCCATGTTGCATATTTGTTCATTACTCTCCATATTTGATAAAACCACCCACAGTTTGTTAAGAATCCCCCACTTTTGTTAAGGATCCCCCACAAAATACCCCAATGGAATATGGGGGCTTCTTAACCAATGTGAGGGATTCTTAACAATTTGTTCATCATTCCCCATATTTGTTAATTATACCCGACAGTTAGTTAAGAATCTTCCATATCCCATAGTTTGTGGGGAACTCAAGACAACTGTGGGGGATTCTTGACAATTGTGGGGAATTCCCCACAATAGTTGTCATCTCCCATGTTGCATATTTGTTCATTATTCCCCATATTTGCTTAAAATCCCTCACAGTTTGTTTAGAATACCCTGCAAATTAATAAGAATCCCCCACTGTTTGTTAAGGATCCCCCACAGTATACCCCAATGGAATGCGGGGGATTCTTAACCAATATGAGGGATTCTTAACAATTTATTCATCATTCTCCATGTTTGTTAATTATACCCCACAGTTTGTTAAGAATCCCCCATATACAACTGTTTGTGGGGGACTCTAGACAAACTGTGGGGGATTCTTTACAATTATGGGGGATTCCCCTACAATAGTTATCTCCAATGTTGCATATTTGTTCATTATTCTTCATATTTGCTAAAACCCCCCGCAGTTTGTTAAAAATCACCCACTTTTGTTAAAGAATCCCCCATCACTACAAGAAAAGAGGACTTTTGTGACGAACATTTTTGTGACGGAGTTGAATCCGTCACAAAAACATTTTTGGTGACGGATTCTGTGACGGAAATATATCCGACACAATTAAAATTTTTTTGTGACGGAATAGTACCTATCCGATACAAATAATATTGTATTTGTAACGGAAATATATTTTACCGACACAAATAAGTATTATTCGTGACGGAAACACACCTATCCGACACAAATAGCGCCCAATTTTTACCCAAATAAATTTTCCCACCCAAATTTCTCCCAGATGAGCGCCCAAGTTTTCCACAAATAACCCCTCTCTCTGTCTCTCTCTCGTCTCTCTCTCAGACCTCGGCTCAATTTTTCCCCAAAAAAACTTCTCTCTCTCTCTCTCTCTATCTCTCTCTCTCTCTCAGACCGGTGACGCGACCTCCAACTGCTGACGGCGACGCTGACGGGACCTCCAAACGACGACGGCGATGCGACCTCCATCTGGCGACGGCGATGGTTTAACTTGGCCTCCCTCACCTGACCGCCGAAGAAGAAGAAGAACTGAACATAGCAAAATGAAGAAGAAGAAAGAAGGAGAAATTACTGTTTCAGGTTAGTCTCTGATCGATTAAGAGCTAGGTTGTAATAACCCCCATTTTCTTGCATTGCCATATTTAAAATTAAATATACATTGTCTGCCTTTATTTAAATTCTTATGTGAAAAATTTATTTCTTGACTAATCCCATAATTGAAATTACTTTTGGGGTCAAAATGCAATTTTCCTAAAAACTGGCAATACCTGTGTTAAATTTCAAATCTGTATTTTAAACGGTGGAATTATTTCTTTTAAACTCCAACTGTATTTTTATAAAATCAGAAAACTCTTTCTAACATTAAAATGAATTTTCTGTATTTTTGTGATAAACACCGTGTCACGAAAATACTAGTTTAGGTTTAAAACTGTCCGCGCAGTGTTAAACTTCCACAGAATTTTGGGAGTAACTGATTGGACAAATTTCTTTATACCCAATTATTATTGCTAAAGTTTTCCCTTAGGCCTTGTTTGGCAAATGCTTGTAGTATGTGTGTTGTCCTAATGCCATAAGCTTGATTCCCAAACACACCTTGACCCACACCAACTCCACCTACCCTTTCAATTATCAATGGAGCATTATGAATTGCAAGTGTATATTTACACATCATTGTTGCACTTTCTTTGTAATTAGTGGAGATTAATGGAGAATGAGTGGGATGTTAGGCAAATGTTTTCTAAGTGGGAGTTTGAGTATTTATACACCCAATCACACTACACATTCTACACTCCTAACATAGAGAGCTTGAGAGAGTCACATAGAGAGATAATAATTTCAGAATTTGAAGAGCTCAATCCTCCATAGCCAAGCTTGAAATTGGAGATTCTTAATTCTTGTATTTCTTTCTCAACAACTTCTTCAATCTACATCACGGTGAGTATTACTAACTCACTCCAAATGTAACTCATTCCTTATTTACTGATTTAGGTAGTTAATTTTAACAGTAGCAGAATTTTGTTTTCAGATTTTTGTTAGGAAAACGAATGAAATTTAAGGTTCTGCCCGCGTTGTCCCAAGTAAAACTCGATTCTGCACACTTTTCGTCTAATGCAATTTTCTCAGATTTTGCACCGTTTGGGCAGAAAATGAGGATTACAGTAGCAGAAAAAGTATATTAGAAATTCAATCTAATATTTTCTCTTTTAATTTTAACAGTAGCAGAATTTTGTTTTCAGATTTTTGTTAGGAAAACGAATGAAATTTAAGGTTCTGCCCGCGTTATCCCAAGCAAAACTCGATTCTGCACACTTTTCGTCTAATGCAATTTTCTCAGATTCTGCACCGTTTGGACAGAAAACGAGGATTTCAGTAGCAGTTTTTAGAATGCTATTAGTTATGTTTAAAATGATTAAGGCAATGAATTACGAATTTTCAATCCCCGTACGCGTATTATTTCTTTAATTCTGTGAATTCCTTTATGTTTAAAGTTTGATGACATTCATGTGGAGTCAGTTGTACATGCATGGTGAGTGTTGGTAGTGTGTAAAAGAGTAATGATAGTGTGGAAAAGAGTAATGATTGTGTGGAAAGAGTATGAGTTTGAGTTGTGGTTGTGGTTGTGGTTGTGGTTGTAATTGTGGCTGTGGTTATGGTTGTGGTTGTGGATGTGATTGTGGTTGGAGTTGAAAAAGAGGATGAGGGTGTCTTTGAAATGCGAAGGTGGCAAAAATGGACACTCCCTGACGCCCATGGAAGCGTTAAAGTGTGTGAAGCCGAACTTGGACACTCACTGGCACCCATGGAAGTGCTAAAGTGTGGCCTATAGACACTCCCTGAATGACTCGAGTCTGGATACCTGTGTGGGGGTTGCCCCGGTATTTGCATGGCGGTTAGGGTATTCAAAGTGTGAGGCATTGGACACTCCCTGGTACCCCGGACCAAAGTGTGAGGCAAACTGGACACTCCCTGGCGCCCCGTTGCTAAAGTGTGGCTATCTTAGTATTTCAAAGATACCAGGAGTAGGATAGAGGGTTGTTGGGTTTTGTCGAGAGAAAAGAGTCGGTTAGATGAGATGGTGCATTGTTCTCATACACGGTCACATATGTGTGAATTTATCTTTTAATTATTGTTGTGGTTGTTTTTCTAACAAGCTCTTTATCATAAATATAAACTTGTGGTATTTAAATGGAAATGGGAAAAAGGTAAATGGGCATGTTTTTACATTCAAAGCTATGTTTTTAATACTCACCAGCTTCTTGAAGCTGACGGCGTTGATGCGTCCTGGACATTCGTGTCCAGGCTTTGCAGGTAATAATCAGGATGAACCGTATGATTATGCTAATTGAGATCAGTTGCTGAGAAGAGATGTTACTTTTATATGCTTTAAGTTTATGTGCTCTAAGTTATGATTAGTTTTGTAATAAGGATGACTGTAATAGACTTTAAGTTATTGTCTTATTTCAAGGCGGTCTGTGCCTTAGTTAACCCCGTACCATAAGATGTAATAAGTTAGAAAAATTTTATAAGCCCTGATTGCTCTACTCTGATTAATGGTTTTATGATTGTTCGACGTTTGGGACGGAATCGATCCTTCAAACTGTCGCGA
This sequence comes from Hydrangea macrophylla, assembly GCA_033977485.1. Taxonomy (NCBI): domain Eukaryota; kingdom Viridiplantae; phylum Streptophyta; class Magnoliopsida; order Cornales; family Hydrangeaceae; genus Hydrangea; species Hydrangea macrophylla. The sequence continues at coordinate 156,959,665 of CM066991.1, forward strand.
CCTACGGGTCCATAAAGGAAATTAAATGCTTTCCATATTTATGCTACGTCGGGGCGTGACAGGATTTAGTGGTATCAGAGCCATAGGTTTTCTTGATTGACCAGGCTCAGTTATTCACGCCATAGATTAGTGACATAGGTTACCCTTAAGTTTTACTAAGCTATACAACCAAGTTCTAGTGTTAGTTTAGTACGGATTACCCTTAGTTCAGAAACTAAAATTCTAAGTTGGTTTTATCATAGAAATGATTACCCGTTTGTCTTGTCATATCGACAAGAATGATAGCAATTTCCATATACCTTCAGACATATCCATTTAGGATTAGTCGAGATAACCATAACTTATGATGCCCCTACAGACATATAGTAGCCGAGTTTCTAAGGAGTTAAAGCATACCATAGCCCTCATTAATAGCTTAGGCACTGACCAACTTCCTGAGTCAAATCTCAGAACAGTCAGTATGGCCCACAACCCAGAGTATGGAGAATAAGAATACGACCTCTTTACTATTAGACATCAGCCTCCCCACATGCTCTCACTCTCTACACGTGCATTAATATTGATACATCACTCTCTCTCCATGTGGTCTCACTCTCTACACATGCATCACTCTCTGCCCTCTCTCTTTCTCTCTTTCTTTCTGTCACTCTCATTCTCACCGACCCCGCTCTCTTTCTCTCTCTCTTTATGACCCTCTCACTAACCCCCTCTTTCTCTCCCTTTTTGTCACTCTCAACGCCCCACTATCTCTCTTTCTTTCTCTCTCTCTCTCTGTCACTCTCAGTGATCCTCTCTCTCTCTCTTTTCTTTCTTTCTCACCTGCCCCCTCTCTTTCTGTCACTCTCATTCTCACCGACCCCGCTCTCTTTCTCTCTCTCTTTATGACCCTCTCACTAACCCCCTCTTTCTCTCCCTTTTTGTCACTCTCAACGCCCCACTATCTCTCTTTCTTTCTCTCTCTCTCTCTCTCTCTCTCTCTCTCTCTCTCTCTCTCTCTCTCTCTCTGTCACTCTCAGTGATCCTCTCTCTCTCTCTCTCTCTTTTCTTTCTTTCTCACCTGCCCCCTCTCTTTCTGTCACTCTTCACGTGCTCTCTCTCTCTCTATGTCACTCTCAGTGATCCTCTCTCTCTCTCTTTTCTTTCTTTCTCACCTGCCCTCTCTCTTTCTGTCACTCTTCTCGTGCTCTCTCTCTCTTTCTCTCCTTTTAAAGACCATCCATGTCCCATATCTCTCTATCCTTCTCACCATGAGCCTTTCTCCGTCTGACCCTCCCCATCTCTTTCTTCTTCTCTTCTTCTTCCTTTTGCCTCTTGGCAGAAACTCATCTCTCCCCTAAAAAAAAAAAAAAAAAAAAAAAAAAAAAAAAAAACCTCACCCAACCCAGATCTTAATAAAAGGAAGCTAAAACAAGCCAAAAATGGTTTCTAAGAAGGTTGTTAACGCAAGTCGTTGTGGTGCATGCGAGTATAACAGAAGACGGTGCAGAAGTGACTGTTCCTTGGCTCCCTACTTTCAATATGCTGGGAGTGTGAAGGATTATGAGGCAATTCACGGCCTTTTCGGATATAGGAATTTTCTACGCCTTATTGAAAGGGTACCTGAGGTAGATCATCTACAAACTATCAAATCCCTTGTGTTTGAAGCCACAGCTAGGCTTCAAGATCCCATTTTGGGTTGTGTTTCTTACATCCTTTTTCTCGAACAACAAGTTCTTGAAACGAAAGAACAAGTCTCACAACTTCAAGCTCAATCAAAAGAAGAGTCACCCAAACAATCCAAAGAGCCTGATCCAGATCCTTGGCTCAACTATGCCATGGTAGATCTAGATCACGACATAGAAAACCCTCGAAAGTGTTCCAATCTCATTTCTCACACCACAACTACTCCAATCTCTTCTGAAATCTCTAGCCCTACCTGTATTCCCCCTGTCACTCAAATTTGTACAACCTCTCCTTGGTCTAATCTGATCCAGTCCTTACTGTCCAGTAACAACCAACAAACCTCTCCAAGTCTGTTGGATCTCGCTACTCCCAACACAATTTCTCCAGTCCAGTCCTTACAATCTAGCAACAACCACCAAACTTCTTCAAATCCATTGGATCTCGCTGTTCCCAACACAATTTCTCCAGTCCAGTCCTTACAATCTAGCACCAACCACCAAACCTCTCCAACACCACTGGATCTCGCTACTCCCGACGCAATTTCTCCAGTCTCTCGTCCTGCCCCCACCACCTCCGTTACTCCAACTTGCTCCTGCTGGTCTAAACACTCACAATCTAACAAGTCCCGGATTCCCTTGGAGCAAACGAAAAAACCAGAGGTCCCAAGATATCCAAATCTCCTCCCAAATCTTCAAGCAAGTTCATCAAAAACACCTACTCCCTCCACTGATCCTTACTCTTTCTTCACTGTTAATAACTTAGCTCAAAGCTCCTTCTTGGGTTTAATTGACATGGTGGAGAGTCAACGTGTCTCTAAAAGAAAAGGAAAAAAGGTCGCGAGGTGGCTTGAGCCTCAAAACTAAGGCTCTTTTTTTTGTGTTTTCTTCAAAAAAAAAAAAAAAAAAAAAAAAAAAAGTGGAATGAACATCATGGTCCGTATTCGAGGTAGTCCCTGTACGTCGAGTGTGCGTGGGATTGAGCCCATATGTCTTACTATGCATGTCCCTCCACCAGCTTAATGTAGTTTGGATCATTGGGTATTGTTTTATAGGGCAACTGGGAGGGTAAGCATCCCAGGACGGTATTGTCCTCAGAAGTAAGTCCTGAAGAACATTAACCCAGGGTTCTGTGGAACGGACTATAGGATCTATATGGTTGCTGAAAAGTGTGTAGGATGTCGTTAGCATTCGATCTCTGGAGGGAAGCCTCACGTTGGCAGGACTCAGTTCCCACTCAGCAAAATCCAAATGTACATTTGTATCATTGTAACTTTTCATATCTAAAAAAAAAAAAAAAAAAAAAAAAAAAAAAAACCCTCCTTAGCACTATCTTCGCTTCTTATGTAATGTACCCTAAACATTGGGCTATCAGTTCAAGAATCAGCTGTGGAAATACTATCTCTTGTTAGTAACATAAGTGCACTTTCTAAAAAGAGGGTTCTAATCCCCATCACTTTCACGATCCACTTGTGTTTGCTATCATCAATTTAAACTAGCTCAAAGGCTGACATGACATGCTTGATCATTCCTAATCCTTCATTCAGGCCCAATTCGATACAATGGCAGCACATGCAAATCCATACTGCGAACATTGATATTACCAAATCCAAAACAGCACTAGTGAATTCGCAATTGTCCAAATCATCTCATTGCCAAATCAATAGGTTGCTCCACTTTCTCAAAACTTTTACTCTCTTTCAAAAAAAAAAAAAAAGGGTATAAATATTCTCTCTTTCCCTCATTTCTTATTCACTCCTCCTCCTTGAACGCAACTCTTCCCTCATCTGTGCCGATCAAGGATCGTGTAAATACATGAGCAAACAATCATATGTGTTGTTCCCATCCATCCAGTACATGCATTGTTTCTAAACCCTATACCAACAGTCTGATGCCCCACAAGCCTTTGGAACGTTCGACCTATCAACTTCACCAAAGATGTCTGGGGTTCACAATATATTCCATGTGAGTATACTAAGAAAGTACATACGAGACCCCTCGCACGTGGTTAATTATGACGATATTGAGACGAGTCATAACGTTTCTTACTAGTTAGTCTTGATTTCGGGGACGAAATCCTGTTTAAGGGAGGAAGGGTGTAATAACCCCCATTTTCTTGCATTGCCATATTTAAAATTAAATATACATTGTCTGCCTTTATTTAAATTCTTATGTGAAAAATTTATTTCTTGACTAATCCCATAATTGAAATTACTTTTGGGGTCAAAATGCAATTTTCCTAAAAACTGGCAATACCTGTGTTAAATTTCAAATCTGTATTTTAAACGGTGGAATTATTTCTTTTAAACTCCAACTGTATTTTTATAAAATCAGAAAACTCTTTCTAACATTAAAATGAATTTTCTGTATTTTTGTGATAAACACCGTGTCACGAAAATACTAGTTTAGGTTTAAAACTGTCCGCGCAGTGTTAAACTTCCACAGAATTTTGGGAGTAACTGATTGGACAAATTTCTTTATACCCAATTATTATTGCTAAAGTTTTCCCTTAGGCCTTGTTTGGCAAATGCTTGTAGTATGTGTGTTGTCCTAATGCCATAAGCTTGATTCCCAAACACACCTTGACCCACACCAACTCCACCTACCCTTTCAATTATCAATGGAGCATTATGAATTGCAAGTGTATATTTACACATCATTGTTGCACTTTCTTTGTAATTAGTGGAGATTAATGGAGAATGAGTGGGATGTTAGGCAAATGTTTTCTAAGTGGGAGTTTGAGTATTTATACACCCAATCACACTACACATTCTACACTCCTAACATAGAGAGCTTGAGAGAGTCACATAGAGAGATAATAATTTCAGAATTTGAAGAGCTCAATCCTCCATAGCCAAGCTTGAAATTGGAGATTCTTAATTCTTGTATTTCTTTCTCAACAACTTCTTCAATCTACATCACGGTGAGTATTACTAACTCACTCCAAATGTAACTCATTCCTTATTTACTGATTTAGGTAGTTAATTTTAACAGTAGCAGAATTTTGTTTTCAGATTTTTGTTAGGAAAACGAATGAAATTTAAGGTTCTGCCCGCGTTGTCCCAAGTAAAACTCGATTCTGCACACTTTTCGTCTAATGCAATTTTCTCAGATTTTGCACCGTTTGGGCAGAAAATGAGGATTACAGTAGCAGAAAAAGTATATTAGAAATTCAATCTAATATTTTCTCTTTTAATTTTAACAGTAGCAGAATTTTGTTTTCAGATTTTTGTTAGGAAAACGAATGAAATTTAAGGTTCTGCCCGCGTTATCCCAAGCAAAACTCGATTCTGCACACTTTTCGTCTAATGCAATTTTCTCAGATTCTGCACCGTTTGGACAGAAAACGAGGATTTCAGTAGCAGTTTTTAGAATGCTATTAGTTATGTTTAAAATGATTAAGGCAATGAATTACGAATTTTCAATCCCCGTACGCGTATTATTTCTTTAATTCTGTGAATTCCTTTATGTTTAAAGTTTGATGACATTCATGTGGAGTCAGTTGTACATGCATGGTGAGTGTTGGTAGTGTGTAAAAGAGTAATGATAGTGTGGAAAAGAGTAATGATTGTGTGGAAAGAGTATGAGTTTGAGTTGTGGTTGTGGTTGTGGTTGTGGTTGTAATTGTGGCTGTGGTTATGGTTGTGGTTGTGGATGTGATTGTGGTTGGAGTTGAAAAAGAGGATGAGGGTGTCTTTGAAATGCGAAGGTGGCAAAAATGGACACTCCCTGACGCCCATGGAAGCGTTAAAGTGTGTGAAGCCGAACTTGGACACTCACTGGCACCCATGGAAGTGCTAAAGTGTGGCCTATAGACACTCCCTGAATGACTCGAGTCTGGATACCTGTGTGGGGGTTGCCCCGGTATTTGCATGGCGGTTAGGGTATTCAAAGTGTGAGGCATTGGACACTCCCTGGTACCCCGGACCAAAGTGTGAGGCAAACTGGACACTCCCTGGCGCCCCGTTGCTAAAGTGTGGCTATCTTAGTATTTCAAAGATACCAGGAGTAGGATAGAGGGTTGTTGGGTTTTGTCGAGAGAAAAGAGTCGGTTAGATGAGATGGTGCATTGTTCTCATACACGGTCACATATGTGTGAATTTATCTTTTAATTATTGTTGTGGTTGTTTTTCTAACAAGCTCTTTATCATAAATATAAACTTGTGGTATTTAAATGGAAATGGGAAAAAGGTAAATGGGCATGTTTTTACATTCAAAGCTATGTTTTTAATACTCACCAGCTTCTTGAAGCTGACGGCGTTGATGCGTCCTGGACATTCGTGTCCAGGCTTTGCAGGTAATAATCAGGATGAACCGTATGATTATGCTAATTGAGATCAGTTGCTGAGAAGAGATGTTACTTTTATATGCTTTAAGTTTATGTGCTCTAAGTTATGATTAGTTTTGTAATAAGGATGACTGTAATAGACTTTAAGTTATTGTCTTATTTCAAGGCGGTCTGTGCCTTAGTTAACCCCGTACCATAAGATGTAATAAGTTAGAAAAATTTTATAAGCCCTGATTGCTCTACTCTGATTAATGGTTTTATGATTGTTCGACGTTTGGGACGGAATCGATCCTTCAAACTGTCGCGACCTACGGGTCCATAAAGGAAATTAAATGCTTTCCATATTTATGCTACGTCGGGGCGTGACATAGGTTTTCCAATTTGGGGCTTTTACAAATTTGGCGTGTTCATCACCAGAATTTAAGAACATTGCTACACTTTTGGCCTTTAATTTAATTTATCACCAGAAACCCTGAAATACTTCTCTGATGATCATAGCCAGTAAGTATACACCTAATCGTTGGCTACAATATTCAAAATATTCAGATTGTTGTCCTGATTCAAAATGGTAGTACAAAAAACCGTAAAGGAAATCTTATGAAAGTTAAGGACAGTAGCTTTCTTGTTTGAAATCCAAATGTCAAATCCCTTTGTGTTTTTCCTTATTGTGTTTTACTTTGTTTTCTTCTCACTTTTGTTTCTAGTGGGATGGAACTTCAATTTTCTACTTATTAACTTTTTTTGTTCTACGCCATTATTAGGTACTGTCAAACCTATTTGTAAAGCTGAAGTCCATGAAATTCAGCAGTGGATGCAGAATCAATGGTACACATATTCTTCTCTAATCCTTGAATTTTTTTTTATTTGGCTTCTCTCCTTTCTTAATGTTTTTAATTTTTTTTTTGCTTATTCTTATTCTTAGATTCTTTGAAATTTTTTTTCATTCACCTAATTATTGTGTCAAATCTTTGCTATTTCTATTTAGCTTGAAGAATTTGTTGTCATTGTTACTGGACACTAAGTGGTTTTATAATTAAACTTTTTTTGACCTATCTGTGCTTGAAATGTAGATGATACTCAATTGATCACAAAGAATTTCAAGATCACATGCACACATTCACTTTGATATCTCATTTTCTTCTCCATTAAGGTTTGAGCAAGACCTCTTAGGGACAATTGAATCCAAAATCCTTCATGGCTTTTACTGTGTCTACTAACTTTTCTTAGAAGGCCACCATAAATCCTTCATTTGCAAAATTTTCGGTTGCTTTTATTTTTCTTAAAATGCATGTTTAATTAAGTGAACACCACTTTTAGCATGAAATATCTCAGTTTGTGATAGAATAGGCCTTGGGAAGAGGAAGATAGAAACTGAAGCTCTAACATTGGTTCTTAATCTATTCATTATGGTGGTCAGCATGTTATTGGGTGAGACCATTAATTTAGAAATACACAAAAAGTAATGCTAGAGCTACACTATATTGCTGACCCAATAATGGTCTAAAAGTAATCTTAGTTCTTAATCTATTCAAAACTATATTGCTACACTATATTGTGCATTTGGGATCTATAGCACACTGTTGTTTTATTGTCTTATTACTGCAGTAAGTTCAACTATAGTTAGAAGGCACATGCAGTGATGAACACGCCTAATGAATGTTGTGAGTCGCTACCCTTTCTTTTTTTATACATAATAATTAAGTGATGCTATACTTTCCAAAATTGCCACATGCGTTGCGAACCACATTTGGGATACGAGATTTGGGAAAAGCATAGCATTACTCATTATGGTTATATTTTATTTATTTATTTTTTAATTTTAATGTTATTTAAACAAGAAAAAAAAAACCACGAGGGATCCCGTTGCCATTTGGGAAAAGCATAGCATTACTCATTATGGTTATATTTTATTTATTTATTTTAATTTTAATGTTATTTAAACAAGAAAGGCATAGCATTACTCATTGCAAACCATGAATGCTTTGATTAATGGTGGTAAGTGTCGCTAATCTAAAATGTCAATGATTTTTTCCATGAGTAATATAATTTGGGCATTAAGTAGTACGAGTTACCAATTGCCATTTACTCCGGCATATACCAATATTATATGCTATTATTAAGTAGCAAGTCATCATTAAGTAGCACCAATGAGGGGATGTATTGACAAAGATACACTTTACAAAACTATACTTCAAGCTTATCTAAAACTCTACTTAACAATCCAATGACCTATCATCAAACTTTGTCTTAAATGTTGTTCTTGTAAACTTTGTGTTTGGAAGCTCTTCAAAATTTGACGACGGAAATATGTCTTTACCTGCTGTGGCGAACATAAATCCATTGTTTTAATTCTTGCAGTACTTGACATTGATTGAAGAGTGCTTCGGTTGAATAGGACTTGCATCCTAAATTGAAGTGAAAATGAAGAAGGCCTTTGATCAAACAGTTCGAGACCTGTAAGTTTGATTTGTTTTTTATCGTAGTGTAAAGTTTGCAGCATAATTTATGTTTTCGACTGATTTCAGTGTTGAAGAATTTAGAAAATGCAGGGTTATTTCGATTAATTGGTATTATGTCAAAATCTATTGTTTGTATTGGTGCATTATTGATTTATTCTTCCAATCTTCAACTAACGATGTTAATTGTTTATTCTCTTCTGTTTTTTCTTGCAGTAAGAGAGGGGTGAATAAGAAAGTTCTTAAAGTTCCTGGAATAGAACAAAAGGTAATTTTTTTTAGTAGTAATAATGTTTCTGTTGGGTATGTACGAGCGAAGGTCGTTACTTGGGATGCTTCGAATGAAAGGGCAATGTGGAAATTAAACAAAAAAAAAACTTTCTGGGTTTATATGTAATTTACCAACCATATTTGCAGTAGGTTGGGCACTAACTTAATCGTCTCCTGATTGATTTGTTTGCTTAATATTTGAAGTTCATTATCGTGAATGTGGTGCGTTATAGTGAATCGGAATGGTGTCTTTCTGGGGCTTTCTTGTTTCTTGACTGTGATTTGTAAATTGGCTTAGTTGGCGACATACATCGTGTTGTGCTTAGGTTAAGGCCCCGAATCAGACTATTATTTTTCGTAACTTTCTAAACTCATGTATTTCAACCTTACCCCTCTCCTACACTATGGTGTGTTTGGAATGACTACCTGGTAGTGAAGCGAAAGAAGAGTAAGGAGGAGGATCACCATCTTGATTGATTGTTTGATTTGAATTTTGAAATCTGATTTTCATTTTGAAATTCCAATTTGTAGGCTTTGAACTTTGGATGCATATACAGCTAAGACTTGTAACATTTCATACATGGGTACTACATAAGTATGACTTGTAAGAAAAATTTGTAATCAGGTAACAAATAGAGGCAAATGCATAATATATTAAGAGATCTTTTAGTCATTGAATGTTGACTAGATGGGACCTTCTTATTTACTTACAAAATTTTCCATCTAGTTTTCCCTTGTGAAGTTATTGTTTTCATATTTGGTGTCCCATGTTTGATAATAGGAGGATCATGATATGTGTGTCCAAAATTTTCCTTTTACACGTCATTGGTAAAAGAAATGGAAAAAAAGGTTTGATATGATATGGATTAAGTGAGTTATGGTCTCAGATTAGTTGTCCCCACAAATAATTTGGGACAAGGCTTGATTGGGTGAAGGTAGTCGAATTCTAGAAGAGTTATTCGGTGGCTTGGCCTCGCATAAATCTTAGTTTGGGGCATGTTTCGAATCACTCCCAAATGCACGTTTTAGCCTGTTAGATAGATCTAGATCTGCAAGGGAGGGAGGGACTGTCGGAGAGTTGCCCAGATCTAGAAGAGTTATTCGGTGACTTGGCCTCGCATAAATCTTTGTTGGTGATCTTCGATTGTTTGTTGTATAGCATGAACTAACATTAGACTCATCATGTTGTTAGTAGTATTTTGAGATAAGAAATTTGAGCTAAAATTTAGTATGCTGGATCATAAAAGTGCCAAAGAGTTGTATGTTGATTTTGGGTTGTGATAAATCTATTTATACAGGTTATGAAATTTTCGGATGTCATAGAAATAGAGGAAATTCTGCCAAATTTTTTTTTTTTTTTTTTTTTTTACGAATCTTTGCCCCTTTTTTGTTCTTGTGTTGCTTGTTTGGATAGTTTTTTATTTATATTTTTGGTCTTGTTTTGCTCTTTGGGTTATTAGGTGGATGTATAATTATATTTTTAATTGAATTTTTGTTTTCTGTTTCAGGTTCTGGCGAGAGATTAGAGGATTTAGACCATGATGAGAATCAATTATGACTGTAAAGACTTTATTTAGATTATTATCATTTTATTTTTATTTCTACTAATGTCAGCTATGAAACAATTATGTATGAACATATACTTTATTGAATCTGTTTTATTCTTAATTAATATGCTTTTAAATTTTATGTGGTTTTTGTCGTTAAAAATAAATGTCATAATTTATTGTGATGAACAAATGATGATTTTTGGTGACAATATATAAATTTTTGTCACAAATAATATTTATAACAGCTTTCGTAATAGTTGTGGTTATAATATTTAAAAATCCGTCACAAATACTATTTGTGTCACAAATACTATTTGTGACGGTTTTGGGTTGACACAAATAAAGTACACAAATCCGTCACAAATAGTATTTGTGACGACTTCGGGTCGACACAAATAAAGTGTCTAAATTAAATGTGACACTACTATTTGTGTCGCACACACATCCGTCACAAATATTATTTGTGACGGTTTGGGTCGACACAAATAAACTGTCACAAATTATAAGTAAATATGACACTATTTTTTGTGTCACACACAAATCCGATACAAAATCCGTCACAAATACTTTTTTGTGACGGAATTTGACCGACACAGACTTTTTGTGACGCTCATAACTTGTGTCGGGCACAAATCCGTCACAAAAGGTACAATTCCGTCACAAAAAGTATTTGTGACGGAATTGCACATTTTTTGTGACGAATTTTTTCCGTCACAAAAAACATATTTTTTTGTAGTGCATATACGACAGTTTGTGGGGGACTCTAGACAAACCGTGGGGGGTTCTTTACAATTGTGGGGGATTCCCTTACAATAGTTGTCATCTCCCATGTTGCATATTTGTTCATTATTCCCCATATTTGCTAAAATCACCCATAGTTCGTTTAGAATCCCCCACAAATTTTTAAGAATCCCCCACTTTTGTTAAGGATCCCCCACAAAATACCCCAATGGAATGTTGGATATTCTTAACCAATGTGAGGGATTCTTAACAAATTCCCCATATTTGTTAATTATTCCCCACAGTTAGTTTAGAATCCTCCATATCCCATAGTTTATGGCGGAATCAAGACAACTGTGGGGGATTCTTAACAATTGTGGGAAATTCCCCACAATAGTTGTCATCTCCCATGTTGTATATTTGTTCATAATTCCCCATATTTGCTTAAAATTCCTCACAGTTTGTTTAGAATCCCCACAAATTTATAAGAATCCCCCACTGTTTGTTAAGGATCCCCCAGAGAATACCCCAATGGAATACGGGGGATTCTTAACCAATGTGAGAGATTTTTTAACAATTTGTTCATCACTCTCCATGTTTGTCAATTATACCCCACAGTTTGTTAAGAATCCCCCATATACAACAGTTTGTGGGGGACTCTAGACAAACTATGGGGGATTCATTACAATTGTGGGGGATTCACCTACAATAGTTGTCTTCTCCCATGTTGCATATTTGTTTATTATTCCCCATATTTGCTTAAAATTCCACACAATTTGTTTAGAATCCCCCACAAATTTATTAGAATCTCCCACTGTTTGTTAAGGATCCCCCCACAGAATACCCCAATGGATTATGGGGGATTCTTAACAATTTGTTCATTATTCTCCATATTTATTAATTAAACCCACAGTTTGTTAAGAATCCCTCATATCCCTCAGTTTGAGGGAACTGTAGGCAAACTGTGGAGGATTCTTTAGTTCGTTATGAATTGTGGAGGATTCTTAACAAACGGTGGGTAACTCTTAACCAATATGGGTGATTCGAAAAAAACTGTGGCGGATTCATAATCAACATAGGGGATTTGTAACAATTTGTGGAGGATTCTAATGGAATATGGGGGATTCTTAACCAATGTGAGGGATTCTTAACAATTTGTTCATCATTCACCTTGTTTGTTAATTATACCCCACAGTTTGTTAATAATCCCCCATATACAACAGTCTGTGGGGGACACAAGACAAACTGTGGTAGATTCTTTACAATTGCGGGGGATTCCCCTACAATAGTTGTCATCTACCATGTTGCAAATTTGTTCATTATTCCCCATATTTGCTAAAACCCTCCACAGTTTGTTAACAATCCACCACTTTTGTTGAAGAATCCCCCATATACGACAGTTTGTGGGGGACTCTAGACAAACTGTGGGGGGTTCTTTACAATTGTGGGGGATTTCCTTACAATCGTTGTCATCTCCCATGTTGCATATTTGTTCATTATTCCCCATATTTGCTAAAATCACCCACAGTTTGTTAAGAATCCCCCACAAATGTTTAAGAATCCCCCACTTTTGTTAAAGATCCCCCACAAAATACCCCAATGGAATATGGGAGATTCTTAACCAATGTGAGGGATTCTTAACAATTTGTTCATCATTCCCCATATTTGTTAATTATACCCCACAGTTAGTTTAGAATCCTCCTTATCCCATAGTTTATGGGGGAATCAAGACAACTGTGGGCAATTCTTGACAATTGTGGGGAATTCCCCACAATAGTTGTCATCTCCCATGTTGCATATTTGTTCATTATTTCCCATATTTGCTTAAAATCCCTCACAGTTTGTTTAGAATATCCCACAAATTTATAAGAATCCCCCACTGTTTGTTAAGGATCCCTCAAAGAATACCCCAATGGAATACGGAGGATTCTTAACCAATGTAAGGTATTCTTAACAATTTGTTCATTATTCTCCATGTTTGTTAATAATACCCCACAGTTTGTTAAAGAATCCCCCATATACGACAGTTTGTGGGGGATTCTAGACAAACTGTGGGGGGTTCTTTACAATTGTGGGGGATTTCCTTACAATAGTTGTCATCTCCCATGTTGCATATTTGTTCATTATTCCCCATATTTGCTAAAATCACCCACAGTTTGTTAAAGAATCCCACACAAATTTTTAAGAATCCCCCACTTTTGTTAAGGATCCCTCACAAAATACTCCTATGGAATATGGGGGATTCTTAACCAATGTGAAGGATTCTTAACAATTTGTTCATCATTCCCCATATTTGTTAATTATACCCCACAATTAGTTAAGAATCCTCCATATCTCATAGTTTGTGGGGGGACTCATGACAACTGTGGAGGATTCTTGACAATTGTGGGGAATTCCCCACAATAGTTGTCATCTCCCATGTTGCATACTTGTTCATTATTTCCCATATTTGCTTAAATTCCCTCACAGTTTTTTTAGAATCCCCACAAATTTATAAGAATCACCCACTATTTGTTATGGATCCCCCAAAGAATACCCCAATGGAATATGGTGGATTTTTAACCAATGTGAGAGATTCTTAACAATTTGTTCATCATTCTCCATGTTTGTTAATTTAACCCCACAGTTTATTAAGATTCCCCCATATACAACAGTTTGTGGGGGACTCTTTACAATTGTGGGGGATTCCCGTACAAAAGTTGTCATCTCCTATGTTGCATATTTGTTCATTATTCCCCATATTTGCTAATATCCTCCACAGTTTGTTATGAATCTCCCACAAAATACCCCAATGGAATATGAGGGAGTCTTAACCACTGTGTGTTATTCATAACAATTTGTTCATCATTCCCTATATTTGTTAATTATACCCCACTGTTGGTTAAGAATCCTCATATCCCATAGGTTTTGGGGAACTGTAGACAAACTGTGGGGGATTCTTGACAATTGTGGGGAATTCTCCTACAATAGTTGTCATCTCCCATGTTGCAACATTGTTCTTTATTTCCCATATTTACTTAAAATCCCCCACAGTTTGTTTAGAATCCCACAAATTTATTAGAATCTCCCTCTGTATATTAAGGATTCCCCACAGAATACCCCAATGGAATATGGGGGATTCTTAACAATTTGCCTATTATTCTCCATATTTATTAATTATTCCCACAGTTTGTTAAGAATCCTTGATATCCCACAGTTTGTGGGGAACTGTACACAAACTATGGGAGATTCTTTAGCTCGTTATGAATTGTAGAGGATTCTTAACACACTGTGAGTAACTCTTAACCAATGTGGGTGATTCGTTACAATTTGTGGAGGATTCTAATGGATTATGGGGAATTCTTAACCAATGTGAGTGATTCTTAACAATTTGTTAATCATTCTCCATGTTTGTTAATTATACCCCACGGTTTGTTAATAATTCCCCATATACAACAGTTTGTGGTAGACTCAAGACAAACTGTGGAGGATTCTTTACAATTGTGGGGGATTCCCCTACAATCGTTGTTATCTCCCATGTTGCATATTTGTTCATTAATCCCCATATTTGCTAAAACCCCCCACAGTTTTTTAAAAATTTCCCACTTTTGTTGAAGAATCCCCCATATACAACAGTTTGTGCGGAACTCTAGACAAACTGTGGGGAATTCTTTATAATTGTGGGGGATTCCCCTACAATAGTTGTCAACTCTCATGTTTCATATTTGTTAATTATTCTCCATATTTGCTAAAAACACCCACAGTTTGTTAAGAATCCCTTACAAATTTTTAAGAATCCCCCACTTTTGTTGAGGATCCCCCAAAGAATACCCCAATGGAATATGGGGGATTCTTAACCAATATGAGGGATTCTTAACGATTTGTTCATCATTCTCCATGTTTGTTAATTATACCCCACAGTTTGTTAAGAATCCCCCATATACGACAGTTTGTGGGGGACACTAGACAAACTGTGGTAGATTCTTTACAATTGTGGGGGATTCCCCTACAATAGTTGTCATCTACCATGCTGCATATTTGTTCATTATTCTCCATATTTGCTCAAACCCTCCACAGTTTGCTAAGAATCCACCACTTTTATTAAAATCTCCCATATACAACAGCTTGTGGGGGACTCTAGACAAACTGTGGGGGATTCTTTACAATTGTGGGGGATTCTCCTACAATCGTTGTCATCTCCCATGTTGCATATTTGTTAATTATTCCCCATATTTGCTAAAACCACACACAGTTTGTTAAGAATCCCCCACAAATTTTTAAAAATCCCCCACTTTTGTTAAGGATCCCCCACAAAATACCCCAATGGAATATGGAGGATTCTTAACCAATAGAGGGATTCTTAACAATTTGTTCATCATTCCCCATATTTTTTTATTATACCCCACAGTTAGTTAAAATTCCTCCAAATTTGTTAAGGATCCTCCACAAAATACCCAATGGTATATGGGGATTCTTAACCAATATGAGGGATTCTTAACAATTTATTCATCATTCCCAATATTTGTGAATTATATTCCACAGTTAGTTAAGAATCCTCCATATCCCATAGTTTGTGGGGACTCAAGACAACTGTGGGGGATTCTTGACAATTGTGGAAA
The DNA here is from genome assembly GCA_033977485.1 of Hydrangea macrophylla. Classification (NCBI taxonomy): domain Eukaryota; kingdom Viridiplantae; phylum Streptophyta; class Magnoliopsida; order Cornales; family Hydrangeaceae; genus Hydrangea; species Hydrangea macrophylla. Next base: position 156,975,205 of record CM066991.1, read on the forward strand.
ATTCCCCTACAATAAGTTGTCATCTCCCATATTGCATATTTGTTCATTATTCCCCATATTTTCTTAAAATTCACCATAGTTTGTTTAGAATCTCCCACCAATTTATAAGAATCCCCCACTGTTTGTTAAGGATCCCCCACAGAATACCCCAATGGAATATAAGGGATTCTTAACCAATATGAGGGATTCTTAACAATTTGTTCATCATTAATGTTTGTTAATTATACCCCACAGTTTGTTAAAAATCCCCCATATACAACAGTTTGTAGGGGACTCTAGACAAACTGTGGAGGATTCTTTACAATTGTGGGGGATTCCCCTACAATAGTTGTCATCTCCCATGTTGCATATTTGTTCATTATTCCCCATATTTGCTAAAACCCCCCACAGTTTGTTATGAATCACCCACTTTTGTTGAAGAATCCCCCATATGCAACAATTTGTGGGGGACTCTAAACAAACTGTGGGGAATTCTTTACAATTATGGGGGATTCCCCTACAATAGTTGTCATATCCCATGTTGCATATTTGTTCATTACTCTCCATATTTGATAAAACTACCCACAGTTTGTTAAGAATCCCCCACAAATTTTTAAGAATCCCCCACTGTTTGTTAAGGATCCCCCACAGAATACCCCAATGGAATATGGGGGAATCTTAACCAATGTGAGGGATTCCTAACAATATGTTCATCATTCTTCATGTTTGTTAATTATACCACCTAGTTTGTTAAGAATCCCCCAGATACAACAGTTTGTGGGGGACTCTAGACAAACTGTAGTGGATTCTTTACAATTGTGGGGATTCCCCTATAATAGTTTTCATCTCCCATGTTGCATATTTGTTCAACATTCCCCATATTTGCTAAAATCCTCCACAGTTTGGTAAGAATCCCCCACTTTTGTTAAATAATCCCCCATATACAACAGTTTGTGGGGGACTTAAGACAAACTGTGGGGGATTCTTTACAATTGTGGGGGATTCCCCTACAATAGTTGTCATCTCCCATGTTGCATATTTGTTCATCACTCCCCATATTTGCTAAAACCACGCACAGTTTGTTAAGAATCCCCCACAAAATTTTTAGAATCCCCCATATTGCATAGATGTTCATTATTCCCTATATTTGCATAAAATCCCCCACAATTTGTTTAGAATCCCCCAATGGAATATGGGGGATTCTTAACCAATATGAGAGATTCCTAACAATTTGTTCATCATTCTTCATGTTTGTTAATTATACCCCACCGTTTGTTAAGAATCCATCATATACAACAGTTTTTAGGAGACTCTAGACATACTGTGGGGGATTCTTTATAATTGTGGGGAATTCCCCTACAATAGTGGTCATCTCTCATGTTGCATATTTGTTCATTATTCCCTATATTTGCTAAAAGCCCCCACAGTTTGTTAAGAATCCCCCACTTTTGTTAAGGATCCCCCACAAAATACCCCAATGGAATATGGGGGATTCTTAACCAATCTGAGGGATTCTTAACAATTTGTTCATCATTCCCCATATTTGTTAATTATACCCCACAGTTACTTAAGAATCCTCCACTTTTGTTAAGGATCCCCAAAAAATAACCCAATGGAATATGGGGTATTCTTAACCAATGTGAGAGATTCTTAACAATTTATTCATCAATCCCCATATTTGTTAATTATATCCCACAGTTAGTTAAGAATCCTCCGTATCCCACAGTTTGTGGAGGACTCAAGACAACTGTGGGGGATTCTTCACATTTGTGGGGAATTCCCCTACAATATTTGTCATCTCCATTGTTGCATATATGTTCATTATTTCCCATATTTGCTTAAAATCCTCCACAATTTGTTTAGAATCCCCCACTGTTTGTTAAGGATCTCCCACAGAATACCCCAATGGAATATGGGGATTCTTAACCAATATGAGGGATTCCTAACAATTTGTTCATCACTCTTCATGTTTCTTAATTATACCCCACAGTTTGTTAAGAATCCCCCATATACAACAGTTTGTGGGGGACTCTAGACAAACTATGATGGATTCTTTACAATTTTAGGGGATTCCCCTATAATAGTTTTCATCTCCCATGTTGCATATTTGTTCATTATTTCCCATATTTGCTAAAATCCTCCACAGTTTGGTAAGAATCCCCCACTTTTCTTAAATAATCTCCCATATATAACAGTTTGTGGGGGACTTTAGACAAACTGTGGGGGATTCTTTACAATTTTGGGGGATTCCCCTGCAATAGTTGTCATCTCCCATGTTGTATATTTGTTCATCATTCTCCATATTTGCTAAGACCACGCACAGTTTGTTAAGAATCCCCCACAAAATTTTAAGAATCCCCCACTTTTGTTAAAGATCCCCCACAGAATACCCCAATGGAATATGGGGGAATCTTAACCAATATGAGGGATTCTTAACAATATGTTCATCATTCTTCATGTTTGTTAATTATACACCACAGTTTGATAAAAATCCCCCATATACAACAGTTTGTAGGGGACTCTAGACAAACTGTGGAGGATTCTTTACAATTGTGGGGGATTCCCCTACAATAGTTGTCATCTCCCATGTTGCATATTTGTTCATTATTCCTCATATTTGCTAAACCCCCCGACAGTTTGTTATGAATCCCCCACTATTGTTGAAAAATCCCCCATATACAACAATTTGTGGGGGACTCTACACAAATTGTGGGGAATTCTTTACAATTATGGGGGATTCCCCTACAATAGTTGTCATCTCCCATGTTGCGTATTTGTTCATTACTCTCCATATTTGATAAAACCACCAACAATTTGTTAAGAATCCCCCACAAATTTTTAAGAATCCCCCACTTTTGTTAAGGATCTCCCACAAAATACCCCAATGGAATATGGGGGCTTCTTAACCAATGTGAGGAATTCTTAACAATTTGTTCATCATTCCCTATATTTGTTAATTATACCCGACAGTTATTTAAGAATCTTCATATCCTATAGTTTGTGGGGGACTCAAGACAACTGTGGGGGATTTTTGACAATTGTGGGGAATTCCCCACAATAGTTGTCATCTCCCATGTTGCATATTTGTTCATTATTCCCCATATTTGCTTAAAATCCCTCACAGTTTGTTTAGAATCCCCTACAAATTAATAAGAATCCCCCACTGTTTGTTAAGGATCCCCCACAGTATACCCCAATGGAATACAGGGGATTCTTAACCAATATGAGGTATTCTTAACAATTTGTTCATCATTCTCCATGTTTGTTAATTATACCCCACAGTTTGTTAAGAATCCCCAATATACACCAGTTTGTGGGGGACTCTAGACAAACTGTGAGGGATTCTTTACAATTGTCATCTCCCATGTTGCATATTTGTTCATTATTCACCATATTTCCCTACAATCGTTATCTCCAATGTTGCATATTTGTTCATTATTCCCCATATTTGCTAAAACCCCCCGCAGTTTGTAAAGAATCCCCCACTTTTGTTAAAGAATCCCCCATATACGACAGTTTAAGGGGGACTCAAGAAAAACTGTGGGGGGTTCTTTACAATTGTGGGGGATTCCCTTACAAAAGTTGTCCTCCCCAAGTTGCATATTTGTTCACTATTCCCCATATTTGCTAAAATCACCCATAATTTGTTAAAAATCCCCCACAAATTTTTAAGAATCCCTCACTTTTTTAAGGATCCCCCACAAAATACCCCAATGGAATATGGGAGATTCTTAACCAATGTGAGGGATTCTTAACAATTTGTTCATCATTCCCCATATTTGTTAATTATACACCAAAGTTAGTTTAGAATCCTCCATATCCCATAGTTTATGGGGGAATCAAGACAACTGTGGGGGATTCTTGACATTTGTGGGGAATTCCCCACAATAGTTGTCATCTCCCATGTTGCATATTTGTTCATTATTCCCCATATTTGCTTAAAATTCCTCACAGTTTGTTTAGAATCCCCCACAAATTTATAAGAATCCCCCACTGTTTGTTAAGGATCCCCCAGAGAATACCCACATGGAATACGGGGGATTCTTAACCAATGTGAGAGATTCTTAATAATTTGTTCATCATTCTCCATGTTTGTTAATTATACCCCACAATTTGTTAAGAATCCCCCATATACAACAGTTTGTGGAGAACTGTAGACAAACTGTGGGGAACTCTTGTCAATTGTGGGGAATTCTCCTAAAATAGTTGTCATCTCCCATGTTGCATATTTGTTCATTATTCTCCATATTTGCGTAAAATTCCCACAATTTGTTTAGACTCCCCCACAAATTTATTAGAATCTCCCACTGTTTATTAAGGATCCCCCCACAGAATACCCCAATGGAATATGGGAGATTCTTAACAATTTGTTCATTATTCTTCATATTTATTAATTATGCCCGCAGTTTGTTAAGAATCCCTCTTATCCCACAGTTTGTGGGGAACTGTAGGCAAGCTGTGGGGGATTCTTTAGTTCATTATGAATTGTAGAGGATTCATAACACACTCTGCGTAACTCTTAACCAATGTGAGTGATTGTTAACAATTTGTGGAGGATTCTAATGGATTATGGGAGATTCTTAACCAATGTGAGGGAATCTTAACAATTTGTCAATCATTCTCCATGTTTGTTTAATTATACCCCACAGTTTGTTAAGAATCCTCCATATACAACTGCTTGTGGGGGACTCAAGACAAACTGTGGAGGATTCTTTACAATTGTGGGGGATTCCCCTACAATCGTTGTCATCTTTTATGTTGCATATTCCCCATATTTGCTAAAACCCCCCACAGTTTCTTAAGAATCCCCCACTTTTGTTGATGAATCCCCCATATATAACAGTTTGTGCGGAACTCTAGACAAACTATGGGGAATTCTTTACAATTGTGGAGAATTCCCCTACAATAGTTATCATCTCCCATATTGCATATTTGTTCATTATTCCCCATATTTTCTTAAAATCACCCACAGTTTGTTTAGAATCCCCCACCAATTTATTAGAATCCCCCACTGTTTGTTAAGGATCCCCCACAGAATACCCCAATGGAATATGGGGGATTCTTAACCAATATGAGAGATTCTTAACAATTTGTTCATCACTCTTCATGTTTGTTAATTATACCCCACAGTTTGTTAAAAATCCCCCATATACAATAGTTTGTGGGGGACTCTAGACAAACTGTGGAGGATTCTATACAATTGTGGGGGATTCCCCTACAATAGTTGTCATCTCCAATGTTGCATATTTGTTCATTATTCCCCATATTTGCTAAAAACCCCCACAGTTTGTTACGAATCCGCCACTTTTGTTGAAAAATTCCCCATATAACACAATTTGTGGGTGACTCTAGACAAACTGTGAGGAATTCATTACAATTATGGGAGATTCCCCTACAATAGTTGTCATCTCCCCTTATGCATATTTGTTCATTACTCTCCATATTTGATAAAACCCCCTACAATTTGTTAAGAATCCCCCACATATTTTTAAGAATCCCCCACTTTTGTTAAAGATCCCCCACAAAATACCCCAATGGAATATGCGGGCTTCTTAACCAATGTGAGGGATTCTTAACAATTTGTTCATCATTCCCCATATTTGTTAATTATAACCGACAGTTAGTTAAAAATCTTCCATATCCCATAGTTAGTGGGGGACTCAAGACAACTGAGGGGGAGTCTTGACAATTGTGAGGAATTCCCCACAATAGTTGTCATCTCCCATGTTGCATATTTGTTCCTTATTCCCCATATTTGCTTCAAATCCCTCACAGTTTGTTTAGAATCCCCTACAAATAATAAGAATCCCCCACTGTTTGTTAAGGATCCCCCACAGTATACCCCAATGGAATACGGGGGATTCTGAACCAATGTGAGGTATTCTTAACAATTTGGTCATCATTCTCCATGTTTGTTAATTATACCCCACAGTTTGTTAAGAATCCCCCATATACAAAAGTTTGTGGGGGACTCTAGACAATCTGTGGGGGATTCTTTACAATTGTGGGGGATTCCCTACAATAGTTATCTCCCATGTTGCATATTTGTTCATTATTCTCCATATTTGCTAAAACCCCCCACAGTTTGTTAAGAATCCCCCACTTTTGTTAAAGAATCCACCATATACGACAGTTTGTGGGGGACTTTAGACAAACTGTGGGGGTTCTTTACAATTGTGGGGGATTCCCTTACAATAGTTGTCATCTCCCATGTTGCATATTTGTTCATTATTCCCCATATTTGTTCAAATCACCCACAGTTTGTTAAGAATCCCCCACAAGTTTTTTTTAATCCCCAACTTTTGTTAAAGATCCCCCACAAAATACCCCAATGGAATATGGGAGATTCTTAACCAATGTGAGGGATTCTTAACAATTTGTTCATCATTCCCCATATTTGTTAATGATACCCCACAGTTAGATTAGAATCCTCCATATCCCATAGTTTATGGGCGAATTAAGACAACTGTGGGGGATTCTTGACAAATGTGGGCAATTCCCCAAAATAGTTGTCATCTCCCATGTTGCATATTTGTTCATTATTCCCCATATTTGCTTAAAATTCCTCATAGTTTGTTTAGAATCCCCCACAAATTTATATGGATCCCCCACTGTTTGTTAAGAATCCCCCAGAGAATACCCCAATGGAATACGGGGGATTCTTAACCAATGTGAGAGATTCTTAACAATTTGTTCATCATTCTCCAAGTTTGTTAATTATACCCCACAGTTTGTTAAGAATCCCCCATATACAACAGTTTGTGGGGGACTCTAGAGAAACTGTGGGGGATTCATTACAATTATGGGGGATTCCCCTACAATAGTTGACATCTCCCATGTTGCATATTTGTTTATTATTCTCCTTATTTGCTAAAACCCTCCACAGTTTGTTAAGAATCTCCCACAAAATACCCCAATGGAATATGGGGGAGTCTTAACCACTGTGTGAGATTCTTAACAATTTGTTCATCTTTTCCTATATTTGCTAATTGTACCCCACATTTAGTTAAGAATCCTCATATCCTATAGTTTGTGGGGAACTGTAGTAAACTGTGGGGGATTCTTGACAATTGTGGGGAATTCCCCTACAATAGTTGTCATCTCCCATGTTGCATATTTGTTCATTATTCCCCATATTTGCATAAAATCTCCCACAATTTGTTTAGAATCCCCCACAAATTTATTAGAATCTCCCACGGTTTATTAAGGATCACCCACAGAATGCCCCAATGGAATATAGGGGATTCTTAACAATTTGTTCATTATTCTCCATATTTATTAATTATACCCACAGTTTGTTAAGAATCCCTCATATCCCACCGTTTGTGGGGAACTATAGGCAAACTGTGGGGGATTCTTTAGTTCGTTATGAAATGTGGAGGATTCTTAACAAACTGTGGGTAACTCTTAACCAATGTGGGTGATTCGAAACAAACTGTGGGGGATTTGTAACAATTTGTGGAGGATTCTAATGGAATGTAGGGGGTTCTTAACCAATGTGAGGGATTCTTAACAATTTGTTCATCATTTTCCATGTTTGTTAATTATACCCCACAGTTTGTTATGAATCCCCTACATACAACAGTCTGTGGGGGACTCAAGACAAACTGTGGGGGATTCTTTACAATTGTATGGGATTCGTCTACAACAGTTGTCATCTCCCATGTTGCATATTTGTTCATTATTCCTCATATTTGCTAAACCCCCCGACAGTTTGTTATGAATCCCCCACTATTGTTGAAAAATCCTCCATATACAACAATTTGTGGGGGACTCTACACAAATTGTGGGGAATTCTTTACAATTATGGGGGATTCCCCTACAATAGTTGTCATCTCCCATGTTGCGTATTTGTTCATTACTCTCCATATTTGATAAAACCACCAACAATTTGTTAAGAATCCCCCACAAATTTTTAAGAATCCCCCACTTTTGTTAAGGATCCCCCACAAAATACCCCAATGGAATATGGGGGCTTCTTAACCAATGTGAGGAATTCTTAACAATTTGTTCATCATTCCCCATATTTGTTAATTATACCCGACAGTTATTTAAGAATCTTCCTATCCTATAGTTTGTGGGGGACTCTAGACAAACTGTGGGGAATTATTTACAATTGTGGGGGATTCCCCTACAATAGTTATCGACTCCCATATTGCATATTTGTTCATTATTCTCCATATTTGCTAAAACCACCACAGTTTGTTAAGAATCCCCCACAAATTTTTAAGAATCCCCCACTTTTGTTAAGAATCCCCCACATAATACCCCCATGGAATATGGGGGATTCTTAACTAGTATGAGGGATTCTTAAGAATTTGTTCATCATTCTTCATGTTTGTTAATTATACCCCACAGTTTGTTAACAATCCCCCATATACAACAGTTTGTGGGGGACTCTAGACAAACTGTGGTGGATTCTTTACAATTGTGGGGGATTCCCCTACAATAGTTGTCATCTCCTATGTTGCATATGTGTTAATTATTCCTCATATTTGCTAAAATCACACACAGTTTGTTAAAAATCCCCACAAATTTTAAGAATCCCCCACTTTTGTTAAGGATCTCCCACCAAATACCCCAATGGAATATGGGGGATTCTTAACCAATGTGAGGGATTCTTTACAATTTGTTCATCATTCCCCGTATTTGTTAATTATACCCCACAGTTAGTTAAGAATCCTCCACATTTGTTAAGGATCCTCCAAAAAATACCCCAATGGAATATGGGGATTCTTAACCAATGTGAGGGATTCTTAACAATTTATTAATCATTCACCACATTTGTTAATTATATCCCACAGTTAGTTAAGAATCCTCCATATCCCATAGTTTGTGGGGACTCAAAACAACTGTGTGGAATTCTTGACAATTGCGGAGAATTCCCCTGCAATAGTTGTCATCTCCCATATTGAATATTTGTTTACTATTCCCTATATTTGCTTAAAATCCCCCACAGTTTGTAAAGAATCCCCCACAGAATACCCCAATGGAATATGGGGGATTCTTAACCAATATGAGGGATTCTTAACAATTTGTTCATCATTCTTCATGTTTGTTAATAATACCCCACAGTTTGTTAAAAATCCTCCATATACAACAGTTTGTTGGGGACTCTTGACAAATTGTGGAGGATTCTTTACAATTGTGGGGGATTCCCCTACAATAGTTGTCATCTCCCATGTTGCATATTTGTTCATTATTCCCCATATTTGCTAAAACCCCTCACAGTTTGTTATGAATCCCCCACTTTTGTTGAACAATCCCCCATATACAACAATTTGTGTGTGTGGGGGGGGGGGGGGGGGGGGCACTAGACAAACTGTGGGGAATTCTTTACAATTGTGGGGGATTCCCCTACAATAGTTGTCATCTCCCATGTTGGATATTCGTCCATTATTCTCCATCTTTTATAAAACCACTCACAGTTTGTTAAGAATCCCCACAAAATTTTAAGAATCTCCCACTTTTGTTAAGAATCCCCCACAAAATACGCCAATGGAATATGGGGGATTCTTAACGAATGTGAGGGATTCTTAACAATTTGTTCATCATTCCCCATATTTGTTAATTACACCCCACAGTTAGTTAAGAATCTTCCATATCCCATAGTTTGTGGGGGACTCAAGACAACTGTGGGGGATTCTTGACAATTGTGGAGAATTCCCCACAATAGTTGTCATATCCCATGTTGCATATTTGTTCATTATTCCCCATATTTGCTTAAAATCCCTCACAGTTTGTTTAGTATCCCCTACAAATTTATAAGAATCCACCATTGTTTGTTAAGGGTCCCCCATAGAATACCCCAATCGAATACGGGGGATTCTTAACCAATGTGAGGTATTCTTTACAATTTGTTCATCATTCTCCATGTTAGTTAATTATACCCCATAGTTTGTTAAGAATCCCCATATACACCAGTTTGTGGGGGACTCTAGAAAAACTGTGGGGGATTCTTTACAATTGTGGGGGATTCCCCTACAATATTTATCTCCCATGTTGCATATTTGTTCATTATTCCCCATGTTTCATAAAAACCACCCACAGTTTGTTAAGAATCCCCACAAAATTTTAAGAATCCTCCACTTTTGTTAAGGATCCCTCACAAATTACCCATATGGAATATGGGGTATTCTTAACCAATGTGAGGGATTCTTAACAATTTGTTCATCATTCTCCATATTTGTTAATTATACTCCAAAGTTAGTTAAGAATCCTCCATATCCCATAGTTTGTGGGGGACTCAAGACAAATGTAGAGGATTCTTGACAATTGTGGGGAATTCCCCACAATAGTTGTCATCTCCCATGTTGCATATTTGTTCATTATTCCTCATATTTGCTTAAATTTCCTCACAGTTTGTTTAGAATCCCCCACAAATTTATAAGAATCCCCCACTGTTTGTTATGGATCCCCCAGAGAATACCACAATGGAATATGGGGGATTTTTAACCAATGTGAGAGATTCTTAACAATTTGTTCATCATTCTCCATGTTTGTTAATTATACCCCACAGTTTGTTAAGATTCCCCCATTTACAACAGTTTGTGGGGGACTCTTTACAATTGTGGGGGATTCCCGTACAAAAGTTGTCATCTCCTATGTTGCATATTTGTTCATTATTACCCATATTTGCTAATATCCTCCAAAGTTTGTTATGAATCTCCCACAAAATACCCCAATGGAATATGGGGGAGTCTCAACAACTGTGAGTGATTCTTAACAATTTGTTCATCATTCCCTATATTTGTTAATTATACCCCTCAGTTAGTTAAGAATCCTCATATCCCACAGTTTGTGGGGAATTGTAGACAAACTGTGGGGGATTCTTGACAATTGTGGGGAATTCTCCTACAATAGTTGTCATCTCCAATGTTGCAAAATTGTTCATTATTCCCCATATTTGCTTAAAATCCCCCACAGTTTGTTTAGAATCCTCTACAAATTTATTAGAATCTCCCACTGTTTATTAAGGACCCCCCACAGAATACCCCAATGGAATATGGGGGATTCTTAACAATTTGTTCATTATTCTCCATATTTATTAAATACACCCACAATTTGTTAAGAATCCCTCATATCCCACCGTTTGTGGGGAACTTTAGGCAAACTGTGGGGGATTCTTTAGTTCGTTATGAATTGTGGAGGATTCTTAAAAAACTGTGGGTAACTCTTAACCAATGTGGGTGATTCGAAACAAACTGTGGGGGATTCTTAATTACGTGGGGGATTTGTAACAATTTGTGGAGAATTCTAATGGAATATGGGGGGTTCTTAACCAATGTGAGGGACATAACAATTTGTTCATCATTCTCCATGTTTGTTAATTATACCCCACAGTTTGTTATGAATCCCCCATATACAACAGTCTGTGGGGGACTGAAGACAAACTGTGGGGGATTCTTTACAATTGTGGGGGATTCGCCTACAATAGTTGTCATCTCCCATGTTGCATATTTGTTCATTATTCCCCATATTTGCTAAAACCCCCACAGTTTGTTAAGAATCCCCCACTTTTGTTAAAGAATCCCCCATTTACAACAGCTTGTGGGGGACGCTAGACAAACTGTGAGGAATTATTTACAATTGTGGGGGATTCCTCTACAATATTTGTCGACTCCCATGTTGCATATTTGTTCATTATTCTCCATATTTACTAAAACCACCCACAGTTTGTTAAGAATCCCCCACAAATTTTTAAGAATCCCCCACTTTTGTTAAGGATCCCCCATAGAATACCCCAATGGAATATAGGGGATTCTTAACCAGTATGAGGGATTCTTAACAATTTGTTCATCATTCTCCATGTTTATTAATTATACCCCACAGTTTGTTAACATTCCCCCATATACAACAGTTTGTGGGGGACTCTAGACAAACTGTGGAGGATTCTTTACAATTGTGGGGGATTCCCCTACAATAGTTGTCATCTCCCATGTTGCACATTAGTTAATTATTCCTCATATTTGCTAAAATCACACACAGTTTGTTAAGAATCCCTCACAAATTTTTAAGAATCCCCCACTTTTTTTAAGGATCTCCCACAAAATACCCCAATGGAATATGGGGGATTCTTAACCAATGTGAGGGATTATTAACAATTTGTTCATCATTCCCCATATTTGTAAATTATACCCCACAGTTAGTTAAGAATCCTCAACTTTTGTTAAGGATCCTCCAAAAATTACCCCAATGGAATATGGGGATTTTTTACCAATGTGAGGGATTCTTAACAATTTATTCGTCATTCACCATATTTGTTAATTATATCCCACAGTTAGTTAAGAATCCTCCATATCTCATAGTTTGTGGGGGACTCAAAACAACAGTTGGGGATCCTTGACAATTGTGGAGAATTCCCCTGCAATAGTTGTCATCTCCCATATTGCATATTTGTTTATTATTCCCTATATTTGCTTAAAATCCCCCACAGTTTGTAAAGGATCCCCCACAGAATACCCCAATGGAATATGGGGGATTCTTAAACAATATGAGAGATTCTTAACAATTTGTTCATCATTCTTCATGTTTGTTAATAATACCCCCACAGTTTGTTAAAAATCCCCCATATACAACAGTTTGTTGGGGACTCTAGACAAACAGTGGAGGATTCTTTACAATTGTGGGGGATTCCCCTACAATAGCTGTCATCTCCCATGTTGCATATTTGTTCATTATTCCCCATATTTGCTAAAACTCCCCACAGTTTGTTATGAATCCCCCACTTTTGTTGAACAATCCCCCATATACAACAATTTGTGCGGGGGCTCTAGACAAACTGTGCGGAATTATTTACAATTGTGGGGGATTCCCCTACAATAGTTGTCATCTCCCATGTTGCATATTTGTTCATTATTCTCCATATTTTATAAAGCCACCTACAGTTCGTTAAGAATCCCCACAAATTTTTAAGAATCCCCCACTTTTGTTAAGTATCCCCCACAAAATACCCCAATGGAATATGCGGAATTCTTAACGAATGTGAGGGATTCTTAACAATTTGTTCATCATTCGCCATATTTGTTAATTATACCCCATAGTTAGTTAAGAATCTTCCATATCCCATAGTTTGTGGGGGACTCAAGACAACTGTGGGGATTCTTGACAATTGTGGGGAATTCCCCACAATAGTTGTCATCTCCCATGTTGCATATTTGTTCATTATTACCCATATTTGCTTAAAATCCCTCACAGTTTGTTTAGAATCCCCTACAAATTTATAAGAATCCACCATTATTTGTTAAGGGTCCCCCACATAATAACCCAATCGAATACGGGGGATTCTTAACCAATGTGAGGTATTCTTAACAATTTGTTCATCATTCTCCATGTTTGTTAATTACACCACACAGTTTGTTAAGAATCCTCATATACACCTGTTTGTGGGGGACTCTAGACAAACTGTGAGGGATTCTTTACAATTGTGGGGGATTCCCCTACAATAGTTATCTCCCATGTTGAATATTTGTTCATTATTCTCCATATTTCCTAAAATCCCCCACAGTTTGTTAAGAATCCCCCACTTTTGTTAAAGAATCCCCCACTTTTGTTAAAGAATCCCCCATATACTACAGTTTGTGGGGGACTCTAGACAAACTGTGGGGATTCTTTACAATTGTGGGGGATTCCCCTACAATAATTGTCATCTCCCATGTTGCATATTTGTTCACTATTCTCCATATTTGGTAAAACCACCCACTGTTTGTTAAGAATCCCCCACTTTTGTTAAGGATCCCCCACAAAATACCCCAATGGAATATGGGAGATTCTTAACCAATGTGAGGGATTCTTAACAATTTGTTCATCATTCCCCATATTTGTTAATTATACCCCACTGTTAGTTTAGAATTCTCCATATCCCATAGTTTGTGGGGGACTCAAGACAACTGTGGGGGCTTCTTGACAATTGTGGGTAATTCCCCACAATAGTTGTCATCTCCCATGTTGCCCATTTGTTCATTATTCCCCATATTTGTTAAAAATACTCATAGTTTGTTTAGAATCCCCCATGAATTTATAAGAATCCCCCAATGTTTATTAAGGATCCCCTAGAGAATACCCCAATGGAATATGGGGGATTCTTAACCAATGTGAGACATTCTTAACAATTTGTTCATCATTCTCCATGTTTGTTAATTATACCCCACAGTTTGTTAAGAATCCCCCATATACAACAGTTTGTGGGGGGCTCTAGACAAACTGTGGGGGATTCCCCTTCAATAGTTGTCATCTCCCATGTTGCATATTTGTTCATTATTACCCATATTTCCTAAAACCCTCCACAGTTTGTTAAAAATCCCCCATAAATTACCCCAATGGAATATGGGGGAGTCTTAACCACTGTGAGGGATTCTTAACAATTTGTTCATCATTCCCTATATTTGTTAATTATACCCCACAGTTAGTTAAGAATCCTCATATCCCATAGTTTGTGGGGAACTGTAGACAAACTGTGGGGGATTCTTAACAATTATGGGGAATTCCCCTACAATAGTTGTCATCTCCAATGTTGCATATTTGTTCAGTATTCCCCATATTTGCTTAAAATTTCCCATAGTTTGTTTAGAATCCCCACAAATTTATTAGAATCTCCCACTGTTTATTAAGGATCCCCCACAGAATACCCCAATGGAATATGGGGGATTCTTAACAATTTGTTCATTATTCTCCATATTTATTAATTATACCCACAGTTTGTTAAGAATCCCTCATATCCCACAGTTTGTGGGGAACTGTAGGCAAACTGTTGGGGATTCTTTAGTTCGTTATGAATTATGGAGGATTCTTAACAAACTGTGGGTAACTCTTAACCAATGTGGGTGATTCGAAACAAACTATGGGGGATTCTTAATCAACGTGGGGGATTTGTAACAATTTGTGGAGGATTCTAATGGAATATGGGGGGTTCTTAACCAATGTGAGGGATTCTTAACAATTTGTTCATCATTCTCCATGTTTGTTAATTATACCCCACAGTTTGCTATGAATCCCCCATATACAACAGTCTGTGGGGGACTCAAGACAAACTGTGGGGGATTTTTTACAATTGTGGGGGATTCGCCTACAACAGTTGTCATCTCCCATGTTGTATATTTGTTCATTATTCCCCATATTTGCTAAAACCCCCACAGTTTGTTAAGAATCCCCCACTTTTGTTAAATAATCCCCCATATACAACAGTTTGTGGAGGACTCTAGACAAACTGTGGGGAATTATTTACAATTGTTGGGGATTCTCCTACAATAGTTGTCGACTCCCATGTTGCATATTTGTTCATTATTCTCCATATTTGCTAAAACCTCCCACAGTTTGTTAAGAATCCCCCACAAATTTTTAAGAATCCCCCACTTTTGTTAAGGATCCCCCACAGAATACCCCAATGGAATATGGGGGATTCTTAACTAGTATGAGGGATTCTGAACAATTTGTTCATCATTCTCCATGTTTGTTAATTATACCCCACAGTTTGTTAACAATCCCCCATATACAACAGTTTGTGGGGGACTCTAGACAAACTGTGGTGGATTATTTACAATTGTGGGGGATTCCCCTACAATAGTTGTTATCTCCCATGTTGCATATTTGTTAATTATTCCTCATATTTGCTAAAATCACACACAGTTATTTAAGAATCCCCCACAAATTTTTAAGAATCCCCTACTTTTGTTAAGGATCTCCCACAAAATACCCCAATGGAATATGGGGGATTCTTAACCAATGTGAGGGATTCTTAACAATTTGTTCATCATTCCCCATATTTGTTAATTATACCCCACAGTTAGTTAAGAATCCTCCACTTTTGTTAAAGATCCTCTAAAAAATACCCCAATGGAATATGGGGATTCTTAACCAATGTGAGAGATTCTTAACAATTTATTCATTATTCGCCATATTTGTTAATTATATCCCACAGTTAGTTAAGAATCCTCCATAGCCCATAGTTTGTGGGGGACTCAAAACAACTGTGGGGGATTCTTGACAATTGTGGAGAATTCCCCTACAATCGTTGTCATCTCCCATATTGCATATTTGTTTATCATTCCCTATATTTGCTTAAAATCCCCCACAGTTTGTAAAGGATCCCCCACAGGATAACCCAATGGAATATGGGGGATTCTTAACCAATATGAGAGATTCTTAAGAATTTGTTCATCATTCTTCATGTTTGTTAATAATACCCCACAGTTTGCTAAAAATCCCCCATAAACAACGGTTTGTTGGTGACTCTAGACAAACTGTGGAGGATTCTTTACAATTGTGGGGGATTCCCCTACAATAGTTGTCATCTCCCATGTTGCATATTTGTTCATTATTCCCCATATTTGCTAAAAACCCCCCACAGTTTGTTATGAATCCCCCACTTTTGTTGAACAATCCCCCATATACAACAATTTGTGGGGGAGTTCTAGACAAACTGTGGGGAATTCTTTACAATTGTAGGGGATTCCCCTACAATGGTTGTCATCTCCCATGTTGCATATTTGTTCATTATTCTCCATATTTTATAAAACCACCCACGGATTGTTAAGAATCCCCACAAATTTTTAAGAATCCCCCACTTTTGTTAAGTATCCCCCACAAAATACCCCAATGGAATATGGGGGATTCTTAACGAATGTGAGGGATTCATAACAATTTGTTCATCATTCCCCATATTTGTTAATTATACCCCACAAGTAGTTATGAATCTTCCATATCCCATAGTTTGTGGGGGGTCTCAAGACAACGGTGGAGGATTCTTGACAATTGTGGGGAATTCCCCTTAATAGTTGTCATCTCCTATATTGCATATTTGTTTATTATTCCCCATATTTGCTTAAAATCCCTCACAGTTTTTTTAGAATCCCCTACAAATTTATAAGAATCCACCATTGTTTGCAAAGGGTCCCCCACAGAATACCCCAATCGAATACGGGGGATTCTTAACCAATGTGAGGTATTCTTAACAATTTGTTCATCATTCTCCATGTTTGTTAATTATACCCCACAGTTTGTTAAGAATCCCCATATACACCAGTTTGTGGGGGACTCTAGACAAACTGTGGGGGATTCTTTACAATTGTGGGGGATTCCCTACAATAGTTATCTCCCATGTTGCATATTTGTTCATTATTCCCCATATTTTCTAAAATCCCCCACAGTTTGTTAAGAATCCCCCACTTTTGTTAAAGAATCCCCCATATACGACAGTTTGTGGGGGACTCTAGACAAACTGTGGGGAGTTCTTTACAATTGTGGGGGATTCCCCTACAATAATTGTCATCTCCCATGTTGCATATTTGTCCATTATTCTCCATAATTGCTAAAACCACCCACAGTTTGTTAAGAATCCCCCACTTTTGTTAAGGATCCCCCACAAAATACCCCAATGGAATATGGGGGATTCTTAACCAATGTGAGGGATTCTTAACAATTTGTTCATCATTCCCCATATTTGTTAATTATACCCCACAGTTAGTTAAGAATCCTCAACTTTTGTTAAGGATCCTCCAAAAAATACCCCAATGGAATATGGGGATTCTTAACCAATGTGAGGGATTCTTAACAATTTATTCATCTTCACCATATTTGTTAATTAAAATCCACAGTTAGTTAAAAATCCTCCATATCCCATAGTTTGTGAGTGACTCAAAACAACAGTTGGGGATCCTTGACAATTGTGGAGAATTCCCCTGCAATAGTTGTCATCTCCCATATTGCATATTTGTTTATTATTCCCTATATTTGCTTAAAATCCCCCACAGTTTGTAAAGGATCCCCCACAGAATACCCCAATCGAATATGGGGGATTCTTAACCAATATGAGGGATTCTTAACAATTTGTACATCATTCTTCATGTTTGTTAATAATACCCCACAGTTTGTTAAAAATCCCCCATATACAACAGTTTGTTGGGGACTCTAGACAAACTGTGGAGGATTCTTTACAATTGTGGGGGATTCCCCTACAATAGTTGTCATCTCCCATGTTGCATATTTGTTCATTATTTCCCATATTTGTTAAAAACCCCCCACAGTTTGTTATGAATCCCCCACTTTTGTTGAACAATCCCCCATATACAACAATTTGTGGGGGGGCTCTAGACAAACTGTTGGGAATTCTTTACAATTGTGGGGGATTCCCCTACAATAGTTGTCCTCTCCCATGTTGTATATTTGCTCACTATTCCCCATATTTGCTAAAATCACACATAGTTTGTTAAGAATACCCCACAGATTTTTAAGAATCCCCCACTTTTTAAGGATCTCCCACAAAATTCCCCAATGGAATATAGGAGATTCTTAACCAATGTGAGGGATTCTTAACAATTTGTTCATCATTCCCCATATTTGTTAATTATACACCAAAGTTAGTTTAGAATCCTCCATATCCCATAGTTTATGGGGGAATCAAGACAACTGTGGGGGATTTTTGACAATTGTGGGGAATTCTCCCCAATAGTTGTCATCTCCCATGTTGCATATTTGTTCATTATTCCCCATATTTGCTTAAAATCCCTCACAGTTTGTTTAGAATCCCCTACAAATTTATAAGAATCCACCATTATTTGTTAAGGGTCCCCCACAAAATAACCCAATCGAATACGGGGGATTCTTAACCAATGTGAGGTATTCTTAACAATTTGTTCATCATTCTCCATGTTTGTTAATTATACCCCACAGTTTGTTAAGAATCCTCATATACACCAGTTTGTGTGGGACTCTAGACAAACTGTGAGGGATTCTTTACAATTTTGGGGGATTCCCCTACAATAGTTATCTCCCATGTTGCATATTTGTTCATTATTCTCCATATTTGCTAAAATCCCCCACAGTTTGTTAAGAATCCCCCACTTTTGTTAAATAATCCCCCATATACGACAGTTTGTGGGGGACTCTAGACAAATTGTGAAGGGTTCTTTACACTTGTGGGGGATTCCCCTACAATAATTGTCATCTCCCATGTTGCATATTTGTTCACTATTCTCCATATTTGCTAAATCCACCCACTGTTTGTTAAGAATCCCCCACTTTTGTTAAGGATCCCCCACAAAATACCCCAATGGAATATGGGAGATTCTTAACCAATGTGTGGGATTCTTAACAATTTGTTCATCATTCCCCATATTTGTTAATTATACCCCACAGTTAGTTTAGAATTCTCCATATCCCATAGTTTGTGGGGGGACTCAAGACAACTGTGGGGGCTTCTTGACAATTGTGGGTAATTCCCCACAATAGTTGTCATCTCCCATGTTGCCTATTTGTTCATTATTCCCCATATTTGTTTAAAATACTCACAGCTTGTTTAGAATCCCCCATAAATTTATAAGAATCCCCCACTGTTTGTTAAGGATCCCCCAGAGAATACCCCAATGGAATATGGGGGATTCTTAACCAATGTGAGACATTCTTAATAATTTGTTCATCATTCTCCATGTTTGTTAATTATACCCCACAGTTTGTTAAGAATCCTCCATATACAACAAATTGTGGGGGACTCTAGACAAACTGTGGGGGATTCCCCTTCAATAGTTGTCATCTCCCATGTTGCATATTTGTTCATTATTACCCATATTTGCTAAAACCCTCCACAGTTTGTTAAGAATCCCCCATAAAATACCCCAATGGAATATGGGGGAGTCTTAACCACTGTGAGGGATTCTTAACAATTTGTTCATCATTCCCTATATTTGTTAATTATACCCCACAGTTAGTTAAGAATCCTCATATCCCATAGTTTGTGGGGAACTGTAGACAAACTGTGGGGGATTCTTGACAATTATGGGGAATTCCCCTATAATAGTTGTCATCTCCAATGTTGCATATTTGTTCAGTATTCCCCATATTTGCTTAAAATTTCCCATAGTTTGTTTAGAATCCCCACAAATTTATTAGAATCTCCCACTGTTTATTAAGGATCCCCCACAGAATACCCCAATGGAATATGGGGGATTCTTAACAATTTGTTCAATATTCTCCATATTTATTAATTATACCCACAGTTTGTTAAGAATCCCTCATATCCCACAGTTTGTGGGGAACTGTAGGCAAACTGTTGGGGATTCTTTGGTTCGTTATGAATTATGGAGGATTCTTAACAAACTGTGGGTAACTCTTAACCAATGTGGGTGATTCGAAACAAACTATGGGGGATTCTTAATCAACGTGGGGGATTTGTAACAATTTGTGGAGGATTCTAATGGAATATGGGGGGTTCTTAACCAATGTGAGGGATTCTTAACAATTTGTTCATCATTCTCCATGTTTGTTAATTATACCCCACAGTTTGTTATGAATCCCCCATATACAACAGTCTGTGGGGGACTCAAGACAAACTGTGGGGGATTCTTTACAATTGTGGGGGATTCGCCTACAATAGTTGTCATCTCCCATGTTGCATATTTGTTCATTATTCCCAATATTTGCTAAAACCCCCACAGTTTGTTAAGAATCCCCCACTTTTGTTAAATAATCCCCCACATACAACAGTTTGTGGGGGACTCTAGACAAACTGTGGGGAATTATTAACAATTGTGGGGGATTCTCCTACAATAGTTGTCGACTCCCATGTTGCATATTTGTTCATTATTCTCCATATTTGCTAAAACCTCCCACAGTTTGTTAAGAATCCCCCACAAATTTTTAAGAATCCCCCACTTTTGTTAAAGATCCCCCACAGAATACCCCAATGGAATATGGGGGATTCTTAACCAGTATGAGAGATTCTTAACAATTTGTTCATCATTCTCCATGTTTGTTAATTATACCCCACAGTTTGTTAACAATCCCCCATATACAACAGTTTGTGGGCGACTCTAGACAAACTGTGGTGGATTCTTTACAATTGTGGGGGATTCTCCTACAATAGTTGTTATCTCCCATGTTGCATATTTGTTAATTATTCCTAATATTTGCTAAAATCACACACAGTTTGTTAAGAATCCCCCACAAATTTTTAAGAATACCCCACTTTTGTTAAGGATCTCCCACAAAATACCCCAATGGAATATGGGGCATTCTTAACAATGTGTTCATCATTCCCCATATTTGTTAATTATACCCCACAGTTAGTTAAGAATTCTCCACTTTTGTTAAGGATCCTCCAAAAAATACCCCAACGGAATATGGGGATTCTTAACCAATGTGAAGGATTCTTAACAATTTATTCATCACTCGCCATATTTGTTAATTATATCCCACAGTTAGTTAAGAATCCTCCATAGCCCATAGTTTGTGGGGGACTCAAAACAACTGTGGGGATTCTTGACAATTGTGGAGAATTCCCCTACAATCATTGTCATCTCCCATATTGCATATTTGTATATCATTCCCTATATTTGCTTAAAATCCCCCACAGTTTGTAAAGGATCCCCCACAGAATATCCCAATGGAATATGGGGGATTCTTAACCAATATGAGGGATTCTTAACAATTTGTTCATCATTCTTCATGTTTGTTAATAATACCCCACAGTTTGCTAAAAATCCCCCATATACAACAGTTTGTTGGGGACTCTAGACAAACTGTGGAGGATTCTTTACAATTGTGGGGGATTTCCCTACAATAGTTGTCATCTCCCATGTTGCATATTTGTTCATTATTCCTCATATTTGCTAAAACCCCCCACAGTTTATTATGAATCCCCCACTTTTGTTGAACAATACCCCATATGCAACAATTTGTGGGGAAGTTCTAGACAAACTGTGGGGAATTCTTTACAATTGTAGGGGATTCCCCTACAATGGTTGTCATCTCCCATGTTACATATTTGTTCATTATTCTCCATATTTTATAAAACCACCCACAGTTTGTTAAGAATCCCCACAAATTTTTAAGAATCCCCCACTTTTGTTAAGTATCACCCACAAAATACCCCAATGGAATATGGGGGATTCTTAACGAATGTGAGGGATTCTTAACAATTTGTTCATCATTCCCCATATTTGTTAATTATACCCCACAGTTAGTTAAGAATCTTCCATATCCCATAGTTTGTGGGGGACTCAAGACAACGGTGGGGGATTCTTGACAATTGTGGGGAATTCCCCGCAATAGTTGTCATCTCCCATGTTGCATATTTGTTTATTATTCCCTATATTTGCTTAAAATCCCTCACAGTGTTTTTAGGATCCCCTACAAATTTATAAGAATCCACCATTGTTTGTTAAGGGTCCCCCACAGAATACCCCAATCGAATACGGGGGATTCTTAACCAATGTGAGGTATTCTTAACAATTTGTTCATCATTCTCCATGTTTGTTAATTATACCCCACAGTTTGTTAAGAATCCCCATATACACCAATTTGTGGGGGACTCTAGACAAACTGTGGGGGATTCTTTACAATTGTGGGGGATTCCCTACAATAGTTATATCCCATGTTGCATATTTGTTCATTATTCCCCATATTTGCTAAAATCCCCCACAGTTTGTTAAGAATCCCCCACTTTTGTTAAAGAATCCCCCATATACGACAGTTTGTGGGGGACTCTAGACAAACTGTGGGGGGTTCTTTACAATTGTGGGGGATTCCCCTACAATAATTGTCATCTCCCATGTTGCATATTTGTTCATTATTCTCCATAATAGCTAAAACCACCCACAGTTTGTTAAGAATCCCCCACTTTTGTTAAGGATCCCCCACAAAATACCCCAATGGAATATGGAAGATTCTTAACCAATGTGAGGGATTCTTTACAATTTGTTCATCATTCCCCATATTTGTTAATTATACCCCACAGTTAGTTTAGAATTCTCCATATCACATAGTTTGTGGGGGACTCAAGACAACTGTGGGGGATTCTTGACAATTGTGGGTAATTCCCCACAATAGTTGTCATCTCCCATGTTGCATATTTGTTCATTATTCCCCATATTTGCTTAAAATACTCACAGTTTGTTTAGAATCCCCCACAAATTTATAAGAATACCCCACTGTTTGTTAAGGATCCCCCAGAGAATACCCCAATGGAATATGGAGGATTCTCAACCAATGTGAGACATTCTTAACAATTTGTTCGTCATTCTCCATGTTTGTTAATTATACCCCAGAGTTTGTTAAGAATCCCCCATATACAACAGTTTGTGGGGGACTCTAGACAAACTGTGGGGGATTCCCATACAATAGTTGTCATCTCCTATGTTGCATATTTGTTCATTATTACCCATATTTGCTAAAACCCTCCACAGTTTGTTAAGAATTCCCCACAAAATACCCCAATGGAATATGGGGGAGTCTTAACCATTGTGAGGGATTCTTAACAATTTGTTCATCATTCCCTATATTTGTTAATTATACCCCACAGCTAGTTAAGAATCCTCATATCCCATAGTTTATGGGGAACTGTAGACAAACGGTGGGGGATTCTTGACAATTACGGGGAATTCCCCTACAATAGTTGTCATCTCTAATGTTGCATATTTGTTCATTATTCCCCATATTTGCTTAAAATTTCCCACAGTTTGTTTAGAATCCCCACAAATTTCTTAGAATCTCCCACTATTTATTAAGGATCCCCCACAGAATACCCCAATGGAATATGGGGGATTCTTAACAGTTTGTTCATTATTCTCCATATTTATTAATTATACCCACAGTTTGTTAGAAATCCTTCATATCCCACAGTTTGTGGGGAACTATAGGCAAACTGTGGGGGATTCTTTAGTTCGTTATGAATTGTGGAGGATTCTTAACAAACTGTGGGTAACTCTTAACCAATGTGGGTGATTCGAAACAAACTGTGGGGGATTCTTAATCAACGTGGGGGATTTGTAACAATTTGTGGAGGATTCTAATGGAATATGGGGGGTTCCTAACCAATGTGAGGGATTCTTAACAATTTGTTCATCATTCTCCATGTGTGTTAATTATACCCCACAGTTTGTTATGAATCCCCCATATACAACAGTCTGTAGCGGACTCAAGACAAACTGTGGGGGATTCGCCTACAACAATTGTCATCTCCCATGTTGCATATTTGTTCATTATTCCCCATATTTGCTAAAACCCCCACAGTTTGTTAAGAATCCCTCACTTTTGTTAAAGAATCCCCCATATACAACAGTTTGTGGGGGACTCTAGACAAACTGTGGGGAATCATTTACAATTGTGGGGGATTCCCCTACAATAGTTGTCGACTCCCATGTTGCATATTTGTTCATTATTCTCCATATTTGCTAAAACCACCCACGGTTTGTTAACAATCCCCCACAAATTTTTAAGAATCCCCCACTTTTGTTAAGGATCCCCCACAGAATACCCCAATGTAATATGGGGGATTCTTAACCAGTATAAGGGATTCTTAACAATTTGATCATCATTCTCCATGTTTGTTAATTATACCCCACAGTTTGTTAAGAATCTCCCATATACAACAGTTTGTGGGGGACTCTAGACAAACTGTGGTGGATTCTTTACAATTGTGGGGGATTCCCCTACAATAGTTGTCATCTCCCATGTTGCATATTTGTTCATTATTCCCCATATTTGCTAAAACCCTCCACAGTTTGCTAAGAATCCCCCACTTTTGTTAAATAATCCACCACATACAACAGTTTGTGGGGGACTCTAGACAAACTGTGGGGGATTCTTTACAATTGTGGGGGATTCCCCTACAATAATGTCATCTCCCATGTTGCATATTTGTTAATTATTCCTCATATTTGGTAAAACCACACACAGTTTGTTAAGAATCCCCACAAATTTTTAAGAATCCCCCACTTTTGTTAAGGATCTCCCACAAAATACCCCAATGGAATATGGGGGATTCTTAACCAATGTGAGGGATTCTTAACAATTTGTTCATCATTCCACATATTTGTTAATTATACCCCACAGTTAGTTAAGAATCCTCCACTTTTGTTAAGGATCCTCCACAAAATACCCCAATGGAATATGGGGATTCTTAACCAATGTGAGGGATTCTTAACAATTTATTCATCATTCACCATATTTGTTAATTATATCCCACAGTTTGTTTAGAATCCCCCACCAATTTATAAGAATCCCGCACTGTTTGTAAAGGATCCCCCACAGAACACCCCAATGGAATATGGGGGATTCTTAACCAATATGAGAGATTCTTAACAAATTGTTCATCATTCTTCATCTTTGTTAATAATACCCCACAGTTTGTTAAAAATCCCTCATATACAACAGTTTGTAGGGGACTCTAGACAAACTGTGGAGGATTCTTTACAATTGTGGGGGATTCCCCTACAATAGTTTTCATCTCCCATTTTGCATATTTGTTCATTATTCCCCATATTTGCTAAACCACCCCCCCCCCCCCCCCCACAGTTTGTTATGAATCCCCCACTTTTGTTGAACAATCCCCCATATACAACAATTTGTGGAGGGGCTCTAGACAAACTGTTGGAAATTCTTTACAATTGTGGGGGATTCCCCTACAATAGTTGTCATCTCCCATGTTAGGTATTTGTTCATTATTCTCCATATTTTATAAAACCACTCACAGTTTTTTAAGAATCCCCAAAAAATTTTAAGATTCCCCCACTTTTGTTAAGTATCCCCCACAAAATACACCAATGGAATATGTGGGATTCTTAAGGAATGTGAGGGATTCTTAACAATTTGTTCATCATTCCCCATATTTGTTAATTACACCCCACAGTTAGTTAAGAATCTTCCATATCCCATTGTTTGTGGGGGACTCAAGACAATTGTGGGGAATTCCCCACAATAGTTGTCATATCCCATGTTGCATATTTGTTTATTATTCCCCATATTTGCTTAAAATCCCTCACAGTTTGTTTAGAATCCCCTTTAAATTTATAAGAATCCACCATTATTTGTTAAGGGTCCCCCATAGAATACCCCAATCGAATACGGGGGATTCTTAACCAATGTGAGGTATTCTTAACAATTTGTTCATCATTCTCCATGTTTGTTAATTTTACCCCACAGTTTGTTATGAATCCCCATATGCACCAGTTTGTGGGGGATTCTAGACAAACTGTGGGGGATTCTTTACAATTGTGGGGATTCCCCTGCAATAGTTATCTCCCATGTTGCATATTTGTTCATTATTCCCCATATTTTATAAAAACCACCCACAGATTGTTAAGAATCCCCACAAATTTTTAAGAATCCCCCACTTTTGTTAAGGATCCCTCACAAATTACCCCTATGGAATATGGGGTATTCTTAACCAATGTGAGGGATTTTTAACAATTTGTTCATCATTCTCCATATTTGTTAATTATACCCCATAGTTAGTTAAGCATCCTCCATATCCCATAGTTTGTGGGGGACTCAAGACAACTGTGAAGGATTCTTGACAATTGTGGAGAATTCCCCACAATAGTTGTCATATCCCATGTTGCATATTTGTTCATTATTCTCCATATTTGCTTAAATTCCCTCACAACTTGTTTAGAATCCCCCACAAATTTATAAGAATCCCCCACTGTTTGTTATGGATCCCCCAGAGAATACCCCAATGGAATATGGGGGATTTTTAACCAATGTGAGAGATTCTTAACAATTTGTTCATCATTCTCCATGTTTGTTAATTATACCCCAAAGTTTGTTAAGATTCTCCCATTTACAACATTTTGTGGGGGACTCTTTACAATTGTGGGGGATTCCCGTACAAATGTTGTCATCTCCTATGTTGCATATTTGTTCATTATTCCCCATATTTGCTAATATCCTCCACAGTTTGTTTTGAATCTCCCACAAAATACCCCAATGGAATATGGGGGAGTCTCAACAACTGTGAGTGATTCTTAACAATTTGTTCATCATTCCCTATATTTGTTAATTATACCCCTCAGTTAGTTAAGAATCCTTATATACCACAGTTTGTGGGAAACTGTAGACAAACTGTGGGGGATTCTTGACAATTGTGGGGAATTCTCCTACAATAGTTGTCATCTCTAATGTTGCACAATTGTTCATTATTCCCCATATTTGCTTAAAATCCCCCACAGTTTGTTTAGAATCCCCCACAAATTTATTCGAATCTCCCACTGTTTATTAAGGATTCCCCACAGAATACCCCAATGGAATATGGGGGATTCTTAACAATTTGTTCATTATTCTCCATATTTATTAATTATACCCACAGTTTGTTAAGAATCCCTCATATCCCACAGTTTGTGGGGAACTGTAAACAACTGTGGGGGATTCTTTAGTTCGTTATGAATTGTAGAGGATTCATAACACACTGTGCGTAACTCTTAACCAATGGGGCTGATTCTTAACAATTTGTGGAGGATTCTAATGGATTATGGGGGATTCTTAACCAATGTGAGGGATTCTTAACAATTTGTTAATCATTCTCCACGTTTGTTAATTATACCCCACAGTTTGTTAAAAATCCCCCATATACAATAGTTTGTCGGGGACTCAAGACAAACTGTTGAGGATTCTTTACAATTGTGGGGGATTCCCCTACAATCGTTGTCATCTTCCATGTTGCATATTTGTTTAATATTCCCCATATTTGCTAAAACCCCCCACAGTTTCTTAAGAATCCCCCACTTTTGTTGAAGAATCCCCCATATACAACAGTTTGTGCGGGACTCTAGACAAACAATGGGGAATTCTTTACAATTGTGGGGGATTCCCCTACAATAGTTGTCAACTCCCATGTTGCATTTTTGTTCAATATTCTCCATATTTGCTAAAACAACCCACAGTTTGTTTAGAATCCCTCACCAATTTATAAGAATCCCCCACTGTTTGTTAAGGATCCCCCCAAAGAATACCCCAATGGAATATGGGGGAATCTTAACCAATATGAGGGATTCTTAACAATTTGTTCATCATTCTTCATGTTTGTTAATTATACCCCACAATTTGTTAAAAAATCTCCCATATACAACAGTTTGTAGGGGACTCTAGACAAACTGTGGTGGATTCTTTACAATTCTGGGGGATTCCCCTACAATAGTTGTCATCTCCCATGTTGCATATTTGTTCATTATTCCCCATACTTGCTAAAACCACACACAGTTTGTTAAGAATCCTCAACAAATTTTTAAGAATCCCCCACTTTTGTTAAGGATTCTCCACAAAATACCCCAATGGAATATGGGGGATTCTTAACAATTTGTTCATCATTCTCCATATTTGTTAATTATACCCCACAGTTAGTTAAGAATCCTCCAATTTTGTTAAGGATACTCCACAAAATACGCAATGGTATATGGGGATTCTTAACCAATGTGTGGGATTCTTAACAATTTATTCATCATTCCCCATATTTGTTAATTATATCCCACAGTTTGTTAAGAATCCTCCATATCCCATAGTTTGTGGGGGACTCAAGACAACTGTGGCGCATTTTTGACAATTGTGGAGAATTCTCCAACAATAGTTGTCATCTCCCATATTGCATATTTGTTCATTAATCCCCATATTTTCTTAAAATTTCCCACAGTTTGTTTAGAATCCCCCACCAATTTGTAAGAATCCCCCACTGTTTGTTAAGGATCCCCCCAAAGAAAACCCCAATGGAATATGGGAGAATCTTAACCAATATGAGGGATTCTTAACAATTTGTTCATCATTCTTCATGTTTGTTAATTATACCCCACAGTTTGTTAAAAAATCTCCCATATACAACAGTTTGTAGGGGACTCTAGACAAACTGTGAGGAATTCTTTACAATTATGGGGGATTCCCCTACAATAGTTGTCATCTCCCATGTTGCATATTTGTTCATTACTCTCCATATTTGATAAAACCACCCACAGTTTGTTAAGAATCCCCCACAACTTTTTAAGAATCCCCCACTTTTGTTAAGGATGCCCCACAAAATACCCCAATGGAATATGGGGCTTCTTAACCAATGTGAGGAATTTTTAACAATTTGTTCATCATTCCCCATGTTTGTTAATTATACCCGACAAATATTTAAGAATCTTCCATATCCCATAGTTTGTGGGGGACTCAAGACAACTGTGGGGGATTTTTGACAATTGTGGGGAATTCCCCACAATAGTTGTCATCTTCCATGTTGCATATTTGTTCATTATTCCCCATATTTGCTTAAAATCCCTCAAAGTTTGTTTAGAATCCCCGACAAATTAATAAGAATCCCCCACTGTTTGTTAAGGATCCCCCACAGTATACCCCAATGGAATACGGGAGATTCTTAACCAATATGAGGTAATCTTAACAATTTGTTCATCATTCTCCATGTTTGTTAATTATACCCCACAGTTTGTTAAGAATCCCCCATATACACCAGTTTGTGGGGGACTCTAGACAAACTGTGGGGGATTCTTTACAATTGTGGGGGATTCCCCTAAAATCGTTATCTCCAATGTTGCATATTCGTTCATTATTCTCCATACTTGCTAAAACCCCACGCAGTTTGTTAAGAATCCCCCACTTTTGTTAAAGAATCCCCCATATACGACAGTTTGTGAGGGACTCTAGACAAACTGTGGGGGGTTCTTTACAAATGTGGGGGATTCCCTTACAATAGTTGTCCTCTCCCATGTTGCATATTTGTTCACTATTCCCCATATTTGCTAAAATCACACATAGTTTGTTAAGAATACCCCACAGATTTTTAAGAATCCCCCACTTTTTAAGGATCTCCCACAAAATACCCCAATGGAATATAGGAGATTCTTAACCAATGTGAGGGATTCTTAACAATTTGTTCATCATTCCCCATATTTGTTAATTGTACACCAAAGTTAGTTTAGAATCCTCCATATCCCATAGTTTATGGGGGAATCAAGACAACTGTGGGGGATTTTTGACAATTGTGGGGAATTCTCCACAATAGTTGTCATCTCCCATGTTGCATATTTGTTCATTATTCCCCATATTTGCTTAAAATTCATCATAGTTTGTTTAGAATCCCCCACAAATTTATAAGAATCCCCCATTATTTGTTAAGGATCCCCAGAGAATACCCCAATGGAATACGGGGGATTCTTAACCAATGTGAGAGATTCTAAACAATTTGTTCACCATTCTCCATGTTTGTTAATTACACCCCACAGTTTGTTAAGAATCCCCCATATACAACAGTTTGTGGGGGACTCTTGACAAACTGTGGGGGATTCTTTACAATTGTGGGGGATTCTCCTACAATAGTTATCATCTCCCATGTTACATATTTGTTCATTATTCTCCATATTTGCTAAAACCACACACAGTTTGTTAAGAATCCCCCACTTTTGTTAAGGATCCCCCACAGAATACCCCAATGGAATATGGGGGATTCTTAACCAATATGAGGGATTCTTAACAATTTGTTCATCATTCTCTATGTTTGTGAATTATACCCCACAGTTTGTTAAGAATCCCCCATATACAACAGTTTGTGCTGGACTCTAGACAAACTGTGGTGGATTCTTTATAATTGTGGGGGATTCGCCTATAATAGTTGTCATCTACCATGTTGCATATTTGTTCATTATTCCCCATATTTGTTAAAACCCTCCACAGTTTGCTAAGAATCCCCCACTTTTGTTAAATAATCTTCCATATACAACAGTTTGTGGGGGACTCTTGACAAACTGTGGGGCAATCTTTACAATTGTGGGGGTTTCTCCTACAATAGTTGTCATCTCCCATGTTGCATATTTGTTAATTATTCCTCATATTTGCTAAAATCACACACAGTTTGTTAAGAATCCCCCAAAAAATTTAAAGAATCCCCCACTTTTTTTAAAGATCCCCATAAAATACCCCAATGGAATATGAGGATTCTTAACCAATGTGAGGGATTCTTAACAATTTTATCATCATTCCCCATATTTGTTAATAATACCCCACAGTTAGTTAAGAATCCTCCAATTTTGTTAAGGATCCTCCACAAAATACCCAATGGTATATGGGGATTCTTAACCAATATGAGGGATTCTTAACAATTTATTCATCATTCCCCATATTTGTTAATTATATCCCTAAGCAAGTTAAGAATCCTCCATATCCCATAGTTTGTGGGCGACTCAAAACAACTGTGGGGGATTCTCGACAATTGTGGGGAATTCCCCACAATAGTTGTCATCTCCCATGTTGCATATTTGTTCATTATTCCCCATATTTGCTTAAAATTCCTCACAGTTTGTTTAGAATCCCCCACAAATTTATAAGGATCCCCCACTGTTTGTTAAGGATCCCCCAGAGAATACCCCAATGGAATACGGTGGATTCTTAACTAATGTGAGAGATTCTTAACAATTTGTTCATCATTCTCCAAGTTTATTAATTATACCCCACAGTTTGTTAAGAATCCCCCATATACAACAGTTTGTAGGGGACTCTAGAGAAACTGTGGGGGATTCCCCTACAATAGTTGACATCTCCCATGTTGCATATTTGTTTATTATTCTCCTTATTTGCTAAAACCCTCCACAGTTTGTTAAGAATCCCCCACAAAATACCCCAATGGAATATGGGGGAGTCTTAACCACTGTGTGGGATTCTTAACAATTTGTTCATCTTTTCCTATATTGGTTAATTATACCCCACAGTTAGTTAAGAATCCTCATATCCCATAGTTTGTTGGGAACTATAGACAAACAGTTGGGGATTCTTGAGAATTGTGGGGAATTCCCCTACAATAGTTGTCATCTCCCATGTTGCATATTTGTTCATTATTCCCCATATTTGCTTAAAATCCCCCACAGTTTGTTTAGAATCCCCCACAAATTTATTAGAATCTCCCACGGTTTATTAAGGATCCCCCACAGAATGACCCAATGGAATATGGGGGATTCTTAACAATTTGTTCATTATTCTCCATATTTATTAATTATACCCACAGTTTGTTGAGAATCCCTCATATCCCACCGTTTGTGGGGAACTATAGGCAAACTGTGGGTGATTCTTTAGTTCGTTATAAATTGTGGAGGATTCTTAACAAACTGTGGGTAACTCTTAACCAATGTGGGTGATTCGAAACAAACTGTGGGGGATTCTTAATCAACGTGGGGGATTTGTAACAAATTGTTGAGGATTCTAATGGAATATGGGGGGTTCTTAACCAATGTGAGGGATTCTTAACAATTTGTTCATCATTCTCCATGTTTGTTAATTATACCCCACAGTTTGTTATGAATCCCCCATATACAACAGTCTGTGGGGGACTCAAGACAAACTGTGGGGGATTCTTTACAATTGTGGGGGATTCGCCTACAACAGTTGTCATCTCCCATGTTGCATATTTGTTCATTATTCCCCATATTTGCTAAAACCCCCACAGTTTGTTAAGAATCCCCCACTTTTGTTAAAGAATCCCCCATATACAACAGTTTGTGGGGGACTCAAGACAAACTGTGGGGAATTATTTACAATTGTGGGGGATTCTCCTACAATAGTTGTAGACTCCCATGTTGCATATTTGTTCATTATTCTCCAAATTTGCTAAAACCACCCACAGTTTGTTAAGAATTCCCACAAATTTTTAAGAATCCCCCACTTTTGTTAAGTATCCCCCACAAAATACCCCAATGGAATATGGGGGATTCTTAACGAATGTGAGGGATTCTTAACAATTTGTTCATCATTCCCCATATTTGTTAATTATACCCCATAGTTAGTTAAGAATCTTCCATATCCCATAGTTTGTGGGAGACTCAAGACAACTGTGGGGGATTCTTGATAATTGTGGGGAATTCCCCACAATAGTTGTCATCTCCCATGTTGCATATTTGTTCATTATTCCCCATATTTGCTTAAAATCCCTCACAGTTTGTTTAGAATCCCCTACAAATTTATAAGAATCCACCATTGTTTGTTAAGGGTCCCCCACAGAATACCCCAATCGAATACGGGGGATTCTTAACCAATATGAGGTATTCTTTACAATTTGTTCATCATTCTCCATGTTTGTTAATTATACCCCACAGTTTGTTAAGAATCCCCATATACACCAGTTTGTGGGGGACTCTAGACAAACTGTGGGGGATTCTTTACAATTGTGGGGAATTCCCCTACAATAGTTATCTCCCATGTTGCATATTTGTTCATTATTCCCCATATTTGCTAAAATCCCCCACAATTTGTTAAGAATCCCCCACTTTTGTTAAAGAATCCCCCGTATACGACAGTTTGTGGGGGACTCTAGACAAACTGTGGGGGGTTCTTTAAAATTGTGGGGGATTCCCCTACAATAATTGTCATCTCCCATGTTGCAAATTTGTTCATTATTCTCCATATTTGCTAAAACCACCCACAGTTTGTTAAGAATCCCCCACTTTTGTTAAGGATCCCCCAAAAAATACCCCAATGGAATATGGGGGATTCTTAGTCAATGTGAGGGATTTTTAACAATTTGTTCATCATTCCCCATATTTGTTAATTATACCCACAGTTAGTTTAGAATTCTCCATATCCCATAGTTTGTGGGGGACTCAAGACAACTGTGGGGGATTCTTAACAATTGTGGGAAATTCCCCACAATAGTTGTCATTTCCCATGTTGCATATTTGTTCATTATTCCCCATATTTGCTTAAAATGCTCACAGTTTGTTTAGAATCCCCCACAAATTTATAAGAATCCCCCACTGTTTGTTAAGGATCCCCCAGAGAATACCCCAATGGAATATGGGGGATTCTTAACCAGTGTGAGACATTCTTAACAATTTGTTCATCATTCTCCATGTTTGTTAATTATACCCCACAGTTTGTTAAGAATCCCCCATATACAACAGTTTGTGGGGGACTCTAGACAAACTGTGGGGGATTCCCCTACAATAGTTGTCATCTCCCATGTTGCATATTTGTTCATTATTACCCATATTTGCTAAAACCCTCCACAGTTTGTTAAGAATCCCCCACAAAATACCCCAATGGAATATGGGGGAGTCTTAACCACTGTGAGGGATTCTTAACAATTTGTTCATCATTCCCTATATTTGTTAATTATACCCCACAGTTAGTTAAGAATCCTTATATCCCATAGTTTGTGGGGAACTGTAGACAAACTGTGGGGGATTCTTGACAATTATGGGGAATTCCCCTACAATAGTTGTCATCTCCAATGTTGCATATTTGTTCATTATTCCCCATATTTGCTTAAAATTTCCCACAGTTTGTTTAGAATCCCCACAAATTTATTAGAATCTCCCACTGTTTATTAAGAATCCCCTACATTATACCCCAATGGAATATGGGGGATTCTTAACAATTTGTTCATTATTCTCCATATTTATTAATTATACCCACAGTTTGGTAAGAATCCCTCATATCCCACAGTTTGTGGGGAACTGTAGGCAAACTGTGGGGGATTCTTTAGTTCGTTATGAATTGTGGAGGATTCTTAACAAACTGTGGGTAACTCTTAACCAATGTGGGTGATTCGAAACAAACTGTGGGGGATTCTTAATCAACGTGGGGGATTTGTAACAATTTGTGGAGGATTCTAATGGAATATGGGGGATTCTTAACCAATGTGAGGGATTCTTAACAATTTGTTCATCATTCTCCTTGTTTGTTAATTATACCCCACAGTTTGTTAAGAATCCCCCATATACAACAGTCTGTGGGGGACTCAAGACAAACTGTGTGGGGATTCTTTATAATTGTGGGGGATTCGCCTACAACAGTTGTCATCTCCTATGTTGCATATTTGTTCATTATTCCCCATATTTGCTAAAAATCCCCACAGTTTTTTAAGAATCCCCCACTGTTTGCTAAGGATCCCCCACTATTTGCTTACCAATGTGTAAGGATTTATAACAATTTGTGGAGGATTCTAATGGAATATGGGGGATTCTGAACAATTTGTTCATCATTCCCCATTTTTGTTAAGAATCCCTCATATCCCGCAGTTTGTAGGGGAGTATAGACAAACTGTGGGGGATTCTTTACAATTGCGGGGAATTCCCCTACAATAGTTGTCATCTCCCATGTCGCTTTCATTATTTCCCATATTTGCTAAAAATCCCCCCACAGTTTGTTAATAATCTCCCACAAATTTTTAAGAATCCCCCACTGTTTGTTAAAATGTCCACATTATTTGTCTTAATATCCAAACTTGTTTTCTAACTGTCCAACGTAGGCACAGAATTTGGACATTCATGGAACAACATTGGACACGTAAAAAAACAAGTTTGGATATTTAAACATTATAAGGGAATAATTGGATATTTTTTGAATGTCCAGATTGGTTCGATCAGTTCCTAAATAATGGTACTAAGTGGAAAGTCCAAAGGTTTTCATTTTATGTTCAAATAGGAACTCATTTTTCCAAATATAATCTTCAAATGTCCAATAATTTTTTTAGATTGTTCATTGTTAACCTGTGAATGTCCAACCATGTCTTATGAGTATCCAACGTTGTTCTCCGATATTTTCTTTTTTTTGTTCAAATATTGAATATCATGTGCAAATGTCACCGTGAATGTGCAAATTGGTTTATATAATGTCTAAATATGGCATCCAAATGTCTTAATCTTGGACGACGTTGTTCAAATTGGTTCTTTCAATATTCAAATATTACCTTAGAATATCCAATTATTTCATCCAGATGTTCAAAAAATTTCTGTGAATGTTCCAACGGTGTTTCCTAATTTTCAAACTTGTTCTTTCAATGTTCAACTCTCTTAGCAATATGTTCACATTTATTGTTTAATGTCCAATCATAATTTTGAATGTCCAGACTTGTTTTGTGAGTATCCAATGTTGTTCAAATATTGAATTCAAATAATACCCCAGAATTTTGGACACCAAGGAAACAAGTTTGGACATTCAAACTGTCTTTGGACATTAAGACAGTAAATGTGAACATTATAAAACAAGTTTGGACCATGTTAAAACATGCTTGGACATTCCCCGGTTA
This sequence comes from Hydrangea macrophylla, assembly GCA_033977485.1. Taxonomy (NCBI): domain Eukaryota; kingdom Viridiplantae; phylum Streptophyta; class Magnoliopsida; order Cornales; family Hydrangeaceae; genus Hydrangea; species Hydrangea macrophylla. Next base: position 157,010,948 of record CM066991.1, read on the forward strand.
TTCTTGGACATGTAAAAAAGCCTGTGGACATTTCACTGAAGATAATTGAACATTATGAAAGAATAATTGAACATTAATTCGATCTATTCCTAAATAATGCTACGAATACAAATGTCCAACATGGGTGGAAATGTCCAAATAATTAATTTCGTTTTATGTTCAAATATAATATCTTAGTGTCCAAATTTGTTCTTCAAATGTCCAACAATTTTTCTAGATTGTCCAACGTTAACCTGCGAATGTTCAACAATGTATTATGATGGTCCAAACTGATTTAACCAATGTCCACATTTATTGTTTAATGTCCAATCATATTTTTGAATGTCTAAACTTGTTTTCTGAGTATCCAACGTTGTTCAAATATTGAATAGTCATGTGCAAATATCGCCATAAATGTGCAAATTGGTTCCTATAATGTCCAAATATAGGGGTCCAAACTTATTTATCGAATGTCCACATTAATTGTCTTAATATCCAAACTTTTTTCTTAAGTGTCCAACGTTGTTCCATGAATATCCAAAATTTGCAGTTAAGTTCAAATATTGATTATCAAATGTGCAAATGTCACTGTGAATGTGGAAATTGGTTCCATTTACGTCCATGTTAGAATCATGTCAGATTATTAGTCTAGGTTCATGTAGCTTTCGTACCTTACCATACATGATGTCCAAATACATTGTACTACACAAGTTGTACTACTAGTCTTAGTACATTCTCTTTCCCTTCTTGGTTTCTCCCTTAGCCTATATAAAGGCTACCTATTACAATGATATTTACACCATTCAATACAATACTCAATATTGCATTGTCTCATTCTCTCCCTCTCTCTTATATATTCTAACATGGTATCAGAGCTATAAGTTCCTGGACCTTGGCTACAACTCTATCGTATTCCGTCGCTATCGGCGGGTGACAATCATGTCACCCGCCGGACCTTAGTCAAGATAAAAATCATACATTCTGCTCTCTCCGCTGCAATCCAACCAACCAAATAAGACATTCATCAAATCACCATTTCAACCTCATCAATCGGACCTCCCGATCGACTGGAGCTCTAGCTCACCAATCATCTCAACGCTCACCAATCGGCCTTTTTATCGAACATCCCGATCAGCCGAATCTCTACCTCCCCAACCGGCCTTTCTATCAGACCTCCCGATCGGTCGGATCTCTACCTCATCTACCCGGCCTCTCTATTGGACCTCCCGATCGGCTGGATCTCTACCTTACCAACCGGCCTCCTTATCGGACCTCCCGATTGGCCGGATCTCTACCCATCTACCCGGAGGTCCAGGCCTCTTTATCGGACCTCCCGATCAGCCGGACCTTCGTCTATCTTGTCCTGGCCACTACTCCCTCAAGCATCCTCTACAACGGGACCACCAACCGCACCATCGGGCTACTACCAAGAAGACTTCAAGATTCAGTTTCCAAACTCCAGTTGTTTCCATTTTCTACCTTGAGTTTGAGGGGGGCTGTTAGAATCATGTCAGATTATTAGTCTAGGTTCATGTAGCTTTCGTACCTTACCATACATGATGTCCAAATACATTGTACTACACAAGTTGTACTACTAGTCTTAGTACATTCTCTTTCCCTTCTTGGTTTCTCCCTTAGCCTATATAAAGGCTACCTATTACAATGATATTTACACCATTCAATACAATACTCAATATTGCATTGTCTCATTCTCTCCCTCTCTCTTATATATTCGAACAGTCCAAATATGGCAAGTGAGTGTCCAAAGGTATGGGCCGGACTTTACCTAACACCGAGCCCAGCATGGGAGACGAGGGGTGTGTCCGCCCAGGACCGATGGCTAGGGTCCACATCGGGATGGGCTAGCAGGCCACTTCCATCTTCTTCATGATTTGGCTCGGGGCTTGGCGGGCTTCGGGCCAGGCCGTGTTTGAACAATAAAAAGAAAATATTGTACATTCATAGAACAATGCACTAAGACCATTTCCAAAGCAATTGATAGCACTTTCAAATTTCTTGCACCAAATCTCAATTTGCTGCAAGAAAGTTCCATTTGCTCAAAAAAATTTATAAACTCCAAAGTACACATCAAAAGTAAAATATTTTAAAATTTTCTAAATTAATTTTTAGGAGTAAAGCAGATGGCTATAAAAAGTTTGTCTAACCGGAACATTTCCAAAAGAATTCATTTTGAAAAGCAGAGGTCCAATCGACTGTGGCGGGGAGCCAGTCGATTGGGGCCTAAACCAAAAGTTTAAAAAGTTTAACAGCCATATCTCAGTAAAGATTTTGGCACAAACACTCTACAAATAAATTACACTAACACCGATAACTCTATCTCGATCTCTCTAAAGTTGTCCAAATAGTTGCAGTGATGTTCCAACTGTTTCCTAATTTTCAAACTTGTTCCCTAAATGTCCAAATTTTCTCTTAAGATATCCACGGTTAACCTGCGAATGTCCAAACATGTTTTACCAAGGTCCAAATTTGTTTTTCGAATGTCCACATTTATTGTCGTACTGTCCAAAAACATTTTGAATGTCCAACGTTGTTCTATGGGTGTCCAAAATTCTCTTTTTATGTTCAAATATTGATAATCAATGTGCAAAATGTCCAACTCATTTCCTGTAAATGGCCTAATATAACCTGGGAATGTCCAAATCATTTTTGTGATGGTCCAAACTTTGTTCGTTATGTTCATTTGTCAATGTGCAAATGTAATTGGTCATTGGTTTGTTTCAATTAATCCTAAGTTATACTACAATGACTATTTATAGAATGGTAAAATGAGCTTTAATCAAAGACAAGTTTAATGAGAAATTGGGGGTTTTCAAATGGAGAATTAGGGGTTGGGGAGCATTCCATGTGCCCCATAAATAAAAATTGAAGGTGGGTTAAACATCACAAACATTGAAATTTCTTAATATAAACCGAAGCTCCTTTGCAGATGGGCATTTTGATCTTCCATTATAGTCCACCTCGGGAATTGATTAAGCCGAGCAAACAAAAAAACAACGTTTATTCATCAAAGTTGCAACATTTTGTCAAGGGGTTACAATACTTTGACATACAGGTTTTAACCTCTGTCATTAATTGGGTGATTCGAGCATTTTGTAACCTTGGTGACCAAATATTGTAAGCGTAAACTCCCCCATAAGGATGATTCATTATTCAAGTTAAGAATAAATACTCCATGGAGTATTATATAGTACATGGAGTAAAGTTCCCTTAAGGATTTTCCAGATCAGTTCCAGTTTTAAAAACTGAGTATTATATATTACATGGAGTAAACCTTCGCACAAGGATTATTTTTCCACTAAATACTGACTGTATACTCCACGAAGTATTCAATACTACATGGAGTAAACACAATAATAAGGAGGAGATAGACACATTGTGGTGTTTGTGGATTGTGCTTGACCAACGAAGCGCAAGGGCTGATCCGTAAAATTAGCTCATTGTTTGATACCAAACCAAACTTGGGTTAACACGTAAACGTTCCTCACTTAATAATTACCTCAAAGGTACAACAGCTTAAGCCCTTTTCTTCTCATAGTAAACATTAGCAATCATCACGTCATTCTCTTTATTAACGCAGTTCAATCATCATAAAATGTTTGGAATAATAAGATAACATCATTATAAACATGGTACAACAACATTGTAAATATCATCATAGTATGAATCAATCATTGTTATCACATAACTGCATTCAAACCAAAACTAGAATGAAGTATTAGACATCATGTATGATTCTAGTAAAAATAGGGAACAAGGGTATTTTGGTCATTTTCCAGTTTATAAGTCAGGATCCGAAAATATAAAGTTACGTGAGATCAAATAAATAAGTATTCATGTTGTAAGTTAAGAGTTTTCGATCCCCGTTAAGAAAATATCTTGATTTCAGTCAATTTAAGTGAAAATAAGTCACAAGGGTATTTTGGTAATTTTCCAATTTTGTACGTCCACAACCGAATTTATAAAAGCTCCGTGAGATTTAAATAAATAAGTATTCATGTTGGAAGTTAAGAGTTTTCGTTCCTCATTAAGAAAATATCTTGATTTCAGTCGTACTTGAAAATACCAGTTTATCGTATTTATACCATATTTGAAAAAATAGAATATCGTATTTATACTATGCTATAATATTGTATTTATACTGTATTATACTATATTAGCATACCTTATTTATACCATATTATACTATATCATAATACCGTATTTATACGTATAAAAATATAAATACGTAATATAATATGTATAAACATCACATAATTAATATAAATCATAATCATAATCATAATCATGTGTTCATAACAAAGTGTAATATAAATAGCTGAGTGAGTTGGAAACTCACCTAAATTCACAGAATAATAATGCCGAGAAAACCCGAAGAAAACCCGAAGAATCTTCGAATATAAAATTCAGGCTTCAAATAGTGTTCTTGGTGTTCTTGGTGTACTATGTGTGTTCTTGGTGTTCTTGGTGTTCTTGGTGTACTAGGTGTGTTCTTGGTATTCTTGGTGTACTAGGTGTGTTCTTGGTGTTCTTGGTGTACTAGGTGTGTTCTTGAAGATATATAAGCATTAGGATGAGTTCTCAACCTCATAAGTCTAAGGATAAATGTAATGGAATGGTCCCATATATATAGGAACCAAGGAGGGATCTCACCTTGCAATTACCAAGAGTTAAAGGTTCAAAGGATAATTATTTCCTTGGGGCCATGTTTGGTTGGATGTGCAATAAAATCATAACTGGTCCAAATATACCAGATATTCACAAATCTGCTAAATTTCTGTTTCTAAAAATTCTAAAAATTTATAATCGAGTTCTATAAATACTGAATATTGTAATAAAAACATAAAAACACTATTCATCTTGGGAAATAAATATTTGAAAATAGCGGGTATTACAGAATGAAGGACCAAGAAACTTGGAGGACCAAGCGGAATGCAACCCGGACTCTCGTGCTGCAAAGTAGGCAACTTTATAGCCACCAACACTCACATTTGCCTAAACACATTCCCCAAAGTTGATGCTCTTAAAAAAATCAGTCAAGTTATATACTAATGTCAATTTGATACAAATTTACTGGAGTTAACCCTACTTGTATTGGAAAGCTACAAAGCATTAACTTTAAATACACTGAACAATTCAAAAACACAACCCCTAAATTCAATTCACTAAAATTTTTAAATTGTTCGTTGTAGTGTTCTTTTTACTCAATGGATAGCTGCCTTCGAAACTTTCACTTCTCTTTGTTTTTGATTGCATATGATGTTGAGGAGAGAGCGAGGAGTAATAGTAGGTTTTACATCTCCTTGTTCTAGTTGTTATTTGTACTTTGGATATTGGATGTTTGTATTCCTACTTTGGATATTTGGTTTGTATTAGCCTTTGTTGGCTTAGTATAGTATTCATGTACTTGTGAGAATTGGCCTTTATGGCTAGTTCTTTTTGGGTTTAGCCTATGTTGGCTGAATAGCTGTTTATTGCCTATGTCCAAAACAAGTATCTCTTTTCTTGCAGCAGGAGCAGAGGCATGATGATAGTTGCTAGAGAAACCAGCTCCTGGGGTAAGGTTTTTTTTTTTTTACTCAGAAAGACTTGTGAGTTGTGTAAGTCATAAAATACGAATTTGTAGCTTGAACTGGAAAGATTTCATAAAAGTAGTGAAGGAGAATAAAGCTCTTCTTTCTTGTTTGGCATTGATAAACTCAAAAAGTTCTAAATACTATGCTCTCTAGTTATAAATAAATTACTCTCTAAACTAATTACTTCTTTTGAGTTTTTACATTTCAATTTTTTCAAAATTTTAAAATATCTGTACAAAACAGGCAGTTGGAGGTTAGTGTGTTTTATTTATTTATTTGTATTTTTCTGTTTTCTGTTTCTTTCTAATTCAGTTTCTCTCTAATTCTTTTTATCTTTATGTTTTGGTCATACTTCAAGAAAGAAGGATCTGATCACTCGTGCAATGCAAAGCTTAATTATTTACTATTTGAAAGAGTCTAACCACTTTGATCTGGCCCCAAGGCCCAAATCATGCTTGAGTTGGACATCTCTAATCTAACATTTGTATCTGGGTTAATAACTAGTTTTGGTCTCTTGGGTATTGCTTTGGGTTAAAGAATTTTTTTGTTTATTCGAATGGCTAAAGAAGTCTACTCATTCAATTTGTTGGCCTCGTAATATTTCTTCGGGCTTAAAAACCTCCTTATTCTTTTTTTTGAAAAAAAAAAAAACAAAGAAAAGAATAAGGAGTTAAGTCCTTGGTTACTGGCAAGGCCGGTCCCGAGTATTTGAAGGCCCAAGACGAACTACAAAAAGGGAAGCCTTTATATGGGGGTTCGAGGGTCCCGAAGCAATTTTTTTGGGATCTACTTACACATAATTGTAATTTTTTTTAGGGTTTACTTATACATAATTAATAATTTATTTGGGGGTGATGCTATTGCCACTCCATTATTGAACCAATGCACTCCATGGTACAACTCTTAAATCATGTGGTACCATGCATGCCATGCATTACATACATGGTACCACATGCTCTAAGAGTTGTACTAAGGAGTGTTTTAGTTCAATGATGGAGTGGAAATAACAATTCCCTTTATTTGGGGATCTACTTATAATATGAGTCTATTTGTGAAACTTAAACATTGTATTGCATCTTTCAAAATTCTAGAGGATTTCTAAACCTTAAAAAATTCTTACACTAAACGTGTAATTTTGAAAATTCTAGGGGTCTTTGCTTTTGAATTTTATACACATCTATATCAATGTAGATGTAGTTGGTGGCACTAAATTGGGGCTTGGGGAGGTCTAAATGTAAAATACTAAAAAATCTTAAGGCAAAAATGTAATTATAAAAATTTCATGGCAGCCCTCAAAATTTGTGAACTTTAGTTGCCCAGGGCGCACTACAAGAAAAATGACTTTTAGTGACGAAATATTTCGTCACTAAAAGTCCGATTTTCGTCACTAAAGGTCTTTGCTGGCGAAAAAAATTTCGTCACACGTTCGTCACTAATTCCTCGACGGGTAAGGTTTTAGTGACGAAAAAGAGTTTCGTCGCTAAAAGTGCCCTTTAGTGACGAAATATTTTGTTGCTAAAAGTACCATTTAGTGACAAAACCATGTTTCGTCACTAAAGATTACCTACTTTTAGCGACGAACTTTCGTCGCTAAAAGTTCCATTTAGTGATGAAATATTTCGTCAACAAAAAGAATATTTGCCGATAAAATATATTTCGTCAAGAAAGGTCACCTACTTTTAGTGACGAAATTTCATCGGGAAAAAAAACTATTAACGACAAATTATTTCGTTGCTAAAGGTATACTATTATTGACGAAATATTTCGTCACTAAACATGACTAATTCCCGATGAAATACATTCGTCGATAAAGAATAACTAGTACCGACGAATTATTTCGTCACTAAAGATGATTATTTGTCTACGAATTCTTTTCGTAGTTAAAAGATAACTATTACTGACGAAATATTTCGTCACTAAATGTTAGAAGAAAAATGAGATATAAACCATTAGTGACAAAATATGAACAATTAGTGACGCAATATTTCGTCACTAAATGTTAGAAGAAAAATGAGATATGAACCATTAGTGACAAAATATGAACAATTAGTGACGCAATATTTCGTCACTAAATGTTAGAAGAAAAATGAGATGTGAACCATTAGTGACGAAAATTTCGTCACTAAAGAAGCATGCCCTTTTTGGAAATATATTGCATTTTCAGTCCAAAGTTTCTTTTTGTTCACCTGCTATTTGAATAATCTAAAAATATTAAGAACATCCACAACAATCATATTAAATAATCAAATTTTCATTCATTAATAAAGTCACCTACTCAATCCAACATAACAAAATAAGCAAATACAAATTCAAAACGAAAAATCGAACATCAATCCTGTAATACAAATATTACTTCAGTCCAAAAAGATCAAAATACGGCATTGAATTCAGTCCTCGAGATGTCCGTAAATCTGCAATACAAAAACTTAAACATCAATGTCAAAAAAAAAATTACAATATACATAAAATCTGTAAATGGTTAGAGAAAAATCTAGATTTTACAGAGTTATCTAAGAGGCAAAAGTTAATAGAAAAAACAAAATCAACACTACACCAAAAGGGCACATTTCTAATGATAAAAACACGAACCACCTGTTTAAGAAAACAGTAAGTAATGTTTCAAGCTTCCCAGTGGAACATAAACTTCTTTGTCCAAAAACGAGGAAGAATTCTGAAATTTGACATCACATTCATAATACTGCTATACAATCATGAAATGTTTATAAAGAAAATGGTCATTTAACAAAGGACCAACATGTAATATTTACATGGTTCTAGTCTAAACAGGTCACGAGGCAGTCCAGATTACCGCTAATATAACTCCACATTATGGACAAGTTCTAGATTGTGTTATCCTCATTAGCAATCAATTCTGAACATATCAATCATGAATCCTAACATACCAACCACGGAATTCGATGGTGCTTCCATAGATGTAAAAAATTAAGAATTCCATTCAAAAGATGCTGAAAATAGTAAAATGTCTAAAACTGAACAACAATCTAAAAGTGGAAGAAGAGTGGGAACCATGGCATTACTCATAAGCATTTGGGAGCTATCAAAACATGGCATTACGCATAAGCATTTGGGAACCAACTTTGTTTAGTGTGAATCAATAGAATTATTTAAATAAAATTAAAAAAATCTTAAGATGTGTTTGGGTTCGGATCGACGGTTTGCATTTTGACCCCCCCAAACCCCAAAAACTTAGTTTTTCTTAGTTTACGAGGTGAAAAAGTTGTTTGTAGTATATCTTCATAACCGGGAGTCCGATTCCCATTCCGTTTCTTCCTGCAACTTTCTTTAGACGTGTGGAAGGTGCGAGATAAGTTTCGTGGTTACCGGATCGACAGTTTGCATTTTGACCCCCGAAACCCCCAAAACTTAATTTTTTATAGTCTATGAGGTGAAAAAGTTGTTTTGTAGTGTATCTTGATAACCGGGAGTCCAATTCCCATTCCATTTCTTTTTGCAACTCTCTTTAGACGTGTAGGAGATGCGAGTTATGTTTTGTGGTTACCAGATCGATGGTTTGGATTTTGACCCCCCAAACCCCCAAAACTTAGTTTTTTCTTAGTCTACGAAGTGAAAAAGTTGTTTTGTAGTGTATCTTGATAACCGGGAGTCCGATTACGATTATGTTTCTTCCTGCAACTTTCTTTAGACTTGTGGGAGGTGCGAGTTAAGTTTCATGGTTATCGGAGTGACGGTTTTCATTTTAAAGTTAAGGACAATTTAGATTCACTAATTAAAAAAAAATCTTTCATCGCTAAAAGTATGATTTCGTCACCAAAAGTAAAACAATTCTTGACAAAATAATTCCGTCGGCAAAAGTAAACAATTCCCGACGAAATGTTTCGTCATGAAAAGGTCTACTATTTCCCATGAAATATTTCATCACTAATAGTAAAACAATTACCGACGAAACAATTTCATCACTAATTGTAACAATTCCCGACGAAAGTTTTTCGTCACGAAAGCTTAAACAATTCCCGACAAAAATATTTCGTCACTAATAGTAAAACAATTATCGACGAAACAATTTCGTCACCAATTGTAACAATTCCCGACGAAAGTTTTTCGTCATGAAAGCTTAAACAATTCCCAACGAAATATTTCGTCACTAAAAATAAAACAATTATCGATGAAACAATTTCGTCCCCAATTGTAACAATTTCCCACGAAAGTTTTTCGTCACGAAAGCTTAAACAATTACCGACGAAATATTTCGTCACTAAAAGTAAAACAATTACCGATGAAACAATTTCGTCACCAATTGTAACAATTCCCGACGAAAGTTTTTTGTCACGAAAGGTTAAACAATTCCCGATGAAATATTTTGTCACTAAAAGTAAAACAATTACCGACAAAAGTATTTCGTCATTAATTGTTACAATTACCGACGAAAAATTTCGTCACGAAAGGGTAAACAATTCCCGACGAAATATTTCGTCACTAAAAGTAAAACAATTACCGTCGAAAAAATTTCGTCACCAATTGATAAGGTTTCGTCGCCTAAAACTTTCCCACCAAATTTTTGGCGAGGGAAATTTCCCGCCAACTATTATCGACGAACTTTAGTGACGAAATGAATTTTCGTCGGTAATTGTCTGACTTTTACCCGCGAAAATTGGTTTCGTTGAGAAAGATAAACACCTTTGCTGACGAAGGTTGATTTTGTCACTAATAGCATACTATTAGTGACGAAAATAATTTCGCGGGTAAAATTTTCATCTCTAAATGTCAGATTTGTTGTAGTGGCGGTTGCCCCTTTTGCCTCCCATTTGGGGCAGCCACGGTTACTGTGTGCGTTTACGAGTCTAAAGTTGTCACGACCCATCCCACTACGCGTGGAAATAGGACACGTGGCACGCCACCAAGGCTCATCCAAACAACATATAACTATACGCAGCGGAAAGAACTTAAAAACAACCCTGGATAATTAAAACTTAGGGAACATTACCCTCTGAGTTTGTAAAATCCATTGAAATCAGAGTTATAAAAAGTTTTGGCCAATGGAAAAACACGTCAAAAGGAACAGTTTTGAAAACAGGGGTTCAGTCGACTGTGCCTAGGGTCCAGTCGACTGCACCTAGCAGAAACCAAAACCTAAAAATCTCATCTGAGGTACAGTCGACTGATCAAGGAACCCAGTCGACTGCACAGGCGACTGATCAAGGTCTCCAGTCGACTGTGTTAAGCAGAACCAAAATGCAACTTACTCAAAAGGGGTCCAGTCGACTGATCTGGGGACCCAGTCGACTGCTTTTCCATTATTAGAAGCAGTAGCCAAAAATCAATAGTGTCCAGCGATTGACAAAGGGTCCGGCCGACTGTTTCTCTTACTATTCACTTTCAGTGTCTCAATCCCACGAGATCCAGGCGACTGATCCTGGGTCCAGTCGACTGCTCCCCTGCTGGGCAGCCTGCAATGAAATATTAATAACTCATGCTCATCCACACCAACCACAATCACAACCATAACTGATTTCAACATATTAAAACACAATTACAGACGTTCAATTACAAGATTACAATACTGCGAAACTAATCCATATTTATATTACAGCATATTACAAAATCCCAATCCTTACACCAGTTTTGAGATTAAAACAAAAACATATACAAAGGTGATTCCCCGGCGTTCATCGGCCTCACTCCACACACTTCTTCTTGTCTTTCTTCTTACCTGCAATGGAGTACATCTCCACTGCTCAGCTATATGCTGAGCGTACAATTCTAAATGTATGCTTATACAACAATTCATGGTTTAAGCATCTAAAACACATAGAAATAGTCTCTAGGGTAAGTGGTACGCATTCATCCGGTCGATGCCGTAGGAGGCCCACCTCTCTCGTACACTGGTTGGGCCTTCCTCCATACCAGGTACCGTGTACTGGTTGGGCCCACCTCCAATCCAGACACAACCACAATTCCAATTCCATTACAATCACAGTCAAAATCACAATCCTCAAGGTTCGAGGAGCTTACTCCGGATGAATTTGCACCAAACTCCCCTTTGACCCAAGTAGACACATAATATGCTCACATAAACAGTTATACGTGCTTTTCTCATAATTTTACGTGCATAATTAACGGGCCTAACTAATACATGAATTTTTCCCGGATCCAAGAATATCAAAGTTGATGTTCAAAACATGAAAATCCATATATTTCATAGATCTAGAATTCATACCTCGTGCGATTCTCTTCAAACTTTGAAGGATCGTCTAGGGGGCTAAATAATCGTCGGATTTCAAATTTGGGACGATTCCTACAAGTTTTACTGGGTTTTCCCCAAAAGTCTAGAAATTAGATTTTTACAAAAATTGGCCAAACACGGCCTAATTAGTATCAAAACGTAGATCTTACCTCCACGAGTTCAAATATGAAATCTGGAGAAAATCTGACAGACGAACGGTCGTCGATCGGCGTCGCAAAGCCCGGAGGAGCCAAATCTCCCTTCTCTCTCCTCTCTCTCAATATTTTAAGAAGTTGTGGATGAGAATGAAATCTCATCCACTTCTATTTATAGGCAAACTTCTCGGAAATTGTGTTTACCTCCCCACGAGTTCCTCAAACTTCTAATTAATCCATGAAACTTCGCATACGTCCATTTTATGACTTTACGAGTGAAAACTATAAATTCCAAAAGTTTTCGATCAAGTTTCGTTTGGGTCCAAAATCACGTCCGAAAACTAAATTATGTGGAATCTCTACACAACCTACTTTTTTTTTTTAATTAACGTATCTCTCACGTTCTCACCACAGTTCTCAAAATGATATAACAATATCAAATATTACCAGAATTATACTACACAGGTATAATTACTATTCACAGAAATACCAGATAAAGTCAAATAACATTTAAATCATATAAATGCCATTTACTCATGATTATGCAATATGAACTTCCATGTTCCCGTGTCCTCACTGACACCTTACCGTTGACTCACAGTCAACCTCAACTCAAATTATTAATAACATTAATCATTTCAAAATCTCAATGATGCATGTTTCAAAATCATAAATTTCTGGAACGGGTGTGACAAAAGTAGGCCTGTAAACGGGTCAGATATGGACCGGATCGGCCAGATCCGGATCCGGATCCGACAAACATATTTTAGTCCGGATCCGATCCGTATATCCGATGGATCTGTGAGGTACATCCTATATCCGGATTTGTGAAGATCCGGATATCCGGTCCGAATATCCGATTCGATCCGAATAGAAATCTTGCTTGTAAAAAAGTAATATTACTCATTTGAAATGCCAATACAATCCAATTTTAAGTTGAATCTTACAAAGCTACCATAACATAACAAATCACAACATTATTTTAGCCCACCCTTGGATTAAAAAAAATCAATGGTAGAGATTTCTCTAACATATATTATATTATATATATAACATATACAAATTCGGATCGGGTCTTAGGCGGATCGGATCCTTTAAATCCATATCCGGTCCGTTTTCATACAACTCTATTCGGATTTGGATCCGGATTCGAATCTTTAAAAAAGCTCAGATCCGTCTAACTGAGTCGGATCCGGGCCTGGACCCGGTCTATTGACAGGCCTAGTCTAAAGGACCTTAAAATTTTACACTTATGTGAAAAGTTCCTGTTCACGTGTAAATTTTATGAAAAGTTAATGTCAGGTGTACGTAACATAAGGGGTCCAATTAATTACTACAGATTTTATTTTGAATTTTTGGGCATAATTACTGATGATGCCAAAATCTGGGTAAGAGCAATTATATGAGAGAGATGAACATGGAGTTTGGATGTGGTTCGGCCCCGTTAATGAGGTGACCTACGTCCACGGGTGCGTCAGTGCGCTCTCACTAACAGATCACCAGCGGGTACTAGTGAGCCAACAGAGTAGGCGACACTACCAGAAACAAACGGGGTATATGTGTAATAATGATATGATTTGCTATTCTCTGTGCTAGGTATCCGATCCCCTTCAATGGGGGTGAGTGGCCTCTTTTATAGGTGCAAGAGACCACCCGTACAAGGTAAGTCTGCAGATTAAGAAGCCTAATATGATTACAACCGAATTACATGAAGTTAGGAGAGTTTCCTAAGAGGTTTAGGAAACTACTTGCTCATTCCACTTAGTCTTCTAGTTGGGATAGGAAACTGCTTGGAGGCTTGCTGGGCAAGCAACCATGCCTCTTGGAGGTGCGCTGACGTGGGGCCAGTCTAGAGTGAACGCCCTGGCTATGGACCGAACCAGGCGGTCTTGTGTAACGGCCTGGGATTACTGAGTAGTCAGCCCAAATTCAAAGTGACTTGGCTTCTCTTCGCTGAGGTGGCGAGGCTTGACTTTGACCTGATATTTTTGTACATATCAGCTGCCCCCCATTTTCAAAACTGATGCGATGCTCTATCAGATGAGGTTTGAAAATTATGAGTGCTCCTGAAAAATCGTTCGGGGAAGAGGCCGGGTACTTACCCGGGGTGTGATCGGTCGTGCTGGTCTTTCGGGGTCTGGACCGAGCAGTGGCTATGTGGGCCCGGGACTGACTTCTGCCATATGTCAACTGGTCACTGGCCAGGTTAGGATCTAGCGAGGCTGGTATGAATGTAACCGAATAGTCACGTCGTAATCGGACCATCGCGTCTGGCATTAAATGTGCGCGTCTTTTAAGGCGACATTCTATGTGCTCGAGGTGACAGTCATCGGCAGGTTTTAGCGGGAAAGCTCCATAACCGTTGGATCTGATCTGATATGGGCCGTCCGTGCTTCTTATATAAGGGACACTTGCTCATTTCTTTCATTCCTGCTGACAAACAATAGATACAACTGAGCGGTTTTGAGAGCAAGAGTTTCCCAGCCAAGCCTCCTGAGCCCTTTTTTGCGTTCATTATCGTAAGTCCTTCCTTCCCAAGTTTCCATTTGCTGCATTCCTCTTTCTCCCCTTTCTTTTTCTTTCTTTCTGAGTGAGGCTGGAGAGAGCGAACCACCTAGGATTTTCCCAGGAGTAGAATTTCTTTTTTCTTAGGTTCATATTCTTCATTAGGATATGAGGTGTAGCCGGGCGATTGAACTGATCGGGTTGTCTTGTGTCAGCTTTGCACGAGTGGTATTTGACTGCGAGGGCCTTATATGCTTTACCTTTTAGGTGCATAACTTTGCCTCCTCTATACGTTAGACTTGGCATTCCAGACCCGTACATAGGCCGCTAACTACTCCCTTACCCAGCCACAAGGATCTTAGAGATGTGTTACTCCAGTTTTGACTCACCTTCTTGATCGGAGAACGAGCGTTCACGATCTGGGATGCCGGACACGAGCCTAGATCCACCTTCTGTGACCCCTTCTAACCAACATAGCAAGGGGAGGATTCCCGTCCAAGTGCCCGACGACGAGGTGGTTCAGGGCGTCCCAGTTACCTCGGTGTCTGGAAGGTCGGGTAGTCAAGACCAAATAGCCTCGACGTTGTGTTTGCTTGCGAGCGAGTCACGAGCATCTTACGTGCCTCTGACTTGGGCCGAATTAGGGATAAGTATGACGTTTCTGACCACTTTTCTATGGCCATACACGATGGCGGGGCCCATTTGCACGAGTCGAGCTTCGTCACCCTGTATGAGGACGCCCTCATGGCGGGCCTCCTCTTCACCCCACCACCCAGGATGCGCTTATATACCTCGGGATCTCCCCTGGGCAGCTCGCCCCGAACAGTTGGAGGTTCTTGATGGGGACCATCTCTTTGTGGCCCTATCATCCGGCAGCACGCCAATTATGAGGAATGTCGGTATCGGATCCATCCAGGTGGGGCCTAAGGTTACCTGCTCGACCTCCATGCCTTCCGAGTTGATCACACTTGGCTCGGGTAAGTATTCTATCCTTATCCCGAGCAAGTCTGACTCAGAGGATGAGGCGAGGCGAGGCGAGGCGAGGCGGGCTAATCGATCGGCCCTGGTGTTCTCTTCCCTCG
The DNA here is from genome assembly GCA_033977485.1 of Hydrangea macrophylla. NCBI lineage: Eukaryota > Viridiplantae > Streptophyta > Magnoliopsida > Cornales > Hydrangeaceae > Hydrangea > Hydrangea macrophylla. Next base: position 157,026,465 of record CM066991.1, read on the forward strand.
GGATTTGTGTGATCGAGAAACCCTTAAGTTTCATCGAGACCGTTCGGACGAGGGCTGGGTAAGCTACCATGTTCTCTTCCCGAGCTTCGTACTCCTGATTAACTTGGTTGACCACGAGCTGGGAGTCGGTGTACCCTTGAACTTGCTGCGCACCCATTGAAGTAACTAGTTGTAATCCTACCAACAGGGCTTCATACTCGGTCTCGTTGTTAGAGGCGCGGAGTTTGAACCTCAGTGCATACTCAAGCTGGATTCCGTCAGGAGTAGTCAGGATGATCCCTGCCCCGCTTCCCTGTTTGTTGGAAGATCTATCCACGTAAAGTACCCAGGTCGGGATATTTGACTATAGGCTGGGTGGTAGGTTGGGAGGGTTGAGCTTTTCAACTGGGTCTTCTGGGGATGTGAACTCCACAAGAAAATATGCCATGACCTGTCCTTTGATCGCCGTGCGGGATCTGTAGGTTACTTTGAATTCCTCTAACTCCAAGGCCCATTTGACGAGCCTTTCGGATGTTTTTGGCCTGCTCAAGATCCGGCGAAGAGGCTGATCTGTGAGGACCATAATTGTGTGGGCCTAGAAATATGTGCGAAGTCTCCGGGCAGAAGTGATAAGGGCAAAGGCGAGCTTTTATATGCGAGAATATCTACTTTTTGTGCCTTGAAGTGCCCGGCTGGTGTAGTAGACCGGGAATTGTACCCCGTGTTCTTCTCGGATGAGAGTCGAGCTGACCGCTGAGGGTGACACTACTAAATATAAGAATAATTCCTCATTTGGCACGGGCGTTGAGAGTAAAGGAGGTGATGCCAAGTACTTCTTGAGTTCCTGAAACGCCTCCTCGCACTCCTCCGACCACTGAAAGGCCTTGCGGAGGATTTTGAAAAATGGCAGACACTAGTCGATAGCTCGGGAGACAAACCTGTTCAATGCGGCTATATGCCCGGCTAGGTTTTGAACTTCTTTGGTTGACTTGGGCAACCGCGTGTTTATAATGGCCTGGATTTTCTCGGGGTTAGCTTCGATTCCCTGTCTGCTGACCAGGTGTCCCAAAAACTTCCCGGACGAGACGCCAAATGTGCATTTGCCCAGGTTTAACCTCATCCTGAACTTCCTTAAAATGTTGAAGGCCCCGGCCAGATGCTCGAGATGGTCGAACTCGTCTCAGCTTTTAACCAAAAGATCATCAATATAGACCTCCATGGACTTTCCGATCAAATCCTTGAACATGTGATTAACCATGCATTGAAAGGTTGCCCCGACATTTTTGAGGCCGAAGGGCATCACTTTGTAGCAGTATGTTCATTGATCTGTGATGAAGGAAGTCTTCTCTTCATCCTCGGGATACATGCTGATCTAATTATACTCCGAGTAGGCATCCATGAATGAGAGGAGTGCATGACCAGCTATGGAGTCTACAAAGAGGTCTATCCTGGGTAATGGGTAGCAGTCCTTGGGGCAGGCCTTGTTCAGGTCGGTGAAATCCATACACATTCTCCACTTTCCATTACTTTTCTTGACCAGAACCACGTTTGCTAACCAGTTAGGATAGTGGACTTCTCAGATGGAATTTGCTTTCAGGAGCTTCTCGACTTCTTCATATACTACCGCCTGTCTCTCGGGTGCCTTACCCTGCCTCTTTTGCTTGACCGACCGGGAGTCCGGGTTGGTGTTGAGATGGTGAGACATGACTCGAGGATCTATCTCAGGCACGTCCTCATGGCTCCAGGCAAAGACGTCCTAGCTTTGCCGTAGGAATCGAACCAACTTCTCCTTGAGGCCTGGCTCTAAGAGAGTGCCAATGCTGACGGACCGGTCGGTAAATCGAGAATCCAGCACCACCTGTTCCAGCTCCACCACTGGGCCCACTCCATTACTTTTGTCTCTCGGGTTCATCTCCTGAACGTTTAACGTTTCATTGATGGCTTCTCTGCGTAAGGAACTGACATAAATGCTCCGAGCGACCGCCTGGTCTCCATGTAGGCTCTCGAGTCCTTGAGGGGTTTGAAACTTAACCACCAGGCTGCATGTTGACACCACTGCCCTGGCTTTGTTGAGAGTTGGTCTATCGAGAATGACGTTGTATACGGACGGAGCTTCTATAACTACGGAGTTTGCGAGTACAGATGTCTGCTGGGGGTAAGTCCCCATAAGAACCGGGAGCTCGATGGTACCAAACAGTTGGGTGCTGGACCCATTGAAACCTACCAGGGGAGTGGCCACTGGTCGGAGCTGATCCCTGGATATCCCGAGCTGATCGAATGCGGAGACGAACATGATGTCAGAGTAGCTGCCCGTGTCCACCAACACCCTTTTAACCACATAGTTTGCTACGGAGAACGTCACCACCAGCAGATCATCATGAGGGCAGTGTAGGTCTAGCATATCCTCGGATGAGAACATTAACACGTCGATTGGGGAAAAGCTGGTGGATTGGACATGCTAGACATCCGATCGGGATGCCTGGGCATGCTTCTTCCTGGTTGACTGTGTATCCCCTCTGCCCGAGGTTCCTCCGGATATTACATTGATTTGCCCAAGGGGTCGCGACTGCTTAGGAGCCCGAGCATCTTGCTGAGGTCGTCTGTCTGCCGCCACGAACTCGGCTAGGTGACCCTGCTCAATCAGGTTCTCAATGGCAATCTTAAGCTTAAAGCAATCCTCTGTGTCATGTATGTGGTCTTTATGGAAGCGGAAAAACTTATCTCGATTTCTCTTACCAGGCGGGCTTTTCAGCTTGGCTGGCTGCTGGAGTAGCCTCTGGGTCTCTGCGACGGCCATGACCTCATGGATAGACCAGGAAAGTGGGGTAAAGGTAATCGGGGCCTGATCCCGACCACCTCTCTACTGATCTTGTCTGGGCTTTTTTCTCGAACCCTTCTCAGAGCCCTCACGTTTCTGTTTAGCTTTTGGGTACTCGTCTTCCGCGAAGCTGGCACGCTTGGACTTCAGAAATTTTTTCATATCGATGTACTTTTTGACCCTTTCTGAGAGTTTCACCAGGGTTACCGGTCGGTCACGCTGAAACGACGTGGCAACTTTGGTGTGTTGAACTCCCGAGCAGAAGGCCATGATTGCGGTCGTTTTGTTCAAGTAATTTGTAGCCTCTGTTGATTGAAATGATCCACATAGTCCTTTAGGGATTCTCCCTTACGTTGCTTAGCGATCAACAGTTGGGTGTCTGGTTGTGACCGGTCAAGCATCCCTAGGAATTGGCTAATGAAAAGCTTGCTCAGTGTCTTGAAGTCATCAACCGTTCGTGGTTTTGAGAGTGCTGGGAAAGGCCAGACAAAGTAACTCGTCGACGGTGGTGACTAACGCCATCTGGGCCTTGTAAGTACGAACGTGATCCACTGGGCTTCCCGTCCCATTGTAGGAGTCGAGATGCGGTGGCTTAAACTTCCGCAAGATGAGGAATCCGATGACCCGAACGGTGTAGGGTGGCTCGATCTCTGTGTTGGTATGACCATGGCACTGCTTGTGGCTCAGTTGCTCGATATGTTTCTACAGGCCCTAGATTTGAGCCATCACGCCTTCCCGCTCGGTCTTCCTTTCTATGTCCGAGCGGTAGGTCGGATCAGATGACGAGGCCTCTTCTTCGAAGTGTGTTTCCCTTGGGGATAGGACCCGGCTTCGCCTACGGGTGATCGTGTGCCTGAGATCTCCCCGGCTCGTGGCCGGGTGTTCCTCAGCCGATTCCCGGGCCATACGTCTTGGCCCTCCTTTCTGGCAGCACGCCTATTATTGATGATGTCTCTGGCATCTCCCGCCCAGCGCGGGTTAGCCTGGGTGTATTGTCGTGTTCGCCTGGGGGCCTGGCTACGTTCGTCATGTAATACCCCGTATTTTATTTTCGCTTTTTAATTAAAAAAAAAATACCAGTTTTGGAAATGGGCAGTATAATTTTTACCTGTGTGTGTGTATCATTGCGTAAGCTCAACACACACAAGGGTACCTCATGAACATTTGGAATCCACTCAAATAATTTTGTGCAGTGTGTACGTGTGTTTTTGTGGTGGGTGTTTGTGAAGTGGAAGATGTGTTGGAAAGTTTGTGAGTGGAGAATAATGTGGAGTGTGTTTTGTGAGTGGAGGCCAAGCTTTTGTTTCATTATTTATACACTACTTACCTCTCAGTCTCTCCACTGCCTCTTTATTCTCTCTATATCCCTCCAGCAACTCTCATCAACTCACTGTCTCTCTCTCTCTCGGCAGAACATTAGCACACACATATATATATATACTTGAATTACACACACACATATAGTTATATATATTCACACATATACATATATATTCAGAGAGTGGAGAAAGTGATCAACATTATTTTTAAGGTACGGGGTTGTGTACAATATGCTCTTAAATCTCCGGAGTATTTTCCTTGTCATCCCTATTTGTACTCTCTTTGATTTAAGTTGTCTTTTTATTGAAATCCATGTCTTTTTGGTTAAATAATATTAACATATTATTTTGGTTAATACTATGGAACTAAAGGGTACATGAGCAATGAGCACCTACCAAGATCCAACAGGCCTCAGGGACCGAGGAATGGTGACGGGTGAGGTGAGGTTGGTGTCTCTTATTGCTATGTTACCAAGAGGAACCTGGTATAATGCTCTTGTGGGTGAGCGGGTAAAATTGTGTGAAGAGGTGGGTTGAGTGATTGGTCTATTTTATTTGATCCCAGCAATTTTTATGTCGTCGTGGTTGTTCATTGTACTTTTGAGCCTTTATTATTCCTGTCATATTGTATACTTCCCCGTGTGTTATTTTAGATGCAGGTACCATTGGTAGCAGTCAAATTGGAGCACATTAGAGTACCGTGTGGGTTCGAGTTATTTGGGTCCTAACCATGTAAATGAATTTAAATGTAATTTTGGGCACTCAAATGTAATTCATTTTATTTATTTTTAATAAAAATACCCTTTATTTTTGCGGGGCGTTACACGTCATCCCCGCGCCGTCTCCAACCGGGCGGGGATGCAGGTGCAGTGTGGGTATGTTGTTTGACCCGTGGAGGCTTTCGGTTGGGGGCGCCTTTCCCGGGCTGCTCCTCGATTTGGGGGAGCCCATCCTGGCGGGCCAACATCGCTTCAATCTGCTGCTGGGTTCGTCGTTGGCCTTCTAGGAGTTGTGCGAGAGCCGGAGTGACCTGCTCGGAGGTCATAGAGGTGGCCGATCCCGTTGGAGCAGTGGTGTTCTTACCTTTCTTTGGAGGCATGTCGATCAGTCGAAGATTTGTTTTTGAAGAAAGCAGTCGCTTCCCACAGAAGGCGCCAAACTGATGATGCCAAAATCTGGGTAAAAGTAATTATATGAGAGAGATGGACACAATGGAGTTTGGATGTGGTTCAGCCCCATTATTGAGGTGACCTATGTCCACGGGTGCGTCGGTGTGCTCTCACTAACAGATCACCGGTGGGGACTGGTGAGCCAATAGAGTGGGCGGCACTATCAGAAACCGACCGGGTATATGCATAATAATGATATGATTTGCTATTCTCTGTGCTAGGTATCCAATCCCCTTCAATGGGGGTGAGTGGCCTCTTTTATAGGTGCAAGAGACCACTCGTACAAGATAAGTCTGCAGATTAGTAAGCCTAATCTGATTACAACCGATTTACATGAATTTAGGAGAGTTTTCTAAGTGGTTTAGGAAACTACTTGCTCCTTCCACTTAGTCTTCTAGCTGGGATAGGAAACTGCCTGGAGGCTTGCTGGGCAAGCAACCACGCCTCTTGGAGGTGTGCTGACGTGGGGTTAGTCTGGAGCGAACGCCCTGGCTGTGGATCGAACTGGGCGGTCTTGTGTAACGGCCCGGGATGACTGAGTAGTCAGCCCAAATTCAAGGTGACTTGGCTTCTTTTCGCTGAGGTGGTGAGGCTTGACTTTAACCTGATATTTTTGTACATATCAATTACTCCAATAATATTGTTCTCCTTACCATTAACACATCATAAACCCTAAAAACTAAGACGATGGAGGTGACGGCGTGTGATGTTGATAGCAAAATTTGTTTTAAGAATTTGTTTTTTTTTTATGAAATTTGTAAATTTCACAAAAGTATTTTGTAAAATATACCAATGTACAAATACACTATTGTGAAATTCGTAGATTCGTGAAATTTGTAATTCACTGAAGTGCTTTTTTGTTGGATCTAGGGCTATATAAGTATTACTATAAAATGTCCATATCACTAGTTAATGAGGAGTTTTTGTTTATTGATTTATTATTATAATAGAAATTAGGTGTGTGGGTTAAACACTCGACCTATGTACGTAATACAGGAGTCTACAATTCGCTCAGTGTCAAATAAGTTATATTCACTTTACACTAACAAATTAAGGAAGAGTTTGAGTATGAAACTCTGAATGTGTTTGATGAGAGAGTTTTATATTATTGGTACAATACTTATAGAGATCTTCTTTAATTTAATTGTGTGATACACATACCAAAATTACAAGAGTGAAGAGTTTGAGACTTAAATAATGCACATACAACAAATGTCAACAAGAAATGCCACCGAAATAGTAACTTTTAAATGTCACATTATTATTATTATTATTATAATTATCATTAAATGACACCTAAAAAATGTAATAGTTTGAATTAACAACAAATTTACAACAAAATAGCACATTATTACCACAACTTTAGACCAAACCTGTTGCACCCTAGAACCAGTAGTAGTTGGTTAATTAATGGTTATATTATAGAACTTTCATAACCAAAAAATAACTACAAATTTACATTTAAAAAAAAAAAAAAAAACTAGAAATTTTATATGAGCCTGCCAGGTGGGGGAAGTCTAAGCCGCAAAAATGAAGACATTGTGGCCGAATATTAAATAATAAGAATATGTGAGGGTGAAACACCCTCACATATTGTTTGGCCCCCTTATTTTCTCCTCTTTCAACTTGCTAAAGGCGGGAATTGAAGAGAGAGAGAGAGAGAGAGAGAGAGAGAGAGAGAGAGACGTATTAGAAGAGGGAAAGAAAACGAAGGAACGAACGAGTTCGAAAAGAGAGTAAAGGGGGGGAGAGGCCGGAGTGTGAATTTGAGAGAGAGAGAGAGAGAGAGAGAGAGACTGGGAAATGGTGAAAGAGAGCTCGAGTAATGACTTGGGGAGCTTACTGGAAGCCATAAAATCTTCAGATGTAAGCTTCTTTTCACTCTTAATTTAAGTTCAACAAACACCAATCTATTATAGCAATTAGTTCGGTAGATTGTAATTTCTAATGTAATGGTGATTAGATAGTACCATTGTTGTGGATTTCTTATTCAATTTCGCTACATCTGTACAATGTATAAGTAGGTTATGGAGTTATGTAAATTCAATTTTAGATTCATCTACTTGTGTCATCTTATAGTTTCCAAGGGAAATTTCTCTATTAATTTAATGGAATTTGCTAATTATCAGTCTGCTTCACTTCCTGTTTGTTTGGTTGCTGATAAAATGGTGGAAAATAAAACCTAACAATCTACCAGGTTTTTTTTTTTTAAACTCTGTTTCTAAATGTAAAAAGCTCACAAGTCCAAATAGTCCAAGATGGTTTGTTATATTGGAGGCTTTTTGTCTTCTTCGGTCCAATCTGTAGAAGAGCGCACACACACACACACATACACACACACACACACACACAGAACCCTTCTCACGAGGGACACTTTAACAAAGTGAGGGCTTCTGTATACACCCGTTGGATCCAGTCATTCTGTGAAATTACTTCAGTACCCTTAATGAAAATTGGATTCAACGGCTATAAACAGCCTCTCTCATGAGAAGGGGACTGTGTAAATACTAAATATACATATATAACTTTTAGCTTTCTGTTTTATATTCATCAAGTAAACCTAGTCTATATATGTGCACTGAGTATTTGTTCGTGGAACAAAAGTATCCTAGAATTGTAAATAGGGTAATGCTACATGTACATAAAATGTGCACATAAAGTGTGCACATAAAGATCTGAGCCATTCATTTTGGTGGGGTCCATCCCTGCACACATAGGACCCACCAAAATGAATGGCCTAGATCTTTATGTGCACATTTTATGTGCACGAATCATTACTCTTGTAAATATACTTGTGTTAACAAAAGAATTGTCCATTTCCTTGTTCAGTGTAGTGATTTATAAGTTACCAATTTTTTTTAGTGTTTATTGTTTATTTTTTTGTTTCATTCCACTCATACTTTCTCTGTTTGGATTTGCATGAAAATCGATATGTCTTACAATCTTTGGTAAATTATGGAACTCTGTACGTTACAGGTTGTCGAGAGCCGTGTTCAACTGCTTACCAAAGTTGGGGAGTGCGATGTATCTGAGAAATCTGAATTGGCTTCTCTTGTCGAATCCCTCACAGTATCCAGCCTTATGTTTCTTAAAATGGTAGTATTGCCATTATTCATTTGCATGTGAATCTGAAATTTTGTGAACTGGCCTCCTAATCTTCCTGGAGTAAACTTTGCGTAAAGCTACTTCATTTCTTGTGCAGTCGTATTTAAAATGGGCATAATTTGGAATTTGGGATTTGGGTGTTAGCAGGGAAGACAAACACCTGGAAAACCATTATCCCTCCGGAAAAATTTGTCTCAAACTAGTAATTTTAAAACAATGGAATATAATATGTAGTAATAGGGAAACATCAGAAAAATTTTAAAAAAAACTACCAAAAAACAAGATGCTTTTGGAAATGGTGTATCAATTTGTAATTTATAATTTTCTGAATTAAGGAAAAAATTTATGTACTAATTCTTTACCTAGAAATAGTTATCTTTTGACGGATTCTGTGTTTTTGGAGAAATGTGCAGTACTTTTCTAGATTGAAAAGTCTTGCTGGGAATATAGTGTGCTGTAGGACCAGATGCCATAATTATTTAGGCGACATAATCTTGGCCATTTACATCTCTGGTGTAATACATCCCCACTTTAATTGTCAAAAACATGCATGGATTGATGATTAATTTCATATGTGCTATTTGAATGTTCTTCTCACAGTTATTTTTTTCTCACGTCCTACCTTAACAACAGATTAGATGTTTTGGGAGGACTTCACATGTTTGGACATTTCCCAGTGCATGTTAAACAAAACTATTTTACTTGTGGCTGCAAAATACCTGGTATCAGACATATCTGGGTGTTTAGGACAATTTCTTAATCTTGGAATCAAGGTATCCACCTTGTATTCACTTCATAATTCATAAGGTTATTGGGTATTTGTCTCGACAGAAGATTTTTTTCAGTTCCTTAAACTTGTAAAAACATGTGTCGTTTATATCTCGTGTCTAATTATTAGGCAAGCATATGGTGTGGAAAGCATTTGAAGATGACACTTATGTCAGCTGAGGAGTCTCAGGAAGAAGAACATTGCAGCCTCTTTTTTCAGGTAAACGATGTCGACCCAAATTGACTTCTTATTCTTACAAGACGGGAAGATTCGCTCCAAATACTTTTGTTCAATGTTGATGCTAACATACAACACATGTTATGTGGCTCTCCCATTGAAGGCTAGGATGGGTAAATATTTAACTGAAAAGTGGAAGAAGTGCTACTATGATTTTTTTATAATCCATTGGTTTTTATCAACTTGCTTCTTGTAAGAGAGGGCTAGTGCTGGAACCAGGAATGCTTATGAGTTATGACATATTTCGTTTGTGAGAGTAAGAGCTTCGAACTAACACACACCAGTGTTGGTTGTAGACTAATGCACACCACAGTACTGGTTGTAGATTATTAATTGCTGACTTAACTGGCTTATCCAAGTTTGAAGTGTATTATTTGATAATAACTTTTTTTTTGGGGGGGAAATGATGTTATTGGTGATTTGGTTTTTCTTTTATTTGTATCTGTATATTAACTCTTGCACAAGTGTGGAATGTATTAATTGTGCAATCTTTCTGTACATGTAACTAAGTTCCTCATGATGTTGGTTTTACATATTTTGTATTCTCACTTGTCCCAAACTATGGTGTCAAGTGGCAAATGAAAGCCCCTTTTGATATGAATGATTCTACTTGAAAGTTATTTTCATTAAACTCTTGCTAAGATTTTATTGAAACCTGTAAACATATAGTTTTGACCTACAGAAGGACATGGAACTTAGATGACAATTTCATCTTGTGAGAGAGCTATTATCGTGCAACATGGGCTGTTTTCGATTATCAGTGGTTTTAACTTTAAGCCAGTTCGTTTAAGCTTCTCGAATTAACCTTCTAGCTGAATTACTTACGATTGAACATATGTTTTTCCCTCCAAAAATCTTATCTTATATCAGTGCAATGTTGCATAGTTTTATATAAATGAAACTAATATGAAACATTAGTTGGTGTTTAAATTTTGTCTGCAGTAGCACTCTGAAACATTAGTTGGTGTTCAGGTATGCGGCAACACTCTTTGGACGTTAAAATATATTGAAACTTTACAAGACTCGGCCTTTAGCTGCATGCATCAGATTTCTTAGAGCCACCAAGTTCTTTTGACAGATTTTGACCTTTATTTTTCAGCTGCTTTTGGATTTCTTCAGCTACTCTGCTGCTAGCTTTTCTGCTATGGCAAGATATCCCGTTTCAGGTGACAATGAGTTGATGGTTATTGTTGAGAAATTCACTTTCGAGCAGTTAAATCTGACAAAGGATTCAACATCGGAGATTAAGGTATTGAATCTATGGATATATGTCCCGTGTTTTCACGCTGGAGCGTTTTTTGGAGATTGCCACTCGCATTAGCATCCACTAAGTTTTATGTCTCATATGATGTAGATCACATATGGAGTAGCAAATTCACAAAATCAAAGGAATAGTAGATATCTGGATACCCCCATAATTATCTTTTATTTTTAAAAAATGGGAAATTATTGTGTTAATGCGGTAAATAGTTTGCAGCCATTTATTTGAGAACGCGTTTAGTTAAGTAAATTCCTTTTTGAATTATATTCCTTTGAGTCTAAAGAGAGGAGAATTTTTTTTAATACTAGGGACAGTTTTAACTCTCCTGCTCCTCTTGATAACAAGTTGTTCACTTGGAAAATGAGCCAAGCTTACTCTTTAGTCTTAAACTGGTTTTTAAAGAGACTGAGAGTGAGAAGGACCCGTTCTTGGCTCCATTAGGTTGGTGAGACTGAGGATGTATATAGCTTTAAGTAGAAGGGCTCTAGTTTGGTGTTTGCTCTCTTTAATCCATTGTGATTATGCAAAAACTGCTTTCGCTACTAGACTTTAAATCACTGCAAGTCACCTCTTGTAACGTATATACATAATTAACTTTCTCATTCGATCAGGAATGTGTTCTTTTGTCAAACAAGCTTGACCATTAAACTGGGTTTTTTTTTTTAAACTGGAAAGCTGTACATGTTCCAGCAGAGGGGAGCCTTGGCGCAACGGTAAGGTTGGTCCATTGTGACCTAGAGCCTGGAGGTCACGGGTTTGAATATGAAACATCCTCTTTGCTTGCAGGGGTAAGGCTCTGTGCATCTCATCCTCCCCAGACCCCGCAATGGCGGGAGCCTCGTCACTGGGCTGCCCTTGTTTTAGATGTACACGTTCCAGCCCAAAACTCGGTTGAGCGTGATCTTAGTTTGACACTCACGAGCGATTGCTTGAGAGGTCCACTTAGGGGTCAATCTGTTAGAGTTAATATCATGATTCGCATTATTTTGGAGTTCAATTTCAGCAAATTTTTGTTTATTTGCAAAATGGTGTCCTTATGCCACCAACTTCGTCAATCTTGGTCACATATTTGTATTTGTAGTGTGCGGAGAGTGTTTTTAAACATGCATGCATGAGTTGCTGCATTCATGCGTACATGAAGGGTACGTAGTAATTTACTATATGGTTTATGCTTCTGATTCGCTGGAGGTAATTTTCATTTCATAGGCTTCCTTTATTCTTTGATAGTTGTGCAGAGTACTCAGTCGCCAACTGTTAGTGTCTAATTGCTTTAGAGATGTTACATTTTTTAAAAGCTACATGAATTGGAAGGCCAAGAAATGTTTTCTTTTTTGTATTCTTCTTTCTCAATCTGAGAAAAAGATACATAAATAAAAAGAAAACTAGTTAACATCACTTGCTAAGTATGTTCCTTTATTGTTTCTATAAACAGAGGATTCATACCTGTGGTTTGGAAGTTGTGAAGTCATCACAGGTGGTCCTTGATGCTTTGATGCGATTATGCAGGGTGTATTCCCATACTGTAAATTGGGATTACGTGAATGAGAGAACTAAGAATGATGAAAATAACATAAATTGTGAAGATGCTGATAAAGCAAATCATGTTATGAATATAACAAAATGTACCGTGGAAAAGTTGTGTGAATTGGGCGTCCTTGCTGCTAATGATGGTGGGAATCTTGTGACTATACTTAATTCGTCATGGAAAGGTGTGGTTAACTTGCTTCAGCTTGGCAATGGGGCTTTAGCGGCAAAGATGGATATAGCTGATATAATTCTGAAACTAATTTCACTGGCCAATGAGTCTTTAAGATGTGCAGCTGAAACTTGGTCTTTATTGAATGACACTGTTTCTGTTGCAGAAGCTAAAAGGATATTCCTACCAGTAAAATTTTACCTGATTAATGCGGTAAGAATATCCTCTCAGTACCCACACCAAGCATTTTCAGCATACAAGGAGATAGTACGTTGCGTGCTGATGATCTTAACCTTTAGAGTCTCACTGAGTAAGGAAGACATTCTGAAATCTGCTAGTGAAGTTTTGGTGGAACTTCTAGAGCCGACATCTTTCCACTTACTCAATTCTTTAATAAATTCAGCTCAAGTGAAACAGGAGCACAAGTTCCAAATTCTGAGCTGGTTGTTCGCTGAAGCAAAAGATTCAAATATCGTCCCGGGGGATCCAAGTAATAACCATAGGGCAACTTCAATGCATACAATATTTTCTCTAAATCATGATGCTATGGAGGGGGCAAAAATGTTTATTATTGGTCGGATTGCCTTGTTTCTTCATCTTCTGAAAAGCGCTCCTGATCTTGAAGAAGATGTAAGACTCGGGATCACAAGAAAGCTAGGCTGGTTTTTCGTTGTCTTAGTTGATGAAGAGGTATATTCTTCTGTCCTTGCTTTGCAAGTTCCCATCTTATGTGGTACTAGTAAAAGCGCAGAAGTGGCTTATCAGCCTATGTTTTCGTCAATTCTGCACTCTTTAAAAACCTTCATGATTGTGATATCTTCAAGTCTAGCTTGGGTGGAAATGGAATCTTTCTTGCTCGAAAACATCTTCCATCCCCACTTTCTTTGCTCGGAGATCATTTTGGAGCTTTGGTGCTTTTTGGTTCGTCATGCTGAGATAGATATGGTGACCGAAATTATTGATAAATTTTGCTTATTATTGAGGTCTGTGGCATCTTCTGAATCGGTTCTTATTCCTGGTAGTGCTTTGAGAAGAATTGGGAGATCAATATGCATGCTTCTTACCTACACTCCACAATCTACAGTTGATAGAGTTTACAGTTCCATTTTTGGCAGTAATAGACCTCAGTTGTCATTGGTTATGTACATCGCCTTGCTCATGGAAGGGTTCCCACTGAATTTGCTTTCTGGCAAAATTAAAAGTGTTGCCACACAAAGAATTGTAACTGAATATTTTGGGTTCATTGAGAGCTTTGATGATGAATCATCAAGAATGTGCAGTTCTGCTGTCTTTGGTGCACCAGTCTATGCTCTATCTGCTGCCTTGCACTCTCTGTAAGTAATTAGTTTGTCTATTCCTGATATGTGAGCTTTTGCATGGTGAAAAAGAAAAGTGACAGTTAATGCCGTCTGTGACTAAGGCTTAATTTGGCCCCCATTTTGGTGCTTCTCCTTTTTTAAAGCACAATTTCATGTTAATTCATTTGGTAACTAGTTTATGAGCTTTGCAAAAATTGAACTTGGGGCTTTTTGGGGGGGAACTTTTAAAAGCTCTAGAATGGAGCTTTTAAAAGCTCAATGTTGCTTTTTGGTTTCATGTTGGTCTTTTTGACCAACATGAAATTATCAAACAACTTAGTAATAAATTTCATAAGCTCCTTTTAAAAAGCCACGTGGGGGCCAAACTAAGCCTAAATAACCAAGCTTGTGAACAAGTCCCAATTTATATGCTTGCAATCAAAATTAACAATTTCCAATCCCTAGTTTACAATTATTTATGGAGATTCCAAGCATTATGAATGAATTTATGCAAATTTGGTTACCAGAGTTTGAAACTTATTTTACATTGCTTGGCCCAAATTCAAATGCAAAGACATTCTCTAGGTTTTACTTAATACTTCCCAAAATTATTCCGGCTTTTTAATAATGCCTAGCTCGTCAACTATTTATGTTAATATTAATACCTGTAGTTTCCTAATATTATGACCAGATATCTACATGTTTAAATCTCACTGCATTTAATTGTAACAGTTTTGATCGCAGCCTTTTCTTATGTATTTAATTGTAACAGTTTTGATCAAAAGCCTTTTCTTATGTGTTTTAGGGAGGTCAACATATTTGGTATTGACATGAAGACCCTAAAGTTTCTAGTTGCTGTCATTCAGAATTACAGAAGTTCTACGGACAACTTAATGAAGGACAGTTATCGCAAGCTTCTGAGTGAAACTTTAGGGATCATATCTAATGTGAAGCGTTTATATGCATCTGATGAAATGCAAGGAGTCATTTTGGAGCTTCAAAATCTTTTTATCTCTGGGCCAGCGGTCTCAGATACTCAATTTTATGAATGGAAACCAAATCTAGCTATTTTCATGGCTGGGCTTGGCCACATTGAATTGGCGGAAAGTGACAACAGTGCAAAGAGCTCAGCTGTATGGGAGTTATATCACATGTTACTGAGAGAACAGCATTGGGCATTTGTTCACTTGGCAATTTCGGCATTTGGGTATTTTGCTGCCCGTACGTCTTGCAATCAGCTATGGAGATTTGTGCCACACGATGCAGCTCTTTCCTTTGATTTAGAATCAGGGAATGATGCAAATGAGGAGAGATTTATGTCTGAGTTGAAGGCATTTCTAGAGAGAGAAATGGCTCTTCTTTCGATGACGCCTAGCTCTGACCAGCTTCAGCTTCTTCTAAATGAAGGATTGGTACTAAAAGAAATATCCCAAAAAATTTCTTATAATGATCCAGAAGCTATGGGATGTGAAACCATGGAGATCGATGGTGAAAACCAAGCCAACAAGAAAAGGAAACTTCCTGATGGAATTAGCCAAGGAGTGGAATTGTTGCAGAGTGGCTTGAAAGTCATTGGTGATGGTCTTTCACGGTGGAATCAAAATCAGTTTGACTCCACTGAACTTCATGACAAGTTCTTGACTCACTTTTCTCACCTTGAAGATGTGATTGCTCACATGGTGTACCTAGCTGGTACGAGTTGATGCTTTCAGTCGCGTACTAGAAAAAAGCTGCCGCGGAATTGAACTGCATTGGCATTGTATAGCGCCCAGAGGGATGGAGGACTACGTGACTGATAGAGAGCTACAAAAGGTATGAGTATTACCTGGCATTTTCCTAGTCCTTGACGTATGTTTAAGGGTTTTGTCATTGTAATTTTACACAAGAATACTCCACCTCATATATGATATGCTCTTTATGCTCTATTTTGCATTTTGAACCACACTTTTTCCCTATAAAAGGGAGTCATCAGACTCATCACCATAATCCTTGAGATGAATAGATGATTACGATGACATTTACGCAAAGATTATACTTCTACAAAGTTTGAACAAATAAATGGAGAAACATTAGGTACTTCTAAGATAACGAAATACAATAATTTCTAAGTTCTAAGATAACGAAATTCACCTTGGATTTACCAGCTATTAATAACAAGGACTGTTTTGGTTTCCTTGAGGTAACTGAAGTCAAAACACTGCTTCTTGGTTGAATGACTCTTGTGGCAAAAGGATTTGGGAAAAAGATGTTTTTTATTATTTTATACTCCCATGTATATAGTCTTACAAAGAGAGAATAGAAGGGAAGTGTAAAAAGCACACACACATGCATATAAGACGTGTATAGGTGCGTTTACCTAGCGGAATGACACGTCGGATCGTTGAAACGGCGTTGTTACGAACCCTTCTCTTGGACCACGAGATCACTGCCTCCGTGCACTTCCTTATCACTCGTACAGTCGCAGAGATGCTTCTTGAGCGATCTCCGATGATGCCACGATCTAAGACCCAAGCTTCTTGGTGATTAGCTTAGAGAGAGAAACCGTGAGTTAGAGAGAGAGAGAGACTAACGTGAGAGATGGAGAGAGCTGCTGAGATTGTTATCTCATGTATATGTAGGTTTTTGTAATGCACATAACTATATATAAGCATATTACAAACCTAATGGGCTTGGACCCCCAAAAGCCCGTTGCTTTCGTGTCCAAGCCGAACCTCTTTGGACCCAGTCCAATGACATGTGGGTGCCCGTATGGCATGTCCACAATATTTGTTACATCTCCCACTCACCCACATAGGATTGATACTAAAACCAATCTCTCAACTCAACGGAACTTCTCAACTCTTCATACAGGGAAATAGAACGTGCGACCTTACGAAAAGAAAGTACAGCGACAGGAGTGTAATGCCAAATCATCACCATAACCAGCAAGACACATCACTCGGAAGCTTCTCGTGTATGCCTTAGACGATTCAACCACACCGGACACAGCATTCTCAATCCCTCGGTGAAAAGAATTGCTGTACCACCTCAATGTAATGTACTCATGACATATCAGTAACAAATTACGATTGTCGCAGGCCCGCTAATGAGTCACAAAACATGGTGTGTTATTGAATAGTCTTCCCTGAGCTCACATGCCAATCTGACTAACTTAATCGCTTACCCAGACACGCCCCATAGAACGGAATTATCTCTTCGTTCTAGGATAGCATGCTAAAGTAGCTGTCATCAAGCGTCCTCTTCATGACATAGTCTCAAGTCGTGAAGGCAACCAGTTTGTAGGATAACCAATGTCTTGGATATGCTACATGGCTCACACAGCAATGAAGAGGAATCCATTCACTGCTCCACAGTCGATCGCAAAAGCACATACAGTATGATATGTAAGCTATGGCGTTCTTCCATAAAAATGGGCATGTCACTCTGTGTTTGGAAAAACAAGTAACGCCATACGAATCTTAGTCTAGACGTTATACAAAACGTCTAACCTGAGTCTCCCAGCACAGTCGCTCCTCTTAGCGCCCGTCTGAAAACTCACATTCGGCTGTAAACAGGCTACATAGAGTCGTGGGATATCTCTATGTTCGACCAAGTATAAGGTCTCATCTTAGATCCATCTAAGGCGACATATAGAAATAATGTGGTTTATATCTAGCTCGCTGTTCTTATACTGCGTAGATATAAGTGTTCAAGCTCGCTTTCTAAGCGCTATGGACACACATGTCCTAGCTAGCTATCTAAGCGCCATGAACACAAATGTCTCATCTTGCTCGCCATCTAAGCGCCATGGACACGCATGTCCTAGTTCGCTATCTCGGCGCCAAGGTGAATCACCCGTGTGAGCAGGTCGATTCAAGCCCGGTGACATATTAGAAATGTGCATTCATTCCATTCATACAACAATTATATATATGGAAATCAACAAATTTATTATTAACTGGATAATAATATGAATAATAATGTCAAATCCAATACAAGTGTCTAAGCATATCAAATCCTACGAAGTCCCATGCTGCTAATGTGGGACAGAAAAACATCTCTGGCAATGGGCTTAGTCAATGGATCAGCCACCATACTGCCAGTGGAGATATGCCTCAAGACAACTTCCCCTTGCGCAACCATGTCTCGAATGTAGTGATGACGGATATCTATGTGCTTTGACTTCCCATGGTATTTGGGGTCTTTTGCATAGGCCAAGGCTGATGTGCTATCGCTGTAAATGAGCACTGCTTCATCCCCATAAGGCGAAGAGCCTAGGCGTCGCAAAAAGCTCCTCAACCAGACAGCTTCCTGAACAGCTGCCGAACAAGCCACATACTCTGCCTCCATCGTGGATAGTGCAATGCATGACTGCTTCTTGCTACACCAAGAGATTGCTCCACCTCCAAGTGTGAATGCGTAGCCAGAAGTGGACTTGCGTTCATCTTTATCGCTAGCCCAATCAGCATCACTATACCCTCTCAGCTTCAAATCTCCTCCATGATAACAAAGGGCAAGATCCATAGTCCCGCGAATGTATCGCAGGATCCGCTTCACTGCTCTCCAGTGATATGGACCAGGGTTACTCTGGTAACGACTAACTAGACCCACCGCATAGCAGATGTCTGGACGAGTACACAACATAGCGTACATCAGACTCCCTATTGCAGATGCATATGGCACGTTGGACATCTGTTCCTTTTCCTCTGCATTCTTAGGACAATGATCTAAAGTCAAGTGGAATGCCTTATCAACTGGAGTGTCAATGGGTTTTGAGTTATTCATGTGAAAACGCTCAAGAACCTTCTTTAAGTAAGTCTCTTGAGACAAACTCAGAAGTTTCTTTGACCGATCTCTCACAATCTTAACTCCCAACACATAGTTGGCCTCACCCATGTCCTTTATCTCAAACTGAGAGGACAGCCACTCTTTAGTGGCGACAATGGCACTCATGTCATTTCCAGCTAAAAGGATGTCATCGACGTACAAAGATAGAATCAGAATACTCTTCTTGGACTGTTTGATGTACACACAGTGGTCCTCCTCAATCATCTCAAAACCAAAGGAGGTGATTGAATCATGGAACCTCAAGTACCACTGCCTCGACGATTGCTTGAGACCATAAATAGATCGCTTGAGACGGCACACTTTGCGCTCATTCCCTTTGGTTATAAAACCAACAGGTTGATCCATATAGATCTCTTCGTCTAGTTCTCCATTGAGAAACGCAGTTTTGACATCCATCTGGAAGAGTTCTAAGTCTAAATGTGCGACGATTGCCAGAATAAGGCGTATGGAGGCAAATCTCACCACAGGGGAGAACGTGTCTCCATGGTCTATACCCTCTCGTTGGGTATAACCTTTCGCCACTAGGCGCGCCTTATACTTGTCAATTGATCCATCTGCCTTACGCTTGACTTTGAAAACCCACTTGTTTCCAATGGTCTTACGGTCAGGCGGAATATCAACTAACTCCCAGACTTTATTCTTGTCCATAGAGCTCAACTCCTCTTGCATAGCAACCATCCACTGAGATTTGGCAGCAGAAGAAAGCGCTTCCTTATAGGAAGCAGGCTCGTCGTCATCTACTGTACACATGAGAGCTTCTCCCTCAATATCGAAACGTCGACGTGGGACTTTTCCTCGTCTGCTTCTGCGGTGTGCTACCTGAGAATCTTGAATATCCAGTGGTGTACTCCCACTGTCTGGTACACTCCCACTAGTGTCTAGCGGCGTACTCCCACTCGGCTGAAGACTAGCACTATTTTCGGCGATTACTGGATGTGGAATTTTAATTTCCCCACCCTCGCCTAAAGATGGTACGACGTCTTCAACATCCTCCATCTCATAGAGGTCAAGATCTCTCTTAGCATCACCAATATTGGGGAAGTCATTCTCAATAAAATCAACATCACGTGACTCAATCTCTGTCATTCCTCCATCCGGATGTTCTCCATACATAACATAGCCTTTTGAGCTGTCAGAATATCTTATGAAGATATGCTTTCTAGCTCTTGGGCCTAGTTTCCCATGCTTATGGGAAGTACTGTGAACATATCCTGATGAGCCCCACGGGCGCAAATGCTCCAAATTGGGCTTTTCGCCTTTCCATAGCTCATAGGGGGTGGAAGGAACTGACTGTGAAGGCACTCTATTAAGTATGTAGGCAGCAGTTAAAAGTGCATCCCCCCAGAATGATATTGGGAGGTTAGCTTGCGCCATCATAGATCTAGTCATATCTAGAAGTGTTCTATTCCTTCTTTCTGCAACACCATTTTGTTGCGGAGTTCCAGGAATAGTTAGTTGTCTGCGTATCCCCTTTTCCTCACACAGTTCCTTGAACTGATCAGATAAGTACTCGCGTCCTCTGTCTGTTCGAAAAGTCTTTAGGGACTTTTCTAGCTGATTCTCAACCTCTGCTACGAAGCGTTTGAAACAATCTAGAGCTTCATAGCGGCGAGAAATCAAATAGACATAGCCATATCGCGTGTAGTCATCGATAAAAGTAAGGAAATAAGAGGCGCCATGACGTGCCTTCACATTCATTGGTCCACATATGTCTGAGTGTATTAGTTCTAATGCTTGGGTAGCTCTTTTAGCCTTACCAAAAGGCTTACGGCATGCTTTACCTGCTAGGCAAGACTCACACGTAGGTAGGTTAACCTTAGCGAGTGGGCCTAGAAGGCCTTCTCGAGCTAATCTAGTCATCCTGTCACGTCCTATGTGTCCAAGTCTAGCATGCCATGTTACAGAGTCAATATTTCTATTTGAATCAGCAACTAAAGAAGTAGAGGAAATGGAATCAAGCAGATCAATTTTAAATAGATTATTCCATAAAAAACCATGTCCAAAAGTAACACCATCCAAAACAATATCCAACTTATCATGTCCAAACTGAAAAATAAAACCTAAATCAAGAAGTGCTAAGACCGAGAGTAGATTATATTGGATTCCGGGTACGTAGAGCACATCATGAAGAAGTAATGTGCGCCCTGTGCGCAAATGAAGTTGGTATGAACCTACTCCCGCTGCTTCTTCACAAGTGCCGTTCCCCATGTATACCCTACTGGTGCCACTTGGAATCTTATGATAATCTACGAACCCCCCTCGATCTCTGGTCACATGCCTTGTTGCTCCTGTATCTGCAATCCAATCATGGAGCGAATGAGCGATTAGGACATGAGAACTCACAAAAGTATAGAGAGAGTTGGGTGGGAAAGTTACCTTCTTCGGCTCAGTGCATTCACGAGCGAAGTGTCCCAATCCTCCACAGTTGAAGCATTTTGATTTGGAAGCATTTTTCTTGCCAGCGCGTTTACCCCTGCGCTTCTTTGGTTTATCAGCCTTTGGAGCTAACTTATTAGCCCCACCTTTTTTCTGAGCCCTTTTACTCTTGGCGTTGCGCTTGAACCCACTAGTCCCGCGCTCACCTCCACCTATGGAAGTTCTTGCCATGAGTGCAGTAATGCGGTTCGCCTCTTGGCGCTCCGCCTCCAGCTCCACATGTTTAGATATATCAGCAAAATTCTTGATACTATCATTATGTGTTAAAATTTGCTTCATATGGACCCAAGTTTCAGGCAGTGACCGAATCACCGCTTGAATCTGTTGTTCATCAGTGAGGATGTTCCCAGCAGCACCAAGATCTCGAATCATACCAGACATCGTCCTAAGATGTTCAGTCATCGATTGCTTGGGATCTTTCCGATACACCTCGAACCTCAACACCAGGCTCCTGAGCCTAGTGGTTGATGTCCCACCGAAAGCAAATTTTAGCTGGTCCCATAATTCCTTGGCACTGGAGTATTGGAAATACTCAGCAAGAAGGTCATCATTCATGCTGCTTAACAATATATTGCGCGTGTGATGATCCTTCTTGATCCACTCATTATAGGTTTCAAGGTCTCGGCGATATTGGGCCATGGGCCCATTTTCTGGCAATTCGGGTTGGACCATTGACTGAGTTAGATGGGGAAGCAATTCTTCCTCAGTTAACAGGAGAGTTACTCTACGTTGCCATGCGTCATAGTTTTTCCCATTAAACTTGTTATCTTTGTTCAAATCAGCGACAATTTGCTTTGAAGCCATTTCTACATTCAAAAAAAAACATGCGCAAAGGGTTTTTGACGTTATTATTTGCACATTTCAAAAAATTTTGTTTTAAAAATCCAATTATAAACGATATTTCCCCTTTTTACAATTTTAAGACCAAAAAACTTGCTATTGCTTATTAATCAAATCCCAAATTTTGTAAATTAAGGAAAAAACTTTTATAACTGATTTTACAAACAAATATCAATTAGATGGTTCTTAAACCTATCTAAGATCATCCACAATATGTATAAATGCGCCATACAACAAAAAATGCGCAAGGGCCCCACGTGGGTCCGAATTGACAATGTAGAGCTCATGCTAAGATAATTCAAGTTTATGATATATAAACAAAGAAAACCATCCCTTTACAAAGTAGGCTTTTCCAAATACAAAACTCTCGTCCTCACATTACATTTATAGCCCAATAAAAATAGGGATGCTTTGTTTATAAACATATACAAGAACGACCTTAAACATACATCGTGAGGACACAAGCTCTATAAACTGTCAATTATTGTCCATTCATTCAAGCCAGATTAAAATTTATTAATCACACACTCCAAGCACTCATGTGGTCTTATTTTAAAAATGAATGGACTCATCCGTCACTCCACTTAAGGAGGAGGAATTAGAGGTCATAGGGTCAATCAATCACAAACAGCAGTAATTAAACGTGACCAACAATGCAATGAGCCTCTAAAAGTTGCAATAATTATAAATATGCAGCCTTGGATAGCTCCCATAAGCTAAGGAAGAATCATGGAAAAATCCTAGATTTTTCATCAATTATACAAATAATTTTGGGTTTTAAACTTATTTAAAACCAATTCTTTAAGGACCTTTAAATTACCAAAAAATTTAAAGTCCACATGGAGATTTTAAATACCTGAAAAACTTATTTTTCATTATAAAAAAAATCCATTATTTATGGGAGCATAGATCCAATAATAATCAATTTATTAAATAAAATTGATTTAGCTACAACAATGTGACAAATTCCTTTAAAAAACAATATTTAAAAAAGGAATGAATCTACCCAGCAGTCTCACATAGCCCAAAATAGAATCCCAACCATATAATATTAATTTCAATAATTAATAAATATTTTATGATATTTTAGGCAATTAAAATAATGGCAAAAACATGATTTAATGCTTCAAAAAATACCATAAATTTAGGAGATAAGCATGCAACAGTCCCACAACACCCCAGCAGTGTAAGAAACACCATATATTAATTTCAAGAATTAATAATATGTATTGGGTATTTTAAGCAATTTAAAACGCGCACATTAACGCACTTTTATGCTCTAAAATACCAAAAACAATGGAGTAATTTCACAAGAAATTATTCTGGGTCCCACTCTGTGCCCACAAATTAAGAAAAATAAAAAATATTTTTCTACAATTTTCCAGAATTTATAGCAATTAAAAACACTTTAAAACATTTAAAAACATGTTTTTAATTGGCAGAATCTGTTTTAAATACAAAATAAATAAAACCTTTTCTGGAATATTTTTTTAAAAAATATATTAAAATAATAGAGGGGGAGTGGGACCCACACTCGCCGGAAAGGGCAGCCGCCGGTCACCGGAGCCGCCGCACGCGCCTGACGCGCCGGCGGTGCGCGTGGGGTTGGTGCAAAAGGGTCATCTTCTTCCTAAAGAACCCTAAAACGCAGCTTTTGGCTGCGCAAACCCCTGACTTTGCACGCTCGTATCTCCCTCGTCTGTGATCCGTTTTCAACAAACTTTATATGGTTGGAAAGATCTCGTGGAGTACTTGAAGTTTGAGCCAAAAAACAGACCGATTGAACGTCTCAATCGTCCGGAAAATTGGTTCAAAGTTTGAAAAAAACTCGGATTTTAACAGTCCAGAAATTAGGGTTTGATTTTTCTCCTTCTACGGAGATATTTGGGCCATGAAACTTTATGGGTAGACTCCATAGACATGTATGAACATATCCCAATCAGAAATTTTGAAAATTATTAGGGTTTACACGTAGACCCATTTTGAAATTCGATTTTGGTGAATATTTAAGCAAAACCAAGTTTCAACAATGGCAGATCTGATTTGGGCTCAAGTTTGGGCGAACAAACGTCCTAATGGCTCTGATACCAATGTAAAAAGCACACACACATGCATATAAGACGTGTATAGGTGCGTTTACCTAGCGGAATGACACGTCGGATCGTTGAAACGGCGTTGTTACGAACCCTTCTCTTGGACCACGAGATCACTGCCTCCGTGCACTTCCTTATCACTCGTACAGTCGCAGAGATGCTTCTTGAGCGATCTCCGATGATGCCACGATCTAAGACCCAAGCTTCTTGGTGATTAGCTTAGAGAGAGAAACCGTGAGTTAGAGAGAGAGAGAGACTAACGTGAGAGATGGAGAGAGCTGCTGAGATTGTTATCTCATGTATATGTAGGTTTTTGTAATGCACATAACTATATATAAGCATATTACAAACCTAATGGGCTTGGACCCCCAAAAGCCCGTTGCTTTCGTGTCCAAGCCGAACCTCTTTGGACCCAGTCCAATGACATGTGGGTGCCCGTATGGCATGTCCACAATATTTGTTACAGGAAGAAAATCAACCGCAATAAAAGAAAATTAACGGAAATAAATACGGTCAACATGGCCCAAGATAGGACTAATAAAGGAAGGAAAATAAATGAGAAAAGCAATATTATCTCCAACACTCCCTGCAAACTGAAGGTGGGAATAAAACACAGAAGTTTGGAACGATAAGGTTACAACAAGACTGTTCATGAAAGTTGGCAAGAGTAGGAAACACCATCCACCAATAGAGGGTAAGGCTGCGGGAATGATCATCCATAATAAACCACCAAAATAGCCAACTTCTTGTTCAAACAAGTAACAATGGTTGCAACAATAGACCCAAATCTTAAAGGGCTCGAGCCACCATAATATACTCCACCATTCCCTCAAAGGGCTAGCCAAAGGCTGGGCAAGGCCCGAATGGGCCTGGACAGGGCCGAAAGGGCTGAAGAGGGCCCGAAAGGGGTTGGCTGGAGGCTGGACGAGGCCCGTAGGGGGTAGTGGAGTTGCCGTAGGGAGGGTCGTCGGATGGAGGCTTCAAGCTGAAAGCAAGGCGGGCGATGGTCGCCACCCACCGAAGGTGGAAGCAGGGAAACAATGCCAAAATCGAATTTGGCTCTATACCAAAAAGGATTTGGGAAAAATATGATTTTATTCGTTTACACTCCTATGTATATAGTCTTACAAAGAGAGAATAAAAGGGAAGGAAATCAACCACAATGAAAGAAAATAAACGGAAATAACGGTCAAAATGACCCAAGATAGAATGACTAATAAAGGAAGGAAAATAAATGAGAAAAGCAAAATTATCTCCAACAGTGGCCAAAGAGTGGCTGTTAATGTCCCATTGGAGGATTTCTGATTCAAGACTAAGGATCAGAATCTGAAGTGTTTTAGCGTGCGATTCCATGGCTAACTTCTGGCATTAATTGTTCCACGCTATACGTTGTGCACGGTAGTTTTTTTAGTAGGTATCTTTACAATATTACTTTTTAGTACTTTTGTCATCTTTAGAGTACTTTTACTGTGGGTTGGTTTCTCTAGAGGTCACAAAACCATTGTAACATCAGTGGTGGCGGATAGTAGGCCGCGTTTGGATTCTTTGGAATACTTGTTCTGAATTCGTTTGGATTCTTTGGAATACTTGTTCTGAATTGATGTGTTCCCAATTGGATTTCCATCATCTTCTTCGTCTTCAACTACATTTCATAAAGCAATTTACTTTAGTTTCGTTTAGATCATCAAGTTGGGGTAGAGTTTAACCTCTCAAGGCTATAGCTATTGTTGAGTTCAAACGGGCTTAATTGTTGGGGCTTCCATTCCACGAAGGGTCTTTCTTGAATGTATTAGTCCAATCTACAATTATTTTTTCAAGTTTTTGATGTTTGACTTATTATTAGTTATAAAAGTGTTCTTTGTTTTTCAAATTGTGCATGTTGGATGCTTTGCTTAGATATCTTTAAGCAATGTGCATGGTGGTGGGGCCCGTTCACGTACATCCAGAGTTTGCATTATACCCACATGTTCAAAGGGCCTATGCTTGGAAGGAGCCTTGGTTAGCAAAGAATAAAAAACAGAAATGTAGGAAATGATTTCCTTTTTGACTTATTTTGAAAGACATTTAGTATGTCGCATGTCTAGAGTAACGACTTGCCTAAACATCAACAAATAACGGTGGCTTGTTCGCACTTGATTTAGAGAATTATAATGCTTAGTTCCGACCAATTTAATTTCTATTATTGCTTTCCAAAATTTCTAAAATGATGGGCAATTGTGTGGTCAAACGGTTGTTATTGGAGTTATTCTTGTATGATGCTAAAGTTTATTACTGTTACATAATTTCGAACACACTTTTCACAAGAATTTTAAAGTCTGTAAAAGGACTCTTTTAACAGCATAGTAGTAGGAGACACAAACAAGTATTGTACGTTTTGTCAATATGCAATGTACTCAATCTGCCAATTTTGCATGCAATCTCAATTTTTATTGTACTATATCAAATTCTTTTTTTTTTGGTATTATGGAAAGAGCAACAAAAAAACTAACTTACGCGAGGGAAGCGAGTACCAGAACAGTCGGCCATAAGGGCACTACATAACTCCCTAGTGGGGTTGTCTAATAGACTGATCCGCCCCCAAATTTAAAAAAGGGTGGAAAAAAGGCTTGTTGACCATTGTATGTGCTTTATGCGGCGAGGGTGTGGGGTGGGGCGGCGGGGGCTGCAGAGGGGGTGTAGGTGGTGGTGGTCAGTAGATAGGGTGGTGCTGATCGCATGGTGGGCTGCATGGGTAGGGTAGGGTAGGTTAGCGAGGATTTGATACCAAATTGAGATTTAGGGAAATTAATTTTCTTAAAATTTCTCAAGTAATGGTCCACTTTATAAATTACGAGGGAAAAGGACAATAAAGGAGAGACAATAAATAGGAAAATAACAACATAGAAAAATTTTTCGTAGCAATGAAAACTAATCTCCTACACTTTATGTTGCCTGGATTCTTGAAATTTCACAGAAGCTTTCCTACTTAAAGAAGTCGAAACACAAATGGTAGGCAAACCCTCAATTGCAACACCTTATTCCTAGCCAGAAAGGAAAAGAAAATGAACTCTCTTAGAAATTGTGCTCTCATAGCACTTGTCCTGGCCATGACTATGAACGAACCATGGCTTGCAGAGCCATTGACCATAGCTCAGATTGATGTGCAAATCGCAAACTACATGGGCTATAGTTACCCCTTGAATGTCCACTGCCAGTCCAAAGACACCGATCTTGGCTCGCATGTAATCCCATATACGGTCAGCTACTCTTTCACTGTCAACATTGTTATTAAGAAAGAAGCTTCATACTTCTGTGACTTGAGTTATTTGGGCAAACATGGCCATTTTGACATTTTTGAGACGCGCAGAGACTTCGGTAGGTGTTCTAGATCTCATAATAAGTGTATTTGGCAGGCAAAGCCTGATGGGTTGTATCTATATATTGAGGAGAAGAAAGATTACGTGTTACAGTTTGGCTGGTAGTTTTGATTGCATCCATGTGATGCTATTACAAAATTTGGCATTCAATTTCCCATTTTGGAGAATAAAAAGAAGCCTACTGATAAGCTTCTTGTGCTTTTGATGAAATTTTGTGTTGCTTGGATTTCTGTTTTGTTTGTTTGTTTTTTTTAATGGGTGATTAATTGGGTTTTATTTTGTCATTGGTAATCTACAAGTACCATATCATAGACACATGATGTGTAGGGATGGGCATAGACCCATCTGGTCCATAAGGCCGTGTTGTGCTATATTTTAAGATCGCCAAACTTTAAGGGCGGGCTTGGGCTCACTGAGATCAGACCAGAATATTCTATGTAGTCATTTGTTTTTTTGTATGATTTACACTATATTTTAATCCTAAGAAAGATTATACTCCCTCCGTCCCATTTTATGTGTCTATCTTAGGAAATCCAACTATTTAAGGGGACAAAAAGAATCTACCCCTACTTTCCACAATTGCCCATAATCATTGCACTTTCTTTTTTTGATTTATTTTGGTGTTGATTGTAAGGAAGGGTAGTTTGGGAAACTAAGTAAAATTTACATACTAATTTAGGAAAGTGGACAACAATTTTGGGAGATCCCAAAAATGAAAGATGGACACATAAAATGGGACCGAAGGAGTAGACATCAGTACATCACAGTAATGAAAATTGAACTCCGAGACTGAGAGATTGGTTTATCCCTCAAGTACGAGTTTATATTGAGAAATAAAGTATTCTTTTTATGTTCATATTTTTAATCTAAAATTATCATCATTAACTTAGATGCAAAATTTGTTATAATGTTGTGATGGCCCTGTCCATATCCACGCCCGCGCCCACTTTGAATGATATCGCCAGCATGGGCAGCCTCAAGAAAGGCTTTCATGGGGGCAGTTGTACTTGTCTCCCCTCAAGTTTTTAGAAATTCCTACTACACTGTTGCACTATAGCATTATTCACCTTGTAGCCCCAACCCTTTGTAGTTCCATTTTGGCCCCCTAATCTGTTTTTGTGTGTTGGAATATTTCGTAATATTCCCTCCGTGATTTGTCAAGATTATTTAGGATAGTTTGTGATTTATTTCTTTTGTAATCTTTTCTTTCCTTTTTCATTATTTCATTTTCTTCCTTCTTGGTCTTGTATATAATATGTAACATGTTGGGTTATTCAACAAGAGAATTGATTTACCTTCAACTTCTTCTATTTGCATCCACCCTGGTTCGCCAATATCCACACATAAAAATTACAACCATCACGTATGGCTGACATATGTGATATGCCTGATAACTCAAACTTCTTGTTTCACTCCTCAAGAACTTTTGATCCAAAGATTTCTCTTTCCTTCTAAATTCTGTTTTGTCATTGGATTATATATATCTTTTTTTTTTTTTTTTGATAGGAGTCATTGGACTATATATCTAATACCTTTGTCTTGTTTTAGTTATTGGATTATATACTTTTGTTTTTTATTCCATGCATGGCCAATAATACCATTCAATCGCACATAGGTTTCATGCTTGAATTTACATACATGAAAAGGGGTTATGAGGACAATATATAGTAAGATACTAATTATATGTATGAATATGTGTATATATATATATATATATATATTTTTTTTTTATTTTTTATTTTTGATAATCGGGGGTGTTCGGGCCAGCTTGCGCGCACCTCGACTAATCCCCCGAGGCCTGGAGGCGCCGGGTGAATACTCCAGTGGCCACGCCCCCCATGAATATGTATATTACATATATACGAAAATTCTCTAGAGAGGGCCTCTGTTTTTACCTTCGGATCGTGTTTAAAAACTGGATCTGACAGCCCAAATAGAGGCCTTCTCTTTAATAAAGAGAGAGGTCTCTGTTTTTACCTTCGGATCGTGTTTAAAAACTGGATCTGACGGCCCAAACAGAGGCCTTCTCTTTAATAAAGAGAGGGATCCTCTATTTATATGTGTATATATATATATATATCCACTGCGATTAATCATAATTAAAAACCATGGTGGAGGATAAGAGTCTTTCAACCTATAAAGTTAGTGGTATAAGTTTGGATCCTCGTTTTGTCGTTCCCACAATTCTGAGTGGTAAAGGGACCACCGGTCCACACTCATTAAACAAGTAAATGGTTCCATATTGAAAATATTTCTTTTCTTGATTGTTGGTGTTTGTGACAAATAAATAGTGGTTCAGTTGGAATTGCTGTGTTATTAGTTTAAAATCGTGTTTAGAGGATTTTGTGATCAATTTCTAGCTGTTTTTAAGCTTAGTACAGTTTTTGAATTCAGATCTTAATTAAGTTACCATATTTCTAGTGTACAGCAAGTCAACCAAAAAAAGTTACAAGATTAGTGAAGAATATTTTGGTAAGTTCTTTACATGCTTTAGGTAGGGCCTATAAATAGGCATCCAAGTTTGGAAAAACAATTATGATGTGCTAAATTATTCTAGAAGTGGAATTTCAGAGGGGTGTCACTGTTGCCAAAGCAAATTGGATATGTGGCAAATTGGAACTTATACTCCTAGCAAGTTTGCTTTGACAATAGTCACACTATTGCTTGCCTTTTGGGAGTCTTTAGATTTATCTTTGGACAACACTTTTATATATTTACTTAGATCTTGTTAGTGTTGTCCCTCTCACAAAAATTGAGTCCCAGTGCTTAAAAATACTTTTTTCAAATACAATTTTTTTTATTTATGGGGGGCCCACTTTTGTGAGAGAAAACAATACTAACAAGACCTAAGGTAGTGTATGGAAGTGCTGTCCTCCATCTTTTATTTTTCTTTCTTTCACTGCTATATATGTTATTGTTAGGTGCATGTTGGCAATGTCCTAGATTACTGAATAGAAATGTTGCGAATACTAGAATTAGTTCTCTAAATAAATCTGTTCAACAATAGACAAATTAAATGCAAAATGGTGCTTTTTGTTTTGAAATGAAAATGTTGTTACTATATTTACCAAAAAAAAAAAATTTAATAAATCAAAAAACAAAAAAAATAAGAAGAAGAAAAGATTGTTACTACATTAATTATTCATATATTATTGGTGACTGTTTAGTTAACTTTTCTTTTTTGGTGTATCTATTAATAATACTCTCCCAAGTCCTATCAAAATCTTAACTATATAATGCTAACAACCATCTACACAATTCCTAGTTTTATACCCCTTAGAGAAAGAAATCAAAAACACCATATTGTTCAACATGAAGACTCCCAAAACCTTACTCCTACTGCTCTGCCTTGTACCAACCATTATCATCATGTTCATGTCAATCAAGCCACCAGACTACTTCCATCACACGGTCTACAATGTCCGTGTGATCAACGGCTTCTCCAACAACTCATCTATGCCGTTGATCATATGGTGCTCCTCCGAGAACACTGACATGGGCGGCCGGGCACTCCAGGAGGGTGATGAGTTTGGTTGGAGCTTCGAGGCCAAGTTTTGGGACACCTCGTCTCTCTTCTTTTGTACCATGAAATGGGACCAGATGAGGAAGAGCTTTCATGCTTTTCAGGTTGGTCGAGACAGGCTTAGGTGTGGACCTCTTAAGAGGTGTTCTTGGTTGGTGAAAGAAGATGGGTTTTATTTTAGCAATGATGATATTAGTTGGAATAGAGATTTCCCATGGTCATAGTTACTTGAGTTAATTAATTACCATCATGTCCACATATATATATATATATATATATTTTGTGTGTGTGTGTAGTTACATGTCAGTGTTGATGCAAGTGAAAATTCTCCAATTTTTTTTTTTTTTTTTTTTGAGGGAAGGGAGTGAGGAAGATTGAACAAGGAACTATGCAATGGAGGGGTTTAGGTTGCAGTGTGTGTGTGTGTGTCTTTGTACGTACCTATAAGAAGTAAGAACATTTTGCTGTTTCCTATTAACATGCATCACATATCACTGCTCCATTTGCAAGTTGGAATTGTTTATTTTATATTAGCCGAATTTAGGAGTTAGGGTCAGTCTAGTTATTGGATAGCGAGTGGAAGGTAAAAAAAAAAAAAAAAGCGAAACACTTTTCTTTATTAGGCTAATAAAAAAAAAATGTTTTGAAATTTGTGAGTTAGTTGCCTTCTGTCGTTCTTGATTTTCGATCATATATTTTTAGTTTGTAATGTCATTTAACCATAGAGTGGAATAGAAGGGAAAACAACAATACAATTACTGTACTTCTTGATTTCCTTTCCTTTTCTTTCACTAAATCCGGAAATTAAACAAAGATTAAGGGTCCATTTGATAAAATTGAAAAATTAAGTGCTAAATTTCAAGTAATTAAAACAATTTTAAGCGATTAAATTTGCAATACCGAAAATAATGTTTCGAGTACTAAATAGATTGCATTCAGTGATTACTTTTAGTAGAATATATATATATATATATATATATTACTTAAAGCTTCTAGTGTATTTTTAGTTGCCTTTTCAATTAAGTAGTATATACATTACCAAACGCATTAAAAAAAAAATAAGTGCTGAAAATAAAAATTTTGAGTACTTAATTGAATTGTCAAATACATCTTAACTCACTTATATGGAAAATAAAGAATGTGGGCTTGTATTTGGACCTTTGAGGGCAAAAATCCCAAATGTGTGTTTACAGATAATTGGATCATCTGGCTGCTAGTGGACCAACTATGTTTAATATGTTAATTAGAAGAAGTTTATAGTAAGAGTAAAGAAGAGTCACAAAGTCACAAAGAGATGTTCACAAAATGATGTGACATCTCATGTGGTAGTAATTAGAATAAGGATATAGTAAGAGTAATGCTAGAGTCACAAAGAGATGCTCATAAAAGGATGTGACATCTCATGTGGCAGAGTTAAGTGTGGTGAGTCCTACTACCTTATGGGCAATCGGGCATCAAATGGGATACTACATCTTTTTGTGAGCATCTCTTTGTGACTCTTTTGTGACTCTAGCATCACTCATATAGTAATGCCCTCCTAAACTACATTCGGAGCCCATTGAAAGGAGTGACCCTAGATATTTTGGTTTCTTTTTGCTTCCTTCATGATTTTTCATATCTTACACTACTGCAACTTCACCAATTTTGTCTCTTGATAATTTACTTTAATAAAACTGATAAACTCTGGCTCCTTTATTGTTATTCCCAAGTAGTATTTTAACTCAGAAAGCAAAAAGCATATCACTTATTCATCATTATCGCGGCGAATTAATTATACCAAAAAGGATCATCTTAGGTACTGTCTAGTGGGGAGATTGGGGGTTCGAATTTCCTTAAGGGGAGTCTTTACTTGCCCTTGTTTGTTCTTCAGTCAGAATGAGTGACTCTTATTGGACTTTATTGTGAGACATTATGGGACTTTGAAATTAGGTTGAGTTGGATTAAGTGTGTGTGTCCAGCTATAATCCAATAATCCAAAAAGGTATAAAAAAAAAAAAAAAGATACAACTTTTTGATTGACAAATTAGACCGTTGATATGTGTTATTATTAAAGGGCTCAAAATTGTTCCTATTTCACTTTCTAATTTACAGATTTTGAGAATTGAAATTCCCTATCCTTTTTTTATTTTTATTTATTTTTATTTTTATTTTTTTATTTTTATACTTTTTGCATTTTCCTCCACTTCTCTCTCTATATAGTACTCCCCGTTACTCAATACTCTATTTCACTCTAAATTAAATATGTACGTAAGTAGCAAAAAAAAAATGTACGTAAATAGCCGAGTGAGTTGCAGTCCAATTGACATAGTCTCTCTCTTCCTAGTGGGGAGGGAGAGGGTTCTAATCCCCATAGGGGATTCTAGTTGCTTCCCCTTAGTTATTCTTCAATCGAAATGAGTGGCCCTTGTTGGACTTTACTGTGGGCCAGTGTGGAGCTTTGGAGTAGGGTTGGGTTGGATCTGGAGTGTGTGTATCCAGACTGAATCCAAGTAAGTATTCAAAAAAAAAAAAAAATGTACGGAAATATTAAATCTATAAATGTTATCAATATATATATATATATATATATAACTGTACATATTATTTTATAAAATATAATTAGTTTAAGTTTAAACAATTAATGCCCATGGACACGGACAGTTACTTTTTTAATCATAAAATTGCTACCCTACACATACATGTTCTGTCAATTTCATTCCTAGCTACTGGCACATCATGGAAACAATTTACTGTTGATTTTACTTCAAATTGTTTCCCAAAAAAGGATATTTATCAAGTTGAGGTAATACATAGTAACATAGAAGAAAATGTAATCTCCATTTATTTCATGCAAAAGGAGAAAGTGTCTCGCTACCAACCCAAGATAAATTTTTTTCTTTTCTTTTTAATTAATTTCACAATTTATTACCATTAACAAGTTTGGAAGAGTCCCTCGAAAAAAAAAAAAAAAAGAAAAAAAAAGTTGGGAGACAAATCATAGACAGCAGTCTATTTCTGGCTTCAAATGGATAAAGAATGTGTGATCTCGAATCTCTTCAAGTGTTCCATCAACATAAAGAAACAAAAACCTTTTTCTTAGGAAAACTTTTTATCTATTCACTGTTTCAATATTCCACTAAAACTTGGGGATATGCTAAAGTGTGAGGCAATGTGGTTGCGCTCCACGTGAGGGCGAAATCACTGTCCACGTGCTAGTTGGATTTTTCAAAGCAACATTTGTACCTTGTTTAGTTTAGTATGTACATTTCTTAGCTTAGTTTGTACATTGTAAAGGTTGAGCAAAATGAGAAAAAGTTTACGCTCAACTAATGTTTCTAACACGTAATGAATGCTCTATCGGTTGGACTTTTCAAAGCAACATTTGTACTTTGCTTAGCTTAGTTTGGGCTTTTCTTAACTTAGTTGTACCTTGTAAATGTTGAGCAAAATGACAAAAAGCTTACGCACAATTAATGTTTATGACATGCAATTAATACTCTGTGGTTGGCCTTTTCAATATAACGTTGAACTTTCAAAGCAATATTTCTACCTTGCTTAGCTTAGTTTGTACCTTGATTAGTTTAGTTTTGACATTTCTTAGTTTAGTTTGTACCTATGTTATTTGCAAATAAATTGCAAACTTTGTTATCAATGTACAAATTGTTTCTTGATAAGTCCAAAGGTTGCTTAACAAAAATCCAAATGTTGGTTAATGAAGTCCAAACGTGGCTTAATAAAGTCCATAAATTTGTAAGAAATGTACAAATCAATGTTCAAAACCACGTTTAAAACACATTTGCCATTTATTGCACAGAGATAAGAGTTCAACCCCATCCAACAACCAAGAGCATTTTCGTCCTAGGTGGGGTGAAACTGCCACGCCCCAACCCCCACTGCAGAACTTCCCTAAAACTTGTGATGTTCAGCCCATCTTGGTTTTTAAAGGTCCTCAAGCTTATATTTGTCTTTGTCAGTTGTGATGGCCCATAATGTACACACACACACATATATACATATATATATATATATATATATATACAGTCAGGCTATAAAGAGGGCGCCCTTTCTTTATTAAAGAGAGGACCTCTGTTTGGATCGTATTTTCATTAATGGCAGTTTTGTCATTTCACAGTTTTTTAACACAATCTAACGGCCAAAACAGAGGTCCTCTCTTTAATAAAGAGAGGTGGCCCTCTTTAGAAAATCTTTGTATCTATATATATATATATATATATATCTATCTATCTATATCTATAATATATATAAATGTACCAATGTGCATAAGTGTTTTACACTTTTATCAATCGGTGCACTTTTACTTAACTATTTTCCTTAGAATTTAGAGTTTTAAAAGTTTAGTATACCACTTTTTTATTTGTAGTGTGTCCATGCCATAAGAGTCCTACAACTTAATAACAACATCTATGTGTTTGGTTAGTTTTTTCTTTTTGGACTCTAGAATAAACTAAATCTATTGGTTTTTTTTTTCGTTTTGTTGAACTCTTTTTTTTTTTTTTTAAACCTCTTTTTGTATATATATATATATATATATTAGTATTTTAGATATAAAGCAACTGATAATTACCGATGCCCATAAGTGGCTTACACTTTTATCAATCGGTGCACTTTCACTTAAGTAATTTTCTTAGAGTTTTAACAACTTTAGTATACCATTTTTTTTTTTTTTGGTCCATCCATGATAATCCTAACTTTTTGTTTTTCTGTTTTAGATATATCATGTTATATACAATC
Organism: Hydrangea macrophylla; assembly: GCA_033977485.1. Lineage (NCBI taxonomy): Eukaryota > Viridiplantae > Streptophyta > Magnoliopsida > Cornales > Hydrangeaceae > Hydrangea > Hydrangea macrophylla. The sequence continues at coordinate 157,061,922 of CM066991.1, forward strand.
CCTACAGTTTTACAACTCCTTAATATTAATGGTATTCGACATTAATCCTATTGTGTATTACAACTCCTTCCAAACAACTCAAGTTCCCATCAGAATTTACAAATAAAAGATAAAAATAAAAAAAGAAAAGAAAAAAGTTAATCACACTTTAGTTCAAATATGACTCTTTTTAAAATACGCCCCTAAACTATAAAACTTGACAAACTAACTCCCCTCAATTATTGCATTTTTCTCTAAAACCTCTTCCATTAGAATTCCGTCCCAAAAAAGAACGCTTTTTTTTTCTTTTTTTTTTTTAAATTTAAATTTTTATTTTTTTATTATCATGTGAGCAACATATGATACAAACTATTAGCAACATAATATCTATTTGTCCCTCCTTGGAGCTATTGGAAATTTTATGACAAAAATATCCTTTGTTGCATAAATAGTTGCCCTTTGTTGTACACCAAATTTTAGGCAATTTTGTTCTTAAAATTTCAACAACTCAAAGAAGAGACAAAAATGTTATGTTGTTAAAACTTTTACATTGGTAACATGATACAAAAGTAATCATTTTTCTAACTACAACCTAACAGAAGGGCTGTTAGTGAAAAGTTAAAATAGTTGATAGGGTCAATTTGTTGAGTTTTATAGTTGAGGGCAATTGAAAATGGTCATAGTTGAAGGGGTGTTAGTGTAATAACCTCTCTTTTCTTTTCTTTTTTTGGACTCCACGGTGGGTTACGTGAATGATGGATTAGTAACATATATATCTCTCAAAGGGTTATAATAAATGTCTATGAAGAATTTTAGGACTCTTAACTAAACTCTTATTACCAATTTCTTAGTAGTATGGGATTCTTTTTACACTCGCGAAGTTGAAAATTTTACCTTCCAATTAGAAATCTAGCATTCAGCCTCCAATTAATACAAATATTTGAGAGCTAATCCATCTAAAAGCTCACATTTAATCAATAGCAAATTAATAGAAGAATTTTAGTAATTGAACACATTTGGGTAAAGTTCCTTAGCTATACATGATTTGTTAGATTTTCTCTCACAATTATGAGACCCTAATTAACTAGAAAATAAATATATAAATAAATAAAATAATTTTAAACATGATTTTTTTTTAATCCCTAGACCCACTGTTGTGAGAGGGAACCTAACAAACCACACCTAAAAAACTTTACCCAAGTATGTTCCTTGAGTAATTGTGTAACAATTTTTTGCTTCTTTGATTAAAGTGGACCAGAATGGATTAATTGATTATTGGATCATTGGATGAAATAAAGTCCAATCTAAATTAGGATAAATAAGGAAATCAAGTATTAGGAATAAATAAATGAATTTTGTACTAGAAATTAATCGTGTAGAAGAATAACATGAATTCACTAGCCTCTCAGTCCTAGGTTTAATTTTTGCCCTATTTGTTAGACATTATTTTAGTTCTCTCTCTCTCTCTCTCTCTCTCTCTCTCTCTCTCTCTCTCTCTCTCTCTTCTTCTTCTTCTTTTTTTTTTTTTTTGAACTAAAAGACTAATGATAGTATTAAAGAACCTACTGGTATTATCTAATTTCTATTATACGTCTCCACTTTCCAAGTTCTCCATAGCCTTGGACATTTTTTTTATTTAATTAAGATTCACAAAACAGTCTACTCTTCGTGTTCTCTTAATAATATGCTATGATGAACTAAACACGATTGATCTTTACACAAGTGTGCACTTTCAAGCTTTGCATTGAACGTAATTATTATTCCTTACTCTTCTATTCATTCATTCTACTTACTTATAAATTTCATTCTCATTACTATTAATGTAATATTTTCAATAACTTAATGGTCAAAATGAAAACAAAAAAACTATTAGTTATAGTAACATCAGTCCCCTTCTCATGATGGGACTTCTATTTACAGTTATTGAATCCAGTTTTCATTAAGGGTACTGAAGTAATTTCACAAACAGAAAATTATACCCATCAACTCCTGATATCAATTCTTAGTATTACATAACTCTTTTTAAAGAATCTTGATTTGTTTTCTTCTTTTCTTTTTTCTTTTTTGGAGCTCTATGATGAGTCACTCACGATTTTGTTTATTCCATACCAATAATAATATAGGTAACTTCTATCGAACCTATTCTAGGTAAGATATGCATTAAAAAAAATTTAGGATTCAATTTCAACCACTTTAATATTTGGTTACCCATTTAACATAGAGTGCATTTTTCTCACTCTTGCTTATCCACCACAACCATGCTGACATGTGTCCTATTCCATTCCCATTTTTTTTTTTGGTAACTGTGGGTGTCCGGGCCAGCTTGCGCGCACCTCGACTAATCCCACGAGGCCAGGGCGTCCGGGTGAATCACCTGTGACCACCCCCTTGAGATTCGAACTTGAGACCTCTGGGTATAACACCTAGAGGCCTTGTCATTCGGCCACAAGGGAAGTGGTTTATTCCATTCCCATTTTACCCATGCGTTTAGCAACACAATTATTGAATGTAAAACTTAATTGAGTATTTTTCTTTATGAAAAGTTACTATTGTTATCTTTATTAGTAATAATTCATAGAATTGTTATCATTGTTTAAGTTCCGCAAGAAAGATAGGAAGTTAGGTAGACAAATTTAGCTTGTGATTATAACCAATTAAGTGGTAAAAATAAAATTTTAAGCACATTTTTTGTAGAATACATTTGATAATGTACCACTTAATTGAAAGAGCCACCACACTTAATTCTGCCACATGGGATACCATATCCTTTTGTAAGCATCTCTTTGTGACTCTAGCATTACTCTAATTGAAAATGCAGCCAAAAATCCATTGAATATCTTAATTGAAAAAATTCGACTAGAAATAATCACTAATTGCAGTCTATTTCAATACTTGAAATACTCATGTGTTATGTACATCAAATTCAACTACTTAAAATTTCCAGTACTTAAAATTCAACACTTAATTTTCAATTTTATCAAATTAATGGGCCCTTTTTAGCTCATGAACAAATAAAAATATTTTCCTTAGTGTTTTCGTTTCTTTCCTATCCCTCAATATGTGCACCAAATACAGCCTAAAAGTCTTTTTCGATATAGATTATCAATACATTTTCAAAATTTTAGGACTTTAAATTAAATTAAAACTACCATCCTATTGGTTTTTTCTATTTTGGTCTTAGTGGATTCCATTTTTTTTTTCCTTTTTCTGTCATGTTTCAATATCTTTTCTCTTTCTTTAGGTGAACTCCATGGATAAGCAATTACTTTCTAATATCAATTCCCGTTATAGAATTTTTTTTTTTCTTATGTGATCCTTTCAATTATATTGGCAATTTGGCAATAGAGACTTTATGACAAATCTCGGTTGAAGATTTTAAGAATTTTCAAGCCATACAGCACAAAAAGTTTGACCATCTTGAACGTAGAGGGCTCCCTAAATCCTTTTTGTAGGAATCAAATTTTAATATATATAAAAAAATATTTAAGAAAGCTAGATCATGATTGATTTGTAAGTTATTCTAATTAGAACATATGAAATAATTTTATAGTTTAATAAATTACTATACAAACACGGTAAATTAATGAAATACTAACATATGTGGTCATACAATAAATAAATATATAGTCATTATTAAGTAATGAGCAAAGAAAATAGTAAATTCAAAATATTAAAGATGTAAGAAAGAATTATAGCTAGGACATGTGGTAACAATTAAATAGCAACAAAAAAAAAATTATTATTGAACAAATAAACAAATGGTCTAAGAAGAATAATTCAACAGTTTTTATTATTTTTACCCTACAAATTGATTGTTGTATGTGCGTTGTGTATCTTTATTATTGTGGAAGTTGCATGAATTCTTCTTCTTCTTCTTCTTTTTATTTTTATTTATTTTTTTTTTTTTATACCTAAGTTAAGTGTTTTTTTTATATCTTTTTTATTTATTATTTTATTATTTTTTATTTTATTTTGGCTTATTGTTCCTAATTAGTTTTTAGACAGATACCACACACGTGCAACGCACGTGCGTTTAAACTAGTATGTATATATGTATGTATATATATTCGATGTTTATATATAGAGAATGCTAACTTATACTCCCTCCGTCCCATAATAAGTGTCCACATTTCCTTTTTTGGATGTCCCACAATAAGTGTCCACTTTTCTAAATTGGCATATATCTTTTACTTACTTTCCAAAACTACCCTTATAATAAAGACAAAGAAGCATTTATTTGTGGTCCCAAAATAAGCAAAAAGTCAAATGCCCATCACATCCAAGGGTAAAATTGGAAAGAGACTCTTTAATGAACCAAATAAATTAATATAATACAACTTTCTTAAACATTGTGCAAAAAGGAAGTGGACACTTATTATGGGACGGAGGGAGTAGTACGGCGCCTTTTTAGCAAAGAAAAAAATGGTCGTGGTTTTTCCATCGCTAAATGTGTTTTTTTTTTTTTTGCTGAAGACTAGTGTATGAGCTGCTAACCTATAGCCACTGTGCTATAGGTTAGCATCCCCTTTACATAAATGTGTGTATGTTGCCTAAATTCTGTTTGGTTCATAGATTTTATAACGGAAAGGAAAACGATAAGGAAAACTAGTTCCTTCGTGTTTCGTTTTCCTTCATTAAAATAACATTAAATTTTAGATATTTCTATAATGTACTCGTAATATGTGAATAAAGGAAGTGTAATAACTCACAACATTCAAAACTTTTAATTTATATCTCAACTAATTGACTATTCTTTCCTATTTTACATTCTTCTTTATATCTCTTTCTCAGTCTAGCTTGAACTGTGAAAATGAGTTGGAAAGGAAGATAAACCCTCAACCAAAATAGCTAACATCATTCACTTTCCTCTCAATCTCACTCTACCAAATCCTGTGCTCTCTCTGCACAATGGCATTGATACTCAATACAAGAGATAAAGATCCACCTGTTTCACAGTACCACTATTCAATAACTACCATTCATACAAACATTATCCTCAAAAAAAATAAAAATTGAAATCTAATGGAAGAAGTCCAAAATATAATCTAATCCGCAAAATTCCTGTACATGAGGATTGACTGTCAACCACATATTTGTTTTTGTTTGTTCGGTGGGTAAGGGGATGGCTTTATTACAACATAGAAAGTGTGTCAGAATCCAAAATTAAAAACAGGCTTTTGGATCAACTTGATGCTAAATCTTAATAAAAACCAGATAGAAACGAGAATGAGAGCGAACCTGATCTTGCTTTATGCATTCTCATATAGACCCTCAAAATTAGAAGAAAAAAAAAATAGTCAAGCATATGCATACAAAAAAAAAGTTTAATCAACCAATTTAAAGCAAAAGAGCATTTTTGCTCACTCCATTTTGGTCACCAATTGCTCACCCGTGTCTCTACTGAGTGATATGTGTCCAATTTCAATAATTATGTTGATAGTAATAGGATACATATCACCCAATGGCGACCTGGGTGAGCAAAATAGTGAGCTTAAATGCACTCTTTAATGTAGGACCTATATTTAAAAAAAAAAAAAAAAAAACAAAGAACGTAATTTTAAAAAAAAAAAAAAAAAGAAAGAAAAAGAAAAAGAAAAAGCGGGACCTATAAGATACAACTACAATCTGCTGCAACTGGTACATGGTATTACTGTTATGTACTGATCTCAAAAGGAGGAAGAAAAAATGAGATTGTGAGCAACAACAATTGCCCCCCAAACTCAATACTAGAAATACAAGTGAGTTTTTTTTTTTTTTTTTTCAAATGTACACGACAATTTTATCATTTAATTGTGGTTAACAATACAAGGAAGAATCAGTACTATAAAAATTAACTTAGTTAATGAAACTCGAAAACTATAGCACACATTCTTCACGAGGCATCGTCTTTGAGAGGAAGATCATAAACCGGAGATGAAAGAGAAATGAAGTTATCATCTTGCTCATCGGACTCAATCAGCATCAGCACAACTTCACGCATAGACGGCCGGTCAAAAGGGGACATACTCGTGCACATTAAAGCAATTTTTAGGACGGAGATCATATGATTAATGGTACTTTCGTCTTTTTCCTCCAATCGGGTGTCGAGTATCCCAGGTGACAATGAATGTTCTCGAATATAGTTCCTCACCCATGTGACAAGATCGCCTCCTTGATCTATCGGCTGTACAGGGGTTTGACCAGTTACCAACTCCAATAGAACAACCCCGTAGCTATATATATCGCATTTTTCAGTAACCTTCATAGTGTACGCGTATTCTGGCATTAAGAGAAAAGGCAAATCATCAGTCACTTAACTCACAAAGACGCGCATCTGACTGTATGCGCGTGTATGTACACAGAATCACAAACAAATATACATTAGGAGAAAAATGATTAAAATTTTCTACTCTACCTTCAGCCTGGATTAAATTGTCATGTAAAATGAATCGCCAAGGGCAAACTAGTCAATATACCAACCCGTAATATTCTTTATGCTCGTCTAAATGGAACTCTTGTATGAAAAAGTAAACGAAGTCATATGAATTAACATGAATGAGAAGCTATGGCAGTAACAAAGTGAGAGAGGAACCATCCTCACCAAACTAAGTATAAACGGTAAAATTAGGAATCTATAGCAGGAAATAGATCTTTTTTGGGTACCTAATTCACCAATTTTGAAGGTAACTTTTAAACTACCTTTACCCAACAATATTTTTAACCTCAGAAGTTAGAACTATTGGCCAAAAAGCAAACTTCTCTCTTTCAAAAAGTTCCTCCTGTAATCTTTACATCTATATGCTTTTTTCGGAAAAATGGTGAATAAACAAAAGAAAAAGCCACACGGCACTTACAAACTACAAGGGGCATACCCCAGGATATTACAATAGGATCAACAACATGCTATGGTGTGCAAGCTCAAAGCATGGATCAAAGGGAAAACAAGCACTCAAAGCAACATAGGGAGAAGTCCAACAATGCTGTAATCAAGTAAAGTGTTATGTAGTAGCTTTTTAAACACTCCTTAGCCCAGCAATTCAACTTTGTTTGTTATCATATTTACCATTAAAGCTATATATAAACAGGAACCAAATTTATCCATTGCGCAAATTTGCTTCAATAATGATGAAAAGTTAAATTGTGACAGCAAAAGAGATCTATAGCGTGTAGAACGGTCCAAAAAAAAAAAAAAAATTGTATATACTTCGTATTTGATTTCTGTATCTAAAAGTAACTTCTGCCTCGCTTCAAATCTCCGAAAACCAGTCACAGCAATGCCACTGAAGCTTCCTAGAACATACAGGCCATCACACAGGAAACTTTACGATTTCAAGTCCAGTACTTACTACTTAGTGAAAGTTAAGACAAACGATAAGCAAACAGTCTAGAATAGCTGCTCCACAGAGGAGCTATACTAATGCAGCAAGGTTAACTTTCAGTAAGAGAAATTATTTCTATAAGATGTGTTCGTAGAAGTCACGGAAATTGAAAGGCCCGTCGAATTGTCCATAGAATTCTTGTTTACGTATAAAAATACATCATAAAATGGCGGACTATTGAAGCATCACCACGAATGTAGGTCCGTACACTTTGTCCTATTCTTGTAAATTACATATACTTATGCACTTCAAAGCTCATTTGAGGAACCAGATGATGCGGGCACAAAACATATAGATCCTTGGTAGGAACACTATATCTCTATAACCTATTAAACAATGAATTATCAAACTACTTAAAGAGTACATGTCTAAGACTAGGCACAGTTCATTATAGTACGGCTAATCGACTGCGCCTTGCAAGAATTCCAACTAATTAGTAGTTTCCATTGGGTAGTGGACGTATACCAAGTTGGTCCCTCACATGGACCAAGTCCAAACCAATATGGCAGTGAAAGGAAAAAAATAAAGAAATAAACAAAAAAGGGGAATCACGGTCACTTTATAAAAGGCTTGTAAAACGAGATATGATTTAGTTGTGAGTCAGACATTTTGGTACTGAGATGGAGTGATCAATGCCTTCTGTGTAGAAAAGAGGGAAGAAGAGGAGAAGGAAGCAAGATTGGAAGGCTTAATTTAACTTCGATTCAGCTTAAATTTCGAGCATTTGTTCCCAACGAGACCCTATGTTGCTACCAGCTCTGATAGAAGGTTTTGCATCTCATTTTTGTTAGATTTGATTCTAACTCTCTTTCATTTTTAGCCATTTGGTGCGATCTGGACTTATCTCACCTTAAAGCTAAAATTGCTTGTTACCTCTAGTTGTTACTAAAGAGAGAACCCATTACTTAGTAATAATGGAATATTTGGTATCGTTATAAGGTCCCACGTTTTTTCCCCTTTTGGTTTTCCACGTAAAAGTCAGTGTCTTGCGTGTACGGATGTTCTGATTTAGCTGGTTTGTGTTAGCTGAATCATATTTTATCCTATTTTAATTTTAATCATAAAAAAAGAGGAGAAAGAATCCATGTTTGTCAATCGTTATCTGTGTTTTCTCAAAAATAAATATTATTTTTCAAATTAAAATTAAAAGAATGTTCCCCTCTTCAGTTAGTCTTTTCGTTAAGTGTTATTGATGGCAGACAATTCAACAACAGAGATAATAAAACTAGAAACCAAATCACAGTGTCATAAAATACCAAAAAAAGAACATACCAGGCGCTATGTATCCATAAGATCCAGCAACTGCGGACATTGACTTGGACTGAGGCATGTCAATCACCTTCGCCAAACCAAAATCACCAACATGAGCTTCAAAGTTATAGTCGAGCAGAATATTATTCGACTTTATATCACGGTGTATAATCCTCGGTTTACAGTCATGATGCAAATAGGTAAGACCTTGAGCAGCACCGAGAGCAACTGTGAACCGTGTGGGCCAATCCAAGCCATTTGATGACCCATGCAGCAGTTCGCCCAAACTACCCCTCTCCATGTACTCGTAAAGAAGCAGATTGGCGCCCTGGTGATAGCAAAACCCGAATAGCTTCACAATGTTCCGATGCCTTATATTTCCAAGAGTTAAAATCTCAGCTCGAAAGCTATTTTCAATGCTATTGCCCTCTCTGTTAGAAGCTAGCTTCTTAACAGCGATTGTTGGCCCTGAGTGCATTACCGCCTTGTAAACTGTTCCAACAGCTCCTCTTCCAACAATATAACTCTCGTGGAAATTATTCGTCGCCTCCACGAGATCTTGGAAAGTAAATCCCTCCTTCGGAGGAAAATATATATCCGATACGGAAGAGGAAATATCTTTATCTTGGACGGAAGCAGCCACCTCAATGGGACGCCTCATGAAATATATAATAACCACTATAAGTACAAGAGAAACTCCACCTATACAAGCTGCAACCACTGTAATGATTTTCCCCCGAGGAGCATCAATACCTTGTAATGGAGGTGGAACGGAATTAGAAGACGAAGTTCCTTCACAATCCCCAAGAGGCCTTCCACAAAGCCCTTTGTTTCCAATAAAGCTGTTCACGGGCATGCGCTCAAACAAGGGTATGGAAGGTAAAGGCCCGGATAGGTCATTGTACGAGAAGTTACACCCCCACAAACTCGACAACTTTCCAAATTCGCTAGGAATTTCACCGATCAAATGATTGTTGTTGAGGAGGAGGAATTCAAGTAAAATAAGATCTCCCAACTGAGACGGAATTCTCCCCGTGATATTATTATAACTAAGATTCAGCGCGATTTGCAAGCTTCTGAGAGACCCCAACTCCGGCGGTATTTCACCGGAAAACAAGTTGCCACCCATCTGCAACTCGGTCAGGTGAGAGAGATTGCCAAGTGCCGCTGGTATATTCCCAGAAAATTTATTTTCTGAAAGCATGAGCAGCTCCAACAGTGAAAGGGTTCCAAGTTCATCCGATATTGCATCTTCAAAGCTGTTCCGGCTAAGATCAAGTCGTTGAAGCATCTTGCAGCTAAGAATTTCGGGTGGAATTCGTCCCGTGAGATAGTTAGACGAAATGTTAAAAGTACCCAACTGTGTCAAATTCCCTATCTCCCTCGGCAACTCGGAAGTAAAGTAATTTTCTGAGAGATCGAGTCTTTGTAACTTTTGGCAGTTCCCAATTTCTCGAGGAATAGGACCACTGAACTTGTTCTGGCCGAGCTCAATGGCCGAAAGGTTCACCAAATTGCACAACTCATAAGGAAAGCTCCCGGTTAGCCTGTTGTGAACAAGACGAAGTTGCACCAAAGATTTACAGTTCGTGACCCCCTTCGGAATATTCCCATAGAGTTGATTAGAATCAAGATTTAACAAAATCAAGTTAGAATTCCAACACAGATGAGGAGGAATTTTCCCAGTTAGATTGTTGTCTGAAAAATCAACCACCCAAAGCCGACTGTAAAGTCCAAGTTCTTGAGGAATGGGACCACTCAGGGAATTGTCAAATAGCTGTAACTGTAGCATCTCCGGTAGGTATTGAAAGCTGACTGGAATAGAGCCCGTGAGATAATTAATTGAGAGGTCAAGCTTAATCAAGTTTCTCAAGCCACTAAGCTCGTTTGGTATAACACCCGTAAGCTGGTTCTGGAAAAGATAGAGTAAGCTTAAGTTCTTTATTTGACTTAACTCGGTTGGAATCTCACCCGTCAAATAGTTCTCCGAGAAATCGATTTCTGTTGCTGAGGAAAGATTCCCAATCACTCTCGGAATTGTTCCGTTCAACCCATTCCTGTATAGGTATAACTTCTTCAAAAACAAGAGATTCCCAATTTCTGTTGGAATTTCTCCAACAAGATTGTTTTTGTACAAAGCAAGAGTCGAAAGATTTGAACAATTTCCAAGTTCCTTTGGAATTAAACCCGAGAACTGATTATCCCAAATGATCAAATCACTCAAATTCCAAAGCATGCCAAGCTCTTTGGGAATATTCCCATCTAAATCATTTTGAGCAAGACCAAGCAATTCAAGACTCTCACAACCACCTATCTCCGAAGGAATATTTCCAGAAATTGCATTCTGACCCGCTCGAAATGTTCTCAGCCTCTTGAGATTCCCGAGTGAACGAGGCAACGTACCAGTGATATTGTTAGTGAATGCCACAAATTCAACTAGAGAAGAAAGATTTCCAAACTCCTCGGGAATAGGACCTGAGATTCCGTTATTGCACAAATTCAACTCTGTTAAACAGGAAAGATTACCCAATTCAGAAGGAATTTTTCCATTCAACATATTATCGTTCAAATAAAGGTACTCCAATTTCGAGCAATTCCCGATCTCCACAGGAATATCTCCAGTGAAATTATTGTGCGCAATGTCAAGAGAGGTTAGGTATATCAACCTACCAATACTAGGACTTAACGTCCCCGAAAGATTTAACGAAAACAAATCGAGAGACTTCACCACTGGATTGTAATCCGATGAGCAATTCACACCCCTCCATCGACATGGTGTTGGATCGCTAGAATTCCAATTACCCAGATTGTTAAATTCATCATTTATGCTTTTCTTCAACTCCAGGAGGTATAGCCCCTCTGAGTTCAACCCCTCGGAATCGCAAACTAGTAGAGCTGTGACAGCCAAAATCCTCCAAAATCCCACAATTAAACCTCTCCTCGATTCGAAAACTCCAGACATTATAAAAACCTAGCAGTTATTCAAATAACAGTATAAACTTAAAAGTTTCAACAGTTCCCATGAATCTAAGCAACTCAGTGATGAAGGACCAATTTAAGGCTAAGTCATTCACCACTAAGATATAATAATTGTCAAAGAGGGCCCAATCCTGTATATGAGTCAAATTTTAACAATATAAGAGTACGAATCATTTATTTGAAAGAACCCAGGAGTTTAAAAAAAAGGTCAGCAATCCAACAATCAAATGGATACATCAGAAATCAAAACCCAGACACACAGGACTTTGATAAAACCACAATCAAAGAGGCCAAGCTTTACAAAAGAGTGAAGAATCAACCATTCAAGAACCCAACAATCCAGAAACCCAATCAAATGGGTACTGAGTACAAGAGTGCTCAAACAACTATTTGGAAGAACCCATAAACACAAAATTCAAAGATTCACACAAAGTCTCAACGTACCTCTTGAGTGCTTAATTCACTGCCCAAAAGAGAGATACCCAGAACAGCAAATCCCACAATCATTCATTCAAGTGATTCCTTGAGATGACAACAAAGAAAAACCCATGAAATTCATCAATTGGAAGGAAGACCAACCATAGACAAAAACCCAGCTCCTACCTTTTTTCTTTTTCTTTTTTTTTTTTTCCCAGAAAAGGGGGATCTTCAATCTAAACGAAAAGATTTGTGAAAGGAGATGAAAAAAATAAATAAAAGATGGAAGCTTTTTTGAGATACAAGTCTTTTGGACACCAAAAAGAATGAAATCAAATGCAATGGATGTGAATTTTATTTTGGAGGGGGTTTATTTTAATTGGAAAAGTTTAGTGAAGAAGCAAAAGAACACATGTCCACTAAAGCCTTAAAACGGTAATGATGGTGAAGGATCATTTTGTGAATCGAATGGATGGGTGAGAGCTCTTCATTGAAGCTCTAATGGCCGACAAAGCATGGTTGCACCTCTTTCTCTCTCTATTCTCTCTCTCTCTCTCTCTCTCTCTGTAGTTTTCTGGAGTAGTACGAGTATTTTTTTGTGCTTGCTTGGAAAAGGTTAGGAAACTGTGAACTTTTTAAGCAAAGAAAAGTTTTCTTTTCTCGAAATTTTGGATTTCGATTGGGACAGCTTTGGTTGGTAGGAACTTCCAAACCAGTGAAACTGTGAAAGTTAATGGATTCTCTGCGACGTCGTTTTATTTCCCTAAAATCCAACTTGTGCTTTTCAGTAGGGATGGACTGGTGTGCCGACATCACCACCCACTGTTTTTTTATTTTTATTTTTTTTTTACAAATAAAAATAAAAAAATATTAGACTCATACAGTGAATCACACACTTTTTTTTTTCTTCACATACAACTAGGGGTGTACAAAAAAACCGGCCAACCGAACCGACCGATCGGAACCGACCGAACCGTGAAATTTTAGTCGGTTATTTAGTCAATCGGTCGGTGCTCGGTAGAAACACATGGAAAAAACGTAAGTTCGGTCGGCGCACGATTCAACAATTAGGCAGCCCGAAGCCGACCGAACCGACCGAACTATATAAATACCCTTCAATAGTTCAATGCGGCAATGCCCTCATTCCCTCTCTTTGCGATTTAACTTTCACGACCTACCCTTCCCCTTTCCCCTCTCCTGCGATTTACCCTACGTCCATACCGCCGCCTCACTCTTAGCCCCCCCCCTACTCTGCCACAACTCGCCACCACTCGCCAGCAGCCACCACTCTCGGCCTCACTCAGCCACCACATGCAACCACGGCACCACCATACCACTCGCTACCAGGGCACCACCAGACCACTCACCACCACACTCCGCCACCAAGGCGCCATCAGACCTCCGCCTACTCCTCCCTTCTCTCCTCTCTCTCATCACACAAAACCATGCTCGCCATCGTGGAGGTTTCCATCGCAAAGCTCACTATCTCGTGATTCTCATCGGAAACCCTAACTGATTAGCTGGTATCTTTCAATCTCTGTAGATCTGCCACCATCAAGGTCAGAAACCCTAATTTTATTGTGTGAATCAGTTTCTTTTGATGTTGTTTCTCCTTGGGCTTGAGATTTGTTCTCCACAAATCTTAATTTTATTGTTGGTGTTTCTTGGGTTTGCTTGTTCTTCTGTGATTCATTTGCTTTTGATGTTGCTTTGGTGTGATTGAATCGGTGGCTGAAGAAGAAGTGATGAGAATGTGTGTGACGATCTCTTGGACAGGAACTTGATCTCTTTGAAATCATTTTTCTTAAATTTTTTTGTTCAACACTTGAGAATTTCTTGTACCCGAGACCGACCGAAGCCGACCGAAAAATTGATACCCCGAAACCGACGAGTACCGACAATGAGCTGGTCAGTTTCGGTGCATTGTTTAGGGAAACAGATGACATCGGTTTGGTTGTAAGAAATCGTCCACCCCGACCGAAACCGACCGATGTACACCCCTACATACAACTTTAAATGTTTGTCATTTGTGTTATTTGAAATTTTTACACTTTTTTGTGTCTCACTTATACAGCACATAGTACATGTATTTAAAACTGTGTGAAAAATATGTGTGGTTCACTTTGTGGGTCTAGTAGTGCTCATAAAAATAATAATAATGGGTAATACTTGAGACGCAACCAATGACACAATTTTTGAGACACAACCCAAGAGATGTGTCTATCTGTCTCCTGTCTCACCGTGGAATCCAGTGACATCACAGGAGAGATATAAACACATCTTTTAGGTTGGGTCTCAAAATTTGTGTCTCAATCTTTACCCAATGATAATAGGGAGAATTAAAATCAGTCTATAATTTATGAGTTTTTAAAGGACAATCATATGTTTTTTAAAAATACAAAATGAATCTATTTAGAACTACAAATTTAAGTTTACATCAACTTTTGGTCTTTTACTAAATAAGACACATCAAAATTATCCTTTTACCCTCATCTTCTACCTTTTCACCACCAGCACCAACCACAACCACCACCGATCGCCGCCTCCACTACCATCCAACCCCAACCCCAACTTCTCTCTATTTCTTCTCTCTTTGGTCTCCTCTCCCTCTCTTCTCACAGGGCCGCCGCCGCCACCACCACCAGCCGCCGCCACCACTATCACAACCGGCTGCCGCCACCATCACCTACCAAACCCTAACCCTAACCCTAACCCCAACCCCTCTCTCTCTCTCTCTCATCCACAACCACCACACCACTACCAAACCCCACCTCCCAAATCACCTTCTCCACCACCAAAGAGAGAGAGAGACCAGTGCTCTGTTTTTTTTTTTTTTAGAGATACAAAAATGAGAAAGGAAGAAAACTTTACCAAACCCAAATTTGTAGATTGCGAAGATAGTGTGTGTATTTATACATTATACATATGTATGTATATATACACACACACATATGAAATTATGGGTTGAAAGATGAAATTGTGGTGTTGAAAGATGAAATTTGGGATCAAAGTGTGTCATGGGTGGGTTATTTCTCTCTGTATAAGTGTTGGGGGTTGGGGTTTGGGTTAGGGGTGGAGACCAAAGAGAGAAGAGATAAAGAAGGGTTGGGGGTGGGGTTTGGGTTGAGATTTAAGTTGGGGGTGGAGGCGGTGGCCGGTGGTGGTGGTGATGGCTGGATGGCACTAACTAATTCAATCTTCTACGAAATTGAAATTTTTCTCCAACCATATATTCATGATAGAGAATACAACTATTAGTTTGAATTGATTATGGCTACCATGAAGATGATAGAGAGGTGAGCCATTCTTTTTTTATTTTCAGCAATGACTGTGAGGAGAGAGAGAGGAGACCAAAGAGAGAAAGGGGTGTTGGGGCAATTTTGTCCTTTTGTCCAAAAGTTGATGTAAATTTAAATTTGTAGTTTTAAATAGATTTTCTTTGTATTTTGAAAAAGCACATGACTTATTTTTCAAATCTCTACAAATTATAGACTGATATCTAATAATCCCATGATAATATGTGGGTGCCGTGCTGCCAAAGATCCTCTTCATTTCAGTAGCAAGACAATCTGTCCACGTCAATCATTTTTTAGTGTTGTAATTTGTAGATCAAATTAGGTATTTTTCAAAGCCAAACTTTTTTTCCTCTCTCTACGTCTTTTTAGTGGGTGTGGTCTTTGTCCAAAAGTGTGATAGGGACCCTTGTCTCACATTGCTCATGAAGAGAGAGTTGGAAGGGTCTATATATGATTTGTCATTATGGACTTAGTAATAAGTTGAAACGTGTGGGCTCTCACGCACACATGAGCCAAGCCCAAGCTAATCCCAAATCCAATAGAAATTTGGGTTTCGGGCTCGTCACGTCTGACTCGCGCACATGGGGGGTGGCCGTTTGCGTTGACCATGGGATAGTATCTTGAACACGACTTAGTCACTCTTCGACCCGGTTGATACATATTTTTGCTCACAGCAGTGTCTATTCAATTGCGAAAATATATGAGTCACTTTACGAAATTATAATTTGGAGAAGATAGTGTTTTGTCAGAAGTAATTTATTCACTATTTAATCCCAAAACCAAAAACTATGCAAAGGGCTTGAGAAGACATGGATATGTAATCTAACTTGTACCAATGATTTATTCATTTAGGAGTAAAACTTCACCCATAAACTTTACACAATTTTTCATTCATAATTTATAAAACTGTGTCTATCTCTCTCTTGTGTCACTGTACGGTCTACTGACATCACAGGATAACACATGAGAGAGATAGATACAATTTTGTGGGTTGTGGATGGAAAATTGTGTGAAAGTTGTGAGTGAAGTATTACTCTTCATTTAGACTAATTTTCTGTAGTATAACTAGGGGTAAAAACGGGTCATTTAGTGTGATTTCAAAGCAAATCGATCGGTTTGGTTCAATTCTATTTAATGTATCAATAGGGGTATCATTTGGAATGGAAATTCCGATTCCGATCCAAAAAATTCCAATTTTGAAAGCTAAAATTGAATTCCGAATTCCGAAATTTCGATTTTCGAAAATTCTGAAAAGTTTTGGAACAGAATCAGAATTGGTTTAGGATTTCTGAATATTCCGAAATCACATTTTCCGATAATTTTTGAATTTTCTTCTAATATATTAGATATTTGTACACACTTTTTTTCTTTTTTTTCAAATATGTATAAATTTGTATTCTTTGTTCTGATTTGTGTGAGATTTGTTTAGATTTTGTGAAAAGTTGGTATTCTTTGTTCAATCTATGTGAGATATGTTTGTGGATTTTGTTGAATCTGTAGGTCGATCTATTTGGATTTTGTGTAGTGATTGGTTGCATTTAGTGAAAATTCTAAAAATTTCTGAAAATATATAAATAAAAAAAATGCCGACTCCGAAACATTTCCAAAAATTCCAAAATTTCCGAATTGGAAATGAATTTGGAATTTCCAAAATTTTGGAATAGGAATTAGAATTCATTTATAGATTCCGAAAATTTTGGATTATTTTTCGAAATACCTGTTTCCTATCCGTTCCATCCAAATAACACCCCTAATTTTAACGTTTTGCTGAATTTTTACACTAAAAAGAAATTCTGAAAACTGACCAACGGACCGGACCGACCGAACCGGCCAGTCAGCTCGATTTTGCGTACATATATATAAGTTATATAACAATGTCTTGTTAGGCCAATGTCTTGCTGTCAAGTCAATGGTAGGTATGCAAAAATACTAAAAGTCTCTAGTCTCTTTATCTTACATATCAAATAAAAAAATAATCGAATAAACCTGAAAATTTGCCAAATGAATTGCATTCGCAACTATATGTCATTGGAAAAAAGGTAAATGCAAATTCTAAGAACAAACAAAGGCTTTATTGTTGGAGAGTAATAGAATTAGCCATTCAATTTTAACAATTTTATCTATAGATAAATACTACCGTCAATTTCATCATTGAATAAAAATAATAATAAGGTGACTGAGATGAGGCGCAAAGCTCTCTTGAGACGATACACACATTCTATGAGAAATACCCGGTGCAATAAACAATAGCATGTCGTCTCCGGGATACAATAGTCCGGCCACCCTTACCGTAAACCTATCAAATTTGCACAATTTAATATGACAAGAAGCTCACCTTTAATACCTTCTTTACCCAAACAATACTCACATGTAAGAAAAAACAAGAAGCAATATAATATTACAATATAATATTACTCCATGTAAAGGTTACTGGACAAAGATCGAAAAGAAAAGGACAGTGAGCCTCTTCTCTCCTATATCCGCAGATACATACATGTACACATCTATATATGTTTAACTTCTTTAGCAAAAAAAATATATATATATATATATATATATGTTTAACTTGTATGCCTATAAAGAAGTCAGTAACTTCTTTTGTAACTGTTGAAAGTAATACTTAGTTATACGTCTTTAACATATGAGTAGAAGCTTTTAAGCCGTTGGGGACTAAAACTATTACACCATAATGTGGGGTTTTACAATCACATAAAACATGCCTAAAAGAAAATATGATTTTGCTAGAGGCATTGATCGGGTGCACCGAACGATTGGTGTCGTTCATTTTGATGGACTCCATGTAATCAGAACGTGGGTCCCATCGAGATGGATAGCACTGACCGTTCAATGCACAATTTCAGTGCACCTCGTCGGTACCTCAATGATTTTCCTAGAAAATATTTAACTCCACACAATAAATATAATATTATGTATTTTTATTAAAATAATACAACATTCTCTCACTTATTTTAATAAAAATAAAAATGCTTTTAGATTTGGGTAAAAATAAAAACTTATGCATCATAAGGATGCCAATGGCTTGAATACCTACTTAGTGTTCAACAAATCTTGCTACAGAGCCAGTAGTGACAGTGTCTTGAACTATGACTGCTTTGGGACAAGACATTGCGTCACATACATAATTTTTTAGAACTCTCTTCCAAGCTTCTAAGCTAGCACGTTAACGGTCATGTGCTAGGTCTTGGCTTCTTGAGCGCTCTAGCTAGAGAATTATATAGCCTCATTCTCATAGGAAGCGGCCCCACTTCCACACTAAAATAGGTGAGTCTATCAAGGATGAACTTATGACTCTGACATCCCACCAATAATGGCTATAAAACTCATTAAGAGTTGAAAACAACTCAACCTCATATCTGTCATGAGATCCATGCATCTACAGTACTATAGGGATAACCAATGAGTTAGTGCTTAGTTTAGTGCATGTCAATCAAACCACTCTATGATTTGTTCGTCCCTTTGAACCTAATTCTCAGGATCTCTGGTCCCTAGGTAGGGTATCCTCATAGGTGATTTATTATTATTTGGGTTTCAATGCCGATCCCCCTCGATGCAATCCAAACATTTACTCTAGCTAGAACTTATTATTATTATTATTATATTATTATTATTATTATTATCTCCAGAAACTTGGTTTTTTCCATTGTAGTATTTATTTCTACTCTCCCAACATTAAAGTACAATAATAATGGATCAAAACAAGTGGTATTGATTATCTCGAACAATCAAGTTTCATATAGAAAATCACGAATTAACCCACTTCTTCATTGGCTTTCAACAAATAGTATCACCTCCCAATATAAATACATAACCAATGGTATATAACCAATCACCTTATAGTGTGCTCCAAAACTCATCACTCGTCACTATACCTTTTGGGTATAGTGAAAAATTTTGGTTAAATAAACCAATAACCAATAGTTTCTTAAAGTATATCTTATTACATAAGTAATGGTATTCAAGCAATCAATATTCATCTTGAAAATCCTAAGGTATTATCACATTCATCTTGGTTAACTCTAAGAACCATGACAAATTTCTCAATACGCACTTCTCATATCATCTTGAATCAAATTCAAGGTATCACGTTATTTTGGAAAATATCCAAAGATATCAATTTTAATATATAATCTTGAATTAAAATCTGGACTAACTTAAATTATTCATCTTGGAGAATATCCAAGGCATTCATAAAATAACTACCATCTTGGATAATATATCCAAGGTAAACAAGTATAATCATCTTAGATTAATTCTACCCAAGGCAAACATATATGGTCAGATCAATGAATTTTTTAAGCTAGTCTCCAAAATTTAGAGTTGAATATTTCTTAAAGCATAGAAATCATTTTTAAGGTCATCATTGCTCAAAAGCTTATAAAGGCACACATAGTGAAAATCTCATAGGCTCTTTCAAACTTTTCACTTTAACCAAATAATTTAAGTCCCCCAAAAATATGTATTTTGAAGTTCTAGTAATTCATTACATATATTAAATCACAATTCTTAACTAGTTTTAAAGATTTTTCAAAGTCATTGTATTTAAAAAAATATTGAGGCCAAAATAGTTTCACCCTTGTGACACTCGGCTTCTTATCAAAGTTTAACAAGATTCCAAAAAAACAACCAGGCTTCTCCTCAACTTTTTACACTTTTCAAACACAGAATGTATACTGTTATGAGCACTGGTAAATATGCTTTATAGGCCTAAAGCATATATCCATAAACACAAAAATTGAACATGCCAAAGCAATATAGGCTTAAAATGGAGAAGCTCACAACCAATAGGGCAAAGACCAACATGAAATCAGGTCAAGCAAATGACTTTGATAAAAATACAAGTATCATTCATGTAAAGTGTAAGATGTCTCCAAATACATAATATAGAAACAATATCACTTTATGCATGCTTCGGCTCATAAATCACCATTTAGACCTTCCATTAGCTTTGTACCCGAATTCAATATATCTATAGGATATAATCATGCCAGACTCAAAGTTTTATACCCATTAATCGACAATATTACTGCACCTAGGCTTAGTTTGGCCCCCACGTGTGCTTCTCCTTTTTCAAAGCACAATTTAATGTTAATTCATTTGGTAACTAGTTTATGAGCTTTGCAAAAATTGAACTTAGGGCCTTTTTGGAGGGAGCTTTTAAAAGCTCTAGAATGGAGCTTTTAAAAGCCCAAGATTGCTTTTTGGTTTCATGATGTCTTTTGAAGAATAGTGTGCCACTTGTATAAAATTATCAAAGAACTTAGTAATAAATTTCATAAGCTCCTTTTAAAAAGCCACATGGGTGCCAAACTAAGCCCTAGTCTTCAAATGAATTTTTATGTGGCTATTGTATAAGCATTAGTCCAATTTGCCTCTCTTCACGATAACAAAAGAAAACATTTAACTAATTAAAATTTTTATACCCCTACTACTTGCAACACATGCATACTACTATACTCAAAAAATGAATTTAAATAACATATCGTAGCCATGTCCATAGAGTCTGCAAATAGAAATCTGAATTCTTACCTGTTATTCTCCATATGGGTATTGTCTCAAATTGTTGGAGAATTATAGAATTAGCTTTTCAACTTTAACAATCTCACCAATAGATAAATATCACCGTCAATTCCATCATTGAATAAAACCAATAATAAGGTGACCGAGATGAGGCGCAAAGCTCTCTTGAGAAGATACGCACCTTCTACGGGTAATACCCGATGCAGTAGAAAATAGCACGCTGTCTCTGAGATACAACAGTCAGGCCACCCTTATTGTAAGTCCATAAAATCTGCACAATTTGATATGACAAAAAGCTCGCCTCTAGTGTCTTCTTTCCCAAACAATACTCACATGTAACAAAAAACAAGAAATAATATAATATTACTCCATGTAAAAATTACTGGACAAAGAGAAAAGAAAAAGACAGTGAGCCTCGTATCTACTATATCCGCAGATACATACATGTACACACCTATATATCTTGCTTGTATGCCTATAAAGAAGTCAGTAACTTCTTTTTATAACTGTTGAAAGTAATACTTAGTTATATATTAGTTATATATCTTTAACATATGAGTTGAAGCTTTTAAGCCGGGGACTACAACTATTACATCATAATGTGGAGTTTTACAATCACATAAAACATGCCTAAAAGAAAACATTAACTCCGCACAATAAATATAATATTATGTATTTTTATTAAAAATAATACAACATTTATTCTTAGAACATTCACATATTTTCACGAGCAAAATTTTTAAATGAATTAACTTTGGTTTCGGTAACACTTCTAATAGTAACATTCCAAGGCATAAAAGATGACAATATTATATGGTGAGGGCGAGACAATGAAAGCAAAGGAGGACATCGATCTATTAAGAATTGTAACTTAAACGAGTTAAATTGAACCCAATTTGAGGTTTGGACATTGTATATATCTATATCTATATCTATATCTGTTTGCTAGTAATTATTCGCGGGCGTGCCAGAACCAATGGTGGTTCGAGTTGTGCAAACAAATTTCCTATATGCTTGAGTCAGTGATACTCAAGGCTTTCAAATCTGACTTTTAAACTAAACGATTGTGTACGGCGAGTAGGAAAGTACCCTCACCAGAAATCCCTTGGCAGTACTGAAGCGCACAAGCCAAATAGTGTATGAGTTTACCAAATAAACAATCACAAACGATTAATAAAATACAGATTTTATTAAATGTTTGGAAAATATAACCAAAGAACAGATTCAGAACAGGCTCTGATTGTTCGTGAATGAAAATAATAAAAGAAAACTAACAAAAAGAGGGTAGACCAATTTGCGATGAATGCAGAAAAAACACAAGTTTGAATGCTGTTGAATGCTTTGTTGAATGCTGTTTTCGAGGATGACGCGGAGTCCTTTGCAGCTTGGCCTGCCTCCATATTTATAGCGGCCATGATTGAATTCTGATTAGGAAAGGACTCCTTAGCTTGCGCCTTAAGCTATGTAATTGATTGGTTAGTTAGCAGCAACCTTCCTTATCTCCCACCCTTTCCTTATCATTATCTTGATTGAAACAATCCCACCATCTCAGGGATCATCTCGTCTAAATCCAGCTGTTAATGATAAGATTCTTTCCCAAACGGACTCGGATTTCCCCAAATCTGGGGTGACGTCACAAATGGCATCTGTCACCAGAACCGCCTTACCTCCACTTCTATCGGCCTCATGACTGTGACTGAAGACTCACTCATCGGGCTCATGTAATGTCTTGTCATGTCTTTATGCCCGATAACATCTTTCCAGGTGCTCACGTCCGATCGGGCTCATCCGACCCACCTTTATCACTTTCCGTAGGTATGGTGTCTGATCGTCAGTACATTCATGTTCCCTAACTCCTCATCGGGCTCCCATACTGACAAATGCCCGATGAAGTCCTCTATTCCCGGCGTCCCAATCGGTCTCCCACATGTGTCATTGCTCCATTACTTCCATCATTGATGCCCGATAAACCATTGCGGGTCTGATGCTGCCTATCGGGCACCATCCCATGGAACATCCAGGTTGCCTTCTCTAAACTTCTAGTGACGCTTCCCATAAGCCCGATGCCATCACCTACTCCGGACCAACCTACCTCTGATACGCCCATGCCCGACTATCTATAGGCCCATAACCCCATATCAATCGGGCTGGAAATCCTTTGGCGGTTTTTAGGTGCAAACAATTGCCCCCCAAAAGGTCAGATCAAACGTCCCGCCCTTGGTTGATGTGACATTTTAAATTTTAAATTTGTACCACGTGTCACCCATGCAGATAATGTCAGATCTTCGAGAATCCCACTAATCATTCCTCATTAAATGCAACGCGTATAAAGCAAAGATTTTCGAAAATCTCTTCACCTTCTCAATCGCGTCTTTCTGCTTTCTCTCTAAAAACCAGAGCTCCTCCCTCTCTAGACTTCATCTCTTCCGGCGACACCAAACTCCATCCTGTCACAGAAATGGCTCCCAAAACAGCTCCATCAACCGCCTCCAAGGGTAAGAAGACGTTCGTAGACGCTCCCCCACCACGGAACCGCTGCAGAGAGATCAGGACCCTCGCAAAAACCCACGCCGGCAACATCTCCACCGAGTACCTCACCCCTTACTGCTCTTCTGACGGTGCCCCGGTAGCACCAGGGCTTGGCGCAGCGTTTCAAGGTGACATTCCAGCGGACTTCCTCCCTTACTTCCCGCCGGTAGACAACGAAATGTTCCTCCAGCTTCCGGCCCACTGGAACAAGGCATGGACTACAGCACACCCTATCAGGGGATGGCCTGCCCCAGCTGTGGATTGGGACAGATGGGTAGCAAGAGTATCGACCTCCAAGGCCGATACCTGGAAGCGCACGGGTATATATGAAGCTATTATGCTCAGTCGGGCGAAGCTGGAGATAGACCGTCCACTCTTCTTTGCAGCGCTCCTGTTCTGGTCGGCCTCGTGCAATGGGTTCCTCTTCCGCTGTGGCCCGATGGCTCCCACCATCAAGGACATCAGCTACTTGCTCGGGCTTCACCCTCACGGTCAAGAAGTCATGCCAGGCTTTCTGGATGTGGGCACTGCCAGCTTTTCCTATCCCCAACAAGAATCCGTGAGGGACGGGGCCGTGTCTTATAGACCGATTACGGCCTTTGGTAACTTCTTAACAGCCTGCATGGGCGCTGATGGCACCGAAGTCTCAGACGCCGAGCATACGGCCTTTCTAATCTACTGGTTGAACCGATACCTTTTCTGCTCAGCCAGCCAAGCCATCACCAAGGAGTACACAACACTAGCCTTGGCCCTTGCTTGTGGGAAACCACTGGCCTTGGCCAGCTTAGTCTGGGCCTATCTTGTCCGTGGCATAACGGACTTTGTGCACTCGGGCTTTGGGGCTGGGGGAAGCCCGATTTGGATTCTCCAGGTATGGCTCTATTCTTACTTCCCAAAGTTCCAACCAACCATCCCTCAACGGGCCGATACCCCAATTTCCGCCACAAAATATGTGGACGTGACACCTTCCTCCCATTCCTTTGAGGAATGTTTTACATTTTTCTACCAAGGGTGCTCCCCTCAGGCTATCAACCTTTTCACACCCTTTTTCTCTCTTCAATTTCGTTCCTTTTTACAACTTTCCACCAACCCGGCCAACTGGGGCCCGGGTACTCAAAAAACCTACAACGAAATCTTCTGTAGCTACTTGGTGGCTAGAGACATAATTTTTAGCCCATCAATCCCTTCGGCCAATAACAAATGCGGGGCCGAATATTACTTTGCCCCGATGTACGCCCGCCAATTCGGGCTTTCTCAGCTGGTGCCCGTTCCATCGGGCATCACTGTCAATGTTGACTGGGTGGAGCGCGGCCTTATCGTCAACGATGAGCAAATAAAAAAGATCAAGGGAAGGTCGGATAAACTCAAGGCCGCTTTCAACTTCACCCCATTCTCTGCCCAGCCTATGGTATCAGAGGCGTTCACAAAGTGGTGGACTGATCGGGCAAGCCGACTTTTTCAAAGTACCGTCGTTGGGGCCCTCACACAGTTTGCTGTATTGCCGGCCACAGAAACCGATGCTCCTGCACCAACAGCGGCTCCAGCCCGACGTAAGCAAATAGCCAAGAGACCGGCTCGCAAATCAGCACCGGGCCAAGGTCCTGCTCAGAAGAAGAAAAAACAAACATCGGCCTCTGCTACGCAGGTTAATTTCTTTACTTGTATCATGTGAAAGCCCGATGATATTTAAGAATTCTAATATTTCCCCCTTTTTTCTTTTCTTCAACTCGTCGATGAGGATTCTGGGGAGGACATGATCTTGACCAGTGGAGCCTCTCAACCAACACAAACACCCACTCCCCCAACTGAACTCCCCACTTCTCCCACACAACAGGCAGCGTACCTAGAATGGGCTGCTATGAGGGTAATGCCTCTTCATATCCTACCTCCATCATCCCCTTCTGATGAGGACATGACCCACCCTATTGGAGGCAACGTCCCTGAACAAGTCGTTCTTTCCTCGAGCAGCGAGGGCATGTCTGATGACGATGTCGCTAGGGAGGCGACAGGGGAAGAAACTGAACAGGTTGCCCAAAATGTGGTTGATGTTCCTATCGGCCGAACCGATGCCACGGGGTCGGCCTCGAATGTTAGGGAGGAAATTGTTGAGACCGTCTCGTCATCTCCCCCCGAAGGTGCACCGTCTGCCAATGCTGAGGATATGGCTAGAGCTACCAAATCGGGCTCAACCCTTGGTATTCAGATCTCCTCCAATGAGGGAACTGTTAACCCGATGGCAGAGACCATCACCGCCCCTCATTTACCCGATCAACAGTCCTCTCAACCGTCTTCTTCTCCACCGAGAAATGAGACCGAGATTCGTCAAGAGCTCTCGGCCTTACTATCTCACCAAGTCCAGGTATTATAGACCTCTTTCTAGTTTTTCCTTGTGCTTTTCCTCTTTTTTGACCCATAGTCTTGAACAGGTCACCCCCATCGGTCCAGAGCCGTTCATTCCCTTTGATGACTTCTTTGCCGGCCTAGACCTTGGAGTGTATGACCTAGGCGTGCCTGAGCCAGAGGCGGTGTCTCCCACTCACCTTCAGCGATCCAGAGAACTTGTGCTCGGACTCACTGAACATGACTTGCCAAGCCTTCCCACCATCGCCGATATTGACGTAGCTTTGAACATTCTTATGGCCGATCCCTCTCTATCGGCCGGACAGCTGTCCCTGCTCCGGGAAATCCAGGAAAAACTCCCAAGCTGCCGTTTCGTGGACCAATCGGCCCTCAAGATTCAAACTGACGCTGAAGCTCACCTTGGTTCTTGGCAGAAAGCAATGAAGTTTCTTGAGGGTGTTAAAGCTAAGTTTGAAGCTGGGAAGGTTTCTCGGGCTCAGGTGATAGCACGGGACGCTTGGCTGCACAAGCGTATTGCTGTACTTAAGGCTCAACTGGAGCAATGTGAAGCCGAAGTTATTACCAATAATGCCGGTTTGGTGAAAATTGACGAACTCCTGACCCAGCTTGGTGTGGATGCCCAAAAGTGTAGCGACCAACTACAGACCAACCTACCGACATCCCGCGCTTGGGCCCAGAAACTTGACAAGGCAAAGCAAGATCGGGCTGGTGCTAGCAAGTCTTGGGAGTCTCTAAGGGCCAAGCTTAGGAACTTTGGGTCGGCCTAGAGGCCGACTCCTCTTTTGTATTTATTTATTTATTTATTTATTTTTAATTCATATATATTTGTAAGTAAGCTGTGCTCAGCCTTATCAATACAAACAATATTTTTGTTACTCGGGCTCAGGGTCGTAGTTAATGAGTTGGTCATACTCTAACCCTGGATTTGGTTTATAGTTCAAATCAATAGTTTCCCACAGAGTAGGGTAATAAGACTTCAAGTACTGACCGTTTATTAATCTTGGATGAATACCTCCATCCATATCACGCAGTCTGTAAGCACCACCATTCTTGACTTGATGTATAATGAAAGGACCCTCCCAGTTGACCGACCACTTACCGTACCGATTATCCTTGTCCCCGATAGGTAAAACGGCCTTCCATACCAAGTCTTCTGTACTAAAAGATTTCTCTTTTACCCTCTTGTTATAAGCTCGGGCGGCCCGCTGCTTCTGCACTTTTAAAGAGTCTAAGGCCATGAGCCTCGTTTCATCGAGTCCTTCCAACTCAACTATCATAGCCTCTGTGTATTCTGCGGGCTCAAACTGGTTCTGTAAAGCTCTCCTGGCCGATCGGACGGTGACTTCCATTGGTAACATGGCGTCGTGCCCGTAAGTTAACATGAATGGTGTGACTCCAGTGCTGGACCTCTTAGACGTCCGATAGGCCTATAGTGCCTCAGACAATAACTTGTCCCACTCCCTAGGGTTCTCATCGATCATCTTCTCAATGATCCCCTTGAGGATCTTGTTGGTTGACTCGGCCTGACCGTTAGCTTGAGCATAGTATGGGGTAGAGTTGAGAATTTTAATCCCTCTGCTCTCTGCAAAAGCGGTCGTCTCGGCCCCTGTGAACACAGACCCTTGGTCGGCCGTTATGGTTTCTGGCAGGCCGAATCGATGTATGATGTGTTCTTCAATGAATTTTATCACGGTGGCCTGGGTCACCGTTTTACATGGTATGGCCTCGGCCCACTTAGTGAAGTAATCCGTCGCCACTATAATGAAACAGTGTTGGCCTGATGATGGTGGCAGGACTTTGCCAATTAGATCCATAGCCCATCCTCTGAACGGCCATGGTTTTATTATTGGTTGGAGCTCCTTAGCCGGTACATGCTGGATCGGGCCATGCTTCTGACACGCTTGGCATCCCTTTGCATAGCTGATACAATCCTTCAGCATACCTGGCCAATAATAGTTGTACCTCCTCAGCAACCATTTCATTTTTGTACCTGCCTGATGAGCCCCACAGATCCCTTCATGCACTTCGGCCATAACCTGCATGGCCTGTTTCTTGCCTAAACACCTTAAAATCACGTCGTCACCGATGGGCTTTTTAAACAATTCTCCATCAAGTATCACAAATCGGACTGCGAACAACCTAACTTTCCGGTCTGCCCTGACATTTGGGTGATTCAGGTACTCAATGATAGGCCTTCTCCAGTCGTCGTCCTTCATTAAGACCGAATTAGTGCTAGTATACCAACCTCTCTTTGCAACTGAAGGTAACAGTCGGACATGAACTGTGATAACTTGGTCTTCCAAAGTCGTTGTAGAAGACGAGGCCGATCCTGCTTTTGCCAGCTTATCGGCCTCGGTATTCGTAGACCTAGGGATATAACTTACGCTAATATCATCAAACTCGTCCATGAGCTGTGTGGCGACAGAGTGAAACGGGCATAATTCCCAACTTTTTATCTGGAACTCTCCTGATATCTGCCCGATCACCAGCCCTGAGTCTCCCTTTATGTGTACGGACGACGCCCCCAACTCAAGGAGTATCTCTAGTCCGATAATTAATGCTTCGTATTCGGGCTGGTTGTTTGTGCACTTGAAATCGAGCCGAAATGACATTTTTGTCCTCTTATACTTGGGTGATACAATGACCACACCTGCCCCAGCACCCTCTGCGCTTTTGGACCCATCAAAGATCAATGTCCATGGGACCAAGGAAGTGTTTAGTACTTTAGGTGCTGGTAGCAACTCCCCCAGATCAGTTGGATCTGGGTGATCAGCCAAGAAATTGGCTATAGCCTGGCCTTTAACCGATTGCTGTGATCGGTATTGGATTGCAAATTCCATTAGAGCCAAAGTCCATTTTCCAATTCGGCCTCTCATGATTGGTCTTGACAACATATATTTTATCACATCGGTTTGACATATGATATAAGTAGAAACGGGTAACATATACGTTCTTAACTTCTGTGATGAAAAATACAATGCCAAGCATAATTTCTCAATCGGCGCATAGCGCTGCTCGATTGGAGTTAATATTCTGCTTAAGTAATAAACGGCCTGCTCGTTTCCTTGCTCATTATCCTGAGCTAACATACTTCCTATAGAGCAGTCAGAAGCCGATATATACAATTTAAGGTACCTACCCTTCTTGGGTGGCATTAAAACTGGGGAGGTCGACAGATATTGCTTAATTCCCTCAAAGGCCTGTTGATGGCTGTCTTCCCACTTGAATTCTTCGTCGGTCTTGATCTTTAGTAGTGGGGACCACACTTGGGTTTTTCCTGCACAGTTGGATATGAATCTTCTCAGAAATTAATCTGCCCAAGCAGCCTTTGAAGCTCTTTCTTATTGGCTGGTGGCTTTGCTGCCTGTATTGCCCGAGCCTTGTTCTTGTCCACCTCTATCCCTCTTTGATGCACCAGGAATCCTAAGAAGTTTCATGCCGAGACGCCGAAAGCACATTTGAGAGGGTTCATTTTTAGTTTGTGAGCCCGCATTCTTTCAAATGCTTTTTCTAAATCTCTCAAGTGATCGGCGTTGTCGCTCGATTTTACCACCACATCATCGATGTAAACCTCCATGAAATGCCCGATCATATCATGGAAGATTGAATTCATCGCCCTCTGATATGTGGCTCCAGCGTTCTTTAGTCCGAAAGGCATGACAACCCATTCAAAGGTTCCAATCGCCCCCGGGCACCGGAAAGCTGTCTTCGGGACATCCTGCTCAGCGATGTAAATCTGGTTGTACCCTGAGTGCCCGTCCATAAAGGACAAAATTTTATGTTTTGCGGCCGAATCAATCAATTGATCGGCCATAGGCATAGGGTACTCGTCTTTTGGGGTAGCTAGGTTTAGATTTCTGAAATCGATACAGACTCTCAGCTTACCGTTTTTCTTTAACACTGGGACTACATTTGATACCCATTCCACGTACCTGGCTGTCCGAATGAAGCCAGCTCCCAAAAGTCTCTCAATTTCTTCTTTCACCTTTATCGTGACTTCAGGTAACATGCGCCGTGGGAGCTGTTTGAACGGCCTAAAACCCGGCTTAATTGGCAATCGGTGATCCACCAATTCTCTGGATAGACCGGGCATCTCATCGTAATCCCAGGCAAAGCAATCTTTGTATTTGTGTAAGAGAGCAATGATCTCGGCTTGGAACCGCGGTTCAAGCACCTGACTCACATATGTGGGTTTGTGCTCTCCTACATTGCCCAGGTTGATCTCCAATAGTGGATCCTGCACGTCGGCCTTCAAGTCATCAAGCTTGGCTGTGGCCGTTTCGAGTTCATCCATTTGAATCTCTTCCTCTATTGGCGTTTCTTCTTCATAGATACAATCGGCCAGATTAACTATTCCATCCACAGGGCCGATCTCTAATCTCCTATCGGCCAGATATGCGCACCATCTGGCCATGCTGGCCTTGAGGGCCAGCTGTCTTTTAACTTCCATTGGTCGTGGATCCATCGAAGTCTTCTTGTTCATTAATCTCTATCGGCCTTGATTCTTCTGTCCGACTGAGATTGTGATAACCAAACTTTAAGTTTGGTAGAATTTCTTTACGGAATGTGGCTGCATTTGGTCTGCCCAATTTGCCGCGTCCTAGTAATTTAATAGGTCCGATATCATCTTCGTATAATACTGCATCGGTCGTCTGCACCCGGGCAACGAATGGCTTTGTATCGGCCCCAACCACTTCCACTTCGTCATCTCTCCAAAAGATCAATAATTGATGGAGTGTGGAAGGGATGCAATAATTGGGATGGATCCAATCACGGCCAAGCAACGCGTTGTACGCGGCCGATGTTTCAACGATGAAAAAGGCTGTCATGGCCGTTCGGGTTTCAACAGTCAGCTCAAGAGGCAAGATGCCCTTTGTCTTAGATGGTGTGCCCGTGAAGCTCTGAACATTCATCTCAGTCGGAATCAGTTCCGACTCAGATTTTTGAAGAATCCTCAGCATTATTTGGGGCATGATGTTGATGGTAGATCCCCCATCGATCAATATTCTATTCACGGGGATCCCCTCAATGTGACCCTTTACGTACAGCGGCTTCAGGTGCTGAGACATTTGATAGGTAGGTTTTTCGAAAACCACCTTGACTGGTCCCGCTGGTTTCAACCCTTCTTCAGTTTGGATCCCTTTCGGCCTCAAGATGGTTATCTTAGGCCGATCAGTTTGTATATCGGTAGCATCCACGTTCTTGCTCGTAGCTTCTACCACCTTGGGTCTGACGGTTTCTCCACCACTCCAACATAAACTTTCTATTACTGCCGACTCCTTGGTCTGGCCTTCCATTACGTCACCTTCTATGGCCGTTGGCTGATCCGGTTTGGCCATGAATGACATGGGAAGAGTAAACACCATGTTTGAGGATAGACTTTTAGGGATTGTTCCGAATTGGATTGGTGTATCATCCTCATCTTCATAATCATCGACCTCCTCCATTGGATGGACCAATGGCTCACACTTCTTTTCTTGTTTAAAAAGTTTCTTTAAACGCTCAGTGGCATGCATCGCCCCTTTGCCCGCTTTCTTGTCGAAAACGAGCTCATCTTCTTCCATGGCCGTTATCTGTTTGCCGGCCTTACGCTGAGGGGACCTTGGAGGACTGTGGACGCGACCCTTCGAGTGCTGCCGTTCCCGTTCAGCCTGTCTCGCCCTCTGATACCTCCTCTTCTGAGACTTGCTGTATTGAGGCATCACTGGAAATTTTGGATCCTCAGCTCTATACCACCTCCCTTCGCTCACTCTTGGTGGGAGTATCATTCGGGAGCGAATGTCCGATGCTTCAACCCTTTGTGAGGCACTCATTGTGGGTCGTGATCGATATTGCCTTCCTTCCATATGACTCGAGCTAGGCATACCGCTTGCTGGCGGCGGCTTCGGCTTCCACTTGGGCTTTGCGCGTTCCTGTTTGGGCAAGGAAAGCCTCTCATGCATGGATCTTCTCGGGCTGTATTCTCGTCGTTCCTCAACTCTAGGCCTTTTGCTTGGGCTGGAGGCCCCTTTCTTAATATCGGCCTTGCACCTCGGACACAAGCCTTGTTCTATCAGCTCTAGTTGGTGTCGTAAATCTGCGATCAAACTATCTGTGGTTGATCGGGTTTTCTTGACCTCAGCTTTTAGTTCTGCTTCCTTACGTTCCTGGTATGTCCTCTGAAGCTCGCGGATAGTCACCTTCGGCCTATCAGTTTCCGAAACGGCAATTTGTTTCCCTTCCCTTTGCTTCGGGACCTTCTCGCTGTCGGTCAAATCTACCTTTGCCCTTGGCCGTGTCAGCTTGGTTAGATCGGGCATTACCATATTGGTTCCAGTGATCTGTGGGAACGGATTCGCGTCAACTCCCATAGCTTTGTCCGAAAATTTGAACACTCCTTTCTCCACGTTCTCCTGTATCACATTACGAAAAACAACGCAGTTATTAGTGGAATGTTTCCAGGAATTATGCCACTTACAATATTCCTTATTTTTTATGTCATCGGCCTTGGGTATCCGATGACCTTCACCTAGCCTATTCACTTTTTCAGCCAAAAGAGCGTCAAAAATCTGATCGGCCATTGTTATGTCAAATGTGTAATTTTTTCCTGCCTCGAACGCCATTTTTTTAGCAGCGGCGTTATTATTGATAGGTTTGTTCAAGGCATTACACACAATAGGCCGCTTAGAGATTAGTTCGGCCATGTCGATTTCTGCTTCGAGGTCACAATCTGCTAGATGGACCTCATAGTTGGGATCTTTGTAATATGATCCTTTAGAAGAACTCTTCTTTTCCTGTTCATCAAGTAGGATACGCTCGTAACGGGCGGCCCTTGAAGCCAGCTCAAATAAATCACGGAAATCAGTCCCTTCGAACTTTTTACGAAGCTCGAAAGACATTCCGCCCATAGCCATCTTTGCGTATTCTTCTTCGGGCAATATTGTCTTACATCTGTACTTAGCCTTCCTGAATCGGGCTATATATGTTTCAACGGTCTCTCCCACTAGTTGGAGCATCCTAGACAGGTCTGCCAACGATATCTCGGGCTCAGTCCTATAAAACTGCCCATGAAACAATTCCTCCATCGCTGGCCAGTTTCGTACTGAATTGGCCGGAAGATTGACATACCACAAAAACGCTAGGCCCGTGAGCGAGTTTGGGAACAACCTTAGTTTTAAAGGGTCGCTATTGCCTGCATGGCCGCACTGCACAATGAATCGGCCTATGTGCTCTACCGTGGTATGTTCACTTTCCCCAGAAAATAGGGTAAAATTCGGAACTTTATACCCTTGTGGGAAATTAACTTGGTCAATTTCAGGCGGGTAAGGCCGTCGGTATGTCAGCCTCTCCATCCTTCTCATGAACGGGCCATACTCTTCGTGTATGGCCGCCACCAACTCCTCCCTGTTAATAGGCTGCGCAGCGGGTCGGGCATTCACCACAGGGGGTGGTGGTTGCTGTTGGTCGATATTGGCCTGACGAAGCCAAAAATCATCATTATTCCTTTGCCCCCCAGCAGCATTACCTGGGGGCATTTGTTGGCCGTTTACGTCTGGATTACGGCCAGTCGTTGCAATTACTTCAGGCTGAGCCCCTGTTACCGGGGTTATTAATGGAGGCGGCAATTGTTGATTATTATTGATCTGGTGGGTCCAAAACCCGCCATTGTTTCTTTGCCCCCCAGCAGCGCGAACTAGAGGTGGTGTACGTTCGAACTGGGTTTCAACACGGCCTCCTATCTAGACAAAGCTCGGTGTCGCCGATCCACTGGGATCGGTGACCATCACGCCACTAGCCGTTTCGTTATGTGATTCGGGCTTCTTGCCCGAGACGTTACCCTCCCTTAGGTTTGGACAGACATAGAATGGGTCTTTTGGTTTGTCGGACTCAAGCGGCGTGCCAGAGCCCGATCCCGAGCCTGAGACTGCCCCCGAGGCCTTTTGGTTGTTATTGGCCTCAAGAATAGTGCAAAGCTGTCGTACCTGAGCAGCTAGGGCGTCCAGCTTCACGTGGGTAACCCTAGTCTCCATGACCAACTCAGACTGTTCCCGGCGTATATCGGCAGTTTGCCTGACCACATTGTTGAGGCCTGCCATTGACCCTATCAAGGTATTATAGTCCTGCCTCAAGGGATCAACGGTGGCTCTCATGGTTTCCGAGATTGCTTCGATAGTAACGCCACCATCATCCGGAGAATGACCAGTGCTTTCCTCCATAGATGGATCAACGGCAGACTCTTCTTGGCCGTTTTTGCCCGTCTGCTTATCCCTCTTTGGTGGCATGTCTTGACACTATGGGTCCCACCGGGCGTGCCAAAATGTTTGCTAGTAATTATTCGCGGGCGTGCCAGAACCAATGGTGGTTCGAGTTGTGCAAACAAATTTCCTATATGCTTGAGTCAGTGATACTCAAGGCTTTCAGATCTGACTTTTAAACTAAACGATTGTGTACGGCGAGTAGGAAAGTACCCTCACCAGAAATCCCTTGGCAGTACTGAAGCGCACAAGCCAAATAGTGTATGAGTTTACCAAATAAACAATCACAAACGATTAATAAAATACAGATTTTATTAAATGTTTGGAAAATATAACCAAAGAACAGATTCAGAACAGGCTCTGATTGTTCGTGAATGAAAATAATAAAAGAAAACTAACAAAAAGAGGGTAGACCTATTTGCGATGAATGCAGAAAAAACACAAGTTTGAATGCTGTTGAATGCTTTGTTGAATTCTGTTTTCGAGGATGACGCGGAGTCCTTTGCAGCTTGGCCTGCCTCCATATTTATAGCGGCCATGATTGAATTCTGATTAGGAAAGGACTCCTTAGCTTGCGCCTTAAGCTATGTAATTGATTGGTTAGTTAGCAGCAACCTTCCTTATCTCCCACCCTTTCCTTATCATTATCTTGATTGAAACAATCCCACCATCTCAGGGATCATCTCGTCTAAATCCAGCTGTTAATGATAAGATTCTTTCCCAAACGGACTCGGATTTCCCCAAATCTGGGGTGACGTCACAAATGGCATCTGTCACCAGAACCGCCTTACCTCCACTTCTATCGGCCTCATGACTGTGACTGAAGACTCACTCATCGGGCTCATGTAATGTCTTGTCATGTCTTTATGCCCGATAACATCTTTCCAGGTGCTCACGTCCGATCGGGCTCATCTGACCCACCTTTATCACTTTCCGTAGGTATGGTGTCTGATCGTCAGTACATTCAAGTTCCCTAACTCCTCATCGGGCTCCCATACTGACAAATGCCCGATGAAGTCCTCCATTCCCGGCGTCCCAATCGGTCTCCCACATGTGTCATTGCTCCGTTACTTCCATCATTGATGCCCGATAAACCATTGCGGGTCTGATGCTGCCTATCGGGCACCATCCCATGGAACATCCAGGTTGCCTTCTCTAAACTTCTAGTGACGCTTCCCATAAGCCCGATGCCATCACCTACTCCGGACCAACCTACCTCTGATACGCCCATGCCCGACTATCTATAGGCCCATAACACCATATCAATCGGGCTGGAAATCCTTTGGCGGTTTTTAGGTGCAAACAATATCTATATCTATATCTATACTATGTGTGAATGTACCAATGCCTATAAGTATTTTACACTTTTTTTTATTTTTTATTCTATTGAAGATTATTACCCTAGTTTAGACCAAAGTTGGTTTCTATTTTTTGCCCTTTAGGGAATAAATTACAGTAACATTCTCTCAAATATGGCACTTTTTCAAATATGTCCCTAAACTATAAAACTTGACAAACTAACTCTCCTGAACTAATATATTTTTCACTAAAACCCCTTCCATTAAAATTATGCACCAAAAAGAACGTTTTTTTTTTTTAATTATGTGAGCTACATATGATATAAAATATCAATAACATGATATCTATTTACCTCTCCTTCGTGCCGTTTGATATTTTAGGACAAAAATTATCATTTGCTACATACATAATTGTCTTTTGTTGTGCACCATATTTTAGGCAATTTTGTCTAAAATTTTCAACGACTCAAAAAAAAGAAAAAAATGTTATGTTGATATCTAATTTTGGACTAGAAGACTAATGATAGTATTAAAGAACCTATTGGTATTATCTAATTTCTATCATACGTCTCCACTTCTCAAGTTCTCCATAGCATTGGACACTTTTTTCACACTTTAAGATTCACAAACCAGTTTACTCTTCGTGTTCTCTTAATAACGTGGTTTGGTGAACTAAATACGATTGATCTTTATATAAGTGTGCACTTTCAAGCTTTGTATTGAAGGTAATTACTATTCCTTACTCTTATATAATTTATTCAACTTAGTTATGATTTTCGTTCTCATTAATATCTAATGTATTGTGTTTTGATCAATGACCTAATAGTCAAAATGAAAACAAAAAACTATGAGTTATAGTAACATATATCTCTTAAGAGTTATAGTAAATATCTATGATAAGAATGGTAGGTTCTTTTTCTTTTTCTTCTTCTTCTTCTTCTTCTTTTTTTTTTTTTTTTTTTTTTTTTTTTTTTTTTCGGAGCTCTACGCTAGATCACTCACAGTTTTGTTTATTCCATACCAACAATAATATATGTAACTTTAGAGTAAAATGCAGTTTGCACCCTCAAACTATACCGTGTTTTGCACTTTGGTCCCTAAATAATTTTTTTTTTCACATTTTGGTCATCAACTAATATTTTGTGGCATTTTGGTTCCCCAACTAACCTTTTGTGATAGTTTTCCCCCTTCGTCCCTTTTAGCCGTTAAAAGTGACGGAAAAAGTTATTTTAATTACATATATACCCCCTGTCTGGGCCATGTTTGGCAAAAACTGTCATTTTTTCAATACTTATAAAACTCCAAAAGCTAAAATTAAATATTTAACAAAATAGCCTCTGCAATTGCAATTAGCGAGAAGTTACCTTGGGCAACTTTTACCAATCACAATTTTTTGTGATTTAATTACATAAAAAATAAAAAAAAATAAAAAAAAAAGAAGCTCCCAAACAGTCCACAAGGGGTACTTTGGAGCTCTTTGATAGATTTCTGTCTTTTATTATTGAGCTCTGCTACTTGTTGAAGTGTGTTGTACCTCATGATTTTTCATGTCTAATAAAACTCCATTTTGATTGACAAAAAAATAAAATAGGGGACAAAGTGAAAAGTTCTAACTATAAGGGGTGTATATATAATTAAAACAACTTTTTATGTCACATTTAACGGCTAAAATTGATGGAGGGAGAAAACTGCCACAAAATGTTAGTTGGGGGACCAAAATGCGAGAAAAAAAAATTATTTAGGGACCAAAGTTCAAAATATGGTATAGTTTGAGGGTAAAAAATGCGTTTTATCCTAACTTTTATCAGACCTATTCTAGGTAAGATATGCGTTCAAAAAATTTCAGGAACCAATTTCAACTACTTGACAATTTAGTTACCTATTTAACATAGAGTGCATTTTTTTCACTCTTGCTTTCCCACTGCTACCATACTAGTATGTGTCACATTTCATTCTTATTTTACCCATGTTTTAGCAACACAATTATTGAATGTAAAACTTAATTGAGTATTTTACTTTATGAAAAATTACTAATGTTATCTTTTATTAACAATAATGCGTATAATTGTCATCATTGTTTAAGTAAAGATAGGAATTTGGACATATTTAGCCTATGATAATAACTCAATTAAGTGGTGAAAATAAAAGTTTCAGCAATATATATATACACACATATAGAGTGCACTAGGCTTTTAAGCCTAAAAATCCACGGAACGCTCCACTGACCCACGCCCCATCCCGCCGCCCCGCTAATCTGCGAATTTTTAGGCTTAAAAGCCTAGTCTTACTCAGTGCGCACTGGAGCCTAACTCTATACGTGTGTGTATATATATATATATATATATTACAATGTGTTTGATAATTTACCACTTAATTAAAAGGCATCCAAAAATTCACTGAAAACCTTAATTGAAAAAATTACTGAAATTGATCACCGAATGTAGTCTAGTTCAATACTTGAAACACTGCTTTATGTACAACGAATTCACCCACTTAAAAATTTTCAGTGCTAAAAATTCAGCACTTAATTTTCAATTTTGTCAAATCGACGCTTAGGCCATTTTTAGCTCATGAACAAAGGAAACCATTTTCTTTAATATTTTCGTTTCTTTTGCTATCCGTCAATGTGTGCACCAAATAGAGCCTAAAAGTCTCTTTCAATATAGATTATAAATACATTCTCATAATTTTAGGACTTTAAATAAAACTAAAACTAATATCTTATTGGGGTTTGTTTGTTTGTTTGTTTTTTTTTTTTTGGGTCTTAGTAGATTCTTTTTTTTTTTTCCCTTTCTTCACTCACGTTTCTATATATTCTCTCTCTCTCTCTCTCTCTCTCTCTCTCTCTCTCTCTCTCTCGGTATACTCCATAGATAAGCAATTACTTATAAATATTAATTCTCTTAAATATAAGACTCTACAAAACCAAAGATAACTGACATATATAAAAATAAAAAATAAATAACAATTAGCAAGAAGGATGTATATCTAACCTTTTATTTATTTGTTTATTTATTTTTATTTTTATCTTTTTCCAGTAACAAAAGTTTTTGCATTATAAATTTTTTTTTTAATGTAATTCTTTCAATTAGTATTGATGACAATAGAGACTTTTTTTTAAAAATTTCAGTTGAGGATTTAAAAAAATTTCAAGACATACAGCACAAAGAGTTTGACCATCTTGAACGTGGAGGTCTCCCTATATCCTTTTTGTAGGAATTATCAAAGTTTAATATATATATATATATATATATAAATATATATATGAATTCTCAGGAAAAGACGTCCTCTCTTTATTAAATAAAGAGAGGGTCTCTGTTTTGATTGTCAGATCGTATTTAAAAACTGTAAAATGACAGAACTGTCCTTAATGAAAACACGATCCGACGGCCAAAACAAGAAAGAGAGGGCGCCATCTTCATAGCCTGACTGTATAATGTATATGAAAGCTAGATCATGATTGATTTGTAACTTATTTCTAATTAAAGCATATGAAATAATTTTATAGTTCAATAAATGACTACACAAACTTCATGGTAAATGAAAAAACATATATGGTCATACGATAAACAAATTGGCATTATTAAATAACGAGCAAAGAAAATAGTATATTCAAAATATTGTAGAGGTAAGAAAGAATTATTACTAGGACATGTGATAACAATTAAATTGCAACATAGAGAAATTATTATACTAATAAACAAGTGGTATAAGAAGAATAATTCAACTATATCTTTATTATTTTTGTACTTGTATTAATTCTTCTTCTTCTTAAAACCTAATTTAAGTGTTTTCTATAAATTTTGGCTTAATGTTCGATGTTAGTTTATAAATGGGCACCAGTTGCACGTATAAACTACTATATATATATATATAAAACAAATTTCAGCACATGGAACTAAAATCACCAACTTAACCTAAGTTTGAGATATATAAGACCTAAAAAAAGACTTAGATTAGATGCATCAATCAACATTTTCGATTTGACTTATGAACCATATACAATGTACTTACCACAGGTACGCGAACAAAAATAAAATTTGGATGATGTAGAGCTGTGGTTTGGTTAAGCTAGAGGTTACATTGGAGCGAGCTTGAGCATACTCTTCTAGAATGTCAAGTCATGTGTAGATAAACTTAACAACGAGCTACAACTCTTGATCTATCCGTACATTGTACTAATTTATATATATCTTTTCTTTTCTTTATGCAGGAATATTAAATAAAATAAAGGACTAAATATTAATTTATGCTAAAAATAAGTGAGGGGGGATTACCTTTTGGAAGCCCATGATACAAAATGCCCCAACCATCTCAAAAGTGTGAACTCAGAATTGGAGTGATAGCTCCTTTAGCTGTCCAAGCACTTCATATGTCTAAATCAATAATTCATGTCTGTTGGATGTTATTCTGGTCGATCAATAATTATTTATTCTTTGAAAAAAGAATTGGGTTGGCTCAATATCATATTTTGATAGCAAAATGAAAGGGGTGGGGGGTAAGGAATTGTAGGTTGAATTGGTGGGAAAACATGTCATGGCATGACTAGACTTTCATTTTGTGAATTGGTCCACTGCCTTAGTGGTTGTACTGGGGATTTCTTTTTTAATTGGGTTTGGCATATGCCCACCAAGATTTTCTTTATATTTCACTATCAAATAGCTGTTTTGCGAAGAAAAAAAAAACAAGTGGTAAGAAAACAATATAAAACATAAATCAGTTTGGATTGAAAGAGTTAGAGGGGGGCAAAAAAAAAAAATCAGTAACAAAATTCGAATTTTTGTCCAAATGCTACGTTGAAAAGGTCGTAATCATTTTCTATTTATAATCTAAGGATTACATGAATCCTAAATTATTTTTTTCAGTCCGCTATACAACGAAAGGTGGCTTCTCCCGAATTTTTTTTGGTATGTGCTTGTAGTTGGGTTTATGGGTTTTATATATATTGGACGATACCTAAATATTATAGAAGGAACTATGTATACACATTTATATATTGCATTTATTTTTTATTTAGCTATGTATTCAATATCCGCACATATATATACTGTTGGTCCTTGATATTTGATAGTGACAGTAGAATAGACCTTAATTCACTATTATATAATTTTAATTGTGGACTGTAATTGTACGAGCCTTGATGGAATGTTATGGTTGTCCTATGTGGTCTAGGCGTTGTATAACACGTTATGGACACGCGGGATCCGAGGTCGTTTTGCCGTCTTCTCATTATAGTGTCTCGGGACGGATTCCAAGGAGCACATTTCAGGAAACATCTAATAAAAATCATTTCAAATGATTAAATCAAGTAGAAGTCCGATGCACATGCAATACAAGAGAGGTATACTTACAGTGATTAGTCCCGCCCGGGACCGAAGCAAGTAAATGAAACATGTCATGAAATGCGAAAAGGAACAAGAAAACTTACATTGGGTTGACTCAAGCGGAGTCACAAGCAAAAAGAATTGAAAACGTGTAATGCAATCATTCAACAATCCTAGATAATATGTCTCTAACAAATAATCATATAAACGGAGACTATCCTAAAAGAATTGTGTCATTGAAAACAAAGTTGTAAACCTAGAAAAATTCTAAGAGAAATGATAAAGAAGGTACACGATACATGGGCACTAAGCCACATGTAGACGAGGCAAGATCACAAATCGAAGTCCAGATCCACGGCATTCAATTCTCTGCACTAAGACACCAAGGAATACCCAAGCATTGTAAAAACACAAGCAAACAAATGATATGCATGAAAAACAAGTAGAAAATGTCATCAATCAAATTTTCAGATTCAACAACCTCTAATGAATCCTATCAAAAGTGGTCTTAAACATGAGCTGGGTTAAAATCCTTTTACGGAAAGTTAGATACATATCTTAGGGAATTTCTCCAAAAAGTAGAACCTCTTTACCATTTTTTAAGTTTGAGAAATAAGAGTTTTGGGAACAGTGGATCAGGACTGCCCACTATTCTTGTAAAAATTATAATTAAATCTACAAAAATCATGTGAAGTTCTATTTGGTGTCAAAAAAAAGCTATTTCATTGTAGTTTATGAAAAAAAATAATCCCATGGACATGTCATGATCATAAGGTTTCTGAAAAGTGTTTTAAACTGACTCTGTTATTCTGGAAGTTTGATATCATTTGACAATAAAATGCATAACAAAATAGAAACATAATAGAAGTTCATGAATCATGTTAATCAAGTAGATTTAAACTTTTGATCTCTCATCCAATTATCCTAGATGATTTCTAAACCAAGTTTTATTCATCAATTCTTGTTGAATGATCAAGGTATGACCATTTTGTATACATAATCATAGTTGTAGTTAAACTTAGAAAATTCCAGAATAGTTGTATCAACTTCAAACGCTTAGAAAACGATCTTAACTCGATCGCATGCTCACGATTTTACATCGGCATATAGATACATGAGTTAGGAATCATCCCTAAAAAGCGGAACATCTATAACTATTATAGATTTTCTGAAATTCAAACACAAAGAGACTATGTTCAAATCTGTCAACCGATTTCTCAACAATTTCTAAAAATAGTATATGGATCCTAGAAGTTCTTAAAACAGACCAGATGAAAGCTAATTTATCAAAGTTTACCCAAAAAATTTGAAATCCATCAAACTATGGATTTTGATGGACCAAATCTTATGGACAAAATTAATCTGATTTGCTAAATTTTCATCTAGTTCATTTTAAAGTGTGAGGAAACCATCTTAGGTGTTGATTGAAGCTTATTAGAGAGATCAAATTCATAGATCTACTTGACTATCATGATTTCCAATCAATTTAGCCCTCAAGTTCTATGGAGAACTTTAGATCATGGATCAAAGGGACTTACAAATATCCTATTAGAGATGAATTTCAATAGGAATTCTAGGTAATAAAAATAATCAAGAGATGTGTATGAACATAGGAATCATCCCTCTCATAGATCATACTTCTAAACCATCATAGAATTCAAAATAGATACATATATATAATCATGTATGCATGAATCTAAAACTAGAATAGAAAAAGAAAATCAAAATTGAAAATCAAATTGAAAATCAATCTCAAATTATGAATCATCAACAAAATTAAAGAGATTTGGATCTAGCTATGTGAGTGTGTGAAGAACAAGAGATGAAGAAGATGAGTGTCTTAACAAATGAAATAAAACTAAGTTAGATCCAAATCTTATAGATCTATATATATAATAGGAATTAGAGATGAATTATAGTGTTCACCTCTTAAAGGAATCTCAATTATATAACTCAAGTTGAATAGAAAGATCTTCTTCTTCAAGTGTTCTTCAAGCACTCATCCATGTAAGTTGAGGGAGGCAATTGGTGTTAAAATCATCTAATCCTATTATCTTGAGATTAGTTTAGGAAAATTCTAATTGATAATTCACTTCTACTCTCTTGAAATCTCTCTTGAATTCTAAGTATATTCCTCTATATCTTGTATATTCAAAGCTTCTCTTAAGATACTCTAAGTATAAATTCAAGATCTTTTTTCCAGATACTACTTAGATGATCTCATATGAGATGTATGAGATCTATATATAGAGTTTTGAAGACTTAGCTCTTAAGTTTCAAGGTTAAAACAGGATTTTCAGAGAGCAGAAAAGGGTTAAAATGGCCATTTCGGTGCCTAAACGCAATTTCCTCACAGCGGGAGCCTTCTAGAAGGGTCTGGAACCAGAAAAATGAGATGGAGAACACTCCTTATAGGTGGCGGTTATGGTGGGACCCACCACCTCACAACCCAAAACCGCCATCCCCCTTTTTGGTTCCCCTGGTTGTCCACAAGCCCTGTTTCATGTTTCAAGTGCACTGCTTTTCCAGAATTTTGTAAAAATGCTTTTTGGTGTCCAAATCGTCTGTTTACGTACCGTTGGAAAGCTGTCGGGTTGAATTTCAGTATAAAAATATTCCCAAAGGTTTTGAAATGATAATTGAAGTCCAATTGAAGCCCGAAAGTCCTCCACAACTTTCGTCGTCTTTCTGAAATCAAATGACGTCTTTTTTCAAAATTGCTTTCAAATGTGCATCGGTTTCGAACTTTTCTTTAAAATTGAATCTCTGGATACCTAGAATATTGTGTTTAGAACACTTAATGTTCATATAACCCTGAGTGAATATGAATTCTGAGAGACGTTTTTGACAAAACCGGGATTTATGCATGGAAAAGGGCTTTTCTGAGCTTGAAGTCACTTTCCGAAGTTCGATCTTTCAGTTGTGTGGAATCCAGTACCTTCCACAGGGTACTTTTCATCATCGAATCCTCCAAGATGTTGTCCACCCTAAATCCTATCGGTGTGGTCAAAATTGGGTGTCTACACACTTGTGTTGCACGTGGATGATGTAATTTTTATTTTATATTTACAGGTTATGCGCTCTAAGTAATTTATTAAAACTCAATACATGCATGAAAATGTAATATAATTCAATGTTTTTTTTGGTTAGGTATTCTTATAAAAATGTTGTTTTGCAAATAATCATAATCAGTCTGAAACCTTGTATGATTTAAGTCAAGTTGAAAATTAGTAAACCAAAAAAAATGGAATAGTTGAATATTAGTTGTACTTAGTACTTTCTTATGATAACAATCTTTTGAGATGTTCTGACAAAGTGTTAAAACTAAAAATGACTATTCTTTATGTCAATACTCTTGATGAGGTTCAGAAAATGAAGATATTTTAGTATTCGTTTTATATTGTTTACTATCGCTTTATAATTTTTCATTTCAAATAAATAATTAATAGATAAATACTATTAATAATGTATTTTAAGTTAATGTACAATGTTGGAGATATAAAATAATGTAATCAAATTAAATTATTTTAAAGATAAATTGGTAGTGTTCATTTTATTTCTCTCCCGACTCCCATTAGATCTCATTTTTGTAGTCTCACATTTAGATTTATGAAAAGCAAAATTAGCATAGTTTCATGTTTGTTTCAATCTCTCATTGGGTCTCACAATATTAGGCTTCTTGTTATCTACTTGTTGTTTTTCTTTCCGTGTTTAATCTAATGTGATCTCTCTTATGGCTACTTATATCAACAACATTATAGTCTTAATTTTATGTTTATCGTCCTCATCAATAAAGTCCCACTTTGTTTTAATCACTTGCACTACTATTTATTTTAAATGAATTGAGTTTTGCGTTTGTATTACTCGTCCAAATTACTTTTAATTTGATTTTAATTACTGTTCATTGTCTCAGGGAACCATATTTCTAGTTTTTCTAATTTATGTTCCATGTAAAATTTCTTTATTATGTTGTTCATTATTGTTGGTTGTGTTTGCACCTTTGGCATATAATAATATGAAACAAAGAATGTTCGTAATCTTTTTACTATATAAACTACAAAAAGAATAGTACTGTTTGCCCTATAGAATCGACTATATTCACCGTATACTTTTACAACCCTGTATAATAATTATTAAGACACATCATATAACACGCGCATGTGTTATTGCATTTCATTACATTGTCATGCATGATAATGTAATGTGGCGTGTCTTATGACACATGTGTGAGTGAGTTTTGACTCACGAGTTGATTTGGGCGTCTGTGTTAGAGAA
The DNA here is from genome assembly GCA_033977485.1 of Hydrangea macrophylla. Classification (NCBI taxonomy): domain Eukaryota; kingdom Viridiplantae; phylum Streptophyta; class Magnoliopsida; order Cornales; family Hydrangeaceae; genus Hydrangea; species Hydrangea macrophylla. The sequence goes on from CM066991.1 coordinate 157,106,761, forward strand.
ATTTTGAAACTGTGTAGAATGAATGTTGGTTGTTGTGAAGTCTCTCCGAATATGAGACGTTCATTGTGGAATACCTTAGATGTTTATCTGAAAATAAATGTTTACTTGTGTATTTCACTATTTATATATATATATATATATTTTCTGATTTCGAATATGTTTCTGCTGTTAATTTTAGTATCCTGATGAGGACGAATTAACACGCTATTAATTTGGTAGGCTAATTAGCAATTTTGTAAAATCATGTAGAAATTTACATTTTAGTACCCAAACGAAACTTAAGCGAAAACTTTTCTAATTTTTAGGTTTCACTCGTGAAGCTATGAATTAGCTGTGTAGAAAGTTCCGGAGATTGATTAGGAATTTTGAAAATTTGTGGGGAGGAAAACAAAATTCCCGAAAGTGTTGCTTATATATATAGAGAGATGATCTTGATATTTTTGTAAAATTTCTAACCTAAGTTTCAAGAGGAGGCCAAAAGGGAGATTTTAGTTCTTCGATCTTCACGACGCCAAGCGACGAACTTCTGTCCGTCTTTTTTTCACCAATTTTCGCATTTGAACTCCCCGAGGTAAGGCCGTCGTTTTGATACCTATTAGGCCTTGTTTGTCTAGGTTTTTCTGAAAACTCTTTTTCTAGAATTTTCATAAAAGTTGATAAGTGAAATTCTGATCGATGGAAATTGTACTAGAAGGATTACTGCACGTTCTGTGTACGCGGGTTTTCTTTAGATCGAATTATAGAAGTGTTAATCGGAGGTGAGAGATTCAACTATGTTTTTGGAATGATTTCTTGACATGTATTCATGTTTTGTGTGAAAAAGCATGTTGTAGTATAGATATATATTGTGTAGTTCATATTGGGCGATTATATTGATAAGTAGGTCCAATAGCACGGTGAAATATTTTGATTACCGAAAGCATGGTGATATGTGAATTGAGCATGTTGAGTTGTCATTTGGGTCAAAGGTGTTAGGAAATTGCGTTTCCAAAATCCATTGACAGTGCATATAAGTTGGTACTGCAAAAAATTACGTAAAAACTACAATAACCCTACCAGGGCGGAACTAGGGTTACCTTAAACTGCTAAAACGGATTGCTGTAGTAGACGAATCGAGAACACGGGCTCGATAACAGCTCACGATCTTCTACCGTATTCCTTTGCTACCAGAATATCGAACTGAGTGTGCGCTCCTTCGAAATTCTTGATGTTTCTGCTCTCTCTTTTTACGCTCTCTTTTCTATTCCGAGTTATAATACTCTTGATGGAAAAACACAAATTGAGGAGATAGCCAAAACAGCATATATATATATATATAGGCTACGATAGGGACCATAAGAAGTCAATAAGGAATAGGCTTCCTTATGGAGTTAGGAAACCCTAATTCGAACTGAATCAGATTACTATTTTCATAAATTATAATTCATACCACTAAAGAATTATAATTGCACTCCTACCCTTATCTCAAAAATATATTTCGAGCTCCATGTTATTAAATACTTATTATCTCCCCATATTAAGATTACAGATATCCATTAATTAAATATAATTACTGACAATCATACTTAATTAATCTCTTAAAATTCCTTGAGATCCTCTGCTTAACTTATCTGATATGTCGGATACAAAATCCACCTAAAGGTTTGACATAATCAAAACTTATAAGCTTTCTCAAGGGGATATCATCAATCCCAAAATTGATACATGGATTCCATCATTAATTAATAACCACCACACAATTAATATTGTCACCCAATCCAATGAGATATTGACCCATTTAAGGATCTCACCCTTTTAGGGATCAAAGTGTAAATATCAAATATACGTGTCTATAAATTAACTTAGGATTTAGAGCATAAGCACTCATAATAGTCATGAGGTATTAATTATCTTATAAGTTAGTATAAAGATAATTACCCCAAGTCGTTCCCGTTTAATACACAAAGTGTACCAGCATGGTGAGTTGAAACTATACCGTTTCCCGCAGTCAAGACAAACCTACTACAACACCATGCTGCAGTCCTACCGATAGTGTGTCCAATCCATCTAAGGTTGTGAACCAAAATCTTACATTCTACAAGATCCGATGGTCTGATCTTCCGTATGTAAGCCGAACTCTACACATCAAACCACCTACTATGTAGAATGAAAGACACACATGCATAATATTAAATAAACAATATAATACAAATATTGCCCACACAGATTCTCATAAAAATGGATTAACTGATTTTATTAAATGAATAATAAATCAACTACATAAAGCATGACTTTTAGTAAGTATCCCTAACAAAAGGAGCACGTGGTTACCAAGCCATCTTGTGGAGCCAATATAGGCATTAAGGTCGCACGATTGAAGAAAAGAATCGTGGATCTTACCTTTTCGCATATACTTATTGGCGAGGAGTCACGGATTAGCAGTATGGAACATACACGTGAGACTCCGGAGACTAGTATGAAATGTAGAGATGTGAATGCGAGCATATTTATCATTTATGTGCATTTGCTGTTTTATTCACTAAGCGTTAGCTTAAATAAATCGAATATGTGTGGTTATTCAAATAACCATTTCAGGTGTTAATGCCGGTGAAGAATCGCAAAAGTGAGCACGTGGGTTTGGGAGTTCTTGTAGAAGGCGACTTATCATGTTTATCTCGTAGTTTTGGATATAGACTTGTTGTAATAAGAATTTTATGACTTTTAGCTATGTTTAACTTAGAATCATAGCATGGATTCTTAATATTGTAATAGATAAGAATCTCTTGTAATTTTATTTTACCAATGTTTTAATCCAGTTAAGATCACTTTGGTATGAGTTAGGCATGTGTGTTTAGTCGCTGTTTTTAATTCAGAAACTTTGAAAAATTCTGCAGAAAGGGCTGCTGCTATAAAACAGTCGACTGAACCGAAGGCACAGTCGACTAGACCCCTATTTTCAGTAAAATCTCTCATTTGTTTTTAGGACTTCAGTCGACTGATCCCTCGGACACAGTCGACTGGTTTCTGCACGAAAATTGGATATTCTGCTTAGATGGGTTAAGTCGACCGGACGAGCCCAGTCGACTGAACGTTTGAGGCATCAGTCGACTGGACAGAGGAGTTAGTCGACTGAAGGTGGCACTTGGAGATTTCTTGTTCTCTGTAACTCCAAGTCAGTCGACTGGAGCCCTGACCTAGTCGACTGGACTGCTTGTTTTAAAAACGATTTGTTTTGTGTTCCGCCGCGTGTTCTTAAACCTAATTTTTGGGAATGTTAATGAATGGAGCTAGCCTTAGTGGCGTGCCACGGGCTTCGGTTCCCCTTTTGTGGGACCGGGCTGTGACACGTCAAGTTGCATAAAAATTACTTGTTGATTTGCATTTCTTCTTAAAAATATTTATTTTAATTTTTTTAAAGTTTTTTTTATTAGATTTTATCAGTAATGGTTGGATAAGATACATCATTTCCCAAAAATCTAGCGTAGCCTTTGATTAAAATGCTCATCTATGTCATCAATTTAAGCTTTTCTTATTTTTTTTTTCTAGATTATCACTTTTTTTTTTCCAAATTAACATATCGAAAGAACTTAAATATATACATATAAACAATTAACATTAAAGACCAAATAAGAATAAAGTATAATAGATGATATACTATAGTTATTAACATATGGTTATACGACAATTGGAAATTAAACATGTATCAAATATCAAGTAGAATTAAAGATCAGTTTTCGTAACAAAACCTTATCATTTTGGCCAAGTTGTATGCATTTTTCCAATCATCATCAGTTCTAACTTCAAGCTACCTCCTCTTCAAATTTTAATTTGAATTGCACCTTATTTGATTGTAAATCAAACAACTCTACAATAATTACTCATTAAGAAAATAAATATAGTTTTTAAACGACATCGTTGTATGGTTGTACATTTTACATAAAAATATTAATGAAAATTGAGATTTTAAGATCTTAGGGTAAGAAATTGATAGAGATCTTAAGATCCTTGTTCATTTAATTTTTGTAAGGTACATGTATTATAATAATTGTATAAGTAATATAAAAGCATTAGATATTATGGTTAGACAAAGAATACTTCGATTCACTTTCATGAACTTTTGATTTTTTTGTAATCACTAAAGTCTGCGAAAGAAAATTATTGATAAAAGAGACAAACATTATTTTTAAAGTAATATTTTGTTATCCAATTCAATAATAGTTAATGATTGAAGTTCAATCTAATCACAGACAATAGTATCAAATTAACTAAGTACCAAAATATTATTCAAATATCGCTCAATTGTACTATTATATGCCTATTTAACAGTCTTAGTAAATAGGTACCTAGAGTTTAATTGTAATCTTAACAGTTTAACTTAAAACAATGAATATTCAAAGTTTGGGGGTTTGAAAATATGATATTAAGTCAATTAGGTGATGTTTGATTATTGCCCTTGGCGAATGAGAGAAGAGAACAACATTTACGGTAATATTGAGAGTAATATGCGTTAGCGGTGTAAATTTGAGATGATTAAATATGGTACTTTGACCCTATGCGGTGATAATACTCCATAATATACCTAAAGGATTTTCAAGGCCAGTGCATTAAACAAATTTTTTTAAAAAGTCTCTATATATTATTAATGTCAATATTTATTGAAGATTCTGATGATTGGTAATTTGGTATATGTAACTTATTGAATTGACCAAATGAATTTATGAAGCCAATGGAGCCACGGATTAAGACAGTTAAAATAATCAAGGGTTAATATTACCTACCACCCCTGAGGTTTGACCCTTGACCCCCTTTAGGTTTGAAGAACAACATTTCCCCCCTAAGCTATTTTTAGTCAAAACAAATCCTCCCTTCTATTTATTAAATAGTGTTTGGTTCATCAAAATATACTTAAACTAACCTTACCTGTTTTTAGAATATTGAAATGACCTTTGAGCTAGCATAAAGACCCATCTCTTTCCCTTCTAGCTAAAAATTACATCAATTTGAAACTATTTATGCCATAAGACATGAAAAAAAATCATAATTTTGGAGGGAAAAAAAAACTTGGATATGTTTCAAAGAATCGTCAAAACGTTAAAAATATATTTCACAATGGTGATAAATCGTGGAAATTTTAGAAAATTTTGAAGCACTATGAAAATTGTTCAAATATATTTATAAAAAAAATAGTTTTTGTAAAATCGTGAAATTTGTAGATATCTAGCAAATGGGCTTTTTAGAAATTTTGTAAATACTTTTAATTAATTGTTTAGTTAATTTTGAAGGCTAGATTGTAATTTTATCAAATCAGGGGAGAAGTGTTATATTGTGTGAGTGAGTTGTGACTCACGAGTCGATTTGGGTGTCTGTGTAAGAGAACCCATTGAGACTGTGTTGAATGGGTGTTTTATTGTTGCGACGTTTTTCCGAGATTGAGACGGTCATTGTGGAATACCCTAAATGTTTATCTGAAAATAAATGTTTACCTGTGTATTTCATTATCTGTATTATTATCTGGTTTTCACTATCTGTATTATTATTTGGTTTAGAATATAGTTATGTTGTTAATTTTAGTATCCTGGTGAGAACGAATTAACACGCTGCATAATTGATTGGCTAATTAGTAATTTCGTAAAATCACCTGGGACTGCATTTTAGCAACCATACAGAACTTAGTGAAAAACTAGGAAAGTTAGATATTTACTACTAGGTGTGCTAAATCGAAGGTTTAAGACCTTGAGGGGAGTTAAATGATATTTTGAGAAGTATTGGCTATAAATACAAAGTGTGAGATATTTTTAGTAGCAAAATCCAATTTGACTTCTAAAAGGAGAAGAGAGAAGAGAGAAGAGAGAGAGAGAAAAGGGAGATTTCAATCTTCAAGCTTGTGACGCTCATTTTTGGTGATCCGGCCATTGATCAAAATATTTTATCGGATATTTGAACTCCTCGAGGTAAGGCCATCGTTTTGATACCCATTAGAACTTGTTTGGATAAGTTTTTCGAAAACTCTTTTTCTAGAATTTTATAGAAAGTTGATAATTGAATTTTTTTTGTACTAGACGAACTTCTGCACGGGTTTTCTTTGGAACAAATTTTTAGAACATTATTCGGAGGTGAATGATTCAACTTATGTGTTTTGGAATGATTTTTTGACATATATTCATATTTTGTATGAAAAACATGTGTTAGTTTATAGATATACATTGTTTAGTTCGAATTGGGCGTCTATATTGATAAGTAGGCCCAATTATATGGTGAAATGTTTTGATTATGTCGATAGCACGGTGAAATGTATTTGAGCATGTTTAGTTGCTATTTGGGTCAAAGGAATGCGTGTATCAAGTCATCGTGGTGGAGCCGTTATAGGCATAAGGCCGCACGTTTGAATAAAAGAAACGTGGGTCTTACCTTTTCGCATGAACTTATTGGCGATGAGTCGCAGATTAGGAGTGTGGAATGTACATGTGGAGCTCCGGAGACTAGTATGAAATGTATAAATGTGAATGCGAGCATGTTTATCATTCATGTGCATTGCTGTCTTATTCACTAAGCGTTAGCCTAAACAAATCATATATATGTGGTCATTCAAATAACCATTTCAGGTGTTAATGCTGGGGAGGAATCGGAGAAGTGATCGCGGGGTTTTGAGAGTTCAACTAGAAGGCGTTGAGCATGCTTACCTTGTAGTTTTGTAATAGAAATGTTGTAATAGAGGTTTTACGACTTTTGAACTATGTTTAACTTAGAATCGTAGAACGGATACGTGATATTGCAATAGATAGTAATCTATTGTAATTATGTTATCGTCATGTTATAATACAGTTCGGATCACTTTGGAATGAGTTTGGAATGTGTGTTAGGCCCCTGGATAATTTCAGAAAAGCTTTTAACTTGTGGAATTCTACAGAATGCCTTGCTGCTAGAAAACAGTCGACTGGTTTGTGAGTGCAGTCGACTGGACCCTTTTTGTGAACGAGACACTGCATCAGTTATAGTTGATTGGTCCCCCGACACAATCGTCTGGTTTATATTTTTTAGAAATTATATTTCTACTTTATTAGAGATCAGTCGACCGGACAGAACAGTCGACTGGGAATTTGGCACCTCAGTCTATTGAACATAGAAAAAAGTCGACTGGATTATGTTTCAAAAATAAACTTTCTGCTGGACCAGTCTCAGTCGACTGGGCACGAGGTGCAGTCGATTGGATTCCTGGTTTTGAAAATGAAGTATTTTCTTTCTACTGTATATTCTTAAACTTAGTCTTTTGGGAACATTAATGAATTGGAGTAGCCTCGGTGGTGTGCCACAGGCTCCAGTTCTACTATTGTGGGACCGGGCTATGACACTTTCACCTATAAATATATACATGTAAAGAATTATGTTTTAGAATTGACTGAAAAATATGGAGTAGCATTTTGGGTTCTTTTAGTTGTGGCTATAGGCCTAGGTGGCCGAACCACATTATATTCTTGTACTTTTGCTCGCTCATTCCTCTTATTCTTTCTCTTTTTTTAAAAAAAATTATTTAATTTTATTCTATAATATTTTATCAATATTTATCATAGTAAATAACTAATACTTACCCTGAAAAATATTGAATTGACAAAAAACAAAATTGGTGAAGAAAGGGCAAATAAGAAAGATTGGAACACCTTTGCATTAAAAAATTTACATAATAAAAGTAAACATTGTATAAACAAATATAGTTAGAGTCCTAATTATAGAATCCACCAAATAAATAAATAAATAAAACCAATACGAATCTTAGGGTGTGTTTGATAATCTAATTAAGTGGTGAAAATGAAAATTTTCAGCATTTAATTTCTTTTCTGTGCGTTTGATAATGTACCACTTAATTGAAAAAGCAGTCAAAAATTTGCTGAAAACGTTAAGTGAAAATTTTCTTCTGAAAATAATCACTGAATGCAGTATATTTTAGTTCTCGAAATACTGTTTTTAGTTTTGCTAACACAAATCATTTAAAATTTTCAGCACTCTAATTCAACACTTAATTTTCAGTTTTATCAAACGCACCCTTAGTTTTAGTTTTTATAGTGTCCTATATAATAGGAATCAATATTAAATATATTGTCAAAGAAATAGTAAATAAAAAAAGAACCGTGAGACATTCAAAATATGAAAAAGAAATGCGAGCCTAGCAAGAAGCCTATGAACGTTATGACTTTAGCAAAGAGTCTTAGTCCAAAAAAAGAAAAAGGAAAAAAAGGAAAAAAGGAAAGGCACATTACTAAGGTACAAAATAAAAAATTAAAAAAAATGATAAAAAGATTTTTAAAAAAAACAAACAAAAAACAAAAGAAAAGAAAATCAGATAAGAGACCTGTCCATTGAAGAAAAAATAAAAACCACACTAATGTCCAACAAATAGCAGTTAGTCCCAAAAAAGTCAAATAAAATTCAAACTTAACTATTGTTAAGGATCGATCAACACAAAATGAAAAATATTGTTAAGGAGAATGGGTCGTGTTGAAAAGTATAAAACACTTAAAAGGGGTGGTAACTTATTAAAATGTTGGTTTCTAAACACTTTGTCAATTGTAGCATAATAGTGATGGATATGACAAAGCATTTAAAAACCAGTTTGGTGTTTAAGTTTCGGAAGTATAACATTATTCTTGAAAAAAAAAACCGGCCATTGTGTTACATGTGTGTGTACATCAACACATACATGTATAGAGTTGATTTTTGAGTGAAAACATGAGAGAATTCTATGATACGATCAGCGGTACTGTTGGTCGTATGATTAAAATCAGGTACATCAATAGAAATCATCACAAAAATTGTACTGAAGAAAAAAAAATCATTGTAAACATTGTATACCCAATATAAGAAAACTTTGTACCCAATTAGTTTTTAAGTGGTTTTGCTAAAGTAACAAAACTAAAACGCTTAATCATATCATAAAATTCTCTGAAAATAAGTAGCCGAAGTAGCAAATTACAAAGATTTCATTCTATCGAGATCACAAAGTATTCAGATTAGATTCAATTTTCGAAGTTTTAAGAACAACAAATAAATTCATCTATCTTGATTTTTTTAGCAATCATGTGTTATTAGTTTAAAATTATGGCAGCTTTCAGATCCAGATAAGAATTAACAAATAGGGTAGACAAGTTGAAAACTAACCTTGTGGGAATTAGAATATGGGATTGCGGTTAATTAATTATCATTTTTTTTCTTGTTTTTGATAGAAGACATGCTTGTGATTGATTACACAGGACTCCAAATATATCAACTAAGAGTCGACCGTTTTTTTTTTTGTTGAAGGAAACTAAAAGTTTACTTCTCAATGTGTACTTTATTAACAATATGATTATTAAAATTGATAATATTAGCTGAACGTGGGAGTCCTATCAATGGACATTAGCTAATTTATAAATGTATTGATGATAATCTAACATATAAACATGATATCTAAAATACCAAGAAAGGTAGGACTCTTAAGGACAAACTAAAAAAAAGTGATAATTAAACTCTAGGAAAATTACTTAAGTAAAAGCACCGATTGATAAAAGTGTAAAATATTTATGGATATTGGTGCATTTATATATAGTATATATATGTAGATATAGATATATCCATTCATTTTTTAGCGGTAGGAATCCCATGCACAAAATTTAGCTTTCTAAATGGACCAATGATTGGTGCACATTAAAATGTGCACATAAAGCGTGCACATAAAAATCTAGGCCATTAATTTTGATGGATTCCATGAGTGCAAGGATGGATCCAATCAAAATGAATAGTCCAAATCTTTATATGCATATTTTATGTTCACATAGCATTAAATGTGAATCCGTAATTGTCACTTGATTTGTCCTTTTTTTTTTTTTTTTCTGGATGACAATGAAAAAGGAGGGATTTGAATCTGCGCTTATGATGTAAAAAGAGTTGGTGTATGGCCCATTGACCAACTCAGTTAGGACCACAATCTTTGTTTAATTTATGTATACATTAGTATTATACAATTTATACTAAATAGTATTATCTTTGCAATGACCTCCTGAAATTTGTCACCATCATAGATGTTTGTCATCATTGAGAATAAACCAAGCACGTTGCGTATTTGCATCTTCCTCTAGATTATAAATGACTAAAAATAAAATAAAATTATTGTGCATCAAGGACTTCAACGGGCTCAAGCGGTCATGAAATTTTAATCAGGGATAGTTACATAGCTAATAAAAGCTTAAGAACCATATCAAATATAGAGTGTGCATTGAGTTTTTAAGCCTAAAAAAATCGTGAGTTAGCAGGGTGGCGGGATGAGGCACGGGTCAGTGGGGCGCCCCGCGGTTTTTTTAGGCTTAAAAGTCCAGTGCGTTCACTCAGTGTGCTTACCAAAAGTTCAGTGCGTTCACTCAGTGCGTTTACCCAATGCGCACTGGAGCATTACTCATCAAATATATATATATATATATATATACAGCCAGGCTCTAAAGTGAACAAGATAGAGTGAACATACCCAGTGAATATATTTTTTGACCTGAAAAAACCCGTAGGCTAATCCGCTGACCTACGAGTGCCCCAGTGACCCGCGGATTTTTTCGGACAATAAAAAAAATGTTTACCGGGTATATTCACTGTACTCAATTCACTCTAAAACATGACCGTGTATATATATATATATATATATATATAGGGTAATTATGTTCGTACCCACCTCTTTTTCTCTCTATATTCACTAATTCTTTATGCCTACCACCCAATTAAAATTAAAAGAAATTACTATTTATACAAACATTTCATTCCCAAACTAATCCAGAGTTTTAAAAACTCTCAAATTTCTCTCAACCTTTCTTAATTACTCTGCACACCTACCATCTTCTTCCTCACATTACTCACTATTTTCACAATTATCAACCTAGCTACATCATTATCTTTATGGATTTAATAATGTTTTTATGTTCAAGCAAAAAAAAAAAAAATAATGTTTTTATGAATTTTATGAGCAATGTGGTACTTTTATGGCTATTATGACTTTTGCATTGTTTTTCTTAATTTAAAAAATATCTTTTAAAAAGAGGGTTTTGTTTATGGTCAGGAATCCGTTCGGTGTCCACTAATGGTTGAGCAAATTAAATCTGGTCGGATCCATGGGTTCCTGGACTTCCAAACGGCTCTCCCTCTCCCAATCTCTCTGTGAGACCAACGGTTAACAGTGTGGCGGAGCTCATGGACCCCGCTTCAGGCTTATGGAATCTCACTCTTCTCAAGGCACTTTTTACCCCCGACTCTGCCAATGCCATTTGTCGCATCACTTTGCCGACCCACAGAAGCAATGATAGCTTTATTTGGGCCCCTGATAAGAAGGGTTTATTTTCTGTCAAGTCTGCTTATCTGGTGGACCAGTCAGCAAGATTCTCCTTCCTTAGCCACCTCCCACCCCCCTTTTGGAACAGTCTCTGGAATGCTAAGCTACATTGTCGCCACAAAATTTTCCTATGGAAATTGGTCTCTAAAGCGATTCCTACCAAAGATATTTTGGCTTCCCGCTTTCAAATCGACAACCCAGCTTGCGCCATCTGTGGTTTTGCGTTGGAGACCCGGGACCATCTTTTTATGGATTGCCCAGCTGCCCGTATCTTTTGGCGTTCGTCGAGATGGCCGATTGATATTACCTCTCTTGTCCCTCTTGGCATTGATACTTGGGTCAAGATAATCCTCAACCCTTCGGCTTTTCTTGGAATCCCCCCTGAGGAATCTATGTTCTTCACCATCTTCGCGTCTGTGATGTTGGAACAGATTTGGTCTCTTCGAAACAAAATGTTTCATGATAAGCTTGTCTTCGAAGCTTCTGTTTGGGTGAATCGGATCAGCTCCTTGGCTGGTGAGCACTGGGCGGCCCAACGCAGCATTCTCTCTCCTCCACGGCCTGATCCCAGCATCTGGATTCCCCCCCCACCGAACTGGACGAAGATTAATTTTGATGTGGCAATCAGGAATAATTCTTCCTCTTTGGCTGTTATCGCTAGGAATGTTTCTGCAACCCCCCTTTTTGCTTTTGTTTGGAGGGTGGAAGCACTGGATCCTCTCTTAGCCGAGGCTCGGGCTGCTGCTTGCGCCATTAAGGAGGCTGCTGCTCGTGGTCTGGAAAATGTTATCTTTGAAGGGGATTCACTGCTTGTCTGCACCCCTCTTCGCGAATGGAATTCCACCCCTGATTGGGTGATTGATTCTCTAATTCGGGAATGTAGATCTTTGATGTCTACTTGTTTTGGTTTTTGGAATGTTGCTAAGATTCATAGATCTGCTAACTTTGTAGCTCACAATTTGGCCCATTGGGCCCACAATTGTAACCGCTCGGGTCCCATCCCGATTGATGACATTCCTCATTTTGTTTTTGCCATTGAGGATGCACATCAATTTGGATCTGGGTTACCCCCTTTCGATTAATATTATCTTCTTGTTCTGAGCAAAAAAAAAAAAAAAAAAAAAACAGTATGTTTTTTTTTTTTTATTTTTTTATTTTTTTAAGTATGTTTGGTGGGTGATATATGGTAGAACAATTAGGATATGTTGGGCGGGAAATGGTGAAGCAATGTGGATATGTTCAGTGGGCAGCAGCCGAACAATTCCTATTTGCTTGGCAGTACAGATCCAAATAGTTACGATTCCATGGTCCCCCATAATTCGAAAACATACAAAATAAAAAAATAATACTAATAATTATAATAATAATAAGAAGAAGATGACGATGAAGAAGTTGTTGGATAAAAATTAATTTTGGCCATGTTTGAGGTCAAATAAATGTGGGATCCATTTAGAGTTTGAATGGGGTCCTTGTGGATTTGTGTTCTCCTCCATGAGGAGATGAACTTTGGATATTTACATGTCCAAAATTATTGTGGAGTGAATGAGAAATTAATCCATTGAATACATTTATATAATGTACATACATGAATGCATGGGAAAAATGTATATACATGAGTGTATTTATTCTCATTCATGGATAATGCACATTCATAGATGAATCATGTATATACATGGATGAATCTATAGATTCATAATGGATATACATGGATGAATCCACAAATACATAATGTACAAATGAATATACATGGATGAATCTATAGATTCATAATGGATATACATGGATGAATCCACAAATTCATAATGTACATCCAATGAATCCTCTCTCCCCTTAGTCCTATATATTCTGAGCTTTCTCCTCAGAAATTTCAGAGTCAGAAAAACAAGAGCTATTTTCCTTCCTTCCAATATTCCTTCCTGAGAGAGACACAGAACATAGTTGGTTCGCCGCAGCAGTCGAACACCGTGCTTGTCTACTGCTGGTTATTGCCGCTGTATCCTGGGAGGCAGACGCCGGAGATATCCTCAAGCACTTCTGGTGAGGCGGCGAATCTGTTTTAAGGAAACTGTGAAATATCACAGGCCTCGGTTTGATCTTATTTTTTGTTATAGTTTTCCTATTATTGCTTTCTGTTTACATATTGTAGTTCTGTTTCAATTCAAGTTCTATTTTCCAGTTTGTAATCAAGAATCTGTTTCTGTTTTCCAATTGTATCAATGTAATTTTTCCAACAATCTTAAAACAGATTCTGATATTTTTCAAAATAAAAAAAAAAAAATCGGAAAACAAAAAACTGCTACTGTTAAAATTAAAAGAGAAAGAAAAAAAATATATATTAGATTTAATTTCTTTTCTCTTGTGATAATTTTCAGAAATGGCAAATGAGAATGTGAACACTGCAACCGACGGTGCTACTGGCTCCAACACCGTCGTGATTGGCTCCATACCGGTGAAGGTTCCCTCAATCCAAACGGTTCCTGTGAACCACGGGGAGAAACCCGAGAAATTCAATGGCATGGATTTCAAGAGGTGGCAGCAAAAGATGCTGTTCTACCTTACCACCTTGAACCTTGCGAGGTTCTTGAAGGAAGAGGCTCCTGTGCCTAATGAAAACGAACAAGACCGAGAGGTTGTGCTGGCTATTGATGCTTGGAAGCACTCGGACTTTCTGTGCCGAAACTATGTATTGAATGGCTTACACGATACACTCTATAATGTGTATAGTGTTAAGACCACTGCTAAGGAACTGTGGGAGTCCTTAGACAGAAAGTACAAAACCGAGGATGCCGGTTCAAAGAAATTTGTAGTGGGGAGATTCCTCGACTATAAAATGGTGGACTCGAAAACTGTGATCAGTCAAGTTCAAGAGCTGCAAGTGATCTTGCATGAAATCCATGCTGAAGGGATGACCTTAAGCGAAACTTTCCAAGTTGCTGCTATAATTGAAAAGCTACCCCCTGCTTGGAAGGGCTTCAAGAACTATTTGAAGCACAAGCGAAAGGAGATGAAGATTGAAGATCTCATCGTAAGGCTTCGAATTGAAGAAGACAACAAAGGGGCTGACAGGAAATTGGGGGATTTTGGGGCCAAGGCTAATATGGTTGAGCATGGTCAAAAATCACGTGGGAAGAAGAAAATTCCTTCTGGCAAAGGGTACAAGATGGGGCCAAAAGGTGGTATCGCCAAGAAGCCGAAATTTCAGTTTCAAGGCAAGTGCTACAACTGTGGCAAGACTGGACACCGGGCTTCTGAATGTCGCCTGCCAAAGAAAGTCCAGAATAATCAAGCTAATATGATTGAGTTAGATTCTATCTCAAGGGATGTCTCTGACATTAATCTGTCTGCTGTGGTCTCTGAAGTGAACATGGTGGATTCAAACCCAAGGGAATGGTGGATAGACACTGGTGCTACTCGCCACATATGCTCCGACAAGGCTATGTTCACTTCCTTCGAACCAATGACTAATGGTGAGAAGATGTATATGGGAAATTCTGCCTCCTCAGATGTTGAAGGGCAAGGGAAAATAATTCTGAAGATGACTTCAGGAAAGGAGCTAACTCTCAACAATGTCCTTTATGTACCGGAAATTCGCAAGAATTTGGTATCCGGTTCTCTCCTAAGCAAGCATGGCTTCCGTATGGTCTTTGAGTCAGACAAGGTGGTGTTGACCAAAGCAGGAATGTATGTGGGGAAGGGGTATATGTGTAATGGGATGTTTAAATTGAATGTAGCGACTGTATTCCCAAAAATTAATAAAATGAGTACCTCTTCTGTTTACTTGCTTGAGTCTTCCAATTTGTGGCATGGTAGACTAGGACATGTTAATTTTAATTCTTTGCGAAGATTAATTAAATTAGACCACATACCAAACTTCCATATTGACACAAGTGAGAAATGTGAAACTTGTGTTGAAGCAAAATTAACAAAGACTTCATTTCAATCAGTTGAAAGAAGCACTGAACCATTGGGTTTAATTCATACTGATGTATGTGATTTAAAAATGGTTCAATCTAGAGGTGGCAATAAGTATTTTATTACTTTTGTTGATGACTGCACTAAATACTGTTATGTGTATTTGCTAAAAAGTAAGGATGAAGCTTTGGATAAGTTCATTCTATACAAGACAGAGGTTGAGAATCAACTTGGGAAAAAGATTAAGGTGTTAAGAAGTGATAGAGGTGGTGAATATGTAGCACCATATGGTGACTATTGTGCACAAAATGGAATTATTCACCAAACCACTGCACCTTATTCGCCTCCATCAAATGGAGTTGCTGAAAGGAAAAATCGTACCTTAAAAGAAATGATGAATGCTATGTTAATAAGTTCTGGATTGCCACAGAACTTGTGGGGGGAGGCAATTCTCTCTGCAAATTACATTTTAAATAAGGTGCCTCGAAAGAAAGTTGATCAAACCCCGTATGAACAGTGGAATGGTCGAAAACCATCATATAAATTCTTTCGAATGTGGGGGTGTCTTGCAAAAGTTCTTGTACCTACTCCTAAGAAAGAGAGGATAGGTCCAAAAACTGTTGACTGTTTATTTATTGGCTATGCACATAATAGTAGTGCGTATCGGTTTCTTGTACACAAATCTGAAAACCCAGATATACACAAGAACACGATCATGGAGTCTAGAAATGCGTCGTTCTTTGAGAATATATTTCCTTGTAAAGAGGAATATACTTCTAAAAAACGCACATTTGAGACTGTTGGGGAAACTAATAAAACCCAAGAAGATGATGTTAATGTTGAGCCTAGACGTGGGAAACGCACTAGGACCTCAAAATCTTTTGGTCCAGACTTTCTAACTTATGTTATAGAAAGTGAGCCTCAAAGTTATAATGAAGCTATTAGATCACCAGATGGTCCATTGTGGAAAGAAGCAATCAAGATTGAAATTGATTCTATCCTACAAAACCATACTTGGGAACTGGTAGATCTTCCTCCTGGTTGTAAGCCATTGGGCTACAAGTGGATTTTTAAAAAGAAAATGAAGACGGATGGTACTATTGATAAGTATAAGGCAAGGCTTGTCATTAAAGGGTATAGACAAAAGGAGGGTCTAGACTACTTTGATACGTATTCTCCTGTTACGAGAATAACTTCCATTCGTATGATTATTGCGATCGCAGCTTTGCGAGGTCTCGAAATACATCAAATGGATGTTAAGACAGCCTTCCTTAATGGAGATTTGAATGAAGAAATCTACATGGAACAACCTGAAGGATTTTCTGCTCCAGGGCAAGAAAATAAAGTGTGTAAGCTTGTTAAATCATTGTATGGCTTGAAACAAGCTCCAAAACAATGGCATGAAAAATTTGACAAAGCTGTACTCTCTAGTGGGTTTAAAATCAATGAGTGTGATAAATGTGTTTATGTCAAAGACACGAATGAAGGCTATGTCATCTTATGTCTATATGTTGATGACATGCTAATAGTGGGTAGTAATGATAAGATCATTAAATCTACTAAGAAAATGTTGAATTCTAAATTTGACATGAAAGATATGGGACTTGCTGATGTTATATTGGGCATCAAGATCTCTAGAAATACCAATGGACTTGTTTTATCACAGTCACATTATATAGACAAGATTCTAGAGAAATTCAGCAAGTCTGATACAAGTGTAGCCAGGACGCCTGTGGACTTAAGTCTACACCTATCCAAGAATACTGGTGAGAGTGTTTCTCAACTAGAATATTCTCGAGTGATAGGAAGCTTGATGTACTTGATGAGTTGTACAAGGCCTGACATTGCTTATTCAGTTAGTAGACTGAGTAGATACACTAGTAATCCTAGTGCTGAACACTGGAAAGGGATAATAAGGGTACTGCGGTACTTACGATATACACGTGATCAGGGATTGCACTACATGAGATATCCAGCTGTATTAGAAGGATACAGTGATGCGAACTGGATATCCGACATGAAAGATTCAAAATCTACAAGTGGATATGTTTTCACACTTGGTGGTGCAGCTGTATCATGGAAATCTTCAAAACAAACTTGTATTGCTAGATCGACAATGGAATCTGAATTCATTGCGCTAGACAAGGCAGCTGAAGAGGCTGAATGGCTTCGCCATTTTGTAGAAGATATTCCTAGATGGTCAAAACCTGTGCCAGCTATTTGCATACACTACGATAGCCAATCTGCTATTGGAAGGGCACAAAGTAATATGTATAATGGTAAGTCTAGGCATATTCATCGTAGACACAATACCATTAAACAACTACTCTCTAGTGGGATTGTCACAATTGATTATGTAAAGTCAAAGGACAATATTGCGAATCCACTAACCAAAGGGTTAAATCGAGAGTTAGTTAACAAATCATCTAGAGGAATGGGACTAAAGCCTATGACGTTGCAAGGGAATGGAATGGAAACCCAACCTAGTTGACTGGAGATCCCAAGATCTAGGTTCAAAGGGACAACCTAATTTCATGTACCTTAAGAGAATCACTGAGAAGATATGTTCTTCTGCCCATTTCCATAATTCAACAGTGATACCTGCATGGCGTGAGGGTAAGCTTAGCTTTTAATGACTATGTGCGTTGGTATAACCAAGCGGAGTATAGTAGGATACTCTAAATAGTCACCTATGTGAATGTGAAGTGGGGCCGCTTCTAAAAGAATTTGAGAAAGGCGAAATTCTTTGATAAACATTCACTGAACCAGGCGAGTGTTCAAGGCCAAAATGAACACAAGTGTAAGAACTAAACTATGTTTGGAAAGCTCCTGTGTGATGTCTGTCGGTTGTTTACACTAATGGCAATCAGTTCAAGACTATACGTTCACTGGTCAGCCAGTAAATCTGATAGATTGTCACAAGGGAAGGTTCAAAGCCAAAAGCTACCTATCCTTTGCAGGAGTGATCCGTTGTGCTCTCTCTTGTCGAGTCTATGTTGTCTCACATCGTTTCGATTAATTTCATTCATGTGGGGGATTGTTGGATAAAAATTAATTTTGGCCATGTTTGAGGTCAAATAAATGTGGGATCCATTTAGAGTTTGAATGGGGTCCTTGTGGATTTGTGTTCTCCTCCATGAAGAGATGAACTTTGGATATTTACATGTCCAAAATTATTGTGGAGTGAATGAGAAATTAATCCATTGAATACATTTATATAATGTACATACATGAATGCATGGGAAAAATGTATATACATGAGTGTATTTATTCTCATTCATGGATAATGCACATTCATAGATGAATTATGTATATACATGGATGAATCTATAGATTCATAATGGATATACATGGATGAATCCACAAATACATAATGTACAAACGAATATACATGGATGAATCTATAGATTCATAATGGATATACATGGATGAATCCACAAATTCATAATGTACATCCAATGAATCCTCTCTCCCCTTAGTCCTATATATTCTGAGCTTTCTCCTCAGAAATTTCAGAGTCAGAAAAACAAGAGCTATTTTCCTTCCTTCCAATATTCCTTCCTGAGAGAGACACAGAACATAGTTGGTTCGCCGGAGCAGTCGAACACCGTGCTTATCTACTGCTGGTTATTGCCGCTGTATCCTGGGAGGCAGACGCCGGAGATATCCTCAAGCACTTCTGGTGAGGCGGCGAATCTGTTTTAAGGAAACTGTGAAATATCACAGGCCTCGGTTTGATCTTATTTTTTGTTATAGTTTTCCTATTATTGCTTTCTGTTTACATATTGTAGTTCTGTTTCAATTCAAGTTCTATTTTCCAGTTTGTAATCAAGAATCTGTTTCTGTTTTCCAATTGTATCAATGTAATTTTTCCAACAGAAGTGTACTAATTAAAAAAAAAATGAACATGAGAAAAATAATTAAAAAAAAAGAACCAGTATAGGGATATTAAAATGACTCGATATTGATCTGGCTTGAGTTTTGACTTTGGCTCACGGGCTCATGTCTCTTTTCAGGCCGGATTAAGCTTGGGTCGGGCTTAAGAGTTTACAATTCAAGCCCCTCCCTAGGCCCTAAGGTACAGCTTAAGTGAGCACTTTAAATTTGTCCTAAAATGGTATAAATAGTACTATATGTAACCATTTTTTTTATCGGTTGTAAATAACTTTCAATATAGCAACTTGCAATTTTTTTATATTATTTAATACTTGAAAACGATCAATATTTTTTTTATTGGGAAGCTTGTAGTCAAGTTTTTATGCGGGTGTCGGGCCGGGCTTTAGTCGGGTTGGGTCACGGGCCAAGCTTGGACCTCAAGAGACGGGTTTGGGCTTCAAGAGATAAGTCCAAGCCCTACCTGAGATGCTAGGGCCTAAGGTCGAACTGGCTCTACCTTGGACTTGGTCCAGACTGAAGGCCCGTTTTTCAGATTAGGCTTCGGGTAGCCCATCGGGTAGGGCTTTTTTTACACCCCTATGTATTCATATTAGTGGATGTTCTGCCTTTTTATTTATTTTTTTAATAATGCTTTTAGTATTTAGTAGAGGTGAGTGTTGAAAATGATTATTTAAATTCTTTTTATTTACTTGTCATCTTGCTATGATTTTGTATAGGGGTGTACTTCGAACTTTGAAGGTAATAAAAGTTCAATTAAAATGTGATAGAGAATAATCAATGTGGGAGTAAATAAAATTTGGTAATGATATTATAAAAAACTTTTTAAAGGAAAAAATACCTTATAATTCTTAGATGAGAAGGTAATTATGAATATAGCTCGAGATTCTCAAAAGTTTTATAATTTCTTTTTTATCCAAATACCCAAAATTGTTCTTGCAATAGCATTACCAAAAAGATATAATTAAAGTTGACGCGACGGTCAACGTAGAGAGATCCAAGATAGTAACGTTACCCTTAATTGGTCAAAGTAAAGCTAACTTAATGGACAACCAGAAAATGGACAACCAGACCCAAACTTAAATCAACAATCTGTCATCAACGCGTACAACAGATTAATTTATTGCTTAGTTCTTGTCTTGAGTGGTTTTTAGAGCACTAAAATCTAGGCAGTCCAGGCATTTTATTTTTCCCACATGGCAAGATTGACTATAGTGAATTTTTGGGCCCACCATTATTTGTAAGTATTTGTTACACTTGGTATTGTCCATTTGTATGATGGTTGGTGTAAATAATTCATAATTCAAAACGCTTAATTTTTATAATTACTATCAATTTATCACACTGCGTGACAGTGACATGAGCAATGTTTGGATCAAATGTCTCAGCCACAAACCAAAAAAAACATCCAGGTTGGATGAATATTGTGGCCTAAACATGGGGTGTACTAAATAGATTCAAAGAATATAGATACTTCATCCAAATGATCTTTGTTTAAAATATTTTACTGCCTAACGGTCCAATTACAAAGAATAAGCTAAAATAATAATAATACGTAACACTTGGTTGGTGAAATATTCCTATTCAAAGTCAAGGTAGCGTTGTGGTCCCTGACATGTCCCTGACATTATAGGCTTTTCTTGAGCTGGTCCAAATCCAAAAGAAAGCATTTTGCTCGCAAATTGTTCATTTAAAATATCTCATTATCAGTGTGTGAAACTCACTATTTTTTACGGGTAAAAATAAAAATAATAATGTTAGGTACATACTTCAAATTACACCTCAAATTACACCCTTACTTTAAATGCATGTACTTTGTGCTGTGTAAGTGGTGCACAGAAAAGTGTGAAAAATTCAAACAGCACAGAGTACATGCATTTAAAGCATGAGGTGTGATTTGGGGTGTAATTTGGAATGTGTGCCTAGCACTTCTGAATAAAAAATAAACAAAAATTGAAAAGTGATAGATCTAAGGGCAAATTATAGCACTATCCTTTGAATTATGACCGTTTTTCACTAATACCTTTTGAACTTTAAAATTGAATATAATCATTTCAGAATTATCAAAAAATGAACAAACTCACTCAGAAAAAGGGGTTTTAGTGTCAACAAATGATAACTTAGGGGCGAATTTATTCATTTTAAAATTTAGGGAATGTTAGTAAAAAACGGTCATAATTCGAGGGGTATTACTATTTACCCTAGATCTAATATACTCACCCAATGGATGCTTGGGTAACAATAAATGAGTAAATTTTTAGAGAACAAAAATGCAATCAATTGACAATCCATTTCAGCCTAGAAGTGAAATAGAAAGAGCCTTTGGTTAATATGAATTACTTCTTTCTTTTTATTCTTGCTATTATCTTTCAAAAAATTTCATCTTTTGGTTCAATGGTCTCGTGTGAGGACATTAATGTCAGAAAAGAGAGCAGAGCGAAGGTGGTATTTTACCAACTGGGCTACGCTATTGCTTTCGTTCATTTTTATTTATTTATTTTTACTACGCACTACAAGGAGGTAGTGCTCTCAAACCCTTAAATTAACCCCTTTTCCCATAAGACTCGAAACCGCAACTACCTACGAGTGAGATAGAATCACTTACCATTAATTGGGTTATCCTTAGTCCCTTTCTAATTATATTTCAAAGTACTTTAAAATTCAATTATCTAGATCGCCTGAGTCATACAAACCCAAAACTTTAATTTCATGCAGTACATAATAGGAAATCTTTGAATTGTATTTCTGGATAGTGGAAAACTTGTGCTTTAGTACGTACTCCGTATTAGTTTTAGATTAGAATAAGAGAGAAGAGTAATCCATGATAAGGAAAAACTAAGTTCAAACTTACCACATTTTACTTAAAGATAAGGGTTTCAACTACACGAATTAACTTTGCCAAAAAAAAATAAAACTAAAAGAATTAAAAACCTGCATTAATATACATGTTGGCTAATGGGATAACTCAGGGATCCGATGACTTAGAGTTAGAGCCGTTTAGATAAGTTTTGAAAAAAAATTACTTTTTTGGAAGAAGAGATTTTTAAAAAGCTTCAAATTGGGACTTTTTAAGAAAGCTATTTTTTTCCCCGCTTTTACAAAAAAATCAGGTTTAAAAATTTTAAAATATAATTTAAAAAAAATGTGAAAAAACTATTCAAAACCGCCAAACCCTTCAAACAATAACTTATAAGTGCATGTTTGCCCTGAAAAAGCTATCCTAAATCAGCTCTTAGGAGCAACTTAATCCATTGGAAGAACTTCTTGCAGCCCAAAATGAAACAAACAAGTAAACTCATGAAATAACCAAACAAGCCCAACATTCTCAAGGTTTGCCTTGAAGATCAACCCTTACATAAGCCTCACTTTACTTTGACCCCAACCCATTTGTGGGACAATTAGTTACCTGTTAATGGAAAGTGGTACATCTAGACCTGAAAATATCACAAACACTATATATCTTTTTTTTATTTTATTTTATTTTAAATAGATGAATTTTCATTCATTCAAAGAGCAGAACTCAAGAGACCTATATGCATGCACAAGAGAGAAAAACATGAGAAAAATCAAGGGCACAAACTTCTACGGACCAACTTCCAATCCCAGATCAGACAAACAATAGCGTAGCTCAACCGAGCCGGCTTAGGGAGAAGTTACCAACGAGATCCACCAACAAACAAAGATCGCCAAAACTTTGCTGAAACTGCGACAAGAGTCCCCCAAAACGCCAGATCTAAGGAAATAACATCGGATCCGCAAAGCAAGGAATCGAGAGTGGAGATGGAACCGAACAATAAGAAAAACAACACAAACAAACCCTTAAGAGAGGGACAAAACCCACACAAAGTGGGACAAAATTGTCTAAAGCGGGACACAAGCAACCAAAAGGCCAAGAACTCTCCCATGGAGGGAGAGCCCTTGGAGAAGGAGGACGTCGAAGGCTGTAGGCTGGGTTTAGAGAGAAACAGAAAAGACTTATTATGATACTATCAAGTAAAATCACCAAGTACTTCCCTGTATACATTTAGGACTGTTAATTGGGGCGGACAAGTCCGAAGCCTGTTTGTTTGGCCCACTAAATTTTGGGCCGTACTTTATATGGGACCGAGTCGAGTGAAGTCGAGCTAAGCCCAAATTGATTTCGGGCCGAGCTCGGGCTTATATAAGATTTGCTCGTTGTAACCTCGGCCCGTATAACTTAGTGTACATTTGTGTCAATTTATCTTATTTGTAATTTAACTTGTGACTTACAACTGTTGAATTTGGACTTTAATTGTTTAATTTGTTCATTTTGGTCTTGAAGTTTATGAAGTAACAAATTGGATGCTATTGACATTTATAGTCAAGCTTTTTTGGGCTCAAAAAATCATAAAATAAGTAGCCAAAGCTTAATTCGGGCCGGGTCGAGCTCAACTAAAAACCCACTCTAGCACATTGAGTTGAGCTTGGGCTAAGGAATGAGTTATCAAACGGGCTGGGCTCAGGCTTGGGCTCACCACATTTTGCTCACTCATTGCTCCTCAGGCTTCCATTGGGTAATATATGTCCAATTCCAGTAATTATGTTGATAATATAAGGGCAAAAAGTGAATGAAATGTGACTTATGTCACCCAGCGAAAACTTGGGTGAATAATGGGTGAGTAAAATTGAGTGAACAAAAATACTCTCTTCTGAAAAACAGCAAAGAGAAGGAAAAGGAAAGGAAAGGAAAAAGTAAAGGACAGCAAGAGTATTATTTCTCCATGGTGATGATTAAAATCATAAGAGACCACAAGAAATTGATCATTCATGCTAGATCCAATTTCATGATGACAATTTATATGTCGTACACATACATGAATGCATATTTGTCATTGTGCTTGATTATGTAGATATTCTATACAGTTTTTGTAACATTGTATTCTAAATGACGACAAATGACAATATTTCATATTGCACACCCCCATGTGACAAACTCTAACAGGATTAAAAAAAAAAAAATTTGTGACAAACACAATTGTTCACAGATATAACAAATGAAAAGATGTCGGTGCAAATAATTATTGGCCATGTCTCTAGTGGATGATCTTAAATTTCAGCAACTCCTCCGCAATCTACTGCTCCAGAAACTCCAATAATTGACTTAGCTTGTCTGTTTTTCTCCATTTTCATGCACTTGATTATTTATCTACTAAAGCCATATAAATAATGCCCCATGTGTATGTCATAAGAGAGAGAGAGAGAGAGAGAGAGAGAGAGAGAGAGAGGTGCATGGTTGAATTCCTAGTAAGATTGTGGTGTCTCTTGCAAAAAAGAAAAAAAAAAGTTAAAAGGGAAAAAAAAGAAGAAGAAAATAGAACGAAGAACAGAAAGCTGTCCCAAAAGAGAAGATGAGCTGGAAAGACATTTTTCCTAGATATTGTATAAGAGTAAGAGTAAGGGTAGTCACATTTTGAAATTTATACTGAATTTGACTTGTTATATTTTAAATACATATATTTTGTGCTGTGTGAATTTTTTACACTATTTATACAGCACATAGTATATGTATTTAAAACTGTGTGTCAAATTCAGTGTGGATTTCAAAGTGTGCCTAGTATTACTCATTGTGTAAAGACTAAAGAGTACCTAACTTTTAATCTTTCTCAAAAGTAGAAATGAAAACATTTAATACTGATGTTGCAGTGGCCACTCCATGAAGAAAGGATCTAGTAACTTTTTATTAATGCTAAATTGGCCCATTGAATATGCTCCATACACAATTGGAGATATAACTGGATGGAGAAAAAGATTCCATTAAGTATCCGTTTGGCAATCACTTGTGGACTTCAAAAGTGATTATGGGATTCCAAAAGCTGGAATGAAACTGCTTGGCAAACTAGTTTCAACGATTCAATCGCAATATTTTCGATTGAATCGTAGGAGCATTAGTTTTTACCAAACGGGACTCTTAAGGGTTTGTTTTGCAACAACCTATACTTATTCAATTGCAGGGAATTGTTTTTGTGTTCAAGGTAGCTTTTGGCGAATAGCAAAATTTGTGCATTTGACTCTTTTTTTTCGACTGATTGAATCGTAGAAACTGGTTTGCCAAACAGTTTCATTCAAGCTTTTGGAGTCCCATAATCACTTATGGATTGTTTCCAAACGAGGGCTTAAGTAAACAAGGTTAAGTTGCTTGTGTATGCTAAGGGTAATATTTGGGACACAAACAAATCTCACTAACACTTACTAACACACTCTATATCTCTCTCTCTCTCTCTCTCTCTCTCTCTCTCTCTCTCTCTGTTTGGGGCATAAACAATTCTCACTAACACTTACTTGCACACCCTATCGCAGAGAGATAGAGTGTGTTAGTAAGTGTTAGTGAGAAAGAGTGTGCTAGTAAGTGTTAGTGAGATTTGTTTGTACCCCTAATATTGTCTGTATGCTAATGGGTTTCCACATAATCCATTCTCCAAGTGACACACATCCAAGTTAAATATTCTTACTACTCTTTAAAACGGCCAAAACCCACAACTGCTCTTATTTTAAAAAAATTATACATATACCTACTTACTTATAACTGTAAATAAGTATGTACATAAGACATATATGAACTATAAAGAAGAAAAGCAGTTGCAAAAACCTAATTACCACTAGCATAGGTGAGTATAGCTTAAGTAATAAAGAGTTTAACATATGTTAATCCTCTCCAATGCATAGATTTAGAGTTCGAACCTCATCCCCTCCCCGATTTCTACAAAAAAAAAAAAGAAAAAAAAAGAAAAAAAACCTAATTACCACTAGCAGACGGTCAACTACAACTACAACTACACTGCACGTATAATAAGTAATTTATGTTATCACAGCCGTCCAACAATAACTTGTAAAATGATGATCATAGCCACCCACATATATAAAAAAGGGTAATACTTAATCAAATTCACATGAATTGAACTACGTGGTAGGTGCACTCACAGATTCCCCACCACATGAATTGGTTCGTAGACCCCTCTCTCTTTCCATGTTCACTCTGAGAAGTTAAATAACATCACCAGTAAAGTGCTATTTTTCACTAATTTCACGCACAACACATAAGCACCATTTACCAATTTCACATGTCAAACTTTCGGTGACTATTTGGAAAAGCAAAGAATTGATTTTTTGGTTCACAATCAATTTGGTTCATAAGTGAACCCGTTTTACAAATTTAAGTGTTTAAGTGTCAATTTCTTGCATAAGGGTGTATGCTCAATATAATAACACCCTTAAAAGTGGTTTATTGTCATTTGTCTACCAACATTACCTTAAAGCATCTCCAATAGTAAATGCTATTTTCTTTATGCCAAACCTATATTTTGGCATTAGTATAGTGCTAAAATGCTATATTTTAACATATGTGCTCCAATGGTACATGCTAAATGAAATGCTATTCATTTCTTTGTATTGGAAAAAAGTTAAGATATTGCCTTATTGGCATGCCAAATTATAGCATAACCCTTCAAAAACACATCTCCAATGGTGTGCCAAATATCATGCCAATTTATAGCAATGTCAAAGGTCATGCCAAATTTGGCACAGGTTAGAGCATCTCCAATGGGGCTACCAAATCCACTATTAAAGTCATAAAATGATAACTCATCTATTTTAACACACTCCATGCTAGGCCAAATGCTCTAGCAAAAAATGACAAAGTCATTTACATTGTCAAATTTGAGAGCTCAAATGACTTTTGTCAAATCAATGGACCCCATGAATATTTGCAATACCAATGGATATATTTTGTGCTTTTACTTTTATACCCTTCCAAATGTCTATAAATAAAAAACTTGAACCCAATTTTTACATTGTGCTCTCTTGTCCAATTTTATTATGGTTGGTTGAGTGTCACCCAAGATCCAATTATTGGTAACTTGCAGCCACAAAATAATTGAGTCTCCATCTCCATGATTATGTAATTTTTTTTTTTACGATTAATGAAAATGTTAAGTTCTTGTTTAATTCATTAAGCCGTAGAGATTCATAGATTAACATTTAATTACAAACATGCATACTAGCATTTAGCAGTATTGTAGGTGAAAGTTGAGAATGATAGGTGAAAGTTGACTAGGAGAATGGAAGTTGACCCAAAATTTGGTAGTTTGGATGAAATCTACCATTGAAGCAGTATTGTCAAAATATAACTTTTTGGTACTGTAACAGTGTCAAATTATAGCTTTGAGATGGAAAAAATAGCTTTTTACATTGGAGATGCTCTTATAGCATTACTATAATTTAACACGAATTTTGGCATGCCATTTGAGAGATTTTTTAAGATCATACTATAATTTAGCAATAACATGAAATATAGCATGCCCATTGAAAATCGCCTTAATTCTCACAAGAATCAGATAAAAAGTGAGACCTAAACTGAACGTGGTCTAATTTTAAACTTTACCAAACAGGTCATTAGTTGTTGTAACAAGTTTAATCCTCAGCAGTTTCAATTTTTTGTTGGTTGCAAATAAAAAATAATAATAATAAATAAATAAATTCAATTACTATCATAGATGTCATTCAATAAACTGAAAGCTGCAATCTTTCAAAACCACGCTTAAAAAAACAATAAAAATAAAAATAAGTACCACAATTCTAAGGCCATTTCCAATTAAACCACTGCCACATAAATAATACTAATAATCTCAAGTTTAGCATACACTATTTTACAAGCACAATTACAACTTTTTACAACAGGGCAAGCAAAACCATGACACAGCAAATGACAAGTTGGCGGCCAAACATAAATATACAAACTTCAATGGATTTGCAAAAACAAGACTAACAAAAAGGATCTTACAATGCCGTCTACAAGCATATACTGTACCAAATAAGAGTCTTAACATGAGCAAAATGGAACTCAAAGATTAATATAAACAACTTTAGTAACATCTTAATCTTAAGTTGAAAGAGAGAAAAACTCGACAGCAACAGACAAAGTGACGGCCAAAGATGATATAAACACATTAGTAGGTTGCCAAAAAAACAAAAGACATAAACACAAAGGAACTTACAATAGTGTTTGTTTTTGTATTCAAACGCATTTGCTAAAGATTCATCCCCCATTGATCAAAATGCATTACAACCCATTCGACCAAAACTAACTCAAAAACTAGCCATCAGTTCTAAGTCAGCCAAAAACATGGAAACAAAATTCCCCCATAATACCAATTCACCCAAAACCCTCATTCCTGCAATCCAAATTCTCCAACATTTCATCATCTTCCACCAATAAAAAAAAAAAAAAAAAGAGTATAAAATGGGCAAAACCAAAACCACTTCTTTTTTTCGATTTTGCTATTCTAATGCATATAACAAAGCACACTGAAGTCAAAATTCCCCTAATAGATTTTGATGAAACAAAACAAATATGATTCACTAAAAATTCATCTAGCCCATTACAACAAACTCTAATTCTAACCTAACTCAACTATGCTAAAGGAAAAAAAAAAAAAAAAAAGAAGAAGAAGAAGATAAAAAGTGAACAACTCACCACTAACCTACCCTCTATCCACAAGCTTCATTCACCACCATCCCTCCCAGCTGCTTCTGCTTTCTCATCTCCACAACCTTCCGGTGAGAATTCGAATGTAACACGTTCGAGAATGTCGGGCTACTCGCGGGGCGGTACTCGGGCACGAGCCGACCCGACTTGTACCTCACCCCACAAGCATTGCACAATGTCTTGGGCCCCATCGGGCCAGCCCGCCATTGCGGAGTCTTCTCCGCCTGGCAATGCTGGCACCGCCTCCCGATAGCTCCTCCGGTGGCCGTGGGTGGTGAAGGTGGCAATGGCAATGACAATTCGGGTTTAATATTCTTCATGTTGGGTTGGCTCCACCACCAATGTTGATGGTGGAGGGGGAAGTCGGAGAACCCTCTACGCCGCCTTCGCCGCCGCTTGCTACGGGCACGAACCGGTACCGGGGTCGGGGCTAGTACGCTGCCACAGCAGCTTGTAATGGTGCTATTGCTGCTGTTGCTGGAGTTTTCGAGCACCGAAACCGGGCTGTGGTGGTTCGGGACAATGCCCGGGTTGCCGGATAAAATTTCGAAGCACGTCTCAACTGCCGGGAATGCATCTTTATTCGATAACCATTCTAGGTCTTCCTCTATAAGTTCCTGAGAAGGGGGAAACAAATGACTCAGTTTAGAATTGCCATCAACTGAGTTGACTCGCTGAGCCAACTCAGCATGAGGCAATGAATTAATGTGCTCAAGATAACTAATTTTCATAACGGGCACCACATCAAGTTTTTTTTTACCTGTAAATGGGATTCTGGAATCGAATTTAAAGAGTGTTAACAAGGACAATACTGTCTTTTCACATTAGCACATGGAAACGCTTTTGACAAATTAAGTGGCCATATGGCCCATATCAAAACGCAAACAAAACGCAACATGATAATATGGGGAATCTCATTGGCATTTATTTGTACAACTGTCTTTAGTCTGGACCTGGACCCTAAGAATAAAGACATTTTAATTTTTAAATACCAAAAGTACCCTTTTAAGTAACTGGTTAGTATTTTTTTCAATGTATTAAGGTTTCAGGGGCAAAAGTGTAATCGCGTTCAGGAACTCTATGCTTTCTACCGACTCATTCGCCTAAACTAAACCAAAACCACCCGTAGTTCGTATATGTTCTTTCATCCACTTAAAACGCTCACGATTCTTACGTTTATATCGATACTGCCATTCCCACTCCTCCAAGATGACTCAATGGTAAATGACTCTGTTAGACTCGGTCCTGTCGCCGGGTTGACTCGCAACTCAGATAACTCGTCCGAGTCAACCCAAAACCCAACCGAGTTACTAGTTTTTTTAAGCCCAATAAGTCAAGGAACCCCAAGAGTCGTCTGAGTCAAAGGCGAACTCGGGCCGTTTTTGGGGGGTACGGGTCAAACAGACGGAGACGAAAAAAATATCAGAAACTTACAGGACATGAACGTCTCTGATCATCTGGGTCTTTGCTTTTAGGGTTTGCTTCGAGAAAAGAAGAAGAGAGGGCTTTGATTTTGTCGTCATCATCATCTTCCTCCGAAGAGAAGTTCAGAAGGTCAAGGTCGTCCACACTCAAAACTCCCGCTGGCTCCAGAGCCTCCATTCAAGAGAGAGAGAGAGAGACAGAGAGAGAGAGAGAGAGAAATCAAACGAAACTGAGGTTTTTTTTTTTCTAGAGAGAGAGAAAGTTGTAGAGAGAGAAATGTAGAAGGGGGGCGCTCTTTCCTCGCTCTTTCATTTTGGCTATATTATCAACAATGCCAAGGGTTTTGGTTTGGGTGGCAACGAGGGGATGTCGATTTTTTGGCTGTTTTTATTTTCCTTCCCTTTTTTAACATTTATTTTACCCCTCCCAATAATTATACCCTGCTCTGCATGTCTATCCTCTTTCCCTGCACCTCCACATCACACTGTTCAAACTGCATCATTGTTTTGATAATTCACATTTAAGGAATTACAATTTACACCCTTATTATTTAGATGTGACGTCACTTTGATCCTTGTTATTCCAATTTTGACACTACAATCCCTACAACTTCAATTTAGATTCCATGTAGTCCATTTTTTGACATCTCCTACATTTTTTTAATTTTATTTTATGGATTTAGGTTCAATATACAAGTGTGAAAAACAAACTTCTAGCTTAATTTATTATTATGCTCCTACTGATAGCTCATTTGTTGTATTATGTGACCTATTCTTATAAAACATTGTGCAAATAGGTGTCAAATCAAATTATTCAAATTAAAACTATAGGGATTAAAATGACTTTTCATCCAAATTACAAGGCCCAAACTGTGTTTTACCCTTTACATTTATATCAAAAGAGGACCATTGGATGGAGTAAATATTGGGCATTACAGTGATATCACGTGGAATTTTGTAACGCTTATAATAGAGGAGACATTGTAAGCGTATGTGGATAAAATTTTGACTGGTGTGAAAGGAGATTCTTTCGAAAATAAAGGACCAAATGTTTGAATAAAAGAATTTGACTTAACTGGGATATCACATATTCCACATCGTCCCAATAATTTTTCTGCTGGGTGGGGCTCATTAGTAATGAGTCTGATGGTACACCATAATATCCGTGAACATGATTATTACATTTACAACTATTTTGTTATATTATTAATGAAGAACTTAAATTCAAAATGTAAATAAGGAAAAAGAGTGGGGGCATTATGGCCAGATTAGGTGACTTTTCAATGAGATAGATAAGAGAGGGCGGGCCGCTCACGCAACGGGCAGTCCTAACTCGGACGACCACAACGATGTTGCCTCTTCTGCCAATAGGCTCCAACTCACACGTCGTTAGACCAATGGGATGTTGACACGCAGGAAAGAGTAAAAGTTTTGAATTTCGAAAATCTTTGACCCTTCCGACACCGCACGTGGCGGCGATCATGCTGTGATCTTTATATCCGTCCGGTAGTAGTGCCTATATTATACATAAACTAGTCACCCCTCATCTGCCTTTCGAGGTTGTGGGCCCCATAAATTTGCATGTTGCTGGGGTCCACCCACGTTTCAATTATATTAGGTGGGACTGTGGGAGGACACCAATTAGGAAACGTATATATGCACACGCAGCAGACACCAAACTCCTCTATATTGCCATGTGATGCTCACGTGCTTCATAGGAAAAGTCTTACCAACCAAGTACAAACCAACTAATTGGTTAAAAACAGTGGGGCATATGCTCAACCAGGCTGTTGGATAAAATAAGATAGATAAATTTTTACAAGAGTATTTTGCTCGTTCATTTTTGATTACCTATTTATTATTCACTCGTGATTTCAGTGAGTAACATTTGTTCTATTCTAGTAATTATGTTAATAGTATATAAGTAAAATAGGTATAGAATATGACACATGTCACCCATTATATCCATGGGTGAGCAATAAGTGATCATAAATGGATAAGCAAAAATCTCTCAACTTTTACTCTGTTATGCATTACGTGGTTTTAGGCCTATCAGTGGATCAGATTTTGATCTGATTGCAATTCAGTGTTAATAGTCAGACTTGGATTTTAGTTGTACATTCGAAATTGAATTCGATTAAGAATTTAGTGGCATTGTTTATGAATTTCATGAGAAAAAAATAGAGAGGAGTTCCTTTCATCGTACAGATGAGATTAATTTTTCATTTGGTTTCTCATGAAATCCATGAACCAAATAAAGTCTTAAATGATCGGATGTGGATTTAGCATACCAATCTGATAAGAATCCGAATCCCAATCTGATTCACTGCATTATATAATAATAAGAACAGTATATTACATGTTCTAATAAATATAATATATATGTATATTTTGTATACACAATAAATATATTTAATATATAATATATTATACAATAAGAATGATATTTATACAATTATAGAGTTATGATTTGAAAAATGGGTAATGTTATTGTCAGAGCAACAATAGCTAATGTCAGAGCAAAAAGTGTCGCTAAAAATTTTAATGACAAAAAAAAAGGTGTCGCTAAAACTTGTAGCAATACTTTTTTGCTCTGGAATTAGCCTTTGCTGCTCTGGCAATAGAGCTTGCCTTAAAAAATAAATATTTTGATTTTTAAAAATAGTAGGTTGCCTATCAGATCAAAACAAATATCCGAATATCTGATAGTTAATAAATTCGGATTTGAATTTCATATAAGCCAATTCGATCTAAATCTGAATCCAATAAAAGAAATATGATTTTCTTAACAATTAGATTTGCATTTTATGAATCCAGTTCAAATACGCCCCTTACAAGCATAGGTGGTTTATCATATCATAGTTTCAGATATTATTATTATTATTATTATTATTATTATTATTATTATTATATATATACAATATTTATTAAAATATTATTTTTGTGATTAAAATATAATTTTCTATGTGAAGTATTAATTTTTTATTTTTTTAATAAATATTTATGCTTTAAATATTATTTTATTTCTAAAATATTACTTTTATTGTCTTTATGAATATATTAAGATCTTTATTATCAATTGATTATAATAGTTACTTTTAAAATATTATTTTGGTCATTTTTCTTATCCCACTCTCTTTATCTACGCCAAAAAAATAATAATAATAATAAATAAATAAATAAATAAATCCTATTCGATGAATTCGAGATAAAAGTTCAAATCATTTATTTATACGTCGGAGGATAAGATAAGAGTTATCATATTCGGTCATCTTATTCGGCTTGCCAAGTATGGCCTACGGGGTTGAAAATTGAGTGCATAATTTGCTTTAGGCCTAATTGCACTTTACACCATTGTACTTTACACGTGTTTTCAATTGGGTACATGAATTTTATTTTATTTTTTTGCAAGTGGCCCCTTGAACTTTCAGCCCCTTTTCAATTCCATCCAATTGATGATGCCGTTAGTTTAAAACTAACGGAATTGTCCAGAAATATATATATATATATATTTGCAATTGGCCCTTGAATTTCATCCCCTTTCCAATCAGATTCATTCGCTAACGGCGTGAGATTTTGTTGGTTTGAATTATCCACATGTCCTTTCCCCAAATTTTGACCATTTTTTGTAAACTATTTTACTATATTTCGACATCAAAGTGAGAGAAAACCCCCTCGCTGAAACAGAAAATGGCTAATTTGGAACCTCATTTTTTGATTTTATATGTTAAAACAGATGATTTTATCTGTTGATAGACAAATAATATTGAGCTAAACAAAATAAGACTGCAACGTTTATTTTTTTGTGAAATTTTGAAGCCCTTTGCGTTGATCTCGAACAAATACTTGAAATAAAAAAATTATCCCAAAAGGCCAAAAGATAAGAGAATTAGGATTTTTTTAAGCTCAATGTTATATGTTTGTCAACAAATAAAAAAAAAAGGTTCTGAGTTAGCCATTTTTAGGGGAAGGATACTTGGACAATTCTGTCCAACAAAATCTCACTCCATTAACGAATGGATCTGATTGGAAAGTGGATGAAAGTTCAATTCCCAATTGCAGCAAAAAAAACAAAAAGAAAAAAAAAAGAAAAAAAAGGAGTATTTCTAGGCAATTTCATTAGTTTTAAACTAACGATGTCATATATTGGATGAGATTGAAAAGAGACTAAAAGTTCAATGAGTCAATTACCAAAAAAAAAAAAAGATTCGTGTACCTAATTGAAATCACGTGTATAATACGAGGGGATAAAGTGCAGTTAGATATTTGTTTTATTTGGTGTTATAAGGGAGTTTTCATAGCTACTCTTTATATACAATACTATGAACAAACATATCTGTGTATATATTGGTTGTGAAAAAAATAATACATATAAAGAACACTAGTGAATAGCATGTTTAGCATCTGTGAGTCAAAGTAAGTTCCACCAGTATTTTGTTTTTTCAAAGCACTATTGAATTTTGACCCAAAAAAAGAAAAGCACTATTGAATTTGATCTTTATTTTGCGTAGTTTGAAGAACTTAAAAGTCTATGATATTGGATGAGTTGTCAAATATTAAATCTACTTTAGAACTCTTTATATGATTTTCTTTCTTTATGATCATGTAGAGCATGAGTTGGCAAATTTTGAAATTAATCGATTATTTTCTCTTTGTGCTCACTATTTGCAAAATATGCTGAAATCTCTACTAGAAGTTTCAAAATCTAGATGCATCTTGAAATGCTGGGCGGGTTGTAGTTCAATTAATATAGTCTCTCTTTTCAATAGAGAGGAGGGAGAGGGTTTGAATCCCCATAGTGAATTCTAGTTGTTTACCCCTTAGTTATTCTTCAGTTGAAATTAGTGACCTTTATTGAGCTTTGCTGTCGGCCAGTGTGGAGCATTATTGGGGCTGGGGTGAAAGAAACCATAGCTGTGCAAGCTCAATGTAGAAAATAAACCAGAGAACCTTTCTCTATTTTTTGTTGTTCATTCTGCTGATAACAATACACTTATATATACATTATATTATAGACTCGCGGTAGCAGAAAATATAACAAACTCTGGATCTTCTAGAACCATGTCTTGAACAGAAATTCATAACTAACTAGACTGAGCTGCACATGTGACAGCTTGTGCTTGAGCTGATGTGGATGCTTTGCTGGCAGCTGAGGTGTCTGTTAACATGCCCCTACAAACTGAGGGCGAAGCACTCAGAGGTTTGGTGGAAAACTTCAGGAAGTGTGAAGAAGAAAGCCCCTTAGTGAAAAAGTCTGCAACTTGATCCTCAGAAGTGACATAATTAACAACTAAATCTTTGCATAATCAATCTCAATATGTTTGGTGCGCCGATGATACACTGGATTAGAAGCAAGAGCCATTGCTGAGATGTTGTCACAGAACAAAGTGGGTGGATTAAGTAAAGAAACTTTGAGATCACACAAAAGCATTCTAAACAAAGAAACCTCAGCAGCAGAAATAGCTAGAACTCTATACTATTCATCGGGGAGGAGCGAGCAACACTGGCCTGTTTCTTGGTGGTCCAGCTCATAGGTGACCCAAGAAAATCAAGAAACCAGTGGTTGATCTGCGATCAGTAGGATCACCTGTCCAATCAATATCCGAAAAAGGCCATGAGGTCGTGATGATTAGCATATTAAAGTATCCCAAGAGATGGAATGCCTTTCAAATTGTAACAAATATTGTGGTCGGGCCATACGGGCACCCACATGATCATATTGGACTGGGTCCAAAGAGGCCTAATTAGGACGCCAAATAACGGGCTTTTGGAGTCCCAATCCTTATAGGTTTTCATGTGCCTATATATATATGCATATATATCACATGGAAAACCTAAGAGATATAATAATCTCAGCAGCCTCTATCTCTCTCAAGTTAGTCTCTCTCTTTCTCTCTCTCTCCCTCTCTCTCTCTCTCTCTCTCTATACGCTCGATTTCTCTCTCTAGCTAATCACTAAGGAGCTTGGGATTTAGGCATGACTGTCATGGGGATGACTCAAGAAGCGTCCTCTACGACCTAGGCAATGCATACGAGAGTACACAGAGGCAACATGGAGCAGCAGTTTGTGGGTGAAGACGCCGGGCTGGTAACAACACCGTTCGGCGATCCGTCGGGCTATTCCGCTAGGTAACGAACCTATACCCGACTCGTATGCTTGCGTGCATATTATCTAAATTGATATAAGAGCCTATAGGTTGTTGTTCGCCCCTAAATCTGCCCAAACCGAATATGCCATTGTTGGGTGTTTCAAGTTTTTACATAAACTTTGAAAAATCAATTTTCAAGTCGGTCTAGTACAAAACTCCAATAGGGGTCCAAATTTTTGATATGGTTGTGTCCCATATGATCCCTAGAGTCTCCCCATAAAGTCTCATGGCCTGATTATCTCAAACGAGCGAGATATTGCAAAACCTAATTTTTTGGGTCAATAAAAACGAATTTTTTCCCAAATTTGATCCAACTTTTTGGAAGATTCACACGTGCAATCGACCTGTTTTTTAACACGATGTTGTAGTACTCCATGAAAGCTTTCCAATCATATATAATACATGAGTTTTGAATCAAAATTGAAGGAGATACAAGCTTGTGAAGTGGGGTGGGTTTTGCTGAGGGTTTTATTGTGAAGAAGAAGACCCACCAAGCCATGCCCAGTCGCGGAAGGGAGAGTGGGACCCACTCACCGGCTTCCGTTGGTCCAGCGAACATGAGTCCGTGTGGGACCAGAAATAATTTTATGGTAAACTATTTCATTATTTTTGGTATTTTAGAGCATAAAATATGTGTTTTATATATGTTTTTTATTGCTTAAAATATCCAAAATTACATGTTAATTTTTGAAATTAATATATAGTGTCTAGTACACTGTAAGGGACTCTAAGATAATTTTTGTGTAAATTATCATGTATTTATGGCATTTTAGAGCATATAATTAATGTTTATGGACGTTTAATTAATTGTTAAAATGGTCATAATACATTATTAATTTTTGTAATTAATATGGAACATAAGGGACACTGTTTTAAGACCATGTAAAATTTTGTGAGACCCATAGATAATTTTTGTTAAATTATCTCAATCATTTTAATATTTTAGAGCATATAATTGTGTGTTTTTGTACGCATATTAAATTGCTTAAAATATTTTTATTGATTATAAGTTCATGGAATTAATTAACACAATGTGTTTAGAACACTAGTGGTAGCTTGAGAAAATTATTTTAGTGTATTTTCTCGCTCTTTGAGATATATTTTAGAGCATATATATTGTGTTGAGTACGCAATATTAATTGCTTAAAATATAACCAATTAAAGTTGTTAATTCTTGAATTTGATGTCTAGTGTTTTTGTACACTGATTGGAGACTTGAGAAAATTTTATGAATTATCTCATTTTTGTTTTGGTATTTTAGAGCATAAAATTTATGCATATGGTAATTGATTAAAATAGCCAAAATAGATTATTAATTTTTGAAATTAACATGGGGTGTTTAGAACACTATATTAGACCACGAAAAATCTTTGGAGAACAAATTCCTCAAAAATTTTTGTATTTTTGGGAATTTGTTGCTCATAGTTAATTTTGTTTAACTAAATCAATTTATTTTGTTAAATTGGTTCAAAATGTTTTTGGGCCATGATGAAATTCTGGAAATTTTTATTTATAATGAAAATCTTGTTTTTCAATTATAAATTTTCCATAAGGTTTTAAATTAATTGTTAATTTAAAGGGCCCTTAATAAATTGGTTTTGAATTATGTTTTAAGACCTAAAAATTAGGTTAAAATTAATGAAAAATCCAGGATTTTTTCATTTATTTTACTTAGCTTATGGGAGCTATCCGGGCTGTGCAATAATCATTTTATTGCACATTTTATTATTTTTAGAGGCTCATTACATTGTTGGACACATTTAATTACTGTCGTTTGTGATTGGTTGACCCTATGACCTCTATTTCCTCCTCCTTAAGTAGAATGACGGATGAGTCCATTCATTTTATAATAAAACCATATGAGTGCTTGATGTATGTGATTAATACATTTTAATTTGGCTTAAATGAATGGACAATAATTGACAATTTATAGAGCTTGTGTCCTCACGATGTATGTTTAAGGTTGTTCTTGTATATGTTTATGAACAAAGCATCCCTATTTTTTATGGGCTATAAATGTAATGTGAGGACGAAGGTTTTATTTCTTGTATTGGAAAAGCCTACTTGTAAAGGGATGGTTGTCTTTGTTCATACATCATACACTTGAATTACCTTAACATGAGCTCTAAGTTGTCAATTCGAACCCACGTAGGGGTCCATGCGCACTTTTTGTTGTATGGCGCACTTTATATCTTGTGGATGATCTTAGATAGGTATTTGTACCATCTAATTGATGTTTGTTTAGGAAATCAATTATACAAGGTTTTTCTTGATTTACAAAATTAAGATTTGATTAATGAGCAATAGTGAATTTTTTGGTTTTAAATTGTAGAAAGGGGAAAACTCATTTGTAATTGGATTTTAAAACAAACCTTATGAAATGTGCAAATAATAATGTCAATCTCTTGCGCATATTCTCAAATATTATTCTTCAATTTTTTTTGGATTCACAAAAATAAATGTTTTCCAAACCACACTTTGTCGATCTTTATAAAAGCAACAAGTTTAAAAAGGGACTAATTTTTTGTAATATGGCACTGCAAAGTAACACACCGATAGAATGAGTAAGAGCTTATGGGCTTTATGCTTATTCTATGGTCCAACCCATTAAACCGAATAATGGGCCTCTGGCCCAATATCATTATAACCTTAATAGCCTATAATACTTGACTCGAGAAGGATCATAGCACGCCTTTGTGATAAGCAGCATGCACTATGATCTTGTTGGAAAATAAATCATGATCCACAACGGAAATGTTAAATAAATCATGATCCACAACGGAAATGTTAAATTTTTTTGTTTTTGACATTTTCCGACATGTTGAGCTGAATACGAAGCACCAAAAGGTAAGACAAATCGTATTGCTACACTCATTACCACAACTTTCATAAGTGAAAGTAAGTGCAAGGCCAATGGGCCTAAACGCAATGGTAAGAGTAAACCCGCCTAGAGGCAGGGTGGGGCTAGCAAGTTTGCGCCCAAGGCTAACAAGGTGGAAGAGCGCATTCGAGGGCGTTTTTCAATTCGGTGGTAATAGGATGGATACATTTTGGTTGGTAGTGTTACTAGGACATAGTTATTTAAAAATAACTACTTAAGAGTTGTTTTTAAATAATTCAAGTTTCCTCTGTTATTCATTTATTCTGAGACATGGCATGCTAGACTTGAACGCATAGGATGTGATAGGATGACTTGATTAGCTCGAGAAGCCCTTTTGGGCCCACTCGCTAAGGTTGACCTACCTATGTGAGAGTCTTGCTTAGTTGGCAAAGCATGCCGAAAGCCTTTTAGAGAGCCTATTAGAGCTATTCAAGCATTAGAGCTAGTTCACTTAGATATCTGTGGACCTATGGTTGTAAAGGCACGTCATGGCGCATCTTATTTTCTCACTTTTATAGATGATTTCGCACGATGTGAGGATCGCGAGTATTTATCTAATCAGTTCTGGGAACTATGTGAGGAAAAAGGGGAAATGCAGATAACTTTCTGTTCCGAAAACTCCGCAACAATATGGTGTTGTAGAAAGAAGGAATAAGAGATTCCTAAATATGGCTAGGACTATGATGGCGCAAGTCAACCTCCCAATGTTGTTTTGGGGGGATGTACTCTTGTTTCTTGCCTACATACTAGAGTGCCCCCTCTCAGTCGTTTCCCTCTACCCCTTATGGAAAGGCAAAAAGCTCATTTTGGAGCATTTGTGCCCGTGGATCTCAGGAGGTCATGTTCACTATACGTCGTATAAGTGCGAGAAACTATGCTCAAGAGTTGGAGAGTACACCTTTATAAGGTATTCTAATAGCTCGACAGGCTATGTTACGTATAATGAACAAACGGGTATAGGAATGACATAAATGGTGTCACATGATATTGAGAATGACTTCCACAGATTTGTATTACTAAGATAAATCTTGACCTCTATGAGTTAGAGGATGTTGAAGATGACATACCATGTTTAAGCGAGGGTGAGGAGACTGAGATTTCACATCCAGTAATCTTTGTAACATGGTACTAGTTTCCAGCTAAGTGGGAGTACACCGCTAGACCGCTAGTGGTCTCCAGCTAAGTGGGAGTACACCACTAGACCGCTAGTGGGAGTGTACCGGATAGTGGGAGTGCACCACTAGGCACTCAAGATTCTCAGGTAGTACACTGTATGGTGATGAGGAAAAAGTTCCCTATCGCTGTTTTGAAATTAAGGAAGACATTTTTCATATGTGCAAATGTGTGCATAAGTGGATGAGGATGGGCCTGCTTCTTTTGGTGAAGCATTTTTCTTCGTCTGCTGAAGCTGAGTGGATAGTTGCTATGCTAAATGAGATGAGCTCTATGGACGCGAATAAGGTCTGGGAGTTAGTTGACATTCCGCTTGTGCGTAGGACTATTGGAGACAAGTGTGTTTTCAAAATATAACGCAAGGCAGATGGTTCAATTGACAAGTATTAGGCGCGCCTTGTGGAGATAGTTTGTACCTAGAGAGGGTATAGACCATGGAAACATGATCTCCCAAAGGGTGAGATCTGACTCCATTCGCCTTACCCTAGCAATTATCGCATATTTAGTTTTAGAACCTTTTTAGTTGGATGTTTGAATTGTTCTTTTCTCAATCGAGAACAAGACGACGAGATAAATATGGATCAGCCCATCGGTTTAGTGACCAAAGGGAATGAGTGCAAAAGTATGCCATCTCTAACGATCTGTTTATTATCTCAAACTAGCAATCGGCTAAGCTGTGGTACAATGCGTGTACATGAAACGGTCCAAGAAAAGTGTTATAATTCTTTGTATGTTGATAGCTGGGAGTGAGATGAGTTCCATTGTCGCCGCTTGAGAGTGGTAGTCCTCTCTGTTTGAGATTGAGGATATGGGTGATGCCAACCACGTGTTAGGAGTTTAGATTGTGAGAGATCGTTCTCCGAAGCTTCTCTCGAGGTTTCTTGAACATTTTTCACATGAAAAGCTGCAAACCCATAGACATCCCATTTTTTGGGGACTCACCTTGACCTTAGATCAATGTCTTAAGAATAATGAGAAGAGGAAACGAATGTCCAATTTTTCCATATGCGTCCGCCATAGGGAATCTGAAGTATGCCAACGTGTGTACTCGGTCAGATGTTTGCTATGCGGTTGGTTTAATTAGTCATTGCCGTAGCAAACCCTGGCCCTACTACTAGAGAGTAGTGAAGAGTAACTTGCGATATGTTTGCAGGATTATGGACCTTGCCTTATGTTGTCCGCAATGGAAGCATAATATGTGGTGTGCTCTACAGCGATTTGAGGAGCTATTTTGGTTGAAGAGTTTTTGTAGTGGCTAGGCTCTTCACCTCATAGTGATGAGGTTGTGCTCATCTACGGTGATAGCACGTAAGTCTGAGCATATGCGAAAGATTTCAAAAACCATTCTAGCACGTGTCACATTTGAGATGTGGTTTGCGCAAAGGGAAGTTGTCTTAAGGCACTTCTCCATTGGGGGATTTGATGTGCTTAGACATTTTATTGTGGTATTGACATTATTATTCAAGTTTTTATAAACTAGTTGGTTTCCATATATATATTTGTTTTAAGTGGAACAGATGCACATTTCTTATATGTCACCGGGCTTGAATCCACATGCTCACACGGGTGATTCACCTAGGTGTCGAGATAGCGAACTAGGACATGCGTGTCCATGGCGCTTAGATGGCGAGCAAGATGAAACATATGTGTTCATGGCGCTTAGATAGCTAGTTAGGACACATGCATGTCCATAGCGCTTAGAAAGCAAGCTTGAACACTTATATCTACGCAGTATAAGAACAGCGAGCTAGATATAAACCCTA
This sequence comes from Hydrangea macrophylla, assembly GCA_033977485.1. Taxonomy (NCBI): domain Eukaryota; kingdom Viridiplantae; phylum Streptophyta; class Magnoliopsida; order Cornales; family Hydrangeaceae; genus Hydrangea; species Hydrangea macrophylla. The sequence continues at coordinate 157,148,776 of CM066991.1, forward strand.
TTATTTCTATATGTCACCTTAGATGGATCTAAGATGAGACCTTATACTTGGTCGAACATAGAGATATCCCACGACTCTATGTAGCCTGTTTATAGCCTAATGTGAGTTTTCAGACGGGCGCCAGGAGTGGCGACTGTGCTGGAAAACTCTGGTTAGACGTTTTGTGTAACGTCTAGACTAAGATTCGTATGGCGTTACTTATTTTTCAAACACAGAGTGACATGCCCATTTTTATAGAAGAACGCCATAGCATACATTTCATACTATATGTGCTTTTGCGATTGATTGTGGAGCAGTGAATGGATTCCTCTTCATTGCTGTGTGAGCCATGTAGCATATCCAAGACATTGGTTATCCTACAAACTAGTTGCCTTCACGAGTTAAGACTATATCATGAAGAGGACGCTTGATGATAGCTACTTTAGCATGCTATCCTAGGATGACGAGACAATTCCATTCTATGGGGCGTGTCTGGGCAAGCGGTCAAGTTAGTTAGATTGACATGTGGGCTCAGGGAAGACCATTCAATAACACACCATGTTTTTGTGACTCATTAGCAGGCCTGCGACAATCGTAATTTGTTACTGATATGTCATGAGTACATTACATTGAGGTGGTGCAGCAATTCTTTTCACTAAGGGATTGAGAATGCTGTGTCCGATGTGGTTGAATCGTCTAAGGCATACACGAGAAGCTTCCGAGTGATGTGTCTTGCTGGTTATGGTGATGATTTGGCATTACACTCCTGTCGCTGTACTTTCTTTTCATAAGGTCGCACGTTCTATTTCCCTGTATGAAGAGTTGAGAAGTTCCGTTGTGTTGAGAGATTGATTTTTAGTACCAACCCTATGTGGGTGAGTGGGAGATGTACAAATATTGTGGTCGGACCATACGGGCACCCACATGATATTGGAATGGGTCCAAAGAGGCCTAATTAGGACGCCAAATAACGGGCTTTTGGAGTCCTAATCCTTATAGGTTTTCATGTGCCTATATATATCACATGGAAAACCTAAGAGATATAATAATCTCAGCAGCCTCTCTCTCCCTCAAGTTAGTCTCTCCCTCTCTCTCTCTCTCTCTCTCTCTCTCTATACACTCGGTTTCTCTTTCTAGCTAATCACTAAGGAGCTTGGGATTTAGCGCGTGACTGTCATGGGGATGACTTAAGAAGCGTCCTTTACGACCTAGGCGATGCATAAGAGAGTACACAGAGGCAACATGGAGCCGCAGTTCGTGGGTGAAGACGTCAGGCTCGTAACAACACCGTTCGGGGATCCGTGGGTGACACGACTTGAAATGTGTTCTCCGAAGAGTACGTCCAAGTGTAGACGGTCGCGTCGCGTTAAAACCGGTAAGACCGGGTCGAATCCTAAAGGACGGATTGTAAAGGCGGAAGAATCTAGATTGAATCCTAAAATGAAATAAAAGATGATTGCTTGAAAGTGAGGGGGTTCTAACGGTCCTAATGAATTTAAATAAACAGATTAAAGTGAAGCAATACTTAACTAAGCAAAATTAAGAACTGTAATATAAAATTCAATATGAAAATGAGTTGGGAACATGTGAGTCCACAAAGTACCAGCCACTACCATGATTTAACAAGAATGAACAGCTGGGGTTTTATCCTTAGAGTATTTCTTATTTCGAAATGATTAAGTTAAGCATTCTAGACACTAAGTATGTGAATCTTGCATATTTAGTGGTTCGTTTACCTCACTTATTTATGAAGAACTGAAATAAGTAGTTAATTAAAACTATGAACAATAACTGACAAATTGAGTATGGAGTATTCGAAGTGTTTGTTATAAGTGTTCATTGAGTTAATTATTCAAAAGAGCTCTTGTTTCAAAATCAGATTGCAATTTGAACTAGGAAGATCAATTTGGACTTTGTTTCTGAAACAAAAAGTTACTGGAATACAGAAAGGAGTAAACCCAAGTAATAAACATACCAATCGATTGCCATGATGTCAATCGATTGATAAGAAATGACTTTCAATCGATTGACTAGTATATCAATCGATTGACATGGAATCGATGTCAATCGATTGAATTCTGTATTCAATCGATTGACACTGACTCTTTCACAGAATCATGGCAGAGGGCTGGGAACAATGTTTCTTCACATTATTCCCAACCAGGAATCTACTCAACCATGTTTAGAACTGAATAAATATACATACACTGAAAAATAAGATTGAACATTGCCATGGATTAAAATTTTTGATTAAAAACGTTGAAATCAACTAAACTATAATATAATTCACAAATAGACAATTCCTAAGCAACTAGAATCAAGAAAAAGAAAACCTGAACTCGAGATCGAATGTAGAATGTCAACTTTTCACTGAAGTTCAATCCAAAAAACAAAATAATTGGAGAAATTCCTACAAAAACAATACAAAGTGAGCCAACCCCTAGCCCTCTACACTCTCCTGTATATATAACGTCAGAAATGCAAGCTAGAGGCGTCCAGGTTCATTCCATAACGGCTGGTCGTCGCCTGATTGCTGAGATCTTGCGCCATTAAAACAGACTGTTTCCAGTTTAAGTCAATCGATTGACAAAGATGTCAATCGATTGATAAAGATGTCAATCGATTGACAAAATAGTTCAATCGATTGATAAGGAAAACATGTCAATCGATTGATACTATGTCAATCGATTGGTATCAAGACTTCATTAATTTGTTTATTGAGTTATTCCTTTCAACTTGTTGTTCCTTTCAACTTCAGAACCTGCACTCAAAGAGCCAAACACAACAATATACCACGAAAAATACATCATTGTGTAAAGAAACAAATTAAACACAAGTGCAGGTAATACTAGAGAAATGAGGTCAAATCCAGTCAGTTTTTACTCCTTATCGAGCTAATATTAAGTTAATATCAGCTCTCATCAGTGGGGCTATTCCGCTAGGTAACGAACCTATACCCGACTCGTATGCTTGCGTGCATATTTATTTACACAAATAATGCCTTTCAAATAATGCAAGATGCATTTTGCAGCAGCAAAATGAGTGTCTGGGGGGTTATGCATGAATTGACACACATAGTTCACTACAAAAGTGATATTGGGTTTGGTAAAGGTAAGGTATTGAAAAGATCCTACAATAGTGCGATAGAAGGTGGGATCAAACAAAGGAGATCTATCATGACCCAACCCACGAAAATAGAACACGTGGCACGCCACCAAGGCTCATCCAATTCATTTAATAGATTATAGCAGTGGGAAAAAAACTTAAAACAATATTGAGTATACAACTCATTTGAAAACAATACCCTCTGTATAAATTTAGAAAGTTAATTATATTCTGAAACAAATAAATTTATGTTGAAAGAGACTCTAAAGATACCCTAAGAACCAATCAACACATTTAAATAATTTTCGGAAGGGGTAGAAAAAGTATTCATACATCACGAATTTCGACAGGTCAAACTGCTCCGTTCGACCAGTCGAATGACCCCATAGTAGAATCCTCCCCCCATTTGGCAGGATTTTGCCTAAGGACCAAACAACCCCACTTCCAACCATTCACTTATTCCAAACCATCCAACCATAACACGACTAAAATAAAATACACAAAACTTTTGAAAAGAACCGAGATTGAAATAAGTTAAGGCTTGTTCGGTTCCATTCACAAAAACTCTATCCATAATCATTCAAGACTCGAATTTGGCAAATAAAGCTTCAAAACAAGAATCCATGAGTTCGGATTCATTATAAGCATAACTAAAAAAGTTTTGTTACATATTACATCATTAATGAATCGTTCCCAATCTTTATAATTACCATCAGATTGTTGAGGCAAATGCAGATATATGAATTGAATGCATACGTTGGTTTTGAAGATGGGAGAATGCGAAGAGGTTGCATTGAAATTCAAGCAGCACAATAAAGAAGGGGGATAGAGAGAGTCAGATTACGTTTCAATAGAGAGAGGGTTCTAACTTCAAAAATACGTATTTCAACATAAAAATAATACTACCACTTATCAATGGGAGAGATTTATCCCGAGTGATCCCAACGGCCTCAGTCTTCGCATTCTTCTTTCTTTTCTTCATAAGTGCAATGAAGTAAATCTTCATTGCTCAGCTATATGCTGAGTGAACAATTCTAAACTATAACTCCCGTGATTGCGTTATTGCATTTCATTACATTGCCATGCATGATAATGTGGTGTGTTGTGCATTTTGGGACATGTTTGAGTGAGTTTTGACTCTCGAGTTGATTTGGGTATCTGTGTTAGAGAACCCTCTGAGACAGTGTGATGTGAATGTTTTGATGTTGTGATGTCTCTTCGAGTATGAGGCAGTTACTGTGGAATACCTTAAATGTTTATCTGGAATTAAATGTTTGCCTGTGTATTTATTTGTGGCTTAGAATTTATTTACGTTGTTAGTTTTAGTATCCTGGTGAGGACGAATTAACACGTTATTAATTTTGCAGGCTAATTAGCAACTTCGGAAACGTCATGTAGAAATTCGCGTTTTAGCAACCAAACAGAACTTAGTCAGAAACTTTTATAATTTTTGAAGTTTTACTCGTGAAGTTATCAATTAGCTGTGTAGAAAGTTTCAGAGGCTAATTAGGAGTTTTGAAAAATTAGTGGGGAGGTAAACGTAAATCCTGAGAGTTTGCCTATATATAGATAGAGATGAGTTAAAATATTTCACAAAGTTTACAACCTAAGTTTCAAAAAGAGGCCAAAAGGAGATTTGATTGCTTAAAGCTTTGCGACGCCAAACGACGACCTTTTGTCCGTCTGTTTTCTTCTAGATTTCATATTCGAGCTCCCCGAGGTAAGAGCTTTGTTTTGATATCTATTAGGGCCTGCTTGACTAAGTTTTTCGAAAAGTCATTTTCTAGAATTTTTCATAAAAGTTGATAATCAGATTTCTGATCGGTAGGAATTGTACTAGACGAACTTTTGCACATTCTTTGTGCACGGGTTTTCTTCGGATTGAATTATAGGAGTGTTATTCGGAGGTGAGTGATTCAACCTTGCAATTTGGAATGATTTCTTGATATGTATTCATGTTTGATATGAAAAGCATGTGTTAATCCATAGAGATATATTGTGTAGTTCATACTGGGCAATTATATTGATAAGTAGGCACAATAGCATGGTGAAATATTTTGATTTACCGCGAGTATGGTGATATGTATTTGAGCATGTTGAGTTGCTTATTTGGGTCAGAAGGAGCACGTGGTCACTGAGCCATTTTGTGGAGCCGATATAGGCATTTAGGTCGCACGATTGAAGAAAAGAATCATGGGTCTTACCCTTTTGCGTGGACTTATTGGCCAGGAGTTGCGGGTTGGGAGTAATGTGTACATGAGTCTCCCGCGACTAGTATGAATTGTAGAGATGTGAATGCGGTCATGTTTATCATTCATATGCATATGCTGTTTTATTCACTAAGCGTTAGCTTAAACAAATCGAATATGTATGGTTATTCAAATAACCATTTCAGGTGTTAATGCCGGCGAGGAATCGAAGAAGTGAGTGGGTTTAGGAGTTCACTTAGAAGGCAACCTGAATGTTGATTTTGTAGTTTTGGGACAATAGGTAATAAGGATTTGGTTGTTTTAACTTATGTTAACATGAAATCGTAGAACAAGTCCATAATGTTGTAATATGTAATTATGTTTTAGTAATATTTTAATACAGTTAAGATCACTTTAGAATGAGTTGGGTGTGTATGTTTGATCCTTGGTTGATTTCAAAAGCTTTTAAACTTGGAAAACCTGCAGAAGGGACTGCTATTGCAAAACAGTCGACTGGACTCAGTTTCAGTCGACTGGACCCCTGTTTTAAAGGGCTTTTTTCTTTAGTTTTCAGGATTTCATTCGACTGATCCCCAGGATCCAGTCAACTAGTTTTTGCACAAATAACATACATTCTGCTGGATGAGTTCAGTCGACCGGAAAATCCCCCAGTCGACTAAAAATTCCAGGCATCAGTCGACTGGACCGAGGGTCAGTCGACTGCAGGTGGCTGTTGGGAACTTCTTATTTCTCTGTGACTGATGGATCAGTCGACTGGATGCCCTACCCAATCGACTGGATTGCTTATTTTCAATGTGTTGTTTTATTACGATGCGTGTGTTCTTCAAACTAATTTTTGGGAACGTTAATGAATTAGTTTAGCCTCGGTGGCGTGCCACGGGCTTCAGTTCCGCTATTATGGGACCGAGCTGTGACATAAACATATGCATATATGGTAATTCATGCTTTAAACATCTATTCCACATCAAATAGTTTCTAGGGAAAGAGACACGCATTCATCCGGTATATTGGTAAGCCCAAAGTTTATCAACCATTGCACCCAACTGCTCTGGTAGGGCCGGTTCCCAAACCAAGCAAGTAGTCGTCGCTACTCTAACTTTCAAACATCGAGAGGCATACCTCGACATGAACTTGTACTAAACTCCCCTTTGACCCATATAGCCACTTAGTATGCTCATATAACCATATCACCATGCTTTTCATACGTAATCGCAGTAAAGTTAACGGGCCTAGATTTACAAGAGTTTTTCCCGGATCACAATATCATACATGATATCTAAAACATCCAAAATTCCTTAGATATTTTATAAGTTGAGAATTAATACCTCAAGCTACGCTCCTAAGATTTCAGGAGAAGTACTAGGAGTCCAATTCTACGCCGGATCTCTGATTACAAGTGATTCCTACAAGTATTTATATATTTTTTCCAAAATTCCCAAAATTAGATTTTCATGAAAACTTAGCCAAACAAGGCCTAAGTGGTATCAAAACGTAGCTCTTACCTTGAGAAGTTCGAATATGAAATTTGGTTGAAAAAAAACGGACGAACGGTCGTCGTTTGGCGTCGGGAAGATTGAACCTCCCAAAATCTCCTAAGCTCTCAAATTGGTTTAAGATATTTATGACAATATCTCCAACCCATCTATATAGGCAGCATTCTTGGAATTTGCGTTTAATTCCCCACGAATTCTTAAAACTTTCAATTATCTCCAAAAATGACTTAAACGTATAAGTTATGGCTTCATAAGTGAAAATCTATAATTCATAAAAAAAAAAAAATGTTGTCTAAGTTCCGTTTGGGTCCGTAATTACATTTCGGAAACTATTTTCGTCGAATTTCTAGATAACCTACATTTTATGCAACGTACCATCTTGGTTATCCTTGATTCGTTAAAAATGATCTCTAACAATATCAAATATCAGGAAAGTACACAACACATGTATATTCACTATTCACATATACTAGATAATATCAAATAATATTTAATCACATAAGTTTCATTTAATCATGTCAATTCCTCATTGATTGTCCAATCCTCGTGTACTCGATTGACACTCACCGTTGACTCATGTCAACCACTTTCACAACTATTAATCAATGTTAAAAATTCCATTTAAACATTTACGCATTTAAAACAAAAAGATTTTTCAGGACGGGTGTGACAACTCTCCCCTCCATAAAGGAAGTTTATCCCCAAACTTATACCATCTCCTCAAGTAATACAGATCGCCCATAATTACTTCCACCGTTTGTCTCATCCCAAACCGCACATCTCTACTGGGATATCACAATCTCATGAAGAAAAAAAAATCCTCAAGCTCTTGAAGGAAAAAAAAATCCTCAGATCCATCTCAATCTAATTGAAGTGTCACACCTAACCCTAGCACTACATCGAGGTATCTCGATAAGTAAGAACATCAATACCTGAGTAGAACACACTCAATAGTCAATTCCAATGTTAAATCACATCGCAGCGTCATAATTGGTTAATAACCATACACTATTCTTCCTCTTGATCTGAGAACTAACATACGTATATACCCCAACGATAAGCCAATGCTCCAGCCAACAATTTAATATACTATAGGTTCAATCCCTTATCTTGTTAACCATGAAATACTTGTAGAACAATAACGCGTTTCAACTACTCCCATTTCTTATCAATTCCCAATCCTTATTTCCTAAGGAAACCATATAATGGCGACATCAATTTACATAACCATCACTTAGTTGGTAGTGCATCGCACTAAAACTGTATCTGCTTGTAAAAATTATTATCATTCCATTTCGCTTTAACCAATCTAGTACTATACTTCTAATCATACATGCATCGTAAGATACTATTTAGATTCTCAATCAAAAATTTCATATCATTCTATTTCTTCGAGCCCACCTAATGTCCTGAATAGTTAAACGCACTTGTCCTTCATTTTTCCAATTCTGCACTTGAACTACCATCGACTAACATAGAAGATTACACCTTAAAATTTTGATTTAAAACTTTTAACAAAGTCAAATACATATTCTTCTTTTTGTTTTTAAAACAAATTATTTTAAAATTTTACATAAAACCTTCACAACATAATTACCCCAATATCCGTTGCAACAAATAACATTATTATTCAAAATCGACTTAGTCAATCATACACGTACCACTGAGTTCATCAAAATGTATTCCCATGTTCAGAACATATCTTGTTCCTGTCTCGACCCTTTGACCATTTGCAATCCATTCTATTCATATAATGTACCCTGAGTCCATTACTTTTTTGTCGCAGATCTCAATTGCAATGTAATCCATACTTTTTTCATACCTTACTCGTCTACTATCCTTTAGTCTATCAGTCAAGGTAGATCCATTACCATTTACATAGTTACACGACTCCACGAGTCTCTGATATTTCACTTTCACCTTTACACAAGCTCATTCCAGTCACACTCTTGAATCTCAACTCTTACTGAATTCCTGACAACCCTTTATACTAAGCGTATATTCTTCGTATAATATCTCAAGGCACCATACTTTATTCAATATTTTGACATTTTATAACTCTAGTCAGCCTGACTTAACTCCATTTCAGATTCTCTAATCCTTTATCTTTTTGCTATTCAAATCTCAAATCCACTATTCCCGGATAACTTGTTGCTCGAGCATTCATACTATTCCCATAAACCATCTGAAGATAATCCGGCAATTAAATCCCTCCATTAAGTATTGTAGTCTCACTGTGTTCGATAAATTTCTTATCAACTTCCAATTCACATACCTTTCACGACAATACCCAAGGCCACCCTATTCTCACTCCGCTTACTAATGTTAACCGATTCATAATTGTGATCTTTCAAGTGCTTCACACTTTAAGAATCTCATCAAGCTCCTGATTGTGCAAATCTTCAAATCGTTCATCACCTCAGGTAATTCCAATGCTCATACCAGAATCAAGTTCCCTAATTCGAACAATACTCGAGTCAGCTCCTTTAATTGCACCACTACCTCCAACTCACTAAGTCTAGGTGTACAACATTTCACCCACCCCTTACTTTAGAATTTCCAGGTTCATAATCTACTAAAGTAAAACTCATTCATTCGACAAACACCGTTGTGTCCCAAGCACTTAGCATACCATATCCTTCCATGATATCCGTCTTCTAAAGTCTATTTGATACTTTATCACAAGTACCTATTACCACTTTTCTTACTCAAATAAAAGTTATATTTTAAAACATTTTAAAAACTTTAAAATTTTATTGGCATAAAATCCGACATTCTCAAAACTCTCCAACCTCGTTAGAATCCAAGACAATTAAGATACCATTCCATTGCATCCACCATTGTTCTCTAACCGTTTCACATTCCTACTGTCATATCCGATAATGTACCCAATGTACTACCAAGTCTTCATCCAACTTTTACCGTTCATGTTCACTTATTCATCGAAGCTTTATCTTCCCAATTTATATTTTTGCCATTCTAACTTGACTTACCCAAAGTCTATTTACTCTTCCATCCATTGTCACAACCGCTCTTGTTCAGTATTGTAATAATTATCGTACTCCAACTTCTCGTTGGCCACAACTCACTTCAAACACTCAACAATGTTTTAACAGCATTAAAAGATCTTTCATTTTATTTGAAATACACTAATTAGAAAGAAAAATATGGATTAGACATCTTAAAAGAACTTTATCGTGAAAAATTGTCCAAGGGCAAAATGGTCATTTAGAAAATATGGTTAAATTTTTATATCAAAAGGTAGCTCTTTGAGTCTCGGTTCCAACACAAAAAATGGTGCGCAAATCCAAATTTTCTAGAAAGAGTTGTGTTTGTTTCCGTAAAAATCGATGAAAAATATTTTCAAAATCACTGTTTTGGGCAGAGGGGTGTTCGACCGGTCGAACTGCCCCTTTCGACCGGTCCAAGTACCTTTTGGACCATTTTTCCCCCCATTTAACATCCTTAAAAGTTCCCAAAGTCACAAGGCATTTGGAGCTACTTTCGAACCATTTTAAAACCACCAAAAAGTGCTCGAAAACATCGAAAACTCATCGAACCACTCAACCATTGGAATTCAGGTTCAGGGTTATCCGCACCACCACTCTCTGTCGTGGACTCTAATTATTGTAATAGCTAGGACATGTGTAATATGTTTTTTTGTTTATATATATTATTAGTTTCTATTGCTTAACTGTGTGGTGTGGACAATTAAGTGACTTCACTCGTCATTCCTTTTTGGTACTCACCCCTTCCATCAGTTCTAAGTACTTTAATGTGTGTCTTAAAAGTGTTCTCAACATATGCTTTGAACTTTGGAAATACAATAGCAACATAAGGTTTATGCTTAGGTGGATAAGCCAAGTAAATCTAGTGTAATCACCTACAAAAGATATAGAAATAGTAGATGCAGACAAAGTAAAGAGAATTTTGCACATTTTTCCTACTAAGCAATGTTCACAAAGTTAAGAGTGTATAGAGGTTATATGAATATTTGGGGAAACATTATTGTATAAGATGTGATTCAGAACTTTAATAGAAGGGTGGCCAACCTGTAGTGCCAGAGAGGATATGAAATCTTTTGTCTTATGTGAGCAATGTTATTGACTGAGTGATTTATGGCAGAATCTCTGGAAAAAGAAGAATGAGTGGCTGGAGATGAAGAAGCAACTAAGATGAGATAAAGACCATTATGGTTGTGACCTTTGTAGAGGACTATCCCTGTGCTGAGGTCCTAAATTTCAAGCATGTAAGCATTAAAGATACATCTACAATTATTGTCTAGACATAATTGATGGAAAGACAAGAGATTGGAGGACAAAGAAGGAACACAATGAAGATTAGAGAGAGGAAACTTATGAGAATCAGTAGATAAAGGATTCTATTCTAGTATGAGACCCTGCCTATTTGCAATGTTGATCTGATCATGACCTTGATAGTCAGTGGGCAAAAAAAGATTAGCAAACTCGTTGGTTAGGTGAGTGGAAGCTCCAGAGTCAGTCCAGATCTGAGGATTGAACTGATCAGAGTAAAATGAGGTTATCATGGTTGTTAGTTATGGAGAAGGTGGTCTACCCTGATAAGAATAGTCTATGCGATGATAGCACTCAACACTGAGTGATTTGGTTTGTTATAGATCTGACATTATGATCTCTGAGATTGATTACCAAACCTTCCTTGATTAAAATTAAAAAAAATTGTTCATACCATAACCTTGATTTGATCCTCTTCCTCTGCTAGTAAACCTTCATTGACCTCTTCCCCTAAAATTCTGATTATTCTTGTTAAAAAACTGAGGTCGATTTTGTGAAGCAGCCATAGCCATCGAAAGAGACACAGACTGAGATTGTGTCTATTTTTCTATGAATTTAAGATAAATTTCTTTGGCTTGAAGTAAAACGTGTAGTTCTTCCAGATTCAAAGCTTGGGATTTGGTTCTGATTGAGGTAAAAAAAGCACTAAATTTATGTGGAAGTCCATTTAAAGTTGAATCAAGATATACTCATCAACAATTACAGAACTGCAGCCATATTATCTTGTGCTTCTTTAATTTTTTAGATGTAGACATCATCTGAATATGTACCTTTCAATACATTTTGTAAATTCATTTTCAATTGAAGGACATTTGATCTCGAGTGAGAAGAGTACCTTTATTCAAGAGCATTCCAAACTTCATGTGAAGTTTTGTAGCCAACAATGTAGGATAAAGCTGTTGCTGATAGAGTTACATTGATCAAAGTCATTAAGGCTTGATCATGTGTTGTCATACCCGTCCCGAGAAAAATCATGGCTTTAAAATGCATGGATGAAATTTTGTGAATTATCAATGTCATTTGATAATTGTGCATGAGGTTGACTGGAGATCAACGGTGAGGTGTCAATTGAAGACACGATAATAGGAAATCATGATGCATTGGCATAAGAAATGACATTTAGATGATTTTAAATGTTATTCGACTTTGCCTGATTTTCATGAATAGTAATTATACCTGTGTAGTATAATTTCTGGTAGTTTTGATTTAGTCTTAGATCATTTTGAATACTATGGTGAGAACGTGAGTGACACGTTGCATAAAAGGTAGGTTATCTAGAGATTGTACGGAATTTAGTTTACAGACGTAAATTATCGACCCAAATGGAACCTAGGTGAAAGCTTTTATAAATTTTAGTTTTCACTCGTGAAGTTATAAAATGGATGTGTGCGACGTTTTAGGAAATAATTAAAAGTTTTGAGAACTCGTGGGGAGTTAAGTGTAATTCCAGAGAGTAGTGGCTATTGATAGAGACCTTAGGATATTTTGTCATGAATATCCACATTGAAATATCTAGAGAGAAGAGAGAGAAAAGGGGATTTAGTTGCCACGACCTTTTCGACGACAAACGGCGACCGTTCGTCCGTCAGTTTTTCACTAGATTTCATATTTGAACTCCTCGAGGTAAGAGCTTCATTTTGATACCTCTTAGGCCTTGTTTGGAAAAGTTTTTCTGAAAAGCTAATTTAGAAATTTGGAAAAAAACATGTAAATACTTGTAGGAATCACTTGAGATTGGAGATCCAATGATTAATTGGTCTCCTAGTACTTCCCTTGAAGTTATAGAGCTATAGCTTAAGGTATGAATTCCAAACCTATGTAATATAGGGAATTTTGGATGTTTTAGATATTTTGTATGAATAGCGATCTGGGCAAAATTCATGTGTTAAACTAAGCCCATTAATTTTAGCGAGTACGTATAGAAAAGCATGATGATATGGATATGTTTTAAATGTTTATGCGGGTCAAAGGGGAGTTTGGTATAATTTCATGTCGGGGTACGCCTCTCAAAGTTGGAGAGTTTTGTAGTGACGACTACTTACTTGGCGTGAGAATTTGCCAGCCAGAGTAGTTGGGTGCAATGGTTGAGTGATATTTAGTTAGCCATTGGCATCGCAGTTTAAGATTTAAGACTTGCCGATATAATGGGTGAATGCGTATCCCTCTCCCCAGAGACTAAACTATGTGATTTAGATGTTTAAAACACGAATTGCCTCATATGCATTTGTTTATAATTGTACACTCAGTACATAGCTAAGCAGTGGAGACTTCCTCCATTACAGGTGAAAAGAAAAAGGGAAAGAAGAAGCGTGAAGAGTGAGGCCGAGTTGACGACGGGGAACACGCTTGTTTATGTTTTTGTTTCCTTCCAATAATGTAATAAGAACTTTAATTTCATAATATGTTGTAACTGAATCTTGGGAAGGATTTGTAGTATTGTAACTGCGGTAGAACTCTTGTAATTATGTTTTGAATCGCTATATTATAGTGTGTTTATGTTGGTGTCTGTTTGGAAAAAACTTGGCTTTGAGTTGCTTCAGAATTGTGCAGATTTGGGAGGGATCAGTCGACTAGGTCCTCGACACAGTCGACTGGACCCCTATTTTTCAGAGATAATCTTTTAGTTTTCAAAGGCTTCAGTCGACTGAAGGTTGAGTTACAATCGACTGGTTTCTACACAAAAACATGACATTCTGCTGGAGCTAGTCCAGTCGACCGGACATATGTCAGTCGATTGTAGAGTTGCGACCCCAGTCGACTGTGTCTCGACTGAGTCCCCGACACAATCGACTGGACAAGGCTTTTTTGGACTTCCATACCTTCTGCATTGGATCTCCAGTCGACTAGGAACTGCCACAGTCGACCGAGAACCGCCACAGTCGACCGGACCTCTGTCTTTCAAAAAGGATTCTTTTGGAAATGTTTGCAATTGGACAATACTTTTTATAACTCTAATTTTAAAGGATTGTACTTATATTTTTTCGCTGCTATTTTACTTTAATAGAATTGGATAAGCCTTGGTGGCATGCCACGAGTCCTATTTTCACGCGTAGCGAGATGGGTCATGACATGTGTAATCCAACTTATGAACTCTAGATTCACTTGAGTAGTGATAACTCCTTTTTGATCTCGTAAAAACTCTTCTGGACAAACATTAGTGCCATCAATGTAGCCAAACAGTGAATGTACCTTTAAAATAGAAGTAAACTAAAACTTCCGAGCGATGTAGTTCGTTGAATCTAATCGCACTGTGATTAAATTTCATATCTTTGATAAGAGATATATTGGTGAATGATGATTTATTGCCATTGAATTGGTCGAAGTCGAAGAAGAAGAAGAAAAAAGATATGGATCGAGCACGACGTTGGTCTCTCTACTGCTCTAATACCATAAAAGAAACCATAGCTAAGCAAGCTCAATGTAGAAGACAAACTAGAGAACCTTGCTCTATTTTATGTTGTTCATTCTAAAGATAGCAATGTACTAATATATACATCATATTACAAACTCGCAGTAACAGAAAATATATCAAACTTTAGATCTAAGAGAGCCATGTCTTGAACAGAAATTCATAACTAACAACTAGACTGAGCTGCATATGTGACAGCTTGTGCTTGAGCTGATGTGGATGCTTTGCTGGCAGTTGAGGTGTTTATTAACATGCGTGTGTGTGTATCTAGTCTGAATCCAGGTAAGTATAAAAAAGGGCAGTTCTACGGGCACAACAAAATTCACAAACACATAAATGTGTCTATCTATCTGTAATACCATGTATTTTCCATTGTACTTTTATACCATTTTGATATAAATAAGATTCAATATGTTGATATTCACATTTCCTGTAATTTCAGTTTCAATTGATTAAGCAAGCTTCGAGCGATCGAGAGTTTTATTCTTTAATCGATTGAACCCACTTCAGGCAATCAAACCTCTGCCGACCTAAATTATGACGTGGAACCTTTCTCAATCAATTGAACCCAATTCAATCGATTGAACCCTGAACGACCTTTTCTCAATTGATCGAACTCACTTTAATCGATCGAACGTGACTGAACTTTCCAACCAAGTTTATTTCCACGGCTCTCATTCATTCACCTCCCCTATATATATGTATTATACTTACACACACTTGGGTTGCTGAACTTGGGGAGAAAGTTAGAGATATATATATATATATAGTTTATATATATACATATACATATACGCACGCCCGTATATATATATATATATTATACACACAAACACACACACTCTCAAGAAAGAGAAAGAAAAGAAGGAGAAGAAGACATAAGAAGATAAGAGAAAATAAAGAGAGACTACCCCGAGGACCTGCGGCCACCACGAGCTCGCCGGTGTCACCGTCTTTACCTGTGAGTGCTTATACTCACTTAGTAGCATAGATATGTATGTATATATGTGTTTTGGCAAGAAAGAATGGACCCCGAATGTACATTGGCAGTCCAGTTTAGTTTGGGAAGAAAACCAACGTTCAATCAATCGAATTGCTTTCGAGTGATTGAACACAGACCAATCGCAATCGATCGAACTTATTTTAATTGATCAAACTTTAATATTCTCAATCGATCGAACTTAGTTCAATCGATCAAACTTTACTTTTGTCAATCGATCGAACTTTACTTTTGTCAATCGATTGAAAGGACTTCAATCGATCGAACTTGATAGAATGTTAAAATTTACATCTGATGAACTATTAAGCTGTATATTATCATGCATTGATTGATAGTAGCAGTATCGAAATAACATACATGTGGAATAATGAACTTAATGCATTGAGACAGTGGAACCAATTATATAATGATGGTATATTGATGCTAATCGAATTGAGAAGCCGACGTGCATAGTGGTAGGTCTATAGACCATAGAGGTTGATACTATTCATGATTGGTGCGTAGGAAAGACGATTGTGAAGATCGTACAACGTGGGTTGCGGTATACTTATATTGCCTTAGTCCACAGGAGAGACTAAGGGATATATTAGTGGCATTGCCTTAGTCCACGAGAGAGACTAAGGGATATCTTGGTGGTACATTGCCTTAGTCCATGACAGAGACTAAGGGATGCATACTACAGAAAATCGATATGATGTTGTGATTTACCTATATTGCCTTAATCCATGAGAGAGATTAAGGGATATATTGGTGGGATCACCTTAGTCCATGAGAGAGACTAAGGGATATATTTGTGATGTTGTGGACACGCGGAGTTCCACCTCTTGTTGGTTTGAGATTGTTTTGAAAAGGAAAAGAAAAAAGTGGTCTGTTGAAAACAGATACAGAGTCGCCACTTGGTCTTTAAGGAACCAAGAAACCTAATTTTGACTCACCCAAATGGATAAAGGGCACCGGCCGTTCATAACCAAAGAACTTGGCTCGGGAGAGGAAGGAGCCTTTGTCGCGACTAAAACACCCTCAACTCACCCCGTCTTTCGACGGGCCTCAATTAGCATCCAAATAATCATCTTATACTATGTATGGTTCGACAATTAATACTATGATAATATATTACATCACATAAGAAACTTAAAATGGAAGATCTAAAGATAAAATATCATTCATAAGATCTAAGCCAAGTATCACACAATGCAAAGTAAAAGATCACACAAAACAAACCTAGGAAAAATGGTCTAATCACATATTAAGTAATAAAGTTTTCCTAATCTAAGGGGACATGAATTGTTCTTGAAACAAATAAATCAAAGAAAACGAGGATGCTTAGCAAACTAGAATGATGCATGTTAATCTTTGAGAATAGAAGATCTCTCAATCCCCGGGACGGATGAGAAAGGATGATTAGATCGAGGGGAAACATGAACGTGTGATCATGATCATTCCTTATAATCTTCTTGGATTAGGAGTTACAAAAACCCCAAATCTTTGCATGAATGCAATGTATGCAGGGCCGGTCCCGAGTATTTGGAGGCCCGGGACGAACTACTAAAAGGGAGGCCCTTATTCGGGGGTTCGGGGGCAGCGCCCCCGAGGCAATTTTTTTGGGGTCTACTTATACATAATTGGCTATTTTTTTAGGGTTTACTTATACATAATTGGCGATTTTTTTGGGATCTACTTATAATATGACAATCTATTTGTAAAACTTAAATATTGTATGGTGTCTTTCAAAATTCTTGGGAGGCCTATTTCTAAAACTCAACAAATTCTTGAACTAAAAGTGTAATTTTCAAAATTCTAGGGGCCTTTGCTTTTGAGTTTTATATGTATGTATATCAATATATATGTAGTTGATGACACTAAATTAGACATTGGGCCCCTTTGGGACCTAAACATATGTTGAGGAGAGACTTAACATAATTAAGGGAGACCTAATGTAAAATGCTAAAAAAAATCTCAAAGTAAAAATGTAATTATGAAAATTTTATGAGGGCCCTCAAAATTTGATAAACTTTGGTGGCCCGGGGCGATTGCCCCACTGGCCCCCCCATTGGGCCGGCCATGAATGTATGTATCTAGAATGTGCCAAGGTTGTAGTGTGCTTTGTGTTCATGGATTTCTAGAATGACTTAGAAGTCTAAAATATGCATGAATGGATAAATGAAATCATCATGGGATATGTACAAATGTATTATGAACTAATTCCTAAGATATGAACCAATTTGGAGTGCATATAAGCATCAAATCAAAGAATGAAAGTCAAAATGTGCTTGCTGTGAATAGTGGACAGAACAGTAACTAGATCTTTTGAAAATTGAAAAGTGGGGTTAGGAATGTTTTCAATGAATGATTTTTTATGGAGATCTTTCTTATTGTATCTAGAACATAACCCAAAAAGCCAATCTTTAATAACTATTACAGATTGAGAGAAATCATATGAACAATGGAGGTCACTCAGAAACAGAGTCCGTACTGTCGACTGAAATGTTGAAAAATCTTAGAAAATGAAAACAAATGATCTAGAGGCCCATTTTATACAAAACGTTCTCTAAGACATTGAAGTTTAAGGGAAATATAATTTGGGAGCACCCCGTTTGGAAAGGTTTTTTGAAAAAGAAGTTGGAAGTCAACCAAGCTGCTGTGACAACAGAGGCAGAATGTCTGGAAGGAATGTTTGGGTCCAAATGGACCATTTTCAAGTATTTTCAAGTCAAACCTGTAGTAACCCGTGTTTTCATGTTTAAATTGACGATTTATACTTCGTGTGCGATTTTAGCGAAAATTGGTCACAGGGGTATTTTGGTCATTTTTTCAATTTTATAAGTCATGAACTAAAAATATATTTTTTTGGGAAAAGTTGCGTGAGATTAAATGATTTGGTATTCGTGTTGGAAGTTAAGATTTTTCGAGTCATATTTAAAATTAAATCTAATATTTTCTCTTTTAATTTTAACAGTAGCAGAATTTTGTTTTCAGATTTTTGTTAGGAAAACGAAAGAAATTTAAGATTCTACCCATGTTGTCCCAAGCAAAACTCGATTCTGCACACTTTTCGTCTAATGCAATTTTCTCAGATTCTGCACCGTTTGGGCAGAAAACGAGGATTACAGTAGCAGTTTTAGTGTATCAGAAATTAAATCTAATATTTTCTCTTTTAATAATTAGATTGTTAGGCCATTATGTTTGGTTATTTATACACTAATATTAGTGGAGTTATATGTGCATTAGTGTATGTTTACATCATCTTGCATATTCCTTATAAACTACCCATTAATTAGAAGTTAGTGGTTAATAAGTGGATTGTTAGGCCATTGTCTCCAAGTGGAAGCTTGGCTATTTATACACTCAAATACTCTCTCAAACACACACATTCTACACTTCTAGCATAGAGAGCTTGAGAGAGTCACATAGAGAGAGATTTATATATATATATATATATACACAATTATAGATATACATACACCTCGAGTTAGAAGAAGAAGAAGAAGAAGAGAAGTGTTTGGGAGTTGCTCAACATCATTTATAGGTACCGGGTTGTGTACAATATGCTTTCTAAATTCTCCGGAGTATTTCTTTGTTATCTCTACTTGTACTCTTTTTGCAGTTATGTTGTGTTTTCATTTGGAATCAATGAGTATGTGTTTATTGCTAAGTGCTATGGGACTAAAGGGTCATGAGCAAGGAGCACCTACCAACAGTCCAACAGGCCTCAGGGACCGACGTACTGGAGACGGGTGAGGTGAGGTGAGGTGTCTCTTGCTATGTGATCAAGAGGAACCTGGTATGATGCTATTGGTATGAGCGTTTGGGTAGTGTGAGCAGTTGGGTTGTGAGACTGGTCAATTGATTTGATGTCATTCTATGTATTTGATTGTCATTATCCTTTTGAGCCTTTATTATTCATGTCATATTGTATACTTCCCGGTATGGTTTTTAGATGCAGGCAGTGCCGGTAACCGAAGCCTAGAAGGGAGATAAGGTTAAGGATGATATAGGAGATCCGTGGAGAATATGGACCTGCTGGGAGTTTTAAAGAAATTTTGTATTTTTATTTTAAAGAATCAAGTGTGATTTATTTAATTTTTCAATGGAAATACGCTTATTTTTGCGGGGCGTCACAAAACCAAAAATCATGGGTGAGTTCTAGAGAAATCTTTGAACTCAAATCACTCACTGTTTTGACTCACTGTTTTAAAGATTTTGGGAAAAACAAGGTTTATCCCTTGAAATCAAAGTGAGGGTTTCAAGAAGGGGGTTTTGAAATAGAAGTTTTGAAAGCATATTTTAATACTCAATGAAGATTATAGCCACTTAGAAATGTCAACATCAAACTCATCATCAAGAACTTTCAAGATTATTGGAAAGATTCATTTTTTTTTTAACATAACTTCAAGGATACCTTGGAGGTATTGAAGTTATGATCATCATCTATCAAACATGTTTTTAAGGTTAAGAGCTGCTATCCATAAGGATTCACTCACCCCAAACTTCATGTCATCATCTAGATGATGATGAACTAGTAAGTAAATAAAGAAAATCAAAAAGAAATGAGGTAAGAAGAGATGAACATTGTATAAACAAGCAAGTAGATAGCAATCAATAGATGATATTCATGATGTATTGAACTTGTAGTTTGGTGGAAGAAGCTTCCTCTCCCTTAAATGCTCACTAAAATGGTGGTTGGGTGTATTGAATATTGAAGTAAATAGGAGTAATGAAGTAAAAATAAAGTTTAGAACTCACTTTTTGTTTTGAAAATCAAAGAAGAAAGCTTATTTTCTCTCTATTCTAACCTTATCTCGACAACTTTCTCTCCCAAAACTTTTCAAAGCTTACATTTGACACCCCCAAAATGAGAAGTCAATGGGGGGTTTATATAGGCCAATTTGGGGTGGTTTTGGGGTTTTAGAAGTATTATCATTGGCTCTAAACATCTAAAAATATAGAACTACGTCGTTTTAATTTTTAATTAATCAAAATGGAACCCCAAAAATATTTGTAAAAACATACTGTTCTGGAGGAGAGTGTCGCGGCGGCATTGGGCCTGTGCCGCGGCGGCAGTGGGCCAGTGCCGCGGCGGCACTGCTCCTCAATCGTCTGGATAATCCCATTTAGGCCCCCAGAGGTTTCGGTATTCGCGAAAAGGCCCTATTTCGTCCGAAATTCACAGAAAATGCGTACAAACTCCAAATTGAGGTTGTGATATACTGTTGGAAAGGTAATGGAGTCTACTTTACATAAAAAAAAATAGTTCGAGGATAGGTCACTTTACATAAAAAATAGTTCAAGTCAGGGCTATGGCCCTCCTCCTTCTCCCAAGTTGCCAATAATTCATTGAAATTGCCACCCATGAGCCATGGTAGGGGGCTAGTCCCCCCCCCCCCCCTCCCTCCCACATGTTCACAAGAAGTCTCCTTGTAGCATGTCTTTTTGAAACGTCTGGATGTCCATAATAACCAGTGTACTGAAACTTGTGGCAAAGTACAAGAATCTCCACCTCACAGTCAACATGATATCGAGAAAACTCAACAGAGAGAGATCAACATTATCTTTCCAGTACATGGCCGAACCCCCCACTCTGACCCACACGCCCCACAGGAAGGCAATTATTGTAACCAATTTTCCTACTGACATTAGACATTCTCCTACTACTAAGAATTGTCTCCGTCAAGAAAACAACATCGAGATCTTCACAGCGCACCAGTTGGTGCAAAGCGCAAGTTGCCTCAGGGTTCCCAGGCCCGCCGACAGTTCCATGCTAAGATACTCATTGCGCTAGGTGGGACTGCACAACAGCCTCTACCTCTTAAAAACAAACATCAATAGCCTTTGTACTAGTCAATCTTGATTTCTTGCTACCTTCACTTGTTTCACATGGAGGGGGTTCTTTTTCTTGATTGCGCTTTCCCTGGGTAGCCTCCTCCACCTTTTATCCCTTCCACCAGAGTAATCTATATGAGATTCATGATCCTGGCATTTCCACGTACGCCTGACCATCTCCACCTCCGTATCCTGCCCTATCACATTCTCTGATGCCTCCACATTCTCCATAATTTCCTGATTATTGACCTCTGAATGCTCATTAAGAACAATCAGAGCCTGTTCCCGAGTCGGCATCAAATAGCTTTCTCCATTTGTCTTATCCATCTAGTAATAAGTAGTTCCGTCTTGTTGGCCGGCTGGACTTTGCTTAGGGCTCAGTAGATCGCTGAACAAGTTATTTTCTTGCCTCACCTATGCGCTTCCATTCCCCTTCGGACCCAACAGAGCATGTAGCCAAACCCCATACTGAAAGGAGTTTCGTATATTCTTAACATCCTCCAATGGGCATTTGTCACAGTCTCTCTCCGAATGGCCGATGACCCTACACCAAAGACAGAAGGAAGGTAAACATTCACGTCAAAAATTTATCCACAAAGACTTTCCATTGAATTCCATCATAGCCCCTCGCTTTAAAGGTTTGGTGAAATCCAATCTGACCCTAACCCGCATAAACTCCCCCCCACCCAAACCAATGCTCATCGACATAAACACAAAGCACATCTCCAACCTTAGATCCAAGCAGCCTTCTAACCTCCTCTGTCATTGCACCCACAGGTAGATCATATATTTGAACCCATATAGTAATCTTATCAAGCACTGCTGATTTCGTTTGCATATTAGGATCATATTCACGAAGCGCAAGGAGATGAGTGTCAAAGGACCATGGCTCAGCCCTTAAAACTCTATTCTCGTCATGCACGTTATCGAACATGAAGAGGAAACGGCTGTCCCCTAAGATCCGAGTATCACAGCCTCTCCCTTTCCACAGAGTTCCCAAGGTTCTCTTCATTGCTTCCACGTTAATATTCTGGCGAGCAAAGACCTGTCCCACTAACCATACGCGATGATTCTCTGAACTTTGAGTTGAAGGGTTGCGTGTAGTCCTAGAAGTCACCTTTTCATCCTCTGTTAATTCCAGTTTACTGGGTAAGCCTTCTAGATCGTCATCCATATCGTTGTTGACACTAAGAAAAAAACAAACAAAAATCCTTCTCAGGGCCAAAACCCTAGAAGACGGCTCCTTGATGCACAAGACGGTTGCTTTTCAGAACCTTAGGATCATACTTTTGTTTTAATGATATAGAAACCCCATTTTAGGCAGGTTAGTATTTGTGTAGTTCCTTTTTAGATACGTAGTGATACACCCAAAATCAGCCCATGCCCGAGCGATTCTATTCTGCAACTACTGACAAGCGTCATCCCGAGCGGTTTGGTCCACCTGATGCCTCCCGAGCGGTTCATCCACGACCCGACCAACATGTCGGGAAGACCACACAGCACATCCCACCGCGGGAACAGCTCATCCGGGCCCACAAGCATGATCCCGAGCATTTCGGGCAGTTTCTTACTCAAGCTAGAACACTAATGGAAAGTACAAACTATTTCCTAATCCAATTAGGAAACCCCTACAATTAATGCCAATCTATGTCAATTGGATTATGTTTCTTTTTCCTTGTACGAGTAGGTCTCTTATATCTATAAAAGGGACCTCTCATCCCCCATTGAAGGGCCCGACTTTTCAGTCTCTACAGCACCTCTATAACGGTCACCAACACGCCCTGCCGACCTACGGTAGCTCTAAACTATTGTTGGTTCACCACAGGTCACCGACTTTTTACAGCATAGTGAACGTGCTCAGACACACACGTGGACGTAGGTACCTTCATTAACAGGACCGAACCACATACAAAAAATCAGTATCTCACTCTCTCTCTCCTTAAATTGCTTTAATTTACTTTAACCAAGTTTTGGCATCATCAACTTGGCGCCGTCTGTGGGAAGCGACAAGTCTTCTCATCAACAAATCTTTTAGCTGATAGCCATGCCTCCGAAGAAGAGTGAGAAGATTACACAACATGCTAACTGAGATGTTCCGTCAGCCCCGGCATCGGCTGCGGCAGTCATGACATCTGAGAAGATCACCGTGACCCTCACACAACTCTTGGAGGGCCAGCATCAAATCCAGCAACAGATCAAAGCCCTGCTGGCCCCAGCAAAGCAGTCCTCTAGTGGCTGGAAAACGACCCGGAAACGTTGCGCACGGTCAGAAATCGATCTTGACCAGACAACGTGCCCGAGCCAACCCGTCCTGTGTTGAGGATGCCAGAGACATCAACAGTAGGCGTACTACCCGAGAGGAAAGACAGGAGCATATGGCCCAGGAATCAGTCCAAGGTCACTCGGTCGAGAGCCGAGTTATCCCTAGGCGAACGATTACCTGGAGTCATAGCTGAGCCCGATCCCAGAGGATAGCACAC
This sequence comes from Hydrangea macrophylla, assembly GCA_033977485.1. NCBI lineage: Eukaryota > Viridiplantae > Streptophyta > Magnoliopsida > Cornales > Hydrangeaceae > Hydrangea > Hydrangea macrophylla. The sequence goes on from CM066991.1 coordinate 157,172,585, forward strand.
CGCCATGAAGAAGAAGCCTCTCCCACCGACCCGACTAACCCCTCGGATATCGGTCGGGAAGGAGTGGAAACCCGAATCAAGGACTTGCAGAAGCAGGTTGATGGAGTGGCCAAAAAGCTTGGTCAAAACCGTGCTCAGAATCAAGCCTATACCGAGACAGAGTCACCGTTCTCGAGCCAGATCACGAGATTCTCCATCTCGTGCAAATTCAAGCAGTCTCGCCTAGATTCATACAATGGCTCGGGGAGCCCGATCGACCATATCCGGACCTACAGGGCTCGGATGGCCCTGGCCACCCAAGCCGACGAGCTATACTGCATGGCCTTCCCCAGCACTTTGAAAGGCCCGGCCGCCCAATGGTTCTACTCCTTGAAATCCCGATCGGTACGTAGTTTCAGTCAACTCAGCAAGCAGTTCATCAACCAGTTCACCGGTATGCATGAACGGCCAAAGCCTGACATGCGGCTATTGACGGTCAGACAACGAAATAATGAGTCCCTCAAGGAGTTCACCGACCGGTTCAACCAACAGAAGCTTCAAATCCGCAATCTGAATGAGACAGTCGCCATCATAGCCTTCTGTTCGGGAGTTCAACACACCAAGTGCGCCGCGTCGTTCCACAGAAACTGACCGAAAACTTTGGTTGAGCTCTCTGAGAGGGTTGAAGATACATCAAAACTGAAGAATTTCTAAAGACCAAAGACCCCGGACAAATGGACGACGAGCCTTCCAGTAGTAAGCGCAAGCGAGAACAACCCGGGAAGAGCAACGCAAAGAAGATCGACAACCCTGGCCATTCTCTCAATTCACAATGGTCCGGGTCCGACAGCCCCGACCCCACCTCTAGTTCACAGTAGTCCGAGTCAGGCAGCCCCGAGCGGACCTCCAACTCACCGCAGGCAAGATCCGACAGTCCCGACTCAACCTCCAGTTCACATCGGTCAGGATCAAGCAATTCCGACTTTGCCTCCAGCACAAAGAAATCAGGAGCCCGACGATCCTAATCTGACCCCTTATCTCCATCGGTCTAGATGATCCCGACTACAGTGGTACTTGCCTGATCAACACATGAGGCTCCACCGATTGTCAGAGAGCCCTTACAAAGACCTCGGGCCTAACCCCGAGGCATCCAAAGACCTCGGGCCTAACCCCGAGGCATCCAAAGACCTCGGGCTTCGAACCCAAGCACAAAAGACCTCGGGCTCCGAACCCAGGCACTAAAGACCTCGGGATCGCACCCGAGGCAAAAGACCTCGGGGTCACACTCGAGGCATCGGCTTCACTTAGGCCCAACCGACGATGGGGGCAAACCCCCTAGGTGGCTGATGATGGCAAGTTTCAAAAGACCCTGCAACCACCATGTTCCAGGTCGGTTACCTACAATCATAGCTACTGTAAGACCCTCATCTTAGCGAAAGCTTGGGGGGCAAGACGGCGTAGTGAAATAAACAGGCAATCACACCGGGTATCTACAGGCCTCGCGGATAACCAAGTCAAAATCTTGGACAACCCGAGCACCTACAGTACTCAGAGGCATTAACTCCACTTAGGTCCAAACCGACAATAGAGGTGACTAAAATCTCTTAGGTTGGCCCACGATAGAGGAGCAAAAAGAACCCTATAGCGACACGCTCTAGGTTGGCTCCACCAACATGGTGAAGTTCTTCTCCCAATAGTCTTGACGAAGGCTGGCTGAGCGGAAGACCACCATCCTGGGAGTTAACATAAAAGGACCTTAAAGCAATACGCTTTAGGTCGGCTTTTCCAACATGGTCAAACTCTTTTGCCCACAACCTTGACGAAGGTTTACGGATAAAAGATAACCATCCTGAGAGCTAATGTATTCAAAGACTCCGAAGTAGGCCGAGTCTCAACTCTCGGTCACTTCCCGAGCATTCAAAGACTCCGAATTAGGCTGGGTCTCAACTCCCGGTCAGTTCCCGAGTAATTACAGGTTCCGAGCTAGGTTGGTTCTTAACTCTCAGCCAGTTCTTGAGGACTCACAAGGCTCAGAAACCCCAAGGCAGCTTCCCCGAGCACTCAGACTGATATCAGGAAGATTTCCAAACTTGCCCCGATATAGCATCCAGCCAACCTTGAAAATGGGGGGCAACTTATACACCCAAAATCAGCCCATGCCCGAGCGGTTCTATTCTGCAACTACTGACAAAGCATTATCCCGAGCGGTTTAGTCCACTTGATGCCTCCCGAGCGGTTCATCTACGACCCGGCCAACTGGTCGGGAAGACCGCATAGGCACCTCCTACCGCGGGAATAGCTCATCCTGGCCCACAGGCATGATCCCGAGCATTCCGGACAGCTTCCTACTCAAGTTAGAAGATTAATGAAAAGTGCAAACTATTTCCTAATCCAATTAGGAAACCCCTACAATTAATGCCAATCTTTGTCAATTGAATTATGTTTCCTTTTCCTTGTACGAGTAGGTCTCTTACATCTATAAAAGAGACCTCCACCCCTCATTGAAGGGGCCGACTTTTCAGTCTCTATAGCACCTCTATAGCGGTCACCAACACGCCTGGTCGACCTACGGTAGCTCCAAACTATTGTTAGTTCACCACAGATCACCGGCTTTTTACAGCATAGTGAACGTGCTCAGACACATACGTAGACGTAGGTACCTTCATTAACAGGACCGAACCACATACAAAAAACCAGTCTCTCACTCTCTCTCTCCTTAAATTGCTTTAATTTACTTTAATCAAATTACTTTAATTTACTTTAACCAAGTTTTGACATCATCACATAGAAATCCGTGTCCAACTAAAAATGCCTCTAGAACTAATTTTTTCCCAAACCAACATCTATTGGTTTTTATACGAACGAGATTAAAATGATACTTAATTTGAACCTATATTCAGCATTCACAAAGTGAGCCAAAAGTTAAAATACACTGTACAAAACAATGTTCTTTTCAGCTTTGATGGAGAATGAGTATGGTTTGAAACTTGCACTCTTTTCGCGCATGTACTCACTCGAAACAAATGTAGTGTCAAAACCTATGAGTGGATTAAGGTTAATAATAGTACAATCACGTCTCAAATCCTTTAAAATATAAGGGTAATACTTGAGACACATCTATAAACACAATTTTTGGGACACACCAAAAACACAATTTTTGGGACACAATTTTTGTGGGATTCAGTGATATCATAGTAGAGATATAGACACATCTTTTAGATTATGTCTCAAAAATTATATCTTTGAGTGTGTCCTAATCTTTACTCAAAATATAATTAGATGCAATGTCTCGGTCTAACGTGTTCCCAAAACACATTTATTAACATCTTTGAATTGAATTTAAAAGTACTTTAGTGCCACAAGCTACGTATTGGATGAAACAGATTGATCAAGAAATTCTTCAGGTCAAATGCAATGTAAATAGCAGATTGTAATTTTAGAACTTTTTGTTTCTTAATATCACTCTCTTTAAAATTAGGACTTTTGTCTAAATTCAATAGTCAAATCTAATGTAAAATTTTAAAAAAATTTATTACTTTGTAGTTTTAGCAAAGTTTCACTTTAGACCCTGCACTTTCAAATATATTATTTTACATGATTTAAAACCTAAGGGAACAAAGTGATACATTTAAAGATTAAGCGAATCTCTGCTAAAGTTCAACATCTCCAACAATGTGAATTTTGTAGGCTAAGTTAAGTTAGTTTGTTGTACAAGGCATCCAATGGTGTTAACCATATAGGTAGGTATATAGTAGCAAAACTTAAATTTACAATTTGCTTAAATTAATTCACTTAGCATATGAGTAGACGGCACATGGATAGCCAGCCAAGGCCTAGCCAGCAGAGGCTTAACCGACGACCTCTAGCCAAAGGGGCTTAGCTGGCTAGAGGTGGCCATCCCCAGTCACCTCTAACCAACATAGCCTTAGTTGGTCACCTCAAGTTTATAAATAGAAGCAATATAGTCCAAATGTCCAATTTTATGATAAAAGTTAACAGAATTTACTATGCTATGCACTGTCATGCTTTTTAAGGGTAAAAATGGAACACCAATTTCCCCACCCGCTTATCAGCATAATTGAACATAACAGTGAGTGAATTCCGTCAAATTTTCTAACAGAATGGAACATTTGGACCATATAGATCCCATTTAAAATTTCAAGGATCAAATTGATAAAATTGAAACTACATAGAATGATCCCTAATAAAAAAAATTATAGAGACTAAAATAAAATATAGGCCAAACTTCAGGGGCATATTTTGTATTTATGACGACTTCTGTGCAGAAACAACTAAAAGCTCTGACATCTACAATTTTTATCTTTACTCACATCTACACGTGGCTGCCTTCACTCTCTAAAAAATAATCTAGCTCCCAAGATAGTGCAAGTCCCATGCTCAAACTGTCCAACAAGTTGAGCTCACAATTTCCATTACTTCCATTGAGCCTGTAGATAAAATTAGGGGTTAGGGGTTTTTGAATTGAATAGATATGAGTTTGTCATAAACCAGCTTAATTGAATTGAAAAATGCAAGGATTGGCCGCTCAAACAAGGGTGATATTAAGAGGGAATCTTCCATTGTTGGCTTTGGTACCTTGCAGTGCCATTCTATGTAGAAGAACTATCAGCTCTCCCTCATCACCATGTAAGTTCCCCAATCTTTTCTTTTCCTTTAATTTTTGGTTTCCAACTGATATTTTAGATGGGAAATAGATTGAATACTCAATAAAAATTCAGACTTTCATTAATGTTGCATAAAACCCAGATGAATTAGAGTAGAATTGCTGTCACTCTTATTGAATTCCATGTGTTTTTTTTTTTTAGCAAGATTTGATACCCTTATACTTGAATTTTTGTTCCCCTAGTAAGTTAAATTAGGAAGAAAGATTACAGCAATATGCATACAGAAACCATACCATGAGTGAAAAGCAGTCCACTAAACAGCAAAAAAACATCAAAGACAAACATACACAATCAACACTTAATTGGTGACTGACATGATAGGAAAGAATTGGGATTAGGCACACCCAGATTAGTGCTGGCCAAATGGTTTTTTTCAAGTGGCTGATACAATTAGATGCTCTATATCTAATGTCATTCTCAGCTCACTGCTTACCGCTTCCACTTTCCAACCTTTACTATAGCCTTAATCAACTCTTGACATTCCCGTCAGCGCATACATTGTAAGTGGTTGGAGCCAAAGCTAATTTCAGCAGGTTGGAAGGAAAGATTTACCCTTAAAGTGGCATGGTAATCACTGCTATTGCTATTGAGATTGTAGGAATTGCATCAATAAGACCACAAATGGCATTAACAGTATAAGTGTGTTGTGTATGTCTCGTATTCCCACTTATTTTGGCGCTCAACTGATCGCTCACTCACTTGAGGAAATCGGTCACAACGATGATGTTTAGGTTGTTGCAATTCCAATAGTTGACTGTATGATGAGCGTTGATAGGCAATCGATTGGTTCATGGATTTTGTCATTTGTTGGGCGTTTGCTAGGTGTCCCTTAGGCAATGAATCCGTATGCAATTGAGCGGTCCATTGGGACGATTCAATGGCCCCTCAAATCCTATTTTGCTTTGGTCTCTACAAATATGTGGTCTTGTGTAGATTTGTTAAGTGTTCAATTTTTTGAGCCTTCAGAGAACATAAAGAGATTAGAGAGAGTTGTGGGAGTATTTGGGTTTGCTCTTGTGAGAGGGTTTTGAGACTCCCTTTGTGATCTTCTTGTTGTTACTGGATTTCTTCATTGTGCTTCGCCCATGGACGTAGGCATCTTGCCGAACCACGTAAATCTTGTATCCTTGTGTGATTTTCGTTCGGTTTGTTTTCTATTTCTCTATTAGTCTTAGTTCACGTTCTAGAACAGAGTGATTAACACATTGAAAATGTTTAGTGCTGTAAACAAAGCAAGCAGACGTGTTTTAGTCAAGAATTTCCCACTTCTTTGATTTATCTATGGTGGACATCATGTTTTCAGCTGCCAAATCATCTCAAGTTGAGGAAGAAAATAGTTGGCCTAAGCAATCTTGCCTGTAATAGCATTCGACGGTGAGGAAAGGGAAATTCAACGCCAAATTCTTTAATTTAAGCATCTTGCACTAAATTATATGGGTAGAAACCTTGTATTCTTGGACTTCAAAAGTTGAACATATAGGCGTTTCCAAAATCAATCTTGAAGGATAGGACAAACTTTGCTAGATTCATTGCTTGCACAACCGTACACCAGTGTGTCTAAATTGTCCAAGAGAGGCTCTATTCCAGTGCCAATTATCAAATCACAGAGACTCATTTCCATTACCAATTTTCATAGTTGTGCAAGCAAGGTGAATATAGTAATCCATCATTACTAGAAAAACCACTATTACCATCAAGAAGATAAGTGAAAATTTTGGTTTCCTTGCCTAATACCTTTGCCTAACAACAATTGAAAATCTGACTGTTTGCACACAAGCTCTGATCCTAGAGAACAATTATTATGCATACTACAGAGACAACTTCCAATAATATACACAACATATAGAATCTTTAAGTAATGTCTATTGTGCATATTAATTTTACAGTTCTAACTGTTTGTTCTTTGGTTGAACTAAAACCACTTACAAAATTAAGACTACTTCATTTTTTTTAATAACCAAACTGTCCCAGTGAATGACCATGGTAGGCCTAATGCTAGAAGTTCATGCAAAGCCAACTCTCTACATGAACTGGTTAAATCTGAGGTCGGTGGCCCCAAAGAGTCTACAACTTTGTGTGTGCAAGGACTTATCACGGCCCTTCTTACCGGTCAGGCTAACCCACTGTGGTTAAATTAAGTCTACCTCATTGAAATCTTGTTAAGTCATTTATATGAGATTTTACCCCAAGATGCCACATTTGTAATTGATGTACTACATTCTCCCGTTACGATCACGCTCGCCATTACCCTTGAATTCCAGATAACCTTGGGACGAGGCATTTACTTGGAGTGAATTTCTTGCATTGCAGCTGTTTATGGAAAATGTTTTATCTCTGAGTTCTGAAAACCTAAGCTGTGAAAAGTTACCTAGATTAATCTATTCTTTGATACATTTATATTGTCTTGGATGGTTATATACCAATTTTAGGTAACATTCTCTGTTTTTTGTAGTGAGATGTAGAGATATATCAAAACTCAACTTTGGAAGAGGCAACGTTAGAGCCCAGGCATCCAATATCGGTATTGGATCTGGGAGATTTGAAGAGAGAGAGGAAAATGAAAACAGAAACATTTCTAATGGTCCGCCCAGTGACAAAGCATCTGAAATGTGAGTTATGTCAGCTTAGTGATGCTACAACACGATGATTATAATTTGAATTAAATAATTGAGACGTGGTTACTGTTTTTGCCTGGCACAATATGAATCTCATTTGTGAACAGATTTATGTTGCGGCCCTCAAACTTATTTTTATATCATTCAAAATGTGGTACCTTCTTATTTCAGACGTAACTTATGTATCTTTCATGATATGGCAGTGAGAAGCCTCATAATCGAATTCCGTATCCTCTCTCTATAGCTATTGTGCTATTTGGATGTGCTCTTGTATATTCACTGATTGCCTTTGTGAAAGGAGGACCTTCATCAGTCTTAGCAGCAGCTGCAGCAATTTCCAAGTCTGGCTTTACTGCTGCTTTCACTTTGATATTTGTTTCTGAAATTGGGGACAAGGTAACTTACTTCTTTTAAGTTTAGTGTTTCTTTTGACTTTTTCTAGATATAGGCCACCAGAAAACTAGGTATATGGATGCTTGACTGTATTTGTACTTGCATCTGTTGTCCTCTTCCTTTCGTGGGTGTACTTGCATCTGTATTCACTTTCTTTCTCTCCATTCATGAAATTGTCTATTTAACTGATCTGTGGTCTTGACTGTTTTAGCATGCCTGATATCTTTACTTTTACTTTTGGTGGGATTTGTTATCAAAAATGCGATTCCCACACCAAATTCCACACCTAGCACTTTGTGACCCTTGATTATTGTGAGTCCCGTGTAGGACCCATGTGGGACCCACATGGGGCCCTCTGGAATCAAGAGCCAGGATTGTTGGGTGTGGAATTTGGTGTGAGTGTAGCATTACTCATTTGTTATACAACCAGGAGATTTTTATATATTTCTTATTTTCTGTAATATAAACAAAGATAGATGTTAGCATTTTTGTGGGTTATGGGTCACCCACATAATCTATGGACCGGGTCCAAGGGCTTAGCTTAGGGTCCAAGAAATCCTATGTGGATTATAACTTGGAGTCCTAGGACATGTATATGTGTGTGTGTATATATATATGTGTATAACACACACATAAACACAACTCTGCACACAATAAGGCAGACACCCTTTCTCCCTCTCTCTCTCTTTTAGTTACTTTCTCTCTCTAGCCAAATCACACTAGGGCTTGGGATTTAGCGCGTGGATACAAAGGGGGTGTCTCTAGTAGGCATTCTCACGACCCGTTCGAAGCACAAGAGCGTACACGGAAGCACTAAAGAGCAGCAGTTTGTGGGTATTATCGCCGGGCTTGTAACAACGCCGCCAAGACGATCCGTGATCGGGTATATTCCGCAAGGTATGTCCTTTACCCGACCCGTATGCATGTGTGTATACATTATTTACATTGGTATCAGAGCCTATAGGTTGTTGATTCGCCTGTATTATGCCCAAAACAAATCTACCATTAAAGCTTGGTGAAGCTTTTACCATAAACTTGATAAAATCGAATTTGAAGTGGGTCTACATGAAAACTCCAATATAAGTCCGAATTTTTTATATGGTTGTGTCCCATATGTTCCCTAGAGTCCCCCACAAAGTCCCATGCCTTGATTATCTCAAACGAGTGAGATATAGCAAACCCTAGATTCGTTTTTGGGTTAAAAACGAAATTTTTTTCATAACTTTGCTCTCTGTTTTTGGACGATTTACTTATTTAATCGATCTGTTTTTTGGTATGATCTTGTAGTACTCCATGAGAGCTTTCCAACGGTATAAAATTTGTAAGTTTTCGACGAAAAACGAGTGAGATATGAGCTTGCAAAGTAGGAGGGTTGAGCAGCCCCCAAAACCCAGATTGGTTTGGATTTGGGGAAGATGACTAGAGTTTGACCACGCCCACTCTCGCTGAGGAGAGTGGGGCCCACTCGCTGGCCGGTGTTGGTCCGACGACCATGGGTCCGGAGAGTGGAGGTCCGTTTCTCGACCCCGGTCCTTAATATATATTTTTCATATTTTTGTTGGAAAAATATTTAATTATTTAGTAATTAAAACAGATTCTGTTAATTAAAAAAAATAAGTTTTTAATGTTTTAAATCTGTTTTAATTGCTTTAAAATTCTGAAAATTTATGGAAAATTCAAATTTTATTTTTCCTATATTAAGGACACTGTGTGGGACTAGAAATAATTTTGTGATAAGTTATTTCATAGTTTTTGGTATTTTAGAGCATTAAAGATGTGTTTAGTACGTGTTTTTAATTGCTTAAAATATCCTAAACAAAATATTAATTTTTGTGATTAATATATAGTGTTTAGTACACTGTAAGGGACTCTAGGATAACTTTTGTGTAAATTATCATGTATTTTTGTTATTTTAGAGCATATAATTTATGGTTTTTAGACATTTATTTAATTGCTTAAAATAGCAAAAATGCATTATTAATTTTTGTAATTAATAAGGGACATTAAGGACACTGTTTTGAGACCATATGAAATTTAGTAGGACCCATAGATAATTTTGGTAAATTATCCAAATCATATTAATATTTTAGAGCATATAATTATGTGTTTTTGTACACGTATTAAATTGCTTAAAATATTTTTATTGATTGTTAATTTGTGGAATTAACACAATGTGTTTTATTACATTATTTGCAATATGAGAAAATTATTTAGCAAACTTTCTCATTTTTTTGGGATATATTTTAGAGCATATATTGTGTTATGTGCACAATATTAATTGCTTAAAATATAGCAAATAAAGTTGTTAATTCTTGAAATTAATAAATAGCGTTTTGTACTCTACTTGGGGACTTGAGAAAATTTTTAGTAAATTCTCTAATATTTTTGGTATTTTAGAGCATAAAATTTATGCTTGTGGGCATCATTTTAATTGCTTAAAATATCCAAAATTAATCATTAATTTTTAAAATTAATATAGGGTGTTTAGAACACCATATTAGACCACTGAAAATCCTTAGAGTACAAATTTCTCAAAAGTTTTGTATTTTTAGGAATTTAGTTGCTCATAGTTAATTTGTTTAACTAGATCAATTTATTTGTTAAATTGATTCAAAATATTTTTTGGGCTCCAGTAATATTCTGGAAACTTTTATTTATAATGAAAAATTTGTTTTCATTTATTTAAAATTTTCCATGAGGTTTTAAAATTATTGTGTTTAATTTAAAAGCCATAATTAATTAGTTTTTAAATATTTGAGAGGTTTGGAAGGGCAAATTTAATGATTAGTTTATTATTTTTGCATTAGAGGCTCGAATCATTGCACGTTTACTTAATGTTGTTTGTGATTGGATTACCTTAAGACCTCTTGTCCTCCTCCTTAAATGGAGAGATGGATGAGTCCATTCATTCTTGTAATAAAGACCGCATGAGTGCTTGTCGTGTGTGATTAATTAATTAATCTGGATTGAATGAATGGACGACTTAATTGACAATTTATTTTGAGCTTATGTTGTCACGATGTATGTTCTAAGGTTGTTTTTGTATATATGTGAAAAACAAAGCATCCCTATTTTTTATGGCTATAAATGTAAAGTGAGGATGAGAGTTTCTATTTTATGTTTTGGGAAAAGCCTATTTGTAAAGGGATGAATTTCTTTGTTTTCACAATATATGCATTAATTACTTTAGCGTGAGCTCTAGATTGTCAATTTGGGCCCACGCAGGGCCCATGCGCATTCATGTGTGTATGGCGCAATTATATTATTATTGTGGATGATGATAGATAAGTTTAGTACTATCTATGCATATTTGTTTAGAAAAATCAGTTATAAAATTTTTTCTTGAGTTATAAGAGTAAAGTGATGACTACAAGCTTAGCGAATTTTCGATCTTGAAATTGTAATAAGGGAAAATATTTTGATAACTGGATTTTAAAACAAACATTTATAGAAAGATGTGCATCATAATAATGTCAACCTCTTGTGCATATTATTGAATGTAGAAATTGGCACTAAAGTAACATACACGTTTGAATGAGCTATGATCTCTTGGAGAACTTATTTCAATCAATGATCCACCCAATTGATCTCATATTGGACCTAGGGTTCAATATTGCCAAACGCCTATAGAATTTAATTCTAGTAAGACCATCACACGCACTTTATTTTGGTAAAGTAGCATGTATGATGATGTAATTGGGGAGTATAAGAACAACCCAATGACCTATGAATGTGGAACCAGCTCTAATTTGTTTTTGGAGCACAACCACTACTAGATTGAAGAATCTGGTAATGAAGTTCGAAGTGAGGAAAAATCCCAAACACTTGATGACCGTGAATCTAAGGTTGAAATCCGGTATGATTCAAGATCAATTAGGGATTTTACCTGCACTGGTGAACATCAGGTTCAGGCTGTGATATGTTTTCAGTCTGACTCATGGATACACATGAAATAGGTCATAACATAGAACGAGATAATTAAGATTTGTTCTAAATTATTCTCGGCATGTTTACCTGGCAGCGGACCGCCATAAGGGAGGTTGTATGCATGACCAGTATTTCCATAAGTGGAAGAATGCGCGAGGTCGCTGGGCCCATGTGCATTAAGCAGGTTAAGAGGCAGGTGGGACTACAATAGGATGGATATTATGTTACATAGTTTATTTTTATTGGACATGGTTATTTATGTAATAATTTCTTAAGAGTTAAAATGTTAACTCTGCTTTCTCTATTTCTTAAGTTATTGAGTCATTTTGTTGATTCTACGACTTGGCATGCTAAACTCAGATACGTAGGACAAGAAAAGGATGACTCGATTAGCTCGTAGTGGCTTGTGAGCTCACTTGCTAAAGTTGATCTGCCCACGTGTGAGTCTTGCCTAGGTGGCAAAGCATACCGAAAGTTTTTTCAAGTAAAGCTATAAGAGATAATCAACCTTTAGAGCTAGTTCACTCACACCTTGGACTTATATTTGTAAAGGCATGTTATGGTAACTCCATTTTCCTCACCTTGTCATCTCACCGCTATAAAACACTAGATTACATCAAATGTTTTACAGCTGAGGCTGAGAATTAGATTCGAGAAGACTTTTGAGTCATCTCGTACGCCAGTATTTCTCTGATTAGTTCAGAGGAACTGTGTTAGTTTCTATGATTAGTTCAAAGGAATTGTGTTAGTTTCTCTGATTAGTTCAGAGGAACTGTGTTAGTTTCTCTGATTAGTTCAGAGGAACTGTGTTAGTTTCTCTGATTAGTTCAGAAGAACTGTGTGAGGACAAAGGGGTACATATACAACTTTCTATTCCGGGAAATCCTGCAATAAAATGTTATTGTAGAAGGGAGGAATAGAATGCTTCTGGATAAGTCTGGATCATTGACGGTACAAGCTAGCTTTCCAATCTTGGAAGGATGCACTCTTAGCTACTGCCCTTATACGCATAATCGTGCCTTTACAACGTGTTTTCCAAGCTTTACAACCTGTTTGAAAATGTTTTCGCAGTATTGTTGTTGCTATAAGAATCTTGACCTCTATGAGTTAGAGAAATTGTAGACAACATACCATCTTTAAGTGAGGGTGGGGAGATATTGTGATTCCACATCCAGTACTCGCTGAAAATGGTACTGGTCTGCAGCCGAGTGGGAGTACACCGCTAGACGCTAGTGGGAGTGTGCTCAACAGTGGGAGTACACCACTGGTTACTCAAGATTCTTAGATAGCACAGTGCAGTTGACGAGGATGAGTTCTCCGTTGGTGATTTGAAATCTGCGGGATATATTTTCATGTGCGCATTAGTAGATGATGTGGCGACAACTTCTTATGTAGAAGCGCGCTTTGTCCATCTACTAAAGTTGAGTGAACAGTTGCTATGAAGGATGATATGATCTCTATAGACAAAGAATAAGGTCTGTCTGGGAGTCAGTTGATATTCCGTCTGAGTGTAAGACTATTGAAAACAAGTGGGTTTTCGAAGTTAGACACAAGGCGGATGGTTCAGTTGACAAAGATAAAGGCGCACCTCGTGGTGAGAGGTCAAACCCAAGAGTGGGTGTAGATCTTGAAGACAAAATCTCCTTAGTGGTGATATTTTGTTTTCATTCGCCTTATCTCAGTGATTGTTGCACATTTAGTTTTAGAACTCTTTTCAAATGGATGTTGATACTGCTTTTCTCAATAGAGAGCCAAACGAAGAGATCTACATGGATCAACCTATTGGTTTTACGACCAATGGGAATGAGCCAAAGTGTGGCATCTTAATTGATCTATTTATGATCTCTAGCAATCGTTTAGGCAATGGCACTTGAGGTTTCATGATTTGATCGATCTCTTTCGTTGAGATGATTAAAGAAGACCAGTGTGTGTACATTGAGCAGTCCATAAAAGGTGTTCTAATTCTTATATTGTATGACAATAATATCCTTTTTTATTTAGATAAAAAGGTATGGGTCAAACCAACTGTGTGTTGGGAGTTAGGATTGTGGGAACCGTTCATAAACCTATTTTGTTCGTCTCTAGAGACTTACATAATAGAAGATTCTTGAACACTCTCGCATACAGTACTCAAAACCCATAGATACCCTAGTTGAAAAGGGAATACCCTTGACCCTAATTCAATGTCCAGAGAACGATGAGGAAGTAAGTGTCCAAAGTGCCATAAGCATCCGCAATGGGAAGCCTGACGAATACTATGTTGTATTCTTGTTCAGACATTTGCCATACGGTTGGTTTAGTTAGTCATTACAAGAGTAACCTTGGTCCAGTTCACTAGAGAGCAGTGAAGATCTTTCTGTGATATGTTCGCATGATTATGGATCTCACCTTATGGATGGTAGAGTTTTAGAAGTGATGAAGACGATGCGACGCTCATTTAGCGATTAAGATGAGCGCATGTCCATGTCTGTCTACGCATTCACATTAGTTGATGAAGCATTCGCTTGTTGTAGCGAGAAGCAGACATGCATCACCTTATCCATAATGATAGTTGAGTATGTGGCTTGTTCTGCAGCCGTTCAGGAGGCTGTATGGTTAAAGGGTTCTTACATAGTGTAGGCTTCTTGCCTCAGAGCGATGAAGCAGTGTTGGTCTATTGAGACAACACATCAGCTCTTGTTTATGCAAAGGACCATAAGTACCACGGAAAGTCCAAGATCATAGAGATCCACCACCACTACATTTGAGATATGGTTGCACAAGGGGAGGTTGTTTTACAGTACATCACTACTGGTGATATAATGGCTAATCTTTTGGATCAAGCCAATTTCTAGAGATTCGTTCTTGTCCCACATTAGTTGTACAGGACTCCGTAGGTTCTGATGTACTTTAACAACATTATTTTTGACATTATTATTACCAGATATTTATTAGTATAATAAAATCAATGGTTTTCCAAATTCATTAGTTGTTAGTTGGATGAATGCACATTTTTTCTTTAAAGTGTCACCAGGCTTGAATCGACCTGCTCACACGGGTGATTCACCTTGGCGCCGAGATAGCGAAGTTGGACATGTGTGTCCATAGCGCTTAGATGGCGAGCAAGATGAGACATGTGTGTTCATGGCGCTTGGATAGCTAGCTAGGACATGTGTGTCTATAGCGCTAGGAAAGCGGGCTAGAACACTTATATCTACGCGATATAAGAACAGCGAGCTAGATATAAACCTTGATATCCTTATATGTCGCCTTAGCTTAGAGCTAAGATGAGACTTAAGCTTGGTGCTTGGTCGAACATAGAGAGCGCCCACTACTCTATGTAGCCTGTTTATAGCCGAATATGAGTTTTCAGACGGATGCTGGTTGTAGCGACTGTGGTGGAAATGTCAAGTTAGACGTTTATGTAACGTCTAGACTAAAATTCGTATGGCGTTACTTTTACCACGAAGTGACATGCCCATTTATATGGAAGAACGGCATAGCATACATATCATACTGTATGTGCTATTTTGCGATCGTTTGTGGAGCAATGGATTAATCCCTATTTCATTGCTGTGTGAGCCACGTAGTCTCCCTGTAACGGGGATTCTACACAAGTTACCTTATGACCTGAGACTATGTCATGAAGAGGACGCTTGATGACGCTACTTTAGCGTACCATCCTGGGACGAAGAGACAAATACTGTCCTATGGGGCACGTCTAGGAAAGCGGTCGAGTTAGTTGGATTGATATTAGTAGGCAGGGAAGACTCTTCGATAACACACCATGTTTTGTGACTCATTAGCTGGCCAGCGACAATCGTATACGTACTGAGTGTCATGGGTACATTACATATTTTGGGGTGTAGCATTGCTTTCTGAGGGATTAAGAGTGCTAGATCCGGTGTGGTTGAATCTGTCTGGGTAAATACACGAGAAGCTTCCGAGTGATGCGTTTTGCTAGTTATGTGATTGACTTAGCATCTCAGCTCCTGTCGCTGTACGTTTCTTTTCGTGAGGTCGCACGTTCTATTTCCCGTATGAGGAGAAGATGAAAGTTGGAATCTGAGAGATTTTGTTTTAGCACAAAGCCCTATGTGGGTGAGTGGGAGATGTTAGCATTTTTGTGGGTTATGGGTCACCCACATAATCTATGGACCGGGTCCAAGGGCTTAGCTTAGGGTCCAAGAAATCCTATGTGGATTATAACTTGGAGTCCTAGGACATGTATATGTGTGTGTGTATATATATATGTGTATAACACACACATAAACACAACTCTGCACACAATAAGGCAGACACCCTTTCTCCCTCTCTCTCTCTTTTAGTTACTTTCTCTCTCTAGCCAAATCACACTAGGGCTTGGGATTTAGCGCGTGGATACAAAGGGGGTGTCTCTAGTAGGCATTCTCACGACCCGTTCGAAGCACAAGAGCGTACACGGAAGCACTAAAGAGCAGCAGTTTGTGGGTATTATCGCCGGGCTTGTAACAACGCCGCCAAGACGATCCGTGATCGGGTATATTCCGCAAGGTATGTCCTTTACCCGACCCGTATGCATGTGTGTATACATTATTTACAATAGAGAACTCAAGATATTTTCTAGGCATGAAATCATGAAAGGGAATAATCGATGTGATGAACTAAAAAGCTTTACATATTTGTTTTTATCCACTATTGTGAATATGCTATCTTAGAGCATGGCGAAAAGCGCATGAGCGATCCTCCTCCTCCTCCTTCTTCTTCTTCTTCTTCATTTTCTTTGTCTGCGTATGTTTATCCCAAAAGCGACAATTGGCTAGCCTTACAGAAATATGAACATTACCACACTTTCCTTGCAAAAACAAAAAAGTTGGATTTTTCATTGCCATTTTGTTTCTTCTTTTGTCTTTTAACCTATGTTACCTGGACTCTCCTACTACCCCCAAGTACCCGATCCCCATGTCCGACACCCGTACCCAATTCAGACACTCGGATCCTCCACAAGTGATGTTGTAAAGGCAAGTAGAAGCTTAAAATTGTGGGCAAAGAGGTTTCTAACTATTGATATTAAGAAACATAGTATGTTTATACGTTTAGAAGGTGTCCGCATACCCATATCCAACGTTTAGACACATATCCCCGGGTCCTAAGATTTGGATTTAGAGGAGGTCCGACACTTAGATACACACCCGCACCCGACACCCATACCCGAGTCTGGGTAACATAGCTTTTAACCATGCTTTTTTCTTTCATTTGTTTGAAGTAAATTTTTTTTTGGGTAGTTGGTTGGTTTGTTTATGAAGATTTGTTTACACATATAGGTTTTTTTTTTGGGGGGGAAAGATAGGTTGATGATGGGCAAGTTATTGCAGAGAGAAATGCATTATGTAGCAAATTTGCATAATAATTTCACTTGCAAGTCATGGTTCTAAAAGTAATATAAGTTGGCTTGTGGAAAGAAGGTAATTATTTAAAAGTCTTAGAGGTAATTACTTGAATTGCCTATTAGTGATTGTTTAGGAAGCTGTGACCTAACCGTTTGGATTAGCTTTTTCACAGCTTTTAATAAAATCTGATTCCTTTTAAAGATGAACAGCAGCTTTCTTTAAAAGCTCCAATTTGTTGCTTTTAAAAAAACCCTTATTCCTGAAAGTGATTATTTAAAGTCAAACCCAAACGGGCTCTTAGTGGAATTGATCAATATTTGTTGGTCAGATCAGCCTATATGCTTGTATCATTGAGAACTACTCTAAAATTGTTATAACGGATTAAGATCAAGTTTGTATTTGCTAGTCTAGTAGGCAAGACTTTATACGTCAAGACCTGATTATTGCTATGTCGCCATGGGCCAGTTGTGCTTTACTGGAATATCTTAACCAGCGTGCCAGGAAGAGTTTAGTTGACTAGAGTGGAGCTAGTTGGAGATAGACTTTTCTTATGATCACTTTTTTCCTTTTGATATTTTATCTCTTCAATGTCCTTTTAGTGAATCCGTTCTTTTTGTTATTTACAAATGACTTGACATAATTGTCCCCCTCTTGGACTGTATTATCAAATGATTTTATAGTTATTGAATGTAGCTTGAGTTTTGCTTGCTATATATTGAACAGACATTTTTCATTGCGGCACTCTTGGCCATGCAATATGAGAAGGCACTGGTATGCTCTCTCTCTCCACAAGTTTGTGATTTTACTGAACTGTTAGTTTTCAGCATGAGTTTCTTACAAATCTGCTATGGTCTCTCCACAAGTTTGTGATTTTACTGAACTGTTAGTTTTCAGCATGAGTATCTTACAAATCTGCTATGGTGGTAGTTACTAGTGTACAATCATATGGAACTTAACTGTTTGTTCCTTCCTGTATGTTGAGGAGTAAGGAGTATGAAAGGAGAAGGTGTTGCTTTATTCTTTTGATTTTTAAAATATAATTTTGAAAATATTATTAGCTCTAGTGGAATTAACAGTAGTTTTTATCTTTTAAGAACACAATATGGTTCCCATTAAATCTTTCAAACCCAGTTGGCCAGTTGTAGTTTTTTCTTGGTAATTCTCAGTGTTTCACTTGCCACCTAATATGGCAAGTTCTTCAATTGCATGATCATTTCCTAGAAAAAATGGTGGCATCTAATTAGAAGGAAAACTTTACTTATATTACGTGTTGTAGACGTTCAATTTACTATGCTAAAAGATTTGAAAAGTACCCGATTAGTGTTATAGAGAGATGCAGGGAGCAAAGTAGCCATTTTATCTTACAGATGCCTTTATATTATTTCCTTGGATCATATGCTGCATTTGGAATGGAAGTAACTTTTTCTGGGATTTACATTTATCAATATTGATATACTTCAGCTATATAGAGAGGAAAAAAAAAAAAAAAAGAGGGGTAGAGATGGAGATAGAAGCATGAGAGATTGAGAGTTTGTTATGAAAGCCGAGGAGCTGTATAGAGTAGTTTGTTATGCAAAACATCATCTCCAACTTATGTGGAAGCCAATAAGACATGCTTTTATGAAAAACTAAAAATTGTGATAGACGGCATCTTTGAAATAAGTTGAACTGAAGAGCCTAATGGTATTATAATTAGTGAGAATGCATTCCAAAAATGTCATTATTTTTCTCATCCCTATCGGTCATTTGTTTTGGTAACCCTTCGTATTACTGCAATGACGAATATTGTTTTGCGGGCTTGTGTATTCATTGCAAAATGACGTCATATGTACACTGAACTTCAATTGCAATTGAGTTCAAATTGTTGGAAATATTGTTCCATCATATTTAATTCGAAGATTTTAGTTTTTCCCTATGCATGTTTTCTCATGGGAGGTAGCCTTCTGACAAGAATCATTGACCAGGTTCTTTTAGGATCCATGGGTGCTCTATCTCTGATGACAATCCTTTCGGTCGTAATTGGACGGATATTTCATTCAGTTCCTGCTCAATTTCAAACGAGTAAGTTGTGGTTCTTTGACATCTCCCAGTCCCAATGTGTTTTGCTTCGGTTGGTAGTGCGACACACGAGAATAACCCATATGTTAACGGATGGCATAGGCCGCAGTATAGCTTATAACGACTTGTCTCCCCTCCAAGTTTTATGCAAATACCAAATTGCTGTCCACTTTTTATTCCAACCTACTTTAAGGCTTTGTTTGGCCTGTAAATTTGGAGAAGGAAACCTATCTCCCTACTGTTTTCCCTAGTTTTTTACTCCATACTTGATGATTGTAAATTTTTGTAACTACAAATGTTTCTAGTTGTCCCAGTGCTCATGTTTAGTCATCAAAAATTCAAAAATTTTGCAGCCCTGCCAATTGGAGAATATGCAGCAGTGACTCTTTTAATGTTCTTTGGCCTCAAATCGATTAAAGACGCATGGGCCCTTCCATCAAATGAAATGAAAACTAGTGACAAGAGCAGCCCTGATCTTAACGAATTTGTTGAAGCTGAGGAGCTTGTTAAGAAAAAGGTAATTTTACTTGTTTAAGTTGCCTTTCTCTTTATGATGCTTTATCCAAAACTGACTTTCTTTTTCTTGCAAGTTGTGCCATACTCGTTCACTCATACTTGGTAGATAGCTTATCTTCTTTTGCCACAGTCCGGGTGTTGTGGGGCGGGCATTATCTGTTCGTTCTAACAACCTTTGTATTTGATCTCTTCAGGTGTCACAACGGCTTTCAAATCCACTCGAAATTGTGTGGAAGTCATTTAGCCTTATATTTTTTGCTGTAAGCATCTTTTACTCATATCCAGCAACCTTTTGTTATTGTTATTAATGTATTTACTATTTACTGAATGAATATTCTACTTGTCTATCTGTTGGTTCATCTTCTTTTGAAACAATGCCCAAATTAGGGATTTTTTTTTTCTTTTTACCCTTGGGTTGATGAAGACAAATATGATTCCAATTGTGGCCAAGCATAAGCCTCTTCTACATGCATTTGTTCTTGTTACCTCAAATCAACAACTTTTTTTTTTAATTCCAAATCAACAACTTCATTCAAACGTATCCGAGTATTATTAAGTTTTGTGTCTTAAAGCACACATTTAAGTTTTCGCATAACATATTGCCTACAGGAATGGGGGGACCGCTCAATGCTAGCAACAATTGCCCTTGGTGCCGCGCAGGTAAAATTTCCACTCTTGAGTGGAATAACTTTTCATCTTTCCATGCTTCAAAATTTCAGCCATTATAAACATTTCTTTAATACTTAAGTTGTATGTATGGAGATTAGGGGTAGAAGAAGAGGAGAAAGGTAGGAAAGAGAGGAGAGAGAAAATTGGAAAAAAGATTTAGGGCAACTTAATCATTCTGCCCATACACCTTACACATATAGACATGAGCAGAAGTACAAACGTGCCGTTAAGGTAAAATAACAAGAGAACTAAACTCTTTTTTACCGCTGCTGTTATTTTTCCCTGTGCTGTAGTCTCCATGGGGTGTGGCAAGTGGAGCAATTGCTGGACATCTACTTGCAACACTCATTGCGATACTAGGTGGAGCATTTCTTGCCAACTACATTTCTGAAAAACTGGTAGGAGCTCAAAACTGTTTATGTTTATTATCATCATTATTATTATTTATTTAAGATTAAATGTTGAATCATATGATTCATAAGCATCTTGACTCCTGATCTCGAATCAGGTTGGCTACGTGGGTGGAGCTTTGTTTCTACTTTTTGCTGTTGCTACATTTTTTGGGGTATTTTAAAGAAGTTTGGATGAGTTAAGAGAAAAAGAAAAATTGCAGACGAATCACAATGGAGCGGAAACCAGGCGGTAAATTATTGGAGAGATTGTGTTGATTCTATGTGAGGTATTATTGTTGTAATAATAGTAGAGCTGTTTTGAGATAAATTAATGTTAGAGAACCCAAGCCAACATAGAAAGATGAATGTGTAGAGTAGAGTGCTAAAGGATGCCAGATCCGCGGGTTACATTTTTTTCTTTTCCATGTAGTTCAATATTTGAACCTGCAAGTCTTAATATGTGACTTTAACAGTGTCTTTAAAATGTCTGGCCATGGTAAAAGTTCAAAAACTTTTGTTGAATTTTTGTACCCTAATTTGAGTACTTTTAAGCCTCATGTTTTCCATCTGTGGCCGCCCAATATTACAACTAATATTTAAGTACAAAGCTGTGGAAAGGATGGTGTTTGATTGGGAAGGAGAGAGTAGCTAAAAGATGTACAATACACCCTTTCAAGACCAAAGAGTGCAAATAAAGGAACAGGATGTACTACACATCATATGGTTCTTCCAATTGGAATGATGAAAACATCAGCAAACAAAGCTTCAATGTTTTCCCCCAAAAAAGGGAAAAGAAGACTGTATAACTCAACAAGTGAATTTACAACAGCTGTTACAATGAGACAAAGTACAAAGACTACATGCCTACAAAAGAATCAACTAAGTGGAAACAACAAAATATGTAACAAAATTTTCGAAAATTGAATTGGTAAACAGTAAATTTGCAGCTCATCATTCATTTCCTTTCTTCTTTTTTGGCTATTCAGTCTCTTTCTCTTTCTATCTTCTCGGTTGTAAAGAGGGAGATTACTTGACCACACAACTATGAGCACGAAAATTTCCATTAGAGAGCACTTTCACGATTCGCTTTGCAAGCCTTTTCGCTCCTAGACCAGGCCTCAAAATATCAGCATCTCCCCAAACTGAACAACTATTGTTTCCAAGTTCACCCAAACACCACCCACCAGGCACCGGTTGACCAGGACCACGGCCCAATAGTTTCCGGTCGATGCGATCAAGAACTGGATCATCTCGTAGAAATGGTGATGCAAAGGCCGCTCCACTCCGGGTGAGGATTTTAAGATCACTGGAATTAAGAGGCTGGGGGTCCTGTTTGGTGTCATAGGAACTGTACTGTAAACCATGATTTAGAACTGTTCTGTTGAATTGCTGAGAGTTGCATAGAAGGGTAGGGAAGTAAACTGGTAGGGGTGAAGGCATGTTTGCTAAGTACATAAGTAGAGTCCTTGGTAGGTTTTCGGTACCCAATATGCAAAACTCGATAAACTTGCGACTAAGAATGGAAGACGATGAACCTGCACACCCCCCAAAAAAAAATCAATCAGTTCATCCAGTCTTTTAGAGAGTCCTAATACAGCATTTGATACTAGCATGCTTTACCAGAGTTTTAGGACTTCAGGGCCTCTGGGAATGCTTTACCAGAGTTTCAGACCCAGGTACTATCGGCTAAATATACAACATATTCATCACATGGTACATATTCATCCTGAATCAATTCAAGAATAAGCACCTCATACTCAAATTTGACTTCATGCAATAATATCGAAGTAGCTACAATGACGGCACACTATGGTGGGATTGATCAAAGAACCACAACAAACGTTGCTTCTCAAAAGGTCAATGACTCATAATGCTGTAAGATACTTTTATCGTCAAGTTGGTCATCTGGAATTTAGTTCTGAAGTTAAACTAGGTCTGTGACTCCAATAACAAGCAGAAGTCCCAATATCTTGTTAGTAAGCAATTTAAGTGGAAAACAAAGTAACAAAAAAGAGAACAAAAACCTCACCATGAACATCACGACAAATTTACATGGCTCAACATTATGACTACCAAGGTCAAAAAGGCTACAAATTTGAATATGACTTCGCAAAAAGCATACCCTCATATGGGGCTGTCCAAGTTAAACCCGAACCCGACCGACCCGAAGGCTACTGGATGGTTTAGGTGGGTGATCGGATGAGTCATGGATTAGAAAATGCCTAACCCGTGAAGTTCGAGTCGGTTCTCAGTTCCTTACATGCGTAACCCGTGAAAACCGACCCGACTACTATTAAAAAGCCCTAAAAAACTTGCTTCTTTTTTTTTTTTTTAAATACAAACATTGAACAAAAGCAGCCACAAGTCTGTCTCTCGATCTCTCGATCTCTCGATCCAGGAGGTATTCTTCTCTTTTTCTCCTCTCTCTACCTTATCTCTCTCTACTTTCTTCTTCTTCTTCTTCTTCTTCTTCTCTCTGTCGATCACGATCTCACCAGTCACTGGATGTCTCTCTTCTTGGTCAATCTCACCGGAGGCTTCTTTTTCTTTCTTGGTCGATCTCACAAGCGACTTCTCGTTCTCTCTTGATCTCACCAGGTCTGATCTTATTTTTTTGTAGATGTGATCATATATGTAGTAGATCTGAATAATGCATGTGCATTTTTTAATAGATAAACCAATTTGATTTGGATTCTTGTTCATGTTTCAGTAGTGTATGAATTGTGCTTCATTTCTATTTTGATTTTAGGTGGTTTTATTTCTGATTTACTTTTAGTTTCCCCTCTTCTCCTAATTTATTCTTCCATTTCTTCTTTTCTTATTTCAACATCTACCAAAACCAGAGGGAACTTATTTTCATAAAATAATGTAGATCTGGGTTTCTAGTTGCCACATTCCATATCTAAATTTTTTTTTTAACAGATTTACAGCTTTGTTCTTGTCATTCAGGTTTCACCCGAACCCGAACCCGAACCCGAGGGGTCGATTCACCCGATTCTGTGAGTGGATGACGGGTGGAGAAGGTCCAACCCGACTAGTATACGGGTAGGTGATCGGGTGAGGGCCTCATATATCTGCCATCAAACAACACATGCACAAGTTTTTTAGACATCTAACTTGTAGTTTGAATTCAGTAACAATTCAATACATATGTGAGTCGAAACCCAAGCTTCACTCGCAGC
Organism: Hydrangea macrophylla; assembly: GCA_033977485.1. NCBI lineage: Eukaryota > Viridiplantae > Streptophyta > Magnoliopsida > Cornales > Hydrangeaceae > Hydrangea > Hydrangea macrophylla. The sequence continues at coordinate 157,196,349 of CM066991.1, forward strand.
CTTATTGGTCTAACTCCGCTTTTCTTTTTGCCCCACACATTGAAGTAAGTCTTTTCACGTAAAAATCCACGCTTTCCCCACAATTTCTATTACACCATCTTTTCAAAGAACGAAAATAACTATAGAAGTAAGAACGATAAAAAAGACAGATAAGGAGCATCTTGAAGTTTACAGAGCAGAGCCAATCACAAGAAAATCACAAAGAATAAGGATACAAATGACAAGCAGGGTTTCAAAGGACGAGACAAACACCTTCCTACAAACTCTCACAGAGTGTGAAAGTGACCAAAAACTGGAGACGACAAAGTATCCCTATCTTGTCTATTTATTTAGTCTCAAATTAGCCAACATATACAATAAATTCTCTGCCTCCAAAGAATCAGTGAAAGCTAAAAATCTACCTCCATCCAACCACTTTCTGAAGCTGAAAAGATTCCTTTAGCTCTGCTCATGAATTCCACATGATCAATGTTGAGATTGTCCCACATCGGGACCTTATAACCTAGCTACTCAATATGTAAGTTTAAGGGGCTACTCCACCCATTGCCAATTGGTTTTGGGTTGGATGCTCCAATTCAACATGGTATCAGAGCAGGTTATTCTTTGGCCCAATTTGTCCACGTGTGCTCCACGTCACCCTATCACAGTAATCCACGTCTTTGGCTCTCAGTCATGCCACACGTGCGGGGGCGTGTTGAGATTGTCCAACATCGGGAACTTATAACCTAGCTACTCAATATATAAGTTTAAGGGGCTACTCCACCCATTGCCAATTGGTTTTGGGTTGGATGCTCCAATTCAATAGAAAAGAAAGAGTTACTCCTTCCCACCCTTTGTAATTAACATCTAAATATAACAAAGAATTGGAATTGTTCTTTATCTTATAGCAGGGATTCCTTGCCATCAGAAAATTCTAAAATTACTCTCAAACCGAAACATCCAAATCAGGTAGGATATTGACATGAGCCCAACTGAAGCTCTGAAATAGAGAAATGAATACCAATGGGGGCAAACTAGCTAATATGTGCTAAAGCAACACGTCCCTGTAAAGGTCATACAAGTCAGAGCTGTGAATATAAAAAAAATTGGATGTTTCGTTGCTCCTTCCTGGAGATAGTATGCCATATAGGCAATCTTATGCATTGTAAATGAGTATAGATGAATACAACAATCACGCCAAGTTCATCCTTTTCAGTTCTCTTGCAAAGCCACGCATATGTGAACTTTGTTAGAATCACACCCACTACCATACTTTCTACCAACAACTCTCTTCTGAAAATCAATCCGTTCCAAAAAATAGTTCCCTGGCATTTCCTGAAAAGCTTGATCAGACAAGATGCCCAAACTTTCCTGTATAAGTTAGGGAAGAAATCACTTTTCAATCCACCATATAGTTTTTTAAACTCATCTGCAAGAACCATTGCCACCCATGAAAATCCCTTGTGGAGCTTTTATAGCCTTGTCTCTAATCGAAGCTGAGATGGGAAAGATGGACATAACATAAGTTGGCAAGTTCAGGAGAGTACTTTTATTGAGAGTAAGTACCCCCCTTTGGATAAGTAATGTTTCCTCCAACTAGCCAACTGTCTCCCAAACCACCACCACTCTCCCACCGAATCCATTGTCATCAAACAAATGTGATACATAAATATTAACTGCCTTGAGTGATCCACAGTAGCCCCAAGAGAGAGAAAATATGAGATGAATATGAAGGTAGCCCCTTGTGGCTCCAACTATTACATTTGGGACTCCATCCTTTTTTTTTTTTTTTTTTTTCTGAAGCCGATAATAACCATATGCACTTCACTTCTTTTTGAACAAACATTACACCAATTGCCCAAGAAAAAGTAGTTCTGGTGGTACATCTTCCCAATATGATACCAGTTAGTTTACTTATATCGTTATTCATGTTTTTTACTTCAACGAAAATCCCAAGCTCTATCCAAGAGGAGATTCTATGGCAAATGTTACTTCTTTAGGGTATTGTTTTAGTTGATGAAACTAGAATTGGGGTAGACACTAAATTAGAAATTTGGAGAGAAACCTTAGAGTGAAAGGAGCTCAAGATAAGAATGACAAAAACTGAATATGTACAATGTAATTTTAGTAAAGCTAGGGATACAAATGGAAGCATGGCAAATGTTTAGCGTCCAGAGATACCAAAAAGTGAAAACTCCGCCATCGAATTGATAATTCAAGAGAAAACAAGATTGGGGATGCTGTATTTTGTACAATTAAAGTCGGATGGGCAAAATGGAGGCTAGCTTCTAGCCTACTGTGTAATCATCGTATACCTTTGAAATTAAGAGGGAAGTTTTCAAAAACAACTATTCGAGAAACCATGCTCGGTCAACAGAATGTTGGATAACTAAAAAACAACATACTAATAACAAGTGCAAAGCAAAAATCAAATGTTGGGATGAATGTGTGATAAACAAAGAGATTCTAGAACTTCAAATGAATCTATTCTAAGATGGTACAAGTAACAGCTATTTCAAATTTGGGAAAAAAAAACAGTGAAGATGGTTTTGACAGAGACAGGTATACAACAAAAACCAACAATCACACTAGTTAGGAAGAGCAATAGTATTACAATGAGGGAATGCTAGCAAAAGGGGAAGACCAAATTGACATCAGTAGAGGTCATAAGTAAAGATATAGGAGCATGTAATTTGAGTGTTACTATCACTTTAGACAAAGCAAAATGGAGAAACATGATCTATGTAACTGCTCCTATTACTTGGGAAAAGGTTATGTTGAGTTGAGTTATATGTGCTCCCAATAGTTGGGAAAAAGGAATGTTCACAAAAATTCTTCTGAGAATAACATTGTATTTAAGTTGTGCATAATCGTTATACTGCTTCAAGTTATTCCAAATGCAGTAATGCATATGCTTACTCAAACAACCATATGTGCACATAGCATTAACGCAAATGAGCAAACCAAAACATTCAATGCGAGAATTCATAAACTAATAATTAAAAGCACTGATAAACACACCCATGAACAATTGATAAGCATCCGGCAGTTCCCGCTTCTGTGTAGCATGAAATATCTCATCCTTCTCAGAAAGATAAAGCCCCGGATCAACAATTATTGGTCTCAACTTCCTCGATCTACAAAACCCAGTATATGCACATCAATTAACACATTAAACACCTATTGAATTATTGCAAACATAAATGTATGGAGTGTCCGTATGAATCTTAAGTTAGAGAAGTCAATGTGCATACTCTCTCCAGCCGATGTAGCTTGTGTGGTTCACAAAATTCAGATCTTTAGGCAGATAAGACAATATGTGAAGAAGATCTGAATTTGAACAAAAACCCAAATCAGCAAATCAGTTGCAAAGTAAAAAAAAGTCACAATTGAGATCAAAATCATTCAATAACAACCGCAATTCACAAATACACAAACATGCACACAGTTCATAATCTGAATTCCAACAAAAACCCAAATCAGTTGCAAAGTCAAAAAAGTCACAATTCTGATCAAAATCAATCAATAACAACCGCAATTCACACATACACACACAGTTCATACCATCTTGTGTGACTAATGGGTAATCAGCAGCAGAGAGATTGATGAACCAATCCCAATTGGCCGAAATTCGAAGAAGTATCGAAGCACCATGTAACATGGACGAAAGCGAAGAAGACCCTTTAAGGTACGCGAAATCGGCTTTCCCAATGACATTGACGTTCTTGGCAGCTTTAAAGACGGGGATTGATTGAACAGAGATGGCGAGAGAGTCACGCTCCGATTGGGGGGCGAAGAGGTCAAGATGAAGAAGGTACTGATTTTTCGGGTGGTAGATAGAAAAGAGGATGCGGAGGATCCGACCCGAATCGTTGGTGGATCCGGAGATGAGGTAGGCGACGGAGGGGGGTGTGGGCTGTAATGGGTCGGTGGGGCTTTGGTGGTCGAGGATGAGGCGCCGGTGGGTGGGGAAGAGGAATGGGTCGGGTGGGGTAGAAGGCGGTGGTTGTGAGGTGGAGGAGAGAGAGAAAAGGAAGATGAGAGAGAAGAGGGAGGCGGCTAGGATGCAGTAGAGAGTGGTGGTTCTTTTGGTAGTGGTGGTGTTGGTGGTGGTGGGTGGTGGTTGATTTGGTTTTTGCATATTAGTATTTGTTTGTTTATTGTGGTTTTGTTGTTTTTTTGGGTTTTCTTGTTGTTGGGCTCTGTGTTTCTTCTCACTCTTCTTCTTCTTGTTGTTGTGTTGATGTTGTTGTTGATGTTGATGTTGGTTTTGTGAGTGTTGTTTGTCTCTCTGGTTTTAGAAGGAGGAGGAGGAGGAGGAGGATTAGGCGGCATGTCAGGGGGCTCCGTAGTAGTGGGTGAAAAATGAAGATACTATCTCCACTTCCCAAGTTTCTCTCTCTAACTTTCTCGCTCTAATGACTGTTTTCTCATTGTACATAACTACACATCGATTCGTGGGGACGCCAAAAGTACACGACACAAATTTTTCTTTTTTTTATTTTTCCGGTTCAATAATTAAAATTTTATTATTGAAAATTAAACCTTAAAAAAAAAAAAAATCAAACAAACAACAAAATTAGAGAAAAGTAAAGCAAACAAAGGCAAAGCAACCAAGGACACAATAACCAAAAGTAGAATAAATAAAGAAGGAAAAGCGATCACAGAAAATGCTCCACCAGTTATACGAGAAATTTATCATTGTGCCACAAGGATCTTCGCGTAGAGAGATCCATAATTTAGGACAATTTTAAATTTGTAGATGGTAGAGACCACCCAAGAAAGAATAGGGCACAAAGCCAAGCCTAAAAAAGTGAAGAAGCTTCACCAAAGGGGCAATCGAAGTTGTTTGAAAAGCTTCCATGATAGCAAAAGTTATACCATGGAAAACAACACAGCTGTAAAAGAGAGCCCCAAATCTACCAATCATAATCCAATGAAGACCAAAAAGTCAATCTACTGTTGCAAGACTGATCTGGACTTGAAAAATTAATTTTGGAGTTCAGTGTCTATATGGAGTTAATTTTGACACTTTTACTGTCCTATGTGGGACTTATTTTAACACCAAAAATGTTACACTCACATCTAAATCCACACCCAACATATCTTGGGTGTGGATTTAGATGTGGGTGTAGCATTACTCTTTTAACATTGAATCCCCATGTGGGGCTTTTTTTTAGAGAAATCTTAACAGTTATACCTTAGTCTGAAATCGTAAGGGATTAAGTGTCAACTTTTGAAATATAGGAGATAAAATAAAAGTGAGCTTAACCACCAGAGGGCAAAATGTAATTGATCGTAAAATTTTTAGTAAATATTAAAGCTTTTCCGATTTAAATATTTAGAGAGTGTCATACATGAAAATTTATGACTAGTCAAAAGTTATTTTTTGCTATTGAAACACAAAAACAAAAATTATTGCCAAACGAGCATTTCATGCTTTCATTCACCCTATATCTATTGTTGCTTCATTCTCACTTATTAAGGACAAGGTCACTCATCATCATCACTTAATTCATTGAAGAAAAAAAAAAATTTGACGTACAAAACATTGAAGTTGTGACACTTCAATAGAGGCTGAAAACTGATAATTTACTTACATTTGAATGTAGCAATTTTGGAAGAAATACTAGGTTGCCCAAGATCAATTAAGTTAATGATACAGTCTCTAAGAAGTCGTAATACAAAACTAGGATTTTAATCTCGTAGCATCCAGGTGAAGAGTTGTCTATACTACACGAATTGTGTGGTCCATCCTGAGTTAAAAATGATGTGTATTATTAACTATTAAGTCCATATCATTTTTTATGGGCGTGGTAGGACCACCAATTTGAAGATCTTCAAAACTGTAAACTCCCCCATAACCGCTTCCTCATTAAAATCCTCCCAAACTTTAAGGATTCAAATTGATCTTCAACACCCACAAAGACAATCATTTTCAACAATTTGTGGAATAACAAAACATATGGTTTTGTGTGCAACTCTAGCGACGAAGAAAAACTCAGGAAAGTTCTTGCAGGACATAGACATACAGAAAATGGAAAATAAAGGTAAGTTTTGGCTGTAATTTGGGGTTTAAACAATCTATAGATGATTGTGAAGGAACTCAGGAATCAAAATTCGTAAGCAAAAATGAGGAAAAAAATTAACGATTTGGTTGTTGTCTTTTAAGTCATGTAAATTTTACAGATTGAGTGTAAAATTTCGATTCAACAAACGTTCTAGTGGAGTCTGGATACTTATATATATATATATATATATATGTATATATGTATATATGTATATACACACACAATGTACATATACGCATGTATGTCTATATGTATGAATTATTGATGGAATCATTGGAAGTTATTGGAATTGAATGTACTTCTTAATTCAACCTTTGAAAAAAATGAGAAGGACAAAGCTGTAATCATTGAAATATTGCTCACTACTCACTAGCAACCACTTTGCCTTCTAAAGGAGAGATGTTCTCAATTATGTGTGAAATTTGTGATAAAAGAGGATTTGCAATTATACACCAATTTTGTTTTTTGTTTTTTTTCTTTATTTTTTTTTTTCCGGGGGTGGGTGTAATTAAGCAAATATTTGGTGGATGTATTTTCTCTTTGTTGTTTTGGGTAGAGAGTGATTCCAAAATATAGTCAGATATCATACTATTAAGATGATACGATATTTGGAAATTGAAATTATGGTCTTGATATAGGGCTAGTAATATCATTTTAGATGTTAATGTAGTTATTCATGTGAAATCAACTTGTGAATTTTACAATTGCAACTTCAAATGTGAATTTCACAGACAAGTTTTTTAATAACACAAGACATAGCGGCCATATAGTTTAGCATGTGAATTTCACTAACATCAACACCCAGTCAGGATAGTCAGGTTTGTGAAATTCACATGTACAACTTCAGTACTCACAATACTAATACTTACAACAGTCCTTTTTATGAATTTCACAAGTCTTTGAAAGCATGAATTGTTGCTCTTATCACATGCTTTTAAGCGCGAGTGGGAGGCACAGGGAATATGTATATGGTTGTGATAGTCTTTTGGAGTGTTCATTTGCCAACTTTACTATGCCATTGTTTTGATTGAAGTTATCGTATATGCTTATCATATTACTTGACAGAAAATATGTATATGGTTGTGGATAGTCTTTTGAGGTGTTCATTTGCGAATATAACTATCACATTGTTCTGATTGGAAAATGCATATATGATTATCAAGTAATTTTCATGTTCACGATTGTTGTTTGCCATATTATTTACAACTTATCTAGTGAAAAATCATTGAATATGGTTAACAAACTAGTACTTAGTTTCTTAACTCCACAACTAGAACATGTGTATTTATAAAATTAGTCAATGGTTTTCCACAAAAAAACCGAATTGGCTAATCTCACTTTCTAATGTTGTCAGCCACAAGCTTAGCTTGTGATTTCCCCAACCAAGTCTATTAAAATAATGCATCACGCATTCATCAATCGGGGTGAGATTTTCACATACTGAGTTTATGAAAATAAGTGTTGAAGGCCACCATGCATTAATTTGGTCTAAACTTTTCACAAGTACTTGTGAAATCCTCTATCAACCTACAATAAAACAAAATGTTGGCAATAGTCAATCCTACTTGTGAGTTTAACTTAATAGTTATTCAATTCTGAAACTGCTGCTTGCGCAGACGTAATTGAAGCAAATGTATTGAATTTTATTTAATTGTAATAAATAAATTAACACGTTGCTTTGATTAATATTGTACAACCTTTAAATTTCTTCTTTATACTACCAAAAACCAATGCTTTGCAATTTCACAATTCAAGCTGGAGGTCATGCCAACGTGACTATATATATATATATATATATTGGTGAATTCCACAATTAAAAGTATGCAAACGAACACATGTCATGGTAGCAGCAATCAATTTTACTTCTGTAATTCGCAAACCCTCAATACTAGATTTCACGAAGTAGTTTGTAAAATTCACTTAAACTATAACACCCGTGTACGGGTTTATCACATTTCATTACATTTGTCATGCATGATAATGTGATGTGACGTGTGTTGTGGCACATGTGTGAGTGAGTTGTAACTCTTGAGTCGATTTAAGTGTCTGTGTAAGAGAACCCTCTAAGACAATGTAGAATGGATGTTTTGATGTTACGAAGTCTTTCCAAGATTGAGACGGTCATTGTGGAATACCCTAAATGTTTATTTGAAAATAAATGTTTACCTATGTATTTCAATATCTGTATTATTATGTGGTTTGGAATTTATTTCTGATGTTAATTTTAGTATCCTTGTGAGGGCGAATAACACGCTACATAATTGGTAGGGTAGTTAGTAATTTTGTATAACTATGTGGGACCGCATTTTAGCAACCAAACGGAACTTAGTGAAAAACTAGTAAAGTTGGATATTTACTACTAGGGGTGCTAAACCGAAGGTTTAAGACCTTGAGGGATGTTAAATGGAATTTTGAAAAGCAAAGGCTATAAATACATAAGTGTGAGATATTTTACAAAGCAAAACCTAAATTGACTTCTAAAGGAGGAGAGAGGAGAGATGAAAAGGAGATTTACAACCTTCGAGCTTGCGACGCACTTACACGGCGATCCGTTTGTGAGCCAAAATATTTTATCAGATATTCGGACTCCTCGAGGTAAGGCCGTCATTTTGATATCCATTAGGACTCGTTTGGATAAGTTTTTCAAAAACTCATTTTCTAGAATTTTTATAAAAAGATGATAATCGAACTTTTGATCCATAGGAATTGTGCTAGACGGACCTCTACACGTTCCTTGTGCTCGGGTTTTTCTTAGAACGGGATTTAGGAGCATTAATTAGAGGTGAGTGATTCAACTATGTATTTTGGAATGATTTCTTGACATGTATCCATGTTTTGTATGAAAAAACATGTTTTAATTCATGGCTTTATGTTGTTTAGTTCATATTGGGCGATTGTACTGATAAGTAGGCCCAATCGTACGGTGAAATATTTGACTTATGTCGAAAGCACAGTGAAATGTGTTTGAGCATGTTTAGTTGCTATTTGGGTCAAAAGAGAGCGTGTACCAAGCCATTGTTGTGGAGTTGTTCTAGGCATGAGTCGCACGTTTGAAGAAAAGAAACGTGGATCTTACCTAATCGTGTGGACTTATTGGTGAGGAGTCGCGGACTAGGAGTGTGGACCGTACATGTGAAACTCCGGAGCCTAGTATGAAATATAGAAATGTGAAAGAGCATGTTTATCATTTATGTGCATCGTTGATTTATTCACTAAGCGTTAGCTTAAACAAATCGAAATATGTGTGGTTATTCAAATAACCATTTTAGGTGTTAATGCCGGCGATGAACTGGGGAGGTGATCACGAGATGTTGGGAATTCACTTAAAAGGCGACTCCTCACGTTTCATCTCGTAGTTTTGTAATAGAAGTGGATAATAGCCTTGTATATGTTATTTCATTTCCAAACGTCGTAAGGAATTACTTCCGAGTAACTAGAACTACGTTTTGTATTCACTTGGAAAAACATGGAATGGATTGGTTAAATTATTATGAATCCAAACCTCGAGTTCGCGTTTTGAATGTTTTACTTATCGACTTAATATTTTGGTTTAGTGATTGAGGTAGATAATGATCGCAAGGGTCGTTTGACCTTAGATAATATCCTAGTGCAAATGGAGTGCTGCCAGGGGGTCATTCGACTGGTCAAAGGGGCAGCTCGACCAGTCAAAGTGCCCTCTACTGTGAAGGATTATTGCCGAGGGGTCATTCGACCGGTCGAAATACCCCTGCATGTTTTCTTTTTCTACCACTTCCGGAAATTATTTAAATGTTTTGATTGGTTCTTAGGGCACCTTTGGGACTCCTTTGAATATAAATTCATTTGTTTCAAAATATAATTACGTTTTCAAATTTATACGGATTGTTATAACTTTAGGTGTATTGTTTCAAAGGAGCGATTATTCATTGTTATCTTTAAAGTTCTTTTTCCACTGCTACGACTTTAAATGAGTGAGAAGAGTCTCGGTGGCATGCCACGTGACCTAGATTCATATGTGTGGAATTAGGGCCAAGGCCAATTTAAGGTCGTGAGTCGTGTCTTCAATTGTCTAGACGCGTAGGCAATGACCATGCCACCTTGCATAAGTACACACCCCAAGCCTTAATGCAAAGCATCACTATAGATCACAAATCCCTCGGTTTCGAATGGTATTGTCAAGATAGGTGCTCTTGCCAAACGCGACTTCAACTCTTGAAAACTATCTTCATAATCCGAACTCCACTCAAAAGTAACACCCTTTCGCATCAACTTTGTCATCGGCAATGAAATCTTTGAGAAATTTTCAATGAAACGGCGGTAGTACCCAGCTAATCCCAAGAATCGAATTTCGGATTCGAATGTCGGCCTTTGCAAATTAGATATGGCTTCCACTTTATGAGGATCAACTGAAACGCCATTCTTATCAATCACATGACCAAAAAAAGCAATACTAGTGTCACACCCCAACCCGTCCCTGGTGGATTAGGACACATGTAACAACACTACAAGCGCCCAAAATATACTAATAAGCAAGGAGACATGCTAATTACTAGGGAAAAAAAACCTTGATTTGAATAACATAAAAGGTCTTGCTATGATAGGTCTTTGAGTCCCGGTTTTGATGCAAAAAAATGGCGCAAGAATCCGAGTTTCTTCAAAAGAGTTATGCATGTTTCCGTAAATGTCGACGTGCAACAGGTTTGTACGCGGATCGATGATACCAAGAGGGGAAGCAGACATTAATATAAATATCAGAGTAGCAAAGACTGAAGAAGAAAGACACAGATAAATAAAGAAGACAAATAACTGAAACTTATAAATTGGATTACTGAGAATGGATCACTGAAGTGCTCAGTGTATACATCAAGAATTAATTACAGAAATCTTTATGAGAGAAGTAGATGAATTATTCTCAAAGAGAATCTCACGTACACTCAAATAGTTCTCTCAAAAGCTCTCTATGAAAGTCTCTAAAAGAGTCTTGGAAGAAGTCTCAGAAAGAGTCTCCCTAAAAGAGTCTGCCTGTAACTGGATGCTGAGGGTTTTACTTATAGCGTTCCAAATGGTCCTGTTGAACTCGTGAATGGCAATGAGCTGTAAAGCACTTTTGGAAAGCTGGCTCTTCACATGGAGTTACTGTGGGTAAATAGTGTTTTGTCTGTTACTGTTTAATCACGCGGAGTCTGAAAAGCCTGTCGGTTACTGTGGCCGAAAGGTTGATTTGACATGTCCTTTTTACTGTAGTTTTAACCAGTGTTAATGGGAGTTTCACCGAGAAACTTTTTCATTAACCATGGTTAATACTGTCCTTTTTACCAAAAGCATTGGATCCTTTACTGTAAGCATTGGATGCCTTATCCTTCCATCGCATTGATGATGTTGGCATCTGCATCTTCATCTAATGAGTAATCATCATCAGGGTCACTGTAGTGATGAGGAAACCAGTCCCCGTTATAACTTCGGAGCATATGAAATTCATTGTAAATGATGTCCCTTGGTTCTTCAAACTTTGGATACCAAAATTGGCATTCTTCTGACTGGATGTTGATATCAGAAATTTCTTTTCCAATATCATCATATGAAAAGTGACCATTATCAATCTTTGAAATCCATGGATCTTTTCTTGGATTGCATGACTGGATTACTATTCTTTTGGTTCTACCCAAAGTAAACCAATTTCTGTCAGAAAGTTTCATTCGAATAGTGTTGAGAGCTTTGGCTCTTCTTTTACAATGGTCACGGAATGAGTTACTTGCTGGTATTGACTGACTAAACTGGGTTTCAAGATCAGGTATGTTAATAAGAGTGCAATTCCAAGCATTGGCTCCAAATATTCTTACTGAATGGACTGATGGATAAAGATCATAAAAAGGAGGAATCCATTCAGGATTAGCTGAAGTGAATCCAAGAATTGCTATATAACCAAATCTTCTGTTATCAATTCTCTTAGCATAATCTTTGACTGTGTTGCGAATTATCTTTGGAAGTAACTGGAGTTGTCTAAAAGAGGTGACTACTAAAATTTTTAGAAATCCTTTTTCAAAGATTTCAGAAATGATTTGTGGATTTTGGGACTCAAGGCGAACAACTCTGTAGATTTCTCCACAACTGAGTTTTTCAGTGCAGATAAATCCATTTGGGATATTGGGAATCTGTGGAAAGGTTGACTGGTGGAGTAACTGGTAAAAATCTAACCATGACTTGTAATCAGCAGATAAGGAGGGTTCAAATTGACTCATTAGATCAGCATTATGGGAAAATAACTGACTGAATTTGTCTCTTAGAAGAATTTTGACTTTGTTTGAAAAAGATATGGCTTGAAGATTAAAATGATAATCCTGCTGGATTATACTTTCAGGCCATAAATTATATTGACTAGCAAAATGAATTTGTAATTTAGAAAATATTTGAGTATTGGGAGGTGATGATTCCTCCCCCCCACCCCCCCCCCCCCCCCCCCCCCCCCCCCCCCCCCCCCCAAGGAAAGCAAAACACTCCTTGATAAACAAAGAGTCCTTTCTTTGGGTTTTACTGGGTTTGGTCTCCTTTTGGAGCTCAAGTGCCCTTAACTGGAATTCTACCGCCAACATTGATTTGTTGAATAGTCTTTCATGACTCTTTTTAAAGGCTGAATATAAATTATCGAGGATGACCACGGATTTTTCAGATAAATCACATGTCATACCTGGATATCTATTCATGGGGACTAGAACTGATTGTAAAATGACTGGGGATGACTGACCATCAGACTGACCATGAATAGGGGTAAAGGTAAAATCTTGCCTTGGATGTTCATTCGTAGCAACAATTTTTTCTTTCCCCTTGGACATTGCTGAAACATAAAAAATGATGTTAGTAAACTGAGGAAAAGGAATGGGAATGAAACTCTTGACTGGACTATTAATATTAGTTCGTGAAAGTAACAAATTGTAAGAATATGTCTTGAGGACATAATCATCATAACTTTTTGAAAATTTGCAAAAAGGGTTAAAGACAATTATCAAATGAATAATTACTTGGTAGAATTTGGGCATAATGGGAATGGGTCTAATAATAGGTCTAACTTGGTAAAAATCTCTAATATAAGGAAGGGTAACTATATGCCAAATTTCTAACATTAAACTTAATAAATTGCCTTTGGTTAATACATTAACTGTCTTGTTTTTGCAACACTCATCCTGACATCCTAACACTATACCAAGAGAATCAGATTGTTCTTTACTAGACTCATAAGGAGATGAACTAAATTCATTATCTGACTGTTCAGAATCAGTATTTCTTAACTCTAAAATTTTATAAATATTTTCTGTGACTTCCTCAGATAATCCTAAAGATTTAACCTGGGTTTTGACTTTACAATCTTTAGCATAATGGCCAAATTTACCACATTTGAAACATTGGACATTACTTTTGTTATTACTAGTATTTCCTTTATTTTTAAGATCTTTGTTTTTATTGTTACTACTATTACTAGGCTTAGAATAAAATGGGTCCTTTGAGTCTTTTCGTTTCACGTGCTTCCTATGGTTGATCCTATTTTGCCTAGAAGGGACTATAGGTGGCAAACCATGTTGTTCACAAAAATTTCCTAACTCATATTTAGCTTTTTGTTTATCATTTTTGGCTTGATTACTGATTTTTATGTCTATACACATTCTTAATCCTTCTATTTGGATTGTACTAACTATTTCACCATATGTTAAATTATTGTAATCTATGATCCCTTTATCATTGCTAAGCACTTCTCTAATTTTATGTGCAAATAAACTTTGGTAAACCATTTATGAATTTTTCTTTCCAAAATGGTTCATTACTATCATCTCTGAGCATGACTCTGGATATGAAAACATCTTTATACCATCTAAAATCACTTAGTGTGGGACAAGTTAAATTACTTAACTGGTCATGGATTCTAGTAGTTATATTACTAGGGGTTCCAACAAAATGTTTGACTATAGTATATAATAATGTATTAACTCCGTCAGGTACACCGCGTCCTACTTTTTTCATCAAAAATGGGATTTCCATCATCATCTTGTTGAACATCATATCTAATTTTCTCTCTAGATTCTTCAGTGAGATGCCTTTCCCACCAAGATTTAAGCATTCCACTAAATCCTGTAACAAATAAATCAACTATCTCAGTTTGACTTATATCATGATTGGTTATGTAACTGTTGGCCACCATGGTCATATGGGTTAACTTGTTGAGGATTTCTTGTTCAGATAATCCATCAATATTCCATTCATATAACTTATCAGCAGAAACTGAAAACTGGTTTTGAATGTTTCTTTCCTCAAATTGGAGGTCAGGGGGTGTAGGTCTTGAGTACCAATTTTTGGTAAGGGTAGTGGGTGTGACTTGTGATCTATAGGATTGGTTTATTCTTTTTAATTCTAAATCAGCAAACTGTGCTTCTATTAAACTTATATTATCACTAAAATCTTCTTTCATGGGAATATTAGTTTTACTAATGGTACTGAGGTTTTGGGATAAACTGTCTTCAACAACTTCTGTAACTTCAGGTCTTTTGCCTAAGGATTTTTCCATATCCTTTAGCATTTTCTCTATTTTATCAACAGTTTTACTAGTGTCTGATTTAAGAGCGGTACCAATAGGTTTAACTTCTGGTAATTTGATTAAGGGTTCCTCTATCTTGACAGGTTTAGGATTTCCTATTTTTGTTTCTATATTTTTTAACTGTTTTCCTAAAACACTTAAACATTGATTGGTATAATTATTCTGTTCTACAACTTTTTTAATCTCAGTATCAGTAGATATCTTAAAGGGTGAGGCAACTATATCTGTTCCTTTATGATTGATGACTATAGACTCTAAGGGTGGATTTACCGCAGAAATTTTACTATTGTCTTCCTTTTTAGTCCATATGGATTTAGTGATTACATTAACTTTAGACTGTTCTAATGTTGACTCTTTGGTAGATTCTTTAACAATATCTATAGGTTAGATTCTTCTATGATTTTAGGGGTTGATTTTTTGGTAGATGCTGTTTTACTTTTCTTGTCATGATGATTGTGTTAATTGCTTACTATTATCTTTTGTTTCTTTAGATTTGTGAGGTTTACTACGAGATGATTTTTGGGATTCACTTTGAGGTGGGTCACAATCTTTTTTAGACTTACTATTTTCTTTATCATCTCTAGGCTTCCTAGGCTTACTGTTTTCTTTTTTGATTTTTCTTTTCTTAACAGTTAAATCTATAGTATCATGGTAATGTTCCAAATATTCAAAGAAGTATATATTTCTTTTAACTAACTTCATGTATTTTTTCCAAGCTTTCCTAATTGACTTTCTCTCATCTACATCATAAATGGCTCGGTAATTGGTTCTATAATTCTCATAAATGGGTAACTTATACTCTTTGGCTAACATTTCCATATCAATTTCAAAATCTTTATTTATAGTAAATAAATCTTTACTAGGACCTTCAAAATCTATTTGAGTAGGAGAATTTGGAAAACTATCTTCACTTGGTACTTTGTAACAAGGATTACTAACTTGGGCTGTGGTTTTAATGCCTTTTAACTTAGTATCAATTTCACTGAGGAGATCTTTATCTTTTCTAACTGTTGTAGTCTTATCAGGAATACAAGATGTACTTGATCTAGAAGACTTAGAATCAAAATCTCTAATTTTTAAAGGAGATGTCCTAACAAGTTGTTCATCAAAACTGATTCTAACTTTTCCATCATTGAATTGTTGTATATGATCTAAATTGACTGTATCATTATTTTGGAAATTACTAGAATGATTTTCATTTTCTAAAATCCAACAATTGGGTAACTCTACATCCTTCCACAGAATAGTCTTAGGAATTTGGATGTTAGCATGTTCAGAACTACATAACATAAGTAAAGTTTGATTTTTAGGACTTCTAATTAAAGCATGGACATTAAGATTACTTCGAATACATTTATAATAAATTCTATAAATTAAAGCAAGAGCTTGTGAACCACTATGCATATTAGTTATTTCACCAGCAGTTTTAATATTTAATGTCAAAGCTTTTAACAAGTGGGGGTCACTAAGACTTATGGTAAAATCGGGAAAACAATTAAAATGAATTGGTCCATCATGAAGGCTGGACTGCATAATTCCCATTATACTAGTACTAAAATTTAAAAACCTAGCATCTCTAAGACATAATAAAATTGAAGAATTTATTCCTTTAATATTAAGTGGTTTAACTGCAACTTGTATTAACCCTTTATGAATGAAGTTGTAACCATCAGATCTATGTTTTCTAATTGACTCTTTACTAAGGAGTTGACATTTTTCATGTTCTTTGTTAATACTATAGGTTTTTTCTACAGTTTTAACATTATAATCAGTTCTAAAACTAAGGAAAGTTGACTTGTAAATTTCTCTAGTGGAAATCTTAGGGATGGTCCAATCACTATAATCTTGGTTGACTTCTTCATACCTATGTTCTTCTTCATTAATTATGTCTGGTAAAGTGGGATAAGAGGTTCTAGAGCTAGAACCTATTGATGAATTTGATCTAAATAGTCTATCCATCTTAAGGGGTTTAATCAAAACAAAATACTTAATCTAAGATATCCAGCAGACACATACCTAAGAAGACTCATACCCTTTGTCCTCCGCTCACGCCCGTCTTACGCTCCCTTCTGCAGGCCTTACTGTTTGGTAGGATTCTAATCAGGTGGTCTCTCAGCCTAGGTGGTCTTTTGCAAATATCTTTTGAGAAAGAATTTTGAAAATCAAAAACACAGAAAGAGGGAATGACTACAAGAACAAACACACCAACGGGGTCTTACGATCCGCCCTATAAACCCGGATCGATCCGAATTGCTGTTTTTTTACAGAATGTCCCTCTAGAAGTCTGGATCGATCTGCCTTTTAACCCGAATTGATCTGGGTTTTTGCAGAATGTATTTCTGCTGCTAAAGAGCCTGTTTTTACCATTATAAAACATCCCAAATTTAAACCAAACTTCATAGGACTTTAGGAAAACATTTCTAACACATTCCCAAACATTCTTAAACATTATCCAAGCATGTAAAACATATACATAACCTTAATTGAAACAAACCAACCATGAACTCAACTCCTTTGAATCAAAATAAGTTTTGAAACTCAATGCTTATCAAAGCTAGTACTCCACAAGGACTAGATAGTATTGAACCCAAAACTATAACTAACATCATATATACAAATGGAACTTGTCCAAAAACACTTGCGCCACAATCCAGACTTGCCGAGATGGTCCGATTTAACAACTTACACCAAACTAACCGAAACATGGAAATTTAATTACACAACTTCTCCAAGCTTAACCTCAAAACTTCCGAATTACGAGATAAAGGATTTAAGTTTTATGGATACAACAAAAGTATCAACATCGTCATAATAATAACTACATTTTTCAACATATTAAAAGTTTAAAAAGAGAACATATACATAAACCCCAAATCTCTCCCATTTCCTCAACGCACGTCATTTCCTCTCTGGGTATTGCTTTGAACCTGCGGTGGTTATTATTTACCACAACAGAAAAGGAAAACGGTTTTCTTAAGCATTACACTTAGTGAGTAATCTAAACATGATTGAATGCTTAACATGTGCAATGCAACAAATAACCACATAATTCATATCCGTGATCGCCGAACCACCGGTTCAATGATTCATCCCGAAAACCTCCCCATGGCCCCGCGGTCACTTCTATTCCTTGGACTTCTGTTTTCAATGAATTCTTCTCCTTCACCAACCTTATTACTCCCAACAATGAATCATTTTCCCGACGTCCTTTGAACACCACATAATAATATAGCACGTAAGCAAGGCAATTTCACATTTTAACATGCTAATTAATCACAATTCTAGTATATTCATAGCCCCTAACATGAATTTACCAATTCTATATATATCATTGAAGCATTTAACACATTAAACCACAATCACTTTTAAGTTAGAGAACTCACCATATACGATTTATACCCCAAATAAGCTAGAAAATGCTGAATTTCTTAACAATTCTTGCCCAAATCCTACTCCGGAGTAAATCCTACAAGTATTCGGCAATCGCGTGTGACCAATTAGAATGAGCTACCAAAATTCGACGATTAAAACGTAAATAAAAGGTATAAAAATGACCATCTCACCTCTGCGAGTCTGAATACGGCTTCAGTTCGCGAATTGGACGAC
This sequence comes from Hydrangea macrophylla, assembly GCA_033977485.1. Taxonomy (NCBI): domain Eukaryota; kingdom Viridiplantae; phylum Streptophyta; class Magnoliopsida; order Cornales; family Hydrangeaceae; genus Hydrangea; species Hydrangea macrophylla. The sequence continues at coordinate 157,214,565 of CM066991.1, forward strand.
GAATGGCGACGAAACGGCGAATTTACAGCGTCGTAGTCCCGTAATCTCTCGTCAGCTCTCTTTCTTCTCTATTTTCTGTAAATTTTGAGACTCTCTCAATCTCTTAACACCCACACACTCACATGCAACTAATAATGACGTGTCAACCTCTCATTTTCCTATCTTTTCATTTGCGCCCCCAATAGTTTCTAAGCTCTTATTATGAAATCTCCCAAACATTCCATTAACTACCTAATTATCTAAATGGGTCCCATATGTAGTCCCAAATATTTTATAAAGTTACTATCGCCCTACTAATTATGGATCCTTTTTCATTTATGCCCTTATATGGATACCCAAACCAGTACCAAAAGCTAACACGTGTAGCAATATAATATAAAACAACTTTAGACATGTGATCATTAAATCATATAAAATGCATCTAATCATTTAAATGTAAGTTATTTTATCCGGCCCTTCACTGGTCCTACTTCATTACTTGTCCCTCCTCACCGGGGACTTTTCCAATGGTGTCCTTTACTGAACACTTTCCTCAGGCAAGTCTAAGTCTCCCCCTTAATCCATTTCATATGCTAATTATGACAATTAATGCATATTAAAATAATAATTACCCCTGTACGGGTGTTACAACTAGGTAGCTAGAATTCACATTTCAACTTCCCAAACAGTTGTTTCTCTCACAGTCTCTAAAGTATAAGTCTTAAATGCTTCTCGTGCTCTACCTAATTCGATGAATAGATAAGGATATCATCTATGAACAAGATCACAAAATCATCTAAGTAATCCTAGAAGACTCAGTTCATTAGGTCCATGAACGAGGCTAGTGCATTAGTAACTCCAAACAGCATGACTAAGAACTCGTAGTGTCCATAGCGTATTCTAAAAGCTATATTCTCTACATCTTCTTCCTTTACTTTCAATTGGAGATAACCCAATTGATACTATCAAAATCAAGTTCTTGTTTAACCCTATTAAAACATAGTACAATGGAAATACGGTGTCGAGTCGACAGGGATTGGAATGCAACAATGCTTGGTGGGTGCTTAATGAATAATTATAATGTAAGAGGTAATTAACAAACTAAGAAGTTAAATTGAGTCTTTTCGACTTTGGGTTTGATTCAATTTGTGTAATTATACTACAATGACTATTTAGAAAATGGGGAGTAACTTTGAACAAAGCTAAGTTTAATGAAAATTGGGGGTTTTACAAATAGAGAAATTGAGGTTGGGGAGCATTCCCCCACCTTGGACCAACAAAACATGGATTCTATATTTGTAGCATCTTCTAGAGTAGAGAATTCCATTAAGACAAACCATCAAATATGTGGTTCTCAACCGACATGCTAAATAGATGTTTCGATGAAATACATGAAGCTAGGTTTAAAATCCAAGGATTTAACAACTTATAATGCTTGACATTGTAAGTGGGGTCCTAGGAAATCAAACCTTGCACACATGAACTCTATAAATGCTACCATACATGAAAATCTTACATTAAAACACACATGGGTCTAATGGTGGGTTTATGATCCCCAACCTACATTATTTAGCTACTCATAACTACAATGCAATTAATATTAAAGAGAGGGAAGGATAGATTATACCAAATAGAAGAAACCATCATAAATGTCATAGAAAACCCAAGAACTTCTTCAATAAAAACTTCAAGCATTCAATACATTCACCCTCTTCTCTTTCTAACACTAAATAGAAGTAAATGTGGGTAGATGAGAAGTAATGGGGGAGAGAGATGAGGGGATTAGAGGGAGAAATGGAGTTTACTACCAAAAATTCCAAGAAAATAAAAGCTAACCCTAACTAAAAACCATCTCTAACTATATATACATTTGAAGCAAAATGGCAAACTTGTAATAAAAGGAAAATAGCCTTCAGCAGCCGCGGATCGATCCAGGGCAAAAAGCCGGATCGATCCGGTTATTTACTTGAGAAGCAGAATCTACAGCGAGATGAGCGGATCGATCCGCGGTGTAAAGCCGGATCGATCCGCGTTGCATTTTCTGAGCAGTGAGTTCCTTTAGGACACGTGGATCGATCCGCCTGGAACGCCTGGATTGATCCCCTTAAGTAGATTCTGAATTTTCCCTCCTTTGAAGAATCCTCTCACAACTTTGGTCAAATCTTCAACCAAGTCTCAAACATCTACAAAAAGGGATTTTTATTAGCTCAAAGACAATAGTAAAGAAGATTAACAAAGGTACAATTTCTCCATTAACTCTCCCGGTATAGGTACTAATTCGTGCTCAATACGGATAAGATCGTGAGTTAGGAATGCAATATTGAACACGAATCATACCCCCCCCAACTAGCATGTTGCTAGTCCCTTAGCAGCAAAGCTCAATACCAAGAGATTCAAGAATACTTTGCACCATGATTTATTTAAAATGAAAGATAAATCATTTTCGTGGGGAACACGATTGCATTGAGCACATGCAACAAGCCGTTAAACCTCTAGGTTACCCGTAGATGCGAAGTGTTGTCTCCGGAGGGTTCTCAGAATGATACCCACAAACATTTTGTTTCCTCATGATAGTTGCCGACGAAATGCATAAAGCTCAACATAATCAAGAGATTTTCAATGGATCTTAGCAAAGTGACACACGCGTTCCCAAAAGTCCACAAACTATCAAGAGTATTAGAAAACTTCATTCATTCCATCTTTCAAACATGCGTAGTAAAGGTTGCATGGCCACAAGTATCGGTACGGTGCAATGTATTCATAATCCAATTTTTGATCAAAACTGTGCTTCAACACAATTCTCGCCGGTAATACCCTCAGAAATGAATCTTACGAATTGGGTAATGCGCTCATGACATGCGGGCACAGAGTAATGGAATAGGGAAAGCAAAGTTACGCACATGTCAAGTGTGAAAAACGTTAATCTTTGTAAAAACGGGTAAAATAAATCATGAAAGATACTATGCATTAGAGGTGGTGAAATAAAACTCTACTTGCTTGTCAAGCTCGTTTCAAACTCTGAATCACATCTGAGAATCAATTAGGACTAGGTGAGGTCACGAAGTGAAATGGGGTGATGAGATGTCAAATAGGGCTGTTCAAAAACCACCCGCCCACCCGACTCACCCGACCACCCGACTCACCCGTAGACTTTTTTTTGGTTTTTAAACAATGTGGGTGGAGTCACGGGTCTTGGGGGTGGAAACCCGACAGTTTCGGGTGGAGTCACGGGTCTAGGGGGGTGAAAACCCGATTCACCCAACCCGACTCGAAACACACTTAATTTTTTAAAAATATATATGTAATATGCTTATATCAATATATGCATTATGTATTATATAGTCTTTAATATATATATATATATATATAATATGCTTATATTAGTATATGTGTTATGTATTATAAAGTCGTTAAATATATATGTTATATTCTTATATCAATAAAATATATATATCACTAGCGGAGATATAAAAATCTTAAAACCATTAAACTAGCACATGATTATGTTTTTATTTTTTGTTTCGTCAGAGCTTTGGTTAGCCCATGAATATCTAGATAAATACATTCAAAGCAAAAAAAGAAAAAAAAAAAAAAAAAAAAATGTAGACAAAGTCATGTGTAAAGCAAATACTTGATTGAGACAAATGAGATAGTCGGGTTTCACCCGACTCGACCCGACTCACCCGACCACCCGATGAGTCGGGTGCCCCCGACAAAGCGAGTGGATGACGGGTGGAAGAAGGGCAAACCCGACTATGTTCGGATGGATGAGCGGATGAAGGCCAAACCCGACTCACCCGACTCGTGAACACCCCTAATGTCAAAAATGGGAACGAGAAGTGCTTTGGGAGCAATCTCGGACTTAAGGGCTTGCACAAGGGTTGACAATATTAGGGGCAAGTCGGAAATGATAGATTTCAATGAGGTACAATGGAGAGGTACCTTTCTCATGAAGCTCTTATTTCTTTTGCACTTTTTTTAGACATTTTTCTTTTCTTGAGCTTTTCTTTTCTTTTCTTGCTTCAGTATCATCTCACATAATCACGACTAGACCCCTTTTTGATTTTAAGAACAAACTCTTATGCAAACAATTTTTCGAGAACATATTTCAAACACGAGAAATGGGGAAATCATGGTGAAGTAGTGTGTTGGGATAGTGTGAAAGTGGTGTATGCGGAAGAGGTGAGAGAAAATGGTGAGTGGGGTGACCTAAAAACATTTCCTCTTGGGATAATGCGATTCGTTGTTCTCCACTACGATGACAAGCAAGTAAAAGTTTTGAAATCCACATGACAGTCCTCTAATGCATGATCAAAACAAGAAGATGAGATCATCTACGACTTTAATACGCTTTTGAACAAGAGAGGAGATTGTATGTAATGCTCAAGATTGGAGGATGGCTCAAAATCTTACAAGGTTCAAGTCTCCACAAGTGTTTCGACCGATAAATGGATTATGATTGCATTAAGCATCGTCTGGTTACAAGCGATTAAGCAACGTGCACCAATAGTCCAAGATTTAAAATTAATGAAGTTCACAATAATTGGGATAGTTCTAGGACTTATGGGATTCAATGAGTGTCACATGCTAATATCACAAGAAAAAGTCAAGACAAGCGTCATTGCTCGGCAATTTGAATGGGCAAATATGCAACAATCATTAGAAGCGTGGACCAAAGGTCCAAGTTTTTTTTTTTTTTTTTGTATTTTTAGAAGAGACTAAAATTGTGATGAGGAGCTAGCATGAGACTAAAATTGCAATGAGGAGCTAGCTCTCACACCCCCAACTAGGACTGTACATTGTCCTCAATGAAACGATAAAGTACAAGGGGAAGAACAATATTACCGGAATCAAGTAAAGGGAGCACGCGGTAATAAATTGTGCCTGCAATGTTAAAATTCACAAAGAAAGAAAAATAAAAGAGAAAGAAGAAGAAGTTGACAGGCACAATAGTAACGAAATAAGCATACACCAAATAGTCAACAAAACTAAAAATTCAAATCATCCACATTGTACCCAACTAGAGAAAAGAAGTTAAAACATCCACAAACATCAACAAATATCTACAAATCCCAAAACATCCAAACACAAAGATAAACACACACACAACCATCAAACTCTAATCCCAACACGGGAATGCCCAATAAAAAGAGCGACCTACAAATTCTAAACTCACTAGGAACAATGCTAATGCACTACAATTAAACCCTATAGAGTTAGAATTTGAGGAAACTCCTTCTAATCATCCGCTCCATCACCACCACCGCCTTGGTCGCTAGCTCAACCATAAGCCCCAGAACCACCAACGCTACCATAAGGATTCTGAAAGTAGTAGGGGACATCCGCTTCGGGGAATTGCATCTGGTAGAAGTCACTCTGGAAGCGTATCATCATGCCAATATCGTGCTGATAATCCCCACGGAAATCCTGAACCTCACCTCGTAGTCCTTGCAAATCTTTGCATTGCCTCTGCTACTCCTCGCCCAAGCTATCGAGGCGCTGGTACACCTCAGACATGTCATAAGCGGGGCCAGCCTCCTCCTCACGCATACCACTAGGACCCTCTTCGGTCCTAGCCCTCTTAGAGTGAGAATGAATTTACGCATCGCTCTTAGTGATGGTGGTAGAATTAATTGGTGAAGGCGCAGTCTTTAAAATGTCAGACTCTAAGGCATTGCACCCATGGTGGGTGCAAAGGCGAGTGATGAGGGTAGGGAATGGGAGGTTGCCTGAGGTTGTGGTGTCTAGAGAAGCGACAATCATATAAAGAATGACAAGAGTCGTAAAATCCACCGGGATTGAGGTGTCAGCCACCGCATACAACAAGGCGGCATGGTCCTTACATACAGTCTTATGTTTGGTGGGCGACACTGCCGCCGTCAGAATGAGGTTATCCAGGCGATAAAATTTAATGAAAGTGGAAGGGGGTAACTGGTCTGAAATCCACTGGGTGGTTTGGCCGACAAAGCGGTAGGCCATGGTATGGGCGGTGGGTCCCTGACTAGGGTCCTCAATCATCCGCGTGTGATTTTGATCGTGCGGGACGCCCATAAGCACGGACAGGGACACGACGTTAACAATAATAGGGATGCCCCGCACATAAGCTTCGAACGAGTATGGCCCTGTGGAGACCACACTGGAATAGAAAATCCTCACCCACGTCTTATTATACCCCCCCTGTATACTCGAGTTGGGGTATCCAACGACGATTTCGGAATATAACTTTGACATCTGTGGGGAAGGCGTCAAAAATAATTTGTCGCTCAAGCAAGATGGGCTTTTTCTTCATAAAGTAGGTCTCATACCATTTCTTTTCCGTCTTTGCCCTAAAACCCTCAAATCCCCGATTTGCTGGGGTAAGTTGGGTTCGGTTGTACTTAAGTGCACTCGCCATTGTCCCTGTAAAAGATGAAGAGCAACCACATCAAATAAGCAAAAGATGAACAAAAGGCACATGTGGAATCCTTGTAACACAAAGAGATAAACAAAAGAGAGATCAATGTGTGCAAACTAAGTGAATACAAAAGATTATGTGAACCCTAGTCTAGAATGTGCATCCATGCAAAAACATGTGAACATTGCAAATGCATAGCAAGCACGATGAACAAAGATCTAGACTAAAGAGAAACATTTAAATGAGCATTTTGTCAAACACCTTGTGTGCACAGTGGAAAGGTGTGTGAAAACGACAAGATATGAAGTGCAACCCTCCCTCAATATCATCACATTATGAAGACATATAAGAAATAGACAATGCATTGCCAGGGGCGGAGGTATGTGGGGTCAAGAGGGGGCACGTGCCCCTCTTCACTTTTGGACAATTAAAAATCTACCTTTAGTTTTGTGTATATTTTTTGTTTGTGCCCCCCCTAAAATATAGTTCAATGCAACAATATGGGGCCAAGTTTGTAATTATAATAAACATACAGGACTAAAATTCTAGAACTAAGCCAAAAGAAAGAAGGATTATTATATGTTAGACCTTCTTGGAAAGCTCATTTTTATGGTCAAAACCTGAAAAAGCTTCCTGAAAAGCTTCTTATTAGATTTTATTTGAATCAAGGGTTTTTTTTTCAACACTGTATTCTTATATATGCAAATCTATCATATAAAAGTATGGGTTTACTTATTGTGATATTTGCTAAGAAATTGGCATCTTTATTGTTGAAATGGACTGATATTTCATATTTGATAGGATTATGTTATTGATGAATCTTTGAAATGCTTATCAGTAGTGAGTTCTCAGATTTAATAGGACTAGAAGATTTTTCTTTTAAGAAATTAGTATTTTAACCCAAAAAAATTCAAGTCGAGGGCACTGCCCCCGAACCCCCGTATAACCTTGTGCCCCCCTTAGACTAAATTTCTGGCTCTGCCCCTGTGCATTGCCCACAATCACCAAAATGTGCACAAAAGTGCATGAGATCCAAGTCCTAAAGGTTGATGTGCATAGAATGTGAACAATCTAAAGAAAACTCCCAACCTAGGGTAAAAATCCAACTCAACAAGTGAAGAGAAGAGATCATAGAGGAAAGATTACCTTGAGTGGATGAGTGTGTGGATCTTGGATATGAGTGCTTGAAAAGAAGACTCTAGGAAGATTTTTGAACTTTTGGGGCAAGAGGGCTCTCAAGAGAATGTATGAAATAAGAGAACAAATGAGCCCTAAATTTCATTTTAAACAGTTCCCCAGCCCCGCGGATCGATCCATGATGGCCGGATCGATCCGACCCCACAAAATGAAGTTATAACGCTTCCCAAACGTCGCGGATCAATCCGTGTGCTTTTTTGGATCGATCCCAAATTGTATTTTGAGCAAATGAGCGGATCGATCCAAGTAAAGTTAGCGGATTGATCCGCGATGTCTAACCTGGGGAGAAAATTGGTGGAGAACACGTGGATCTATCCATGGGAAACAGGTGGATCGATCTGATTTACAAATTTTAAACCAGAGAGATAGCCAAAACGTGCGGATCGATCCATATGAAAATCCCGAATCGATCCGTAATGCAATTTTTGCGCAAAGAATCCCCCGAAATGAGGCAGATCGATCCAAGTGATACAGACGAATCGATCCGGAATGACCTCAGTAGCATTAAAATCTCAATGATGGATGTGGATAACAAGAAGATGCAAATGTTGATGAAATGCACAAGTAAGGGAACAAAAATTATGCCAAGCATGAATCAATGGGCATACAAAAAAAAGGGAGTATAGCTCACGAGAGCCTACTCATCCCCAATATTGGGGTCTTCCAAAGGAATTGATACCAACTCGGTGTCAAAACCTTCAAGAAAAGGTTTGAGTCGTTGCCCATTTACCTTAGAAATGGTCCCATCCTTGGGATCTTTGATTTCCACGACTCCGTGGGGATAAATTTTATGCACCATATAAGGGCCAATCCAACGGGATTGCAACTTACCAGGGAAAATGTGGAGCCGTGAATTGTACAATAGCACTTTGTTACCGACAACGAATTGTTTCCGGACAATCCGTTTATCGTGAAAAGCTTTGACACGTGCTTTGTATGCTTTAGAACTCTCGTAGAGTTCTCCTCGAATTTCGTCCAACTCATCGAGTTGAAGCTTTTTTCTCTCACCACTCTCATCCACATCGAAGTTGGGTTTTTTAATGGCCCAATAAGCACAGTACTCAAGCTCGACGGGTAAGTGACATTCTTTCCCATAAACTAGCCGGTAGGGGGACATACCTAATTTGTCTTATAAGCTGTCCTATACGTCCAAAGTGCATCGGTTAGCCTAGAAGACCAATCCTTTTTCAACGGATCGACCGTCTTCTCTAGAATTCCCTTAATTTCACGATTAGCCAATTCGGCTTGGCCATTTGTTTGCGGGTGATAAGTGGTGGAAACCTTATGGGTGACGCCATATTGCTCTATTAACCGGGCGAATGGGGAGTTACAAAAGTGCACTCCTTGATCGCTAGTCAAAGCTTTGGGAGTTCCGACCCACGATAAGATATGTTCTTTTAAAATTTTCAAAACCACCTTGTGGTCATTGGTTCGAGTTGCTATGGCCTCCACCCACTTGGAGACGTAATCAACCACCACCAAGATGTACTCAAAGCTATTGGATTTAGGGAAAGGACCCATGAAAGCTATCCCCCAACAGTCAAAAACTTTTATGGTAAGAATGGGGTTTAGAGGCATAGAGTTCCTCTTGGTGACTCTATCGAGTAATTGGCATCGAGGGCATGCCTTGCAATAGGCATGCACATCTTTGAAGATCGTGAGCCAATAAAAACCACAATGGAGGACTTTAAATGCAGTCTTTTGTGAAGAAAAATGACCCCACATGCTTGGTCATGGCAAAAAGACAATATACTCGGTATCTCATCATTAGGCACACATCCCCTAACAAATTGATTGGCACAATATTTGAAAATATAAGGATCATCGTAAAAGAATGATCGTGCCATCAACATTAGCCTCTCTCGGTCTTTAGTAGACCAATCTTGAGGCAACTCTCCCGTGACAAGAAAATTCACCACGTCCGCATACCACAGAAGAGTAGAGACCTTGAGCAATTGCTCATCTGGAAAGCATTCTTGGATAGGAATGGGGTCTATATGATTGTGATCAAATGTCAAACGTGACAAATGATCGGTGACAATGTTTCCACCCCTTTCTTGTCCTTGATGGAAAGGTCAAACTCTTGTAACAGGAGGATCCAAAGAATAAGCCACGCTTTAGCATCCTTCTTGGAGAAAAGATACTTAAGAGCAGCATGATCGGTAAAACAAGTAATCGGCGATCCTACTACATAAGACTGGAATTTCTCAAGGGAAAATACTATGGTGAGCAACTCTTTCTCCGTCGTGGAGTAGTTAAATTGCGTGCTATCTAATGTGCGGCTCGCATAGTAAATGACATGGGGCTTTCTGTCTTTCATTTGCCCCAAAATGGCTCCGATGGCGTAATCACTCGCATCGCACATCAATTTGATTGGAAGACTCCAATCGAGAGGTTGCATAATTGGTGCAGAAGTGAGTAATGCCTTGAGCTTCTCAAATGCCTCTTGGCAGTCTTGGGACCACTCAAATGGGATGTCTTTAGCTAAGAGGAGACACAACGGTCCGTGGACACGCGGGATTCTACCACTTGATTATTTTCGTTTGAAATTTGATTTGGATCAAAGAAAGAAAATGGTCCGTTGAAAACAGATATAGAGTCGCCACTTGGTCTTTAAGGAACCAAGAAACCTAATTTTGACTCACCCAAACGGATAAAGGGCACCGGCCCTTCATAACCAAAGAATTTGGTTCGGAGTTTTGGTACGAGAGAGGAAGGAGCCTTTGTCACGACTAAAACACCCTCAACTCGTCCCATCTTTTGACGGGCCTCAATTAGCATCCAAATAATCATCTTATACTATATATGGTTCGACAATTAATACTATAATAGTATATTACATCACATAAGAAAATTTGAAATGGAATATCTAAAGATAAGATATCATTCATAAGATCTAAGTCAAATATCATACAATGTAAAGGGAAAGATAGCACAAATAAACCTAGGAAAAATCGTCTAATCATGTATCAAGTAATTAAGTTTTCCTAATCTAAAGGGGACATGAATTGTTCTTAAAACAAATAATCAAAGAAATCAAAATATGCTTAGCAAGCTAGTATGATGCATGTTAATCTTTGAGAAGAGAAGATCTCTCAATCCTTGGGACGGATGAGAAAGGAGGATTAGATCGAGGGTGAGCATGAACATGTGATCATGACCATTCCTTATAATCTTCTTAGATTAGGAGTCACAAAAGCCCCAAATCTTTGCATGGATGCAATGTATGCATCTAGAATGTGCCAAGGTTGTAGTGTGCTTTGTGTTCATGGATTCCTAGAATGACTTAGAAGTCTAGAATGTGTATGAATGAATGAATGAAATCATCATGGGATATGTAAAAATGTAGTATGAACTACTTCCTAAGACATGAGCTAATTTGGAGTGCATCTAAGCATCAAATCACAGGATGGAAGTAAAAGTATGCTTGCTGTGAATAGTGGACAGAACAGTAACATGATCTTTTGAAATTTGAAACGAGGGGTTAGGAATGTTTTCAAGGCATGATATTTTATGGAGATCTTCCTTATTGTGTCTAGAACACAACCCAAAAAGCCAATCTTTAATAACTATCACATCTTGAGAGAAATCATATAAACAATAGAGGTTATTCAGAAACAGAGTCCGTACTGTCGACTGAAATGTTAGAAAATCTTAGAAAATGAAAACAAATGATCTAGAGGCCCATTTTATACATAAAGTTCCCTAAGACATTGAAGTTTAAGGAAAAAATACGTTAGGACTACCCCTTTTGGAAAAGTTTTCTGAAAAATAAGTTGGAAGTCAACCAAGCTGCTGTGACAGCAGAGGCAGAATGTTTGGGTCCAAATGGACCATTTTCAAGTATTTCCAAGTCAAACCAAAAATCATGGGTGTTCTCTAATGAGTTAGGAAGACTTTACAAGTGTTCTTGCATTCATATATTGAGTATTGAGTTCTAGAGAAATCTTTGAACTCAGATCACTCACTGTTTTGAAGATTTTTTGGGAAAACAAGGATTATCTCTTGAAATCAAAGTGAGGGTTTTAAGAAGGGGGTTTTGAAATAGAAGTTTTGAAAGCATATTTCCAACATCAAATAGAGATTATAACCACTTAAAATTTCAACATCAAACTCATCATCAAGAACCTCCAAGATTGTTGGAGGGATTCATTTTCATTTGAACATAACTTCAAGGATACCTTGGAGGTATTGAAGTTATAATCATCATCTATCAAACGTGTTTTTGAGGTCAAGAGCTACTATCCATAAGGATTCACTCACCTCAAACTTCATGTCATCATTTAGAGGATGATAAACTAGTAAGTAAGTAAATAAAAATGTCAAAAAAAAAAAAAAGAAATGAGGTTAGGAAGAGATGAACATAACATGAACAAGCAAGTAAATAACAATGAATAGATGATAATCAATGTGATATTGGACTTGTAGTTTGGTGTTTCACTCATATGTGGTGACATTGGACATGGAAATAGCTTTCTCTCTCTTACATGCTCACTAAAATGGTGATTGGGTGTATTGAATATGAAGTAAATAAGAGTAATGAAGTAAAAACAAAGTTTAGAACTCACTTTTTGTTTTGAAATTAAAGAAGAAAGCTTCTTTTCTCTCTATTCTAACCTTATCTCTACAACTTTCTCTCCCAAAACTTTTCAAAGCTTACATTTGACACCCCCAAAATAAAAAGTCAAGGGGGGTTTATATAGGCCAATTTGGGGTGGTTTGGGGTTTTAGAAGTACTCCCATTGGTCCCAAACATCTGTGAACATAGAACTACGTCGTTTTGGTTTTTAATTAATCAAAATGAACCCCCAAAAGAAATTGCAAAAAATACCATTCTGGAGGAGAGTGCCGCGGCGGCACTGGTCCTATGCCGCGGCGGCAGTGAGCCAGTACCGCGGCAGCCCTGCTCCTCAATCGTCCAGATAATCCTTTTTAGGCCCCCAGAGGTTCCGGTATTCACGAAAAGGCCCTATTTCGTCCAAAATTCACAGAAAATGCATACGAACTCCAAATTGAGGTTGTGATATACCGTTGGAAAGGTAATGGAGTCTATTTTACATAAAAAAAAATAGTTCGGGGATAGGTCACTTTGAAAAGTTTTGCAGTATTTGCGATAAAAGCCGATTTGATCGCCTTTTTTGCTTCGAAAATTCACAATAAACTCGTTTTAAATCCAAAAATTATGTGTGATATTCCATTGGAAAGCTATTGACCTCTAGTATCCATCAAAAATGTTTGAAAATTTTTACGGTGCTCCGGTTCTAATGTCAAATTTTGGTCAAATTGGTCAAACTTGGGATTCCCGGGAAGTTTTGGAAATCTCTGGGAGCTCCCAGGAGCTGACGTTTTCGCTCGATTTTCTTTAAAAACTCATTTTAATACTTTCCATATGATCTAGAATGATCCTGGTAAATTTGGACGATTTCGGTCAAACTTGGTCAAACTTGATCAAACCTTGGTCAAACTGGTCAACGGGGACTTTCCGGGAACTTCCGGGTCTTCCGGGGGTTTCTAGGAGCTAACGATTTCATCTGATTTTACTTAAAAACCCATTTTTCTTACTTTTCTTACGACATAGCATGTTTCGAGAACTTTTGGTACAAATCTGGGAGTTTTCGGGTTTTCAGGGGCATTTTGGTCATTCTGAGCATTTTGAGAAATAGAACCAACTTCCAGGAGTCCTTTTGAGTCTTTTTCGATCATTGTGAACCACCAAGATATGGGTCTCTTAAATTTGATAGTCGACAAAATGGGGTGTCTACACGGTCTAGAGATCGCGCTAAAGTCATTTATAAATCTACGATAGAAGCCCGCGTGGCCCAAAAATGACCTAATGTCTTTGAGGTTCTGTGGAGGGGGAAGGTTGGAAATGACATCTATTTTGGCTTTGTCAACTTGCATTCCCTTTCTAGACACAATGTGGCCTAGCACAATCCCTTGTGTCACCATAAAGTGGCACTTCTCCCAGTTAAGAACGAGATTCTTTTCTATACATCTCTTGAGAACCTTTTCAAGATTCCCAAAGCATTTCATTGAACGAATCTCCAAAGACTGTGAAGTCATCCATGAAGACTTCCAAAAACTTTTCCACCATATCACTGAAGATACTAAGCATGCACCTTTGAAAGGTCGCCGGTGCATTGCAAAGTCCGAACGACATCCTCCGATAGGCAAACATGCCAAAGGGGCAAGTGAAGGTGGTTTTCTCTTGGTCCTCGGGGGCTATTTCTATTTAATTGTATCCCGAGTAAACATCTAGGAAGCAGTAGTGCTTATGGCCCGCTACTCTTTCTAGGACTTGATCAAGGAAGGGCAAAGGGAAATGGTCCTTTCTAGTGACCGAATTTAACTTTCTACAATCAATACAAACACGCCACCCCATGGTGGTTCTGGTGGGTACAAACTCTCCACTCTCATTATCAATGACAGTGATCCCCGACTTCTTAGGGACCACTTGGGTAGGGCTCAGCCACTCACTATTGGAAATGGGATAGATTATCCCCACATCCAACAACTTGATGACCTCGATCATCACCATCTCTTTCATATTAGGATTGAGCCTCCTTTGCATTTGACGTAAAGGCTTGGCTTCATCCTCTAGATAAATCTTGTGGGTGCAAATCTTCATAGAAATGCCCCTCAAGTCCGCTATACACCACCCAATAGCACTTTTGTGCTCCTTCAAAACCTTCATCAATCTCCCTTCTTGACAAGGGTCAAGTTGGGAAGATACTACTACCGGAAAACTCTCGTTCTCTCCCAAAAAGGCATACTTGAGCTCGCTTGGCAAGGTTTTGAGCTCAAGTTTTGGTGTGACTACATTGGATGGAAGAGGGAAAGTATCCCTCGGAGGTAGTCTTTCAAAATTAGAGGTCCACATGGCCTCTCCTAGGATTCCTTCAACATCCAAATCTTTCTCAACCATAACTTCCTCCTCACGCATCTCTATTCCCTCCCAAACTCATGATTACACTCAACAATGGTGTTATCAATAGCTAAACATCTTTCAACATGTTCAAGAATAGCTATATTATCATTGAGTACACATGTATGATGAAGAGAAGGAATGATGCAAGAATCATTTGCACTTGTGGTACTAGAAATATAAATAATAAAAAAATCCTGCACCAAAGAGTCAACAAGAGAGATTTCATAAATATCATCACCATTTTTCTCATCAAAATCCGGTTGCTTAAAGAGCGAAAAAATGTTTACATCCACAGTCATATTTTCAAAAGTTAAGCGCATGAGACCATTCCTGTAATTAATTAAGGCATTAACAATAGCAAGGAATGGCCACCCGAAGATGATAGGAATTTGTGATTGCTCATTGACAACGGGTTGCATGTCAAGCACGATAAAGTCCACTGGATAGTAGAAATTAATTATCCACTTGGACTATAACATCTTCGATAATGCCCCGTGGCATCTTAATGGACCTATCGGCCATTTATAAAGTGACACGGGTCTCCTTAAGCTCTCCTAAGTCTAGTTGGACATACACCGAATACAGAAGAAGATTCACACTAGCACCCAAATCAAGGAGTGCTCTATCTATGTGGTGTTGTCCAATCACACATGTTATAGTAAGACAACCGAGGTCCTTGTATTTGGGTGAAACCTCGTTAAGGACAACGGAGCTCACATGTGCGGTCATGTAGGAACTCTTTTTGACATTAAGCTTTCTTTTAATAGTGCAAAGATCTTTGAGGAATTTGGCATAGGTCAGAACTTGTTTAATTGCCTCTAAAAGGGGAATATAAATTTCAACTTTATTAACAATTTCAAAAATTCATTATTCTTGGTATTCTCGACCTTCTTTTTTAACCTTTGAGGAAATGGTGGGACGGGGTTCAAGAATTCTTGGTCCATGAAGTCGGGGGCTTTAGAGAAGTCCCCATCCAAGTCAACCACATTCGGGGTCAAAGTGTTCCTACTATCAAGTTCGGCCTCCTCTCCTACCGGATTGTTGCTAATTGGTGGTTCTTGGGGAGGCTTTTGAACCTTGTTGTCCACGACCTTACCACTTTGAAGAGTGGTAATTCCTTTTAAGTGCTCAACGGGGCCATTGGAATTTGAGGCCCCACCATTCGTTTATCCCTTAGGATTTTGGAATGGTTGTGCGGGAAGTTTTCCCTTATCCACAACTTGTTGATTTTAAAGCAATTGGGCCAACTGAGCTTGTAAAGCTTGCATTGATTGAGCATGCAATGATTGCATCACTTATATGGACTGTTCAAGTTGGCTCATTCTTTGGGCCAAGCTATGGTTGGGATCCTCAAAGTGTTTCTTGTGAGGAGGCACATAAGGTGGTGGAGGATGTTGTGCCCCTTGATGTTGGACTAAAGGTGGTCCTTGAGGTTGAAGTGTGGGTGGACCAAAGTTTTGGGGTGCATACGGTGGTGGGGGTGGTTGATGCGTGTAGTATGATTGTGGAGGGCCATTGGGTGCAACTGTCGCCCCTTTATTGTTGTGGTAATTGTGCCCCAGAGCACTTCACCTTCCGGGGGGGGGGGGGGGGGGGGTTATAGGCATCATTTTGGGATGGATTGTACCTAGGCCGAATGTTCATCCCAAGTGCACATGCTTGCTCCAAAGCTTGGCTTTGGAGAATAGGAAGGACAGGACACTCGTTGGTTGAATGCTCCGGATCATAACATAGATAGCAATGTGATGGATTGACCGGAGCAAGGATCGGACTAGGAGTGGTGGGGATAGTGCTCTTTTGTGATTCCAAGGCTTCCACTTTTCTAGTGAGTTCAAAAATGGGATCATCCTCGCTTGACACTTGATAGAGATTATGATTCAATGGAGCTAAAGTGGTTGACAAAGTTCAGTCATGGGGGTTAGATGTACCCCAACCGCGATAAGTCTCATAAACATATTCCAAATGAGCTTCGGCTTGCTCGGCCTCAAGAGTCAAGAAAATCCTGACACACAAGGTTTCGATTAACTGTTTGGTATTGGGTTGTAACCCCCCATAACAAATGGAAATTTGACAAAACTTGTCAAAACCATGGTGCGGGCATTTCCCAAGGAGATCCTTGAATCTCATCCAACACTCAGCAAAGGATTCATGTTCTCCTTGAGAGAAGTTTTGAATTTGTTTGACCAATGCTTGTATTTTGTGCATGGGGAAAAACTCCTTATAGAATTGCTTTTGGAGTTCGGGTCATGAGCCTATGGAATTGTGAGGAAGAGTAACTAACCAATCTTTGGCCTTATCTTTGAGTGAGAATGTGAACAACTTGAGCCTTATGAGCTCGGGTGTTAATCTTTGTTGTTCAAATGTCCCACATATATCCTCGTACTCCCTAATATGCTTGTAGGGATCCTCATTCTCTCGTCTATGGAAATTGGGCAAGAGATTGATCATCTCAAGCTTGAAACGGAACACTCCCGCATTATACGAGAATGTTATGCAAGATGGGGACGACAGGGTCTCGGGTTAGAGATAGTCCCTGATCGTTCTTTCGAAATGTTGATCCATGGGAGGGGGTGGAGGCAGGTAGAGGTGTTGGAAAGGTGGAAGTGCATGTGGTGGATATGTCTGGTGAACGGGAAGGGGTATGGGGTTATGTTGACCCCATTGCTCTCGAGGGAATCCATCGGGATTCACACTAGCGGTGGCGAAAGTCGCGCGGTCCGTGGGTGTGTCCCAATCGAGGTCTTGGTGACCATAGGTGGAGGAATTCAGAGAATTCGAGGGTGAGATGTCATGCGGGTAAGGGTTTGCTTGGGACGACGGAGGCCGCCAAAATGAACCACTACCACTACCACTCGAACTCGAACTAGCATTATTTAGATTAGAGAAGGGATTAGTCATACCTTAATTGCTCAGATTCGACATAGTAGAAGCTTATTGATTCTTAATTGAAGGCTACTTCTTCAAAAACAATCAACATGAAATCAAACACGATTAAAAGCAAAAGCACAATAATTAGAAACTAAGCGACCAAAGGTTGTTGCCAATTTCAATCCCCGACAACGACGCCATTTTGATACTGTCAAAATCAAGTTCTTGTTTAACCCTATTAAAACATAGTACAATGGAAATAGGGTGTCGAGTCCATAGTGTCACGCCCCGACGTAGCATAATTCAGGAAAGCATTTAATTTCCTTTATGGACTCGTAGGTCGTGACAAGTGAGTATGACCAATTGTCCCTGCAACAAATAACTTAACAAACATTTCTAGAGCAAAGGATACTAATAAACATAAGCTCTGAAATTTAAAACTTACTAAACTATTACATAAGTCAATGTCTTAGGCACAAAACGCCCTTATTCAAAAGCTATTCTCCAGTCTATTACAACTTCAGAAAATGAAAGACATAGGAAAATAATAAGCAGCCTCCTGGAAAGTTCCCTGCCTCTAACTAGCATAGTCGAAGTACCCTGGCTGCTCCTGCCCCTGAAAATCTGGACATACAGTCCAGGACGCATCAACGCCGTCAGCTTATGAAAGCTGGTGAGTAAAATAAACAAGTGCTCGCAATGTATATATAAGCAAATAAACAACGGTACCATTTAACTTTAACAGTAATATATTCAAGGTTCCAATTCCAACATAATCACGGGGGAATATAGTAATAAATAAATACGAAATTGTACATGAATTGTGAAACATCTTATTTTGCCAATTCTTTCCTTTAGAACAATCCACTTAAATCAATACATTATTTCAGCTACCAGAAGTAATAAGTATTCAGTCATCCAATTCACACACTACACTATCGCCTCCAATACCAGGAATACTATCCGATCAGTATTGAAGTCACACACCACACTACTGCCTCAGATACCAGGAATACTATCCGATCGATATCTAGACTGATCACAACCAACCATCGCTCCGGATATCAGGAATACTATCCGATCAATATCCGAAACGCGCGCCTTAGATACCAGGAATACTATCCGATCGATATCTAAGTCGTACACAACACTATCACCATCGCTTCGGATATCAGGAATACTATCCGATCAATATCCGAAACGCGCGCCTTAGATACCAGGAATACTATCCGATCGATATCTAAGTCGTACACGACACTGTCGCCTCCAATACCAGGAATACTATCCGATCGATATTGAGGTCGCACACCAGACCGCTACTCTTTACTCTTTTCACGCTTCTCACACACATGCATGTTGACACAACCTCAACCCTAATATGTATGTCAATGTTTCATAAATAACACCATTAATAAATCACAAAGCCGGATAATCGTACGAGCATAAAATTTCGGCCTAAGTTGTTCTTGTTTCGTACAATCATTGAAACATAGACCTTTAAAACAATATTTTTGCCAAACAGTTCTTTGAAATCTCCCAAAACATTTTCCAAACAGTCCCTTACCAAAAATCACACAAACTGCCAAAACTGCCACCTCGCGCGAGCGGATCGCGCGAGCGAGGGGGAAGGCAGATCGCGCGAGCGAATCGCGCGCGCGGAGGGGCTGGACAGGTCGCGCGAGCGGATCGCACGCGCGAGGGGGGGGAAAGGTCCGCGCGAGCGGGCCGCGCGAGCGAACCTCGCGCGAGCGGGTCGCGCGCGCGAGTTCTTGCAGAATGCCATCTTCTTCGTCTTCTCCCCTGTTTTCAGTTTCTGGACTGAAATTACCCAGTTTCAGATTCTGTTCGTACCAAGACAAGTGATATATGGTTCTTCTCGGTTTTCCGCGTAGATTAAGAATACGCGATCAATTTTAACTAATACGGATTATATCACTAGTTATTCGCGATTAAAGTTAGAGTGACAAAACTTAAAATCAACGGTTCGTCGCGATACGGGTAAATTACTGTGTAGGATTCGAACCACAGCTTATCGGGATCAATATCTTCCATTCCCAATTTACAGAATCGATTTTGGTTACGATTTCTAAAACTTCAATTTCCAAGCTTTAATGGTGTATTGATATATATACACCTATACACACATATATACACTGAAATACACATATATAGACATTGAGAGTGAGTTTAAATTACTCACCGAGGTTAATTACACAGAGAATTTGAGACCGAGAGTTTCCGTCGTCGAATTCCGTCGTCCAACTCTACTCCTCCGTCTTCCTCTCTTGATATGTATATATATATATATGTCTGTGTATGTGACTGAATATATATGTATATAATCTGTATGTGTGTGTTGTGTGATGATCTTTGAGAGATTGAGAGAGGTTGAGAGAATTTGAGAGAGTTTGAGAGTGAGAGATGAGAGACTGTGAGTGAGTGATTGAGAGAGAGAGACACCAACGTATATACTGATATATGATTGGGCTCCAAGCTATGGGCGGATTTCGCCCGGTGTGGTTGAGCTCACGTGCTCCCACACCCCAAACGCGGTATAAGGCGCAGACTAAATCATAAACTGGTATTTTCTGGTTTAAAATAAAATACAGAAAATTATACTAATGTAGGAATTAAATTCCCAGTTTATACAAAATATAGATATCGATTTTGAAACCATAGAAAGTATTTTGGAAATTACAGTTTGACCCCAGATAATTATTTATAAATAGAAATTAAATCAACTACTCATGAAAATAAAATGCAATATTTATTTATTAGTGATAGTAAAATACAGGGCGTTACACATAGGGATTGGAATGCAACAATGCTTGGTGGGCGCTTAATGACCAATTATAATGCAAGAGATAATTAACAAACTAAGAAGTAAAATTGAGTCTTTTCGACTTTGGGTTTGATTCAATTTGTGTAATTATACTACAATGACTATTTAGAAAACATGGAGTAACTTTGAACAAAGCTAAGTTTAATGAAAAATTGGGGGTTTTACAAATAGAGAAATTGAGGTTGGGGAGCATTCCCCTACCTTGGGCCAACAAAACATGGATTCCATGTTTGTAGCATCTTCTGGAGTAGAGAATTCCATTGAGACAAAGCATCAAACATGTGGTTGTCAACCGACATGCTAAATAGATGTTTCAATGAAATACATGAAGCTAGGTTTAAAATCCAAGGATTTAACAACTTATAATGCTTGACATTGTAAGTGAGGTCCTGGGAAATCAAACATTGCACACATGAACTCTATAAATGCTACCATACATGAAAATCTTACATTAAAACACACATGGGTCCAATGGTGGATTTATGATCCCCAACCTACATGATTAGCTACTCATAACTATAATGCAATTAATATTAAAGAGAGGTAAGGAGAGATTATTCCAAATAGAAGAAACCATCATAAATGTCATAGAAAACCCAAGAATTTCTTCAATAAAAACTTCAAGCATTCAATACTTTCACCCTCTTTTCTCTCTAACACTAAATGGAAGTAAATGTGGGTAGATGATGAGTAATGGGGGAGAGAGATGAGGGGATTAGAGGGAGAGAGGGAGTTTACTACCAAAAATTCCAAGAAAATAAAAGCTAGCCCTAACTAAAACCCATCTCTAACTATATATACATTTGAAACAAAATGGAAAACTTGTAATAAAAGGAGGACAGCCTTCAGCAATCGCGGATCGATCCAGGGCAAAAAGCCAGATCGATCCGGTTATTTACTTGAGAAGCAGAATCTACAGCGAGATTAGCAGATCGATCTGTAGTGTAAAGCTGGATCGATCCACATTGAATTTTCTGAGCAGTGAGTTCCTTTAGGACGCACGGATCAATCCGCCTGGAACGCCTGGATCGATCCGCTGGAGTAGATTCTGAATTTTCCGTCCTTTGAAGAATCCTCTCACAACTTTGGTCCAATCTTCAACCAAGTTTCAAACATCTACAAAAAGGGATTTTTATTAGCTCAAAAACAATAATAAAGAAGATTAACAAAGGTACAATTTCTCCATTAACTCTCCCAGTATAGGTACTAATTCGTGCTTAATACGAATAAGATCGTGAGTTAGGAATGCAATATTGAACACGAATCACCGATCTCAAGTCTATCTTCGAAAATACTTGCGCTCTACGAAGTTGATCGAATAAATCGTCGATTCTGGGCAACGAATACTTGTTCTTAATTGTTAACTTGTTTAACTCTCGGTAGTCGACACACATACACATTGAACCTTCATTTTTCTTCACGAATAACACAGGAGCTCCACACGGTGATATGCTAGGTCGAATGAACCCCTTATCAAGTATCTCTTGTTGTTGGATTTTCAATTCTTTAAATTCCACGGGTGTCATCCTATATGGTGCTTTTGATACAGGTCTTGAGTTTGGCATTATCTCAATGGTGAACTCAATCTCCCTCTCAATAAGAACATCTGGCAAGTCATCTAGGAACATCCGGATACTCTCGTACTATTGGAATGTCTTCTATTTTCAATTCGATCTCTGAAGTATCAATTACTAAACACAGAAATCCTTGACACCCCTTTTTCAACAACTTACCTACTCGGATAGCCGAAATCAAATACGGCGGCGGTGTAACCCCACTCCCTTGGAAACAAAAGCTCCCGTGAATCGGTGATCAAAAATTAACTTCTTTTCGTTCATAATCTATCGTGACTTGGTTAAGGGATAACCAATCCATTCCTAATATCACATCAAAATGGTTCACCGCAATCGGTATAAGGTCTACGATCATCGACTTCTCGCCTAGTTTGATTTCACAATTCTTGTATATTGTAGATGTCATTATCGGTTTATCAAGAGGTACAATAATGGATAAGTCATATCCTAAAGGTGCCGATCTAACATTCAAATGTTCAACAAAATTATATGACACAAACGAATGAGTAGATCTCGAATCAACGAGTATGAGTGCTAAGTGCAAACATACAAGCACCATACCTGAGACCACTGTATTTGTAGTAGCCATATCCCTTGGGATTCATCTATAATGATCTTCTCTCACATTGCTCTGCCCCTCGTCCCCTATCATTGGATTGCTTCGGCTTCGAACTACTTGAAGCCATAGAACTCACTCCTTGTTGAGGACACTTCCTTGGGCAATCTTTCGCTCGGTGCCCAAAGTTACGACAATCAAAACATTTGATCTGTGAATCCGGTGTAAACTTCCATTACTCACCCTTTGGTTCCTGTTCTGAAGGTTAGTCATGAAACATCGTCTTGTATGTGGTCGGTTACAAAGTGAACACAATTGTATGTTATTTGGTGCCCTCCTGGATTCACTGAAACTAGAACTAGAGCTTCGTGTAAACGGCCTCTTGAAAGGTCCACCCTAGTTTTGGTTACCACCCTCATTACCTCGCTTGCCTTGCTAATTCTGTTTTGATCTCTCTATACCTCTTTCTACTATTAGTGCGGTTTGTTGCACTGCCCCAATGGTTTAATGTTCCTAGGTTTCCACCCTTAAGCGGATGTTCTCTCTTAATCCTTACTCGAATTTCCTTGCCCTATCATCTTCCATCGGCATTGAACCTTTTCCGAACCTCAGTAAGGCATTGTACTTGGAAGTGTATTCTGTCACAATCATGTCTCCCTGTTTAAGATTATCAAATTCTCTCTTCTTCACGTTATGAGCAGCCCTTATAAAGAATTGACGATTGAACTCCGCATTAAAACCATCCCAAGTTATCGGTGCCCCTTGGTCCAACACATTCACTCACCAATTCTGGGCTTCTCCCTTGAGTATGTCACTACCGTTCTCAATCTTTAGTGCATCGGACATCGGAACAGATCAAAAAATCCTCTCCATATCTATCACCTAGTGCTCTGCTAGTGTGGTTTCGAATGTCCGGTGAAACTCCATCAATTTCTTTCTTGTAAACTGTTCAGACACAGATCTCCCACCCCGATTCTTAGGTGCATGTACTACAGCTATTGGCGCTGGCTCCAATGGAGGTGTTGGAGGCAATCGTTCTGCTATACTCCATACCAAATCTTCGATGTTTCCCATCATTTCTAACAAATGGTCTATTCGTGCATGTAGCGACTGGTCATGTTCATCACTCATGATTCTCAACCTGTCAATTCCAATGCATAAAAACTATACATGTATGCCAATAATTGTAATCACGTATGTATGACAACATACCATATGCATCAAACATCTCTACATGTGATGCGTTCTAGAATATGTGTCAAATCACTCAACACTCTACTCGTCGTCGCACGTTCCCAAAGTTTTGTTACCTATAGCTTTGATACCAATAAATATCACAACCCATCCCGCGACGCGTGGAATTAGGACACGTGGCATGCCACCGAGGCTCATCTAATCCATTAAAGAGATTATAGCAGCGGAAAACAACTTAAAAACAACATTGAGTATTTAAAACTTTTGAAAACGATACCTTTCGAGTGGTAAAATCCGTATAAATTTGAAAACATAATTATATTTTGAAACGAATGAATTTATGTTAAAATGGGTCCTAAAGGTACCCTAAGAACCATTCAAAATATTTAAATAATTCCCGGAAGAGGTATAAAAAGTTTTCATGCAGGGGTCATTTCGACCGGTCAAATGACCCCCTTCGACCAGTCGAATGACTCTATGATAGAATTCCTTATTGCAGCAAAATTTGTTAAGGAGTCACCCAACCTTCACTAGTTTCCAATGCTCTAACCTTTTGCTCGTTATTCCAAACCCTTCCAATTACCACAAGACTTCAAGAACATCATTTAACTATACTAATCTACGAAAAGAAACGATAACGGAATGAGCTAAGGCTTGTTTGGCTCAATTCATAAAACATTACAACATTCATTTATAAATCTGTATTCAAAACGCGAATCCATAAGTTCGAATTCATAACTGGTGGATTTAGGTTTCGAAAAACTTTAAATCATATGCACAGCGGAAAACAAAGTTCAAAACTTTTAGTGGTAGCCGTGGATCTACTACTTATTAACTCTATAGATGCGCAGACAAGAAAGATAGAACATGATACCTTTGTGTCTTGAACCCAATTTTGAATTCTTCAACTTCCAGCAGTCTTCTCTAGGTTGTCTTCACCCTTATGACTCCTATGGATGCTTGCCGAAAAGACTAGGGTTGGTGGGAACCCTAATAGAGAGGATAGAAAAGGTTTAGAAAACCCTAAACAGTTTCTACATCTTTAGAATATGAAAAACGACGATTAATTAATTATGTACGCATGTAACGCCCTAAAAGGTCCACTAGCCCAACAACTTGACGGGTTTGCCACATTGGCCCTTGAAATGCTTAACCCCAAGTTGTTAGTAGTAGCCCACTTGCTTCTACATATATCATACTAACTTTTTATATTTATCCGATGTAAGACGGAATCTCACAATCTCCCCCACTTAGAGACGCGGCGTCCTCATCGCATTGGCCCAATTCTCCCCCTGGCTGGTCGATGGGGAAGCAGATCATTGGTGACCACAGAGCAGCCCATAAGCGTGCACAATGTATATTACCTCAGGGCCTCTACCCCTCTCCGGAGCCTCTACTCGTCTGTCACACCACCTACGGCACCCTTACGGGGACCAGGGTTGGCTCTGATACCGTTTGTAACGCCCCAAGAGGTCCACTAGCCCAACAACTTGACGAGCCTTTTGGCCCTTAAAATGCTTAAGCCTAAGTTGTTAGTAGTAGCCCACTTGGTTCTACATATATCAGACTAACTATTTATATTTATCCGATGTAGGACGGGATCTCACAACGCAGCTGCCCTATTTATAGATTTTCAAACCGATTTTAGACTTTGATCAATCGAAACTCTTTCGATCGATTGAACCATTGATTGATCAAACTGAACCAGAGTTTAATCGATCAAAACAAGTTCGATCGATCGAATCTTCAATCTATTAAAACTATTTCAATAGATTGGTCCAGCATCCTCATATGTCTTTCCAAGCATTCTGGCGGAGCTAAGAGTGAGACCTCCTAGGTTCTTTATTGTTGGCTCAGACTAGTTGTTAATTTCCATGATCAAACTCTTTGATCAGCGAATTAACCAACTAATCAGTTATCGTTAACTCCACTATAAAACGATAACTGCACTCCAATGCAAAAGAACATATCCGATGTGATAACTAGACTTGTATGGTATAGTAATGTCCCTCTACCGTTAGCATTCATAATTATATTCAGGTAGTCGGATAAACTATTACTATCAACCTGAATAGTGATTACATCTTTCATTCCTTGAGTCTCATTCATCCCTCATGATTACCAAACATGTTGAGAACTCTTATCAACAAGACTGCAATTCTCAGTAATCAACTTATTGACATTCTCAAGGGAATGCTTACTCTTTATCAGATGGTAGATTCTATCTTGACAATATACGTTCACAACCCTATGAACATGACATACCCAAAATACCCCGGTGTTGATCTTTAAGACCTCACTAATTGGTAAGTCAAAGCAGCCATATCCCCAATCTATGTTCTTGATCGTCTCAAGATTGAGAACATATACCTTACACAAGTTATGAGTTCCTATCAACTGTTGCTAACCTTAAGTGTCAATAGGAAAGCTCAGGTCCGTCAATGCACTATAAACACTAGCATATTAACTAAGAGTCATACTCTAGTGATTGTGATTCATCACTTCATCCAATCGCAGTTAATCATGCTACAGTGTAAAACTGATGAGATATCTAGTCTCATCATCACTGTGACAATCTAAGTATCAAAGAATAGCAATCCGTGTCTCACTTGTATGTATCACATACACACACGAATTACTTACTATGATACTTAAGGATAAACAATCATCTCATGAAATAAACTTGCACAATGAAATGTAAAGCTGATATCCATATATTAAAATGTCAATGTCTCATACATAAAGTAATAGTTTGAAGGCATTGTCCCAACAATAACAACCATAACCAAATTAAGTAGTTCTTAGTACCTATTACATCATTACATTACCCTTCCACGATTCCCAAGTTAATCCAAAACATAGTTTACACATTAGAATGGAAAACAAAAGTATATACAAGGGTGATCCCCAGCATCCCTGTTGGCCTCATTCTTCTCACTTCCTTTTTCCTTTCTTTTTGTCACCTACAACGGAGTAAAGCCCCACTGCTCAGCTATATGCTAAGTGCACAATTTCTAACATATGCATATATGGAAAATCATGCTTTAATCTCATATTTCACATCAAATAGTTTCTAGGGAGAAAAACGCGCATTCATCCGGTAGCGGCAAGTCCAAGCCTTAAACCGGGATGCCAACGGCTAGTCCAAGCCTACAACCATTTCATCCCCAAGTGCCCTGGCAAGTCCAAGCCTTAAACCATGCACAGTAGTCGTCGCTACTAAATTCTCAAATATTGAGAAGCTTACCCCTGCATGAATTTGTATAAAACTCCTCTTTCACCCACATAGTCATATAACGTGCTCATGTAAAACAACTATACATGTTTTCATAATTTGTCATGTGCATAATTAACGGGCCTAATATTAACGCATGAATTTTTCCCAGATTACAATTTCGTCGTCGAAAATCAAAGCATGTAATTTTTCTATATATCATAGGTTAGAAATTCATACCTCGAGCTATCGTCTTAAGATTTTAGGAGGATCGCAAGGATGCCGATACTAAGTTAAATCTCCGATCCTACGCAAAACCTACAAGTCTACATGCGTTTTTTTTCCAAATTTCTAGAATTTGTATTTCTATTAAAGTTCGCCAAATGTGGCCTAATAGGTATCAAAACGAAGCCCTTACCTCGAGGAGCTCAAATATGAAATTTGGTGAAAATCAAACGGGCAGAAGTCCGTCGATTTGCGTCAAGAAGCTCTAAGCCAAGAAATCCCCCTTTTTGATTTAGGTTTTAGAAAACTTGTCAAATGAAAATATCTTGGATTGCTATATATATACATACGTCTTGAAAATTATGTTTACCTCCCCGCGAGTTCTCAAAACTTCTAATTATCCTCTGAAACGTCGCATACGTCCATTTTATTACTTCACGAATAGAAACTATAAATTATAAAAGTTTTTGTCTAAGTACTGTTTGTCGTCATAATTATGCTCAAAAAACTAATTTTCGTGAAATCTCTAGATAACCTACCTTTTATGCAACGTATCACATTGGTTATCTCTAATTCGTTCTAATTGATCTTGATTTATCAAAATCAAAACTAACAGAAATTTCACTGCACAGGTAAATTTACTATTCATAATTTACCAAATAAGTCAAATAGCATTTAATTCATATAAATTCTATTTAAATCGTGTCAATGTCTCATGGTTCTCCGACCACCGTGTCCTCCTTCCCGTTGACTCACAGTTAATCTCACTCACAATTATTAATCCGCGTTAATAATTCTCAAAGAACAATTATGCTTTTTAAAACGATTGAATTTTTCGGGGCGAGCGTGACACAGATAGGTCTCATCGATTGGAGGGATGCAAGTTAGAGGGTTCATTGTTACCGGACTTTGCTTGTGGAGTTAAACCTCAGTTTGGCTTGTGAATGGTCTTATGCAACAAGGACTCCTACTTTGATGCTTCAGTGGGGCGGGGGGTGGGGGGTAGGGGACAATTTTGGCCAAGCAGGCTCCTTAGTTAGTATGCCTTTCATGGGACGTCCCGTCAAGGAACCCTGACCCCGCGGGTAAGAGGCCCCATGATCATACATTGGAAGGTAGACCACCTACGATTGTCCCTCTCCAACCCATTTTTTTTTTAGCCAAAATAAATAAATAAAAATTGGGGTTTTAAGTGGAATCAAGCCGACACAAGTTTGCAAAAGGCTCTACAGGAGCTTATTCTCCAATTTCCTCTACCATCCAAAAACATTTGGTGTTAAAAGAAAAACACATCATGATGGTTCTCTCGCTCTTTTATCAATTTCTCAATATTAGCTAGACAGGCTTTAAACATCTACCCTTTTTTTTTTTTTTTAACATCTACCCTTTTTCTGTCTTTTTCTCTTCTCTTTCTGCCCTTTTCCTTTTAATGTATTCGGCAGAAATCAACATCTTTAGCCTCCTTAATTACTTCATTCATTCGTGTATTCTCCATTTACTATTGCTTCGTGTATTCTCCATTTACTATTGCTCCATTTGGTTTGCAAATTCAGAGAATAAAAAGAAAAAAAGGAAACGAAAAAAGATAAGAAAACTTTTTTTTTGTGTTTTTCCTAGTGTTTTCCTCCATATTTAAATGATATTAGTAACTTAAAATTTCCAAAAGACAAACAAGTGAAGTGTCTCATAGAATTCACAATTTACAATGAGAATTTCTATTCACACTCCATTAACTGCATGATGTATCAGTAGTATCATGGAGTGCATTAGTTCAATTTTGGAGTTAGAATAGCAATTCCCCTTAAATTTATCCTAATTTGTTTTTAGCCGTATATTTTCACTGTTTTCCTTATTAACCAAACAAAGAAAATCATTTTTCTCGGCTTCTCTTGTTTTTCACTAAATCTATGGACTGGGGAATTTTTTTACCTAATCCATCACTTTTGTAGTGATATTTACCTGACCCATCACGTTTTCAACTTATCTTTCAAATCCATCACTTTTTTTAAAGCTACTAGTTCAAGTAGCAAATTCATAATTTCTTTTTTAGAAGTTATTAGTCCAACTCACAACTTCTAGCCGTAACGAGAAGTCGCTAGTTCATTTTTTAGAAGTTATTAGTCCAACTCACAACTTCTAGCCGTAACGAGAAGTCGCTAGTTGAACTAGCGACTTTTATTGATATTGTACTAGAATCTTTGACAGAAAGAAGGGAGGAAGAAGTGAAAATGAGAAGTCACTAGTGCATTGCGGCTAGAAGTTACGAGTTGGACTTACGATATGAAGTCACTATTTCAACTAACAACTTTAAAAGTGACGAGTTTGAAAAATAAGTTGAAAACATAATGGATGATGTAAATAAGATGCCTACAATAATGAGTTGGGTCAAAATTTCATAGACTGAGCCTAAAGGATATAGAATTTCTATTTACAGAAAGGTCAAGATAACCGTTCTGATATAAGTTTTGGAAGAAAATGTGTGATGTATGGTTTTGCTCAACAATGTTATGAATTAGATTCCTTGGGAATACTTTTGCCAAAAAAAAAAAAAAATGAGGGAGAATTGTCGAACAAAATAGAATAAGAAAAGGAGGCTCGTCACTTCACTTTGTTAGGGGAATTTTTTTTTTTTGTAAAATCATTTGCTTATAACATGTTTGCTCGTCCATAAATAGAATGAAATTATTTATGATTTACAAAAGTATTTCGACACATAAATTCATTATCCTGAATGGGATTATTTAGAAAAAAAAAAATGAGTTGTGATCATTCCTAGGTTCTCTTATAATTTATGAGTTTAAGTCCAATATTTTAACATAACTACTATTTTCCAAAATTACCTCATTTAAGATGATAGATCTCTATAATGGAATGCTTTGTAGATCGTGAACGCACAAACAGGGTACTATTGCAATTAAAATTAGAGGGATTGGCACAAGTGTGTGTTGTTTTTTTGTTGGCACTACACAAGGGAATGTAGTGCTTTCCCAACTCAAAACTCCCACCCCAAGACACTTGAAACCGCCATCATCTATAAGTGGGATGAAATATTTTACCACTGGATTATCCCTTGATCAAGGACGTAACCAGGGGGCGGACCAGGGCTACAACCTAGGGCAAAATTTCAGATTCTTTCTCAAGTGCCTTTACTCCACTTTCTTACAAAGTTCATATACCTTAATCTAGCCCACCTTAAGCTACTAGTTACATATCCTAAAGACTACTACAATTTTTCAAATATCTGAATCCAAATTTGATTTTTAAATATTTTTTTAGTCGTTTTAACATGTATTGACATCTGGTACTATCGATCATAGTCATATCATGTGGTCCAACAATATTAAGTTGTTTGAGAAACAAATTTGGGGTTTAAATTTGAAAAGCGTAGCATTGTTATATCCTAAATTCATAAGTCATGTTGTGTTTTCCACATTTTGTATCCCAAGTATGATTCTTAATACTATATATATATATATATATATATTAGCCTTCGTTTAATATTAGCCCACCCATTAGAGAATTTATGGGTCCGCCCCTGTTCTTGGTCTCCAAATGCTCATTTCAAAACACTTTAGTTGTATAACATTTTAGGGTAATATTTGAGACAGACCCAAAGACACAACTTTTGGGATACAACCCAAAAGATGTGTCTATATCTCTCCTGTGATGTCACTGTACCACAGTGACATCACAGGAGAGATATAGACACATCTTTTGGGTTGTATCCCAAAAGTTGTGTCTTTGGGTGTGTCTCAATCTTTACTCAACATTTTTATATATGATTTTTAAAAACTACTGTAACATTGGTTTAGGATCACAATTTGTTTTGATAAAAAGGCTCTTCGTGCTAAGCTCATATCAGGGTTTGATCCTCGCCTCCTCCCTGATCCCAAGCACTTATATCCTAGTACGAGACGTTACACCATATAATAAAAAAAAATCTATGTTGAGGTTTGACCTTATTACACATACACCAACTTTCACGAAGAATAACACTAACCTCTCCTTTTGTACCCTTGTTTATTGGAAACTTTTAAGATAACATCCCCTCAACTAGAATCTTTTTCAAATACCCCCTAAACTATCGACAAATTGACCCTCTCAGCTATTGCAATTTTTCACTCACAAAATGATATTTATTTATCTCTCATTTGAGTCGTTGGAAATTTAGGCTAAAATTATCCTTGTTGCACATATAATTGTCCTTTGTTGTACTAAAAAATATATGTATTTTTATTGTAAAATTTTCAACAACTCAAATGAGAGGCAAAAATATCAAGTTGTCAAAACTTTTATTTCATGTGTTGGTAAGATTACACAGAAGTCTTCATTTTTTTGGACAACAACCTAACTAAAGGGGTGTGAGTGAAAATTTGTAATAATTAAGGGGGTTAATTTGTTAAATTTTATAGTTTAGTGAAATATTTATGTTAGCATAATTTACCCAACTTTTAATTATAACTTCACATAAGTCAAAGTCAAAGAACGAACAGGGCCAAAATTAGGCTAATTAGCCTTCACCAAAAATCCTTGTTTTCTGCCTCATCGGCTCATCCATTTAGGGAAGGGACGATATATGGGAGCAACCGTGCAAGGGGACTCAAGCCCCCTTATTTTTTAAAAATACTATATACATATATACAGTCAGTCTATAAAGAGGGCGCCCTTTTTTTTTATTAAAGAGCGGACCTTTTTTTGGCCGTGTAAAAAGTGAGAATTTCTCACAAAAAAGTGAGAATTTCTCACATAATTAAAGATGTGAGAAATTCTCACTTTTTTTGTGAAAAATTCTCACTTTTTACACGGCAAAAAAAAGGGTCCGCTCTTTAATAAAAAAAGGGCGCCCTCTTTATAGAATCTCTGTACATATATATATATATATATATTTATACATATATCATTATCATTTCATTTACTATATTATAAGAATCTAAGAAGTGAATTCAAGAGTTACACTCATATCACAGAGATGATTTATTTTTGAGACACTAATTCAAAAAAAAAAATCCAAGAATTAGTGATATACCAAAATGCCCCTGTGTTCCACCACCCGATGTCAATTAGATTTCCAACAATTACAATGAAGTGAATCAATATTACAAACAAGTCAACAACATTTTCATAAATTACAAAGAGGTCAATAAAAATTGAAAGAAGTGAACATTTCCAACCGCCGCCACTACCAAGGCAATAATTATAAAGAAGTGAACGAGTTTTCCAAAAATTACAATGTAGTGAATCAAAATTGGAAAAAAGTGAATAGCATTTTAAACACTTTCAAAAAGATGAATACAAATTACAAAAAAGTCAACAACATATTCAAAATGTCAAATAATTCTATGTAAATTTCAAAGAAGTCAATAACACTTTATGAAATGACAAAGAGGTAAAAAAAATTAGATAGAAGTTAACAACATTTTCAAAAAATTAAAACAAGGGAATAAAAAATAGAAAGAAGTCAATACCATTTTCAAAAATTACAAAGAAGTTAACCAAAAATTACAAAGAAGGCAAGTAATATTTTCAAAAATACATTTAAAAATTACCGAGAAGGGAAAAACTTGCGTAAAAAAGAGTACACATGGACAAACTGGATTTATACTTAAGTCTGGTTATTTACAAATAACGTTGACACCACTATTAAAAGTGGGATCACTTCAGCATTTTACAATCAATTTGAGAAGTAGAACATTAGAGGCAAAAAAAAAAAAACATAAACAACTCACAGCTAAGAGTTGGCTAGGGCAAAAATACAATAATCACAACAAGTATAACTTAAAAAAGGGAAAGACTTTACACTAATAATTATAAAAGAAGTTAATAACATTTACAAAATTATTGAGAAGTGAAAAACTTATATGAAAAATACAAAGAAGTGAATATTTTACAAATAAGTGAATAACATTTCCAATAAAAATTACAAATAAGTCAAGTCAGTAACATTTGAACAATTATACAAAGAAGTCAATAACAATTACAAGAAGTTAACCAAAAGTTTCAAGGAAGTCAATAACATTTAAAAAAAATACATTTAAAAAAATTACTAAGAAGGGGAAAACTTACATAAAAAGGAGGTTGCACGCGGACTAAATGGTTTTATACTTAAGTGTGGCTAAATTCAAATCACTTTGACACCGTCACACCAACATTAAAAGTGGGCGCACTTCAACATCTTCCAATTAAATTTGAGAAGTAGAACATTAGAGGAAAAACTTACATAAAAAGAGTTAAAATGTGGACTAACTGGTTTTTATACTTAAGTGTGGTTAATTCAAATAACACTGACACTGCTACTAAAAGTAGAACCACTTCAACATCTTCCAATCAAATTCGGGAAGTATAACATTAGAGGAAAAAAACCACAGACAACTCACAGATAAGAGCTGGCTAGAGTAAAAATACAATAACTACAATAGCTAAACCTCAGGAAAAGACTTTATACCAATAATTACAAAGAAGTCTATAATATTTACAATATTACTGAGAAAGGAAAAACTTATATGAAAAAGGAAAATTTTCATGTCGACTAACTGGTTTTATACTTAAGTGTGCTAATATTCAAACAATGCTGAGACCACTATTAAAAAGTGACCACTTCAACATCTTTTAATCAAATTTGAGAAGTAGAACATTAGACAAAATAAACATAGACAATCTTCCGTATGCTAAAAGTGGGACCACTTTGACATCACTGTTAAAAGTGGGACCACTTTGACATCATAGACAATCTTCTGAATGCTAAAAGTGGGATCACTTTGACATCACTGTTAAAAGTGGGATCACTTCAACATCTTCCAATCAAATTTGAGAAGTAAAACATTAGAGAAAAATACCATAACCACAACAACGTCTTACACACGTGCCTTGCGTGTGCGCTTGCCTAGTATATTTTAAAGGGGTAAAACTTGGGAGACATCCAAAGACACAACTTTTGGGACACAACCCAAGAGATGTGTCTCTCTCCTGTACACATCTCTTGGGTTGTGTCCCAAAAGTTGTGTCTTTGGGTGTGTCCCAATCTTTACTCATTTTAAAGAGTATATTTTTATACTTCAGCATCACTTCCAAATTAAAAATAATTATCTATTTTACACTTAAGTCCCCTTCCTAAGTATAAAACATTCAATTTTTTTATCTCAATTTTTAGTATAATGTATCATTTTATTGTACATTTAGTATCAATTAAAATTAAGATTTCTAATTCATTCATCCGTTAAAAAAATATATAAAAATAGACCCAAAAAAAAACTTCTCAACTGCGCTGCTCCTGAAATCTCACTACGCAACCGTTTTTCCATCCCCCAACTCCAGTTTTTTTATATCCGTCCCTAGGGTCAAAAGTCAAAACTCTCCTGCACTTTTTATCTGCACAAAGACAGTTTTTTTTTTCCCTGATATTATCCTCTGTAAGCTCGAGATGTATCCTATTATCATTTTATCGAAGTAAAACATGCAGCAAATCCCTCAAGCACTTGTATCGACTCACAACGTACACATCAGATAAATTAAAAAGGGAAACTAGCGGTCCGAACCCACACCAAATTCAAATTAGACATTGTAAATATTGAGATTTATTCAACCCTGACCTCCTCTGGGCTACGGGGGATTTGGTTTGCAAAGACGTAGTAGCTCTCAAAAGAGAGAGAGAGAGAGAGGCAGAGAGAGTGAGGCTATGGAAGCCAACACCGACGATGTACAACAACAGCAGCAGGAACAAAACAACGAGTGGGGAATAAAAGCATGGACCCACTTATCAACCCTGAGGCAACGATCACCCCTCATCCAATGCATCACAAACTTCGTCTCCATGGATCTGATGGCCAACACTCTCTTGTCCGCCGGCGCATCACCCGCCATGATCCACTCCTCACACGAAATCCCAGACTTCACACCTCACGCCGACGCGCTCTGCATCAACGTCGGAACACTCACCGCCGACTGGCTACCGGCTATGAAGTCTGCCGCCGACTTGGCCAATCAGTTGGGGAAACCATGGGTTCTCGACCCAGTCGCCGCCGGAGCTTCCGGTTTCCGGTTGAGGGCTTGCCTTGATCTTGTGGCGCTTAAGCCCACTGTTATTAGAGGGAATGGGTCCGAAATTCTTGCTCTTTCTAAGGCTTCTGTGGGACCCACTAAGGTAATTAAGGACCTGTATTTCTGGTGATTAGTAGTATAATTCATTGTATATTGAATTTTATTATGATTGTGTTTTGTATATATTATTATGAGAATTTGGTATGAGTTTGCTATATTATGACTTTAGACTACCTTTGAATTGTGAAAATGAGGTTAAAAATGGTGATATGATAGTTAGCATTAAATGTACAACAGTTGAAGTGAAATTTTAAAAATATGCCAAAAACATAGGTTGACATAGCTCAAGTGACAAAGAACGTGACATATATAAGTCCTCTCTTGTTCGGGGTTCGAACCTTGTCCCCCTCCTCCATATCCAAAAAAAAAAAATGCCAAAAAAGAAAGAAAAGAAAATGGTTACATATTACTATCCTTATTCATGCGATTTGTGTGCAAAAAAGAATAATTGTATGGGTAATAATATTCCTTGTTTTGGTTCATTGGTGCTATGGTAAAAAGCTTGGGATAGCAAGTGTAAAAGGGGGTATGAGTTCGCATTAGCCACTTTTACTGGAAGTAATGTCAAAGGCTAGATCCGTCTCTATTCTATTCTATCTAGTTTATTCCTCCTAGCATCCAACAAAAGCGGATCCATCATTGAGTAATGGCCCATTTCAAGGTTGGTATGGTTTGGAATGTGGATATTTGAAATTGGAAACAGTTCTAATTTGGAAATGTACATTTGCATTTACACAAGTATGTATGAAAAAAAAAAAAAATTTGGTATAAAACCGAAATATGGATGTAAATTTGAGTCGGCTAATAAAAGTACCAAAAAGGGAGCGCATCCCATGCAAGTAGATAGGGTAGATTTAGTGGAATATACATACATAGTAGGGAGTGATAGCTTCAAGTTTGTAAATTGGAAAGGGAGAAAGAGAAAAGGAAAACAATAGGCATTATAAATCTATAATGGAAGAAAGAGTAGAAAAATTAAAATACACAATTGCTTTTTACAGAGAGAGAGAGAGAGAGAGAGTGTGTGTGTGGTTTCTATGAATTTAATGAATTGTGAGGCGGTTAGCACAAAGACAGAAAAGAGAAAGACATAGCCTTGTTAGAGAGATGCAATAGTTGAATGAATAAATAAATATACTATGTGAGGAAGGAGAAGTCTCCATGTTAGCAAGTCTTATAAGCTTCTCTGCTTAATGTACGTATGGGCCATTACCTAGCGGTGTTCCCACTTACGTAAGGTGCTGGGAGTGTAAACTGGAGACAGACTGGCCTTTGGCTGCACAAAATGGATGCTCTCACATTGAAACCAACAATCTCTCTCCTGTTAGCCATTGCTTTACCATTGAACTAAACAAATGCTCCTTCCAAAATTATGTGGTGGTGGATTTGAACTACAAGATCTCTCAGATTTCAAGTAGTAACTCAAGCATGTTACGAGAATCCCAAGTTTAGGTTTTAACCAATTATCTCACCTTGAGAATTTAAAGAAAAGTTCAAGCATAATGGTATACTGTAGGCAAGTCATTCGGAAAGACTCTTTTTGTTGGTAGTTATCTGTAGAATTAGTGGAAGTTCCATATTCTAATTGGTATTTCAAACCGTTTTCTCTTTAGTTATGAAAGATATATATTTTTACTAATTTTCACTACATCCAAAGCGAGTCTACTTTCAAAAAAGTGGGAAAAGGTTCTTGAAGATTTTGTTGATCACAGTCCTATCTCCCTCTTATCAAACAATTTGTGCAAATCGGAATAATATACTTTTAACCATCTCAAACCTATTATTTTTATATTCATTTATTTATTTTTCTCTTCTTCAAGGGTGTGGATAGCTCCCACAAGTCAACCGATGCTGTGGAAGCAGCAAAGTACTTGGCTCAAGCAACTGGCTCTATAGTTGCAGTCTCTGGAGCTGTAGACATTGTCACGGACGGGCAGCGTGTGATTGGTGCCCAAAATGGTGTACCTCTGATGCAGAGGATTACGGCCACGGGTTGTTCTGTGACTGCCCTTATTGCTGCCTTCGTTGCAATTGACTCATCATGCGCCTTTGAAGCCACAGCTACTGCATTTTCCATATTTGGTATTGCTGGTGAGATTGGATTGGACATGTCTAAAGGTCCAGCTTCATTGAGGATGCACATGATTGATTCTCTTTATGGGCTTGATGAAGCTTCGGTTCTCCGTCGTGTCAACATCACCAGTTTATAATTGACAAATTGTGACTACATAAATGGTATGTTTATAGTCTATTCGACTTATTTCAGCTGTGTATAGTGCTCATATGTTATTCACTAGTACATGTTTGATCAGTCAATTGACATATCATCTTTTTATAACAGGCGATAAAGATCCATCATTTTGAAAATTATAACGTTCTCAGTATTTTCAGATTAAAATTTCTGTCAGTTGGGAATTGATATTTTTCTTGTTTTGTAAGTTGTAGTATGTATTTCTTATGTAGCAGAAAACTTCATGCAGAGCAATTCAAGAAATAGGTTAGCAGCATTAGTTCAGTTTTTTCAGTCATTATTTGGGTGATACACTTGTTTGGCTTTTCTCAATCATGTTGATTAGAGAAGTATTTTTGTTTACAAAATTAAAGAAGCTACTCTTAAGTTCTCTAGGTTGAAAGAACATTATAATGCTGGTGGTAATTATGACATTACAGTATGAAAAGTTCACAAAGATATGATTATTCTTCTATTTCTCTTCTTTGTCACGAGCAGTAGGCTATCATTATGGTCATTGAATGAGGAAGAGGTCATGTCTGTTCTTCTTCTTCTTCTTCTTCTTTTTTTCTTACTAACAGTGTATTGGGTGCATGGTGTTCTGTTTTTGGGTCATGAGGGAATCTGATTCATTACTTTTCTACTTAGTCTGTCATATCAAATACTACCAGAATATGTTGAAATACTTGGATGGTAGAGTTTCAAAGAAAAGATGTTTCTTCTTTCACTTCAACATTTATATAGAAAAACCACAAACCAAGACCACATTCTTTTTTTTTTAATTTTTTTTGGCCAAGGACCAAGACCACATTCATTTTCACGCAAGCACACCCCACATGTGTTACTGAGTAACATTATAACATAACCAACCTCAATAGTTTAGATGGACAGTAATCCTCAGCAATGTCTCTGCACCATCAGTGACATGCTGACCAGTGGGTATGAGGGAACGCATCTCGGCAAACCCACAAGCATTCTTAAACTTTCCGGTCCCACCGGTCACCGAAAGGCGTGACATGGTGCTCCCAATCTTGAACACTCCGAAGAAGTTGAGACTATCACCATATTCCCCTCCTTCCATCATAGCCGTGAAAGCCATCATCTGAGTGGTCCCATCTGATGAGCTAGCGACATAGACGCCTTGAGCTTTCCCCAATGGCTGGGACCCCAGGTCGGGAGATGTGGTCAAGATGTCATCAATGACCGTGATCGTCCCGAACCCGAGCCCCAAACCGTCGGGTCCCAGTTGGGTAGCAATGTTGTTTCCATTATTGGGGTTCCCGGCAAAAGCTGTGCCGGCTAGTCCGGTTCCCAATGGAATTCCGTTGGCGTTAACGGTTGGGATCGCGCCGTTGGCGTTAGGGATGGCTACCCCACCTTTCGGGGGTAGGAACCCTACGGGCCTAGCGAAGGGCACTTTACCACTGTAAATATTGCCTAGTAAGCCGGTGATCGGCCTAGCGGTGGGGTTACTGCCCCCGAGAATGTCGTGCAGGTATAACTCGAAAACCGGTTCTTTTGCAGGGTCTAGTGCAGCCACCATTATTGCCACATGAAGAGTGGCAATTAGGATTGTGAGGAGAAGAGAAAGTGATGATTGCTTGAACATTTTGAAGTGTTTTGTCTAATGTTTTCAGGTATTGAAGGATTTGTTTGTGAATATGTATATGAGTTCTAGACTTACTCTTTATATAGACTGGTTTATATCTGATTATAAGATGGAGTTGTTGTGAAACTCGTAGTGAAGTTGTTGTACTTGTGATTGTTTTTGAGAAATTTAATCATGCTGTTTTAGGTAGTGTAATTAGCTGTTGATTTTCTTACGAATGACAGGTGGCATCTAGAGTGTGGGGTCTGGTTTATCAATGGGTCCAATCTGGAGATCATCTATGGTGGAGATTGAACTAATGGTGTGATCATATCTGTCCATTAATTGGAAGCTTCTATGATGGAGCAGAAGTTATTAGTGATGGTGTCATTAGTGTGGAGAGGGTACAACAAAACCATACACCATGAAAACAAATGTATATTTGTATCTCCAAACCAGAAATGAATGTTGGCTCAATGAAGAAAAATGGTTCAATGATCTCCTTGATGAAAGTAGTACAGTAAAAAGAAAATCCTAGCACCGAGTAATTTCTTGGAAAAATCAGGACCCATTTGGCAAAACTTCGATCGCAACAAATTGCTTTTGGCCAATAGTAAATTTCTGCAATTGACTCACATTTTTTGTGCGATTGAATCTCAGATCTGTTTTGTCATTTTAGCTTTTGGAGCTCCATAATCACTTATGGACTCCAAAATTTGTTGTGGAGTATAAATTCTCTGGTCCCACCCGTACAACTTGCACTAGATTAAAATGATATTTATTTGTTATCTTATATTTCTCTGTTACTGCATCAAATATTTAAGATCATATGCTTCATGACAAAAGAAAATTAGGGGCTAAAGGGCTTGGATGGTTTCCACTCATCATTGTATGTCAAAGTACTTGAAAATGGAGGAATACATTTCCTTTAGATTGTTGAAGTTCATGCTTTTACACACCATTTTTTTTTAACAAATTGGATCTGTTCTAGATGATAAAATATTCCTTGCAAAATTTCTATATGAAGTATAACATGAAATCATTTCACTCAACTTGAGATGATTTGATGATTAATTCAGGACACAGATGCTCCAATGGTAAATCAAATTCACAGATACAAAAATATACTTAAATTCTGCAAAGATGCGAATTTTATTCATGATGTTTTACATGAGAACTTTGAATCCTTATTTGCATTATACATTAGCCCGAGGTATTCTCAGGATTTCTGAACAAGAAGTGATGAAAGAATTACAATACAAGCTTCTAAGGATACAAAAATGAGAGAGAAAGCTATGCTGCTTTTTACAATGAGAAATAAAAATTACAGCAGATCTGATCCATCTATGCTTGCTGCACAGACTCTTCATGGTTCGTCACTTTGGGTTGTTTCACTACAGGGTATATCAATTTCCACACTGCATCAAATAAAAAATGTCAGAATTTGATTCATTTATGTAATTCTTTGAGAACAATGTCAAATGTGTGTGTCACATGTGAGATGACATATATATATATATATATGTATATGTATATACTAGTTGCTTACAGTAAATGGTAGCTGCAAACCACTCATTGACAATTTTCACCCATGTACTTGCCCAGCCAACATCAATGCTCCATCTGATGTTTAAAAGTGAGAAACAGAACATGTAAATTATATACGATAAGACGTACTCTTCTTCATGATATATATCGAGGAATTAGAGAGGAACAACAAAGTCTTACTTCCTCGTAGAACTGTCAAGTTTCCAACTGATGAATAGCATAGCAAAATACATGGCTCCCAAGGAGAATATCAGATGGAAGAACCCATACTTGTATGGTGGTGTGTCATCCTCCAATTGAACTTCGTCCTTGCGAAACTGGACAGCATTTGTAATAATATATCATCGTATAAGTGCGTATAATATTTTTTGTATATGCTTTTAAAATCAACAGTCCGCATTTTGCGGATATTTTAACAGTTGTAGACTAGACTTTGGACATTCGATAGAGAAGAGCTAGCTGTTCACCTGAAATGATTGGGAATCTATCCCTGTAGAAAAGGTTGCCATGACAATTGCACATATTGCAATGAGGAAGCCCTGAAAACAACATTAGAGACAATACATAAATTGGAAGGAGCTTAAGGCAATCCGAAGCATCAAATCTTTTAGCACCCGAAATGCCAGACTAAGGCTTTGTTTGGTTCATGGATTTCGTGAGGGAAAAGACCAAGACTCTATATGGTTTGCGGATTTAGAGAAGGAAAAGATTAGAGAAAGGAAAAGAAGAGATGAAACTAGTCCCCTTTTCTTTTTTCCCTTGGGTTTTCCTTCACGGTTAAAACTTCATTAAAAATTAATATTTCTCGAAACATATATGTGAAGTAAGAAAAAGGAATGGAGTGATTTACGAACTTCAAAATGTTTAATTTGTTTATCAACTTATTGTCTTTTCCTTCCTATTTCCTTCGTCATTTTCCTTATTTCTTTGATTGGCTAATCAGAAAAATAGAAAGAAAAAGAAAATATGGTGAGAGAATTTTTTTTTTTTTGATTTTGTGAGTCACTCTCTCTCTCTCTCTCTCTCTCTCTCTCTCTCTCTCTCTCTCTCTCTTAGTTGCAATTACTACTATGTTTTAAGCATGGAGACAAATACCGGAGAACTAGTATTCTTTTCCTTTTCTAAATCTACAAACCAGAGAGCGCTAAGTGAAAGATTCATCTAGGAAGAAGAAGAAGAAGAGAGAGGAAAAGTATAAATGCCGTTAACACTCACAAGAATAGTGGTCCAATCACCGTGTCCACTCTCTTGCTTCTGAGGGCTGCATTTATCAATAGCAGGCTCACTGGAGAAACCATGTGTACATCCATGATCATCAGATATACACAAACATACATAGGAAGTTGTATAATATATGTCAGTGCAAGCGTTAGTTTTCTAACCTTCTGATAGCAGACCAACACAGGAAAACAATGTAAGTAGCCATAATCCCTGAAGATAAAAGCCCTCTATTCACCTGCTCTTAAGCATCCCAACACTCATCATATTAAATACATATTATCAAATCCCAGTAACTATTAGTCACAAATGGTATTAGCTCAATTTGCAGTAGAGTTACTTAACACCATAAAAAGAAAGAAAGAAAAAAAAAAAAAACCGGATTTCAAACTAATATAAGGTAAACTCACATCCAAACAGTGTATAAGGAAGCCCAAGAACATTAAAAAAAAAAAAATCTATCATAAGAAAACGAAGAAAAGAAATTTGACCGTTTCAAGAGAAATACTTATGGAACTTTTGAATTTAGTGTATGTGAGATGAAACTTAAAGAAAGGCATACCTTTGAGTGTAAGGATATAACCATCATTACTAAGAGCAAAATTGCAGTCCATGTGATGAAAAATATGTTGAGAGTGCACGAGGCT
The DNA here is from genome assembly GCA_033977485.1 of Hydrangea macrophylla. Taxonomy (NCBI): domain Eukaryota; kingdom Viridiplantae; phylum Streptophyta; class Magnoliopsida; order Cornales; family Hydrangeaceae; genus Hydrangea; species Hydrangea macrophylla. The sequence goes on from CM066991.1 coordinate 157,256,861, forward strand.
TTAGGGACATACAGCACATACATAACCACGATTCCACAGAAAGAGGCGATATAAAATAGTGTTGACATAAATAGTCCAAAGAAGCAGCTGTTTAACAAAAAAGAAAAAAAGGAAGGTAGTGAATCATTAGTCATTTCATTGTTGAGCAATGCAAAGGTAATTGTGGATTCGGGTTTTAGTATGGGAAGTTCATAAAATAAAAAAAAAAAAAAAAAAAGAGAGTTTATAATGTTTCTCAAGAAATAGAGTTTATGATGTTTCTCAAGAAATGTTCTTTTTACTTATACATTGTACCAAAGTATTATTCATCGAAGCAATAGGTCATGAATAAGGGGTGCATCATTTCAAATTTTAGGAATTGGGCCACAATACCATGAATTTTTTCTCCAAGGACATGACTCATATGTTTGAGAGTTTAAAAAAGAGAAAAGAAGAGAGAAGGAGAGAAGGAGAGAAATACCTCACTTTCTCGATCTTTCTCTCATTTGAGAGTTTTAAAGAGAGAAAAGGAAAGAAAACTAGAGTTGTTTCCAAGAATATTGCTTTTTTAATACTTAATTATTAAACAAAAGTGTATTCAAACTTAAAAGACAGTTAGAGGGTAAATCGTTCTTGCTAAAATCGACTCTATAGAGTCGTTTTTGCTAAAAACGAGTATATATTTAAAATCGGTTTTACTAAAACCGATTTTAATATTGAATTTATTTCTTCAAAGTATTTATTCTGAAAAAAGAATTCTTGAAGAAAAAAGAAATTATTAAAAATAAAATCGATCTTAGAAAAAACGATTATACAGAGTCGTTTTTATAAAAAACAATTTTAAGTAAAACTCGATTTTGGTAAAAACAACTTTAAAATCGTTATTTTTAAAAACATTTTTTATTAAATTCATTTTTGCTAACAACTATAAAAGCAAGGTATACACATAAAAGGTCAATCAGAAATATTGTTATAGACTAGCAGCTACAAGCCTATAATGGGATCCGCATCTAGTCTATTTCCCATTCAAAGGAGGAGTTGCCACTGTTGAACATGCTCTAATGCCATGGAAAATGCTATGACAGGTGGGCCCGCTAAATATGTTGACTATTCTAACTGTCAAGCAAGTGGTAATGTCTGAAAGGGCTCTTTGCTGCTGACGCAACTAGCTCCTAGTTAGGATTAGTAACTTTCGTTAAAAAACGATTTAATTAAAGTCAAAATTGACTTTTTTTTATTCTACATTCTTGTGGTTTCAAATGTATCTAATGTCAGAGCAAAAAAGTTGCCACCTTAAAGTCGTTTTTAGCAAAAAAACAACTTTAATAAAAATCGTTTTTAGTAATAACGACTTTAAAATCGTTTTTATCAAAACCGAGTTTTACTTAAAATCGTGTTTTATAAAAACGACTCTGTATAATTGTTTTTTCTAAGATCAATTTTATTTAATAATTTATTTTTTCTTCAAGAATTCTTTTTTCAGAATAAATATTTTGAAGAAATACATTCAACATTAAAATCGATTTTAGTAAAACCGATTTTAAATATATACTCGTTTTTAGCAAAAACGACTCTATAGAGTCGGTTTTAGCAAGAACGATTTAGCATATAACTCTTTAAGTTTCAATACACTTTTGTTTAATAATTAAGTATTAAAAATGCAATATTCTTGGAAACAACTTAGAAAACTAACCCCCCCACTTTCTTTTAATTTATTTCTCTCCAAATCGGAAAGAAAATGAGAGAAAAGAAAGTGGTGATTAATGAATATTTCTTAATTCCCATTATTTTAGCCTAGTAAATTTCTTTTTTACTACATCTATGTCCTAGGGCAACCACAAGTACACAATATAAGCTACATATGTAAAAAAAAATGATTCATCTCTCTTCTCATCAGAAGATCCATCTCTCCCCTCTCATTTATTTGGTTTTAAAAGAAAGAAAAGAAGAGGCATTAGAGTGAAAGTAACTTTCTCTTGTCTCCAAAAACCCAAATATGCAAGATGAAAGAAACCACTATCATTTCTCTTATTTTCTTTTCTCTCCCGAACTCTCAAACATAAAGATCGTAACAGTTGATCAAATCAAACTTTTTTTGATTTGTGCGTTGTAAAATTTAAGCAAGCAAAAGTTGTACTCGCTGCACCCTTAATTTCACTAGTCATTTGTGTGTGTGGCTAATTTGTAGCTTGTTAACAACAGAAAATTAAGATTGCTTGCTAGTTGAAAGGCGGTTTATTGAAAACTCATTGAATTTTGACGTTACAAAGATACTAATATATTGGAGAAATGGTTTTAAAAAAAGGAAAAAAAAAAAAATTGAACTGTATATATACTAGATGGAATAGATTTTTCAAGTTTTTGCTAATACTGCACTTTGTGCTGATATGATAGATTATCATGAATCTACAATAATGGAAGATGAACAAAGAACGAGATGTGCATATACCTTTGCTTTCTGCTGTCATTGGGCGTCCAGTAATTATTCCACCATGAGATAAACTCAATCACACTTATGAGTTGGAGAACAAGAAAAACCCTATATCATATTTTAAAAAAAAACAACCAAAAGTGAATTTCTGTAGAAACTTTGTGTATCCAATCTGTCAATGAAGTTTTATGATCAGCAATTTCCTCTCATTTCTACATGGGAAATGGAATTTCAGTTGCTGCTGTAATGTCAAGTCACATTACCCTCATTGATCAAATGCTCCCATTGTGAGATTGGTCATGAATTATTAAGGCTTTGTTTGTTTCTTGGATTTAGTAAAGGAAAAGAAAAGAGAACATAGAAGAAAGCCTTTTCCTTTCTTTGGTTAATAAAGAAAACGATGGCGGAAAAGAGGAAAGAAAAGAGAATAAGATGAGAAGTTAATTAAACATTTTCAATGTCGTGAGTCACTTCCCTTCCTTTTTAATTTTTTCCCCCTATAATACAGTTACTTTTAGGAAAAAAATTTTTAATGTTATTTAAGCGTGAAGGAAAACACAAGGGAAAACACGAGGAAATTAGTTTTCCTTTCCCTTCTCTTTTTCCTCACCATATCTATGAACCAAACAGAGCCTAAGGGTAGTGTTCGTTTTGTGGATTTAAAGAAGGAAACGAAAACCAGTAGGAAAACTATTTCCCCAGTATTTTTCTTGGTTGGGCATTGGCACTCTTAAGTATTATTTTCTCGTAATAGATGTTGAACTATTATGGAGATTGAATCAAAATTTTCAGATACTCGATCAGCTAGGTAGAAAGTTTCCGTTCCAGGATAAAAAAATGATTTACCCTGCACCAACACGAGCAAGTTCACCTGCAAGAATTTAGAGGTAAATAGATAAAATGTCATAAACCGGATTTAATCTTTCATAGTCTTTTCAGCCAATCGATATATATGTACTACATACCATATAAATGAATGAAATCTGAGGGAACAAAGAATGGAACCACTAGTGAGACAATCAACATGAGAAACTTCAAAGCCCACCATTGAGAATGCCAAGTGTTGCGAGCTTCGTACAACTTACTTGTATTACATGTCGTAACAAACATTATAAGGAAAAATATCTGAATTGTATGTCAAGGATGTTATATTTGATCGAAAAGTCATCGTAAATTTAGCTACAAAACCGAAACTCCACGATTAAGGTTTCCAACTCTGATGACTGAAGCCTATGCATTTACAGCACTTGTAAAATGCCTGAAGAAGGATACAAAGCAACCTAAACTCACGCGAAGAACTCCCATTGTACAAAAACAATCCCGTCCCTCAATTCCACAAGCTGTTAGATCTGAAATAAAAAAGAAAAAAAGAAAATGATCCACCAATTGCCATACACACACACACAAAATCATAGAGTAAAAGACGAAAGAAGATTTACTTACAGGGGAATTGAGGGAAAACCCTTTGTCCGTAATCGCGAACAAGCCAAGCTATAAGGTTTATTGACAAAAATATAATTCCATACGAATAACGTGCACGTAAGGCCTTTTTTCTCTCTTCCGAGCATTTGATACTCTTCTGCTCCAATGACTCGGGTAGTTCTTCAAACAAAACAACCTCACTATTCCTTGGTGAAATTGCCAAGTCCTTAGCCTGTACTGACTTAGCAGATTCACCCATTCTGCAATTTCAAGTTCTAGAACACTCGTTAACTAATACTTGTACACGTACCGATTCTTAATTGTAGAGAATGCATGTATACAGAAACTAACTTAAGAAGAAAATCAATGCGCTGGCCAAGAAATTTAAGATCCGCATTTCTCAGGAAAGTAACTTACTTTCCACATTACCCCCCAAGAAAGTGATTCAATTTTCCCAAGATAATATGGATTGTGGTTAAACAACATTTTGAGTTTATGAATAGTTAAAACATATTAGCATTAACAATATTATTACTCCTTAAACCCAAGAAAATGGGGGTTCTATCCATTCCACAGTGCTGTCAAGTTTCCTCTACCTACCCACCAACCAAAGTTGAATTCTATCTCCATTTTCATCACATTAGAAATAAGATTCCATACTTGCATTTTAAGTACAGACAATGAGTGGTATGAAATAGAGAAGGAATTGAATTCCTAACAGAAATTTGTATAACATTCGACCCTTTACTGCACTAAAAAAATAATAACCAAAACATACATTTTGCCAGCAAAATCTGATGAAAGTGAAATTCCCAGAAATGGTATACTGAAAATGGTTTCAATTACAGTATGTACAAGCAGTAAAAGAATAACCCACCCTTATCAACCAATGCCCAAACGAGGAATGTATCCAGGGCAGACAATTGAAATTGCAAAACATATATATACACACACACATACACATAGGTAGATAGATATAGATATATCATATGAATGGCAATCAGTGGTAGAAGTGGTTAAAGATTAACGACATTGATTATTTTGGAAGAAATGAGTAGTTGATGGGTGAGAGAAGAGACTAACCTCTCTCTTTTTGTTTTTTTTTTTTCTTTTCTGGGTTTGGAGTGTGGGTTTGAGGCTTACATTTACATACTCTTCAGCAAGAAAGAAAGTGAATGTGAATGGAGCTCATTGGGAAAGAGTGTAAACACTTACAAGAGTAGCAAACAGAGAACAAGTAATAGTAATATAATCTAACTGCTACCTAGGCTCTTTGCCGTTGGATTCTAATACCATTTGTTGATCTCATCTTCCCTGTTGTCGTAATGCTCCTACCACAGATACTGAGCTCTGCTACCCCTTAAATAAGTGTGTATATATATATATACACACACACACACAAACACGCACACAATCTTGAAAAGTTTTGATTAAAATGCATGAAATGTTTTTATTTTTATGAGAGAGAGCAATTTTGCTCACCCTTTCCTCAACCATTGGTTACTATTATGACACGTGTCTCAATTCATCCCTATTTTGAGAGTGAATATTGGCTATAACGAGAATATCATATCATTCCCTGTAACGTACTAATAAAGATTTGGTTTTTGTTGAGTTGGACTGAATTTCTCCTAAAAATATGGGTTAAGATGTACCAACCTAGGAGTATTATTGGGTTGGGGTACCATGTCACTCAAATAAACGTGACATTGAACATATTTTCCTATTTACCCCTATTTTATTAGCACACCTAAATGGGGGACCCTAAGAAAATGGAAATGTGCAAAAATTTACATTGCAACTTTTTGAGAATCTAATAAATTGAATGGAATGTTTTCATGATCCACATAAAGCATTCTGGTATACGAATCAGTCATCTTGAATGAGTTTATTTAGAAAGATGGTAGCTATGTTAAAAAGTTGTGCTTAAACAATCTCTATTTCTTTTTAAAGTAATCAAGTACAAATTTTTTTTTTCTTTGGGTGTTATACTCAAAGTTCTCAAGTTTGAATCTGAAGGGGGCCCTGATCGACCTCGTGGGATTAGTCGAGGTGCGCGCAAGCTGGCCCGGACACCCATAGTTATAAAAAAAAAAAGTACAATATCTAAATAGAAAGCATTAATTGAATGGATGCTATGAAAACCTTTCTCAATTTGAATACTAGTTCTGCAAATTTTATTATGGCATTTATGAAAAGGAAAAAAATAAAATAAAAAAATGAACGGCATCTATTGGGAATTTGGGATTGATGTCTTTTTTCGCAGGAAAAAAAAAAAAGGAAAGAAAAAATTCCGGAGACTTGTAACAAATTAATTACTTGATGCGTGTGAGTTGATGATAATGTAATTTTGTTGAAATTAGTTGCAACTTGATTTGTGTATAGAACACCCAAGTGAAAGTGGAAAAATTAAACGAGAAAAGCAGAGAAAGTACAATCATGTGTTCCAAAAATTTAACCGAAGAGAGATGTTTTTTTCTCAAGGTCTGAGAGATCAAAAGAGAGTTTTGATTGTTGATGAATATTTGGAGCACAGAGTGAAAGACAAACATGGTCGGACAAGTTACGTGGGCCCCAGCACGTTGACTAGTAGTGCTACTAACTTACTAAGATCCATCTTGTTTCTACTTTCTAGAATACGTGGGGTCATTATCACGCGTTTGAAGGAATTTCAAGTGACCGTTAGAAGGAACGGGGCGGTGCTCGAGACTCCGCTTCAAAAGCTGTTTCCATTTACGGAGTATAAGCAACTCTTTTAAGTGGCTAATCGGGTTGCCCAGAACTCTTGGCTTTAAGATTCAAAATTTCATAAGTTGTATGTGTGAGTTGGAAGGAGGAATTTTTAGTAGTTGGACGTATCGTATCCAGAGTTTGGAGTAGGTTCGAATCCGACCACTCACTTAGCTCCATGACTTACCTGGTGTGTGCATTATGAGGTCGATGCGCATGCCAGGGGTTTGCCGTATGTTCTACTCCGATAAAATGTTAATAGGTAAACCGTTTGAAATACTAGTGAGAATTCCGAAGTCGCGGAGGAGAGGCTAGGGGGATTTGTCCACGTCATCCGAAAAAGAACAAAATAGAAATTTAGTAAAAATTCCCTCATTTTAGATTAATCAAATTTAAAGGACAATCTATTTTTATTTTTTATTTTTTTTATTTTGGTCAAAACTCCATAAGTAATGAAACTTTACCGAATTGAATCCCTATGTTTTAAAAGCCATGTGAAACAGGGGCGGACCCAGGATTTTTTGTCAGGGGGGCCTAAATTAAACGGGGGTTCGGGGATAGCGCCCCCGAGGCGAAATTTTTTAGGTCTATTTATACACAATTATGTATAAAATTGGTTTAACACCCCTAGTTTGGGGGTAAATCATGTAATTTTAGGGGGTCTATTTCTAAAACTTGTAATATTTTACATATAAATCTAGAATTTTCAAAAGTTCAGCGGGGCTTGTGTCTAAAACCTATAAAATATTGTATGCAAATTTAGAATTTGTAAAAGTTCAGGAGGGGCCTGTGTGAATTTTAAAAGGGCCTATTTGTAAAATTTGTAAAATATTATATGTAATTCTGTAATTTTCGAAAGTTCAGGAGGGGCCTATGCCACCCCTCACTTGTATGTAGGTCCGCTAGTGATGTGAAATTCACATAACTTTTTTTTTTTTTAATGTAAAGTTCACATAACTAGATTAATTTTTTACAAAAGTTGTGTGAATTTAAATTAACTTTTTATAACATTTGGACTTTTTACTAAAATTAAAAATAGAACAGACCAAATATTTAATAGGTCTATGTTATTATTTAAAAAGTCTATGTTACAAGACTTTTGACTAAAATTCCCCCTTCCCCCACCCAAAAAAAAAAAACAGAAAAGAAAAGAAAAAGTGAATCAGTTCTTAAAATTTAATTATATATTTCTTGCACACGACACGAGCATACTCTTGGTTGCATTCCTTCACTACTATTTCAGGCAGTTTACTATGTGGTTTACATCCGTAAACTTGCACACAGACCAATCATATCTCAAAAGAATATAGAAATACTAAAAAAATATGCGCTAAATTTTTTTTTCCTTCAAAGAAAAGTTATAAAAATCAAAACTAAAATTAGCCATGTAATTGAGTTCCGAAGCAATTGCTTTGCTTTCTCACTAAATATATTACTTTCTTCTTTTAATCCAAATATAGTCTTGCTTCCTTTTGAAAACAACATGAATTGCTTACTTATTTATTTATGTTTTTGTACATGATGAATATGATGAACATCAAGAGTTGAAAGATTAGCAACAGCCTAAACTTCTTCAAATAATACTTAAATCTTGCCAAGTAGTCGGCACTGCATAACCAATCAACAAGAGAGAGAGAGAGAGAGAGAGAGAGAGAGAGAGAGAGAGAGAGAGAGAGCAACACATCAAGATTTGGTAGACGGGGTTAGTATGAATTTTGATAACTTGTTTAAGTTGAATTAATTAAACCGTGGAAATTATCTAACATCGGTCCAAATGTTCAATGTTGCCATGTACATTGACGTATAATCCACATCCACATTTTACTTGCATCTAAGTTTACAATTGGAGTATGATTGTTACTTAACTCATCACTTTTTTGCTGTTTTTTTGTCTTCATACGCACTTTTCATTTCCCTCCTCCCCCTGTAAATGGGGTATATATGTGTAAGTATATATGTTGAAAGGAAATGGTTTTGATGATATTATTATTATTACATTAATGTTGGGGTGTTGTTAGGTGACTTATGATTGGGTTTAGGTGTGTCCTTTAGAGTGAGTCAGTGAACTTGCAGGAGTTGTAAAGTGAAATGGATTTGGTGAAGTCGGCAGGAATGTAAGGAATTAAAAGTGCATAGAGTGGGGACTTCTCTGATCACCCTCCTTCACAACTCACAAGTCTCATTAGTTTGGTTTAGAGGTATAAACGGGCCAGGTTGGGCTGGCTATGGCAGCCCGCAGGCTCAATTCGCTAAACTGTCTTTTTGACTTGCGGCACAAGTTAGCTCTCCCAATATAATAGTGTTAAATTTTAAATTTTGCTTAAAACGAATCAATCCACGAGTTAGTCTGGCACACCTTTCTCATTAGGCTCATGAGCCCAACCGTCAATCTGCCAGACTTACAGCCAAAACACACCAACACCATACCATTTTACGCCTCTAGTTTGGTTTTGGGTTCAGATTTAGGGAGGAGAAATCATGAATATCAACATCAAAATTCGCCTTAATCCAACCAGGAGGAGGAGGAGGAAACCAACCTTTCTTTAGAGGCTTGGAAGGATGAGAGAGGAACCTATGGGAATTCCAATGATCCTCAGCTAAGGAATCAATATGAGCTTTCTATATGGGAATTTCAATAGGGCAGTTTTGGTGGAGGACCTTGCTCTTAAACAACCAAAGTTGTTCCACCAAGAGCTCTACGAAAATGGTGAAATCACGATTGTCTTCGTGATGAACCCCCAAAAGCGAAGAGGGCTTTAAAATCATGGAGATCCAAGTATGCAAATCAACATCAGAGAAGACCAAAAGATCGAATGGCCATTTGGAGAAGTTCTATAAAATTATGATGAAAGGGCACTCCATGAATAGATGTTCAGCTGATTCATAAAAGTTACCCCAGAGAGTATAAGAGGTGTCTTCCATCGGCATTCGAGAAGCTAGGGCATCTTTGGTGGGGATGGCATTGACACGACCTTCCAAAGAAAGAATTTATAACGCTTGTGGATTTTGGCATTCTATAAGCTTTTCCAGTTGGTCTAAGAAAACCCAAGAGAATGGGACATCCTATGCTTTTGACCCGTGAGATAAGTAGATTTCACAGAGAAGTAGCCTTTTGAATCAGGGGCCCAAATAATTCTGTCAGCATGCCTTTGGGTGGGCATGTCAATTTTGAAAATGGCACTAACCATGGCCTGATCAAATTGGCCTGATCAAAAAAGGAGTTAAGCAAACTGAGATTCCAAGAATTCCGTTGGCCTCCATAAGATCCTTAACTTTTGAGATGCTCTGCATACAATTCCTTCTACGTACCCGCATGTTTAAAGAAAGGAAGTTTGGGGATCCACAGGTCTTCCCAAATATCCGTATCCCTCCCCAAACCAATGAGTTTGCAAAGGCCTTTTCGAATGGTAGTGTTCGAATGAATGATTCCCTGCAAATCCAAGAAGAATTTGCCTTCTTATTGTCTTGAAGAAGGTGACCCGAACGAATGTATTTGCTCTTAATAAGCTTGATCCACATCTTGTCCTCCTGAGTTAAAATGTACCAGCCCAACTTGGCATTGAGCGCACGATTGTAATCCTTCATCCATCTTAGCCCCAGACCATCTTAACTTTTTGGAAGGAAAATGGTGTCCCAAGATTTTAAGCACAGCCTTTTCCTTTCTTTGTTAGAATGACCCCACAAAAAATTACAAAATTGTTGGTCCAGCTTGTTGCATAAGGAGTTGGGCATAGGAAAGATAGACATTGGGTAGACAGGAAAAGCCATAGCCACACTCCTTATCAAGGTACATCTAGACGCTTGAGACACAAGAGATGATTTCCACCCCTGAAGCCTCTTTTGGACCTTTTCCAGAATCTCCACAAAAGTCTGAAATTTAGATCTATTAGGGACAACAGGCAAGCCAAGGTATTTAGCATTCCTCTTGATTTTGTTGAGCCCCGTTTCTCTACAAATGGAATAGGCTATATCAGGACACACGTTCTTGCTAAATAGAAGCTTTGATTTTCCTTGGTTGATTTTTTGCCCTGACAATTTGGAGTAGCTATTGATACAGTCCAAGATAGTGTTGGCTTCATTCGGGATAGCACGACCAAAAACCAGAAGTTCGTCTGCAAAAAGAAGGTGGTTGAAGGAAAAGCCATTTTTGGCAGCTGTGATGCCTTTGATGGAGCCATGATTAGCTTCTCTTTGAATAATTATGGACAAGATTTTTAGAACATAAGATAAAAAGAAAGGGGGAAGGTGGATCCCCCTATCTAAGGCCCCTCTCAGGTTTAAAGAAACTTGTCGGCCTTCCATTGATTAGAACCGAAAAAGAAACAGTAGTTATACATTGTTGGATCTAGTTACACCAAGTTTTAGAAAAATCGAAGCATTTAAGAACATACAAGAGAAAAGACCAATCAATTCTGTCGTAAGCTTTTTCCATATCAACTTTTAAAGCCATCAGACCCCCTTTTCCTTTCTTGTTTTTCATGGAGTGAAAAATTTTGTGGGCCACAATGCTATTATCATGGATTTGTCTCCCCGGAACAAAGGCCGATTGCATTGGAGAAATGATTTTGTCAAGAAAAGGTTTAATCCTGTTAGAAAGAATTTCGGATATGACTTTGTAAATTACATTACTCAAGCTAATAGGCCTAAAATGATTGGCGCAAGAAGGGCTGTCCACTTTTGGGATAAGGGCAATATTGGTATGATTGAGGCTTTTAAGAAGGAAACCACCATTGAAGAAGCTGCTCACATCTTCAATCACATCAATTTTGACAATATTCCAATAAGTCTATGTAGGAGACAAATGACATACTGCCATACCCCAGATTCACACATGTGAACCTAGGACACGTGGCACGCCACCAAGGCCTTCAAACAACAAGTTACGAATGTAAAGGAGGGAAAACAAGCAAATTTATACCAATATGTTGACAAATAGCTGAATTGCAAAATGGTTTTAATAAAGTATATAAAATTTATACCAAAGAGATAGGTTTTTGAGTCCCAGTTCCAATGCAAAAAACGGCGCACGAAATCGAGTTTTTAGAAAGAGTTATGTCTGTTTCCGTAAAAATCGACAGTGCAGCAAAATGACATGCGGATCGATCCGCCCCAAAAACGGATCGATTCGATTTTAACAGAACCTCATTTTTGGTCCTCCAGAAGCACCGGATCGATTCGTCCAAGACCTGGATCGATCCGAATTCTACAGAACTTATTTTGACAGCAGTTTTCCCCTGTTCTGCAGATTCCCAACTACACCAAAACCAACCCAAACTTCATGAAACTTTCCAAAACCACTTCAAAACCATTCTAAAATCATTCCAAACCGTTCCCAAGATATATTAACATGTTTTAAACATTAAAAAAAACCTCCAAAATGCTACAACACTCATGAATTCCCAATTTTCACAAAACCAAACAAAACACATGATTATGAACTCAACTCTCAACCAAATATATACTACAAACCACAAAACATGAGTTTGAAAGGTATCAATAACATTCTAAGCTCTGGTTACAACATTTACACGAGTCTTGGAGCGATTGGACCAAAGCTAACATAACTCACCAAGTTTTAGCTCCGGTTACAACATTTACACGAGTCTTGGAGCGATTGAACCAAAGCTAACATAACTCACCAAGTTTTAGCACAAACTAAAGTTAGATATTACAAACTACAAGTTTTACTCAAAAACAACCATAGACATAAGATACTACATTTACAAGCTTCCTCGCACCACGAACCTGCAAGTTCATCTCCCCGGATTCTCGCCATTGTGCTAACCTACAATGGTTATTCAATAACCACTAAAATATATAAGCTATATGCTTAGTGAGAGATATCAATCAAGCACACAGATTATATATCAATGCTTTTATTCAACTCAACAAATAAAATGATCTCTGGATAAGCAAGTATTTCATCCACCACTACCCGCAAGTCCGCGACTCCCCCGATAGTGCACAGCACAAGCCAATGACCCACGTCTCATGCGTGCGGTTCAATGCTCTTGTCGGCAATAGGTGGTCTTCACCACGAAACAATCTCATAGCGGATTCATACAAGTTTTCCTTTGACCCACATAGACAACTAAACATGCTCACATAAACATATCACCATGTTTTTCAATAAATCATAGCTAAACATGAGTAATTAAGCTAAATAGGCATGTTATTAACACCCAAAGAACATCACCATGAATTTCATCCAAAAACAAGATTGAAACCGCTCACCTCTTTGCAATTCGCTCCTAGTTAAGAAATTAAAGCCCAAATCTACTCCGGGTTAAAATCCTACATGAATTTGACAAATTACGAATTGCCGTTCTGAATTGGGTCTCAAAAATTACGACGATTAAACTCAATAAAATCAGTACCAAAACGTAGAACTCACCTCTACGAGTCAAAATCTGGTCTCGGAATTCAAATTGGAAGTCGAACGGTGCGTCAATCGGCGTCGTAGAGCTCTGGTGAAACCCACCCCTCTTTTCTTTCTAATCGACTGAAAAATGAAGAAAAAGATATATATATATATCTTACTTTGATTCACATCTCAGATATGGTTTTTGATGTTTTATTATGAAACCCACCCGTTTTCGGTTATTTGCTATTTTACCCCCAACTAGTTTTATTACTAACTATTTAATTAATTCTCCAAACTTAAGTGGGTATTTGTCTATGTCTCGCGTGGGTCCAATAAGTGGTCCTACATAATTTTATGAAATTAATAATTAGCCTACTAATTATATAACATGTTCATTTCGTTCTCACAAAGGTATCCCAAATGACCGCACAAATGGTCTCTAACAATCAACAATGTATTTAAACAAACATATATATTATTTCACATATGCCTTAATAAACATTCATGCACATAAGGGTGATTCCACAACTTTGTCCTATCACAATCAATGTTTTAAAAACCGGACCGGACCGGCCGGTTCGACCGGTTAGACCGTCGACCGGTCGGCTCTCCGGTCCGGGTTGACTCGGTGACCGTTGTTGGAATAAAAACCGCCTAAAACCGGTGGGTAATCCGGTTAAACCGGATAACCGGAGAACCGGTGACCGGTTTTGTGGATGAACCGGTACCTGAAAACTTAGCCGCCAACAATTACACTTCTTTTGGCCTAGTCAGTGAACAGCAGAACAAGTCACATGTGTGATGTGACCCTCATTTTCTGAAAAAGCTTTACACACTGACCAAGATTGAAAAAGTAAGAGAGAGGGAGAGTAATTTTCCTTGGTTCATTATGACCACATTTATCAAAACGTACACCATTGGTTAATGTGAGGTTCACCTGCAGGTCATTGAAAATTTGGTATATGTAAAATAAATAATAATAAGTTAATAACTTGAGAAGTATAGAATTAAAAGAAATAACCAAAAAAAAGTTGTATAAAATTAAAATTTCTTTTGTGTTTTTTTTAGAAATATAATAACTACTCCTAAAAAAATATTTATAAAATATATAATTATGACGTCACGGTTTGATTCCGGTTCACCCGACGGTTGAACCGCTAACCCGTGACCCGGACATTTTTCCGGTTCGATGAACGGTCCGGTTATGAAAACATTGATCACAATGGAACTTTCTCAACTCATGTCCCAATTTGGGACTGCCACATTGGCCAATACTGGGTTCCCAAATTGGACACCCACAATCAACTAGTGAGTTAAAACTAACTTAAACATGTATTAGTAAACACCAATTAATTATGCTAATGCACGCTAAATCATAATTAACGAGTAATCGCGGGAGCGGGTGTTACATCTCTCCCCTCTTTAAAAGAAGTTTGTCCCCAAACTTAAAGTACCTCAAGTTTTGAATAGGATTGGGTACTTCTCACGCATCTCATCTTCCCGTTCCCATGTAGCCTCTTCAATAGAATGATTCTGCCACAAAATCATAAATAATGGAATAGTCTTGGTCCTAACAACTTGAACTTTTGCATCGAGAATTCTCACTGGATGTTCTATGTAAGTCAGGTCTTATTTAATTTTCAACGGTTCTGGCGTAATGATATTACGTGAATCTGACACACAACGTCATAACATTGATACGTGGAATACATTATGCACATTCTGCATTTCTTGTGGTAGCTCTAATCGGTATGCTACTGGTCCAACTCTACCAATGACCTCAAACGGTCCAACGTACCTCGGATTCAATTTTCCATGTTTCCCAAACCTTACAATTCCTTTAGTCGGTGACACCTTTAGAAATACATAATTACCAACTTCAAACTCTATTACTCTCCTTTTCAAATCCGCGTAGCTCTTGTAACAACTTTGAGCTGTTTGTAATTTTTGTTGTATCAACTTAACTTTCTCGGTGGTCTGCTGAATTATCTCAGGTCCCAACAATTTCCGTTCTCCTACATCATTCCAACAGATCGGCGAACGACATCTACGCCCATATAAAGCCTCAAAAGGTGCCATCCTAATGCTGGATTGAAAACTATTATTATAAGTAAATTCTGCTAATGACAAGTGTTGTTCCCAATTGTGATGACCAAGAGCCAAATACTCCTGAGGCAGGATGTCCAAGACGGATGAGGTGAGGTCGGGTGTGGGGACTTGTCCCGCATCGCCTGGGGTGAAGTTCCTGGACTAGTTTATAAGGATTAATCGCCCCTCTATATGCAACAAGGCCTTTTAAAACCGTGAGGGAGCTAAACATGAAAGAACTTCACAGTTAAGCGTGCTGCTGCCAGAGCAGTACCAGGGATGGGTGACCCCTGGGAAGTTCTTTGTGTTTAGGCCCAAAGCGGACAATATTGTTGCTAGACGGGGAGGTGGGTCGTTACAAATGGTATCAGAGCGGAAACCCAGCCGGAAGTGTGGGGGCAGGTCCCACACGAGGACGTGTGGCCCTTAAAGAGGGTGGATTGTGATGACCAAGAGCCAATACTCCTGAGGCAGGATGGCCAAGACGGATGAGGTGAGGTCGGGTGTGGGGACTTGTCCCACATCGCCTGGGGTGAAGTTCCTAGACTAGTTTATAAGGATTAATCGCCCCTCTATATGCAACAAGGCCTTTTAAAACCGTGAGGGAGCTAAACATGAAAGAACTTCACAGTTAAGCGTGCTGCTGCCAGAGCAGTACCAGGGATGGGTGACCCCTGGGAAGTTCTTTGTGTTTAGGTCCAAAGCGGATAATATTGTTGCTAGACGGGGAGGTGGGTCGTTACAAATCCTGTCACGCCCCGGAGTAGCCAAAAATAAGGAAAATTTAAAATTTCCTTTCTGGACCCGTAGGGAATGACGAGTTACATAAAACCGACCTGTCCGCACAACATTCTAACATAAAATATATAAATCAGAGTAAGACATTTGCAGAAGCGTCTAATGGTATTCATGGGAGAACTTAAAGTGTTTGCTACTTAAGCTATTACAGCAGTTCCAAATGAAAACCACAAAAGATAAATTTGGGCGATCGACGCCACTTAAATTATTACATTAACAAAAGACAGTTATTTAAAACATAAAGGAGAGCTTGCTACGGAAATAGGTCAGGGTCCTTCTTCTAGCTGGCAAACCCGTAACCCTCGTAACCATACTCTTCCTGAAGGTCTGCCTCAGGATCACCTTCTTGATAGTCCCCATCCTGAGGATAGTGATATGCATCTTCATTGTTACCTTGGTAGCTCTCCTCATTATAACCTAGACGTAAAATGTCCAGGGCAGGGAAGGAGCCGTTAGCTTTTGAAGCTAAGTGAGATCGTCTTAACCGGTCACTCCTAATACAATTAAGAATATACGAGTACGACGAATATATTGAAAGTAACATTAAATGAGCATATGACATGGTAGTATGATGACACAATGCAATATCGATATTTTCGATTTTGCTCAACCACTTTTGTTTTGACCATAACTCAAGGTTCTCTTAACCATAATACCGACATACCCCTTGACCTCTCTCATGGGCCAAGGCGGTATCCATGATACAATATTTTTTTCTTACGGGTAATGTACCCTTTGGCCTCTCTCATGGACCAAGGCGGTAGCATTAACATTACATCTTTAGGTGTATCCCTTAGCCTCTCTCATGGACTAAAGCGATATCATTAGCGTATCCCTTAGCCTCTCTCATGGACTAAAGCGATATCATTAGCGTATCCCTTAGCCTCTCTCATGGACTAAAGCGATATCATTAGCGTATCCCTTAGCCTCTCTCATGGACTAAAGCGATATCATCCACATACCCCTTGACCTCTCTCATGGGTCAAGGCGGCCTAACATTATCTTGCTATATTTTACAGCCATCGTGACTAGTATCCAACTCAAATTAATTCAACTCTTGGACCCCCACGGTCCACACCATATGTATGACAAAATGATTGGGTTAGTCTCCTTGACTAACCATGCGGACGTCAACATTGACATCAGGACTCGACTATGTTTATATGAATGATTCACATGATGGTATAACCGTAAAATATGAGAAACAGGTATATCAATGAACATTAACTAGGCATAAGTATATCTAGCTAACATGCGTTCATTATAGTAGAAACAAGCTCAACCGTTACATAGTTCATACTTATCGGCTTCGTCCACGTAGGACGTACCGGGCATACATGAAATACAAGGAATAATTCTATAATATACCAAGTGAGTTAAAACGACTCACCTCAAAGCGGGTGCGTAAAAGTGGGCGTAGCGGTTCCTACAAAGTATATAAATGCATAGAACGTTGATTAACAAGTGTACTAAAAATCAGGGGCATAATGGTAATTGTGCCGGGTGGGTTCCTAAACCTCAACATGATGATCTAGACATCATTCTGAGTCTAACGCCATTGACTAGACTCAAATCGGAGTGCGTCGCATAAAAGGCTGGGTTTTTCTATACCAGTTTGGGCCCTAAAGATAAGCTGTATTTTTTACCTTGTCAAAAGGTCACCAAATTTTAAGGGAATATTCTAGACATCATTCTAAGACTCTAGGAATTGACCGCGTATTTTTCTGAGCTACGGTTTATTTATTATGAATTTCTGAAGTTTAAAACGTCTAATAATAGACTGCGGGCCCCCATATTTATAAAATATGATTTAGGGAGATATTTGGCCCTTATAAATATTTTTGTTAAATACTAGGCCTCAAAATAGGCTAGTAGTATCTTTCCCATAATTTTCAGGGTTCGTTTGGTATTTTAAATAATTAAAATACAACCAAACGGATATATTATAAGTAATTAATAATTATTAAAATATTAAAGTTAGGGTCTCGAAAGTAATAATTTACAATATAGAAGCACTAGGCCTTAGGAAAATTTAATATAATTTTTCTATACTTAAAAAAAAGTCATTAGGTATTTATCACCTAATTATTTTATTTTAAAAAGAATATTTACTTATTATTTATTTGAATCAATAAATAATAAATACATCATATGATAATAATAATTCATATTTTCAGAATATAAGCATATTATAAAAATAATATTACAATTTATTAAAATATAATGTATAGTGTTATTGAAATCATTATTAGATTTTTAAAACAATTTAAAACCATTTATAATTATTTATATTTACTTATTACTACAAAATATATTATAAGTAATATATTTATATACTAATATCGATTAATATATACTAATCTTAGTTAATATACATTAATAATTACTAAAGCAGAATGTTAAAACATTAATTTAGAATTTACAGAATAATTAACCATAAAAAAATAGACTAATAAAACCTTAACTAAGGTTATTAGAATAATTAAGACATTAATAATTCTAAAACCAATCATAAATCTACTAATCTAGATTAGCAATTTAATAAAGTGTAATTTATTGCTAATCCCGGGTTATTAATGTCCTAACCCTGATTAACAGAATAATATAATAACTAATTATTATTAAAACCGTTTATTAAGACCTTAATTAGGATTAATAGGATAATTAATAATATAAAATTACTAATTAAAATCAAAAACCCGCGGGTTAACCCAGATTCGAATCCGAATCCACGGGTCACCCGTTAACACACTCTGGTTGATCCAACTTAAAAGATCCGAACCGGATCCATCAACATTTATTATAACCCAAACCCGCAACCACTTATACACACAAACTAAACCATGCCATGACCCATGACCCGACCCGAATGGGTTAATGATATAACCCGAAGACCCAATGGGTCATTTCTTCTCCGGCGAGCCTACGTCGCCGCCGGCGGGCCCGTTTCCGCTGGAAAACTTCCAGGCCTCATATCTCCGTCATTCCTTCATGAAAATTGATGATTCCAACGGGAAAATGACCGGTTTGGGACCCTTAATCACGTACTAGGAGCTGGGTCCACGGTTTATTCGTTTAGGGGTCTTACTAAGGGATTATTCTTTCGGCCATAATTCCGAATAATGGCTTGCATGGTCTATCTAACTTACCCAAGATTGAAAGCTGCTATAGGGGGTCACTATGGGGACCGAGGGGATCACAATGATACAACATAGGGGCCGTTTGGTTGAAGTTTGAAACTCAAACTCCGGCGAGGAGTTTAAATGGAGGTTCTGGGGTAATGAGAGCCTTAGGCTCTGTTTGGACGCGTGTATAGGGTTCAAGGAGGGTGTGTGAGTGTGTATGGGTGTATGGAATGTACAAGAATTAAAATGAGGGGGAAGGGGTGTTACCAAACCTCGGTTCTCTCTCTTTCTTCCTCAATACTCCGGCGAGCTCTCTCTCTCTCACTCAGACTTCTTCTTCCTTCTCTTTCTGCGCCTGTGTGTATATGGTGAGGCAGAGAGGGATAGGAGGGTGTGTGTGTATGGTTCTCTCACTCTATAACTCTCTCGGTAACTCTTTCTCACTCTCAACTCTCATATATAACCGCATTATACACACATACGTGTATCTACACAAATTTGTGTATCTGTTTGGATGAGATGGGATTGAGAGGAGTGTGATGTGAGTGGCATCTTAGGGTGTGTGTATAGCCGGCGGTTGGAAGGTGGGGGTAAAATCCGGCGGGTCATGGGGGTTAGTTTGGGTAGTGTTTTTGCCCACTAGACTTAAGCTAGTTTAGGAAATATTCTCTTAGTACTAATATTTCCATAAGTGTAGGTTTAGTCGTCGCTTAGGTTTACGTGCTGGGCAGTCCAATTTTGATACAGATTTTACGGATTGATGTACGAGTCAGTTCGGGTTTGTATTTACAGTCTAAGAAATAATAATTAGATACGCACACGTGCATATTCAGGTTTCTGGAATTACGGATCTAATAATACTGAAACGCAATTCTGAGTACAATACGGCGACTCATTTTATTACGGAATTTGCGGGTATTACATCATCCACCTGCTATTAAAGATTCCGTCCCCGGAATCAGAGCTAGTTACACATTAAAAGAGGTAAGGGAACTTCTCACGCATCTCTGACTCTAACTCCCAAGAAGCTTCACGCTCATCATGGTGTTTCCACTGAACTTTCACTAGCGGGATTTCTTTAGTTCTCAACTTCTTAGTTCCTCGTTCCATGATCTTTACCGGTCCTTCATTAAAAGTCACATTGTCGTTTACCTCGATATCCGTGAAGTTGATCTCATGAGACGGATCGTGCACGACTTTCCTCAGCATACTAATGTGAAACACATTATGCACTCCTGACATCTTGGGTGGCAGTGCGAGTCGGTAAGCAACTTTTCCCACTCGTTCCAGAATTTCAAACGGTCCAATGTAACGGGGTGAGAGTTTTCCTCTCTTCTGTCCAAATCTGACAATTCCTCGTACGGGTGATACTTTTAGGAATACGTGATCTCCAACACTGAATTCTAAGTCCTTTCGGTGCTTGCCAGCGTAGCTTTTCTGTCGGCTCTGAGCTGCTTTCATCTTTTCTTTGACAATATTGATCTTTTCGTTCGTCTCTCGAACCATCTCTGGTCCTAGAAGCTTGTTGTAATAACCTGCATTTTTATTTAATTTAATTGTATTTGCATTGGCATATTTAAATTCAATTAGCATTGTCTGCTTTTATTTTAATTTCAGTCACATGTTTGGAATATTAATTTCTTATCTAATTCACATTTAAATTTTATTGGGGGCCAAACTGCAATTTTACAAAAATTAGTAATACCTGTGTGGATTTCAAAGTCTGTATTTCAAAACGGTGAAAATAACTTCTATTGACTCAATCAGTATTTTTATGAAACCAGAAAATCAATTATTAAGTTAAAATGGAATTCCCGTATTTTTGTGGTGACCACCGCGCCCCGAAAATACCAGTTTATGTCCAAAACTGTCCGCGCTGTGCTAAATTTCCCCAGATTTTTGGAAGTGACGTAAAGTATGACATGACACATGCTTTATTTCTATTAATGGCAAGTGATCATTGGGTTGGGCTTGTTTGGGAATGCTTTGTTTGTGTATGTGCTCCTAAGGCCATAAGTTGTTATACCCAAACAACTCAACTTGACCCCCTACATATCTAGCTTGTCTCTTGGAGAACCTGTGGGTTATACATTTGTGTATATTCGTATGAATATCAGTGTATATATAGCCTATAGTTAATTAAGAAATCAAATTGATTTTTGTTGAGTGAACAACACTAGACTTGGCCTCCAAGTCCATCAAGTTCACCTTCTATTTATACACACACATATCTCTATCTGCACAATGAGAAACTGAAGATATTGAGAGAGTTTCAGAGAGTTCTACAGTAATTATTTAGAGAGAGGAAGCTTCAAGACTCCATAGCCAAAGCTTGGAGTATTTTATTTTTGTGCTTATCTTTCTCAACAAACACACATCTCCTTATCACAGTGAGTATTATCAACTCACTTTGAATGTAATATATGCTTAATTACTGTTGGTATAGCTTGTTTGATAATACACCATTGTTGATCCTACGTTTGAAATTTCATAGCTTGAAATCAATATTTTCAAACCTTAATCTAAATCCGTTTTCAGAGTTGAATATCAAAGATTACAGTATGTATTGACTATGGTTAAAGTTTTAGAGCCTAATTTGTTCATATAAGAAAGTATATAAGAAAATAAATTTTGACATGTTTTAGTTTTCCATAAAATTGGAGAGTTATAGTTAGAATCATGTTAAGATAATCATAGATTCTTAATCCTTGTTGAAAAAGGAAGAGATTCATATGTAACATGATATAGTTACTCACAGAATTGAAAATGGGTCAAAAAGACCCTGAAAATCTGAAACAGAGCAGTTTCTGCGAGGAAGATGAAGCCTCAGCTTCATCTCGCGCCACGATCGCGCGCGCGAGAATCGCGCGAGCGGCCCGCGCGAGCGATCTTTCGCGCGAGCGGACCGCGCGCGCGATCCTTGCTTTCCCAGGCAGACATAAGAGTTTATATATATATATATATTGAAATTTGGCTGGTCGCGCGAGCGATCCGCGCGCGCGACCTTGATTTCCACAGGCAGACAGAAAAGTTTATAATAAAAGAAAATTTGGGCATATCGCACGAGCGGCCCGCGCGAGCGACCTTTCGCGCGAGCGGCCCGCGCGCGCGAGGTCTGGCAGTTTCTGTTTTTGTCTGTTTTCTGTTAAGGGACTGTTTGGTTCAACTTTTTAGTACTGTTAAGGTTCTGTTTGGGACATTTAGTTAATCAGAACTCTATTTGGTTATGTTTTGAATGATTAAAACATTATATTGCAAGTTATCAATCCCCGTACGCGTGTTGTTCCTTTAATTCAGTGTTTTGCTTAGGTTCATGTGCATATCATTCATGTGGGGTCAGTGGTACATGCATGTGGGTGTCAGTCTGTGTGGAAAGAGTATGAGTTTGAGTTGTGGTCGTAGTTTGTGGTTGTGGTTAGAGGTTGTAGTTGTGATTGTGGTTGTGGATTGAGTTGTGGTTGTAGTTGTGATTGAGTTGAGTTGTGGTTGTAGTTGTGGTTGTGGTTGTGGTTGTGGAGAGGGTATCTTTGAAATGCGACGGTGGCAAATATGGACACTCCTTGACGCCCATGGAAGCGTTAAAGTGTGTGAAGCCGAACTCGGACATTCCCTGGCACCCATGGTAGTGCTAAAGTGTGGCCTACGGACACTCCCTGATACTCGAGTCTGGATACTGCGTGAGGGGTTGCCCCGGTATTTGCATGGCGGTTAGGGTATTCAAAGTGTGAGGCATTGGACACTCCCTGGTACCCCGGACCAAAGTGTGAGGCAAACTGGACACTCCCTGGCGCCCCGTTGCTAAAGTGTGGCTATCTTAGTGTTTCAAAGATACCAGGAGTAAGATAGTCGGTTGTTGTGGCTGTCGAGAGAAAAGAGTCGGCAAGATGAGTGTGGTGCATTGTCTCATTACACGAGTATCTGTTCTTATGAATGATCGACCTTTAATATATTCCTTGTTGTTTTATAAATGAATTCTTTCTGTGGTTTAACTATTGATTTTACAAAATTGATAATGGAAAAAGGTAAATGGGTATGTTTTACATTTAAAGTCATGTTTTTAATACTCACCAGCTTCTTGAAGCTGACGACGTTGATGCGTCCTGGACATTCGTGTTCAGGCTTTTCAGGATATAACCAGGAGGAATCATACGACTATGCTAATTGAGAATGGCTGCTTCTGGAATGAAGAAACTATTTATTATATGTTTTAAGTTATGAACTGTTTTGTTTTATAAGGATGACTGTAACAGACATTAAGCTATTGTTTTAATTCAAGGCGGTATGTGCCTTTAGATAACCCGTGCTGTAATATTCTTTAAGTTAGAATAATTTTTGTAAGCCTTGATTGCTTTACTCCGATTATTATGTTTTGTTGTTCGACGTTTGGGACGGAATCGATCCTTCAAACTGTCGCGACCTACGGGTCCATAAAGGAAATTAAACGCTTTCCTTATTTATGCTACGTCGGGGCGTGACAGGATTTAGTGGTATTAGAGTCAGGTTATTATTTATCTCAAGATAGTTTAGCCAGGTTAGGGTTTACCAGTATAGACCCGATTCCACATTCCATTAAGTGTTACACACCCGATGATACGACAGGGAGGATAGACTCAGAACCCAAACGCCTAAGATTATTCTGTTCTGACTTAAGTAGTATCTTTTCAGGTATGGATCCAGCTCAGCCCCTGTTTGTACCTGATGCTTTTGGAGGGCATTGGGTTACTGTAGGAGCTATAGTACCGGCTTCGGCGACCCTTTATTTCACTGCTGTTGGGCAGCGTGCAGCTGCTACCATCGAGCTAGATCTCTGGCATCAGATTCACATATTAGGACTGGTCGACCTGTCTCGTGCTCGCCTCGAGATTCTTTACTTCATAGAGATCCAGCGCTTAGTACTCGTTGAGATGGTTCGCTTGGTTAATAGCGATGCCTTCTATCTTCCCCTTGAGGTTCAGGTTGTGCAGGCCCACCTTGCACAGCTGGAGGTACCTCCACCGGTCGTCCCTGCTGTTGAGGATGACGGTGACGTTGATATTGTGCTCGCTTCTATTTCCGAGGAGGATGGATTAGGATGGGACGACTTTGCAGTCGACCTTGAGGAGGCACTTGCACTTGAGCCAGCCTTGCCTGAGGCAGATGTCCCTGGACCTGCTTCACTGATGACCTCTCACAGCTGTAACTTTGGGGCAGGCCCCTCTCATGTTCAGCGACTGCATCAGGCCGACTCGCCCGACCTGTTGATGGCTACCTACGGCGATGACTGACTGTTTAGATATCGCCTTGTACATATTGACTGTTTTGACTATTAGCTCTATCTCTTTTTGCAAGCTGTAATTACATGCATTAGAGTGTAGGGCGATGACCCTTTTTTTTTGTAACATTAACTCTTGCATGCGTCCTAACTCATACAGATAGGGTAGGCATTGATCTGACCATACATGCTTTTTGTATCAACTTGACAAGAAGTGATATATATAAAATATGCCCTTTTGAATATTGTTGTCATTTAAATTGCTTCGTAGCACTGTTGCATGCATGTTTCTCATTCTACTACCACTATCATGCATAGAATGGCTGGAGGAGTCAGGAGGAACAGGAACCTGATCGAGGGAGCACCCGAGGCTGCCGATCCTACAGGGATGTTCGAAGCGTTTATCAGACGGTTGGAAAGAATCGGTAATACGAATGACAACCGAAGAGACCGTCAAACTGGGGACAAGTTGCTAGAGAGATTCCGTGCTCTAAGGCCCGAACAGTTTGCGGGTACCGCGGAACCCTGGAAGGCCGAACAATGGTTGAGACAGATGGACCGTATGTTCGAGGCTGTACAATGCAACGAAATGGACAAGAGGAGATTGGCTACGTTTCAGTTGACCGATGCTGCCGCAGATTGGTGGGATTCGGTCATAGCTACTATCGGGAATGGAGCTGCAATGGGAATGACGTGGACTGCGTTCAAAGGGAGATTTCTAGAGAAGTACTTCCCGGCTACGGAGAGGCACAGAAGAGAGAAGGAATTCATGGATCTGACGCAAGGAACCAAGTCGGTGCAAGAGTACACCACACAGTTCGAAAGACTGTCTCGGTTTGCTCCACACCTGGTTGATACTGAAGAGAAGAAGATCCGGAAGTATAACCAAGGGCTGACACCGCAGATTCGTCGCCTGACTCTCGGTCACCTAGATAAATCGTTTGAAGGACTTGTTGGTTTGGCTACCGACCTGGAAGAGGATGCTCGAGTGAATCGTAAGCAATTTGATTTCCGACCGCCTCAAAGGGGTAATTTTGGGAATAGACCACCAATGAATCGTACCCAAGGGCAGAAGAGGAATTTTGACGGAAGCAAGAAGACCCAGGCTATTACCTATCCGACTCAACCCCGAATAGGAGAAGGGAGTAGTAGTGGAAAGTGTTTCAACTGTGGCAACCCTGGTCATTTGGCTCGTGATTACAAGGCACCAAGGCATGCTACTCAGCAAGGGATAGTCTGCTTCAACTGTGGTGAACCAGGTCACATCAGCAGGTTTTGTACTGCTCCTAAGCAGGTGACTTATGGTCAACAGGGACAGACTCGCTTGAATGTTGTTATCCCAGATGCCGCTGGATATGATGGAACTGCGTATGAAGAAGGAGATTATGGAGAAGCTCAACCTGATCAGCAAGCAGTAGAAGGTACACTAACTCTGTTTAACTCCCATGTTAAAGTGTTATTTGATACGGGTGCTGCTCTTTCGTTCATATCTGTTAATACAATTCGAAGATTGGGCATTTTACCTCATCGCTTAGAGAAAGCTTTGAAGGCTACTTCGCCACTAGGAGCTGCAGTCAGATTAGGACATGTGTGCAAGGATTGTCCCTTACGGTTAGGAGACCGTGAAATCCCTGCAAGGTTGATCGTCCTATCGATGAAGGAGTTCGACATAATCCTAGGAATGGATTGGCTCTCTCAGAATCAAGTGAAGTTGGATTGTGCGAGGAAGAGAATTACATTCCCCGACAATGATAATCAACCCTTTGATTTTCAATGTAATCCGACGGGAGATATGTGTCACAGCCCGGTCCCACAATAGCGGAACCGGAGCCCGTGGCACGCCACCGAGGCTAAACCAATTCATTAACGTTCCCAAAAATTAGGGTTGAAGAACACACGCAGCGGAAAACAAAACACATTTTAAAACCAGAGGTTCAGTCGACTGCTCAGTCGACGGAGGCGGGCAGGGATTTTAATATCAAATTCCAGTCGACTGATACTGGGGGTTCAGTCGACTGCTGAGGGGTCCAGTCGACTGCTTTTGCTAAAAATGAAGCAGTTGCTAACAGACTCAGGGGTTCAGTCGACTGCTCAGTCGACTGCTCCCCTGACAGCAGCCCAATCTGCAGAAAACAAGTTTTAAAGCTTTCTAATTTCCATCCAATGATCAACCACTCAATCAAACTCAGTCCAAAGTGATTCTAGCTGTATTAAAGTATTACTAAACATAATTACAACATGTTATAGTCTAATACAACGATTTAAAATCCATTCCAACATACTAAGTTAAACATGGTTTAAAACAACCAAAATCTTATTACAACATTTCTATTATTCCAAAACTACAAGATTATCTTTCAAGTTGCCTCACAAGCGAACTCCCAACCCACGTACTCACTTCTGCGATTCCTCGCCAGCATTAACACCTGAAATGGTTATTTGAATAACCACACATATTTCGATTTGTTTAAGCTAATGCTTAGTGAATAAATCACATATGTACATGAATGATAAACATGTCTGCATTCACATCTCTACAATTCATACTAGTCGCCGGAGACTCACGTGCCCGTCCATATTCCCAATCCGCGACTCCTCGCCAATAAGTCCACGCGAAAGGGTAAGACCCACGATTCTTTTCTTCAATCGTGCGACCTTAATGCCTATATCGGCTCCACAAAATGGCACGGTGACCACGTGCTCCTTCTGACCCAAATAAGCAACTTAACATGCTCAAATACATATCACCATGCTCGCGGTAATCAAAACATATCACCGTGCTATTGAGCCTACTTATCAATAAAAATGCCCAATATGAACTACACAATATATATCTCTAGGAATTAATACATGCTATTCAAACATAACATGAATACATGCCAAGAAATCATTCCAAATCATAGTTGAATCACTCACCTCCGAATAACGCTCCTATAATTCAATCTGAAGAAAACCCGTGCACAAAGAACGTGCAGAAGTCCGTCTAGTACAATTCCTATGGATCAGAGTTCCATTTATCAACTTTTATGAAAAATTCTAGAAAATAACTTTTCGGAAAACTTAGCCAAACAGGCCCTAATATATATCAAAACGAAGCTCTTACCTCGAGGAGCTCAAATATGAAATCTGGGAGAAACCAGACTGACGGAAGGTCGTCGTTTGGCGTCGCAAAGCTCTAAGCAATCAAATCTCCCTCTAGCCTCCTTTTTGGCCTCCTCTTGAACTTTAGGTTAAGCTTATGAAATATCTAAGTCCATCTCTATCTATATATAGGCAACATTCTCGGGGAATTACGTTTACCTCCCCACGAGTTTTCCAAACTCCTAAACAGTCTCTGAAACTTTCTATACATCTTATTCACAGCTTTACGAGTGAAATGAGCAGTCGACTGAGCAGTCGACTGAGCCTCTGGTTTTAAAATGTGTTTTGTTTTTCGCTGCGTGTGTTCTTCAACCCTAATTTTTGGGAACGTTAATGAATTGGTTTAGCCTCGGTGGCGTGCCACGGGCTCCGGTTCCGCTATTGTGGGACCGGGCTGTGACAATATGTTCCTCACGAGATGTTTAGCCAACATCGAAGTCGTCAGTACAGAGGTGACAGCTTCATCTATACCTGTAGTCAAGGACTTCGGAGAAGTGTTTGAAGACATTTCTGGTTTGCCGCCCGAGAGAAGTATAGAGTTCTGTATTGAGCTTATACCGGGTACCGTACCGATCACCAAGGTTCCCTACAGAATGGCCCCCACAGAACTGCTGGAATTGAAGGAACAAGTTCAAGAACTCGAGAACCTAGGTTTTGTACGTCCAAGTACATCGCCTTGGGAAGCACCGGTGTTATTTGTAAAGAAGAAGGACGGGACACTCAGATTGTGTATCAACTACAGAGAATTGAACCGCGTGACCATCAAGAACAAGTATCCCTTGCCTCGGATTGATGATTTGTTTGATCAACTACAAGGAGCTACGATATTTTCCAAGATAGACCTAAGGTCGGGATATCATCAGTTGAGGGTACGAAAGGAAGACATACCTAAGACTGCTTTCAGAACCCGATATGGTCATTATGAATTTCTGGTGACGCCGTTTGGAATGACGAACGCCCCGGCAGTGTTTATGGATCTGATGAACAGAGTGTTCAAACCTTATTTGGATCAGTTTGTCATCGTCTTTATAGATGATATTTTGATCTATTCTAAGTCAGGAGAAGAACACGAGAAACATCTACGGATTGCGATGCAGACGCTCAAGGACCATCAGTTGTATGCCAAGTTCAGTAAGTATGAGTTCTGGTTGCAAGAAGTGAAATTTTTGGGATACAAGGTGTCATCTCAAGGAATTTCAGTGGATTCATCCAAGACCGATGCTGTGTCAAACTGGGTTAGGCCAAGCAACCCTACAGAAGTTCGGAGCTTTCTTGGACTCGTAGGCTATTACAGGAGATTCGTTAAGGGATTCTCAAAGATAGCAGCACCTTTGACTGGGTTGACGAAAAAGAATTTGAAGTTTGAATGGACAGAGAAGCATGAGCGAGCCTTTCTAGAGTTGAAAGAGAGACTCACTACCGCACCAGTACTAGCAATACCCAAGCCTGATGAAAAGTTCACTATCTTTAGTGACGCATCATATCAAGGGTTAGGGTGTGTACTTATGCAAGATGGCAGAGTTATTGCCTATGCATCCAGACAGTTGAAGACGAATGAATTAAACTATCCCATTCATGATTTGGAGTTGGCAGCAGTAGTTTTCGCACTCAAGATTTGGAGACACTATCTCTACGGTGAAAAGTTTGATTTATTCTCCGATCACAAGAGTCTAAAGTATTTGTTCACACAGAAAGAGTTGAACATGAGGCAGCGCCGATGGATGGAGCTGATCAAAGATTACGACTTCACATTGGAATACCACCCCGGTAAAGCTAATGTGGTCGCCGATGCGTTGAGTCGACAGATTCGTGAGACGATCGCCTCCTTAATGGTTAGAGAGTGGCGAGCTTTGGAGACCTTGGCAGAATTCGATGTACAGAGTGCTGAAGGAGGAGAGGGACAACTTTTTGGATGTCTTATCCTACAGCCTGTTCTTATCGACCGCATTATTGGAGCTCAGAAAGAAGATGAGAAGTTTTAAGATTGGTTCGTGAGGATGTCAGATAAAGACCCGACAGAATGGAAGGTGGGAGTCGATGGAGGATATCGGTGCAGGGATAGATTATGTGTGCCAGATTATGGAGAGCTTAGGAAGGATATTCTGGAAGAAGCACATAAATCAAGGTATACAGTTCACCCGGGAGGAACTAAGATGTACAAAGATTTGAAGAAAAATTTCTGGTGGGAAGGTATGAAGAAAGACGTGGCCGAATTTGTATCCAAGTGTTTGACGTGTCAGCAAGTCAAAGCTGAACATCAGAGACCGTCAGGATTGTTGCAACCGCTGCCTATTCCTGGTTGGAAGTGGGAGCACATTACGATGGATTTTGTAGTAGGATTGCCTCGATCGCAGCAGAATCATGACGCTATTTGGGTAATCGTGGATCGATTGACGAAGTCAGCTCATTTCATTACTTACAGTATGACATACCCGGTAGAGAAGATGAGCCGGATGTACATATAACAAGTTGTGCGACTTCACGGTGCACCTGTGTCGATTGTGTCAGACCGTGACGCACGTTTTACCTCTGGATTTTGGGAAAGTCTCCAAGAAGCTATGGGAACCTCGCTCAAGATGAGTACTGCTTTTCACCCTCAGACAGATGGACAAACTGAGCGTGTTAATCAGATCATAGAAGATATGCTTAGGGCTTGTGTGATCGATTTTGAAGAATCTTGGGAGACACACTTGCCGTTGGTTGAATTTGCCTATAACAACAGTTATCACACGAGTATCGGGATGGCTCCGTTCGAAGCATTGTACGGACGACCATGTCGTTCTCCATTGTGTTGGGCAGAAGTCGGAGACACAGAATTGTTGGGACCAGATTTGGTAAGAGAAACCAACGAGAAGATTTCCTTGGTCAAGGAAAGGATAAGAACCGCTCAGAGCCGGTATAAGAGTTATGCTGATCGACGCCGGAAAGATTTGGAATTCAGTGTTGGAGATCACGTACTTCTTAAGGTTTCACCAACCCGAGGAGTGGTACGTTTTGGTCTCAAGAGAGGGAAGTTAGCTCCGCGTTTCATCGGACCGTTCGAGATTTTGGAACATGTCGGGAAAGTAGCTTATCGACTTGCGCTACCACCGAAGATGTCTGGGGTTCACAATGTGTTCCACGTGAGTATGCTGAGGAAGTACGTACGAGACCCCTCGCACGTGGTTAGTTATGACGATATTGAGACGAGTCATAACGTTTCTTACAAGGAGAGACCTGTGAAGATTCTAGATCAGAGTATCAAGAAGCTGAGGAATAAGGATATCCCGTTGGTGAAGGTTCAGTGGAATCACCATGACGAGAACGAAGCCTCGTGGGAAGTTGAAGCTGATATGAGGAAGAAGTACCCGGAGTTATTTCAGGACTAGTTAGTCTTGATTTCGGGGGCGAAATCCTGTTTAAGGGAGGAAGGGTGTAATAACCTGCATTTTTATTTAATTTAATTGTATTTGCATTGGCATATTTAAATTCAATTAGCATTGTCTGCTTTTATTTTAATTTCAGTCACATGTTTGGAATATTAATTTCTTATCTAATTCACATTTAAATTTTATTGGGGGCCAAACTGTAATTTTACAAAAATTAGTAATACCTGTGTGGATTTCAAAGTCTGTATTTCAAAACGGTGAAAATAACTTCTATTGACTCAATCAGTATTTTTAAGAAACCAGAAAATCAATTATTAAGTTAAAATGGAATTCCCGTATTTTTGTGGTGACCACCGCGCCCCGAAAATACCAGTTTATGTCCAAAACTGTCCGCGCTGTGCTAAATTTCCCCAGATTTTTGGAAGTGACGTAAAGTATGACATGACACATGCTTTATTTCTATTATTGGCAAGTGGTCATTGGGTTGGGCTTGTTTGGGAATGCTTTGTTTGTGTATGTGCTCCTAAGGCCATAAGTTGTTATACCCAAACAACTCAACTTGACCCCCTACATATCTAGCTTGTCTCTTGGAGAACCTGTGGGTTATACATTTGTGTATATTCGTATGAATATCAGTGTATATAAAGCCTATAGTTAATTAGGAAATCAAATTGATTTTTGTTGAGTGAACAACACTAGACTTGGCCTCCAAGTCCATCAAGTTCACCTTCTATTTATACACACACATATCTCTATCTGCACAATGAGAAACTGAAGATATTGAGAGAGTTTCAGAGAGTTCTACAGTAATTATTTAGAGAGAGGAAGCTTCAAGACTCCATAGCCAAAGCTTGGAGTATTTTATTTTTGTGCTTATCTTTCTCAACAAACACACATCTCCTTATCACAGTGAGTATTATCAACTCACTTTGAATGTAATATATGCTTAATTACTGTTGGTATAGCTTGTTTGATA
This sequence comes from Hydrangea macrophylla, assembly GCA_033977485.1. Classification (NCBI taxonomy): domain Eukaryota; kingdom Viridiplantae; phylum Streptophyta; class Magnoliopsida; order Cornales; family Hydrangeaceae; genus Hydrangea; species Hydrangea macrophylla. Next base: position 157,288,534 of record CM066991.1, read on the forward strand.
ATACACCATTGTTGATCCTACGTTTGAAATTTCATAGCTTGAAATCAATATTTTCAAACCTTAATCTAAATCCGTTTTCAGAGTTGAATATCAAAGATTACAGTATGTATTGACTATGGTTAAAGTTTTAGAGCCTAATTTGTTCATATAAGAAAGTATATAAGAAAATAAATTTTGACATGTTTTAGTTTTCCATAAAATTGGAGAGTTATAGTTAGAATCATGTTAAGATAATCATAGATTCTTAATCCTTGTTGAAAAAGGAAGAGATTCATATATAACATGATATAGTTACTCACAGAATTGAAAATGGGTCAAAAAGACCCTGAAAATCTGAAACAGAGCAGTTTCTGCGAGGAAGATGAAGCCTCAGCTTCATCTCGCGCCACGATCGCGCGCGCGAGAATCGCGCGAGCGGCCCGCGCGAGCGATCTTTCGCACGAGCGGACCGCGCGCGCGATCCTTGCTTTCCCAGGCAGACATAAGAGTTTATATATATATATATATATTGAAATTTGGCTGGTCGCGCGAGCGAGGGTCGCGCGAGCGATCCGCGCGCGCGACCTTGATTTCCACAGGCAGACAGAAAAGTTTATAATAAAAGAAAAGTTGGGCATATCGCGCGAGCGGCCCGCGCGAGCGACCTTTCGCGCGAGCGGCCCGCGCGCGCGAGGTCTGGCAGTTTCTGTTTTTGTATGTTTTCTGTTAAGGGACTGTTTGGTTCAACTTTTTAGTACTGTTAAGGTTCTGTTTGGGACATTTAGTTAATCAGAACTCTATTTGGTTATGTTTTGAATGATTAAAATATTATATTGCAAGTTATCAATCCCCGTACGCGTGTTGTTCCTTTAATTCAGTGTTTTGCTTAGGTTCATGTGCATATCATTCATGTGGGGTCAGTGGTACATGCATGTGGGTGTCAGTCTGTGTGGAAAGAGTATGAGTTTGAGTTGTGGTCGTAGTTTGTGGTTGTGGTTAGAGGTTGTAGTTGTGATTGTGGTTGTGGATTGAGTTGTGGTTGTAGTTGTGATTGAGTTGAGTTGTGGTTGTGGTTGTGGTTGTGGTTGTGGTTGTGGAGAGGGTATCTTTGAAATGCAACGGTGGCAAATATGGACACTCCTTGACGCCCATGGAAGCGTTAAAGTGTGTGAAGCCGAACTCGGACATTCCCTGGCACCCATGGTAGTGCTAAAGTGTGGCCTACGGACACTCCCTGATACTCGAGTCTGGATACTGCGTGAGGGGTTGCCCCGGTATTTGCATGGCGGTTAGGGTATTCAAAGTGTGAGGCATTGGACACTCCCTGGTACCCCGGACCAAAGTGTGAGGCAAACTGGACACTCCCTGGCGCCCCGTTGCTAAAGTGTGGCTATCTTAGTGTTTCAAAGATACCAGGAGTAAGATAGTGGGTTGTTGTGGCTGTCGAGAGAAAAGAGTCGGCAAGATGAGTGTGGTGCATTGTCTCATTACACGAGTATCTGTTCTTATGAATGATCGACCTTTAATATATTCCTTGTTGTTTTATAAATGAATTCTTTCTGTGGTTTAACTATTGATTTTACAAAACTGATAATGGAAAAAGGTAAATGGGTATGTTTTACATTTAAAGTCATGTTTTTAATACTCACTAGCTTCTTGAAGCTGACTACGTTGATGCGTCCTGGACATTCGTGTTCAGGCTTTTCAGGATATAACCAGGAGGAATCATACGACTATGCTAATTGAGAATGGCTGCTTCTGGAATGAAGAAACTATTTATTATATGTTTTAAGTTATGAACTGTTTTGTTTTATAAGGATGACTGTAACAGACATTAAGCTATTGTTTTAATTCAAGGCGGTATGTGCCTTTAGATAACCCGTGCTGTAATATTCTTTAAGTTAGAATAATTTTTGTAAGCCTTGATTGCTTTACTCCGATTATTATGTTTTGTTGTTCGACGTTTGGGACGGAATCGATCCTTCAAACTGTCGCGACCTACGGGTCCATAAGGAAATTAAACGCTTTCCTTATTTATGCTACGTCGGGGCGTGACACTTGTCGTCTCCAACTTCTGCCCAACATAAGGGTGATCGGCACGGTCTTCCATATAGAGCTTCAAATGGTGCCATTCCTATACTCGTATGGTAGCTGTTGTTATATGCGAAATCTATCAACGGTAGGTTCTCTTCCCATGAACTTTCAAAATCTATCGCACAAGCTCGAAGCATATCTTCCATGACTTGATTGACTCTCTCAGTCTGTCCGTCGGTTTGGGGATGAAATGCTGAACTTAACTTCAACGAAGTCCCAAGTGCTGTCTGTAAGCTCTCCCAAAATCCTGACGTAAAGCGTGAATCACGATCTGACACAATTGATACGGGTACTCCATGTAGTCGAACAACTTGTTGTACATACATTCTGCTCAATTTCTCAACCGGGTAGGTCATACTATAAGCGATAAAGTGAGCCGATTTGGTGAGTCGGTCCACAATCACCCAAATGGCGTCATGATTCTGCCGTGACCTTGGCATTCCGACAACGAAATCCATCATTATGTGTTCCCACTTCCATCCGGGAACGGGTAGTGGTTGTAACAATCCTCCTGGTTTCTGATGTTCTGCCTTGACTTGCTTGCATGTCATGCATTTGGATACATAATCCGCTACTTCTCTTTTCATTCCGTCCCACCAGAAGTTCCTTTTTAGATCCTTGTACATTTTTGTTCCTCCAGGATGAACTGTCATCCTTGACTTGTGTGCTTCGTCCAATATATCTTTCCTCAAGTTGTCCTCATTAGGCACACAGAGTCGGTTGCGACACCTAAATCCTCCATCTGTCCCTATATTCCACTCAGTGGGGTCCTTTGCCGATGCTTTCTCAAACTATTGACGAAGTCCTTCGTCCTTTCCTTGTGCTTCGAGAATACGACTTATGAGCGTTGGTTGTACTACGAGACATCCAAAGAGTCGTTCTTCGCTTGACTTCGAAGTCTGAAAATCAAACTCTGTTAGTGTCTCCAATACTTTCCATTCTCTGATCATAAGAGACGATACGATGAGTTTTCAGGGTTTCCTGCTCAGTGCGTCAGCAACAACATTTGCTTTGCCAGAGTGGTATTGCAGCGTGAAATCGTAATCTTTTAACAATTCCATCCAACATCGCTGCCTCATGTTCAGCTCCTTCTGAGAGAACAAGTACCTCAAGCTCTTGTGATCTGAAAACAGATCAAACTTCTCTCCGTAGAGATAGTGTCTCCAAATTTTGAGTGCAAACACGATTGCAGCCAGTTCCAGATCGTGCGTAGGATAGTTAAGCTCATGGGGTTTCAATTGTCGTGATCCATACGCTATCACTCTTCTGTCCTGCATAAGCACACATCCAAGTCCTTGATGCGACGCATCGCTGTAAATGGTGAATTGTTCACCGCTCTTCGGTATTGCAAGCACTGGCGCCGTGGTTAGTCTCTTCTTTAATTCTTGAAATACGCGTTCATGCTTGTCGTTCCATTCATACTTCAGATCCTTTTTGGTCAATCCAGTAAGAGGGGCTACGATTTTGGAGAATCCTTCCACGAATCTCCGGTAGTATCCTGCTAGACCAAGAAAACTTCGGACTTCTGTTGCTGTGGTCGGTCGATTCCAGTCCAAGACAACGTCGATCTTCGATGAATCCACTGCTATTCCTTCTTGCGAGACAACATGTCCCAAGAATTTGACTTCCTTTAGCCAGAACTCGCACTTGTTGTACTTCGCATATAAGTGGTTGTCTCGGAGAGTCTGAAGTGCTATCTTCACATGTCCTTCGTGTTCAGCCTCTGTCTTAGAGTAGATGAGGATATCATCTATGAATACAATGATAAACTGATCCAGGTAAGGTCTGAAAACTCGATTCATTAAATCCATGAACACTACTGGGGCATTCGTCAATCCGAATGGCATAACCAGAAATTTATAATGTCCATACCTGGTTCTAAAAGCCGTCTTGGGTACATCTTCAGATCGAACGAGTAATTGGTGGTATCCAGATCTCAGATCTATCTTTGAAAATGTGGTAGCTCCTTGTAACTGATCGAATAGATCGTCAATCCTCGGTAGTGGGTACCGATTCTTGATTGTGACCTTGTTCAACTCTCTGTAGTCGATACAGAGTCGAAGTGTTGCATCCTTCTTCTTAACGAATAATACCGGTGCTCCCCATGGTGAAGTGCTTGGACGAACAAATCCGAGGTCCTGGAGTTCTTGTACTTGCGTCTTTAGTTCTTGCATCTCCATCGGGGCCATTCGGTAAGGTGTCTTCGATATCGGGGAGGTTCCAGGCATTAACTCGATACAGAAATCGATGTCTCTCTTGGGTGGCAATCCTTTAACTTCTTGGAAAACATCTTCAAAATCTCGAACTACTGGAATTTGGTTAATAGGAATCTCATCACTCGTAGTTCCAAGGGTAGCTAGGCAGTTGGTGAAGAAAACGTCACACGAGGGATTGCACTTGAAATCAAATGGTTCGCCGTCAGGTACGGAAAAGAGTATGGATTTGCTAGCACAATCTAACTTGGCACGGTATTTCGTGAGCCAATTGATTCCTAGGATCACGTCGAATTCCTTCATCGACAAAACTATCAAATCAGCGGGGAGATTCTGATCTTTCAAGTTTAGAGGGCAGTCCTTACATATTTTGTCCAACTTAACGCTCTTTCCTAGAGGTAAAGTAGCATTCAAAGCTATATCCATTGTTTGGGGCACTAAGCCTAAACGTTGCACAATTCTAATTGCAATAAAAGAATTGAATGCACCAGTATCGAACAAAGCTTTCACGTGACTGTTAAAGAGGGTTAGAGTACCTTCTAGGTTCTCCTGCTCTTCCTCGTCAAATCCTGCTTCCTCTGGAATGATAGCATTGAGGTGAGCCTGTCCTTGAGTCGATGCTCCATAGTAACCTCCTCGGGGTGCCTTACAATTCTTAGACAGGTGTCCCTTCTTGTTACAGTTAAAACAAACTATATCTGGACGGTTATCCTTCTTCAGGGCACGGTAATCCTTAGACGTATGTCCAGGAAATCCACAGTTGAAACAGACTCCAGGGTTATTACTTGTGGTTCCTGTTTGTCCGTGGGGCAGAGTCGGCTTAAACGGCACAGCTGGTTTGTTGCGGAATGGAGCTGTCTGCGGCTTCTTCTCACCATTCCAGTTTCTCTTGAATCCTTGGTTACGAGACAGGACTTGTCTCGATCCTTGGTTGAACCTCGGAGGTGGTGGTCGGTTTATGAAACGCCTTTGTTCACGACCGGTGATTTCTTCAAAGCCATGGGCCATTCCTACTAAAGCCTTGAAAGTTTGGTTCAGGTGGCCATAAGTCAGCTTCTGCAGAGGTAGGGAAAGTCCCAGATGATACTTTCGATTCTTCTTTTCGGGAGTATCAATCATGTGATACGCAAAACGAGACAGACGTTCGAATTGTACTGTGTACTCCCGTACAGTGCGGTTTCCTTGTACCAAGTCAATGAATTCCTTTTCCTTTTTGTTTCTTTCAGTCTGGGGAAAATAGTTTTCCAGGAACAGTTCCTTGAATGCCGTCCATGACATCCTTTGCGCGGCTCCTCCCAGAGTTGCTTTCTCTGACTCCCACCAGTCAGCTGCAGCAAAGGTCAACTGATAGGTGGCAAGTCGACATTTTTTAACCTCGGAACATCCCAGTGTGTCAAAGATGATGTCTAGCCCACGAAGCCACTGCTCTGCTTCCCACGGTTCAGTCATTCCATTAAACTTGTCTGGCCGCATTGCGCGGAATCGCTCCACCGTGCGATCCTCTTGGGGTCTGGGTGGAACTACGGGGTTAACGTTGGCATTGTTGCTCGGGCCGTGATTATTTCCGATGTGCTCCAAGCGTTGTAAGAATGCTTCAAAGATTCCAGTGGAATCCATTCCAGCAGGAATGGGTTCCGGTGCTCCTTCGGCTGGGATTGGAAGTCCTAAGCGTCGATTCCTCCTTGGTTGGTCTACCATTGCGTGTCTGGTTCTCCTACAGAAGTATTCTACTAAGACTTGAATGCAGGATACATCTAGATATCTACTAACATATTTATAAGTCAAATAACAAACGAAACAATCATAGGGACAAGTATAGTACTAAAACATCCATTTCATTTAATAACAGAAGCGGTGATTACAAGATTAAACTAGCCGAGAATACATGGTTACAAAATGGGGGTATTACCCTATTGCATGCATTCATACCGTAAGATGGGTCATCAGCCCAAGCTAACTTAGATACAACTAAACTACTAGCATATAAGGACAGATTATCCCAAGCTAATCATCCATATCTGACTCGGATGTGATCTCCCCCATATCAGAATCATTAGGCCCATCTTCGTCCTCATTGGGCTCACCCAAATCCCAATCCTCAATTTCAACATTGCCTTCATCCTCTTCATTACCATCATTGTCCATAGGTTCTTCTATCACAGGGTGAACTTCCATAGGTTGATGGGGTGCTTCCTGTTCAGGTTCTTCCTCGGGGTCTTCTTCTTCTGGGTCATCCTCCTCATCATCTTCTTCTTCTTCCTCTTCCTCTGGATATGCATCTGGCTCATCGTCAGACATTTCTGCATTACCAGGATTGACGGCATGTGCTACTACTGGGGGTGCCATACCTATAGGGGCATTCTCATTAGGAGGCTCAACCAGGTGGTCTTCTGGGTGAATAGAAGGCTCCTGCAGTATCTGGTTTACTAGCGGCTGGAAAACTGAGTCCTTCATTGCTAGTCTCCTTATCTCTCCATGCATTAACTCCTGGGTGTATGCAGTATGGATGGCTTCCGCTTGAAGCCGGTGAGGGTCGGAGATATTGTACACATGCCGCTGGACTCTCAGTCCTCCTCAGAGACGTTGGCGGGCTTTCAATTGCACATTCTCCAGAAATCCTTCTGGGTCGGCTGGTTCAATGCCATCCGGGTAAATCATATGTCCTCCAAAGTCGTCATTGACATAGTGACCGGGTTCTCGGGACTGCGTTTTGTGCATAGGCACTCCTTGGAATGGTGGGGGTTGTTGGAAGAGTACAGAAGGTGGTGGGGGCATCTGGTAGGCACTATTGTGCATCCTTTCATAATCTCCGGGGTTCTTAAGTAGTGCGACCATTTCGTCCTGGACTTTCTGGACGATTTCAGCTTCATAGATTGCTTCTAGGCGCAGGGTATCATAGTTATACACGTTGCTCTTATTCATTTTGACCCATAGGTTTCTTTTTCCTCCGTCTCTAGCTAGTTCTTGGATTTGGCGATGGTATATGTCTGGGTTTGCTGGTACTACGCGATCAGGGAAAATCAGTCGTCCTCCAAAAGGATCTGAAATATAGTGGGGTTCCATGTTACCTGTTTCAACAGAAGAGCTACCTATTTAGGGCACTGGTGCGAATTACCTTAAGGTTATCACTTATAAATTGTAAAAGAGAATAGTATAACATGGGAAGATCAGAAACTAATAAGTAGACTTTCATTAATAAAAGAATATTTACATAAGAGGGAATCTCGAAGTACAACTTTTACATATATATCCGTCAAAATGTGGGATTATAATCCCTAATACAGCATTAATACAACATAAGCTAACTAAGGCGTGCTAATCTTCTAGTTGTGTGAATTCCTCCGAGATGTCCATCTCTTCGGGCGGGGTGAATGACATCCATCTCTCATTGTCCCACCCTATCGGCCAGTCGGGGTCATACGTGTACAATGTTCCCTTCTCAATGAGATCTTCATCAGCCAGGTAAATTTCTACTTCTTCATCTTCAGAGCTGTTTATTGGGCTGACAGGAGTCTCTAGGGGAGTGATTTTTGTCTGTGCTTCTTCTAAGCTGATGGTCACGGGGTCGTTAGGAATATCAGAGGTTCCATCCACCTCTATTGGCACTAAGCGGGGTGCTACAACAATATGACACATGGTTGGGGAAACCTTCTTCATAAGGAATAGGCATCTCATCAACTTTCCTATTCTTTTGCAAGTCTAGTGGCGGAAAGCAGCCCCAAAGCAAACTAAACCTTGGGGAAAGGCTCCTTTGTAATTCTCCATACCACCTGTTGGACAGAAAGACTATTTTAGTATTGGTTGTCCTTTCTAAAGTACTTTAAGGTTCTTAACTTAAGGGTGTCGGACAGTCAGCGAGCACGACTAAACCTAGTGCTCTGATACCAAAAATCCTGTCACGCCCCGGAGTAGCCAAAAATAGGAAAAATTTAATATAATTTTTCTATACTTAAAAAAAAGTCATTAGGTATTTATCACCTAATTATTTTATTTTAAAAAGAATATTTACTTATTATTTATTTGAATCAATAAATAATAAATACATCATATGATAATAATAATTCATATTTTCAGAATATACGCATATTATAAAAATACTATTACAATTTATTAAAATATAATGTATAGTGTTATTGAAATCATTATTAGATTTTTAAAACAATTTAAAACCATTTATAATTATTTATATTTACTTATTACTACAAAATATATTATAAGTAATATATTTATATACTAATATCGATTAATATATACTAATCTTAGTTAATATACATTAATAATTACTAAAACGGAATGTTAAAACATTAATTTAGAATTTATAGAATAATTAACCATAAAAAAATAGACTAATAAAACCTTAACTAAGGTTATTAGAATAATTAAGACATTAATAATTCTAAAACCAATCATAAATCTACTAATCTAGATTAGCAATTTAATAAAGTGTAATTTATTGCTAATCCCGGGTTATTAATGTCCTAACCCTGATTAACAGAATAATATAATAACTAATTATTATTAAAACTGTTTATTAAGACCTTAATTAGGATTAATAGGATAATTAATAATATAAAATTACTAATTAAAATCAAAAACCCGCGGGTCAACCCAGATTCGAATCCGAATCCACGGGTCACCCGTTAACACACTCTGGTTGATCCAACTTAAAAGATCCAAACCGGATCCATCAACATTTATTATAACCCAAACCCGCAACCACTTATACACACAGACTAAACCCATGCCATGACCCATGTGTGGATACCGGGATTCCACCGCTTTGTCTTGGTTTGAGATTGTTTTGAAAGGGAAAAGAAAAGGCCTGTTGAAAACAAATACAGAGTCGCCACTTGGTCTTTAAGGAACCAAGAAACCTAATTTGACTCACCCAAATGGATAAAGGGCACCGGCCCTTCATAACCAAAGAACTTGGTTCGGGGTTTTGGTACGAGAGAGGAAGGAGCCTTTGTCGCGACTAAAACACCCTCAACTCGCCCCGTCTTTCGACGGGCCTCAATTAGCATCCAAATAATCATCTTATACTATGTATGGTTCGGCAATTAATACTATGATAGTATATTACATCACATAAGAAACTTGAAATGGAAGATCTAAAGATAAAATATCATTCATAAGATCTAAGTCAAATATCATGCAATGTAAAGTGAAAGATCACACAAATAAACCAAGAAAAAATCGTCTAATCATGTATCAAGTAATTAAGTTTCCCTAATCTAAAGGGGACATGAATTGTTCTTGAAGCAAATGATCAAAGAAATCAAAATATGCTTAGCAAGCTATTATGATGCATGTTATTCTTTGAGAAAAAGAAGATCTCTCAATCCCCGGGACGGATGAGAAAGGATGATTAGGTCGAGGGGAAGCATGAACGTGTGACCAAAATTATTCCTTATAATCTTCTTAGATTAGGAGTTACAAAAACCCCAAATCTTTGCATGGATGCAATGTATGTATCTAGAATGTGCCAAGGTTGTAGTGTGTTTTGTGTTCATGGATTCCTAAAATGACTTAGAAGTCTAGAATGTATATGAATGAATGAATGAAATCAACATGAGATATGTACCAATGTAGTATGAACTCTTTCTAAGATATGAACTAATTTGGAATGTATATAAGCATCAAATTAAAGAATGAAAGTTAAAATGAGCTTGCTGTGAATAGTGGACAGAACAGTAACATGATCTTGTGAAAATGGAAAGGAGGGGTTAGGAATGTTTTCAATGCATTATTTTTTATGTAGATCCTCCTTATTATGTCTATAACCCAACCCAAAAAGCCAATATTTAATAACTATCACAGATTGAGAGAAATCACATAAACAATGAAGGTCACTCAGAAACAGAGTCCGTACTGTCGACTGAAATGTTGAAAAATCTTAGAAAATGAAAACAAATGATCTAGGGGCCCATTTTATACAGAAAGTTCCCTAAGAAATGGAAGTTTAAGGGAAAAATAAGTTGGGACCACCCCTTTTGGAAAAGTTTTCTGAAAAAGAAGTAGGAAGTTAACCAAGCTGCTGTGACAGTAGAGGCAGAATGTCTGGAAGGAATGTTTGGGTCCAAATGGACCATTTTCAAGTACTTCCAAGTCAAACCAAAAATCATGGGTGTTCTCTAATGAGTTAGGAAGACTTTCCAAGTGGCCTTGCATCCATACATTGAGTATTGAGTTCTAGAGAAATCTTTGAACTCAGATTACTCACTGTTTTGACTCACTGTTTTGAAGATTTTGGGAAAAACTTGAGTTTTCTTTCTTGAAATCAAAATGAGAGGGATTGAGAGGGGTTTTGAAATAGAGGTTTTGAAAGTATATTTTCAACATCAAATAGAGATTATAACCTCTTGAAATATCAACATCAAACTCATCATCAAGAACCCCCAATATTATTGGAGAGATTCATTTTTATTTGAACATAACTTCAAGGATACCTTGGAGGTATTGAAGTTATAATCATCATCTATCAAACATGTTTTTGAGGTCAAGAGCTACTATCCATAAGGATTCACTCACCTCAAACTTCATGTCATCATCTAGATTATGATGAACTAGTAAGTAAATAAATAAAATAAAAAAAGAAATGAGGTAAGAAGAGATGAATATTGTATATAAGCAAGTAAATGAACAAATCAATAGATGATATTCAATGGTGGAACCACAAGCATTCAACCTCTCATATGTGTGTATATGGGTGAGTACATCACTCTCTAACTCATAGGAAACTCAAAGAAGATGAAGAAGATGGATGGAAAGCTTGAAAATAAAAGTTTAGTTTTTAGAAAACTCAATAAAAAAACTCACATTTCGCTTGGATTTGAAGAAGAAGATCTTGATTTCTCTCTCTATTTCTTCCTAACTTTCTATATCTCTCTCTAATGGCTTCCAAGCTCTCCCCTAAATGGAAGTAAATGGGTCTCCTTTATAGGCCAACTTGGGGAGGTATTTTGGGTTTTAAAAAAGTCTCTAATTGGTCCAAAATCCCGGAATAATCAAAACTATGTCGTTTTATTTGTTGAAAATTTGAATTAAAACCCAAAAATTAACCAAAAATTACAAAAAAAATGAAAAATCACTCAGAGTGCCGCCGCGGCACTTGTCTAGTGCCGCCGCGGCAGTCAACTCCCCCGTTGACCAAAAATTGCATTTTGGCCCCCAGAACTCCCGAAATTTGCGAAACGGCCCTATTTCGTCCGAAATTCACAGAAAATTCATACGAAATCCAAATTGAGATTGTGATATACCGTTGGAAAGGTATTGAGGTCTAATTTCCATAAAAAATAGTTTGGAGTTAGGTCACTTTGGAAAGTTTTGCGGTATTCGCGATAAAAGCCGAATTGATCGCATTTTTCACCTTCAGAAATTCATAACAAATTCGTTTTAGCTCCAGAAATTATGTGCGATATACCGTTGGAAAGCTATTGACCTCTAGTATTTGATAAAAATATTTCAATGTCGAAAAGAAGACTTTGATTTTTGGTCAAACTTGCAGTCAAATCAGTCAAACAGTGCACTTCCAGGAAATTCCGGGAAGTTCTGGGAGCCTCCAAAGACTGACGTTTCCGTCCGATTTTCTTTTAAAACATATTTAAAGACTTTTCACATGATCTAGAATGATCTCGGAACTTTTGGGTGAATTTGGATGATTTTGGTCAAACCTTGGTCAAACTTGGTCAAACCTTGGTCAAACCGGTCAACGGAGACTTTTCGGGAACTTCCGGGACTTCAGGGACTTCAGGGGGTCTCTGGGAGCTTACGATTTCAAATATTCATCTTTTAAAATACCTTTTTTTTGTTTGGAACAACATCGAATGATTTCTAAGATTCTAGGCCAATCCTGGAGAATTTTGGGCTTTTAGGAGCATTTTGGTGATTTTTGCAAATTCTTTGACTTCTTGAGAGTTAGAGGCAATCTCTGAAAATCCGATCTTTCTAATCATCGAGGTTTGACATGCTTGTGGCCTCCTAAATTTGTTAGCCGAAAAAATGGGGTGTCTACACCATGACCCGACCCGAATGGGTTAATGATATAACCCGAAGACCAACGGGTCATTTCTTCTCCGGCGAGCCTACGTCGCCGCCGGCGGGCCCGTTTCTGCTGGAAAACTTCCAGGCCTCATATCTCCGTCATTCCTTCATGAAAATTGATGATTCCAACGGGAAAATGACCGGTTTGGGACCCTTAATCACGTACTAGGAGCTGGGTTCACGGTTTATTCGTTTAGGGGTCTTACTAAAGGATTATTCTTTCGGCCATAATTCTGAATAATGGCTTGCATGGTCTATCTAACTTACCCAAGATTGAAAGCTGCTATAGGGGGTCACTATGGGGACCGAGGGGATCACAATGATACAACATAGGGGCCGTTTGGTTGAAGTTTGAAAATCAAACTCCGGCGAGGAGTTTAAATGGAGGTTCTGGGGTAATGAGAGCCTTAGGCTCTGTTTGGACGCGTGTATAGGGTTCAGGGAGGGTGTGTGAGTGTGTATGGGTGTATGGAATGTACAAGAATTAAAATGAGGGGGAAGGGGTGTTACCAAACCTCGGTTCTCTCTCTTTCTTCCTCAATACTCCGGCGAGCTCTCTCTCTCTCTATCTCACTCAGACTTCTTCTTCCTTCTCTTTCTGCGCCTGTGTGTATATGGTGAGACAGAGAGGGATAGGAGGGTGTGTGTGTATGGTTCTCTCACTCTATAACTCTCTCGGTAACTCTTTCTCACTCTCAACTCTCATATATAACCGCATTATACACACATACGTGTATCTACACAAATTTGTGTATCTGTTTGGATGAGATGGGATTGAGAGGAGTGTGATGTGAGTGACATCTTAGGGTGTGTGTATAGCCGGCGGTTGGAAGGTGGGGGGTAAAATCCGGCGGGTCATGGGGGTTAGTTTGGGTAGTGTTTTTGCCCACTAGACTTAAGCTAGTTTAGGAAATATTCTCTTAGTACTAATATTTCCATAAGTGTAGGTTTAGTCGTCGCTTAGGTTTACGTGCTGGGCAGTCCAGTTTTGATACAGATTTTACGGATTGACGTGCGAGTCAGTCCGGGTTTGTATTTACAGTCTAAGAAATAATAATTAGATACGCACACGTGCATATTCAGGTTTATGGAATTACGGACCTAATAATACTGAAACGCAATTCTGAGTACAATACGGCGACTCATTTTATTACGGAATTTGCGGGTATTACACCAATCACCTTTGAAATCAAGAACACATAATCTAAGCATATCGTCTAATATTTGAATTACCCACTCTGATTGTCCGTCAGCCTGCGGATGGAAAGTTGTGCTAAAATTCAACTTTATTCCCATAGCCTCTTGTAAACCCTTCCAAAATCTTGATTTAAATCTACTATCTCTATCCGAGATAATAGACACTGGAACTCCATGAAGCCTTATCATTTCCTGAACATGCAACTCTGCCAACTTCATTGGATCATTAGTTTTAATCGGTAAAAAATGCGCAGACTTGGTTAATCGATCAAAAATTACCCAAATACTATCATTTGATCTTCTGGATTTTGGTAAACCTGCTACAAAATCAATCATGATGTTCTCCTATTTCCATTCCGGTACTGGCAATGTTTGCAATAATCCCGCTGATCTTTGATGTTCTGCTTTTACTCGTTGACATACCATACACTTTGCCACGTGTTTCAGCTATTTCCCGCTTCATTCCAAGCCACCAATAATTCTCTCGTAGATCATGATACATTTTGTTACTCCCCGGATGAATGGAATATTTGGTATTGTGTTCTTCTTCTAGAATCGTCTCTTTAATCCCATTAACATCGGGTACACAAATTCGATTTCTGCATTTCAATACACCATCCACGTAAGTAAAATTTGGTTGCTTACCCTCAGGTATTCCATCACAAATATTCCTCAAATTTGGAAGGATGAGAGAGCAACCTTTGGGAATTCCAATGATCCACAACTAAGGAATCAATATGAGCTTTCCATATGGGAATTTCAATAGGGCAGTTTTGGTGGAGGACCTTGTTCTTAAACAACCAAAGTTGTTCCACCAAGAGCGCTGCGAAAATGATGAAATCACAGTTGTCTTCGTGATGAACCCCCAAAAGTGAAGAGGGTTTTAAAATCATGGAGATCTAAGTATGCAAATCAACATCAAAGAAGACCAAAAGATCGAATGGCCATTTGGGTAACTTCCATAAAATTATGGTGAAAGGGCACTCCATGAATAGATGTTCAACTGATTCATAAGAGTTACCCCAGAGAGTACAAGAGGTGTCTTCCATCGGCATTCGAGAAGCTAAGGCATCTTTGGTGGGGATGGCATTTGACACGACCTTCTAAAGAAAGAATTTATGACGCTCGTGGATTTTGGCATTGTATAAGCTTTTCCAGTTGGTCTAAGAAAACCCAAGAGAATGGGACATCCTATGCTTTTGATCCGTGAGAAAAGCAGATTTCATAGAGAAGCAACCTTTTGAATCAGGGGCCCAAATAATTCTATCAGCATGCCTTCGGGTGGGCATGTCAATTTTGAGAATGGCACTAACCGTGGCCTGATCAAAAAAGGAGTTAAGAAAACTGAGATTCCAAGAATTTCTGTTGGCCTCCATGAGATCCCTAACTTTTGAGATGCTCGACATAAAATTCCTTCTACCTGCAGGTTTAAAGAAATGGGGATCCACGGGTCTTCCCAAATATCCATATTGGAAGTGAATCTTTTGCCATATCTACTACTTCAATCTTTCCAATGGTGGCACCAATAATTCTAGCATTTTTCTCCGACACCTGGTTTAGGGGTACTCCATGCACTTGGAACCAGAATGGTGAGTGACTCAACCGAAGCTCATCCAAGACTAAAACTGGAGGCCAGATTTTTAAGACGATGTGGTGACCTATTACTGACCATGGGGTTTGACGAGTGATTCTCTGGAAGTCTCTCACGTCTCCGAATGCTAATAGAAGTGTATTGGTATCTACTTCCGAGATGGCTAAAGTTCCAACTGGATTCCATGCTTTGAGGAGAGTAGCTTGGATAGCTCTAAGATTAAGAATTTTTTTCAGCAATCACTTTTCCCATCAAAGTCAAAATATCTCCACTATTTTCTAGATCACTCTCAAGTTCAAGAGCAGGCGTATCTTCGAAGGAGAAGGACAAATTGGATGTTTTGGATATGAGTTGGGACAGATCTGAGGACATATTATCCTCCATGTGGGGACCACAAGCAAGGGTTGAGAGTTGGAAGGTGTAAACAATCCAGAAGAAAACAAAATGGAAGTTGACACAGAGAGAGGGAACATAAAGGTTAATTAGGGTAGGACACAATGGAGGTTGGTGGTGAGAAGTAATGAGAGAGAGAGAGAGAGAGAGAGAGAGAGAGAGAGAGAGAGAGAGAGAGAGAGAGAGAGAGATGAGGAACAAGGAACAAAGGGGGAGGGGTCCCTGAAAAGGAAAACCACACCGCGAAGGAGGGAAATGCTACACAGAGCGTTGATTCACCTCATCTCACTAAATTACTTAGCTATTACTACTTGTCATTTAATAAATGTATATGCTTCACAAACTTTGCATCACAAATGTTTTTTTAATACGTGTGGCAGGGAAACTTTATAGGCCAAAAAAAAACATGTGGCAATGGGACCACTTCAATACCCTTCAATCAAAATCAAGTGGTTCCACTACTGCATGTATTGGAAAAGCATTTGGAATGCAAAATTTGTAAAACATTGCAAGGAAAATTATCAAAATATATCATTTCAATACTCATATGCTGTTGTGGTACAAATGGCGTGTGCCAAATATGGCATGAAAAATGATCATGCCAAAATTTGGAATGACCAATGGTCTTGCATTGGAGCACCCAATGCTATTTGGTTATAATGGGTTTGACAGCCCATTTGGCAACGCATTAGAGATGGTCTAATGTCCAAAGTCAAACAAGCTAAGTCTTGCTCTTTAGAATAAAGATTGAAGAATGTATTTGTAAAAGTACAAGTATGCCGCATCATCGTTATTTTTGGATAAGAAAGCATTGTAATATCATTAGGCCTTTCAATCGGGCCCTATGAGCCGGGTCTAGTGTTGCCCGAGCTCGACCCCAAATAAATATTACCTTCTCAAGTCCGGGCTCGGTCCGTTCCAAAACACACTCTTCATTCCGAAAACCCGGCCCATATATTAAAATGAGCTTCGGGCTGAGTTTGGGCCTGACTCGATTAATTGATTCAAAGAGAGAACTATATGGGGTATAGGAAAATTTTGGCTTTTATTATTATTATTATTATTATTATTATTATTATTATTATTATTATTATTGTTTTTAATGTTCTATGACCCCCAAAAAAGAATTTACGTGGATATGTCAGAAAAGGAAAAAAAAGAAAAGTTTGGGTTTTGTTAAAAATGAAAAGCCCTTATTTTTTGTCTCACTTTTGTAAACTTCAATGTTGTATTTTTTAGGGGGAGTGTTGTCTAAATTTTGACCATAACTATATGTATTAGTATATATTATGATACACCCAAATTTGGCTCTATCCTATGACCGAGCGGTTCAAATCAGCAGTCAGTCCATACCCCGGGCAAGTCATGCACAACTCCACGAAAGCATCAGCCCGAGCGGTTCATCTACGACCCGGCCAACGGGTCAGGAAAAACACACAGGCCATCCCACCGCGGGAACAGCTCATTCGGGCCCACATGCATGATCCCGAGCATTACGGGCAGTTTCCTACTCAAGCTAGAAGACTAATGGAAAGTGCACACTATTTCCTAATCCAATTAGGAAATCCCCATAATTAATGCTAATCTATATCAATAGGATTATATTTCCTTATCCATGTATGAGTAGGTCTCTTACATCTATAAAAGAGACCTCTCACCCCCCATGGAAGGGGCCGCCAATTCTGTGTCTACACAACACCTCTATAAAATTCACCATTATACACATACACCCGCCCGGTAATTACTGGTAGTGCCGCCCCTCTTTGTTGGCTCACCAGGCCCGCCGGTGATCTGCTAGTGAACGTGCTCAGACACACCCGTGGACGTAGATACCTTCATTAACAGGGCCGAACCACATACAAAAAATAGTCTCTCACTCTCTCTCTCCTTAAACTGCTCTACTTTACTCTTACCAATTTCTGGCATCATCAGCTTGGCGCCGTCTGTGGGAAACGACAAGTCTTCTCATCAACAAATCTCTTAACTAATCATCATGCCACCAAAGAAGGGTAAGAAGACTGATCAGTAGTCCGACCGGGATGTTCCTTCGGCCCCGGCACCGGCTGCGGCAGTCATGACATCTGAGCAAATCACCGCAACCCTCACACAACTCCTAGAGGGCCAGCGTCAAATCCAGCAACAGATTGAAGCCCTGCTAGCCCAGCAAAGCAATCCTCTAGTGGCCGGGAAACGACCCAGGAACGTTGCGTACGGTCGGGAACTGATCTTGACCAGACAACGTGCCCGAGTCATCCCGTCCTGTGTTGAGGATGCCAAAGACGTCAACAGTAGGCCTGCTGCCCGAGAGGAAAGGCAGGAGCATATGGCCCGGGAATCAATCCTAGGTCACTCGGTCAAGAGCCGAGTCGTTCCGAGGCGAACGGTTACCCGAGGTCAGAGCCGAGCCCGATCCTAGAGGATAGCACCCCGCCATGAAGAAGAAGCCTCTTCCACCAACCCAACCAGTTCCTCAGATACCGGTCAGGAAGGGATGGAAGCCCGAATCAAGGATTTACAGAAGCATATCGACGGAGTGGCCAAAAAGCTTGGCCAAAACCGTGCTCAGAATCAAGCCAATACCGAGACAGAGTCACCGTTCTCCAGCCAGATCACGAGATTCTCCATCCCGCACAATTTTAAGCAGCCTCACCTCGATCCTTACAACGGCTCGGGAAGCCCGGTCGACCACGTCCGGACCTATAAGGCTCAGATGGCCCTAGCCACCAACTCTGATGAACTACACTGCCTAGCCTTCCCCAGCACTTTGAAAGGCCCGGCCATGCAGTGATTCTACTCCTTGGAGCCCCGATCGGTCTGCAGTTTCAAACAACTCAGCAAGCAGTTCATCAACCAATTCGCCGGTATGCATAGGGGTGGGCATTCGGTCTGTTCGGTTCGGTTTGGCACTATTCGGTTCGGTTTGTGTTCGGTTCGGTTTGGAAGATTGTCAACTGTTAACTGACTGAAATTTAATTCGGTTGATTCGGTTCGGTTAACTGAATTACAAATTCGGTTCGGTTTGGTTATTCGGTTAACCGAAATGTAAAAAACCCAATTTTTATTTTAATTTTTTTTTTCCATTTTCACAACTTTTTATGTTTTTTTTCCTTTTTCTTTCATATTACAAAGGACGCATACTTTTCTTTGTTTTTAATTGTAAAAATACTTGTATTTTATTATCTATAGTTATGTATAAGTATATTAATAATATAGAAAATGAAAATAAAAAATAAAATTTCGATTTTCGGTTCGGTTCGGTTTTGCCTATAGGCAACTGATAACTGAACTGAAATTTTTAATTCGGTTCGGTTTTTAACCGAACTGAAATTTTTAACTGAAATAACCGAACTGAAATTGAATATTCGGTTTGGTTGGTTCGGTTTATTCGGTTAACCGAACTGTTTGCCCACCCCTAGGTATGCATGAGCGGCCAAAGCCAGACATGCAGCTACTGACGGTCAGACAATGGAATAATGAGTCCCTCAAGGAGTTCACCGACCGGTTCAACCAACAGAAGCTTCAAATCCGCAATCTGGATGAGACAATTACCATCATAGCCTTCTGCTCAGGAGTTCAACACACCAAGTGCGCCGCGTTGTTCCACCGAAATCGACCGGTAACCTTGGTCGAACTCGCAGAGAGGGTTGGAAAATACATTGACACTGAAGAATTTCTAAAGATCAAAGACCCCCGGCAAGAAAGCAACGAGTCTTCCAGAAGTAAGCGAAAGCGAGATCAGCCCGGGAGTTCCGACAATTCTTCCAGTTCACAGCAGTCCGGGTCAGGCTGCCCCGACCCGACCTCCAGCTCACAGCAAGCAGAGTCCGGAAGCCCCGACCCGACCTCCAGTTCATATCGGTCAGGATCAAGCAGTTCTGACTTTGCCTCCAGCCCAGAGAAATCTGGAGCCCGACGATCCTGATACGACCTCCTGTCTCCATCGGTCTAGAAGAGCCCGACTACAGTGGTACTTGCTTGATCACCATATGAGGCTCCACCGATTGTCAGAGAACTCATACAAAGACCTCGGGCCTAACCCCGAGGCATACGAAGACCTCGGGCCTAACCCCGAGGCATACAAAGACCTCGGGCCTAACCTCGAGGCACGAAGAAGACCTCGAGCTCCGAACTCAGGAAATCAAAAGACCTCAGGCTCCGAACCCAGGCATTAAAGACCTTGGGGTCACGCCCAAGGCACCGGCTTCGCTTAGGTCCAACCGACGATGGGGGCAAACCCCCTAGGTGGCTGATGATGGCAAGCTTCAAAAGACCCTGCAACCACCATGTTCCAGGTCGGTTACCTACAGTTCATAGCCTCTACAAGACCCTCGTCTTAGCGAAAGCTTGGGGGGCAAGACGGCGTAGTGAACTAAACAGGTAATTACACCGGGTATCTACAGGCCTCGCGGATAACCAAGTCAAAATCTTGGACAACCCGAGCACCTACAGTACTCAGAGGCATTAACTCCACTTAGGTCCAAACCGACGATAGAGGTGACTAAAATCTCTTAGGTTGGCCGACGATAGAGGAGCAAAAGGACCCTAAAGCAACGTGATTTAGGACGGCTCCACCAACATGGTCAAGCTCTTCTCCCAACAGTCTTGACGAAGGCTTGCCGGGTGGAAGACAACCATCCTGGGGAGATAACATAAAAAAGGACCCTAGAGCAATACGCTTTAGGTCGGCTTTTCCAACATGGTAAAATCCTTCTACCCACAGCCTTGACGAAGGTTTACGGGCAGAAGATAACCATCCTGGGAGCTAACTCAAGGAAAAAAGACTCCGAAGTAGGCCGAGTCTCAACTCTCGGTCACTTCCCGAGCGTTCAAAGACTCCGAAGTAGGCCGAGTCTCAACTCTCGGTCACTTCCCGAGCATTCAAAGACTTCGAATTAGGCCGGGTCTCAACTCCCGGTCAGTTCCCGAGCACCTAAAGGTCCCGAGCTAGGCTGGGTCTCAACTCTCAATCAGTTCCTGAGAACTCACCAGGCTCAGAATCCCCGAGGTAGCTTCTCCAAACACTCAGACAGTGGTATGTAACATCAAACAGATTTCCAAACTTGCCCCGATATAGCATCTGGCCAACCTTGAAAATGGGGGGCAGCTGATACGCCCAAATTTGGCTCTATCTTATGACCGAGCGGTTCAAATCAGCAGTCAGTCCATGCCCCGGGCAAGTCATGCACAACTCCACGGAAGCATCAGCCCGAGCGGTTCATCTACGACCCGGCCAACAGGTCGGGAAAAACACACAGGCCATCCCACCGCGGGAACAACTCATCCAGGCCCACAGGCGTGATCCCGAGCATTACGGGCAGTTTCCTACTCAAGCTAGAAGACTAATGGAAAGTGCACACTATTTCCTAATCCAATTAGAAAATCCCCATAATTAATGCTAATCTATATCAATAGGATTATATTTCCTTATCCATGTATGAGTACGTCTCTTACATCTATAAAAGAGACCTCTCACCCCCCATGGAAGAGGCCGCCAATTCTGTGTCTACACAGCACCTCTATAAAATTCACCATTATACGCATACACCCGGCCGGTATTACTGGGAGTGCCGCCCCTCTTTGTTGGCTCACCAGGCCCGCCGGTGATCTGCTAGTGAACGTGCTCAGACACACCCGTGGACGTAGATACCTTCATTAACAGGGCCGAACCACATACAAAAAATAGTCTCTCACTCTCTCTCTCCTTAAACTGCTCTACTTTACTCTTACCAATTTCTGGCATCATCATATTATATATATTATACGTAAGCATTATACATTTTTGACATATATTATACACATACATATACATGTAGCGGTATGGGTCGTGCTTATATTGGGCGGAGCTCGGCTCGAAAACTAGTTCGAGCTTAAAAATTTGTCCAAACTCTGCCCGACTCACTCCCATATAAAAGCTGGGTCCAAAATTTAGTGGGCCGAACAATCGAGCTTTCCGACTTGTCCGGCCCAATTGACAGTCCTAAATATCATTTGGTTTGACAACTTACAATTGAAATTTGTGTTTTTGGTGTTACCAAATTTAATAGAGGAAGATATGTGCATTAACTAAGTCCCATTTTTTTTTTACTAATAATTATGTCTAGTTTCGAATCCAAATCGCATTTCTATTAACTGTCTAGGCTTATGTTGCTATTGCCGTTGGGCTGCAAGCGCTCAAGTATTACCCAATTGTAGGGGTGTCAAACGAGGCGAATTGCCCCGCCCCGCCCCGCCCCAATTCGCCGTCGCAGCTCGTCTCGCTCCGTGGACCTAGCTCGTGACTCAATTCATTGGGTATGGATCCGGGTTGACATCCATTTTTGCAACCTATAACTCACCCCGTGACCCAGCTCGTCTAACCCACCAACTCACCACCAACTCGCCTCGCATCGTAACCCGCCTCGCCTCGCGGCCCCACCCTGCCCCACCCTGCCTCACCAATCCGTGAATAAAACATTTTTATTTAATTATTTTCAAATAAACTATTTATTAATAAACAATTTTATTAAACTTTTAAGTAGACAATAGATTTTTTTTTAAAAAAAATATAGTTTTCAAATACTTTTTTCAATAAATTATTTTTAAATAAAGTGTTTTATTAAACTATTTTTTAGGAATTTTTTTTATTAAAAATAAAAGTAAGTTTTTACAAGCAACCCGCATACTAACTCGTGGGCTAATTCGCCAACCAACCCGCGAGTTAGCCGCCCCGCCCCCTTGGCCAACGAATTAGTGAGTTGTGACGAGTCACCCTATATTCCTTACCGAGTCAATTCGCCCCGTCCCATTTATTTCGCCGACCCGCCCCATGGCTTGCCAAAATTCGCCCAACTCGTCAAGGTGGCGGGACGAGCCGCCCCGTTTGACACCTCTATCCAATTGGAAATTAGCTCACTCCCATAAAATATGCACATAAAATGACCATTATTACCCATTTTATGTGCACATAAATATCTGAACTATTCATTTGGATAGAATCCTTTGCCTACGGGATCTATCAAAATTAATAATCCATTCATATACATATTTTATTTTATGGGCATGAATCGTTATAGCTGAGGTTTAGATCTGAGAATAGAAGTTGAAGCACAACATTACTCAATTGAGCCTCTTGTATTCAAATTGGGTGCCCTTAGGGCTTTCCATACATAAATTTTCGAGTTAACTCAGTTTCATCCATGGCGGGAATACTGGGACGTTACGGAAGATGCAACTAATTTTCAGGATTTAGAAAGAAAAAAAAACCCCAAAATTTTCCAAAGAAAATGTCATTCGTCGAAGATTTTCAAGCCAGTGAGCCTTCTCTCTCTCTCTCGCTCGCTCGCTCGCTCTCTACATATATGTACATATATTTTTATTCGTATATGCGCTCTCCTGTTTATGCTATGCGTCGTATGGATTTAGACTTTTAGTCATGGCGTTGAAGTTGTGATTCGTCGTATAAACCCTAGGTAACTGATACCACTTGAATTTGAGATCTTATCAATCAATCTCAATGTTTTGTGTGTGTGTGTGTGTGTGTGTGTGTGTGTTTTCCTCGTCCTCACTAATTTGGTTGGGAACGTTGTTGTGTTCTTTGAGCTGGAAAATCTTGTGAGAGAATTCGCTACACTATCACGTCATTATTTCAATTTCGAGTGAGAAAGAGAGCTTCAGACTTTCAGTTGGGTAATTTCAATTTTGAAATCTGTATTATTTTTCTTATACTCTAAATTTCCATACCCTACGGTCTAATTCTCCAATTGGGTTTTTGTTTCATTCTTTCAAAAATGGAATTCCAACGCAATTTATATATATTTCCGGAAAAATGGTTAATTAATAAAAAGGAAAAATGTACAGAGTACATGGGGCATACCCCACGATATAACAGAAAGCGCAAAACATGCTCAAAGGATCAACAAGAACCTAGGCTAAAATGGGATGGGAGTCTATCTGAAGCCAAAGACAGAGAGAGGCA
Source organism: Hydrangea macrophylla (assembly GCA_033977485.1). Classification (NCBI taxonomy): domain Eukaryota; kingdom Viridiplantae; phylum Streptophyta; class Magnoliopsida; order Cornales; family Hydrangeaceae; genus Hydrangea; species Hydrangea macrophylla. Next base: position 157,311,998 of record CM066991.1, read on the forward strand.
CCCATCCCTACCATTACAAGAAGCAAAAAACAAGGCAACAAACCCAACATCAAAACAGCTCCAACATGGGAGAATTTGAAACCTTTTTTTTTTTTTTTTTTCCAGGGAATTACAGTAGGTTATGATGTTGGAGAAATAATGTAGGATGGAAGTATTGCACATCTATTAGCGAATTTGAAATTGTGATAGTTACTTTGGAGATTTAAGAAGAATGAGTTGAAAGTGTTTGGATTTGAGATTTACTATATACCGCGTCATTCTCTTTTATGGCTATGTACATGATTTAACATAATGAGATATGGAGCCCAATTTGGTCCACTAAAATGGGTGTGACAGACAACGTCATGCTACTACATCTCGTCTTCATTTTTATTACTGCCTACTGGCATAGGCAGTTTTATTATAAAACTTTTATAGAATCACCAGACCTAGCAGGCTAGCATTGATAATTTCTGTGCCACTATTTTGTGATGGTCTTATGGCATCTCAATTGACATTACACTATCTAGTCATGGTCTTAAGGGAGCATCTTTGTTACTGAGATGGTTCTTCTATAGTATATTCTGCAACTGTGAGTATTTCTGCTTATCTTGAGCGTTAGACTGTAGCTGGTGCTGCATGAATATTCGGATGTGTAGAATGCTTATAAACATTAGAATCTTTCATTTTAGATATGCTTTTATTTACCATTATAACATATAGAAAGAATGAGAGGAACGATCATTGTCTTAACTCTACATTTTTCTATCTAAAAGTTTGACTAGTTAAAGTAGTATTAAGATTGATTTTGATCGGTGAAAAATACTGATATGAGATGGTATCTTTTTTGTCTTGACGATAGTCAAATTTGGTTCAGTTCCATGATCACATTAAATAAAATGTTGTTCAGTAGATTGATTCAGAAACTGAATGTTAATCGAGCTGTAGCACATTGTTTTCTCTAGTCCGCAATATTGGATTCCTGATAGAGTAATGCTATGCTTCGCAAATTTGGTTGCCAAATGCTTTAACAGTTGTAACACATGCTCTGGTAGTGGTTGATGGTACCACATACCACTGCATGTAGTACAACTGGCAGCAAAGTATTTGGGAATCATAGCATATTATTTCTGATATGGAGTGCTTACACTCCTTCAGAGATAGGTGTGTCACCTAGTTCACCCTGCATCGCCATTAACCTGCGGCATCCATTGATTGGCACCCTCATTAGGCTCATTTGTCAAGGTACACCTTGTATTCACATTCAAATTTGATAACTTCTAGATTCTTAATGAAAGAGTCACCGGAACTTTCAATCATATGGTAAAATTCTGGCTCCATAGAACTAGAATAGTATACCAAAAAGCCGTGCTTGTAATCCTTTTCCACTTTTGGTCCTTTTATTAGTGACATGTACTCTGCTGCCCCATTGTCACTACCATACCTATATATACATAGGGGTGTATATTGTTTTGATGAGTATTTAACCACAAACACAAAATATTTACGGGTTTGATAATGAAAGCATAATGTTTCTAGTATGTATGGGGATGGGAAAATGGACTCATAGTGACGTTAGTGGTAGATGTGTAGGATTGTGTATGTTTTTTTTTTATATTTATATTAAGCTACCTATGGGGATTTCACATTTTTTGATAAGTTTATCTGTGATGAGTTTTTTCATTATAAAGTGTCCACTTGAGTGATTTTAGGAGTCACTAAGTTGATTGCTGTTGTTCAGATCTGGAATCACTGCCAAATATTCTGCAAAGAAAGTATGCTTTGTTGCGCGATCTAGATAAAAGTTTACAAGGTATGCTAATAAGGACTGGCGATCCCATGTTATTGTCTCTCAAAGGTTCTTTCTTGTGATTGAAATCACTCTATTTTCATCATGTTTGACTCTCTTTCTTCTCACATGTTGTAACCAGTATCAACATATTTGCCTTTCGTGGTTGGTGCATATGCTGCTTTGTTGGCTTGAACTAAGACCTGTTTGGGTTAGCTTTTAGGATAAGCACTTTTTGATAAGGAATTTTTTATTTAAAAGCTACAAATTGGAGATTTTTTCAAAAAAAGAGTTTTTTAAGCTTGGAAAAGGAATCAGATTTTGTAAAAAGCAGTGGAAAAACTAATTCAAATGGTAATAACTTTTTCAACGATCACTTCTAAGTGATTGTTGCCCCCGACAGCTAACCCAAACAGGCTCTAAACGGTTCAGAGAATCAAGACTAGATTGTCTCCTCTTGCAGAGAATGATTAAAAATTTAAAACCACGATGCACCCTGTATGGTGTAATGTTTAGACACCAAGTTGCAATCTGTCACTAGCATTTTGTTAGATGTATCAGAATGGGTTGGACCTTGATCCTTACCAGTTACCATGGGTTAAATGAATTAAAATGTTTATTAAATTAAGTGCGAGCTATAATTATTTGGTTAGTATGTTACAAACACAAGGCCGTAGTGGTTCTCATTTTCGCAGAAGAATTGTTAAATAGCCACAGCCCGACTAATGCACTAAGTTCCAGAAAAGATGAAGACTCGGAATGCACAAAGAATTCGGCTACGATGCATGACTAAATAAATTTGTATATCTTCACATTTAATTTGAGTTTTGATATAGGAGTTTCCAATTGCATCTTTCAACATAAAAACAATTTTTTGCAAGACTGTTTTTCCCTCATTCTGCTTCCAAAATCAATTACTGACAAACTGATTTAAAAACTGAAAAGAGGGGGAAGGAAGGTGAGTGACAAAGAATCCATTAGGAGTGAATATGGGGAAGTGATAATGGCTAATCATTGGCATATATCATTGGATATTTTTGTAAATTGTTGGAATTTTCCTCTCTTTGGTAATTGACATTCCTTCCTTTGCAGTAGTCCAACGGCAAAATGAACAACGTTGCGGACAAGAAATAGAGGACATCAAGCAGAAAATCAAGTGTGGTGACATTACGCCAGATGCTTCACTAATCAGATTCTCAGATGAGGCACTTGACGAGCAAAAGCATGCCATAAGGATTGCTGATGAGAAGGTTGCGTTGGCTGTCCAGGCTTATGATCTGGTACAACAGATGGAAACTTCGTTCCTTGCCTATTGTTTATATACTATTATCCATTAGCACCTGTGTTGCTATTAAGTGATTCTTAGCTCCTTTTGTATAGTAGTTCATGTTCATTGACAGCTAGATGCATATATTCTATTGTGAATTTATGCGCTCTGTTTTCGTGCACAACTAATTCATGGTGCTGTGCACTCTGTTCTTTTTTTGTGCGTGTCGCGTGTTCAGTGGGGATATAAAGCTATTTTTTTCTGCTGGTATGCTGCTGTAAGTTCCTCTTACTCTTTTGAGTTTCTGGATTGTGTACAACATGCCTTGGAAGTCTTTAATCACTTCAAATATCTTTCACTCTCTCTCTCTCTCTCTCTCGCGCGCGCGCGCGCGTCATGAAATGGATATTTATATATGTTCTTAATGACGAGTGCTCATTTTCAAGGGTGTACAGATTGTTTCAAGGCTACTTCTACCGTCCTTTTCTAGTCATGATTTGTGAATTGAATATCTTAATACTAAAATATGAGATGTTGGAGTAAGCTTCAAAGATCCACATGTGTTGCGTTGATACTTGAAGTGGAGCAATGCTGGATAAAGAATTAAGAACCAAATAGGCTAAGCGCATCTGCAAGGATTTCTAATTTCCTCAAGAAACACATGATAATATGTTTGTGGGATCGTGTCATCAGAGTTTCTTATTGTAGGTCCTTGGTGTTGTGGTGGAGGAGAGGAATTAAACATTACATATAGGGGAGTTGGGTCCCTAGAAAGGGTATGTGTGTGTGTGTGTGTGTGTGTGTGAGAGAGAGAGAGAGAGAGAGAGAGAGAGAGAGAGAGAGAGAGAGAGAGAGAGAGAGAGAGAGAGAGTTTGACAGACCGCGTGTCTCGTGAGAAGACTCCGCGTGTATGGCGAGGCAAACGTGTCAAATTGGACAAATAAGGGCTGCCTCATAGCACTGTGATCATATAACCTCTTTCCTAGAAAACAGGAAATAATTATAGTTTGTCTCAATGAATGTCTCAATGAATCACGCATAGAGATATTGATAACACACAAACCCCAGTATCTACACCCGATTAAATACTTGCAATGAAATCTAACATAGCCATTTTATGACTAGTAAGGGCATGTTATTTATCGCACCACAATCTTTCTTTCGGTTGTACACTGAGTCTTTTTGCTTAAGATTCTAGATTTTATGTTCAGAGGTCAGTATCTAGTGCATCGTAACATTTTATAAAATTTTCCCATGTTTAACCCGAGTGAAAGTTCACACTTTTGTATGTCATTATGGGCCGCATAATGGCCATTAAAATCAGTTGTGGGGTTTACGCCTGTAAAGTTGAAGGGGGAATGCTATACATCCTTGTAACGGGGTTGGGACCTTCCTTCCATTACCTAACACAACCTGGCAATCAGTATATTATTTCTGAAGATTTTGTTCTTGGGTGTTTGAGATTCAGAATTTGGAGGACAGTAATACCACGGATTTGGTCAAATGATTTTGTCATTAAATATATTAAATTTGTTATTACATTTGAGGTTTGTGTTTATTTGTATTTAAATTCAACACCGTCATTGTAGGATTTCAAGGACAATTGTGTCATTACTTCATTGTTGCTTTTTTAAAGATGCTTGACTATGATATTTTTCTGGTATAACAAACTGTATTGATTTAAAATGTTCGCTAACATGGAGTAAAAACTGTGGTGTCTCAAGGATTTGAATTGAATATCTTTTATTTTCAGTGCAGTGAGAACTGTGGTGTCTCAAGGATTTGAATTAAATATCTTCCATTTTCAGATATCTTTAGCTCAGTGTTTGAATTGAAATTATGCAACAGGTAGATGCTCATATTCAACAACTCGATCAGTACTTGAAAAAGTTTAATGAAGAGCTTCGTCGTGGTATGTTGGCTTTTGCATTTCTTCATTCTATAATATATGCTTATTTGGTCCCAGTCTGTGTGGAATAAACTTTTTTATGGTTTTAATATTGCAAATTGAGTTGTGGCAGAAAGAGATACTGATGCAGCAACTGGGACGCCTGCTCAAAACCTCGATACCAATGTCAAATCTGGAAGAGGTGGTGACAGTAGTAAAGGAGGGCGTAAGAAGTAACTTCTTTTCCTAAAATCTGGATTTCCAAAATTCCCTTTCAGATTTATCCATGATTTGCACACACGCACACACACAGAGTATTGAGGATTTTGCTCCTGATGGCACTTTTATTTGGAGGATCTTATCCCCTCTTGATCAGATGACTTTATAATTTGAGTTTTGGGGATTTCATGACATTCGTGTAAGGTGTAAGACAAACCGAGAGCCTACTGGGGAAGAATAATCCCATTGAAACACTTGAGTAGAATAACTCTTCCTTGAGGTAGGAAGTGCTCTTGGATCTGCTATTATGTGGTTTCAAGAGAACATGTGTCGACTGCCCTTGAAGGTCAATGGATTTGCTAATTTGGTTGGCCATAATTCTAAGTTTGTCTATGGCCCATAAGTGAATAAAAACATGGAGCTAGGCACCATCTTTTTTCTGCTTAATCAAAATTCCAAATTTTAGTTACTTTTTTTTTTTTTTTTTTTTTTTACACTATTAAATTCGAGTATTAATCAATTTGTTAGAATCGTTGGTTTTTTTTTTTCCCCAACTGTTTTGAGTGTCTGACCTTTTTTTCTTCTTATTTTCCATTCGTAGTCATCTAACACCTTTTCTTTTCGTTCTTTTCCTTTTTCTTGGAAGAATGAATGTTATCTTTGCGTAATTTTCTTGTGAGTTTGATGCTGAAAAGAGTTACCTACTTTTTCAATTTTTGGTGGTAAAAAGTTTATAATTTGCAACTTTTATTGGACTGCATGTCACTTCATGAGTTTTCTGAGGTTTGGTTCTGCTATTGGCTTTAATTCTGGTGTTCATCTAAGGATGGCATCATTAGAACCATTTCTTTGCTTGGAATGGTTTTAGTCAATATGTCACTTAAAAAATTTTAAAACATGTTTGCTGAGGATTTCTTTTAGGTTTCAAATTCTACTTTTAAGGTATTTTTTGGTTATTCAAAGTTAATTTCTGAGGTATGTTTTCTTGTGGGTTCTTATGTTGTGGTATGATCTCAGTAGACCACTTCTTTCGGGGTCACGGATCTCTCTGAAATCTTTAAGGCTTTGATTGGTTCATGGATTTAGTCAGGGAAAAGAAAAGACAGCATAGAGGAAAACCATTTCCTTTGTTTGGTTATTAAGGAAAATAGGAATGAAAGAAATAAGCTGAGAAATAAATTAAAGACATTTTGAATTTTGTGAGTTACTTCCCTTCCTTTTTTCGTACTTTGTAATTACATTGTAGAAATTTTTAGTTCTTTTATGTTGTTAATGCATGCAGGAAAATGCAAGGGAAAACACAAGAGAACTAGTTTTCCTTTTCCTTCTCTAAATCCGCAAACCAAACAGAGTCTTAGGCAATTATTTCCTGTTAACAGAACGATCTAGTTTTGGGTTAATGGAACTAATTTTATTTAGGTGCTTTATTTAGATTACTTTATTTTTTACTAGTGGCCTGAAAGGCATTTCTTACGAACACACACTTTCTCACAAACTCGATATATTTGCGTGTTAGTTGTCAAGAATTATTTTCTCATGCATTTTGTAATGGGAGGAAATGAGAATTACATATTTATTTGTGCAGGACACGGTTAGCGGCAGCAACTGCAGCAGCGAATACAACCAGTATGGATTTGGATCTACCAGTGGATCCTAATGAACCAACATATTGTTTCTGCAACCAAGTGAGCTATGGGGAGATGGTTGCCTGCGATAATCCCGATGTATGCTTTAAAGTTCTTCGATTTTATGTTTTTAGAAGTCGTATTTCTAAGCTTTATCTGATGAATATTATACATATGTACATGTATATGTATATGCTTTCTGTGATCAGTGCAAGATAGAATGGTTCCATTATGGCTGTGTTGGTCTGAAAGAACAACCCAAGGGGAAATGGTATTGCTCAGATTGTGCTGGAACGCAGAAGCGCCGGAAGGGGAAATGATGTCTCACTTTGTCTCAGGAACATGCTCAAGTTATTTAGTGTTTGTACCAATATGTATGCGCTTAAACATAATACATAAACATATGTATATACTCGGACATGCAAATTTTTATGTCTTAAACTTTTGTGGAAATGGTTGAGTTGGGTAGGGTAGAAATAAAAAAATTGTTCCGATGGAACCTTCTTTTCTACCGTAGATTGGCTGTAAATACATGCTCCAAGCCATTATTCTTTTCTATTCGTTATTATCTTTATACGATTACCAAATCAAATGACCCGACCAAATACAGATAGTTAAGGTTAAAAGAATGAATCTACTCTTAGGAATCATTAAATCCTATAAATAATTGATCCAATGTATCATGGAAATTCTTTGCAAGGCAAGAATAAAAAAAATTTCGGTGGTGGAATAAAATCTCTCATTTCCCCTTCGAATAGATTCTTCATTTTGGTTTCCAAAGGAATGTTGTTATGTCGCCTTGTTGGATGAAATGGGCCTTGTGATGGGAACAGGTAAGATCCATCCTGCCCCGCCCTTGTATTTTGCTTGGCAAAATTTGTCATCTGACAAATAATATGTTGCATTACATGTTGGTTTGTCTGATTAAAGATCATTTACGGCGTTACTATGACCCTGCTTTATGGAGCTGAAAATTACATATTGAAAATTAGGTATTGAATTTTTAGTGATGAAAATTTCTAAATTCTAAATTTATAGTATCAAAAATAGTAATCTAACTAAATTTTTAGTATAATTTTTTGCTTAAAGTTCAAGTATAGAGTAAATTATCAAACGCGCAGGAAAAAAATAAAATAAAACTAAGTACTGAAAATATTTATAATATTCCAGCACTTAATTATGTTATATGGATTATGAAGGTGGAGTACCTCAATAATACATGTACATGGACAGTATGAAAATTTTGGCTGCATTCGAAAGGATTGAGGTTTATAGTCCCTAGTCTTTTTTGACCTTAATTGTATATACATTATTTCTGGAGGAGATTTAACTATGCAAATGATTAATTTTCTAAAACACATATAACTATGAATTTACTACGGTTTTCATTAAGTTACTCACTGGGGTGGGGCCGTGGAGGGTCATCAAAATTTTGATGAAATGTATCCATTTTCTCCCAAGATTGTCAAGACAAGAATGTGCTGCTATGTAGATTAAGTAACAGAAACATGAAATTAGACTGATAATTTTATTCACAACTCAACAAGTGAGACAAAATGGAAAACAACGTGAAGTAAGTATTGATTTCGAATAAACATTTGTTATCCAGATAATTGTAGTGGAGATTGTTCCATAAAAGAAATAATCACAAAATCAAGTTTTTCTCCTAAATGATAAGAACATACAAACAAACCACATACCGTTCCTCTCACTATGATTACATGGATGCCTTGGTTCAAGCAAAACCTTAAATGTTTATTTCAAAGTTGAGAAAGAACACAGTTTTGATTAGTTCACTGTCAAAATGGAGGGTGGTTTAATAATCCATGCCCATGCCGCCGCCACCCATTGGCGGAGCTTCCTTCTCATCCTTGGGGAGTTCGACCACGACAGCTTCAGTAGTTGTCATAAGAGATGATACACTGAGCAATGGAACAAACATACAAATCATCATTTGAGATAAGAATGTAGAACCGCTTATTGAATAAAAAACGAGAAACAGTTTTTAATTACCTTGCAGCATCAACCAAAGCAGTCCTTATTACTTTCAATGGGTCAATAATTCCAGCTTCGATCATATTTACATATTCGCCTGGTTGCGATAGAGAATAAAAAGGAACCAGAAAACTTAGTACGTAATCGGTTAATCCTAAAACGACATTTTCTAATGTCCGTTGAAAGAACTATAGGAAACTGGAATTGTTCTACAGACCTTTAGCGGCATCATAACCAAGATCAGGGTTATCCTGCTCCAATAGCTTACCAACAACAACAGCACCTTCAACTCCAGCATTTGAGGCTATTGTGTACACAGGGGTCTGCAATTCAAAGTTTTCATATATGATTTTGGTTATTGGGGCAAGGAGAAGCCAAACACACTCAACAAATGAATATATAAGTATATAACCATGTGTGTGTTTGTGTATATATATATATATATATATAGAGAGAGAGAGAGAGAGAGAGAGAGACCACTACCTTCAGAGCATTCTGAATAATCTGGACACCAATCTTCTGATCAAAGTTGGCTGTTGGCAGCTTTCCCAACTCTTTGGCTGCATAGAGAAGAGCAACACCACCTCCTGCACATAGATAATCCCTGTAAAGCAGGGTTCACCTATTCCTAATAAACTAGATCATGCATTAAAAACAAATTTACCAGGTACAATTCCTTCTTCTACAGCTGCCTTTGTGGCATTTAGAGCATCGTTCACCCTATCCCTCTTCTCACTAACTTCAGTTTCACTAGCTCCTCCAATCTGCATAGAAAATTAAGTACTGATCATTGTTTAATCCCCTCGTGCATAAAAAGAATGGAAGGGTATGATAACAAAATCAGAAATTCAGGTAGCTGGGTTAGGAATTTTGGACTTTACAAAGCCTCAAAGGTTGTAGAAAAAAATACAATAGTGGCGAGAAGTGGGACCTTTAGTACAGCAACACCACCAGAAAGCTTGGCTAATCTCTCTTGCAACTTCTCCCTATCATATTCAGAAGTGCTCAATTCAAGTGCTGCCCTGATCTGCGATCACATATGGTGGGGAGCATAAACCCGAGTTAGGATCTCAAGAGATGTCTCCCAAATTGTCATAAACCAACAAAAGTTCCAGAGCAAGTAAAGTACATAATAAGCCAGTGGGAATCAACACACACCTGTTCACATCTTTCTTCTATGGCCTTCTTGTCACCAGCACCATCAAGAACTATTGTATCGTCCTTCGATACCGTGGCCTAAAACAAGAACCCATAGAATTATACAGTAAGACTTGTATATAAAAGGTAAGTTTATGTTATACCTCTTTCTTGTGGGTTCTACAGCACACATTTTAGAATAATATTATGATGTTGAGACAGAGACCAAAAAATACAAAAGATGGTCCAGAAGCTAAAGTACTTGCTTTCGCTGGTGGTATAGCTTACCTTTTTGCATGAACCCAGCATATCCAACTCCACATTTTCCAGACTCAAACCAAGCTCTTCAGTTATTAGCTACAAAAACAGAGGTGGGATACACAATTCGATGCCGTGCATACAATATTTCCTAAAGATGCAAAAAAGTAACAAGACAATTAACCTACATTCCCTCCTGTGAGAATTGCAAGATCCTCCATAATGGCCTTCCTCTGCTCTCCAAACCCAGGGGCTTTTAAGGCACAAACCTAGAAGATGCATTATCCACATAATAACATCTGTTAAGGGTCAAATAGTTGACAAGGTGAGAGTAAAAGAACGTAATTGTATAAAACAAAATAGCACAAAACCTTGACTCCAGCACGAAGCTTATTTAGAATGAGGGTTGCCAATGCATCACTTTCCACATCTTCGGCAACAATCAACAGGGGGCTTTGTCTCTGAACAGGATAACAGTCATGTCAACTGACAAATTTGCTTTCCAGATACTACTATGCAATAGAAGATGCCCAAATGAGATTTAGAGCTAATTGGATAAGTTTATTTGTGACCAACAACTACTTATTTGAGATTTGAGACTGTTTGGCAAAAACTTTTTGACAATTTTTAAGATCAAATCCATTTTAAAGCAAAAAAACAGCTTAAATCAGAAGGCAACAATTTGGTGCTGTTCTGAAATCTCTCATTCCACATACCAAACTGGCTCTTAGTGGCCACAGAACAAATTACCTTCAATGCCAGCTCCAGTACTTTAACAACGGCATTTATGCTTGAAATTTTTTTCTCGTAGATTAGAATGAGAGGATCTTCCAATTCCTATATATATGTACATGCCAAAAACTGTTAGTAGTGAAAGCAGGTGAAACTAACAAAAACACAAGCTCACATTCTCCAGTCAAGTGTACACTGTGACAAAAAAGAATGATATACTTGGCAATCAAGTGACAATAAAACAAGAGGACTTACGCATTTCTGGTTCTTTGGGTTGGTAATGAAGTATGGGGATATGTAGCCTCTATCCAACTTCATCCCCTCAACAACTTCCAGTTCATTATGCAATGTCTTCCCATCCTGCAAGAGTTCAATACAGATTTAGAGTATAATAGTAGCCTTGGAACACGAGAGTTTACTATTTCACCACTGGCTCAATCTCACTAAAAAAAAAAAAATTGGGGGGAAAAAAGAGATAATGAAGGAGATAGAAGAGAATAGACAATACAAGTGGGATCAATAAGGTCAATCAAAGTATCAAGAACCAGGCTGGTGAACAATAGATATCGAAAAGAAAAATACCACTGCACACGTAAGAAAAAACTTGTAAAACGACAGTCAGGTTCATCAGGGAAAATTGTCAACCAGAATAACATCAAGTGGGAAAATATGGAATTTATAATATGGAAAAATAAATGGATAAATTCACATTTAAGAGTAAGGATACTAATTAATATTTATGTTACTTAGCAGTACAATAGCTGTTTTAATCCCACGTTGGTGTGTTTCTTTCTTTTTCTTTTTTTTGGTTACATTGGTGTGTTTCTTTCTAGTATGCCAAGTATACTGCAATTTAAAACTGGTTAGAAGTGCAAGGCCAACTAAGTGCACAGCAGAAGATTAGAGCAACTTGTGCAGCCTTGAATCTAAAAAGTTGCAAAATCTAATGAGTCAACATGTTTATAAAGTTACATACTTGAATGGTGATGACCCCCTCCTTGCCAACTTTCTCCATAGCCTTGGCAATCAGCAAACCGATCTCTCTTTCTCCATTTGCGGATATGGTCCCTACCTACTAATGATTGTAACATCAGAAATCTTGCACATAAGAGCTTACAACTGCTATTTTAATTTCGCAGCACCAATTTACTTCAGCAGAAACTCATAGAATGATTTGAATCCAGGAACAAACCTGTGCTATTTCTTCGGATGTGCTAATCATCCGTGCCCTGCTCTTTAAGTTAGTTACCACAAAATCAACAGCCATAGTAATACCTCGTCTTAGGTCCATTGCATTCATCCCAGCTGCAACCGACTTGCATCCTTCCGAAAATATTGCTCCGGTAAGGACTGTTGCACATGTAGTACCTGAAGGCACAAAAGGAATTTAGAGCCTGTTTGGCATCAGCTTTTGGAGCTCCATATGTGCTTACGGGTGGCTCCAAAACGAAATTTCATCGAAGCGTGACCATTTGGCCATTCCATTGCAATTGGGTTTCGTAAATCCTGAGGCACAATTGTCAGCTTATATGCAATCGAACAATTATGCTTCAAGACGTTAGGGTGTCATATACAATAAAATTATTTTATTACTTCACATAGGGTGATGTAAATATTATGTGACAGTAAGTGCAAAATCAACATTTCAATGCTCATCTTTGCACATATGTAGCCACACACACACACACAAACACCATAAACCAGCATAACGCTTATACCCATAATCCCTTCTTCCATAATCTATTGAGTAATTCTTTGGGCACAACCTTCCCACAACTTTTTGCTCACAACCTCTCTCTCTCTCTCTCCTAGTAGGCACTGTGGGACGCATGAGGAGAGAGAGAGAGAAAGATAGTGAGATTGTGACAAAAGTGTGGGACAGTAGTGCCCAAAGAATTACCCTAATCTATTATCAACAATCACAAAAGTAAAAGAATAAGCAACCCTATAAGGGCCGTTAATCTACATAGTCGAGACTATATGGCTAACCATCATATTCTTTAAAACAGTCTAATAACTCCCCTACTGTATATTCCTATGTATAAAACAGATAATGTTACTAGACCAGAATCCAAATAAATAATCAGATTTACAACCTGTAAACAGCAATTGGTTCAAACACCCCTCTAAAGCTGCAAGGAATAGAAACTAACCATCACCCGCCACATCATTGGTCGCGTTTGCAACTTGTTTAACAAGACTTGCTCCAATATTTTTGACCTTGTCCTTGAACTCAATGCTCTTTGCAACTGTTACACCGTCTTTTGTCACTTTGGGGGCACCATAACTTTGTTCAATCACCACATTCCGACCCTTCAAGCACCGAAAAACAATAACTAGGACCATTACCATACTAATAAAGCCGATCTTAAAAGGGATAACTTAATTTCCCCCGCATTGTCATCATTCAAGCATTGAACACCAATAGAACAATTGTTAGATAAGCAAAAATCAGATTGGCATGTTTATTGTCTTGCATTAAAGGCACCAGTCACAAAAGTAAACAACGAAAAAGCGTAGAACTGGGATTAGGGGCTAGTCAGCCATTTCCTCAACTTCAAAAGGAAAAAAACTTCACTATTCGATTATAACATTTGTTTGAATACGACAAAACTCAAACCACACAGGTCAAAACTTAATAAAACTATGAAATTGCTAAATACACCACCTTTTTTGCTAAATACACCACCTTTACTCACAAAATTTTCATCTTCTTACACTACAGGGTGGTGTATTTAGCAGAAAATGTGGTGTATTTAGCAATTCCCTAAACCTATTATTGCGCTGTCATGTTTGGTGTTTCTCAAATCCCCCTTCCAATTCCCACACATCTAACTCAAAACTCGATCACAGACTACATAAAGTAGCACCACGTGTACATTTAGTAACAAGTTAAAGTATTGTACTGTAGGAAAATATGGAATCCCATTTCCAAAAATGAAATAATCTGCCATTTCCATGCTGTAATACTTGCAAAATTAATAATTTCCACTACATATTAGAAAGTAGAACACCCATCTTTTAACTGTTACTCAATAGTGCTACTTCAGATATCATATCTAGTTTTCTACTTAACTCTGTGTAGACAAAAGCCATCAAAAGCAGATTCAAAGAATTTGTAGTGATTAGAAAATAAGCGAATCACAAATAAGAAAAAAAAATATTGATTGCTGGGTTGTATGAAGAAATGTACCTTCGGACCCATTGTAACTCTGACAGCATCGGCAAGCTCTTCAACACCCTTTAGCATCAAAGCCCGAGCTTCCACTCCGAATTTGATGTCTTTGGCCGCATAGTTTCTGCTCCAATTCAATCTGCTTCCAATCTGAATTCCAAAGCAAACAAACCCAATACACGGCTAAGAGAAAAAGTCAAAGAAAAGAAAGAAAAAAACTAAATATAAAAAATCAATCACATTGAAAGAAATAATAATTAAGCTATACAAATTTAGATCATTCATAAATATTGTGATAGTCACCTGTTGGGTGCTCTTGCTAGCAACCCTGCAAACACATTAAAAAAAATGAGAATTTGATTAGTAAGAGATCAAAGACTGCAGATTTACGTGTTCTACAATAGAAAGACAGAACATTTGTAGCAAGATCGATACACTTACCGAGCTTTGGAAGCAATGTTCGCTGCAAAACGATACATGTCTTCCGAGATTGCAGCGGAGACTTTATTCTTTTGCAGGAAGAAGTTGAAAGCGTACTCCAGAGAGAGAGAGAGAGAGAGAATTTTGTTTCAGAGGAAGAAAGAGATAGAAGGGGGGGGGGGGGGGGGGGGGGGGGGGTGGGGCTCTAATGGGAAGTTTCAAGTTTCTACCGAACAGAGGAGTTGTTATTATTAGAGGGAGAGCGAAGGCTCTAGAAGAAGCTGCTTCTAGGGTTTAGGGTTTTAAACTCAAGGGGTTAAGGTTTTTTGTTTTTTTTTTGTTTTTTTTTTTTTTTTGAGGAGACAAGGGGTTAAGCATAGTTTCTTCTAAAAATTGACTTCTTCAGGGTAACACCTGAGAACTTTTATATTTGATTTTTGTGAGAATTAAGTATATGTTTTAAACTTTCTCAAATAGACCCTAAATTAGAGATTAGATTAGAAAATGAATGCACAGAAAAAAAAAAAAAAAAAAAAACTAAATAAAACTAAGAACATGTTTGGGAATCCTTAAAGTAGCATATGGTTCAATAAAAGTCATATTATTTTATCTGGTTCTTGTGAAAATTAAGGTTATGTTGATTTAACAATTAACCTGTTCTAAGAGAGTTATTAAACTTTGCACGGACTTCAAAGTGAGAAATGGACACTTACCATACAATTAAGTTCATAGAATTGGTTTACTTGTGAATCACCGAACTGATTCTTTGATTTTCTAAATAATCCCTAAAAAAAAAGCTGACCTATATTGGTTTAGGTATTTGTATGTTTCTTATAACCATATTCACAATTTATAAGAATAATAATTGTAAGTGTTTAGATTAGGTTAATAGGTTTTACAACAATCCAAAAAAACCTTAGTCCCTCCCTTTCATATTTAGAGTACATTTTTGGGTTCACAAGAGTGAAGAGTCTCCTCTTCCTTCGTTCCTCTCTTCTAGTATATCATAGAAGTGATTCGACCCTCTTCTTTTCCTCCTCTCATCTGTTTGCTCCTTTCCCTTTGTACAAGGACTGAGGGATTTTAAATACTAAAATAAAGAATGCAAGCTTATTGAACATGGAGATGTACTAGATTACTATAATTCTGAAATTAAAATATAATTAGATTTTTCTAACAAGTGATCAATGTAGGTAGATTAGTATATGGCGAGACCATCCAATGGGCTTTTGAGTCCCATAAATCCTGTGAAAAAAATTCTATCTTTTCATGATTATTTTCTACAACAGGCTTCCAAATAGAGATGATTTTCTTTTAATTTCCTGTAGTTTTTTTTTTTTTTTTTGGGGGTTCATGACATGAATTTAAGGGAATTAAAAATATACAAAGAAAAATATGTAACAGGTTACCTAGGAAAAATAAGAAAAAATAAATAAGATTTTATAGTTTTTTTAAAAATATTTTGATTCTTACTTTTTTTTTTGGTAAATTACACGGATTTCCCTTGAAGGTTTGCCTTATGCTCGCATTTTCGGAAATTACGCAGACTTCCCTTTTCGGTAACGGTTGGGTAGCATCCATGAGAAAGTACTAAGTTGCCCCTAAGTTGAATTACACTAACCTCCCCTGAACAATGATTTATCTAGTTACATTATTTTATTATATTTTCTATGATTGAGATTTTGTGTCAATTAATTAATGAAGATCCAAAAGTTGAGAATTGAATAGAGAATATAGAGAGTCATTCTTGGCTAGACAAATATGTCTAGTAAAAAAGTCAAATGTTAAAATGGCTAGCCATATTGAAGTAGCTAATCTGCTGAAGTACATAAAACTCCCTCTAACTAGCTATTTTGTTTTAAAAGATAAAATAACTAGTTTACCAGAGATATTCTTATAGCAATATTGCCATTCTTATGTTATAATTCTTATATATATATATGTACAAAATAAGAGAACATATTGTTCGAGTAATGTTTGGGTCACACTCATTCCAACCCAAAAGCATCCACACCCTGAGGTGGATCAATGAGAAGATGCTGATATTGGATCCCGCAGTCTCTATATCTCTCTTCTCATTGATCTACCTTAGGGTGTGAATACTTTTTAGGTGTGAATGTGTGTGACCCTAGCATTATTGTATTCCTTCACCTCCAAAGTCACATTCTTCAATCAATGCCTTCATAGAAACCATCAAGACTGAACAATTTTGTGAGATAAAAAACCCGACCCTTGCCATGAGAAGAAAATCATTTTTGTGAGAGTAAATAATCGCATACTACGCGTTAAAATAAAATGGTAAGTTTCTTGGGTGTACTATTTAAGAGGTTTAGTGTTCGAGTCTTGGAAAGCGTGGTTATTGGGGAATTCATCCGGCGACTCCAGGACCTCAGGAGATTAGTTGAGGTGCACGCAAGCTGGCCCGGACACCCCCAATAAAAAAAAAAAAAATAAATATCTCCGAAAAATCCAACACCCTTTCGGGACAAATAACATGTTTGAGATAAAGCCCTAAAACATTACAACTGGAAGATACAAATGTAGGTGGAAGATGCAAATGTTCCAATGGGCTCCTTTTTCTCATGATTTTTCATTGGGGTTAAACACATTTTACACCCTTGTAGTTTGTTACATTTGTCAGTTTGGTCATTGTAATTTAGAAAGTGTCAATTTAGTCCCTGTAGTTTTTAAATGTGTCAAATAAATCCAATAAGCCCTTTAATGACGAAAAGCTTTGTCACTGAAAGTAAAAAGTTTGTCACAAAAACAGTTTGAGGGACTAAAATGACACACTTATGAAATTACATGGACTAAAATGATACTTTCAAAACTATATGAATCAAATTAACACAAAAAGCAAACTAAGAAGGTATAAAAAATGTAGTTAAGCCTCTTTCATTTGTTTTCTGTGCTGATGTTCATGCCATTTTGAGTTTCAAATTTTTAACAAGTGTTCATTTTCTTATTTTAAATAATAAAAAAAGAAGTTTAGGGGTGAAAGTGTTACAATTGAAACATTATGGGGTGAAGCCAAAAAACAGACCTAAGTTTATGGGGGTAAAATTGTAATTTAGCCCAAAAAATATACGCCAATCAGCGAAGGGGTGGAGCTCGCTCTCTCTCTAGAATCAAACGAAGTGTGAGTCGATCAGAGCAGAAACAGAGAGAGAGAGAGAGAGAGAGGAAGGAGAAGATGACTGAGGCTGTGGTAAGGAACAAGCCTGGGATGGCGAGCGTGAAGGACATGCCGCTCCTCCAGGACGGGCCCCCGCCTGGAGGGTTTGCTCCGGTCAGGTTCGCCCGCCGGATCCCCAACAAGGGTCCCAGCGCCGTCGCCATTTTTCTCACTACTCTCGGCGTTTTCTCTTGGGGCATGTACCAGGTCGGCCAGGGCAACAAGATCCGTAGGTCTGCTTCTTTCCATCATCATCATCATCATCATCATCATCATCATCATATATCTATACATATATGTACGTAGGTATTTGTAGACATAGATATCGATTGTGGATTTGGGGCTTTATGATGCCGATGATTTTTTTTAATTTTTTTTTAATGAAAATTCTTCAGAAAGAAGGTTGGAAATGTTGGAAATTTGTAGTCTTTTTTGATTTGAACTGAAGTTTTTTTGGGCTATTATAAGTTTTGAAATTAGTTTAGGTGCATTCACTACTGTTGTGGTGCCTGCGTGTATTTGAAGTTCACCAAAATCTGAGTTGGGAAACTATTATTGACTGTTTGTCTAGAAAGTTTCTGGGTTTTATTGGGAAAGTTATGAAATCACAATTTGTAAAATAATTTATTAAGCTGGAAATTTGGGCAAGTCAGCTCATAATTCGTTTGAAATATGTTTAAATTGGTGGATTGATTGCAAATGAATAACCTGGCTAGTTATACAGACCTTTTAAATTTTGATTTGATGGTTCAGGTTAAGCTGAAATTTTTTATTTTTTATTTTTTCCCGACTTCACCCATTATTTACTCATTATGACTATTAGGCTCCCAAAATTAGTGTCAATATATATATATATATATATTTTTTTTTTTCAGAAAAAAACAAATGTTAGTGTCAATATTGCAACACAGAACAGGGGTAAATGTTGCTTGTATCTATGCTTGTAGATGTTTTGTTGTTTGATAGACTAGTGTTAGGATACCTCCTGGTGTTAGCTTTGTAGAGGTATTTGGACCGTGAATTGTTATGAGAAAAATTCCGGAAAACATAGAAAAAAGGGCATTGAGATAGTTTTATGGCATGTTGTTTACAGAAATTTCATGAGGAGGTGTTTGGAGACTCAGCTTGTTTCTTGTGGAGTATGTTCTTTAGGTTTGGAGTATGGGTTGTGATGTGCACCTAGGTCTAATGTGCTTGCTGTATTGGAAAATTTGGATGATAAGACATTAGAGGTATTGATTAACACAAGGATGATGAGTTGTCTGAGTAGAATAAGTGAGGAAATGTTATTCAACATTGGCACTTCTGATAAAACATGGGAGCAACACAATAAGCTATGAAACAGAATTTTAAATTTAGTAGACTTTGCAACGACATCTTCTCATATGTCGGAATTGTTGGTGAGAGAATGACAATTTTCCCTTTGTGTTTATCTTTCTGTTTTTGTTCATTTGAAGTTCTCTGAGAACACCACCCTTTTACTATTAGCTTATAAATTTGCTAACTACCAAATGTAAAAAGAAAAAAAGTTTTGTGCAGTGTATGTTTTACAGTTGTATAGTACCTCAGTTCACTGTCAAATGGCTTGTTCATTGTTTCCCATGCAAGTGAATATTGGCCTTTACATTATGAGCGGAATATCCTTGGTTTACCTCATGCCATATTAGTGTAACTGAAACTGATGCTTGGCTATGGGAAAAAATTTCATTCTGAATATCTTGGTTGGCCATTTGCAGTGAAAATATGGGACATAACAAGTATCATGAATTAAAAGTAGCATGATTTATGCTCTATGTATTATCTTGATTCACGTTCAGTTGGACTCACTGCAAATTTAAAAGGCACTGCACATACAATATTACAATCTATATTATCGTGACTCTTCTGCTTGATTAAATAGTTTGCTTCCTGATTTGA
The DNA here is from genome assembly GCA_033977485.1 of Hydrangea macrophylla. Lineage (NCBI taxonomy): Eukaryota > Viridiplantae > Streptophyta > Magnoliopsida > Cornales > Hydrangeaceae > Hydrangea > Hydrangea macrophylla. Next base: position 157,331,574 of record CM066991.1, read on the forward strand.
GGTTGTCGTTCTAATCTCCTTTGCTTTGTTTTTAAGAGAGAGTATCTTTATAAGCTGGGATGTAATTTAATCAGAATCTGATTGTGATGCTATAACATGCCCAGAATAATAAATAACTTGCTTTGTAATCTTATCAAGTGCTCATTTAATGAATTTCCTTCGATAATAAGCAATAGTTTGTGATTGGTTTGACGGCTGTTTAGTTCGAAAGCTATTGGGATTTCGTTTAGTGTAAAATCATGTATTGAACAACTATTGATATACAATATGCTAATGATATCTGGATTGTATAGGGCACAGAAGGAAGAAAAATATGCTGCTCGGAGAGCAATTCTACCCATTCTTCAGGCTGAGGAGGATGAAAGGTATCCTATTTTCTTTTCTAGCTGTCTTCTCCCACAGAAGGAAAGAAAACAAGAAGGATAACTGATTCTCCTGTGATTTCCGTCCATGCTTTAATAACATTTGAAGCTCAAAATTTTCCACGTATGATTGCAACCTGCGAAAAAGGGAGGGAAGTGAATTGCAATATTCACCTTTTCTTTTCAAATTTGTTTCTTACAATGTTTTCTTTAATGTTTTCCTTACTTTTTTTTCTTCTTCTGAATGGTAAGTTAGTTAATGAAGCAGTAACGCAATTGTTACATACGCCAATACTCCAAAAGCAACACCCAAAAAACGCAGAGCACTCCCCAAGTAGGCAAATCATTCCCTTACAAGTATTTTATCGAATAACTTGCAGGCGAATAAGACACTGAATACAAAATTTCCCCCTAGATATTGACAACTTCCCCTAATCAACACAATACAAAACAATTGCCAAAAAAACAAATACAAGAGAGTAGAGCAACCCCATCCTAGACGAAGTTCGTCCATCAAAAAGAGAGCTCCCCAAATTTTACTGACATCAGCCTGTGTACCGTTGCCAAAACTACCACAAAGATCCTTCCTTTGTGAGCTCCACAATCATTAGCCCAGGTATGAGGGCACCAGAATCAATCCTTTAGTCAGAATGCGTACATGAGTTTATCCTTAAGACAATGATTGTTGAAATAGGATCCGACCCTCATCAATTTCCCAACTCTCAATCCTCATTGTTCATTAGCCTGCTGACTGTCATCCTATGAAAAAAACTCCCAGTTCAAAAACACCAACCATCACCACACTCCCAACCATCCATACAGAAACCCCAACACAAGTCTAGCCCATCCCATGCAAGCATTCTAACACATAGCTCGTAAGCACAAAAACTAACAATGAGCCAACAAAGAAAAGTGTTTTCCTTTCCTTCACTAATCCATGAGCCAATAGCCTTAATGAACAAATTGAACCTCTTTCCTTTTTCCATTTGTTTTTTTTTGTGTGTTCAGATTTGTCAAAGAATGGAAGAAGTATCTCGAGGAGGAGGCCAGAATAATGAAGGATGTGCCTGGTTGGAAAGTTGGTGAAAGTGTATATAACTCTGGAAAATGGATGCCTCCTGCAACTGGCGAGCTTCGCCCTGAAGTCTGGTAAAATTCTGGTGATGTCTTGACCACTGTTCTTGTGGGGGCAATGTCAACTCTCAAGAGCTGGTCCGTGTCCCCACCTTGCGATTTTTATTTTTTGTACTTTCCTTGGGCTTGTTTATGGAAATAAAATCGTACTTGGAAAACTATATGCCCATGACCTCAAAATGTTTTTTTTTTTGTATTTGTTCTATCTACTTGATAATGTTTCCTTTTTACAACCTACCTTTAAATTTGGACAACAAGCCCTTGTGAGTTCCATCTTGATTGCAGTTTTGTTGATACATGATCGACTCTTGTTGCTTTACTTCCGACATTATTTACTTGATTGCACAATCCTTGATGGGGCGGAAGTCATATGACTGCACACTGACTAATTTCCTCTAAAACTTGGAATTATCACATGGGCTTCCAAGTCGGCTAAGTCTAAAGGGAAAGCTAAACCTGTGATTAAAATATGAAAGATCTTACGTATGTGGTATGTACCCGAGGGACATAGTTTGGCGGACTTGGGAGTTTATGATTTGTGATCCAGTGTCTCTCTGTCCTCAAAACTTGTCTATTTCTGTCCATTTCAATCAGTCCTTGCCGATCAGTGTAAACCTCAACCATTGACATTGAGTAGTCTCACTACCAATATCATATGCTGATGCTAATTTGCCGATCATTTGAAAAATACTCGGAAAGTTGTATGTACATTTGCAGTATGAAGTACAATACATGTTTGTGAAAAATGCGTTGAACATCTACAGCGCACTTCACATAAAATGATTTATTTGTTGTTGGAATTCAGAAGTTTGAAGTAGACGTTTAAAAGCCAAACATTGTCTTTACATGGCATAATGATTAATGATGAGTCCAGGGGTTAAGCTACCTTTTCTTTTTTTTCCTTTGGAATTTGATAGGGGTAAGCTAGCTTTTCTTCCCTATTGGAGTAATTTTTAGGGTAAATTACACAGACCTCCCCTGAGGTTTGATGAAATTACACGGACCTCTCTTGTATATTACTAAATTACATAAACCTCCCTCGAGGTTTGAGTTTATGTTACACAGACCTCCCCTCTGTTAGTGGACCTAACGGGTTGACCTAACGGAAACCCGTTGTTTCATCCATTTTTGCTGACAGAATGCCGACAATACCCTTGCAATATTAGGATGAATTTACAAAAACACCTTCAATTAAAATCAATATAACAAAACGCCCACTCCCTCTTTTACCTCAACAGACTTTCATCTAGGGCTGGGTTCTTGGCATGTTCCTCTCTCTCTCTCTCTCTCTCTCTCTCTCTCTCTCTCTCTCTCTCTCTCTCTCTCTCTCTCTCTCTCTCCATTTGTCTCTGTTGTCTCAAGCCCTAGCAACACCCCTGCTCCCACCTTCACCCCGCATCCAACAAACACGAACTCCACAATCCCAACCGTCATCTTCATCATCACCCTGACCATAACCCAACAGAGCAACTACCATACCCATTAATTCTTGATGCACGAAAACCAAAGCTTTATATTCCACCCAACAAGGACTAGTGGACCACTAATTAATTGTTTCCAACTTCTAATTGATGTGAACCCTGCAAACCAAAAATCATGGTATTCAAAATCAGTTTTACAGTATAAGATTTATAAATTATAATCTTCATATTCCACCCACCAAGAACCACCAATCAACATTTGTGATATGTTTGGGTGTACCGATGGAAATTGTTTGCAGAGTAAACCTTTCAAATTTGCTAAACCTTGCTCTGCAAATCTCTTCTGCCAAATATACACAATTTTCACCAATTTTGCTGTAGAATTGTAATTTTTCTACCAAATAAACAAATTACACACTTGCGAAACATGAATTAGATCTCTCTAGCTGTAGCTTCTGAAATTGTTTCTGAGAGGGAATCTAGGCCTCTGTTTCCCCCTCTAGCTCTCTGGTCAAATCGTGAATGAATGATTCTTAGCAAAGTGGATGCAAATATTGGATCTTCGTATGTCAAAAATAGCAACCAAGAATCAAACAAATCATCAATAAATTTGCTTTGATTCTTCAAATAGATGTGGTATGGTATCTGTTGGCTCGAAATTTAGTTTTCGGACGTATATTTTGGACTCAAACTGAACCTGGACGAAAACTTTGATAAATTTTAGTTTTAACTCGTGAAGGCATAACATGGACGTATGTGACGTTTCAGAAGGTACTTAGAAATTTTGAGAACTCGTGGAGAGGTAAACGTAATTCCCGAGAGCCGTGCTTATAAATAGTAGTGGACGAGATTTTCATTCTATCCAAACTTTTAAAATATCTAGAGAGAGGAGAGAGAAAAGAGATTTGATCCAAAGACCTTTTTGACGACAAAGGGCGATCGTTCGTCTGTCAGTTTTCAGCCAGATTTCATATTTGGACTCCTCGAGGTAAGAGCTTCATTTTGATACCTCTTAGGTCTTGTTTGGCAAAGTTTTTTCGAAAAGTTAATTTTAAGAAATTGGGAAAAACATGTCTATATTTGTAGGAATCGTTTAAGATCGGAGATCTGATGTTTATTTGGTCTCCTAGTACTTCTCCTGAAGTTTGAGACATATAGCTCGAGGTATGAATTCCGAACCTATGTAATATAGGAATTTGGGATGTTTTAGATATTTTGTATGAATTGTGATCCGGGCAAACTTATGTGTTAAATTAGGCCCGTTAATTTTAGCGAGTAGGTATAGAAAAGTATAGTGACATGATTATATGAATATGCTAAATGTCTATGTGGGTCAAAGGGGAGTTTGGTATAATTTCACGTCGGTGCACGTCTCTCGATGTTTGAGAGTTTATAGTAGTGACGACTACTTGCTTGGTGTAGGAAGTGGCCAATCAGAGCAGATGGATGCAATGATTGAGTGATACTTGGCTAACCATTGGCATCGCGGTTTAAGATTTAAGACTTGTCGATATACTGAGTGAATGCGTATCCCTCTCCCCGGAGACTAAATTATGTAATTTAGATGTTTAAACATGAATTGCCTCATATGCATTTGTTTAGAATTGTACACTATATAGCTGAGCAGTGGAGACTTCCTCCATTGCAGGTGATAAGAAGAAAGGCAAGAGGAAGCATGAGGAGTGAGGTCGAGGAACGCCGGGGGGGGGGGGGGGGGGGGGGGGGGGGGGGGGGGGTGGACAGCACTTTGTTTATACTTCTTGTAATGAGGAGTGGAATTTATAATAAGTTGTAATAGCCTCTGGGCTTGAATTAGTATTGTAATATGTTGTAAGACCTCGGAAATTATGTTTTAAATCGTCGTATTATACTTGTAAATATGTTGGTTTTGGTTTGGAAACCATTGGACTAGATTCTGCAGAATGCTCAGCAAACTGCCAGAGATTAGTCGACTGAACCTCGATACAGTCGACTAGGGGTGTCCACGGGTCGGGTGAGTCGGGTTTGACCCCCACCCGAATCCCATCGGGTTGAGTCCTTAACACCTGTTATCCATCCGTCTAGTCGGGTGAAACCGAGTGAGTCGGGTCGGTTTTGGGTTAAACTCGGCAATGAGTTTTGTGGGGGAATTTTGGCTATTTCAAAATCAAACGTGGAGATATGGACAAATTGTCCAGGACAATTAAAGCCCTAAAATGTCATATATGATACACATACAGTCATACATATACAATAAACATACATTCATACATATAAATTTGAAGTTTGCTACAAAAGTCTCCAATCAAAAATCTATATATATACTTGCCATATGGTGTGACATATTGTAGAAGAACAAAATCTAGATCAAAAAAGTATATAGATTCATATTATTAGAATCCAGATCTACTACTCAAAAAACAAAACTAGATCTACAGACTACAAATCTGGAGAGAGAATGAGAAGGGCCAGATTGTAGAAGAAGAAAGAAGAAGAAGAAGAAGAAGAAGAAGACCTGAGATGAAATGTCACACTGCGGCGAAGAAGCTTGGCAGCGGCTACTGGTGAGATCGCACCAACTCTAATGGCATGAGCGCCAAACGGCGATGACAATATCGGACAACGACCGGCAACGACGATGGGCAACGACGATTGTGAGAGTCAGGGTTGGGCTTAACTTCAGAGATGAAATGAGTTTCTCTCTCTGTAATGTGGTACTGATACAAGGAGTATAAAACAGACTTTAGGGATTTTAAAGGATAGTCGAGTCGGGTCGGGTGGTCTTGAGTTTAACATTGCAATAATCGACATCCGACCCATAAGGCATCGGGTGTGGGTTGCTCAACCCGTGACTCCACCCACCATCCGTCAAATCAGACTCATAGCCCTCGGGTCGGTCGGGTTGGGTCGGGTTTCACGGGTCTCGGGAGAAGTTGGACAGCCCTACAGTCGACTGGACCACTGTTTAAAATTAGACACTGCTTTTTATATGGCAAAACCAGTCGACTGGTCTATGTTTTAGTCGAATGGACAACTGACAAAATTATTGATTTTTGATTCTGCTTAAGGCACAGTCGATTGGGATGAGTCAGACAACTGAGAAATTGAGGCCCCAGTCGATTGAGCCCCCAACACAGTTGACTGGACAGGTTGATGATCTGTTGAAACCTTTTTGCTTCAGACATTCAGTCGACTGGACTCTCGATACAGTCGATTGGACCTCTGTTTTCAGAATTGAGTTCTTTTGAGAAACGTTCCAATTGGAAAAACTTTTTACAGCTATGATTTTAAATGGATTTAACTTATGTTTCCGCTGTTATTTACACTTTAATGGAACTGGATAAGCCTTGATGGCGTGCCACGTGTCCTATTTCCACGCGTTGCGGGATGGGTCGTGACAGATGATGTGCAAGAGGAGAGAGGTGGGTGGTGGCGATAGTGAGATGAGCATGAGAGGTGGGTGGACTGAAGGATGCTGAGAAAAATAGGTTTAGGGATATTTTTTGGTTTAATACGTATATCACTATATGTATTCCATATATATAAATATATATCAAAACAACTCTTTTTATAAGCTTTATGGGTCGGGTCGGGTCGGGTGAATTCGGGTGTGGCATCATAAGAACTGACATCCAAACCGGACCCGATGGATTTAAGACTCTAAAACTCATGACTCTATCCAAGCTCTTTAGAAACCATCCAAAACGATCGGCCGGGTGGGGTCAAGTCGGTTGGGTGAGTCGGGTGGGCTGGTCATTTTGATCACCCCTAAGGAATAATATTGTTTCTTCTGTTTGTTTTGGCAGATTGACCAATGTCAAGTCAAGCTTTTTGTTCGATCTTTTCCCTTTTTATTAGAAAAAAGGAAACGACTTCAGTACAGTACCTTAGGTAATATACAAAAAAACTTTTCACTGTTTATGTGAGGAGATTTCACTATTCATGTGAGGGAAACTGTTTGTACATTACCTAAAGTACTTTACTGAACCCGTTTCCTAGGAAAAAACACAGTGCGCGCAAGTAACCTGTGTAGGATGTTGCTGCGTGCGTGTAGAAGCAAAATAATAGGTACTATATGAGAAGCAAGCGTACCTTGTATAGTAGTCAAACATTGAATACAATAAGAGTAATATTTGGGGCACTAACAAAATTCACTAACACTTACTAACACACTCTATCTCTCTCCTAGTAGCACCGTGGGGTCCGTAGTGGACCCCGCAGTACCACTAGGAGAGAGATAGAGTGTGTTAGTAAGTGTTAGTGGATTTTGTTAGTGCCCCTAGCATTGCCCATACAATAATCCCACCTTATATAAATGCACCAAACTAACCATATGTTCCCACCAAAACCAGCATATATCTTAGACACACCTTACACCTAATCCTCCACATATTTGCAAATACCGGGTCTTAGGCACATCTAATATACATATTCACTTTTTTACGCCAAATCAACCACAAATTTGTTCTGAACATCAAATGTACTCCACTCAAAAACAATACACCAACTGAAATTAAAAAGGGTTGAAGCTTGGAAGCCAAACCCATACCTTGATCAAACAATATTCAAGTATCACTCCACTTTACTAAGGCATGAATGTGAGAGCCAGGAATTCAACGAAGAATTAATTGATCTCTAAATTTCACCAAAGTACCAGATTTCCTCAACATTATCTATCCTTTTACTCTGGCATTGAAGATAGAATTCAACTTGATGAGTAGGAAGTGTTGGGTTTACATAAGCATAGATATCTATCTAGTCATTCTAGCTTTTACTCTGTAAATGGAAACAAAAAGGTGATGTTTTTCTTTAGGATATATAATGCTATTGTCAGAGCAACCATGGTTGTCGCTAAAAGTTTTAGCAACAAAAAAAAATTGTCGCTAAAACTTTTAGCGATATTTTTTGCTCTAACATTAATCATTACTGCACTGATAATAGAACTAGCCTTTTCTAAGTTTTCTTTATCAATGAATGTAAATAACTTTATTACTTCCCTGGACGAGAAGAATGTTGAAAGATGAAAAAGGAACGAAGAGCACGCTAATGAACAAAGGGTGTTGGGAGATCTGTATTATGACAATTAATGTGTATGATCACTCTAGGAAAGAGTTAGTTCCAATTTCCATGTGGACTATTGAATTTGAAGTTGTTCTAAATTGTACAACTTTATTCACACTTGAGCTTTACATTCTAAATTATCACATGGAATTCTAGATAATTGATTTACATCGGTTCAAAAAAAAAAAAAAACCTAAATATATCTGTCAGATTTGGACAGTCAATAATCTTCAAATGGCAGTAGGAGACATATCTATAATCTATAATATATAGGGTTAAATACATTATATCCTCTGTAGTTGGTTCCATTTTCACTTTACCCCTCTTGATTCAAATGTGGACACTTAAGTTACTTAACTCCCCTTAGTTTTGGACGAAAGTGAAACTGTTAAAGATTTTCTTCAAAACTGATAAAATTGTAAAAGTGGCCAAAAATGTTAAACATTTAATAGCCCCCCTTTCTAAGGTTAATTTTGAGGTCAATCCCCTATGCAGGGAATATACTACCATTTGTTGGAAAATTGGATTTTGTATAACTAGTTTTATGCAAATTTTGGCTCCAATTTAAGGAGGGTCCCACATGTTCCTTGGGGCGGGACCACATTGGAATGTGTTCTCCTCCGTGAGGAGATAAACGTCGTATATTTGCAAGTTGAAATCCAATAAGGAATGAATGAGAAAATGTCATCCAAAATGGCCCATGTGAAACATTGGTGAATGAGGAAAACGTGGGAAACCTTGGTTATCCCACATAGAAAAAACATCAAAGAACTTAAGAGTATATTTAAGAGGAAAATTTCTAAAGGGGCATGCCCCTTTGGGGTACCTACTTTTGTTAAGGGGGGAAGACCTAGGCCTTTGTGAGATTTATCAAGCACGCCGCCGCCCGACTTGGCTGGGCTTGGGCGCGGGTCGTGGGTCCATGGCTCTGGTCTTGGGCATGGGTTTCTTTGAATAATATCTAATCTTTTTGGAGAAAATTCATTTGAATTTCTCTCTAGTTATTTCAAACAATCATGTCCCTCCGGAATTATAAGGCCCTGTTTGGATGTGTTATTTTCGTACAGTCACCACTCCAACAGTTGCAATGCTCTGTTTTAAGCACGAAATTAATCTCTCTCTCTCTCACTGCATATCATATCATTGTGTTCGAGTATTATACTGTTTTGTGTTCGCTGTATTATGGAGATTGAAGTGCAACTTCTGCAGAATTGAAAAATCCGTTCTATCTTGGAAGACGATTATTGTTCATCAACCTTGTGCACCGAGATGGAGTAAATTCGTCTTAAGGAAACAGTTCACTGGGCTCGGATTCTTTCTCAAAATTTGTTTCTATTCATTTTAATTACTGTGAATGTGATTTAATTACAGTTTTGTTTATACAGATTGTCTAGTAGGAATAACACCATTAAATCCACGTATGTGAGGCTAATTTTTAACACTTAACCCCTTTAGAAAACGATTTTTGGTGTTAACTTGTCACGACCCATCCCACTACGCGTGAAAATAGGACACGTGGCACGCCACCAAGGCTCATCCAAACATCATATAACTATACGCAGCGGAAATAACTTCAAAACAACCCTGGGTATTTAAAACTTAGGGAACATTACCCTCCGAGTTTGTAAAATCCATTGAAATCGGAGTTATAAAAAGTTTTGTTCAATCAAAAGTGTTCACAAGAATCCATTTCAAAATACAGAGGTTCAGTCGACTGCCCAGTCGACTGTACTAGGGTCCAGTCGACTGTGCCTGACAGAAACTAAAACCCTAAATCCTCAACAGAGGTCCAGTCGACTGCTTTTCTATTATTAGAAGCAGTAGCCAAAATCAACAGTGGTTCAGTCGACTGATGAAGGGGTCCAGTCGACTTCTTTTCTATTATTCACTTACAGTGTTTCAAACACACGAGATCCAGTCGACTGACCCTGGGTCCAGTCGACTGCTCCCCTGCTGGCAGCCCTGTGTTGAGAATTAACAACACATGCTTCTCAAAACCAACAACAACCACAACCATAACTGATTTCCAACATGCAAAACATAAATACAGACGTTCAATTACAAGATTACGGTACTACGGAACTAATCCATGATTCTATTACAACATCTTACAATATTCAAATCCTTACACAAGTTTAGGATTTAAAATAAAAACTTATACAAGTGTGATATCCCCGGCGTTCATCGACCTCACTCATCGCGCTTCTTCTTATCCTTCTTCTTACCTGCAATGGAGTACATCTCCACTGCTCAGCTATATGCTGAGCGTACAAGTTCTAACATATGCAATATATGATAAAACATGCTTTAATCTCATAAATCATACAATAGTCTCTAGGGAGAAAAATACGCATTCATCCGGTAGCGGCAAGTCCAAGCCTTAAACCGCGATACCAATGGCAAGTCCAAGTCTATCAACCATTGTATCCACAAGTGCCATGGCAAGTCCAAGTCTATCAACCATGCACAGTAGCCGTCGCTACTAAATTCTCAAACATCGAGAAGCTTACTCCGGCATGAATTTGTATAAGACTCCCCTTTGACCCACATAGACAACTTAACGTGCTCGCATAAATTTAGACATGCTTTTCACAATTTAGCGTGTGCATAATTAACGGGCCTACTAATAACACATGGATTTCGCCCGGATCACAATTTCGTCATCGAAAGCTAAAACATGTATTTCCCTATATTTCACAAGTTAGAACTTCATACCTCGTGCGATTTCTCCCAAACTTTGAAGGATCGACTAGGAGGCTAAATAATCGTCGGATTTCGAATTTGAGAAAATTCCTACAAGTTTTACCTGATTTTTTCCAAAAGTCTAAAATTAATATTTTTACAAAAATTGGCCAAACATGACCTAAGTGGTATCAAAACGTAGATCTTACCTCCACGAGTTCAAATCTGAAATCTGGAGAAAATCTGACAGACGAACGGTCGTCGATCGGCGTCGCAAAGCCCGTTGGCTCCAAATCTCCCTTCTCTCTCCTCTCTCTAGATATTTATAAAAGTTGTGGATGAGAATGAAATCTCATCCACTTCTATTTATAGGCAAACTTCTCGAAAATTGTGTTTACCTCCCCGCAAGTTTCTCAAAACTTCTCATTCACCCATGAAACTTCGCACACGTCCATTTTATAACTTTACGAGTGAAAATTATGAATTTCAAAAGTTTTCGACTAGGTTTCGTTTGGGTCCAAAATAACGTCCGAAAACTATATTCTGTGGAATCTCTACACAACCTACTTTTTTAATTAACGTATCACTCACGTTCTCAAAATGATACTACCATATCAAAATTTACCAGAATTATACTACACATGTATAATTACTATTCACAGGAATACCAGATAAAGTCAAATAACATTTAAATCATATAAATGTCATTTACTCATGATTATGCAATATGAACTTCCATATTCTCGTGTCCTTACTGACACCTTACCGTTGACCACAGTCAACCACTTATCCTCAATTATCATATATCAATGATAATTCATAAAATTTCATATCATGCATGATTAAACTATGAAATTCTGGAACGGGCATGACATAACTACCTATGTGGTGTCAATTTTGACACATAAACCCTTCCATGTGGGGCTAATTTTAATTCTTAATCTCCACGTGAGGCTATTTTGAGAGAAATCTTAATAGTTTCACTTTAGTCTAAAACTACAAGCTACGGGATTAAGTGTCCACTTTTGAAACATAAATGGGTAAAGTGAAAATGTATCTAACCACTGGGGGTAAAAATGTAATTAACCCTAATACATATAAGTGCACCGATCCCCTTAAGTGTTATGAACTTTTATCAGTCGGTGCACTTTTACTTAAAGTGATTTTCTTAGAATTTTAATAAGTTTTGTATACCATTTTATAATTAAACGTCTGCGTTTTTGCTCTTTAGAATAGCTTGGAGCTTTCAGCTAGCGCGCAGCCTATTTTATAATTAATGCTTGTGTTATTCGATCGCTATAGCAAACTGAGGAGAATGCGATTTTGTCAAACTCTCATTTCATTTTCTCATATACAAAACACCATCACTATCTTAAATGCCCAATCAAGTAAAAGTTGCTAGTTTGAAAATTAAAAAATCAATTAGAGTGCATCCTTATAATTGTTAAAATCTGAGGACAATGCAAGTAGAATCAGGGAGAATACATTCTGGAAATGTTATTTTAAACCCACCATAAGTCCATTTTATTATGCCAGCATAGATTATATTGCTTTAAAAGAAATTGTTGTAAGAGATATAAATTAATTTAGGTCAAAAGCATTTAACACATCCCTGGATGTCCTTTTCAATTTTCCTTTTTTCTATCTTGTGATGATCAACCCAATAATCTAACCCCTCGCAAGCGATCACGAGTGAATCAAACGTACCGTTTTATTTTCACACAAAAAAAGAGATTTCATTGATTTCACGCAAATTATATAATAGATAACTTCACATTATGTTTATTAATAATCCAAGCATGAAAATTATCAAAGCCAAATGATTATATCTTCTTCTATTACAATAACAAATCTAGCAATATCAATAGCAATATCTTTGCCCTCAGGGATGGATCCAGGAGTTCAGCTCGGGTGGGGGGAGCAAAAAATTATACTGGAGTGTGGGGGCAGTACCATTGACTCGAATTTTTTTAACTTCAAAAGGGATAAATTAGAAAGTTAAGGGACAAAAATGAATAAAGTATGAAATAATTAAAGTAAAAGAATTATTTTAAAAAGTTGATGGTGCAATTAAGGGGCAAAATTAAATAAAATGTGTAATATGTAAGGTAAAAGAATTATTTTTTAAAAGTTGAGGGGGGCAAAATGAACAAAAAATAAAATATATAAGGTAAAATAATTATTTTGAAAAGTTGGGGGGCAATTAAGAGGCAAGAAAGAATAATGTATGAAATATATAAGGTAAAAAGATTATTTTGAAAAGTTGAAGGGGGCAATTAAAGGGTAAAAATGAATAAAGTATAAAATATATAAAGTAAAAAATAATTTTAAAAAGTTGAGGGTGGGCAACTGCCCCTTTACAGCCTTCCTCCATCCGCGCTACATACCAAACGTATCATTTAAGTCATAGAATAAGTCATAGAACAAGTTTGCCGTATTAATGTATGCGGAGCAAATGAATAAATGATAAGAGACATAGCCAGTCCTGAGTGTTTGGAGGCCCCGAACGAACTAATAAAAAGGAGGCCCTTATATGGGGGTGTCTCCCGAGGTAATTTTTTTGGGGTCTACTTATACATAATTGGCAAATTTTTTTAGGGTTTATTTATACATAATTGGCAATTTTTTGGGGGTCTACTTATAATATGAGTCTATTTGTCAAACTTTAAACATTGTATGGTATTTTTCAAAATTTTAGAGGGGCCTATTTCTAAACTCAAAATTTTTTTACACTAAAATTGTAATTTTCAAAGTTCTAGAGCCTTTGCTTTTGAGTTTTATACTATATATGTATATCAATATATATGTAGTTGATGACACTAAATTGGGCCTTGGGGAGGTCTAAATATAAAAATACTAAAAATTTCAAAGTAAAAATGTAATTATAAAAATTTTACAGGCCCTCAAAATTTCGTAAATTTTAATGGTCCGGGACGGTTGTCCTTTTGACCCCTTTGGGCCGGCCATGAGATGACAAGAGATCGATACTGAAGAACAATTGATAAATTTCAATTCATTACGAAACATTTTAATATTAAATACGCCCAACCAGAATACATGATCATGGCCAACTTTCCATTTTCTTCCAATTAGGAGAATTATCATTGCTGAGATAGAAACCATCCTCTTTCACTAACCAATGGCAAAGCCATTGCCCTACAGATATGTAACAGCTATCCTTCATATTTTCATTATAAACATCAAAAGTCTTTGCCCTCCGATCACCTTCCGAAAAAAGGCAGAAGAAAAGTGTCTTGGCGAAGACGCTGCGACCAAATTGCCACTGAAAATCCCCACCTGCCTTGATGACATGTCTTCCAAGGTCATCATCTTTGGATTGGCAATGAATGGTCAATTGGGGGCTAGTGGGTGTGAGTCCATTGGTGATGTGAACCCTGACCTTCCCTGGAATAGTAAGAGCATGTGTTGTGCAAGCATTAATGTAGACTAGTAGTGCCACAATGAGTAAGTAGAAGACACTTCTCATGGTGCAATTCATGTTGTGTTTCAAGATTGCATGGGCAATCTGATTTATATAGCAAGCAATGTATACCATGATGGTAGGATTACTTGGGTATTCTAACTATATTACGGAAATCTCAATACCTAGATCGATTACAAAACTTTTGAGTATTCTAATTGTAGTACTAATGCTATACTTTCTAAATTGGGTAAATTACCTTTTATCCCCCTGTAGTTTATGCCTCTGTGCCACTTTGCCCCCTTGTAGTTTGAAATGTAACACATAATTCTCCTGTGGTTTACCTCTGTGGCACTTTACCCCCCCCCTGTAGTTTGGAATGTAACACATAACCCTCCTGTGGTTTTCCTTTGTGGCACTTTACCCCATATAGCCAAAACAAATTTCTTAAATGACTAAAATGACCATTTCTTCTTTATCACTCTAATATGTATGTTACACATGCAGATGATTGAAAAAACCAAAGCGGTGAGGTCAATGAAAAAGTCAGATAGTTCTAGAGAGAGAAAATAAGAGTCTCACTCATGTATAATAGATTATTTTAATTTATTGGAAAAGTAGCCAAAAATCTCTTCAAAATTCAAATTAAAAAGGAAAAATTACTGTATTCTTTAAAATATTGTTTTTGTAATTGTAAATTCGATCAATAGTTTAAAATTTTTAGTACAATCATTGCTCTAGTTTTTTCATTTGACCCTATTGCTCTGGATTTTTCAATCATCTGTATGTGTAACATGTATATTAGAGTGATGAAGAAGAAGATGCCATTTTGATCATTTAAGCAATTTGTTTTGGCTATAGGAGGGTAAAGTGCCACAAAGAAAAACCACAGGGGGTTATGTATTACATTCCAAACTATAGGGGGGTAAAGTGTCACAGAGGCAAACCACAGGGGGGTAAAAGGTAATCTACCCTTCTAACTTTTGTATCCAACGCATGTGGTAGTGAGGCCACCTTCAATAATGATGTTCTCCAATGAAAATCAAGTGGGCACTCATTGTCATATGTATTGCGAACCAAAATTTGGGATACAAATTTTAAAAGCATAGCATTAATGCTCATTCTAAGTGGATTATGGTAGTCAAAACACCTAATTAGAAATATTTAAATACCATTAATTGTGGCTATCTAATTAATACCTTGATTAGAATTTCTAATTTTTGTCACATTTGCATACGTGACTACTGTAGCTACCTTTTGTACAATCAATTTCCAACCACATGATATATCAAGGTAGCTTTTCTTCCCTTACTAATTTTATGCCAATTACAATTGTGAATACTCTAAGTTTGGTGTATGTCTGAATAATATTACCAAGTGAGGCATAATTCAAGTGGCAAAGCTTGTTATTTAAGTTTCCTCCAAGATATTAGTTCGAAGTTTGAATCTCCCCCTCCCCATATCCCTAAAAAAAAAAAAAAATGGAGAGAAATGAAAAAGAAAAAAAGAATAACATTTATATCACCAGCTTGTGATGGGAGAATAGTCGATGGAAAGTTTAAGATCTCTTCTTTATTTTCCCTTCTATTTGTGAATACATGCACTTGTTTTAGTATATGTTTGATTAATTAAAATCTATATCACTAGCTTGTGTGTGTATTCAGTCCAGATCCATGTAAGTATAATTTTTTTTTTTTTTAAATTTTCTTTCTTTTTTCCTTTTATAATTGTGGATACACTTTTCCAATATTTTCTTTCATTTTCCTTTTATATTTGTTGCTACAATAATTTTGGTATATGTTTGATTAATATTTTTATCACCAGGTTGGCAGGTTGTTATGAGGGGGTAATAGTCACCGGAAAGTTTAAGATATTTTCTTTCTTTTTTCCTTTTACTTGGACTATTGAAGGCACTATTTGGTTCATAAATTTAGTGGGAACATAAAAGAGAACATAGAGGAAAAATATATTTCTTTGTTTGGTTAACAAGGAAAACAATTAGGAAAATAGGAATGAAAAGAAAGTATCACAAGAAGTTTAAAAATTGCATGTTTTGGGTGTTCCTTGGTCTCTTTTATTGCATTTCATATTGTATTTTAAAATTTTGTGATTTTTAATAATATTTAAACATGAAGGAAGACGCTTGGAAAAACATTGGGTACATGGTGTTCCTTCTCGTTTCCCTTTTCATTTAAAATAAAAATATAAATCCGCAAACGAAACAGAGGCTAAGAGTTAAACAAATTGGATGTATTAGGATTGTGTGATCATATGTTGCTGAAATTATGATATATGTTTCAATTCTATGTGCAAGCTAGGTATGTGATAGTGTCTGATTTTATGTTGAAAAATCATGAATGTATAAGATTTTATATTAAGAAAATAAGAGGGCATCTTAGAAAGTTCAGTTATTAAAACACAATAAAGGTGGATTTTTTATTTTTTATTTCCTTTTACCAATTGAACTGATTTTTTTAGCAGGGTGGTGCAAACAATGCCAACTGCTAGCATGAGTGTGGAGAAGAACTTCCAGTGGTTGTGAATCATGTTGGAAATTGATGGGTGTGATGTTTTAATTTGTTGGTCCTTTCACTTTACACCAAAGATAATATAACCAACTTGATTTATATGGTAATGTGTACCCTGATTGCAGGTAATGTTTAGATACTTCAAGTAGATATATATATTGTGGCTATATCTGAGCACCTAGATTACAACTATCTCATTATATTTTAATTTGTCCATCTATGTACACTACATTAAAAACACTTACTCTGTCATATTTATGTGTCATTCTTTCCTTTTTTGGCCGTCTAAATTAAAGCTGTTGTCCACTACACATATCCAATGATAAATATTTAGTTACTTTTCCACAATTACCCTTGTTGATTTTGAAATTACCAAACAAAAAACAAAAGAAAAAAAGTAAGGGTGTTTTAGAACAATTACTTTAATTTCATACCATATGATCGTTATCCTCTTAAAAAGTTGAACTCTCAAAGATTGACACAAAATTAATGGGCGGAGTAGTATATCTAATTACCGCCATAATCACAATATAAATGATTGCTCTTGCTAGATTATGTACAGCCACTTAATGTGGTTTATTATTTCCAGCTAGCAATGTACTTGGTATGATAAAGGTGAGAAGGAAGAGGAAGAAAATAGAAACACTTGCTTTAAAGTAGGGTTTTTGGCAGATGCAAAACCAGGGTTTTGCACTTGGGAGTCGAATATACGAGGATTTGAGGGCAGCGCCCCCAAGGCGATTATTTTGTTGATATATTTGTACGTATTTTCATGCATGTAGAATTTTATGTGAAGTTTTGACTGAATATTTCACATAAATTTGGGTTACGTTACGCTAATAGGTGAGACGAAATTGTATTGGACCAACTATTTAGGATGGCCGAATAGTGATTGCGTCAATATTGGATCAACTACCTTTATTTAGAATATGTACCTGGGTCCATGGTTTAGGATGCATTGAATTGCAATTAATTTACAATATTTACAAAAAAATTCAAATACTCAAATCAAGGCGGTTTTTTGAAATTCTTAGTTTGGGGGGGGGGGGGGGGGGGCTCAAGTAAAATTTTTAAAGGTACGTCAAGAATTTTTCAAAAAATTTGGCGGCTCAAGTCCTCCCCCATTGTCCTCTTTAGGTCTGCCTCTGCACGTGGCATGCCGAAATGGTATCTGACAATACTCTAAAGGTAGAACCCCCGTTATTTGCGAGTCCAGAATTGTAGTTCCATGGTATAAGCACGTACTTAGGATTAATCACAATTTACAAAGCATTTTAATGCAGAAACTATTCATCTTAAATTGGTTCAGTGTAAAAAAAATAATACTCCGTATTAAGGTATGTGGATGAGTGGATTAATGTTGTGATTTTCATTGTAAACATACATGATAATTAAACCCAATTAACCACAACACATGATATAATTACAACAATCGTTGCCAAACTTCCATTAATACCCAAGAATAATTATCATCGCTGAAATAGAAACCATCCTCTTGCACTAACAAATAGCAGGTCCATAAGCCTGCTATTTCAAAAGAAGAACAATTATAGTTTGAATATTCATTGTAAACATCAAAATTCTTTTCCTTCTGATTACCACACCAAAAGAAGCAGGAGAAAACTGTAGCGTTAAAGAAATTGTGATGAAAATGCCAATGAAAAACCTCGCCAGTCTTGAGGATATGTTGGCCAAGGTCATTGTCTTCAGTTTTGCAATGAATAGTCAACCATGGGCTAGTGGGCGAGAGTCCATTGATGATGCGAACCCTTACATTTCCTAGATTAATAGAGGTTTTTTGGGCATGTATTGTGCAAACAAAATTGATCAGTGCAAGAAAGAGAAAAATTCTTCTCGTGGTGTATTTCATGTTGTTGGCAAATGATGGGTGTTTGTGATTTATGTTGCTGGCCTTTTAAATTTTTTTTTTTTTTACATAAAATATATATAGACAATTTGATTTTCTATGTATTCCAGTAATTTTGGCTATAAAGTACCTATAGATTATAAAATGTCAAACCACCAATTTATATACATGGATTACAAATATCTGATTGCTATTATGGCTATCTAAATAACTAGGTTACAATTATCTCAGGGCCATCACAATTGCAGTGCAACTGATTACTATTTGTAGATTTTCAGTCATTTAATGTGGTGTTTTATCGTTAAGAGCATGTTTTGTACGAGGAAAGAGGGAAAGGGGGAAGGTCCCAAGTCAATGTTATTTCTTCCTTTTTGTTTCTTTCCTACTTATTTTTAAATAATTTTTTTTTTTAAATGAAGTTACAAAAATAGTTAGTGAGACCTTCAACCATAGGTCCTCAATTGTAACATTTGGAACATAAAGTTCACGCGTTTAAGCAATTGCTAAAGAGGACATTTGCGTATCTTTTGGCCACAAAAAAAAAAAAAAAATAGAGCCTTTCATGACTAAAAAACTTCAAAATATATGTAATAACTTTAGTTCTAATAACTTCAGTTCTACAACTCTTTTTTTTTGTTTTGTTTTGCATATGATGTTTTGGATTCGGAAAAATGAGATATGTTAGACAATGCCTATATTGTATTATATAATTTCACAAAATAAATGCCGGACAATAAAATGCACTTTGTTAATAGTAAAGTAGTGTATGAAATAGATTTTATTTTACTGTATTGCATAGGTTCAAAAAATAAACAGCATATAATATAATGCAAATACACGATTATTACATAAGGGAGTATAAAAATAACATAAACTTGCCTTTATATTTGCTCATAATACTATTTTTCAGACTAGTTCACACTTCTTTCCTCATTAAATAGTCTGCCTTTATTACTAATTTCTACTGTATTAGAGATGTCAATAGGACACCTAAGCTATTCTTCTCAATTATACAAGGGCACTCCTTCAACACTTTAAAAACCAACCATTAATGTTTTTTTTTTGGGTAACCGTGGGTGTCCGGGGCGCACCTCGACTAATCCCACGAGGCCAGGGCGTCCGGGTGAATCACCTGTGCCACCCCCATGAGATTCGAACTTGAGACCTCTGAGTATAACACCCAGAGGCCTTGCCATCCGACACAAAGAAAGTGGTTCAACCATTAATGTTAACATAAAACATGATTTAGTTATAATGCACCGTAAATATGTCTGAAAAAAAAGGAACCTAGACTCCACAGAGGCAAAAAGTTTTTTTTAAAAAAGGTGTTCGAAGTTTCAACGGCATGAAATTAACCCAATCACTGCAGATGATACAATAGATATATCATATAATAGATATGAATGTCTAGAATGCAAAAACACAGGTATAAGTAGATATCTACAAGTATATCAAAATTTTGGATGCTATATATATCTGCGTATCTTAAGATAAAATTAAAGTCGATTTGCACGAGTAAATATTCAATGCAACGGGATACCACGTCAGTAAAATAACATACTCACAGATTTGAGATTTGTATACTTATGTGGATAAGATTCTCCTTAGAAATAAGGAGTGTAGATGGATAAATAAAGGGTTCAGATTTACTTGTAATACCAAGTCAGCAAAATAACTATTGCAATGAATATTTACTCGATTTGCACACAAAGCATCACACCAACAATATCGATTCGACAAATCAAAATCACACACAAATTGTGAAATGAAAAAAAAAAAAAACTACCTCATCTTGGATGTTATATATTCCGCTCTTTCCTGATAAGATTTGATACATCACTCATATTTGGTACATTTTTTGATATTGTAGACACAAGAGTAGAGAGTAGGGAGAAATTAATTTCTTTGCAAAATCATCAATCTGCAAGTCTACCACAGTAGTGCACATATATGTCTTGCGAATGTATGTGGAGTAAACAAACAAATAATAATAGGACAAGCCAATGAACGATATATTAATATTATTCTTTTCATTACAATAAAATTTGTAATAAACCCGGCCAATCACTGCAGATGATGTAGTTTGTACAATCACCAAACTTCCATTAACACCCAAGTGGCATTATCATCACTGAGATAGAAACCACTACTTTTCACTAACCAATAGCATGTCCCTACCTCGCAGTTATTCTTCAGTTTTTTATTATAAACATCAAAACTCTTTGGCTTCTGATCACCATACCAAAAGAAACAGAAGAAAAGTGTAGTGTCAAAGAAATTACGACGAAAATGCCAGTTAAAATCCCCACCTGACTCGAGGACATGTATTCCAAGGTCATTGTCTTTGGATTTGCAATGAATGATCAATTGTGGGCTAGTAGGTGTTAGTCCATTGATGATGTGAACCTCCACCTTTCCTGGAACAAAGAATTTTTGGGCATATGTTGTGCAAACAATATAGAGAGAAAGCATGAGTAAGGAGAACAAACTTTTCACGGTGTAACTCATGGTGGCAAATGATGGGCCTTGTGTTTTAAGATATACAATTTGATTTATATATATATATATATATATATATGGAGTATACCATGATGGAAGCTATGATTTTTTGGGTATTTCAATTAAGCATATTATGGGCAATCTAAATAATTACTAATTACCATTATGGCTATAAAAATGTCTAGATCACATATTTAATTTATTCCCTCTAGGCCTTTAGACAATATATGACTTTGACTAGATATATATGTTGAGTCTATTCACCTAATAACTTAAGCTTTTGGTTTGGATCTAAAGTTTCTTCAATAGAAACTGGAATATGTAGATTACCTATAAAAATGAAACATAAAAGTATGTGAATTACAAATGGTTTTTGAGGGAAAATTACATTGACCTCCCCTGACGTAACATGAACTTCTCCTGTAGTTTAATTTTTTATTTTATTTTTGTGACCTCATCCCTTAAGGTTTGAGAGCATTTTCGCTCACTCAAAAAATGGTTTACCAATACTCATCCAAGTATCCTATTGGCTAATGCAGTGGGACCCAAGATTAAACATATAATGTTTAAAATGTTTAATCTTGGGTCCCACTACATTAGCCAATGGCACATAATGTTTAATCCTGGATCCTACTGTATTAGCCAATGAGATACTTGAGTGAACATTGATGAATCATTTTTTTTATGAGCAAAAGTATTTACTTTAAGGTTTGGGTGAAGAGACACTTTTTCCATTTCCTTAGACAATCGTTAGTTGACCGTTAACTTTTTGTTAGACTTTATACAATTACCTTTTCCAACGTCATGAGATTTTATATATATATATATATATATATATTATATTTTGGATAAAACTTGGGCTAATTAAGGTTCTTGAGGCTAGGTCAATAAGGTCAAAAGGACAGTCCAAAATTCCTTTACCCCAAAAGGACACATATTTCTCTCTCTCTCTCTCTCTCTCTCTCTGTGTGCTGAAGTCCCTCATTTTTAATTTTTTATTTTTGCAAACAAAATTACCCTTCTACCATTGGACATGTCGGGCTGATATTAGCGTCAAATTTATTTTTTTTTGTTCCTCCCTTATTTTTTTTAAAATTTTTTTTTATAGTAAATTTAATTAGCGCCACATCTACAATAAGCTTTTTTGTCCAAAAAAATAGTGAGGACCTTAGAAGGTCTTGAAAAACTTTGTGAATGTAGTTACTTAAATATTTGGATAAATTACAGTAGCACTCCTTGAACTATGGCCATTTTTCACTAACACCCAAATGAACAGACTCCCCCCAATTACACTATCCAAAATGAACAAAGTCATCCCCTGAAGAAGAGGTTACCCCCCACCCCCCAATTACACTATCCAAAATGAACAAAGTCATCCCCTGAAGAAAAGGTTTAGTGTCAACAAGTGATAAACGGTTTCTTTAGGAGGTGTTACTGTAATTTATCCTAAATATTTTTGGATAGGGACCATAGACCAAGTGCTTCACATATTTTTCTAATATGTACACGAACATACATTCATTATTTTAATGATGATAATTTTTATTCGTTCATAATATTTTAAGCTTGCTATTAAAATTTATTTTACTTTAGAGTAATGTCATCCCAAATTTTGAATCTTAAATATATGCTTTCCAACTACATGTGGCACTACCTTTAATAATGATGAGAGCACTTCAACGTCTGTCAATCAAAATTGTTTTAGCCCATTGTCACATGTATTTAAGAAGTATTTGAGATTCAAAATTTAAAAGCATAACATTACTCTTTACTTTAGGGGCCGTATATAGGTATTTCTGTGTGCACTATTAATTCTGTTAGATTTCCAACTTTTGACAAAAGGATTTTAGTTTAATTTTGCATTATTACAGATAATGTCTTTGTATTTTAACGTTATCTCAGGGGAGTTCAATGTATTTTCTCGGATATTTAATTACCACCATAATTGCAGTGCGTGCGCAATTGTCAATGTCTATGTTTTGTACATCCAATTTTTAAAAATATGTAGTGTACTATCTTTATAAGCAGATTTCGTACGAGAAAAGGTAATAAGAATGGGAAAAGAGGGGAGGGGGGAAAGCAGATAGAAATTCTGGGATAAGATGGAAGGGAGGAAGGAATAAAAGATTGGCTGGGAGCTAGCTGTTTTAATTTTTAGATTCAGTAATGTTGAGGTATCAAAAATGTGCACCAAAATTGTGCTATAAAAAATTGGGCCATTTATTTTAGTGGACTTCGTACACTTTAGCATGGGGGCTATCAAAATGAATGGCTCCGATTTTTCGGTGCAAAATTTTGTTGCACATTTTTTATGCCTTTATTTTAGTGGGTCTCATACACTTTAGCGTCGGGGCCACCAAAATGAATGGCCCCGATTTTTCGGTGCACAATTTCGGTACACATTTTCGGTCACCCAATTAATATTTACTGTTTTAGATTAGCTAGGAGCTTTCAACAGCCTATTTTATAAGAGTAAAGATTGGGACACAATCAAAGACATAACTTTTGAGACACAACCCAAAAGTTATGTCTATATCTCTCATGTGATGTTACTCTCTCATGTGATGTCACTGGATCCCACAGTGACACATGAGAGAGATAGACACAACTTTTGAATTGTGTGACAAAAATTTGTCTTTGAGTGTGACCATGTATTTGTTAGCATATGCACTTCATTACCTTGAGAAGTAGCCAATCAATTTCCTACTTGATTGTTAGATTCAGTTAGTGCTTCCCAGCTGTAAATAGTTTATGAAGTGGATTGTAATTGTCTTTGGGTTCCACCGACTTATCTGTGTATATATACAAATAATGAGAAATTGAGATAACAAGTTAGAGCTTCTTTTCAGTCTCTGGTTCTTTGTCTTCTATAACTTTCACTTGGTATCAGAGCAGTAGAGAGACCAACGTCTCCATTAATGGTCAACATGTCAAGCTCTTCGTCTTCTTCTTCCTCATCTTCTTCTTCATCAGTTTCTTCTTTTCAATCACCAATTTACCTTCTGTCCAATATTTGCAATCTAATCACCATTCGTTTAGATTCTACCAATTATATTCCATGGAAATTTCAGTTTTCAGCAATTTTACGAGCTCATTCATTGTATGGATTCATTGATGGATCTTGTGTTTGTCCTGAAGAATTTGTTCGGAATGAAGCAGGAATTCTCACAAATCAGATCAATTCTGATTACAGAACATGGATCGCACAGGATCAAGCATTAATGACGCTGATCAATGCAACCTTATCTCCCACTGCATTATCATTTATTGTTGGCTATACCACATCAAAAGAGATCTGGCAGGCTCTCGAAAGGCGTTATTCGTCCAACTCAAGAACAAATGTTCTACAGATGAAGACAACTCTCCAAACAATCTCCAAAGGTTCTGATTCAATTGATGCATACATTCAAAAAATTAAGGAGGCACGAGACAATCTAGCTTCGGTCTCGGTTATTGTTGATGATGAGGACATTTTAATCTACACTCTGAATGGACTACCATATGATTACAGTGCTTTTCGCACTTCGATCCGGACTCGTTCACAGCCATTGAATCTTGAGGAACTTCATGTGTTGCTTCGAGCAGAGGAACTTTCTATTGAAGCTCTTACAAAGCAGTCTCAGAATCAGACTCAGTTCACACCGACAGCTATGGCTGCGAATCAGACCAGACCTCCATTTCATAATGACAAAAATCACACCACCAATTTCATGCGCGGAAGAGGCAGAGGACGGTCACAATATCGAGGGAGGTCCCAAAGCTATGGCAGAAACCCCTCTCAGAATTTTCATTCTACTTCTGGTAAATTTTTCAACCAAAATTCACAACGGCCACAACAAATCTGTCAAATTTGCAATAAGCCGAATCACTCTGCTCTTGATTGTTACCATCGCATGGATTACTCGTACCAAGGACGCCATCCCCCATCTCAACTCACTGCCATGCAAGCCTCTTTCGGATCCACTAATCCTGATTCTATTCCTTGGTATACCGATTCTGGAGCTACTGCACATCTAACCAATGATCTGTCAAACTTCCACTTGTCCAACACTTATCAAGGTGAAGATACTATTAACATTGCCAATGGTCAAGCTCTTCCTAACACTCACACTGGATCAGGTTCTTTATCTACAAACTCTCACACTTTTCATCTACATGATATGCTCTGTGTGCCTTCTCTTACTTCCAATTTGTTATCTGTCCATCGCCTTTGTCTTGATAACAATTGTCGATGTATTTTTGATGCTACTAAACTTTAAATTCAGGACATATCATCAGGGAAGATGCTGTATCAAGGCCACAACAGTAATGGACTCTATCCAATTCCGATGTCCAACTCTTCCCTCTCTGTTAATCCAGCTTCAACTCATCATTCATTTCCTGCTACATCTCATACTGCCTCTTTAGGTCAGAGAATTCTGAATTCTCTTTGGCACAACAGATTAGGCCATCCATCTAATAAAGTACTCACTCAAATGTTGAGTCATGTATCTAGTTCTGTGAATAAATCTGAAGATTCCTTTTGTGAACATTGTATTTTTGGAAAAATGTGTAAACTCCCTTTTACTCTATCTTTCAGCACTACATCTACTCCATTATCTCTTATTCACAGTGATCTATGGGGTCCAGCCCCCATAGCCTCTTATGATGGTTTTTTGTATTATATCTCTTTCATTGATGATCATAGCAGATATACTTGGATATATCCTCTCAAACAAAAATCATAGGTGTATTCTGTTTTCTGCACTTTTAAAGCCTATGTTGAAAATGCTTTTAATACCAAGGTTAAGGTTTTGCGAACTGATGGTGGTGGAGAATATACTAGCACTGCTCTTAAATCTCTTCTTTCTTCTAGTGGTATCCAACACCAAATGACTTGTCCTCACACCTCTCAGCAAAATGGAGTTGCTGAGAGGAAACACAGACACATCATTGAAACAGGCCTCACCTTACTGTCTCAGTCCTCTTTACCCTCTTTCTTTTGGTTTCATGCTTTCTCTACTGCCACATTTCTTATCAATCGGATGCCCAACGTAGTTACTACTCATCAATCTCCCTTTCACATTCTCTTTGGGTTTGTTCCTGATTATACCTTTCTGAAAGTTTTTGGATGTGCCTGTTATCCTCTCCTCCGGCCTTATAACAAACATAAGCTTCAGCCTAGGTCCACTCAGTGTATTTTTTTGGGATATCCTCTCAATTATAAAGGTTATCTCTGCTTTGATGTTCCTAATAACAGAGTTTACATCTCTAGACATGTTCTGTTTCATGAGACATGCTTTCCAGCTATTGATCTTTTCTCTTCTTCACATCCAAAGTCCCTTTCTCATACCTCTTGGCTTCCCAAATCTTCCTCCTCTTCATCCGTCTCTTCTTCTGCTACTCCCTCTTCCTCGGTTCCTCTTTTACCTCTTCCCACTCCTCCTTGTATTCCTTTTTCAGTTCCATCTTCCATCTCCTCCACTTCACTCTCTCTTCCACCTATTTGTCCTGAATCTTCTCCTCCTGCGTCATCATC
The DNA here is from genome assembly GCA_033977485.1 of Hydrangea macrophylla. Taxonomy (NCBI): domain Eukaryota; kingdom Viridiplantae; phylum Streptophyta; class Magnoliopsida; order Cornales; family Hydrangeaceae; genus Hydrangea; species Hydrangea macrophylla. Next base: position 157,358,046 of record CM066991.1, read on the forward strand.
CCCGCTTCCTACTTCTAACCCTCCATCCTTGACTATTGTTGATAATGTTCATTCCATGAGAACGCGATCCAAATTCGGCATCTCCAAAAAGAAAGCTTTTCTTTCCCCTTCTTCCTCTTCACTTGCACCCACCAGCTACACCACTACTTCCAAATTCCCTGAGTGGAGGGCTGCCATGGCTGAGGAATTTTCCTCTCTCCACAAACAAGGCACATGGTCTCTAGTTTCTCCTCCTCCTCATAAAAATATTGTAGGATGTAAATGGGTGTTTAAATTGAAACATAATGCTAATGGTACATTGTCTAGACATAAAGCTAGACTTGTGGCTAAAGGATTTCATCAGGAGGCTGGTCTTGATTATGATGAGACTTTTAGTCCTGTTGTCAAGCATACAACTGTCCGCGTTGTTCTCAAGTTAGCAACTCAATTTGGTTGGAAATTGCGTCAACTAGACGTTAAAAATGCTTTTCTCCATGGGGCTCTTCATGAAGAAGTATATATGAGCCAGCCACCGGGCTTTACTGATCCTGCCTATCCAAATCATGTGTGCAGGCTTCATAAGGCAATCTACGGCTTGAAACAGGCTCCTAGGGCCTGGTTTGATACATTTACAAGTCATCTACTTGAGTATCACTTTGTTAAATCTAAGGCCGACACTTCATTATTCATCAGACATTGTGGGTCTTCCATCACCTACCTCTTACTCTATGTTGATGATATTATTTTAACCGGAAATGATTCCCCCTTTCTTCATTCTCTCATTCACAGTCTCAATGATACTTTTGAAATGAAGGACTTGGGTACTTTGATTTACTTTCTTGGGCTCCAAATCTCTTCCGAGTCTCACGGTCTCTATATCCATCAGACCAAGTATCTTCAAGATCTTCTCCATCGAGCTAATATGCATGAGTGTAAACCCTGTAAGACTCCATGTGTCACTGCTTGTCGGCTCTCTAAAACAGATGGTACCCCTCTTTCAGACCCTACACACTATAGGAGCATAGTAGGGGCCTTACAATACCTCACATTTACACGCCCAGATATTACATTCGCTGTTAACCAGGTCTGTCAACACATGCATTCTCCTACTGACAGCCACTTTGCTGCTGTTAAGCGCATTCTGAGGTACCTTAAGGGCACTTCCTCTCATGGGCTCCATTATACCTCAAATTCTCTTTCTCTGTCAGCTTATTCTGATGCGGATTGGGCTGGGGATCCCAATGACCGCAGGTCTACAACTGGGTTCTTAATCTTCCTTGGGTCTGATCCAATCAATTGGAGTTCGAAGAAACAAGCCACTGTGGCTCGGTCTTCTACCGAGGCTGAATATCGTGCTTTAGCCAACACCGCTGCTGAGTTGGCTTGGCTTCGTATGCTTTTGCAAGATCTAAAGATCACTCTTCATCAGCCCCCGAAATTATTCTGTGACAATATCTCGGCTTTGGCTCTTGCCTCTAATCCTGTGTTTCATGCCCGCACCAAACACATCGAAATTGATTTTCATTTCGTTCGCTAGAGAGTTCTCAAGAAGGATTTACTCATTCATTATGTTCCTTCTGAAGATCAGTAAGCTGATTTTTTAACCAAAGGACTGACCTCTGCCAGATTTATTCGGTTTCGAGACAAATTGTTGTGTGGAATTTCCCTCATCAATTTGAGGGGGAATGTTAGCATATGCACTTCATTACCTTGAGAAGTAGCCAATCAATTTCCTACTTGATTGTTAGATTCAGTTAGTGCTTCCCAGCTGTAAATAGTTTATGAAGTGGATTGTAATTGTCTTTGGGTTCCACCGACTTATCTGTGTATATATACAAATAATGAGAAATTGAGATAACAAGTTAGAGCTTCTTTTCAGTCTCTGGTTCTTTGTCTTCTATAACTTTCACTGTATTACCCATTTTATAATTAATGCCTGTGTTATTCGCTATAGCAACCATCACGAGTATATGATTTTGTCAACTCACATTTCATGCCCTCATATAAACAGAACACCATCACTAATTTAAATGCCAAATCAAGTAAAAGTTGATAGTTTGATAATTAAAACTTCAGTTAGAGTGCATCCTTAGAATTGTTAAAATCGGAGGACAATGCATGTAGAACTAGTGCAAATACATTATGAAAATGTTGATTTAAACCCGCCATAAGTCCATTTATTAACCATGTTTCTTGTGGCCGAGTGGTAAGCTTCTTGGGTGTACTACCCAAGAGGTTTGGTGTTCGAGTCATGGGGAGCATGGCCACTCGAGTATTCACCCGGCGCCTCCAGGCCTCGGGGGATTAGTTGAGGTCCGCGCAAGCTAGCCCCGACACCCCCGATTACCAAAAAAAAAAAAAATAAAAAAAAAAATTTATTATGCAGCATATATTTTAGGGTTAGTTAATATATAGCCTATTACATACAACCATTGTAATAATAGGTCCAACTTGCTATTGCATTTATAAATTAGTCCCTATAAAAATTTCAAGACCAAATTACCCTCCAGTTCAGTTCGCACACTTACAGTTCATATCAAACGAGATTGGCTGAAATTCCGATGGATATTGCAACATTTACTCACCATCAAATCAACAACAAATCAGGGGATCAAAATTCAAAATTTAAACCCTAGCAATTCCTGAGATCACGCTATTCCCTACTCTGCATCAAATTCCTCAACATAACTCTGTATCAAATTCCTCAACCAAAAATGGGAAAATAAAGAAAAACTGATGGAAGGGAAACGCGATATGGATGAAAGCTGAAGAAACTGAGATGCTTTGCTAGGGTTTCGAACAAACGACCCAATATGGGAAGAAAATATAACGTTGAACTTCATAGCATAAATATGAACAATATGAAATTCTTCAGACTTAAAATTTCATAGATTTAGTAGCAAACTTCACAATAGTATTGATCGATACATTATGAAGTTTTTACCACAAAATTTTCACATAATACCGAATGGATTAGGGTTATGAAAATTGTGAAATGCAAGAATTTTGAAAAAATTATTTGTTTGGAAAATCGAAATCATCTAATACAGAGTTTAGTTTCGATATTTGAATAGTGGGTGAATTTCTTGTGAGTAATTTTGAATGTTGTATGTATTGCATAAATATGATCAATATGAAATGCTTCATACTTTTAATTTCATAGATTTAGTAGCAAACTCAACAACACTATTGATCGATACATTATGGAGTTTTTACCACAAATTTATCACATATTACTAAAAGGATTAGGGTTATGCACACCGAGAAACACAAGAATTATGAAAATATGATTTGTTTGGAAAATCGAAATCATCTAATATAGAGTTTAGTTCCAAAAATTAGAATACTGAGTGAATTTCTTGTGAGTAATTTTCAATATCATATGTATTAAGTTAGAAAAAGAGAAACATACTTTTATACATGAATATTTTCATAATTGTACACATGTATATAATAATTGTTTAAAGAATGTTATGTTTTGGTGTTTTCAACAGTAAGATCAAGCCAAAGGAAAAGAAGGTTGCCAATAAAGTCATCGAAGAAATTCCGTTGTAGCTTTATAGCGCTTGGTAAAATAATGGATGATATAGAAGTAAGGCCTGAACATATACAGGAGCTACAAAAGACTCCTGGAATCTTCTTGAAGCTTTCATATCAAAGAGGGTGCCTTATCGTCGAAAATATGAGCAGGTGACGAAAAGGTTGGTACCTATGTGCAATACTAGAAGCAAAACAATATCCATAGGTGGCCGTAACCTAAAAATTGATGCCAATGATGTCTCAATGATATTTGGAATCATTAATGGGAGTATGAGTATAGACATCACGTACGCACAGAAAGTTGTGTCAGATTTTATAACAAGGCATTTCCCTAGTGAACCAGAACTCCGAATATCACGGATAAAAGCCGAAATAGCCAAAACAGCAGGCAAAATGACAAATGAATCTGTGGTAGATGTGGCCAAGTTATTGTGCCTTCTCTTATGCTCAACCATGCTATTTCCAACAAGGGGTGATAGAGTGAAATGGGGGCTTGTTCGATATATTCAGGACATAGACAACATGCGTGAGTACAATTGGAATGGCGCTATACTGGGTGAATTGTTCAGCTCAATAGAAAAAGCCGATGGAGATGGATCAAAAGTGAGTGGATGCACAATACTCTTACAGGTATTTTGCAAAACTAATGAATACAATAAAACACAACCAATAATATAGAGACTGTACGTTGAATTCTTAAAATGGTTGTGCATTACAGTTATGGCTATGCGACATCTTAAAAGCATGATTAATAATGAAAAGTGGAAAGACAAGCACACAAAGCCTGACTACAGTGACATCCCACGTTTTGTAAAATGGGACTTGGTGAAGTTACACAGAAGCTTACGGAACAAAAACCTCCTAAACCTGAACCACACTGAGGTAACATCCACATACCCATATAATCAATGCCATGTTCATAACAACTTTTCTAAAATTCTTTATTACATAAAAAATGAGAACATATACATTGTTACTATCTGTATGACATTAACAAATTACTCACATATGTTTATTGTAATCAGCGTAAACTTAGATGAATAATTACTAATCGGATGGACAATTGTATAAAACTTCTTTTAACTTCATTAGTGTATGCACTGACAATTCCTCACCCCAAAAATAAATATAACGCTTGAATTAGCAAATTACTCATATAATTACATAACTATAATATGATTAAATGAACAACGACTAGCAGATTCATGCCCCACAGGTTATTGCAATGGATATGGTTGAGACCTTGTCCGAGACATTCATATATGAACCATATGTCATGAGGATTGAAGATCGATCATTTAGAGTGCCACCGTACTATTCAAGCCAAGTTGAGGATGTCAAAACACTCATAATCAGTGACATAGAAAATGGAGGAAGTTTGAGTGATATGGATGAGGATAATGAGGTTGCAACAGATAGTGAGGATACAATGACAGACATTCCTCACCATAGAACTGATCAAAATGTCATAGAAATCTCTACATCCGGGAAGTGGGCAAAAGAAGACAAAGTTATATGTATTGGATTTGAGTTTGAAAAGACAACTCTAGGAATCAAACACCAAGAAAATGCTAAAGGTGTCATAGAAATATCAACTTCCGAAGATGTGCCAGCTTCACGAAAGGATGTATTTGAGGTGAATGAGTTTGTGACACATGAAGGTGAAAATGGTGTTGGTTCAAGAGTTCAACAACTTAGTGCACAACCAGTGGGAGAGGAATTGGAAGATAATTCATCGCCTCAATCCGGTATCAAAGAGTCTACTTAGACTATGTTGTACAACATGTGGAAGCCACACTTATTTTGCAGTCCAGATACAACAACCAATAAGGAGTTGGAGGAAACATCTCCACCTTTAGAAAGGGTTGCAAAGCATCTGACATTCGAAGATAATGACCTCACAACTCCTGTACATACTACAACAAAAATGTGTTTTAGCGACAAAACATGGTGAGAAAATCTAAATTTCCTCGAAAAGTATAGTATTGGTGAGGAAATTATATTTTGTCGCCAAAAAAGTTGAAAGGTACACACATTTGGCGACGAAAGTCTTCTTTCTCGCCTAAAGTATCAATTTTAGCGAGGAAATATTATTTCCTCGCCAAAAGTATAGTCTTCTGCGGCGAAATATCATTTTCCTAGCCTATACTGAATTCTCTGGCAATAAAAAAAATAAATTCCTCGCCTAAAGTACCTGTTATATAAAAATTATTTCCCCTTTTATTTAGCGAGGAAATAAATTTTCTCGCCAAAACATACTTTGGTGAGGAAAATGAGATTTCCTTGCAAAAAGTATGTTTTGGTGAGGAAAACAAATTTCTTTGCCTTGTCTAAAAAATTAATTATGCAAAATATTTTTTTAGCGGCTAAATATATTTTCTCGCCATTACTTACTTTGGGCGAGGAAAATGATATTTTCTTGCTAAGGTTAACTCTAAAAAAAATAATTGCAAGGAAAACAATTTGGCGACAAAATAAATTTTCTTGCGAATTCCTACCATTGGCGAGGAAAAATAATTTTCCTTCATAGAAGTGTGATTTGGTGAGGAAAGTCAGTTTTCCTTGCTAAAAGTTAAGTCTAAAAATTACTTTCCCGCATAAATCAATTTTTTCCCATTACTTGCTTTCTACTTTATTTTCCCTTTGGTCATACTCTGTCTCTCTCTTCTCACTTTGGGGAAATAATACTCCCCACATACAACCCTTGTCCTCTCTCTCTCTCTCTCACACACACACACACACTGCACCGAACCACCATTACCACCACCACCACAGTGTCGGCTTCTTCTTGTTGTTGTTGTTGTTTTTGTTGTTGTTGTTCTTCTTCTTCTTCTTCATCTTGTATATTGATTGATCTTTTTCTTTCAAATGATGATTTAGGGCTTGGACTAAAGAGTCTTTCAATTAGGTAAGTATTAATGTATTTGCTATTTTGGTCTATTCAAGTAAATTTAGGGATTTGTTGGTATTTAGGGATTTTTAGCTCATGATTAGGAATGAATAAGCCTCTAATTCATGGTTGGTGTTTCATTTTGAGCTCAATTGGATGAAGAGCAAATTCAATTTTGAGATCCATGAGGTTCATGAACACATGCACATTTTGTCACTTTCATATTTATTTTCATTCACATTTGAATTCTGTTCACTTTTCTTACAGACATTCTTTTTTTTTTTTTTTTTATGTCTTGAGATATAATTTTAATCCAAACCAATTGGAGATGGTTCCTGACACCTAAATCCATGTCCGTGATTTTTTGAGTGGGTCAATTCCTCTTACAAAACCCTTTTTAAAACACAAACACATTTTTGGCTAAATTCCCTGAACAACCTCTATTTCAACCCTAAAATCCGTGATATTAAGTTCTCTGTTTTGTTCAACCCTTATTTTTCCTATAAAGTTCAACTTCTTAGCTTTCCAATGATATAAGGCTCTGCTCGCAATTATTTTTCTAGATTTAATTATGATTTCCCAAAGATCAGTGGACAGATTTCAAACACTTTGCATTCATTGCATCATTTCTCTCATCTCATGATAGCTAGAGCATTTTGGCTTTTTGATTCATTTTCTAGACTCATTTTAGTTCATCTCTACCAAATTTCATGGTCCTTGTACTATATTTGGATTTTCTTTTGGTGCTTACAAGCAACATACTAATCTGGAATTGTGAACTCATTGCTTATTTAAGATCTCTTGGTGCTTACTCATTTCATGAGTGTGTGTTGTTGTTTAGATCTCTTCTTATATGCTTTGGCCATTCATTTTGATAGGTATGTATGTTGTTCTAGATTCATAAATGATAATGTATGCTTATAATATACTTTGAGGATGTTTGGTACTTAAGGATTGTGATAGTAATCTGTCCACTTCTTTTGTAGAAAATTTCGTTTAATCCTCTTTTCAAAACTACACTTCAAAACAATTGGAATATTTTCTAAACTCATTGAAATGTCTCCATGATTTTTGGTGTAAAGGGAATTTGCCATTTGACAAGGTTTTGAGACTCAAACTTCAATGACCCAAAATCTGCCACTTTTGGCAGATTAATAAGCCAATGTTCTCAAAGCATTTTTGAAGTGTAAATGAACTGAAACTCATGTTTTCTGATTTTACCCTAAAGATTCATTGAGTTAGATTTTTGGAAATACAAAATTTACCGACTAGCCATTTTTATTGATTTTGTTATGATTCTAAAATATTGGTGGACAGTGTTGTTTCAATATTCCGAGTACCTTGAATTTTTTGATTCATATCTCATGATCTATAATATCTTTGCAGTGATTCTTTTTGATTTAGAAACTAGACTTGTTTATCTTGTTCTTTGTAAAATTCAAGGATCATGGCTATTCATTTGCTATTTTATTCTGAGCTTTGAAGATGTGCCTACTGTTCTGTTTTTTTTTTTTTTTTTTTTTTTTTTTTTTTTTTTTCTGTTTTATATCTCATTGTTTTGTTTCTTTGGCCATGTGAGGGCCAATTCTCTCTCTCTCTCTCTCTCTCTCTCTCTCTCTCTCTCTCTTTTAATTCTTTGTTTGTATATTGCTTTGTTAGTGTTGTATATTCAGTCCTGCTTCATTATCGGTCAAAACAAAGATAGTTTATTTCTGGGTTATTTGGGAGTTTCAGCTTCTCACATATGCTGTGGGCAGGCAAATTTTGCCTAGGATTGGTGTTGACACTTTAAGAGTACATCAAATGTTGCAGAATTTGGTTGCTGAGAAAGAGCAGGTTTTTGGTTGCTGAGAAAGGGTCATTCAGATCACTTCCTAGCACTGTGAAGATTGGCTAATTTTATAATAGGTTCAGTTACTATTATTGATGGAGACATAAAGGGTGTTTTGAAGTTCACAAATAGGAGATTTTGGGTTGGGACCTTAATGCTATTTTGGAAACTTGTCTTGATTGTTACTGATAACGTTTTTGTTTTTGAATTGCTGTGTGCTGCCCCTACCTCATTGGGCTGCTTCATGCTGTATGTTTCCATGCTACATGGGTGCAACAGTTTTGTCTGTGGGCTACTGTGAGAGCTTCTTGTTGGGGGTGTTTGTATCTCTCTTGGCCTTTATGGCTCAATCAATAAAACTCATTTTGCTGTTAAAAAAAAAGTATTGTATATTCATATAATTTTTATTCTTTGGCTTTGTTGTAATTCTTTGTCTGTTTGTTGCCAAAGCCCTTTTTTTGTTGTAGTGTATTCGGGTGAGCAAGAGCCTGTGATTAGGGCTTCCAAGTGTTTGACCTCGCTTTTAATTATTCATACCTTCTTATTGTTCATGTTTGATCTCACTTTTTTTTCTCAATTCCTTAATCAGATATCCTTATTGTTCATGTTCAATTCTTATTTTTTTTTCTCTTATTGATGAAAGATGCCCCACATCTCTATAGTTCTCTCAATACCCAAGCACCCACACCACACCAGACCGGACCCCCTCACACACCACCACCATGGCCACCGAAATCCTTCCCTTACCTCCTCTTCCTCGGCAGACCACCATCGGCATCACCAGGCCGCCGTCGATCACCATCCCCATCCTCCCTCTCACTTCCGAACCTCCCTTCTACCCATAGCCTTCTCCACCTCTCACCACGGATCCACCAAGCCACAGCCCCTATTTCCCAAATCTCATCTCTTGAATTGGGTCTTCAAACCCTAACCTTCGATGGGTAATTTGGGGATTGCAATTGGTGTCACAACAAGGGTTTGGTGCTGCAATTTTCATGAGGTTAGAGCTTGATTTCGGTTTCATGAGGTATGCTTCTTGTCTCTCTCTCTATTTTTTTTTTGTAGATTTAATTACATGTAAACTTCTTTAATAATTGTGTTTCTTGATTTAAAATCCCTATTTTTTTAAAATCTATTAGTAAAATATAATAGCGGAAGGTTTTCAACTATGTTGCCTGTGAGAGTGACACATGGCATAAAGAATTCACTGCACCTGCCTATACAAACATGTACTGTATTATATATCCTGACCCACATATCTCCTTCCTCTTAGCTTCTCCTTTAGAAATGGAAACATTCATTCTCTGAATGTTAAATGTCTCTTTGCCTCTTCCTTTCTCGATGCCTCATCCTATACATTTCTCCATTTGAGTTGATAATTCTTCTTATGTTTCTTGAGTATTGCATTGCTCTGCAGAAGAATAAAAACTATGAAATGATTGAGTCAGATGGATGTTGACAATGTGAATCAGGAGGTCAATGAAAATGGCTTTACTTTATACAAGATATTGTGCTAAGTTGAAGTATGTTCCTCTCCTTTAGCTATGTACAATTTGTTTCTCATAAATTTGGTGGAGTAATACTTGTTGAATTCTTTATTCGTGTTTTTTATAGCCTTGTCAATTTTTTTCAAAGAACTTCCTCAGTTTATTGTCAAGGCTAGTTTAGTTTTAACTAGCCTATATGGCTTAGAATGGGAGAAGAGACTCGATGTACAATAATTTGGAAGTTGATTTATGTTTTAAGAGGCTTAGCCAATGCATCTTTGGGCATGTATGTTTTTCATTTGCAAGTTTTTACTTGTGTTTATGTCCTTTAAGCTTTTCTTATGATTCTAGATTCTTTTTTAATCCGATCAGGCAAAGGAGTTGCAGGCCAATTTTGTGCACTTGAGCCGTTTGAGCAAGTGGGTATCTTTCTTTCCCTTTTTTTTGTTTTGTTTTGTTGTTTACATGTTACTACAATTCTTTTATGGAGTATATTTAAACTGTAATCATTAACATTGATTCAGTAGGTAATTAAATGGTCATAGAATATGTCGTAGTTTATACTAAAATTTAGAAGCTACATTTAGTTGAGTATCATATTGTGTTTATAATTGCTTGAAAAATTTACATAGTCATGATACTAATCTGTATTGATTTCATGATAGGTTGTATAAATGTGCATATCGGGAACTTTTCTTGATGAGTGATGTGAATGCTGATAATCAGTCAGCTGTTGTGAATACCACAGGCTATATGCTAGACTAACATCGGTTTGGATGGTTGCTTTTTCTGGCTCTCCGTGTTCATGTGTTCAGCCGTTTTAAGGACCTAGTGACTTGCACTACTAGTTTGGTCGCTATACTGGTTAGTTGCATTGAAATGTTACTCAACTCTTAGTTATTGATAATGTTGTGATTGTTTTGTAAAAAAGTACAGGTAATTAACAAGACGGTGATTTTGACAAGCATAAATTATGTAAATAGGTAGAGAAGATGAAAATAAAGTGTACAGATATTTTCCTTTCATTTTTTCTGCCAATTAGGTTTGCTGATATGGTATAGGTGTAAATATGAGTACTACAATTTTCGAAAGTTTAACATCAAATTTGGGCATGATTTGTGTTGCTTAACTACTTAGAGTCAGATTTTGAGATTCATTGTTGAGACATATTGAAATTGGGAAGTATTTCAAAAGTTAACATCAAAACTTTTTTATTTCCCTCCATTTTGGAAAGAGGTGGCCCCACATCCCAATCATGCTTTTGCTTGGGCAAGTTATCTCCATTGAATAATTCAATGAATATTCTTTTTAGAATAAGTTACTAAATGATACTAGTACTATATATATATATATATGGGATGGTAGTTTAGGTCTTGTTATTATTATGTTGTAATTACAATTTTTTGAAATGTTCGATAAACAAATGGAACTTTGTCAAATTTTCGATAGAAAATGTGTCTCTGTTGTATATTTCATTCCTTTATTATTTTCTTAACAACGATATTTTTTTTCCAGCATATTACTAATATTTTCCATTTATTTGTGTTGCAGATTAACTATGGACGTGGTTGAATTCTAGATGCTTAACTATGTGTTTTTTTTTTAATTACATGTACACTATGTATTAGTTTCTACTAGCTTTGAACAAGAACAAAATGTAAGGGTATTTTGTGGTTTGTATTAGTTTTGACATGAACAATAAATAATTGTATTTTGTAATTTTTTTTAGTGTTGAAAAGGATTATGTAATGATATTTAATTTATGGTCTAATATTGTTTTGTCGGATATATAAACGGGAACAAAAATATGAAATTACGTAATTTTTTTTATTTTTATTTATTTTTTAAAAAATAGTTTTGGTCGGAAAATATTACGTCGCTAAAGGTTTGACTAATAGTATTTTTGACACCTTTAGCGAGGAAATATTTTGTCGCAAATGATACAATACATGAAAATTTTGAAGACTTTTCACGAGGAAACACTTAACTATGGTGAGGAAATATTTGTCGCTAAAACCTTTCAATGGCGAGAAAAAATTATTTCCTCGCAAAGTGCTACAATATCATGAAATTTATTAGACTTTTAGCGAGGAAATTTTTGGTTATGGCGAGGAAATGTGCAGTCAATCGCGAGGAAATATTTTGTCGCTAAAATTTTTCAATGGCCAGAAAAGTAATTTTCCTCACCAGCACCCCTTTAACGGCAACACTTGTCACGACCCATCCCACTACGCGTGGAAATAGGACACATGGCACGCCACCAAGGCTCATCGATCTAAACATCATATAACTATACGCAGCGGAAAGAACTTTAAAACAATCCTGAGTAATTTAAAACTTTAGGAAACATTACCCTATGAGTTGAAAAATCCATAAGAATCAGAGTTATAAAAAGTTTTGGCCAAGTGAAAACACATTCAAAAAAATCAGTTCTGAAAACAGAGGTTCAGTCGACTGTGCCTAGGGTCCAGTCGACTGTGCCTAGCAGAAACCAAAATCCTAAATTCTCAACAGAGGTTCAGTCGACTGATCAGGGAACCCAGTCGACTGCATTGGTTACTATTTGAATCAGTAGCTAGAATCTACAGTAGTTCAGTCGACTGATCAAAGGTCCCCAGTCGACTGTGTTAAGAAGAACCAAAATACAACATTTTCAAAAGGGGTCCAGTCGACTGAGTTATGGTACTGTCGACTGGTTTTGCCATTAATAGAAACGGTAGCCAAAAATCAACAGTGTTTAGTCGACTGATAAAGGGTCCAGTCGACTGCTTCTCTTACTATTCACTTTCAATATCTCAATCACACGGGATTCAGTCGACTGACCTAGGGTCCAGTCGACTGCTCCCCTACTGGGCAACCCTGTTGTGAAAATTAACAACTCATGCTTCTCTATACCAACAACAATCACAACCATAACTGAATTACAACATTATACATAACCACAGACGTTCAATTACAGATTTCCATACTACGGGACGAATCCAAAGATCTATTACAACTTATTTTAATTTACAAATCCTTACATAAGATTAGGATTAAAACAAAAACATATACAATTATAGTTCCCCGACGTTCCTCGGCCTCACTCCTCACGATTCTTCTTGTCTTTCTTCTTACCTGCAATGGAATACATCTCCACTGCTCATCTATATGCTGAGTGCACAATTCTAAATGTACGCTTATATGACAATTCATGGTTTAAGCATCTAAAACACATAAAAATAGTCTCTAGGGTGAGTGGTACGCATTCATCCGGTCGATGCCGTAGGAGGCCCACCTCTCCCAAGTATCTCGTACACTGGTTGGGCCTTCCTCCATACCAAGTTCCGTGTCCTGGTTGGGCCCACCTCCAATCCAGACACAACCAAAATTCCAATTCCATCACAATCACAATCAAAATTCCAATCCTCAAGGTTCGAGGAGCTTACCCCGGATGAATTTGCACCAAACTCCCCTTTGACCCAAGTAGACACATAACATGCTCACATAAACAGTTATACGCGCTTTTTACATAATTTCACGTGCATAATTAACGGGCCTAACTAATATATGAATTTCGCCCGGATCCAAAGATATCAAAACTGATGTTCAAAACATGAAAATCCATATATTTCATAGATCTAGAATTCATACCTCGTGCGATTCTCTTCAAACTTTGAAGGATCGTCTAGGGGGCTAATTAATCATCGGATTTCGAATTTGAGACGATTCCTACAAGTTTTACTGGGTTTTCCCCAAAAGTCTAGAAATTAGATTTTTACAAAAATTGGCCAAACATGACCTAAGTAGTATCAAAACGTAGGTCTTACCTCCACGAGTTCAAATCTAAAATCTGGAGCAAATTTGACGGACGGACGAACGGTCGTCGATCGGCGTCGCAAAGCCTTTGGCCACCGTCGATCGGCGTCGCAAAGCCTTTGGCCACCAATCTCTCTTCTCTCTCCTCTCTCTAGATATTTTTGAAAGGATTTGGATGAGAATGAATCTCATCCACCACTATTTATAGAAAAACCTTTCTGGGAATTACGTTTACCTCCCCGCAAGTTTCTCAAACTTCTAATTAACCCATGAAACGTCGCACACGTCCATTTTATAACTTTACGAGTGAAAACTATAAATTTCAAAAGTTTTCGACTAGGTTTCGTTTGAGTCCAAAATAACGTCCGAAAACTATATTTTGTGGAATCTCTACACAACCTACCTTTTTAATTAACGTATCACTCACGTTTTCACCACAGTTCTCAAAATGATATACTAAAGTATCCAAATACCAGATTTATACTACACAGGTATAATTACTATTCACAGGAATACCAGATAAAGTCAAATAATATTTAAATCATATAAATGTCATTTAGTCATGCCTATGCAATATGAACTGCCATGTTCTCGTGTCCTCACTGACACCTTACCGTTGACCCACGTCAACCTCAACTCAAATTATTAATAACATTAATAATTTCAAAATCTCAAATGATGCATTTTCAAAATCATAAATTTCTGGAACGGGTGTGGCAACACTACTACGAGGAATGTTAGCGAGGAATTATTTCCTCGCTAAAGCTTTTAGCGAGGAAATTAGGGCTTTTTGTGAGGAAATCGATTCTTTGCTAAAGCCAATTTTTGTTGTAGTGACATATGGATGCTAACAATGATGCAACAATTGTTCCTTCCCCTCCCAGTGACGGAACAGGTCGTTCCTTCTTTGAGGCAAAGGAAATAGATAACTCCGATCCAAAATCAGTGATAAAAAGCCTAGTTCGAGATAATGCTTATTTTTATTTATTTTATATTGTAACAAGAAGTTTGGAAAAGGAGGTGAAATGACTAAAGGTCAATTTGGACGAGAAGACAACTAAATACAATGATCTTTTTGATGCTGTATTGGAGCAGACCTATCAAACTGATACTCAACAGAATGTGATAAATATGTCGGCTGAACTCCGTGTCCGACTAGTGAAAGATCAACTAAGGAGGGTGAAACAAAGAGAGGAAGGATCAATTCAAAATTTGGAATACATGCTGTCAGAAAAGGACAAGGAAATAACTCATTTGAAAACAACGTTGAATAATGAGAAGTCAATAGTAAGCCAGCTTCTTGCCGAGATTGCCGTTGCAGGACAAAGGGTAAACAAAATTGCTAAATGCATTACTAATGTATTATAATTACTCTACTAACACTATGTGGCAAAAAAAACAACATATAACTAGATGCATAAAGTGCGAATCAACAAAATCATATATTAGTTGATGGTATTTGCAATTAAACATAAGCATCAATGTTCTCACATAGTGTGTTTGATTTTAGGCAGCTACAAAGCAGAAGAATTATAAGACTCCACATAGAATTAATAGGGTGATTAATTTTCAGTTGACTCTGTCAATGGTGAGAGATATCAGAAAGAAAAAGAGATAACCAGCAAGAAAAGCTGATTACACATATCCAAATTGGAGGGCTGGAAAAAGACAACATGTTGCCAAGAAAGATGACAAAAAGAAACATAAAGAGAAAGGAAAAATGGTCATAGGAATAGGGGTGACTGAGGATCCAATTGATGTAGATGGGACAGATTTTGACAATTTCAAGGACATGAAGAAATTGATCACATTGTTGAAGAAGAGTGAAGTATACAAGATTCTTCCGATCGGTGATAAAGAGTTAATCATTGATGTTCTAACTGCATATGGAACCCTGTGAGTGTTACAATTTAATTATTTATTCAACATCAAAATTCAACTTTTTATTAAACATTTACACTACCATTATGAATCAGGAGAACTGGTTATAGCAAAATGGACGATAAAGACATAGTCGCGGCAGCTGATATTTGCTCAATCATACTCATGCAGGAGATTTCTACCAATGTAAGTGACAAATTATTGACTAAATTTAAAAATTTTGACACAGTTTGTGTAAAATAGAAAGCTTCAAATTTGAACCGACTGTTAATACGTGAAACCATATTTGTGATTTTTGAATATCAAATTTTATACCAAACAACAAATATAAAAACAATGACAAACACAAAGTGAGGGTGCAATCAGCAAGGCATCTAATACACATCAAGATGTCACAACATGCAATACACCAACTTTGTTTTGCCTGATGCAGATTGTCGACTACTTCGCTGACTCATTGATGATACACCAATCCCGTGGAGATTTTGAAGGGTCATGCACAGATAATCCTGCAGATTCATATATTTTCCGTAGTCTATGCCTGGTAAATCCAAGCCTAAATGACAACCATTCTAATAGTTTTAGATTTAAAAGAGTCGCATATGAATTTTTTTTTTTAATTTTTATTTTTGAAACGGACAGCCATGGGTGCGTGATAGTGACATGGAATCACTAAACAAGCTTGTTAAACCATACATCAAAGATGAAAATAGGGTATTTAGGTACAAGCACTTCCCTTTTCTCTCGAAAGCATACAAGAGTAGGGCGCAACATTGGACACTTGTAGTCTTTGACACACAACTCCTCGAATGGAAGAACTATAACTACTAAGGCCAAGAACTTCTACAACAAAGGATCCATACATCCAAGGCCTTCATGATATGGTAATTTTAATAAAGATTATCAGTTAGCAATACTTAAAAACGTTAATAAGAATTTTGACAGTTGCAATTTATCCTAGAAAAACTACGTGTCCAATTTGTACTACAATACACATCCAGAGTTGGGGAGGATGGACACAAAATTGAAATGACCGTGCACGATGTTATGGAATCCCAACAACAGGTCCCTGGATCGCTAGACTGCGGAGCTATAGTCTGCGACATGATGGCAAAAATACTTCAACTATACGCCCGATAACGTAAAGTGCAACGCAGTAGAAGCTAGAGCTGGGATGGTGCACATGCTGCTAAACACATCTGGTCAATCTTGGACATCGAAAAACTACACTGATTATTTGGCAGCCCGAGAAATCGCATTCAAACACAAGGATCCAAAAAATGAAGGGAAGTAGTCAGAATGTGGCACTTTAGTTTGATTGAATAAGGCTGATGTTATGTTATAAATACCAACTTTCAGATTATGTAATGCCTTTTTGGTGACAGCTTGTGAATTTTTTGGGGGACATTTTGTAATCTTTTGCTTGGTTTGGCTGATGTGAAGCAGAAAAAGTTCTGGAACTAATCTATGTATGTAAACCTTGCTTGAATCAATGCCTAACCAATGTTGTAATAAGGTAAATTGTGAATTGCTTATGTATATATGCGTCATTTAAAATGCTTAGATTCAATTTTCCATAAAACATTGAAATTTCACATAAAGTCGTAAAAAAAAAAACATGTTTTTACTCAATAATAATAACATTGTTCATGTCCTATATATACAATAAATAAACATTTAATTCAATACATCGTCCGACAAAATATGATGTATATGTCAAAGAATAATAAATCTATCACCACAAAAAGTAAGAATTGTGTAGATGTGTATTAGACGTGTTAAAATCATTTCTTACAAATAAACAATCTCAATGATAATTCAAAAATAAATGAATTATTGATGTATTCCAAATTCCAAATACATAAGATTCACTTAACAAAGAAGGAAAACATTCTTATTGATAACACAACCATTACATGTTATTAACAAAATCAAACAATGCCTTTTTATCAACTACTAATGACTTCTCTGCATGACTTCCTGTTGTGACGTCCTTTTTTTCCACACCGACCACACCTAACTGCATGCAAAAACTCACCCCTAGAAGGAATCCTCTTCTTCTTCGGCCTCCTGGGTTGCTTCTTCGTTACCGAAGGTAATATTGCAACAACATTATCAGCAATGTCCTGCCTACCAAACGTAACAATGGGACTGATTGTATCAACAACTGATAGTTTGTAGTATTCTTTGAAGAAGTAAGGCTCAATGTAATCAAGCAAATCTTTACCAGTAATCATACCACTAGAATTAATAACAACAACTGCATGTTCACAAGGGAAACCATGATGTTGCTAATTACCACAAGAACATGTCCGCTGATCAATGTTGACAGCCATAGACTGTTCGCAATGAACCTCGTACAAGTACTCACTCGCACTACTAACCCTCCAAGTCCTCCCAAGATCCAAAGTCTTTTGTAAACAATCATGCATCTCTGGGCATAACAAGCCATCCCACTTCTGACACTGCATTTTCATTTTAGCCATATCCTTAATAGTTTTAATCCGAATGCTGTTAATCATACGAGTTATGGGCATATGTCCTGCCTCATCGATCATCTTATTTTATGATTTAGTTAAGATAGAAGACATTTCACCGTAAATGCATTACACCGGTGTTGAACTGGGATATTACTCAAAAAATCACTCACCCTCTGACCACCTTCCTTCAAGAGAAAATCGAGCTTCTGGTGGTAAGTGTCGAAATCCGGAGCATATGCACACTCGGACATCATATAAACAAGGTGATTACGAAACCTTGAGTAAAGCCCTCGAAGCTTGTCCATTAAGTAGTACTTCAAATGGAACAAGCAAAAACCATGAAAATCATTTTGGAAAATGTCCTTTATTCCATCGATGATGCCAGGATGCCTATCAGATATAAAGGTAATCTGTTGAAAAAGGTCCAATATCAACCTCAATTCCTTTAAAAAACTAGCACCGATTTTCCTTATACTCAGATCCCATGACGGCAAAAGCGAGATTATACACCTCTACAATACCAAAATGGTGAGTATTAAGATAAATTAAATAAAATAAATATTTCCATAATATACAGATGAGATGTAAAATTAGCAATAATCCGATGCATAATGACCAGTAATACATAATTGTAAAAAAAACTAAATCTATTTCAATTACAAACGATAAACAAAGCGACACACTGATTTGAGCACCCAATTAGAAATTGCACGCCAAATCCAAACAATTGACTTGCATATTTACAATATCTAAAACAAACTACAATTTGAAGTAAATTTAACTATAAGAAGTTTAAAATGATAATAGGTCCATTACACACCAACTATGTTAGACTCATATCACATATAATCACAAGAATAAATTTAACACAAAAAAAATTGGGACACAAATTACCCGTCAGTATAAACTTACAAGACCTCACTAGAATTTAACACCAAAATCAAAATTTCACACGCTATAAATAATGCATCGTTCAAACTAGAGTTCAATAGTGGTATTCTCCAACTGTAAATTGAAAGAAAAAGTACTCACCTTTATTAGATGTTTTGCAAGTCGCACCTAGAACAACACCTTTATGACGTCCTTTAAGGAATGTACCATCCAGAAATATCATAGGTCTAATATAGTTGAAACCATGAATACACGCTGCAAATGAGATAAAACACCGCCTAAACCTTCTTGATTTTTCATCAACATCCAACACCAAATGACTGCCGGGATTAACCCTTTCAATTTGATCAAAATACTACCTAAGATTATCAAAAGATTGTGAATGATCACTGTAGATACATCTCCTCACATTTTCAACACCAAACCAAGCGTGGTGGTACTTGATGTCCAGTACATATCTATCTTTAATCTCGCCAATTACTTTTATGGGTTGGAACAATGTATCACAGTGGACAATTTCTTTAATTAAGTCACCTACCAACTTCGATGTTACACGCGGGTGTTTGGGGTTCCTAACAACGGCACCACAAGTATGAATCGTACTAAATCTACATATGTAAAAGAACCCATTTACATACTCCCTAGAAGCATGAATGCGCCATTTACAGCCCTTCTCACCACGATACTTACAAACAACCGTAATTCATTGTTTGTCATTCTTCAAAAATTTGAACTGGAATCCAACCTTAATTGAAAACTTACAAAGTGCCTTTCGAAACTCCACTGGTCCACCTTCAAACTTCTGGCCAACATCTTGAATAACACTACTCCAACCAGATCCCATTAAAATCTGACGAGTGGTTATATAATGTCGGCTCACTGTTAGGTTCCTCAAGCACCCACAGAGATCCACTCTGGATAGGGTGTACTTCAACATCGTCATCTATTGAGTCATTATCAGTCTCTATAACTGTCACATTAAGATCAACCCTAGATACGCTCATCTGCTTGCACAGAATAACCAATTTCTCGATGTCCTCGTCGCACCCCATCATACAATTAGCATATCCACGAATATGATATGACAACGTAACTTTATCTTGGTTAATATTTGGCCATCTTCGAGCAACAAAATCTAATAAATCGGTAAATCGATAATTATCTTCTACACTAGTGACTGAAATTTCACCGCCATACAAACATAACAGCATAATATTCTGACTCTCCATTACTCAAATACAACACCTGCAACCATAATGCATAACAAAAATTTATCACGTAAATATCCATTTACAACTTCAAAAAAAAAAAAAAAAAAAAAAAATCAAACAAACTACAATAATATAAAATTACTCATCTCTTAAACATACAACACTTGTGGAATCAGCATGCAACGAAAATTTTCACCAAAAATTGAAAATATGTAACTGTGATGCCCCCCAAAAATAAAGCGTATTTTTATTAAAAAAAAATGAATTACACTTTGATTCTTTAAATTAAAAGTACAATATTTCATTAAAACTCCTAATGGGCCCATATTTTCCACGAATTTCTTATATTATCCTTAGCCTTATCTCCCTTCCAAGCTTCGGTTACCAGTACTACCTGCATCTAAAATCACACCGGGAAGTATACAATATGAAAGGAATATCAAAGGCTCAAAAGATACAACGAAATAAAATAAATAGACTAATCACACAAACCAACCGCCCACAAGATCCAACCACTCACACAAAGAGCATCATACCAGGTTCCTCTTGGTCACATAGCAAATAGTCACCTCACCTCACCTCACCCGTCTCCAGTACGTCGGTCCCTGAGGCCTATTGGACTATTGGTAGGTGCTCCTTGCTCATGACCCTTTAGTCCCCTAGCACTTAGCAATAAACACATTCTCACTGCTTCTAAATTGAAGCACAACATAACTGCAAAAAGAGTACAAGTAGAGATAGCAAATAAATGCTCCGGAGAATTTAGAAAGCATATTATACACAACCCAGTACCTATAAATGATGTTGAGCAACTCCCAAACACTTCTCTTCTACTTCTTCTTCCACTAACTCGAGGTGCATATATTTATAATTGTGTGTGTGTGTGTATATATATATCTATATAGATGTAT
This sequence comes from Hydrangea macrophylla, assembly GCA_033977485.1. Classification (NCBI taxonomy): domain Eukaryota; kingdom Viridiplantae; phylum Streptophyta; class Magnoliopsida; order Cornales; family Hydrangeaceae; genus Hydrangea; species Hydrangea macrophylla. The sequence goes on from CM066991.1 coordinate 157,378,945, forward strand.
ATGAAAGTTGTATATATGATGTGTATATATAATATGTAGAAAGGAGAGAGACAGTTGCCGAGAGAGAGAGAGTTGAGGTGAGGAAGATAGAAAAGTGTAGAGCAATTAGTAAATTGAATGAAAGGAAAGAGACTTATTTATATACTTGGGAAACTTGGTTACCAAATTGGAACTTGTGGTCCACAACACAAACACACATACAACACATACACCATACAAATGCATAGCCCTTAAATGAACACATGCACAACACACACACCACACAAATGCATAACACACAAATGAACACATGCACAACACATACACCACACAAATGCATAGCACATAAATGAACACATCTACAACACATACACCACACAAATGCATATGAGTTGACTAGTATAGTTTAGGAAATCTAGTTAGAAAAATATAATCTTTTATTATAATTATTATTCTTGTAATTATATTATTAAACAATATAATTAAAAAGTCGTATAAATATAGAAAATGTCGTATAAATACAAAACGTGTATTTTTCTCAAAATGACTAAAATCGAGATGTCTTCAAAACGGAGATCGAAAACTCTTAAGTTTCAACACGAATACCAATTCATTTAACCTTACGCAACTTTTTCCAAAAAAATATATTTTCAGTTCATGACTTATAAAATTAGAAAAAGACCAAAATACCCCTATGACCAATTTTCATTAAAATCGCACATGAAGTCTAAATCGTTAATTTAAATATGAAAATACGGGTTACTATAGTAACCTTTGTGGAAAACCTACGAATCAACATGGAAACTCAGCAACATATAAAATCTCAACAAAACTACACCAAAATATAAAGAACAATACATATCTTTATGGTTGAAGAATCCGGCATTACTGCATGGAAAAATGTATATATATGAAAATAAAATTAAAATGATTACAAAATTACTCACATGTGAATATGAAATTTCTCACTATTTGTTGATAACAACAGTCGATGATCATAAACTCATGAATGTCACACACTCAAAACAGAATGTATTATACATATAATATACATATAGAATACAATAGGTCAAATCAATAAATTATCTAAAATTGAAATTTTTCAGAAGGAAAGTGTATCAATCCACTTACCCCCAATTGAAGGAAAGTCCATGAATTCCTAAATCACGACTTAACTATTCCCTGTAAATAAGGCATCGGTTACAATGAAAATATCCCAATTAAATTCTAAACTAAGTCAATGTAAATATATTAAAAAGGGTACAATAGTTCAAACAAAATGCTTGAAATCTGCTAGAAGGATTAATTCTTATTTTATCTCAGTGATTAAGGGTGAATTTCAGTTTTAACAAAGTCAAAGTGACTAACTATATGTTGACTGGAATTTGAGGGATCAAAATGTATATTTCTATATATTTTATTGCTTTGAAAAGAAATTGTTGTAAGAGATATAAACTTAGGTCAAAATTAATATTTGACACGTCCCTGTATGTTCTTTTCTTTTTCCCTTTTTCTTGTGATGATCAACCCAGTAATTTAATCCTTTGCAAGTTTTTATGGTAAACCTCCACACAAGTGATCACTAGTGAATAAATGTATCATTTAACTATAATTTTCTATTAATTACCACCATAATTGCAATATAAATGATTGCACTTGCTAGATTATGTACACCTAATATTCAAACATTTAATGTGGTTTTTAATAACATATTTGGGTGGAAGAGAGTTGGGTGGAAGAGAGAGGAGGGATGCACAAATTTCAAGTTGTCTAAGAAATTTATGTATTAATTTAATAGAATTATACGGTTTAGTCCCCCAGATTCTAGTCAACATTAATTTGGTCACTTTGACTTATTGCACTAGTAAATTCATCCTTAATTTATAAGAAAAAATAGAAATTAGTCCCTTCCTCAATTTTTTTGCATATTTGTTGGACGTTTATACCCTTATTAATGATAGTTAATGTGTTTTATATTTTCTGATCATTTATGTTCTTGACCCTTGTTTTTAGGTGTTGATTAAGTCATGATTCACGAAATCATTCCATTTCCTATAAAATGGATCTGTGGATTGATTTACTTGCCTTTTTTAAATATTTATTATCTATTCTATTACTTCTCCTTTGGATTTTCATCTAAGGATTTGGTTTCCCTCTTATTCCACTCTACAAGGAATCATTTTCTTGACAGCTCCTCATTGAGAAATTCGCCACCACCAACTGGAAATATTGATAGTACGTTGGATATTGTGTTCATGGATCCTGCAATTTTGGCATTTGGTAAAGGGACACTTCCAGTCGGGCATACTAATGCAGGCTTAGACATGAGATCGAGTTATCCTTCACAATTAAGTGCTACGGCCATGGTGATAGTGGTGGTGATCGATGGTTATGGACGACGATGGGGATGGCAGACCACCACGAGCAGTTCCGGCTATAATTTTTTTTAAGTCATTTTTTGTGAAATTTATCAACATTTTTTTTTTGGTGAGAAATTTTCTCATCAAATCCATATTTCTCTCCTTGATTTGGTGAGAATTTCTCACCATAACATATACTATAATTTCTTATTTATGATCAGTGAGAAATGGGGTTTTTTTTTTTTTTGGGTGAGAAATTTTCCCTCAAACTCATATTTCCATCTTCCTGATTTGGTGAGAATTTCTCACCGTATTATATATAATTTCATATTTGGTGAGAATTTCTCACCGTAATATATAATTTCCTCACTTTTCTTTCTCTCTTGCATAATATTTCTATGTTAATTTTCACTCTTCTCTCTCTTATATATATATTATATGTATTTTGAATTTCAAAATTCAGATTTATTATATATATATATATATAGATAGAGAGAGAGAGAATTAAATGGGTTTTAAATTTAAAAACCCTTAATTGTAGGAGCGGGGGTATTTTGGTCCTCAAAATAGGTGAGGGACTGATTTCTAAGTTGGCTTATAGAATGGATCTATTTCTAGAAAATGACACATTAAAGGACTGAAATCTAACGGACCCTTAATTTAAAGTAGAAGGCATAAATAAGACCTATTACATGAATGCTTGGATTTTTTTTAATAGTAATAAATCAACAAAATCTTCAAGTATTAAACTCGATTATATACTAATTATGAAACCATGCACGCGTGTTTAATTTGTTTAATTCATTAGGTCATTTGCACTTGTTTTGGTCAAAAATACTCTTTTATACCTAAAAAGTTTCAAATTTTCATAGTTTTTGATCTACAAGTCCTCTCTCTCTCTCTCTCTTCGAAATAAAAAAAAAAGTGAGATTTCAAACGAGATCATTGTAAACTATGAAATCATGGGAGAAAATAATAAATTTAAACTAAATCATGAAAACGTATGTATATTTTTTTGCATGAATCTAACAAAAATATACTTCTTTTATAAAAATGACATCCATAGGTGTGTAGATACTGAAAAAATTATGAAATTAGAAAAAAAAAAAATCACCCAAAAAAGGCTTAAACAATGAAAAAAGTTATGGTCCTTATGAGACTCCACATTGCATAATTTTTTAGTCCAAAGGGTAGATCTAAAAAATTAAATGAAATGAAAAAAATCACCCAAAAAGAGGTTAAAAGATAAGAAAGTTATGGTCATCTAAAATTGACAATTAAAAGGATAATTATTATCTATTTACGCTGAACAACCAATTGAAAAATTCGATTTTGATTTCTTCTTCAGAATTTCATATCACACATGATCTTGTTTTAAAGATATCGGTTTCATGATTCCAAAAAATGTAAATTTGTATAAAAAATGAGTTTGAAAATTTGGAAATTTGTAAAAAAAACTAATGATGACGTGGCATAACTAACTCTAAAAAATAATGACTAAAAATAAGGGGACAAAAAAGTGAGAAAGGACTCTATAAGTACAAAATATATATATATATATATATATATAGCAAAGGACCTTAGATAAAAAAAGACAAAAACTTTGGATTTTTGTTTCTATTACCTCATTTTTAGGGATTTCTAGAAAAACACCAAGGGGTTTTTTTTTTTTGGTTGGGAGAAAATACATGGCAGCTAACGATTTTTAGCTGTTAATTTCTTCAAAATACCAATCCATACATATCTTGCAATGTACAATCCTCATATCGTCCGCCATTCAAACAGGAGTTATCATATAGTTGCTGTAAATTCTCTACAAATGAAACTGGTAAACATCAAGTTAAATCACAAGCTATAAAAAAGTATAGGATCAACTGATAATCATTAAACTGCTACATATATATGTACCATGAGGGATCTAGGGTTATTTTTTGGGTCTTGGGGCTATATTGTTTGATGTTCATTTTTTTTTTGAAATTGGTAGCCATTTATGGCCAAAGCCTTTAGGTTTTGTTTGGTTTATGGATTTCGTGAGGAAAAACAAAGAGGAAAGAAAAATAAGATGGAAATGTAGTTTCATTCGTAAGGTAAAAAGAGCTAATTTTACATTTTGTTTTTCTTTCCCCTATGTTTTTGCCTCATGAAATCCATGAAGCAAACAAATCCTTAGGATTTGTGGATTAGTTTTAGCTTTAATAGTTATGATATTTAGCTTGGGTAAATTGCACTTTACACACTTAAAAGGTCTCATTTGTTTCGCAGGATTAAGGAGGGGATAGTGGTAGATTTGATTAATAGTCTCATTTAATTGAATAGTCCACTGTTTGGCAAGACCACTTTGCTCGGGACTAATTGTCCATTTAAAAAAAATAGTCCCCCTTGTTATACCATGGGGGAGGTGGTATTATTAGTCCTGAGACTATCAATTAAACGAGATTAATTGTCCAATCCCTCTGTGCCATCCAAACGTGGCCTAAGTTTGCACCTTGTTTCGCTTTGGTCTTTGGATTTTTAAGCGTGCCAAATAACACCCTGAGATTTTGTTGAAGTGTCAATTCAGTGAATTAATCTACACATTTTGTCTGAACAATTAATTGAAAAATACAAAAAATTAAAGAAAGCAAGTGATCGAGACTTATATATATATAGAGAGTTAGGCTCCAGTGCACACTGGGTGAGCGCACAGGGCGGACCCATTGGACTTTTAAGTGTAAAAAATCCGCGGGTCAGTAGGGCGGTGAGATGGGGCGTGGGTCAGTGGAGTATTCCCTGAATTTTTTAGACTTAGAAGTCAGTGCGTTCGCCCAGTGCACATTGGAGCCTAACTCTAACTTACAACTTATATTCATATATTTTTGAATAAGTTCAAATCGATCAGGACAACAAAAAAAAAAAAAAAAAAAAAAATAAAGAAAATGCATTCGGAAATATTAGTACAAAAAACATTAAATACATTTCATTATGCAACATAAGTTATCAACAATGCTAGCGCTACACCTATCTATACCCAAAAAGCATTCATACTTCGAGGTGGACCAATGAGATCTCTTCTTCTCATTGGTATCTTTCAAATTTTGGTGTGGATGAGTGTGACCCAAACATTACTCATAAGTTATTGATTTGAAAGAATTCATGCAATAGGATATAAATTGCAACGTCCCAAGTGAAAGAATCAAATTAAGAACACAGAAGCTAAAGGTTGAAGATGAAGCAGAGCATTTCTCTTCTTATTTCATTATGATACGTACATTTCAGATTACATATCACTCTTGTATATACAGATTTTTCTTAACTCTCTTTTAACAGAAACTGTACGTAACAAACTCTCATGCACGCACACCACTAAACAGTTATAACAAATTATTGTTGAGCTGGACACTGTTACTTAAGCTGAAGTGTCATCATTGCTTGCAGCCGAGTTGCTAATATTCTTGCTGGCAGCTGATGGTTAACACCAAGCTAGTCTATTGATCCATTAACTTGAAGAATGGACAGAACACATGACCCAAAATATTTAAACCCAAGTTATTGATAATGACGTTTTGTGGCGTTTTTATTATAAGCCAAGAAAAATCTCTCTGTTACGTCCCAATTAGTGGTCCACCGGACTCACCTTGGCGGGACTACCACACTAATTTTTAAAATGCTTAAATTTAAATTGTTAATAATAACACACTTTGATTCAACATTTATCACACTAAACACTGTATCATTATTTTTCGACGTGGGACAAAAAATTTAAATTTTACATCAAAGCTACGTGATCTATCCTTACACGTTCGTCCTTTCTAATCTTATTTGAGTTTTGTGTCGTGTAACCCAATGATAGATTCAATTCCTCACAAGTTTGTATGATAAGACGCTTACACACAATCACCAACAAACTGTTGAAAATAAATGCGCCCTCCGTTGACAGTAGTTCTTCAAAAAGTCACCAAATAGATCTTCAAAGTGTGTACTAGACACTTTCCTAAATACAATATTCGCCCCCACCAGATATTGTAATCGGTGTGCAACTGGGTATTCCGCGAGTTTGTATTCAAGATACAATGAAGCAAACACTACCTGCAAAATACACTATTGAAGACAGCCTTGAATTTATCACTGATATTTTTCAACCAATATTGTATTCTATTACTGCAGTTTAATAGAACACAATAAGCAAGACTTTTACAAACTAAAAGACAAAGAAATTGTAGTAGGAATTCGCGTTTTGTACAGACTGGAAAAACTAATAGGAGTAGTAGTATATCTCTATTTTATATATCTGCTTTTTGTCGGGTTGTGCAAGTCATTATATAGGGATGAAATAATACACCTATACCATATCAATGGTGCCGAATCAATCTCAAGACTGACTATATGCATCTTGTCAATCAACAGGTGCCTTGCAAACCAATACTTACATACATACGTCATATACATATATTAAATGGTAAGTGCCTTTTGGTGATTTACCAAATGGGTGCTTCAGTAATTGATCAACACCAATTTGAATGGGTGCTTTATCACTTTAACATATAACTGTATATGTATACGTATATATATATGACTATATAAGAGAAATTATATGGTGCTTCTGGCACATAATAAATAAATAATTCACCCCTTTACGATCTAGATCGTATTATCATGATTTCTATTATGAAACATACTCACTCACATAAGATAAACTCAGTTGTACAAAACAAGTTTTCAATTCTATTTTCTCTTTTGTCCTTATTTTAAAAAATTCTCCAACAATCCCCCACCATTTTTTTAAAATAAATTTTGAAAAAACGGTTGTAAGATTCATGTATCAATAAAGGTGTCTTGCGACTTGAACCATTTACCTTGTGAAGACTCATCAAAGTTGATCAGGAGAGCTTAGTAGACAAGTCTTTGAACTGGCAATCCATATTGACCACCCGGACTTATATCCACACACAAATCTTTATATCAGTGAATATTCATATAAGCCGACACATGAATTAGGCCTTGTGTCTGTACCTTGATTTCGTGAGTGCTCTAGAGTCAAGCCTGGGACGCATAGGAAGCGGCACCACTTCCACACTCGTATATGTAGACTTATCAGAAGTGTCCCTGTAACTAAGACACTCCAACACAATTGTTATAAATCTATTAAGAGCTTAGTAGCTCACCCTCCTCCTTATTACATTACAGGTACCAAGTACTTATCCTTGGGATGATTTATATACATATATATATATAATATTTGAAGTGCTTGCAATCACGACATATGATGTACTTTACTCGTTGAACCTGAGGACTTGAAATATCAAGTGTCAGGTTGAGTTTCCATCAAGAGTGACCATGTTCGTTGGGCTTTAATCCCATCCCTACCGATGTCTTAGACACCAAATTCCTTGCAAGTCCTTTTGTAAAAGGATCTGCCAAATTTTGACAAGATCTCACATAATCCACAGTTATTATACCATCCGAGAGCAATTGTCTCACATAACTGTGCTTAAGTCCAATGTGTCTGGACTTACCATTATACACTTTACTATAGGCCCTAGAAAGTGTAGATTCACTATCACAATGGATAGATATAGGAGGCATAGGTTTAGGCCAAACTGGAATTTCTAAAAGTAAATTCCTTAACCATTCTGCCTCTTTACCACTTGCAGCTAATGCTACAAATTCAGCTACCATAGTAGAGTCAGCTATACAAGTCTGTTTCTTGGATCCCCAAGAGACAGCTCCCCCACCAAGAGTGAATATCCATCCACTCGTTGATGAATGATCTTCCTGCTCAGAAATCCAACTGGCGTCTGAATATCCTTCTAAAACCGAAGGATAACCACAATAAGATATTCCATAACCCATGGTTCCTTTTAAATACTTTAAAATTCTATATATCGCATGCCAGTGTAGTTGACTAGGATTACTAGTATATCTACTAAGTTTACCTACAACATAAGCTATATCCGGCCTAGTACATGTCATGGCATACATTAAGCTACCAATAACCCGAGCATATTCCAATTGTGAAACTGCTCTACCAGTGTTAGGAAATAATCTTACTTGTGATTCAAAAGGTGTGCTAACAGGTGTACAATCAAACTGATTAAATTTCTTTAAGATCTTTTCAATATAATGTGATTGCGTGAGAACAATGTTCCTACCTTGTCTTATTATTCTCATGCCTAAAATAACATCAGCCACACCCATATCTTTCATTTCAAATTTAGATGACAAGAATCGTTTAGTATCATTAATACTATCTAAATCAGTTCCAAGAATAAGCATGTCATCCACATATAAGCATATAATAACACCTCTACCATTATTAAACTTGCTATAAACACATTTATCAGATTCATGAATTTTGAAACCATTAGATACAACAACCATATCGAATTTTTCATGCCATTGCTTAGGTGCTTGTTTAAGACCATAAAGTGACTTAACTAATTTACATACTTTCTTTTCTTGTCCAGTCACAACAAAACCTTCAGGTTGTTCCATGTAAATTTCCTCTTCCAAATCACCATTTAAAAAAACGGTTTTTACATCCATTTGGTGAATTTCAAAATTATGAATAGAAGCTAAGGCAATCAAAACTCGAATAGTAGATGTTCTAGCTACCGGTGCATATGTGTCAAAAATAATTTAAATTAGGTTTCCTTTTCTTCCAAAATTCATAAGGTGTTTCTTTTAGATTTTTAGAAGGAATTCTATTCAAAATATAACATGCAGTTAACATAGCTTCACCCCAAAAACCTTTACCTAAACCGGAATAAGAAAGCATAGCATTTACCATTTCAGTTAGTGTCCTATTTTTTCTTTCTGCTACTCCATTTTGTTGTGGGGTATAAGGTGCAGTAAGTTCATGTATGATACCAACATCCTCACAATATTTAGGAAAGTGATATTCACCTCCCCTATCAGATCTAAGACATTTTATTTTAGTATCACATTGATTTTCTACTTTATTTTTATGCATAATAAATTTATCTAGAACTTCATCCTTAGTACTCATAAGATAAACATGACAGTATTTAGAGAAGTCATCAATAAATGTAACAAAGTATTTTTTACCACCTCTAGTAGGAGTACTATGCATATCACATACATCACTATGTATTAATTGTAACAAAGTAGAAGATCTTTTAATTTTTGGAAATGGAATTCTAGTTATTTTGGTTTGCATGCATACTTTACATTTTTCATTCATATCATTTCCATATCTAGGAATTAAATTCAATTTAACCATGTTATCCATTTTCTTAGTATTAACATGTCCTAAGCGACTATGCCATAAAGAACGACAATCAACCATATAAGCAGAAACATTCATTTTATTAATAATATTGAGCTTAAACATGCCCTCATACATATAACCTTTTCCTACAAAGGTACCACTCTTAGACAGAATAAATTTGTCTGCCTCAAATACAAGTTTGAAACCATGCTTATTAAGCAGGCTTCCAGAAACTAAATTCTTTCTCACTTCAGGGACATAATAGACATTAGTGAGGCTAAGGACTTTTCCGGAAGTGAATTCTAGATCCACAGTCCCTTTGCCTTTGACTGCTGCAGTAGAGGAGTTTCCCATGTAGAGAACATTTCCATCTTTGACAGGTTCATAGGCAGAAAACATAGCTTTGTCCTTGCACACATGCGTTGTGGCACCCGAGTCTATCCACCAAGCACCATCATCTTCGAGGAGATTAACCTCGGATATTACCGCTACGAATTTTTCTTTCGAACTCGATGCTTCTTGTTGCTTCTTTTTAAATAAGCGACAGTCCTTCTTGAAATGGCCCGGCTTGTTGCAATAGTAGCAAATACCCCTTTTCTTCTTGTTTTGAGAGTCGTTAAAATTATTTTTCCTTTTATTGTTATTTTTCCCTTGGTGAGTATTATGATGGGGCTGTTTATGCTCCTTCTTTTCCTCCACCACATGGACCTTAGAAGCATTTTTATCTTGCTCCTCATTACCATCTCGAATTCGAGACTCTTGCTCAATTTTGAGATGAGTCTCCAATTCCTCAAGTGATATGTCCTCTTTATTATGTTTAAGACTTTTCTTATAGTCTTTCCATGATGGAGGAAGTTTTTCAATAATTGCAGAAACTATGACATCTTCATCCATATTTAATTTCTTAAGTTTGCAATGGTTAAGAATACGTTGAATCTCATGAAATTGATCAATGATCAACTTACTATCAACCATTTTATAATTAAGAAATTGACCAATTAAAAATTTCTTACTTGTCGCATCCTCCGCAAGATATTTTGCCTCCAATTTGTCCCAAAGTTCCTTTGCAGAGCCCACGTTTTGATAGAGATCGAAAAGAGAGTCGGACATAGCATTGAGAATGTGACCACGACAAAGATAATCATCCGTCTCCCATTTAGTGCGCGTCCTTGCTTGTGCCACCGTCTCATTTTCTCTTTCCGCAGGTTTGTCATCTTTGAGCACATACACTATCTTCAAAGTGGTGAGTAGGAAATGTAATTTCCTTTGCCAACGAAGAAAATTATCACCATCAAAACGGTCCAATTTCACGAAACTTTCGGTCATTTGACGAAGTGACTTTGCCGAAGAAGTGTCCGCCATTAATATAATATTGTATTTAGATTGTTGAAAATAAATGCGCCCTCCGGTTGACAGTAGTTCTTCAAAAAGTCACCAAATAGATCTTCAAAGCGTGTACTAGACACTTTCCTAAATACAATATTCGCCCCCACCAGATATTGTAATCGGTGTGCAACTGGGTATTCCGCGAGTTTGTATTCAAGATACAATGAAGCAAACACTGCCTGCAAAATGCACTATTGAAGACAGCCTTGAATTTATCACTGATATTTTTCAACCAATATTGTATTCTATTACTGCAGTTTAATAGAACACAATAAGCAAGACTTTTACAAACTAAAAGACAGAGAAATTGTAGTAGGAATTCGCGTTTTGTACAGACCGGAAAAACTAATAGGAGTAGTAGTATATCTCTATTTTATATATCTGCTTTTTGTCGGGTTGTGCAAGTCATTATATAGGGATGAAATAATACACCTATACCATATCAATGGTGCCGAATCAATCTCAAGACTGACTATATGCATCTTGTCAATCAACAGGTGCCTTGCAAACCAATACTTACATACATACGTAATATACATATATTAAATGGTAAGTGCCTGTAGACACCCCATTTTGTCGGCTATCATATTTAGGAGACCCATAGCTTGGTGGTTCACAATGATCGTAAAAGACTCAAAAGGACTCCTGGAAGTCAGCTCTATCTCTCAGAATGCTCAGATTGACCAAAATGCCCCTAAAAGCCCGAAAACTCCCAGATTTGGTCCCAAAGTTCTGAAAACATGCTATGTCGCAAGAAAAGCGATAAAATGAGTTTCTAAGAGAAATCGGGTGAAATCGTCAGCTCCCAGAGACCCCCGGAAGTCCCGGAAGTTCCCGGAAAGTCCCCGTTGACCGGTTTGACCAAGGTTTGACTAGGTTTGACCAAGGTTTGACCAGGTTTGACCAAATTTGACCAAGTTTGACCAAAATCGTCCGAATTCACCAGAATCATTTTAAATCATGAGATAAGTGTTAAAACAAGTTCCAAAAGAAAATCGAGCGAGAATGTCAGCTCCTGGAAACTCCCGGAGGTTTCTAGAACTTCCCGGGAATCCCAGGTTTGACCAGTTTGACCAGAATTTGACTTTGGAACCGGGGCATCAAAACAATTTTCAAACATTTTTCATGGATACTAGAGGTCAATAGCTTTCCAACGGTATATCGCACGTAATTTCTGGATTTAAAACGAATTTATTATGAATTTTCAAAGGCGAAAAAGGCGATCAAATCAGCCTTTATCGCGAATACCGCAAAACTTTTCAAGGTGACCTATCCCCGAACTATTTTTTATGTAAAGTAGACTCCATTACCTTTCCAATGGTATATCATAACCTCAATTTGGAGTTCGTACGCATTTTCTGTGAATTTTGGACGAAATAGGGTCTTTTCGCGAATACCGGAACATCTGGGGGCCTAAACAGCATTATCCGGACGAAGGAAGAGCAGTACTGCCGCGGCACTGGCCCACTGCCGCCGCGGCACTCTCCTCCAGAACAACATATTTTTGTAATTTATTTTGGGGGTCCAATTTGATATATTAGAAATCAAAACGACGTAGTTTTGGTTCCCAGCTTATTTTGGACCAATGGGAGATCATTTTAAACTTTTTAAAATTCCATTTACCACCCCTCCTTTGCCTATAAAAGAAGCCATTTACTTCCATTTAGAAGAGAGACATGGAAGCTTAGAGAAAGCTTAGGAAGAAACTCTAGGGAAATATAGAGAGAGAAAGAGAAGAAGTAGTCTTCTTCTTCCATTTTTTCCAATCAAAGTGAGTTCTAATCTTGTTTTCCTCCACCATTTTTCTATATACTTCATCATCAATATACCCAATCACCATTCTTGAGCATTCTTAAGTTAGGAAGCTACTTCCATGTCCAAATGTCAAAATCTATGAGTGAAACACCAAGCTACAAGTCCAAAATCATATTGATTATCATCTATTGATTGTTATTTACTTGCTTGTTCATATTATGTTCATCTCTTCTTAATCTCATTTCTTTTTATTTTCTTTATTTACTTACTAGTTCATCATCATCTAAGTGATGACATGAAGTTTGGGGTGAGTGAATCCTTATGGATAGTAGCTCTTGACCTCAAAAACATGTTTGATAGATGATGATCATAACCTCAATACTTCCAAGATGTTCTTGAAATGTATTGAAGTTATGTCCAAAATAAAAATGAATCTCTCCAATAATATTGGGAGTTCTTTGATGATTCAAGGTTGGATGAGGTTCTAAGTGGTCACATGGTCATCTCAAGAGTTTAAGTTCATGCTTTGAACATCTATTTCAAAACCCCCAATCAAGAACTCAAACTCTATTTCAAACCCAAATCCATTTTCTTCAAGAATGATCCAAAACAGTGAGCTGTTCAGATTCAAAGATTTGTTTTGAATTAAATACTTGAGTTATGATGATGAAACCACTTGGAAAATCTTCCTAAGACATCATAGTTTGTCCCCAATTTTTCCCATCAATTATAGAAATGTGAAAGTATTTGTTTTGGATGTGAGAAGTTCATATTCATAATCTGCCTCTGTTCTCACAGAATGTTCACCCAACTTCTTGCACTTATTCTGGATATTTTCGTCACTGTACATATATCTTTTCTATTTTTTTTATAAAACTTGGGTGTCTTAGGAAACTTTTGGTATATAATGGGTCATCATAAACCTTTTCTTTGATTTATGAAAAATCATACAAAATCAGTCAACAGTGCAGCTTTTGTTTCTGAGTCATGTGTACATTCTGATTTATTTCTTTTAATCTGTGATAGCTATTGATGTTTGGCTTTTTGGGTTATTTTATAGACACAATAAGGATGATCTCTGATTTTTATCACATTTTTCTAGGCACGTTTGACCTCCCATTATAATGTTACAAAGTAATGCATACAGTCTGTCCACTATTCACAGCATTTCACTTTTTGGCTTTCACACTTTGATGCAACACTCTCTTGTATCTAGATGAACCCATATCCCATGCACATGTTCTTTACCACTTTTAGCATGCTATATCATATCATGTATCATCTATCCTCTCATGTATCATACTCCCATAGATTCTTGAGTTTGATTTCCAAATAAAACCATGGTTTGCAAATACTTGGGAAGTTCTTGAAATAAGTTAGGAATTGATATTCCAAGTGGTTAGAATATTCATCCAAGATCTGGAAGTATACTTTCAAGACCCTCATTTCAAAACGCCCCCTCTTAAACCCCTCATTTTGATTTCAAGAAATAAACCTTGTTTTTCTCAAAACCCTCAAAACAGTGAGTCATTTAACTTCAAGGAATTATTTTGAGTTCAATACTCAATGTATGAATGCAAGACCACTTGGAAAGTCTTTCTAACTCACTATAGATCACCCATGATTTTTGGCTTGACTTGGAAGTACTTGAAAATGGTCCATTTGGACCCAAACATTCCTTCCAAACATTCTGTTTTTGCTGTCACAGCAGCTAGGTCAACTTACGACCTCTTTTCCAGAAACCTTTTCCAAAAGGGGTGGTCCTAACTTATTTTTCCCTTAAAATTCAATGTCTTAGGAAACTTTCTGTATAAAATGGGCCTCTAGATCATTCTTTTTCATTTTCTAAGATTTTCTAACATTTCAGTCGACAGTACGAACTCTGTTTCTGAGTGACCTCTATTGTTTATATAATTACTCTCAATCTGTGATAGCTATTCAAGATTGTCCTTTTGGGTTGTGTTCTAGACACAATAAGGAACATCTCCATAAAAAATCATGCATTGAAAACATTCCTAACCCTTCTTTTCGAATTCCAAAAGATCATGATACTCTTCTGTCCACTATTCACAGCAAGTACATTTCAACTTTCATTCTTTGATTTGATGCTCATATGCATTCCAAATTAGTTCATATCTTAGGAAGTAGTCCATACTACATTTGTACACATCCCATGTTAATTTCATTCATTCATTCATACACATTTTAGACTTCTAAATCATTCTAGAAATCCATGAACACAAAGCACACTACAACCTTGGTACATTTTAGATACATGCATTGCATTCATGCAAGATTTGGGGTTTTTGTAACTCTTAATCTAAGAAGATTATAAGGAATGATCATGATCACACGTTCATGCTTCCCCTCGATCTAATCGTCCTTCCTCATCCGTCCCGGGGATTGAGAAGATCTTCTTTTCTCAAAGAATAACATGCATCATACTAGCTTGCTAAGCATATTTTGATTTCTTTGATTATTTGTTTCAAGAACAATTCATGTCCCCCTTTTTAGATTAGGAAGTCTTGATTATTTGATATATGATTAGACGATTTTTCCTAGGTTTATTTGTGTGATCTTTCACTTTACATTGTATGATATTTGGCTTAGATCTTATGAATGATATCTTATCTTTAGATCTTCCATTTCGAATTTTCTTATGTGATGTAATATACTATCATAGTATTAATTGCCGAACCAAACCTAGTATAAGATGATTATTTGGATGCTAATTGAGGCCCGTCGAAAGACGGGGCGAGTAGAGGGTGTTTTAGTCGCGACAAAGGCTCCTTCCTCTCTCGTACCAAAACCCCGAACCAAGTTCTTTGGTTATGAAGGGCCGGTGCCCTTATCCGCTTGGGTGAGTCAAAATTAGGTTTCTGGGTTCCTTAAAGACCAAGTGGCGACTCTGTATCTGTTTTCAACAGATCTATTTTCTTTCTTTGATTCAAATCAATTTCAAAACAATCTCAAACAAGAGAAGTGGTCCGACTCCGCGTGTCCACAATCTGGCGACTCTGCTGGGGATTTTATTTTAAAACAAAATAATACAGAGGTTTGACTCATAAGAAGCATCCTTAAAATCATCTTTTTACTGTGTCTGGTTCACTGCATTGCACTCTTGCATTTCCCCCCTCCGACTGTGTCTGAAACGCGGCGCTGACATTGTTCAGGTCTTGCTGTGCCAGAACACAAGTCACCGTTGATACTGTACCTTCCAAGGTATATCAAAAAGAGTAAAAACCTCCGTACTGTCTCTCCGACGGTATATTGGAACTCTCGTCAACGGACCCTCTTTGACTAAACCCAGCCTTTGCATATAGATTCCTGTAGAACCTTTCATAGGACTGTTCATTTATCTTTTCAGATAGGATAATGTGATATAACTGCTGTATGCCCTGGCGGGATTACCTGCGCGATGTAGACGCTTATGTGGCATAGAACAGAACCTCTTTTCTTATGATTCCCAAGGCAATCACTCACATGTGATCACATTGAGTTGACTTGCCTAGGCACCATGATAAGGATGTCTGCTCCATGCTCACAAAGATATACACCGCAAACCTTGTTTGTTGGTCCTAAGACATAGGAGTATGAAAACTTGCTAGACAGTATGATCACCATCATCACCTATCCTCGTCGTATACCCCTATTTCTTCCAGAAACTCTACCCAACTCATCAGGATATCCCTGTTTCCCCTAGGAACTCTGTCCGAATCACCCAGATTTCCTAGAAATCCCTATTTCTCCCCAGAATACCCAGAAACTTCAATTTTCCTTAGAAACTCCGATATACTTGTTTCTCCCAGAAACTCTTTCCGATTTACCCAGTTATACCTGTTTTCCCAGAAGCTCTGTCCAAATCTCTCAGATTACCCAGAGATCTCAATTTCTCCCAGAAATTCCGGTATACTTGTTTCTCCTGGAAACTCTGTCCAACTTACCCGAGTTTTCATGTTTTCCCATAAGCTCTATCCAAATCTCCAAGATTTCCCAAAAATTCCAACAACTCCATCCAAACTCCCCAAAAATGCCTAGATGTACCAATTTCTCCCAGAAATTCTGATTTCCCAATTTCTCCTAGAAGTTCAGTCCAAATCAACCAGAAATTCCTATTTCTCCTAGAAACTCAAATGAATTTTAGAAATTTCTCCGAATCTTCCAAATCCCTATTTCTCCCAGAAACTCTGTATCCTGGAAATCCCTGTTCTCCCTTGGTGATCACACTGGAAAGTAAGGTTAGCACACTCTGTATGCCTAGGACCTTATTTGTTTAGCTGCTATATGTTAAAAATAGGAGCATCATATAGATTAGGGCTTGCATCCGCATGCTTGTCTCATATACATACACAGTTCATGTCAGTTTGCACACACATATATCTCATAAGTCCACACAGTCTATCCCTTCTCATCATCACATGATCATCGATCTTCATCCTCCGAGTCTGATCCTTGTCATTTCAATTTGTAAGACATCACAGGTCCCAAACGTCGTCCTGCTACATTTTCTTCTTGGGATTAACAGCCCTCCCGGAAACAAACCTATGGATCACAAAAGCTTGGAAACTCGAGTCGCCAAGATAAGAACCACTATGACTCAGCTTTCGGATCACCTCACCCAGGTCCTAGGATTTCTTGAGAAAATGAGACCAGAAGTCCGCATTCACTCTGCTTGGACTCGTACGCCGAATGATCAACTAATCAGAATAACTGTGGATGCTAGAATGACCGCTATGGAACCTGCTGTCGAGAAGATCAGGGACGAGCTTGCGGAAATGACAGATATGATACGGCATTTGGCTAACCCACCACCCTCGATTCTGCTATCTTCCCGACCAGCACCTTGTACTGAATGGTTTGGAAAATTAGCTGATCTTTGGATACATAGTTTGGATCAAGAAGCTCTTGACAAGCTCACCAAAATAAAGGATGCCATCAGAGAAGGAAAGTTCAGGCATAATGAACCCCAACACCAGTCCAAGGGACCCAACTACTCCCTAGACTCCCCAGATATCCATGCACCTAACCACCAACCAATGGCCTACTCTCTCCGTCCGTACCAGTCCATTCCACCAAATCGCCCTAAAGGCCCTCGCAAATTCTCCAGACTTGATATTCCCCTCTCCACAGCCTTAGACCACCTACTCAAAAAGGGCCACCTGCAACTCCTCCCTCACAAACCTCTACCGGATCCCATACCCTCTCACTACAACATGAGCCTACAATGTGCTTACCACCAAAATCTAGGCCATGCCACCGATCAGTGCATCCGCCTCCGCCATGACATTCAAAATCTCATAGAGGATGCACCCCATCCTAATGCCATCTCCTATCTTGGCTTGGACCAACCGCTCGACTGATCCCCTTCGCTGAGGCCCATGAATGTTGAACCTGTGCTGGTGAAGTGATGGTGTTTGGAACTCTTGCTAGAAAACCAAATGAAGATGCTCTTTAGAAAAAAAAAAAAAAAAAGAAATAAAAAGAATAAGTGAGTCACTGTGACATTCCATTTGAGACCGGGTCGAGTCCAGTCGAGTCTGTTGTGTGTTTGTCTATTTCAAGTTTAGTCTTGTGATCGAGTCTGTCTGTCACCGAGTTGTTAATGAGTCTGTAATCCTTCTCTACTGATGGAATGAAGTCTCATTTTGCCTAATCTGATGTGCCTAGTCATAGATGCATGAATCACTAGACTGAAGTGTCACTTTTCAAATTACCATGGATATTACTCTGGTAATAATTTTTCTACGACAAAACAAAAAGAATCCTGAAAGGTTAAAATCGATTTCACGCTGACACTGATGAAGAGCTGGAATTGAATAGTCTTACTTTAAGAATTTAAAGATTCTCTTGCCTCAATCTTGAAACGACATTCTTGGAACTGACTTGGGGCTTGCCCAACACCCTTTCCACCATTTCTACCATTTCAAAGCCTTGGGCCCAACCCAATTGATAGCCATGCGAACCTGTGCAGACTTGGTCCTTGATGGTAGCCAAACATTTCAATGAGTTTCATCTCCACTTTCAAAAAAAAAAAGAAAAAAAGAAAAGCTCGCTAGGTTGAAAACCCGAAAGGGCACCCAGGCAAAAGTTAGAGCTGAAAAAGGTGTTGATTTCCAAAATCTGACCCTAGCCAGTCAAAATGTTGGAGAAAATTTTGATGAAACAAATAAGAGAATCATACGCTTCAAGATACATCTTAAGAACGTGCCAAGATCACATTTCAAAAGGCACGGAATGACCACAAATAAATTCCAAGAGCTGACATGCACATTCTGGAATTCTGAGATTGCGATTGAAGGATCTTGCAAGAATCAACTACATGAAAAGCAAAAATTGACTGGCTAGGCAAAAGTGAAAAGGATCAATCCTCAAAACAAAAGAAAAAGAAAAAGAAAAAGAAAAGAAAGGGAGATTTCTTTGACGATTGGTTTGAAAGACCCTCATACCTCAAACCCCTTATTTCAAGCCTTGCCTTGAACTACGCTCGACCTGATTCCCACTCGGGGATACGTAGGCAACCACATCGGTTCGGTCAACACCATCATAATCAAACCAATTTCCTTTAAGCCTTGCCTTGAACTACGCTCGACCTGATTCCCACTCGGGGATACGTAGGCAACCGCATCGGTTCGGTCACCCCACCTACCCAAAAATCAACCCGCTTCTTCCCAACCATGCTCGAACTACGTTGGACCTGATCCCCACTTGGGGGTACGTAGGCAGACTTTCAAAAAAGAAAAAAGAAGGATGGCTCGCTAGGTCGAAAATCCGAAAGGACGCCTAGGCAAAAATTAGAGTTAAATCCAAGGTGAGCAATAACAAAAGAGAGAAAAGAGCTTGCTAGGTCACCTCACTGGTGCCTAGGCAAAAGTTATAAGCATTTGAGAGATTAAAGTCACGGTCCATGCCTCAAGCCAGAAAATCACCTTCCACACTAGGGGCAAACTTCGGTTACCCGCCTCGTTTGCCTGACTTTTACTATCTACTCTTCACACAAGGGGCAAACTTCGGTCACCTACCTCGTTTGCCCAAAACCTCCAATGAACCTTCCTCCAAACTAGGGGCAAACTTCGGTCATTTGCCTCGTTTGCCTACCGATCCCACTTTATGCCCTTCAAACTAGGGGTAAACTTTGTTTGCCACCTGATCCCTATACACCAATGGTAAGCCTTCAAGAACATTGTCTTGAACAGATGGAAATGGAGCGTCTTTCATTCCATAAGCTAAGGCACTAATTCAAAGCACATCTTGAGAGAAGCAAAGAAATTGATTAGATCAGCAGGGAGGAATTTTCAAAAATAAGATTCACCATCAAAGTGATGCCACGTTAAGGAGAGAAGTAAACACAAAAGAGAAATGGTACATCATTTATGACAAAAGCACATTAAGTTTTGGCAAGTCGACCTTGTTTCATTTTGGTGTCAAATGTGTCGTCCTCGTGCGTCAATGTCTGTCAAGTTTTTGAGTCTATTGTAGTCTCAAATGTGTAAGTCAATAGTGACTAATAAAATTTTCAAATCAAGTTATAAAGAGCATGCCAATACAAGCAGGAGTACCAAACACCATTACTACACCGGTCAAGGCGTCAGCAGGAGAAGCGTCCAAACTTAGGGCAAATGCAAATTTCATCCCTTTCCAAACCATCAAAAGATGACCTTCATCTTCTTGCAACATAAGTCCATGAGTGGCTGTTGATCTTTCTTCATGCAACATAAGTCCATGAGTGGCTGTTGATGATCTTCCTTTCTCCTTGCAACATAAGTCCATGAGTGGCTGTTGATCTTTCTTCATGCAACATAAGTCCATGAGTGGCTGTTGACGATCTTCCTTTGTTCATGCAACATAAGTCCATGAGTGGCTGTTGATGATCTTTCTTTCTCCTTGCAACATAAGTCCATGAGTGGCTGTTGATCTTTCTTCATGCAACATAAGTCCATGAGTGGCTGTTGATGATCTTCCTTTGTTCATGCAACATAAGTCCATGAGTGGCTGTTGATGATCTTCCTTTGTTCATGCAACATAAGTCCATGAGTGGCTGTTGATGATCTTCCTTTCTCCTTGCAACATAAGTCCATGAGTGGCTGTTGATCTTTCTTCATGCAACATAAGTCCATGAGTGGCTGTTGATGATCTTCCTTTGTTCATGCAACATAAGTCCATGAGTGGCTGTTGATGATCTTCCTTTCTCCTAGCAACATAAGTCCATGAGTGGCTGTTGATCTTTCATTTTTCTTCATGCAACATAAGTCCATGAGTGGCTGTTGATGACCTTCTTTCATCCTAAAGCAACATAAGTCCATCACTCTCCTCTTTCAAAATCAAAACCTTAACTGCCGCAGGC
Source organism: Hydrangea macrophylla (assembly GCA_033977485.1). Taxonomy (NCBI): domain Eukaryota; kingdom Viridiplantae; phylum Streptophyta; class Magnoliopsida; order Cornales; family Hydrangeaceae; genus Hydrangea; species Hydrangea macrophylla. The sequence goes on from CM066991.1 coordinate 157,399,973, forward strand.
CATCTCCGTACCCCTCATCACAAATAGAATGATACCTTGACTCTCATTTAAAGGACGTATTTCCTTCTTCCTAACAGAGTACATTATCCTTCAGCTCCCGGAGGCCCTGACCGGCCCCCTTGGATTGAAGGCCAAAAGAGATTCTCCGAGAACCCTACATCATCCCCCGAGGACAGAAACCGATAGGCCCTAACCGGCTCTTTTGGATTGAGCATTGCGAGATCTGACCAACCACGAGAGATTCAGAGATAGATCCTGGTTCTAGGTCAAGAATTGAAGAGAGATTCTCAGAGAGTCCATCAGCTCCCGAAGACCCTAACTGGCTCTTTTGGATTGAGCATTACAAAATCTGACCAACTACGAGAGATTCAGAGATGGATCCTGGTTTTAGGTCAAGAATTGAAGAGAGATTCTCAGAGAGTCCCCTACCATCCCAGTAGAAGATAGCAGAAGTCCGAACCGATTCTCCGGACTTGTCATCATAAGGATCGGCCAAAACATCACCCGTAGTCAAATCACCCCGATTCCCTTGGCAAGCACTGTCTATTCACAATTTAAGGACCCGTGTCCACTGATTATCATGAGCCTTCTCACCTGTCAGTCATTATGAGTTTCTTCACTTATCGTGAGCCTCTTCACTTCGGTTATCTCACCTGTCCATTATCGTGAGCTACCCCACTTATCATGAGCCTCCTCACTTTGGTTATTATAAAACTGTCGGTACCTTGAACTCCCTCGCCTATGGGTTATCCTTAGTTGTCATCCTCAGGGACCCCACATCTGACTACATTCGCTCGCAAAGCACACTTCCCAAATTTCAGAAGTTTGCCCCTAAACCCAGAGACTTCTAAACCTTGATGTCCTTATCCGAGTCACCCACCGCATCACAGTCGCAAACACTAGCACAACACCAGCCCACTCGGAGTGGCGCACCCCACAACACTTGCTCATACTAGGGTCACAACACTAGACATGATAGGACTTATGACACAATTCATATCACATCCATACATTGCATATCACTCTTATAGCATAGCATCCGCCTGATTGTTGTGTATGTGCATGTATGATCGGTTCCTTGCCCTGAACTACGTCCTGGTCTGATTCCCCTTGGGATACGTAGGCAGCTCACACAGAGCACGACCAGCACTAGCCTCAGCATCATTGCATCTTTTGCAACGCTTTTGATCCTAAATCTATAGCCTCCAAAAGACCTGTCTCTTCAAAACTTTGGCACTCGCTTGCGACATGCGTTGCCTCGCAAGTTCCTGCCAAAGAGGGGCAAACTGTAGACACCCCATTTTGTCGGCTATCATATTTAGGAGACCCATAGCTTGGTGGTTCACAATGATCGTAAAAGACTCAAAAGGACTCCTGGAAGTCAGCTCTATCTCTCAGAATGCTCAGATTGACCAAAATGCCCCTAAAAGCCCGAAAACTCCCAGATTTGGTCCCAAAGTTCTGAAAACATGCTATGTCGCAAGAAAAGCGATAAAATGAGTTTCTAAGAGAAATCGAGTGAAATCGTCAGCTCCCAGAGACCCCCGGAAGTCCCGGAAGTTCCCGGAAAGTCCCCGTTGACCGGTTTGACCAAGGTTTGACTAGGTTTGACCAAGGTTTGACCAGGTTTGACCAAATTTGACCAAGTTTGACCAAAATCGTCCGAATTCACCAGAATCATTTTAAATCATGAGATAAGTGTTAAAACAAGTTCCAAAAGAAAATCGAGCGAGAATGTCAGCTCCTGGGAACTCCCGGAGGTTTCTAGAACTTCCCGGGAATCCCAGGTTTGACCAGTTTGACCAGAATTTGACTTTGGAACCGGGGCATCAAAACAATTTTCAAACATTTTTCATGGATACTAGAGGTCAATAGCTTTCCAACGGTATATCGCACGTAATTTCTGGATTTAAAACGAATTTATTATGAATTTTCAAAGGCGAAAAAGGCGATCAAATCAGCCTTTATCGCGAATACCGCAAAACTTTTCAAGGTGACCTATCCCCGAACTATTTTTTATGTAAAGTAGACTCCATTACCTTTCCAATGGTATATCATAACCTCAATTTGGAGTTCGTACGCATTTTCTGTGAATTTTGGACGAAATAGGGCCTTTTCGCGAATACCGGAACATCTGGGGGCCTAAACAGCATTATCCGGACGAAGGAAGAGCAGTACTGCCGCGGCACTGGCCCACTGCCGCCGCGGCACTCTCCTCCAGAACAACATATTTTTGTAATTTATTTTGGGGGTCCAATTTGATATATTAGAAATCAAAACGACGTAGTTTTGGTTCCCAGCTTATTTTGGACCAATGGGAGATCATTTTAAACTTTTTAAAATTCCATTTACCACCCCTCCTTTGCCTATAAAAGAAGCCATTTACTTCCATTTAGAAGAGAGACATGGAAGCTTAGAGAAAGCTTAGGAAGAAACTCTAGGGAAATATAGAGAGAGAAAGAGAAGAAGTAGTCTTCTTCTTCCATTTTTTCCAATCAAAGTGAGTTCTAATCTTGTTTTCCTCCACCATTTTTCTATATACTTCATCATCAATATACCCAATCACCATTCTTGAGCATTCTTGAGTTAGGAAGCTACTTCCATGTCCAAATGTCAAAATCTATGAGTGAAACACCAAGCTACAAGTCCAAAATCATATTGATTATCATCTATTGATTGTTATTTACTTGCTTGTTCATATTATGTTCATCTCTTCTTAATCTCATTTCTTTTTATTTTCTTTATTTACTTACTAGTTCATCATCATCTAAGTGATGACATGAAGTTTGGGGTGAGTGAATCCTTATGGATAGTAGCTCTTGACCTCAAAAACATGTTTGATAGATGATGATCATAACCTCAATACTTCCAAGATGTTCTTGAAATGTATTGAAGTTATGTCCAAAATAAAAATGAATCTCTCCAATAATATTGGGAGTTCTTTGATGATTCAAGGTTGGATGAGGTTCTAAGTGGTCACATGGTCATCTCAAGAGTTTAAGTTCATGCTTTGAACATCTATTTCAAAACCCCCAATCAAGAACTCAAACTCTATTTCAAACCCAAATCCATTTTCTTCAAGAATGATCCAAAACAGTGAGCTGTTCAGATTCAAAGATTTGTTTTGAATTAAATACTTGAGTTATGATGATGAAACCACTTGGAAAATCTTCCTAAGACATCATAGTTTGTCCCCAATTTTTCCCATCAATTATAGAAATGTGAAAGTATTTGTTTTGGATGTGAGAAGTTCATATTCATAATCTGCCTCTGTTCTCACAGAATGTTCACCCAACTTCTTGCACTTATTCTGGATATTTTCGTCACTGTACATATATCTTTTCTATTTTTTTTATAAAACTTGGGTGTCTTAGGAAACTTTTGGTATATAATGGGTCATCATAAACCTTTTCTTTGATTTATGAAAAATCATACAAAATCAGTCAACAGTGCAGCTTTTGTTTCTGAGTCATGTGTACATTCTGATTTATTTCTTTTAATCTGTGATAGCTATTGATGTTTGGCTTTTTGGGTTATTTTATAGACACAATAAGGATGATCTCTGATTTTTATCACATTTTTCTAGGCACGTTTGACCTCCCATTATAATGTTACAAAGTAATGCATACAGTCTGTCCACTATTCACAGCATTTCACTTTTTGGCTTTCACACTTTGATGCAACACTCTCTTGTATCTAGATGAACCCATATCCCATGCACATGTTCTTTACCACTTTTAGCATGCTATATCATATCATGTATCATCTATCCTCTCATGTATCATACTCCCATAGATTCTTGAGTTTAATTTCCAAATAAAACCATGGTTTGCAAATACTTGGGAAGTTCTTGAAATAAGTTAGGAATTGATATTCCAAGTGGTTAGAATATTCATCCAAGATCTGGAAGTATACTTTCAAGACCCTCATTTCAAAACGCCCCCTCTTAAACCCCTCATTTTGATTTCAAGAAATAAACCTTGTTTTTCTCAAAACCCTCAAAACAGTGAGTCATTTAACTTCAAGGAATTATTTTGAGTTCAATACTCAATGTATGAATGCAAGACCACTTGGAAAGTCTTTCTAACTCACTATAGATCACCCATGATTTTTGGCTTGACTTGGAAGTACTTGAAAATGGTCCATTTGGACCCAAACATTCCTTCCAAACATTCTGTTTTTGCTGTCACAGCAGCTAGGTCAACTTACGACCTCTTTTCCAGAAAACTTTTCAAAACGGGGTGGTCCTAACTTATTTTTCCCTTAAAATTCAATGTCTTAGGAAACTTTCTGTATAAAATGGGCCTCTAGATCATTCTTTTCCATTTTCTAAGATTTTCTAACATTTCAGTCGACAGTACGAACTCTGTTTCTGAGTGACCTCTATTGTTTATATAATTACTCTCAATCTGTGATAGCTATTCAAGATTGGCCTTTTGGGTTGTGTTCTAGACACAATAAGGAACATCTCCATAAAACATCATGCATTGAAAACATTCCTAACCCTTCTTTTCGAATTCCAAAAGATCATGATACTCTTCTGTCCACTATTCACAGCAAGTACATTTCAACTTTCATTCTTTGATTTGATGCTCATATGCATTCCAAATTAGTTCATATCTTAGGAAGTAGTCCATACTACATTTGTACACATCCCATGTTAATTTCATTCATTCATTCATACACATTTTAGACTTCTAAATCATTCTAGAAATCCATGAACACAAAGCACACTACAACCTTGGTACATTTTAGATACATGCATTGCATTCATGCAAGATTTGGGGTTTTTGTAACTCTTAATCTAAGAAGATTATAAGGAATGATCATGATCACACGTTCATGCTTCCCCTCGATCTAATCGTCCTTCCTCATCCGTCCCGGGGATTGAGAAGATCTTCTTTTCTCAAAGAATAACATGCATCATACTAGCTTGCTAAGCATATTTTGATTTCTTTGATTATTTGTTTCAAGAACAATTCATGTCCCCCTTTTTAGATTAGGAAGTCTTGATTATTTGATATATGATTAGACGATTTTTCCTAGGTTTATTTGTGTGATCTTTCACTTTACATTGTATGATATTTGGCTTAGATCTTATGAATGATATCTTATCTTTAGATCTTCCATTTCGAATTTTCTTATGTGATGTAATATACTATCATAGTATTAATTGCCGAACCAAACCTAGTATAAGATGATTATTTGGATGCTAATTGAGGCCCGTCGAAAGACGGGGCGAGTAGAGGGTGTTTTAGTCGCGACAAAGGCTCCTTCCTCTCTCGTACCAAAACCCCGAACCAAGTTCTTTGGTTATGAAGGGCCGGTGCCCTTATCCGCTTGGGTGAGTCAAAATTAGGTTTCTTGGTTCCTTAAAGACCAAGTGGCGACTCTGTATCTGTTTTCAACAGACCTATTTTCTTTCTTTGATTCAAATCAATTTCAAAATAATCTCAAACAAGAGAAGTGGTCCGACTCCGCGTGTCCACAGTGCCTTTTGGTGATTTACCAAATGGGTGCTTCAGTAATTGATCAACACCAATTTGAATGGGTGCTTTATCACTTTAACATATAACTGTATAGTATACGTATATATATGACTATATAAGAGAAATTATATAGTGCTTCTGGCACATAATAAATAAATAATTCACCCCTTTACGATCTAGATCGTATTATCATGATTTCTATTATGAAACATACTCACTCACATAAGATAAACTCAGTTGTACAAAACAAGTTTCCAATTCTATTTTCTCTTTTGTCCTTATTTTAAAAAATTCTCCAACACAAACCAAGTGTACAAGTTAAGCCAGAGTGCTCCACAAGTTTTGTCTTGAGAATGTATTGTTGAGATTATATCACGTGTGAGATTATATCATTAATTTAAGGATTGAAATTTGGCTAAATTCTTATTGTTATTTGGTTTTTTTGTGTTGGAGTTGTATTACTTGTCTAATAAGTAATGAGTTGCAAACTCTATATAAAGGAATGTTGTATAGAAATTTAATTAGAAAGCCCTTGGTATACCAAGTTAGGGGTCTCCCGTCATGGGGGTGCATGATTTAGGGTGAGAGAGTGAGGATTTTTTTTGATATTGAGAGTGTGTGCACATAGGGCCGGTTTAGAGTAGTTGGAGGCCCGGGACGAACTATTAAAAGGGAGGCCCTTATACGGGGGTTCGGAGCATCGCCCCCAAGACGATTTTTTTGGGGTCTATTTATACATAATTGGCAATTTAGGGTTTACTTTGACATAATTAGTGATTTTTTTGGAGTCTACGAGTCTACTTGTGAAACTTAAACATTGTATGGTATCTTTCAAAATTTTAGAGAGTCCTATTTCTAAAACTCAATAAATTTTTACACTAATGTGTAATTTTTAACATTCTAGGGCCTTCGCTTTTTAGTTTTATACATGTATATCAATATATATATATATATAGTTGATGACATTAACCTTGTGGGAGGTCTAATGTAATATACTAAAAATCTCAAGGTAAAAATGTAAATATAAAAATTTCGTGGGAGCCCTCAAAATTTTGTGAACTTTGGTGGTCAGGCGCGGTTGCCCCTTTTGCACCCCCTTTGGGCCGGCCATGTGTGTACAATAGTATTGGGGTTGGGTTATGGGATTTAATCCAAGTATTTTCTTGTAGCAGATCTTATACTCAATAATAAAGAAGAATGGTCTCTTGGGTGGACGTAAGCTTGTTTGCCGAACCACATAGAAATATGTATGTCTTTTCTTTGATGTGCATATTTAATTACTGTTCATGTATATTTTTATTTGGGAAAATTTAATTCCACGTTTTAAATTCCCAACATGTATGAGAAATAACAAATAAATAATAAGATAAACATAGTGATCAATTTTCCAGTTAAAATTATTTGGTTTTAATCATTTATGATACACCAATCTCAACATATGATGTAGTTATCGTTTTGACCGCCCTTGAAGTTGGTAGTTCCTTCCGCTGCTCCGCACGAAGGTGTTTGGAGAGTATTTTTGGTCATCCAATGTTGTTCCTCCTTTGTTCATTCAGGGGTGCCACTATATTGAGATGTATCTCATTTCATCTTCTTTTTACCCTAATTTTATTAACATAGTTACTAAATGAGACCCTAAATGGCACATGTCAAGATTGTGGCTCTGGGTGAGCAAAAATATTAGATGAGCAAAATTGGTCTAAGGTGCTTGAACGTCCTTTCGAACGATCGATGACAACTTAATTTATTTTTACTTTTATTTTAATTTTTAAGGTGATCTGTAACTTTGTAACTGTGGTTTTTACACACCTATTTCGTCTCAGTAAATTTGTCACAATTTGAGAATTCAAGGCCTCGTGATATCTAATCCGATGGTAGGGTCAATTTATCGACCCCTTAGATTGAGGTGATTGATCGACTCGCTCATAAATTCCTATTCAAACATGCAAAAATTGTCTTGTCCAAGGATTAGTGTGTGGTAAAAACTCCATAAATGCAATCACCAGCAAACCATATATGCAAGCATATCATTCAAGCCATAGTACTCCACATATATGTCTTGGGAATGTATGTAGAGTAAACAAACAATTAATTATTAATATATGTGAATGAACGATTTATTACTAATATTATTATTTTGATTACAATCATTTGTAATAAACCCAAACTACTACAGATTATGTATTTAGTACAATCACCACACTTCCATAAATGTCCAAGTAGCATTATCATCGCTGATATAGAAGCCATCACCTTTCACTAACCAATAACAAGTCCCTACCTCGGTAGTTTCTTTCTTATAGCAATTACTCTTTATTTTTTCGTTGTAAACATCAAAACTCTTCTGCTTCGCACCATTCCAAAAGAAACAAAAGAAAAGTGTAGTGTTGAAGAAATTGCGACGAAAGTGCCAGTGAAAATCCTCACCAACCTTGAGGACATGTTTTCCAAGGTCATCATCTTTGGATTTGCAATGAATGGTCAGTTGTGGGCTAGTAGGTGTGAGTCCATTGATGATGTGAACCTCCACCTTTCCTGGAATGAAGATGCTGGCATGTGTTGTGAAAACAATATAGAGAGAAAGAATGAGCAAGGAGAAAAAACTCTTCATGGTGTAACTCATGGTGGCAAATGATGGGTGTTGTGTTTTAAGATATGCAATTTGATTTATATGTGTGGAGCATATGGGATGGTTTGGACCGGTATTTCAATTAAGCAGATTTGGAAAATCTAAATATTTACTAATTGCCATTATGGATATAAAAGTGTCTAGATCACGTAATTAATTGCCATTAGGGCAATTGAAATATGTAGATTACTATTAATAAAAAAAAGAAAGAAAAAATAATTAACTACGTAAATTACAAATGTTTGTTGAGGGATAATTACATTGACCTCTCCCTTGACGTAAGATCAAAACACAGGACTTCCCTTATTGTATGAAAAATTACCATGACCTCATCCCTTGAGGTTGGTTTGGGAGACAAGTAAGACTTTCTTCCTTCTTTCTAGTCAACCGTTAGTTAACTTTTTAATTTGTTAGACTTTATATAATGAACAATTACCCTTTCCACCGTCAATCAAAATTAATTATTTTAATGATAATTTTTTCTTTCATAATATGTTAATATTTGAAGCTAAACCCAGTCTCTTGTGGCCGAGTGGTTATAAGCTTCTTGGGTGTACTACTCGGCATAGAACTAAATTTAGACTACTATTCGACTGCTCAAGTGTCACGACCCATCCCACTACGCGTGGAAATAGGACACGTGGCACGCCATCAAGGCTTATCCAGTTCCATTAAAGTAAAATAGCAGCGGAAAACATTATTAAAATTCATTAAGTTCAGAGTTATAAAAAGTTTTGGCCCTTCAAATCCTTTCAAAAGAAAACAGTTTTAAAAACAGAGGTCCAGTCGACTGGTGATCTCAAACAGAGAGGTTTCAAAATATAACAGCCCATCCAGTCGACTGTGTCGGGGACCCAGTCGACTGGTACCTAAAATTATTAGTCGACTGAAAATGTCCAGTCGACTGGTACCCTATCCAGCAGAATGTCATGACCTGGGGCTCTATCCAGTCGACTGTTTTTTCAACCCAGTTGACTGAATCTCAGACGAAACAAAGCAGTAACCAGTTCAACACAATGATCTAGTCGACTGGATCAAAACCCAGTCGACTGATTTCTATCAGCAAACTCAAAACTGCAGTTTTTCCCATTCAAGGTTCTTCAATTCCAAACCAACATAAAACCACTCTATTCCATCATTCAAAACATAAATACAAGAGCGTTTACTAGGGACTACAAGTACTAAATCTAAGTTCAGATTATATTACAACATACTACGAATTCAAGGTTATTCTTACAAGTTCGGAGTAGAACAAAAATATAAACAATTGATTCCCCGGCATTTCCACGGCCTCACTCCTCATGCTTTCTCTTGTCTTTCTTTTTACCTGCAATGGAGTACATCTCCACTACTCAGCTATATGTTGAGCGTACAAGTCTAACATATGCAGTATATAACAAAACATGCTTTAATCTCATAAATCATATCAATAGTCTCTAGGGAGAAAAATACGCATTCATCCGGTAGCGGCAAGTCCAAGCCTTAAACCGCGATGTCAATGGCAAGTCCAAGCCTACAACCATTACATCCCAACAAGTGCCATGGCAAGTCCAAGCCTACAACCATGCACAGTAGCCGTCGCTACTTAAATTCTCAAACATCGAGAAGCTTACTCCGGCATGAATTTGTATAAGACTCCACTTTGACCCACATAGACAACTCAACGTGCTCGCGTAAAATTTAGACATGCTTTTCACAATTTAGCGCATGCATAATTAACGGGCCTAAAATTAACACATGAATTTTGCCCGGATCTCAATTTCGTCGTCGAAATATAAAACATGTATTTCTCTATATTTCACAAGTTAGGACTTCATACCTCGTGCGATTTTCCCCAAACTTTGAAGGATCGACTAGGAGGCTAAATAATCGTCGGATTTCGAATTTGAGAAAATTCCTACAAGTTTATACCTATTTTTTCCAAAAGTCTAAAATTAAGATTTATACAAAACTTGGCCAAACACAGCCTAAGTAGTATCAAAACGTAGATCTTACCTCCACGAGTTCAAATACGAAATTTGGAGAAAAACTAACGGATGGAAGGTCGTCGTATGTCGTCGGCAAGCTCGTGGCAACCAAATCTCCCTTCTCTCTCCTCTCTCTAGATATTTTGGAAGTTTAGATGAGATTGAAATCTCATCCTCATCTATATATATTGGCAAACTTTCTGGGAATTACGTTTACCTCCCCGCAAGTTTCTCAGACTTCTCATTAACCCATGAAACTTTGCACACGTTCATTTTATAACTTTACGAGTGAAAACTATAAATTTCAAAAGTTTTCCGACTAAGTCTCGTTTGGGTCCAAAAATAACGTCCGAAAACTATATTCTGTGGAATCTCTACACAACCTACCTTTTTAATTAACGTGTCTCTCACGTTCTCACCACAGTTCTCAAAATTATAACTAACAGTATCAAAATTACCAGAATTATACTACACAAGTATAATTACTATTCACAGGAATATCAGATAAAGTCAAATAACATTTAAATCATATAAATGCCATTTACTTATGCCCATGCAATATGAATTGCCATGTTCCCGTGTCCTCACTGACACCTTACCGTTGACTCACAGTCAACCCTATCACCGTTATCAGTCAACATTGATAAACTCCCAAATTACAAATATGCATGATAAAATTATGAATTCCTGGAACGGGTGTGACACCAACTATCGGAGTGAACACCACGAAACCCATCCTAATAAAACTTTTTAATGGAAATAGATGTTCTTAAAAACCTAGTTAAAACATTTGTAATAAATTTCCATTTATGTTTTTAAAACAAAACCACCACATTTCCATTTAAAATAAAAACACTCATGCGGTTCCGAAAATACTCAAATATATTTGATTAAAGCTACAACTACTAAAGCACTTATATTGAAAAGCGGAAGCTGATTAAACATTTCTAAATTCTCATTAAGAATAAAAATCTTTTCATTTACAATTAAAGCTTTGAAAGAATAACCTCTATTACAACCTTTGGTCAGAGCTACTAAACGTCCCAATACCAACTACAATAATGGCCTATAATGCCAAATAAATGAAAATAACAAATGAACAGTAAAGGTCTTCATGCCCTCAAGCAAATCCATGTAATCCAATAGTCATATCGGCCTACTCCTTAATCTGCAAAACGGCTGCGTTTCCCGAGAAACGCCCCCGCATGATAAACATCACATGGGTCTGCATTGTATAACAACACTGGTATGAGTAAACACGCTCCAGTCTCAAGGATCACTCGTGGTCCCCTCAACTCCAACCCAACAATAATCAATTAACATAATACTCAATAAATTTCCCGGAGGTTGGGAATCCGCTGGACTTCCTCCCTCTCTTGACCACAAACACATACAAAGTTGTAGGCAGAACTGTAGTTCCACACGTGAGTGAGGACAAGCGGTAGTCTCCTCGAGTCACGGCGGCAGTTTGTTCCACCCACAAAGTAAAAGAAACACTTACTCTTAAATGACATGGTGAGCCAAAGCCTGCATACAATGGTTAGTGGGCCCACCATCCTGCAACTCGAGAGTTAGCACAAATCCTTAGTATCATAATAAGCAATTTTTCAATACCAAATCATTTAATCAATTTTCTTCGCATTATACCACGGTAACCATTTCGGGTTTTCAATTTCATGTTTCGCAATAGTTTATCCATTTGTATTTGACGCACTACAATCACTGTCATTTTTTTCTTGCCCTAGGTTCACCACTAAGGTCACTCTACTCATGGTCAACTTACTTTTTATGAACGATTCATTATTCAATTTCCTAGCTTCACTACTTAGTCTGTAACAACCTGCATTTCCATTTAATTTAAAATTCATGTCCATATTTAATTTATTTGTAATTGCATTGGCATATTTAAATTCAATTAGCATTGTCTGCTTTTATTTTAATTTCAGTCACATGTTTGGAATATTAATTTCTTATCTAATTCACATTTAAATTTTATTGGGGCCAAACTGCAATTTTTATAAAGTTAGCAATACCTGTGTGGATTTCAAAACTATATTTCAAAACGGTGGAAATATTTCCTTTTGACTCAATCAATATTTTTATGAAACCAGGAAATCAATTCTTAAGTTAAAATGAATTTCCTGTATTTTTGTGGTGACCACCGCGCCCCGAAAATACCAGTTTATGTCCAAAACTGTCTGCGCTGTGCTAAACTTTCACAGATTTTGGAAGTGACTGATTGGACACTTGCTTTATTTCCATTTATGGCAACTCATCATTGGATGTGCTTTGTTTGGTTGTGCTAGTAGTGTGTGTGTTTTCCTTAGGCCATAAGCTAAATTGCCAAACATCTTGCATTTGACCCCTACACACCTATGTGGCTCTTGGATTAACTATGTAGTTATATACATCAGTGTCTATACACATACGTATCTCCTAATTGCTGTGTATAATTGTTAGGATATTAGAGATTCAATTGTAGAGTAAATTGCAATCAACTTGGGCTCCAAGTTGGGAATTGGTTATATATACACCTCACTCTTCATCACACACACACACACACATACTTTCATTCTGCAATATACAAAACACAGAGAGTTTTATAGAGTGAGCTTGAGAGTCTAACCACTGCAATCTGAGAGAGAGAAAACTCAATCCACCATAGCTAACTCAAGTGGATTTCTTGTTTGGTCTCTCTTTCTCAACACTTATCTCTACACTCTTATTCACAGTGAGTATATTAACTCACTCTAGAATGTAATTCATGTTCATTTACTGCTTGTATGTGTATAATTGTGTATCACCCTTGAAGCTCTTACGTATGAACTCCATGGCCTTGGAAATCAAGATTTTTCCCCCTCAACCAAAATCCATTTTCTTAGATAATAATGAAAGTGTATAGTACATATAGTCTATGGTTGAAGTTTTAGATCTTAATTTAACCCCATGAGAAAGTATATAAGGAAATTAGTTTTGACATGTTTTGATTCTTCATGAAATTGGAAAGCTATAGTTTAAATTATGTTAAATTGTTTATAGATTCTTAATCTTCATTGAAAAACGAAGAGATCCATATATAATAAGGCTAGGTTTCAATCAATTTGTAAAATGGGTCTAAAATCTGAAATAGGGGATAACCAGTGAAGAAGACGAAGCCACTGCATGAACTCGCGCCACGATCGCGCGCGCGAGAATCGCGCGAGCGGCCCGCGCGAGCGATCTTTCGCGCGAGCGATCCGCGCGCGCGATCCTTGTTTCCCCAGGCAGACAGAAGAGTTTATATATATAAAGTGAAATTTAGGCAGGTCGCGCGAGCGAGGGTCGCGCGAGAATACCTTCGCGCGAGCGATTCGCGCGCGCGACCTTGGCTTTCTCAGGCAGACAGAAAAGATTATATTATAAAGGAAAATTGGGCCTATCGCGCGAGCGACCTTTCGCGCGAGCGGCTCGCGCGCGCGATTTCCGGCAGATTCTGGTTTTGTCTGTTTTGTGTTTAGGATCTGTTTGGCCCAACTTTTAAGCACTGTTAAGGTTCTGTTTGGAAAATTTAGTTAATCAGAACTCCTTTGGTTATGTTTGAATGATTAAAACATTGTATTATGACTTATCGATCCCCGTACGCGCATTGATCCTTTAATTCAGCATTTTGCTTCCGTTTAAGTGCATATCATTCATATGGGGTCAGTGGTACATGCATGTGGGTGTCAGTCAGTGTGGAAAAGAGTAATGGTTAGTGTGGAAAGAGTATGTGTTTGAGATTGTGTTTGTGGTTGTGGTTGTGGTTGAGATTGTGGTTGTGGTTGTGGTGAGGGTATCTTTGAAATGTGACGGTGGCAAATATGGACACTCCCTGACGCCCATGGAAGCGTTAAAGTGTGTGACGCAGAACTCGGACATTCCCTGGCACCCATGGTAGTGCTAAAGTGTGGCCTACGGACACTCCCTGATAACTCGAGTCTGGATACTGCGTGAGGGGTTGCCCCGGTATTTGCATGGCGGTTAGGGTATTCAAAGTGTGAGGCATTGGACACTCCCTGGTACCCCGGACCAAAGTGTGAGGCAAACTGGACACTCCCTGGCGCCCCGTTGCTAAAGTGTGGCTATCTGAGTGTTTCAAAGATACCAGGAGTAAGATAGTGGGTTGTCGTGGCTGTCGAGAGAAAAGAGTCGGCAAGATGAGTGTGGTGCATTGTCTCATACACGAGTAACTGTTTTTATGAATGAACAACTTTTAATATATTCCTTGTTGCTTATTAAAATTAATTCTCTCTGCGGTTTAACTATTGATTTTACAAACTGATAATGGGAAAAGGTAATTGGGTATGTTTTACATTTAAAGTTATGTTTTTAATACTCACCAGCTTCTCGAAGCTGACGACGTTGATGCGTCCTGGACATTCGTGTTCAGGCTTTTCAGGTTATAACCAGGAGGAATCGTACGACTATGCTAATTAAGAATGGCTGCTTTCGGAACGAGGAAACTGTTTATTTATTATATGTTTTGAAGTTTTAAACTGTTTGTTTTATAAGGATGACTGTAACAGACATTAAGCTATTGTTTTGTTTTCAAGGCGATCTGTGCCTTTAGATAACCCGTGCTGTAATATTGTTTAAGTTAGAATAATTTGTAAGATTTGTTTGCTCTTCTCTGATTATTATGTTTTGTTGTTCGACGTTTGGGACGGAATCGATCCTTCAAACTGTCGTGACCTACGGGTCCATAAAGGAAATTAAATGCTTTCCTTATTTATGCTACGTCGGGGCGTGACATAGTCACCCTCCATGGTACACCCACACATATATCCCATGTGTACCCGGACATACTACTAATATCCACTCTGGTGCTAGTTTGGTTGGGGTATCAACCAAACCAAGTATACACACAGAAGGCCAGTCAATATACCTAGACGTCTAACAAATAAGCCGGGCATAAGGCTTAGGCCAGCTTGATCACGAAGCCACTGGCAAAAGGGTACACTCAGCAAGTCGAGCTACAAAAAAAAAACATATCACACAACGGGGAGCGGTGAACCTAAGGAACTTGAAACCACTTTTTTTTTTTTTACCATCTACGTTAATTCACGCAAGTACCATTCATGAGGATTTAATCACGTCATTAACCACTTCAGAAATTTATCATTTATTACTTGGATTATCATTATTCGATTATTCACAATAAGGCCCTTGCGCCAAACTTCTATTCACGTCTCTAACGTAGTATTTCCACAATCATCATTTAATACCGCACATATAAGTTATAGCATTTAAAATCGGCATTCAATTGTCACGCCCCGACGTAGCATAAATAAGGAAAGCGTTTAATTTCCTTTATGGACCCGTAGGTCGCGACAGTTTGAAGGATCGATTCCGTCCCAAACGTCAACAATAAAACATAATTTATCAGAGAAGAGCAATCAAAGCTTACAAATATTATTCTAACTTAAAGAATATTACAACCCGGGTTATCTAAAGGCACAGACCGCCTTGAATTTAAAACAATAGCTTAATGTCTGTTACAGTCATCCTTATAAAACAAAACAGTTTAAAACTTAAAACTCATAGTAAATAAACAGTTTCTCATCCCAACAACAGCCATTCTCAATTAGCATAGTCGTATGACTCCTCCTGGTTATAACCTGAAAAGCCTGAACACGAATGTCCAGGACGCATCAACGTCGTCAGCTTCAAGAAGCTGGTGAGTATTAAAAACATGACTTTGAATGTAAAACATACAAATTTACCTTTTTCCATTATTAGATTACGAAATCCATCATTAAATCGCAGAAAGAATTCATTTTATAAAACCGCAAGGAATATAATAAAAGTCGTTCATTCATAAAAATAGTTACTCGTGTATGAGACAATGCACCACACTCATCTTGCCGACTCTTTTCTCTCGACAGCCACAACAACCCACTATTCTACTCCTGGTCTCTTTGAAATAC
Organism: Hydrangea macrophylla; assembly: GCA_033977485.1. Classification (NCBI taxonomy): domain Eukaryota; kingdom Viridiplantae; phylum Streptophyta; class Magnoliopsida; order Cornales; family Hydrangeaceae; genus Hydrangea; species Hydrangea macrophylla. Next base: position 157,416,003 of record CM066991.1, read on the forward strand.
TACGATAGCCACACTTTAGCAACGGGGCGCCAGGGAGTGTCCAGTTTGCCTCACACTTTGGTCCGGGGTACCAGGGAGTGTCCAATGCCTCACACTTTGAATACCCTAACCGCCATGCAAATACCGGGGCAACCCCTCACACAGTATCCAGACTTGAGTTATCAGGGAGTGTCCGTAGGCCACACTTTAGCACTACCATGGGTGCCAGGGAATGTCCGAGTTCGGCGTCACACACTTTAACGCTTCCATGGACGTCAGGGAGTGTCCGTATTTGCCACCGTCGCATTTCAAAGATACCCTCTCCACAACCTCAACCACAACCACAACCACAACTACCACCACAACCTCAAACTCAGACTACAACCGCAACCCCAAACTCATACTCTTTCCACACTACCATTACTCTTTTCCACACAGACTGACACCCCCATGCATGTACCACTGACTCCACATGAATGCTATGCACTTAGACGAAAGCAAAAATGCTGAATTAAAGGAACAACACGCGTACGGGGATTGATGAGTCATACTACAATGTTTCAATCATTCAGACTTAACCAATTAGAGTTCTGATTAACTAAATTTCCCAAACAGAACCTTAACAGTACTAAAAGGTTGAACCAAACAGACCTTAAACACAAAACAGACAAAAATAGAAATTGTCAGAACTCGCGCGCGCGGGCTGCTCGCGCGAAATATCGCTCGCGCGGGCCGCTCGCGCGAAATGTCCAATTTCCTTTTTATTATATACTTTTCTGTCTGCCTGAGGAAAGCAAGGTCGCGCGCGCGGATCGCTCGCGCGAAGTGTCTCTCGCGCGACCCTCGCTCGCGCGGCCAGCCTAATTTTCCTTTATATATATAAACTTTTCTTTCTGCCTGGGGAAGCATACCTCGCGCGCGCGGGTCGCTCGCGCGAAGGGTCGCTCGCGCGGGCCACTCGCGCGATTCTCGCGCGCGCGATCGTGGCGCGAGATGAAACTGAGGCTTCATCTTCTCCGTAGAAACTACTCTGGTTCAGTGAAACAGGGGTCTTTTTGACCCATTTCAATTCTGTAAGTATATATGTCATGTTATATATGGATCTCTTCCTTTTTCAACAAGGATTAAGAATCTATGATTAGTTAAACATGATTTAAACTATAGCTCTCTAATTTTATGAAAAACTAAAACATGTCAAAACTTATTTTCTAATATGCTTCCTTATATGAACAAATTAAGGTCTCATACTTTGGGTATAGTGTATATGACATGAAATCTATCATATTCATCTAACAAAACAGGTTTTGGTTGAGTTTGGAAAATCTCCATTTTTCAAGCCATGAACTTCCACGTACAACATCAATGGTGATTCTACAAATTAACTACCCAAATCAGTAAATAAGGAATGGATTACATTTTGAGTGAGTTAGTAATACTCACTGTGATAAGGAGGTGTGTGTTTGTTGAGAAAGATAAGCACAAAAATAAAATACTCCAAGCTTTGGCTATGGAGTCTTGAAGCTTTCTCTCTCTAAATAATTTCTGAACTATGAACTCTCTGCACTCTCTCTTTTCTCTCAGGTTTTCAGAATGTGTAATGTGAGAGGTGGGTGTATGATGGAGTACATATAGAGTCAATTGGGAAGAACTTGGGGACCAAGCCTCTTGTTGTTCACTCAACAAAATGGTTTAGTTCTTAATTAATGAAAAGCTATAATAAACACTGATATATACATACGTATATTACTCAAATATGCAGATTAAACACTGCAATTGTCTTCCAAATGAATTGAAGGGCCAAGTAGGTGTGTAGGGGTCAATTTGCAAGATGTTTGGCAACTTAGCTTATGGCACAACATTTGTACATATAAGTTGTATGTTCCCAAACAAGGCACAAGGCAATCATCACTTGCCATAATTGGAAATAAAGTAAATGTCCAAATCGGTCACTTCCAAAATTTGTGAAAGTTAAACACAACATGGACAGTTTTGGACATAAACTGGTATTTTCGGGGCGCGGTGGTCACCACAAAAATACAGGAAATTCATTTTAACGTAAGAATTGATTTTTCGGTTTCATAAAAATACTGATTGAGTCAATAGAAGTTATTTTCACCGTTTCGAAATACAGATTTTGAAATCCATACTGGTATCACTAACTTTATAAAAATTACAATTTAACCCCAACAACATTCTAAGCTTGCAATAATTCAAGAAATAAAATTTAGAACATGAGAAATGTAATTTAAATGAAGCAGTCAAAACCCAGTGAAATTAAATATACAATGCAATTGCCAATTAAATATGAAAATGAAATTTAGGAATAAATGGAAATGCAGGTTATTACACCCTTCCTCCCTTAAACAGGATTTCGTCCCCGAAATCAAGACTAACTAGTCCTGAAACAACTCTGGGTACTTCTTCCTCATATCAGCTTCTACTTCCCACGAGGCTTCGTTCTCATCATGGTGATTCCACTGAACCTTCACCAATGGGATATCCTTATTCCTCAACTTCTTGATACTCTGATCCAAAATCTTCACAGGTCTCTCCTTGTAAGAAACGTTATGACTCGTCTCAATATTGTCATATCTAACCACATGTGAGGGATCTCGTATGTATTTCCTCAACATACTCACGTGAAACACGTTGTGAACCCCAGACATCTTCGGTGGTAGCGCCAGTCGATAAGCCACTTTCCCGACACGTTCCAAAATCTCAAATGGTCCAATGAAACGCGGAGCTAATTTCCCTCTCTTGAGACCAAAGCGTACCACTCCTCGGGTCGGTGAAACCTTAAGAAGTACGTGATCTCCAACACTGAATTCCAAATTCTTCCGGCGTCGATCGGCATAACTTTTATACCTGCTTTGAGCGGTCCTCATTCTTTCCTTGACCAAAGAGATCTTCTCGTTGGTTTCTCTAACCAAATCTGGTCCCAACAGCTCTGTGTCCCCAACTTCTGCCCAACACAATGGAGACGACATGGTCGTCCGTACAATGCTTCGAACGGAGCCATACCTATACTCGCGTGATAGCTGTTGTTATAGGCAAATTCAACCAATGGCAAGTGTGTCTCCCAAGATTCTTCAAAATCAATCACACAAGCCCTGAGCATATCTTCCATGATCTGATTAACACGCTCAGTTTGTCCATCTGTCTGAGGGTGAAACGCAGTACTCATCTTGAGCGAGGTTCCCATAGCTTCTTGCAGACTTTCCCAAAATCCAGAGGTAAAACGTGCGTCACGGTCCGACACAATTGACACAGGTGCACCGTGAAGTCGCACAACTTGTTGTATGTACATCCGGCTCATCTTTTCCACCGGGTATGTCATACTATAAGCAATGAAATGAGCTGACTTCGTCAATTGATCCACGATTACCCAAATAGCGTCATGATTCTGCTGCGACCGGGGTAAACCCACTACAAAATCCATCGTAATGTGCTCCCACTTCCAACCAGGAATAGGCAGCGGTTGCAGCAATCCTGATGGTCTTTGATGTTCAGCCTTGACTTGCTGACACGTCAAACACTTGGATACAAATTCGGCCACGTCTTTCTTCATACCTTCCCACCAGAAATTTCTCTTCAAATCCTTGTACATCTTCGTTCCTCCTGGGTGAACTGTATACCTTGATTTATGTGCTTCTTCCAGGATATCCTTCCTTAACTCTTCATTACCTGGCACACATAATCTATTCCTGCACCGATACCCTCCATCGACTCCCACTTTCCATTCTGTCGGGTCTTTTTCTGACATCTTCACGAACCACGTCTGAAACTTCTCATCTTCTTTCTGAGCTCCAATAATGCGGTCAATAAGAACAGGCTGTAGGATAAGACATCCGAACAATTGTCCTTTTCCTTCTTCAGTACTCTGTACATCGAACTCTGCCAATGTCTCCAATGCTCGCCATTCTCTAACCATTAAAGAGGCGATCGTTTCACGAGTCTGTCGACTCAGGGCATCAGCAACCACATTGGCTTTACCCGGGTGGTATTCTAGCGTGAAGTCGTAATCTTTGATCAGCTCCATCCATCTGCGTTGCCTCATGTTCAACTCTTTCTGCGTGAACAAATACTTGAGGCTCTTGTGATCGGAGAACAAATCAAACTTCTCACCGTAGAGATAGTGTCTCCAAATCTTGAGTACAAATACTACTGCCGCCAACTCCAAATCGTGAATGGGATAGTTCAACTCATTCGGCTTCAGCTGTCTGGATCCATAGGCAATAACTCTGCCATTTTGCATAAGTACACACCCTAACCCTTGATATGATGCGTCACTAAAGATAGTGAACTTTTCATCAGGCTTGGGTATTGCTAGTACTGGTGCGGTTGTGAGTCTCTCTTTCAACTCTAGAAAGGCTCGCTCTTGCTTCTCTGTCCACTCGAACTTCAAATTCTTCTTCGTCAACCCAGTCAAAGGTGCTGCTATCTTTGAGAATCCTTCAACGAATCTCCTGTAATAGCCTGCGAGTCCAAGAAAACTCCGAACTTCTGTAGGGTTGCTCGGCCTAACCCAGTTTGACACAGCATCGGTCTTGGACGAATCCACTGAAATTTCTTGAGATGACACCTTGTGCCCCAAAAATTTCACTTCTTGCAACCAAAACTCACACTTACTGAACTTGGCATACAAGTGGTGGTCCTTGAGCGTCTGCATCGCAATCCGTAGATGTTGCTCGTGTTCTTCTCCTGACTTAGAATAGATCAAAATATCATCAATAAAGACGATGACAAACTGATCTAAATAAGGCTTGAACACTCGGTTCATCAAATCCATAAACACTGCCGGGGCGTTCGTCATTCCAAACGGCATTACCAGAAATTCATAATGACCATATCGGGTTCTGAAAGCAGTCTTAGGTATGTCTTCTTTTCGTACCCTTAACTGATGATATCCCGACCTAAGGTCTATCTTGGAAAATGTCGTAGCTCCTTGTAGTTGATCAAACAAATCATCGATCCGAGGCAAGGGATACTTGTTCTTGATAGTCACGCGGTTCAGTTCTCTGTAATCGATACACAGCCTGAGCGTCCCGTCCTTCTTCTTTACGAATAATACCGGTGCTCCCCAAGGCGATGTACTTGGACGTACAAAACCTAGGTTCTCGAGCTCTTGAACTTGTTCCTTCAGTTCCAATAGTTCTGTGGGGGCCATTCTGTAGGGAACCTTGGTGATCGGTACGGTACCCGGTATAAGTTCAATACAGAACTCTATACTTCTCTCGGGCGGTAAACCAGAAACGTCTTGGAATACTTCCTCAAAGTCCTTGACTACAGGTATAGATGACGCTGTCACCTCTGTACTGACGACTTTGATGCTGGCTAAACATCTCGTGAGGAACATATCTCCCGAAGGGTTACATTGAAAATCAAAGGGTTGATTCTCATTGTCGGGGAATGTAATTCTCTTCCTCGCACAATCCAACTTCATTTGATTCTGAGAGAGCCAATCCATTCCTAGGATTATGTCGAACTCCTTCATCGATAGGACAATCAACCTTGCAGGGATTTCTCGCTCTTCTAACCGTAAGGGACAATCCTTGCACACGTGTCCTAATCTGACTGCAACTCCTAGTGGCGAAGTAGCCTTCAAAGCTTTCTCTAAGCGATGAGGTAAAATACCCAATCTCCGAATTGTATTAACAGATATGAACGAAAGAGCAGCACCCGTATCAAATAACACTTTAACATGGGAGTTAAACAGAGTTAATGTACCTTCTACTGCTTGCTGATCAGGTTGAGCTTCTCCATAATCTCCTTCTTCATACGCAGTTCCATCATATCCAGCGGCATCAGGGATAACGGCATTCAAGCGAGTCTGTCCCTGTTGACCATAAGTCACCTGCTTAGGAGCAGTGCAGAACCTGCTGATGTGACCTGGTTCACCACAGTTGAAGCAGACTATCCCTTGCTGAGTAGCACGCCTTGGTGCCTTGCAATCACGAGCCACATGTCCAGGGTTGCCACAGTTGAAGCACTTTCCACTACTACTTCCTTCTCCTACTCGGGGTTGAGTCGGATAGGTAATAGCCTGGGTCTTCTTGCTTCCGTCGAAATTCCTCTTTTGCCCTTGGGTTCGGTTTATTGGTGGTCTATTCCCAAAATTACCCCTATGAGACGGTCGGAGCTCAAATTGTTTTCGGCTCACTCGAGCATCCTCTTCCAGATCGGTAGCCAAACCAACAAGTCCTTCAAACGATTTATCTAGGTGGCCAAGAGTCAGGCGGCGAATCTGCGGTGTCAGCCCTTGGTTATACTTACGGATCTTCTTCTCCTCAGTGTCAACCAGGTGTGGAGCAAACCGAGACAGTCTTTCAAACTGTGTGGTGTACTCTTGCACCGACTTGGTTCCTTGCGTCAGGTCCATGAATTCCTTCTCCCTTCTGTGCCTCTCCGTGGCCGGGAAGTACTTCTCCAAAAATCTCCCCTTAAACGCAACCCACGTCATTCCCATTGCAGCTCCACTCCCGATAGTAGCTATGACCGAATCCCACCAATCTGCGGCAGCATCGGTCAGCTGGAACGTAGCCAACCTCCTCTTGTCCATCTCGTTGCATTGGACAGCCTCGAACATACGGTCCATCTGTCTTAACCATTGTTCGGCCTTCCAGGGTTCTGCGGTACCCGCAAACTGCTCGGGCCTTAGAGCACGGAATCTTTCCAGCAATTTGTCTCCAGTCTGGCGATCTCGTCGGTTTTCATTCTGATTACTAACCCTTTCGAGACGTCTAATGAAAGCTTCAAATATTCCCGTGGGATCGGCAGCCTCAGGTGCCCCCTCGATTAGATTTCTGTTCCTCCTTACTCCTCCAGCCATTCTATGCATGATAGTGATAGTGAAATGAGAAACATGCATGCAACAGTGTTTATGAAGCAATTTAAAGGACAACAATATTCAAAAGAGTATATTTTATATATATATCACTTCTTGACAAGTAGATACAAAAAGCATGTATGGTCAGATCAATGCCTACCCTATCTGTATGGGTTAGGACGCACGCAAGAGTTAATGTTACAAAAATGGGGTCATTGCCCTAAACTCTAATGCATGTAATTACAGTTGCAAAAAGAGGCAGAGCTAGTAGTTAATATTTAATATGTACAAGTCATAACTAGAACGTCAATCATCTCCATAAGCAGCCATCAGGAGATCTAGCGAATCGACAGGGCGAAATCGCTGAACAACGAACGGTCCAACCCCATCATAGCTGTGAGAGGTGGACGATGAAGCAGGTACAGGGGCATCTGCCTCATCTACCATCTCCTCGGGTAAGGCTAGCTCCAGTGCTAGCTCAGCCTCGAGCTCAGCGGCAAGATCATCTAGACCTATGCCGTCCTCTAAAATATCCCCTCCTACAGGGACCACATGAACAATCTCAGCATCATCCTCAGCAATGGGAACCACCGGCGGAGGCATCTCTAACTGAGCCAGATGGGCATGCACAATCTGGATCTCGAGGGGGAGGTAGAAAGTATCGCTATTGACCAACCTCAAAATCTCGACCAACACCAAACGCTGAGCCTCTGCGAAGTAACGAAGCTCTAAACGGATACGGGTCAGGTCAACTAGGCCTACCACGTGAACCTGGTGCCATACATCCGATATAACAGTCGCCGTGGCCAACTGCTCAACGGCCGCATGATATAAGTCAAGAAAGGCTGGGATCACTGCCCCAGGTATCACGAAGTGTCCTCCGAATCTGTCTGGTACATATAGCGGAGGAGCTGGATCCATACCTGATAAGAAGGTACTACCTAAGTCAGAACAAAGATAATCTTAGGCGTTTGGGTCCTGAGTCTATCCTCCCTGTCGTATCATCGGGTGTGTAACACTTAATGGAATGTGGAATCGGGTCTATACTGGTAAACCCTAACCTGGCTAAACTATCTTGAGATAAATAATAACCTGGCTCTGATACCACTAAATCCTGTCACGCCCCGACGTAGCATAAATAAGGAAAGCGTTTAATTTCCTTTATGGACCCGTAGGTCGCGACAGTTTGAAGGATCGATTCCGTCCCAAACGTCAACAATAAAACATAATTTATCAGAGAAGAGCAATCAAAGCTTACAAATATTATTCTAACTTAAAGAATATTACAACCCGGGTTATCTAAAGGCACAGACCGCCTTGAATTTAAAACAATAGCTTAATGTCTGTTACAGTCATCCTTATAAAACAAAACAGTTTAAAACTTAAAACTCATAGTAAATAAACAGTTTCTCATCCCAACAGCAGCCATTCTCAATTAGCATAGTCGTATGACTCCTCCTGGTTATAACCTGAAAAGCCTGAACACGAATGTCCAGGACGCATCAACGTCGTCAGCTTCAAGAAGCTGGTGAGTATTAAAAACATGACTTTGAATGTAAAACATACAAATTTACCTTTTTCCATTATTAGATTACGAAATCCATCATTAAATCGCAGAAAGAATTCATTTTATAAAACCGCAAGGAATATAATAAAAGTCGTTCATTCATAAAAATAGTTACTCGTGTATGAGACAATGCACCACACTCATCTTGCCGACTCTTTTCTCTCGACAGCCACAACAACCCACTATTCTACTCCTGGTCTCTTTGAAATACTACGATAGCCACACTTTAGCAACGGGGCGCCAGGGAGTGTCCAGTTTGCCTCACACTTTGGTCCGGGGTACCAGGGAGTGTCCAATGCCTCACACTTTGAATACCCTAACCGCCATGCAAATACCGGGGCAACCCCTCACACAGTATCCAGACTTGAGTTATCAGGGAGTGTCCGTAGGCCACACTTTAGCACTACCATGGGTGCCAGGGAATGTCCGAGTTCGGCGTCACACACTTTAACGCTTCCATGGACGTCAGGGAGTGTCCGTATTTGCCACCGTCGCATTTCAAAGATACCCTCTCCACAACCTCAACCACAACCACAACCACAACTACCACCACAACCTCAAACTCAGACTACAACCGCAACCCCAAACTCATACTCTTTCCACACTACCATTACTCTTTTCCACACAGACTGACACCCCCATGCATGTACCACTGACTCCACATGAATGCTATGCACTTAGACGAAAGCAAAAATGCTGAATTAAAGGAACAACACGCGTACGGGGATTGATGAGTCATACTACAATGTTTCAATCATTCAGACTTAACCAATTAGAGTTCTGATTAACTAAATTTCCCAAACAGAACCTTAACAGTACTAAAAGGTTGAACCAAACAGACCTTAAACACAAAACAGACAAAAACAGAAACTGTCAGAACTCGCTCGCGCGGGCCGCTCGCGCGAAATGTCCAATTTCCTTTTTATTATATACTTTTCTGTCTGCCTGAGGAAAGCAAGGTCGCGCGCGCGGATCGCTCGCGCGAAGTGTCTCTCGCGCGACCCTCGCTCGCGCGGCCAGCCTAATTTTCCTTTATATATATAAACTTTTCTTTCTGCCTGGGGAAGCATACCTCGCGCGCGCGGGCCGCTTGCGCGAAGGGTCGCTCGCGCGGGCCGCTCGCGCGATTCTCGCGCGCGCGATCGTGGCGCGAGATGAAACTGAGGCTTCATCTTCTCCGCAGAAACTACTCTGGTTCAGTGAAACAGGGGTCTTTTTGACCCATTTCAATTCTGTAAGTATATATGTCATGTTATATATGGATCTCTTCCTTTTTCAACAAGGATTAAGAATCTATGATTAGTTAAACATGATTTAAACTATAGCTCTCTAATTTTATGAAAAACTAAAACATGTCAAAACTTATTTTCTAATATACTTCCTTATATGAACAAATTAAGGTCTCATACTTTGGGTATAGTGTATATGACATGAAATCTATCATATTCATCTAACAAAACAGGTTTTGGTTGAGTTTGGAAAATCTCCATTTTTCAAGCCATGAACTTCCACGTACAACATCAATGGTGATTCTACAAATTAACTACCCAAATCAGTAAATAAGGAATGGATTACATTTTGAGTGAGTTAGTAATACTCACTGTGATAAGGAGGTGTGTGTTTGTTGAGAAAGATAAGCACAAAAATAAAATACTCCAAGCTTTGGCTATGGAGTCTTGAAGCTTTCTCTCTCTAAATAATTTCTGAACTATGAACTCTCTGCACTCTCTCTTTTCTCTCAGGTTTTCAGAATGTGTAATGTGAGAGGTGGGTGTATGATGGAGTACATATAGAGTCAATTGGGAAGAACTTGGGGACCAAGCCTCTTGTTGTTCACTCAACAAAATGGTTTAGTTCTTAATTAATGAAAAGCTATAATAAACACTGATATATACATACGTATATTACTCAAATATGCAGATTAAACACTGCAATTGTCTTCCAAATGAATTGAAGGGCCAAGTAGGTGTGTAGGGGTCAATTTGCAAGATGTTTGGCAACTTAGCTTATGGCACAACATTTGTACATATAAGTTGTATGTTCCCAAACAAGGCACAAGGCAATCATCACTTGCCATAATTGGAAATAAAGTAAATGTCCAAATCGGTCACTTCCAAAATTTGTGGAAGTTAAACACAACATGGACAGTTTTGGACATAAACTGGTATTTTCGGGGCGCGGTGGTCACCACAAAAATACAGGAAATTCATTTTAACGTAGGAATTGATTTTCCGGTTTCATAAAAATACTGATTGAGTCAATAGAAGTTATTTTCACCGTTTCGAAATACAGATTTTGAAATCCATACTGGTATCACTAACTTTATAAAAATTACAATTTAACCCCAACAACATTCTAAGCTTGCAATAATTCAAGAAATAAAATTTAGAACATGAGAAATGTAATTTAAATGAAGCAGTCAAAACCCAGTGAAATTAAATATACAATGCAATTGCCAATTAAATATGAAAATGAAACTTAGGAATAAATGGAAATGCAGGTTATTACATCAATAGCACTATTTAAAATTGTCCCAAACAAATCTTATATTAAACAGCCCCAAAACCAGCATGGGTTGAAATTGTTCTTCATAATATTACCGTACAAAGAAACATCTCTAACAATTTTCATAAACATAATTCGAAATTCAGAGTTAACATTTACTGCTACTGTAATACGACTTTTCTGCCCAAACGGTGCAGAATTGAGAAAAATACCATTAAACAAAAAACGTGCAAAATCGCGTTTTACATTGACTTTTGCAAACAGTTTTACCAAAAACACAACGTATGAATTAATACGAATTATTTTCTAAAACAGATCTGAGAGTTTTCTTCAATTTTACCCAAATCCGAATTTGTGTTAGTCATCTTTTTTTTTTCTTCAATTTTCTAAATAACTTATATCTAACCTTTGATATATATATATATATATGTATATGTATATATCACTATAGATCCGTATTATATAAACACCCATCCATACGATTTATTCAAACTATAATGAACACAAATCGAAAATCAATCAAACTACGAATTAACCCTACAAATCTAAATGTTATCTCACCAAATTGGGAAAAGCAAGATGATGTTGATGATGGTGAACTCCCTTCTTTTATCTTCTCTTCTCTTTTTCTTCTCCTTCTAGGTGGCTAGGGTTTCCTCTTCTCTCTTTATCTCTTGTTCTCTCTCTCTCTCTCTCTCTCTCTCTTGAGGCTGCTCTCTCTTCTTCTTTTTTTCTAACCCTAGGATATGTTATCTATCTATATACATATAATACACACACAATACATATATTACTCACACAAATATTAATAATCCCGTTTTTCTTTTTATGGGCTAACAAAAGAGACCCATATGAGCTCAGAATGTAACACAAACCACTAAAATGGCTAGCCTAAATGGTACTCACACCCCGGGTACTTAATTTCAATACCTGATACACTATTTGACACATTCGCGGGCCTGTAAATACTATATAAAAAAAACATATCAACCTTTCATTTTTTTTAATAAATTTAAATTAATAAAATGTAGCATTCAAACTAAAGGGCTCACTAATGATTTAATTTATATGTCCACCAAACACTTAAAATTTTCAAACACGTTTCTTACATAGGCACACTCATATAATATTGCTAACTGAAAATAATAATTAAAATAATTATTTATACACTTAGAAATTTTAGGGTTGTTACATTTAGTGTTCGAATCATGGGGAGCGTGGCCACTGGAGTATTCACCGGGCGCCTCCAAACCTCGGGGGATTAGTCGAGGTGCGCACAAGCTGGCCCGGACACCCCCGATTACCAATATATATATATATATATTTGAAGCTAACAAACTATATTTTACTTTAGGGGTATACAGGTATTTTCGTACGCACCATTACTATCTAATTACCACCATAATTGCAGTACAACTATCAATATCTACGTTCTCTAAAGCATTTTTCCTTGAGAAATAGGGAGAGAAAAAGGGGGAGGGGGAAAAGCATATAGATTATTCTCTTTGATATGTAAGATGGAAGGGAGGAAGGAATGGAAGATTGAAAGAATGCATCCTCCCTTCAGAACTGCGACTTTCTGTGTTTTTTTCTAGCTGAATGGAGCTTGGACTTTCAATCGTTCCACACATGTGCATACGTGCATACATACACCATACCTTTGGACACTTATCCAAGAGTAATGCTATATTTCTCAAATCCATATCCAAAATGATGTAGCAGTGGGTTCACTGGATTGATTGGATGATGTTGAAGTGACCCCACAATGGGCATACTGCCACATCATTTTAAAAGTGAATTTTGAATTTAGATTTGAGAAGCATAGCATTACTCCTTATTAAATAGTATCTTCTAAATTTCTACTTGAGCATTTACTAACCCTTACAAATTCTCTTTTCTATACCCATGGTTGTGTAGATAAAATCATACAACCCTTACAAATTCTCTTTTCTATATGCATCACGTGTGCATATATCATAGAGTAAGTCTTTGGGCACAAACAAGTCTTACAAACACCACAATGTGTCTATCTCTATCCTGGTGTGGTCATTGACATTGTGGGTCCACAGAGGAGAGACATAGATACATTATGGTATTTGTGGATTGTGTTTGCGAGATTTGTTTGTGCCCAAAGACTTGCACTTCACTTTAATTCTTTACTAAAATTTACACCAAAAATAATAAAGTTTTTTTTTTGGGAAATGCTAACTTTCAACACGGAGCTCTTTTAGCGACGAGAATAATTCTTTTAGCGACGAAATTTTTACCATTTGCGACATTTTTTTTTTACCTTTCGCGACGAAATATTTTAAAAGATTTGTTGGTATAAGTTTTTTTTGGTTGCGAAAAAGATTTTTATTAGTCGCTAAAAGCTGATGTATAATACTATCCTACAACCTTCATGTTGTATATAGGATAGCAGCCCCCATTTTATTATTATTTTTTATTTTTAAAGTAATGAGAACTTGTATTCACTACACCATATGGCCCAATTTGTAACGGGAGTATCAGTAACAAACATTATTTGTAACGGATATACCCATTACAAATAGGGCGTTGCAAATTTGTAACGGATGTTTGTAACGGATATATCTGTTACTAATTAGTAACGGATTTTGTAACGGATATACCCGTTACTAAATCTTTTTTTGTAACGGGTATATCCGTTACAAAATCTATTTGTAACGGATAAATATCCTACTTGTTTGACTCTTCGAAAAAAATTAGTATCCGTTACTAATTTCCAAAATGCCTAACATTAGTAACGGATTTTGTAATGGATATACCCGTTACAAATTGTAATTACAAAAAAATAATATATTTATTTTAAATGTTTCCCAATTTTTTTTCCACCTGATTAAGAATCGTTCATTGTGAAATCTCTTAGCATCAGGTGCATATGCACATAAGCTGAACTTGAAAACAATCCGCTTTCTAAAACTTCCCCTGACACCTCTAAACTTATCACGCAAATTAAATTTCAAATGAAACAAGCAAAAACCATGGAAGTGCTCAGGAAATACTATTTTAACTCCTTCAACCAGGCCAGCATTATGATCAGAAATGAATGTTATTTTTCGATTAAGATCTAAAATCTTTCGCAACTCCTTTAAGAACCATGTCCAATTATTTGTATCCTCAAAGCTAACAGCAGCATACGCAAGACTAAAAACACTTGAAATAGACATCAACACACAAAAACATCAACAAAAAATTAAAAACACAAAAGCAATACACTAAGAAATAAACCACAGAATATTTGAGAAATTTCACAACATTCATTCAGCAACACATCAAACATGAATTAAACTGGAAATTAAACAACTACCAACGTGATACAAAACACAATTCTTGTGTTACCATCCTTGCATGTCGCACCAAGCAATACTCCTTTGTACCTACCTTTCAAGAACGTCCCATCCAAAAAAATCACAGGCTTAATCCAATTAAAACCTTGAATAGACGCACCAAATACAACAAAACACCACTCAAAATGCCGACTATCCGGATGAACGTCCAAAACTAAATAACTTCCAAGATTACATCTCTCTGCCTCCCTGAAATACGATTTTATCTTGTCAAAAGATAATGAGTGGTCTCCATAAATTTTTTTCCTTGCATTCTCTACACCCAACCAAGCATGATGGTACATGATATCAAGACCATAATCCTTCTTGATATCACCAATAACCTCAATGGGCTGCGTAAGAGGCTTCGAACAAACTTTGTCCAAGATCAAACTAGTAACTAGATCTGAAGAAACTCGAGGATGCTTTGAACTACGGATAACCAAACCACAAGTATGTTCATTGTGCATATTACGTATGTAAAAAAAACCATTAATGGGCCGCCTTGTTGCATGAATACGCCAAGCACATCCTTTCTCATCTGCAAAACTACACACCGCTGTAACCCTCCCTTTATCATTCTTAACATATTTAAATCGAAACTCAATCTCAATAGAATACTTGCAAAGTGCTTTACGAAATTGTTCCGCACCACCCTCAAACTTCTGACCAACCTCATGAATTTCACGTGACCATGCCGACCCTAAAAACAATTTATCCTGATTAGAAGAAAAACTAGGAAGCAAATCTACTTCAGACTCCATTCCTTTATAATGCTCAACAATCCCACTTTCACTATCATCATCTTTCACAAAATCTTCACCACAGCCCCCATCTAACTCAACAACATCAATTTCAACGCGATTCATATTAAAATATTTGACAGTGTACCTCATGTTACTAAAGTCTTCTTCACTGTCCAACATACAATTATCATGTCCAGGTAATCGGTAACAAATACTAACATATTTTCTAATAGCCTTACCCCACCTCCCAGAAATAAAACTCAACAAATCAGAATACCACATTTCGTCACACACTTTCTTAATAGCAGTTTCACCTCTAAAACTGCACAACAACACCAACTGATAATCCGTCCTCACAATATCCATCACAAAAGTATACTGCAACATCAAATACAAAAATAGAAAACAAATAACATTCATTAACAACAAACATGACTACTCAATAAAAACTTGAGAAATTTACCAAAACTTTATAGACAGAACCACTCATATTTCACAACACTTTCAAAATACCAACATCAACTACACTCACCAACACATAAGAACTACACAGAACAAAACTTGCTAAAATTCCCATACAATTTTCACAAAAAAATTCCTGAAAAACTTCACAAATTTCATACCAAAAAGAACTACATTAACCAATACCTAAGAACTCGATCAAAACTTGAGAAATTTAACAAATTTTATAATAACTCATATTTCAATACCAACACACCTACACTAAGCACATAGATAAAAAATTGTGATAATTCAAAAAATGAAAAACTACATTCAAGTAAAATTTACAAACATTCATACAACAAAATAAATGACCTATTCAATCGTAATTTACTAAACCTTAAAATAACACAAAAACAAAACATATTCGAACCAAAACAGCACCGATTCAACCAAATCAGTGAAAATTCAATAACATATTCAGAATTCGAAAAACATTGTAACAAAAAATTCAATCACGAATCAAATAGGCTGACATGCAATTCAATATCAAAAGCTTACATCGAAAACTGAAGTAATGCCTTCAAGCAAACGTCCTTAACTGATTGCGATGTCAAAAACTTCGATCTCAAAACTTGAATCTGAAATATTCAATCAGAAAAACTTCAATTAAGATTGAAATTTGATGAAACTTCAATCTACATTCAAAACTTCAATCAAATTTTGCTTAACTACGATACTCTATAGCTGATAAAATTTATGCTTCGCGATGGTGATTCTATGATGATGAAACGTAAAAATAGAAAAATGATGATGATTCTATAATGTGATTCTCCAATCTTCAGAAATCGTAATATACAAAAATAAAGATGTTTGTGCAAAAATTTCTCCAATTTTCATCAATTGTAATATAGAAATACCATCCTCCTCTCGCACGACACAATCAAAAGGGCATTAATGTCTGAAAAATAGGGCTTTTAACTCAAAAAGGATCTGTTATAACAAATTCCTTACAAGCGTGGACTGTTCATTATAAATTTCCACTTTGTGTGCTATTACCAAATACATTTCATAAAGAGGTATTTAACACCAAATTTCTATTATTATAATTAAAAAACTTTAAAAATTCTCTGGATTTTTGTTATTAAGTAGAACCATTTATCCTAAAACTTAGAATTACCTAATTTTAAGATAAGTCAATTTAGTATATCATGATTTGATACTTAAATGGAAAAAAGATTGAAATGGAGAGGGAAATTTGACTTTTTCAAGAGGAATTTTTCATTGGGGTTACTCCTTCATTGAAATTGAACATAGAGGATAGAGATAGAGAGAGTGAGTGAAGAAAAAGCTTCGAATATGGGAATGGTGGTTTGGATCAACCAAAATTAGGAGAAGTAATGAAAAGAACAACAAAAATGGCTTTTTTTTTTGTGGTGTTTGAAAAATGAATTTATATAGAGTTTATCAATTGAATAATATAATTCAAGGCATCTCCATATTTGAATCGTCGTCTTCGTCCTGGCATAGCCTGCATCCCACGATTGTCCTTGGAGAGAGAGAACTTGCAGAATCTATGGTATAAGATAAGAAATCAATTTTCTCTTCATCTTTTGCTCATGGGCTTGACTGCTTTGAACTGTTGCTGCTTTCAATTGTAGCTTCCAAAGTCGATTCAGTTAGCAATTGATCCACCAACAATACAAACTGATCGTCCATCCCCTACTTACAATATGTAAAAAAAAGTTATTTTACTATTCCGAAGAGTTAGATTATCTTATTTACTTTATGTTAAAACTAAAGTTAGGAGTATATAACAATATTACCGTGAAGTAGAATCCGTAAAAAATTTCTTTGGGTTGAGTCGCGAGTCTCACTCTCTTTAAGACGTTTCGCGGCTCTGCCCAAATTGTGTAAGTAGTTCGTCAAGTTACCACGTCGTCCCCAGGATAAAACAACCCAGAAGTCACCTCTGTGTCAATTTATTTTTATACAAAAATAAATTGGAAAACTAAACACCTTTTCGGATTGATTGCTCGGAAACAAGAAATGAAGATGATATAGCACACCCAAAGAAAACATGTGACACTCAATACAAATATGATTCACTGAATAATTTTTTCAATATAGAAGTATTAAAACTTTTTCTGGAAGTAATACTATGACTTTTTGACTCACTGTTTTGTGGTTTGCTGCTTTTTTTTTGTGTATTCCTCTAAACAAATGCAACCTTTTATAGGCATGAAAAATGAACGTTGGTGGCCTTTTAATGAGAATCCAAACGTTGGCCCATTTAATAAATTCCAAACGTTGGAGCTAATAAAAAAACGTGAGGAAAAAGTGAGGAAATGAGAAGCTCCAGTTTTTGTTGGTTTCGAGAAGGTAGGCATACAGCATACTAAAACAACTAAAAAAATAGTTTGGTACGTATCCTAAAGCAACTTTTTAAAATAGTTTTTCTTTTTTCCTATTACATATGGGCCAAATACAATATGGCCCGACAATCCCCCACTTGTAATCGAAAATGATATATTTTCATCGAGCAACCGATCATAAGATTATGCATAAGTAAAGGTGTTTTTCAACTTGAACCTCTACATAGTGATGGTGATTCAGATTATACTAGAGTAACTCGTAGTTTTGAACTCTATCTCTGACAAAAACCCCACACACAAACTTACTAAAGTGAAGTATAAAGCCAGCACTTTATGGCCATGTGCTTATATCCCAATATAGCGAATGCTCTAGAGAATTTGCCCAAATTCCATAGGAAGCGGCCCCACTTCCACATTCGCATAGGTGAGTCTAACAAGGATACTCCTATAGCTAGGTATCCCACTCAATGTAGAGTTTAGATCTCATTAAGAGTTACAAATAACTCATCCGTCTATCGCTTCAGGATATCATGCTTCTTAAGGAATGGACTCGGAGAGTAAACCCCATATATACACAATAGCATGATTCAACTCATATCACTTTGTAACTTGTTATTACCCTTTGAACCTATTTCTTGAGATCTCCAGTCTATAGGTTGGGTTACCATCACAAGTGACTCAACTACCAATGGGCTTTAGCCCCATCGCTTTTGAGGTTTTCCAAATTAACCTTCTCACGAGCTAACCCTTTCGTCAAAGGATCAGCTAAATTATCCTCAGACTGTATATGATCCACTCTTACAGCCCCGGTAGAGAGAAATTCTCTAACCGTACTGTGCTTACGACGTATGTGTCGCCTCTTACCATTATAAAACCGGTTCTCTACTTTTACAATAGCCGCGGTACTATTGCAGTGGATCAAAACAGCTGGTATCAGTCTCTCTCATAAAGGGGTATCTGACAGAAGGCTTCTTAGCCAACCTGTCTCCTTACTAGCAATAGCTAGCACTATCATCTCTAATTCCATAGTGGACTGAGCCAATATAGTCTATTTCTTAGACATCCATGAAACTACACCCCCGGCAATACTGAAAACGTATCCACTGGTGGCCTTGGAATCTTCTAAAAGGGTATTCCAATCAGCATCGCTATATCCTTCAAGGACAGCGAGAAACCTCTCATAATATAATCCATAGTCCATGGTCTTTTTTAGATAACGCATGACGCTTTCAACATCATACTAATGCTTAATACCAGGTGTGCTAGTAAACCTACATAGTACTCCCACAACATAAGTTATGTCTGGCCTAGTGCAATCAGTAGCATATTGAAGGCTACCAATAATGCTCGCATACTCTGTTTGTCTAACACTGTCACCAGTGTTCTTGAACAACTTTACACTAGGATCATATGGAGTACAAGCAGGTTTACAATCAAAGTAATTATATTTCTTAAGGATCTTCTCAATATAGTGAGATTGATCCAAAGAAAGTCCCTTTTCAGATCTAGTTATTTTTATTCCAAGGATTACACTAGCTTCACCCAAATCTTTCATGTCAAAGTTTGCATGTAAAAAAGTTTTAACATTATTTACAACATGAATATTTGAGCCAAAAATAAGCAAGTCATCAACATACAGGCATATGATAGTGCAAAGATTATTATCAATTTTATAATAAACACACTTGTCACTTTCATTAATCCTAAACCCGTTAGAAATGACTAAGTCATCAAATTTTTTGTGCCATTGTTTAGGAGCCTGCTTAAGTCCATAAAGAGACTTATCTAACTTGGAAACTTTATTCTCTTGACTCGGGACTATAAACCCTTCGGATTGATCCATGAAAATCTCTTCGTCTAAATCACCATTCAAGAAAGCAGTTTTAACATCCATTTGGTGTACTACTAAATTATGCACAGAAGCTAAAACAACTAGTACTCTAATGAAAGTTATTCTCGTGACAGGAGAATAAGTATAAAAGAATCTATATTTTCTCGTTGCCTATAACCCTTGGCCACAAGACGTTCTTTATATTTATCAACAGAACCGTCGGGTTTCAACTTCTTTTTAAGAATCCACTTACACCCAATTGGTTTACAACCAGGTGGTAAGTCAACTAGGTGCCATATACCATTAGACTCAAGGGAGTCCATCTCATCATTTATAGCTTCTTGCCAAAGGTCGGCATCTACAGACGATTAAGCCTCTTGGAGGGTGTTCGGATCCTCCTCAACATTATAAGTATAAAAATCAGGCCCAAAGTCCTTAGCTATTCGGGCCCTTTTACTCTTTCTAGGTTCTATTTCATACTCATTAGATTCTGCAGGTTTAGGCACTTTACAAGATGTCGAACCCCCACTATCTCTTGATTTAAAAGGAAATTTATTCTCGAAAAAGTCAACATCAATTGACTCTATTATAACATGATTTTTCAAGTCATAAAATCTGTAGGCTTTACTATTAATAGCATATCCAATAAACAGACACTCGTAGGCCCTACTAGCCAACTTAGACCTTTTAGGGTCTGGAATACGCACATAAGCTAAACACCCCCAAGTTCGGAAATAAGACACATTTGGTTTCTTATTCTTCCAAAGTTCATAAGGGAAAATTTTAGTTTTAGAGTTAGGAACTCTATTTAGAACATAACAAACAGTTAAGAGAATTTTCTCCCACCAGTATGACGACGCACCCGAACTAAGTAATATGGCTACTATTAGTTCGGTGTAAGTCCTATTTTTCCTTTCAGCTTTTCCATTCATTTTGGGAGAATAAGGTGCTTTTTTTTCATGAATAATACCATGAGATGCATATAACGCTATAAACTCATTAGTGTCATATTCACTACCTCTGTCACTACGGAACCTCTTAATCTTCCGATTAAATTGATTTTCAACTTCAGTTAAGAAAACTTTGAAAAAATCAATAGCTTCACTTTTATTTTTCATAAGATAAATAAAAGAATAATTTGAACAATCACCAATAAAAGTAATAAAATATCTTTTACCATTTCTGGTTAAACTACCCTCAAATTCACATATATCGGAATGGATTAAATCTAGAGGTTCTAATTCCCTAATGACAGACTTATGTGGAGTTTTGGTAATTTTCGCTTGACTACAATATTCACATTTATCGAAGTCATTCATAGATAATTCAGGAATAAAACCTAAACTACTCATGTTTTTAATCAAGCGTTTGTTAATATGACAGAAACGACCATGCCAAACATTAAAAGAAGAAAGCACATAAGCAGAAGTAGAAATTTTATTCATCTCAGCATTAAGCTTAAACATTCCATCAGTGGCATAACCTTTGCCTACAAAAATACCATTTTTAGTAAGTGTAAACAAGTCTGCCCCTATAGTTTGTGTAAACCCAGCCTTATTGAGGAGATAGCCAGATACCAAATTCTTTCTCATCTTTGGAGTGTGCAGTACATCCCTAAGGATGACAGTTTTTCTAGAGGTAAACTTCAGCTCTACCTCTCCAGTACCAGAAACAACTGTGGAGTGGGAGTCACCCAACAACACCCTTTTATCTTCAGCCTCAGAATAAGTCTTGAACACAGAACGATCATAACAGACATGGCGAGAGGTGCCAATGTCTACCCACCACCCCTCAGATCCACCAATCATGTTGATTTGAGAGATCATAGCAATTAATTGCTCTTCGGCTAGGTTCGCCTGAGGAGCCGGACGATGCCTATTCCGGCAGTTCCGGGACTTATGACCAGGTTTCCCACAGTCAAAGCAAATCATCCGTCCGAAACTGTCATATCTTAAGGGGGTAAATTCTTATTCTGATATTGCTGAGGAATTTGATTCTGAACATTGTTGTTGCGATTCTGAGCATTGTTGTTGCGATCCTGAGCTCAGTTTTTTTTCCGATTGTGAAATTTCATATTTTTACGATTTGGTTTCAAAACAACAGAAGTTTTATTTTTGTTAAAATTTGGAGTGTTCTTGTTGTTGTTAATAACTAGAACCTCCTCTTTCAAATCATTTTTCCTTGCTTCTTCCTCAATACGAAGGTGAGTAATTAAACTTTCTAAAGAAAATTCTTTAGTTTTGTGACGAAGAGTATTTTTAAAATCCTTCCAACTAGGGGGCAACTTGTCAATAACAACGGCTACTTGAAATTGATCATCCAATTTCATACCCTTGGAGACAATATCATAAGCAATTTGTTGAAGCTCGTGGGATTGTGCTTCAACGGATTTGTCATCCGTCATTTGGAATTTTAAATAGCGACTTATAGCAAACTTCTTGGCTCCGGCTTCCTCCGTATCATATTTCTTCTGTAGGGCATCCCAAAGATCTTTGGCGGTTTTACTACTAGAGTAGTAATCATAGAGAGCATCGGACAACCCATTTAAAATATAATTCTTCCAAAGGAAATCATTTTCAACCCAAGTTTCAGCAGCTCGAATTTGAACCAAAGTGGGGTTCTTGGGTTCAACAGGTTTTTCAGAAGTAGTAAAAGAAACGACTTTTTTTCGTAGTTAAAAAGAAAAGCATTTTTTGTCTCCATCTTTTAAAATGTAGTCCTTCAAACTTAAAAGGCTTGTTAAGGTCAGGAGACTTGGAGGAAGATGAACCAGAATCCATGGCAGACGAAACGTCTTAAAATTGTTAAAACTAAAGTTGGGAGTATATAACAATATTACTGTGAAGTAGAATCCATAAAAAATTTCTTTGGGTTGAGTCCTGGGTCTCGCTCTCTTTAAGACGTTTCGCGGCTCTGCCAAAATTGTGCAAGCAGTTCGTCAAGTTGCCACGCCGTCCCCAGGATAAAACAGCCCAGAAGTCACCTCTATTTCAATTTATTTTTGCACAAAAATAAATTAGAAAACTAAACACCTTTTCAGATTGATTGCTCAGAAACAAGAAATGAAGATGATATAGCACACCCAAAGAAAACATGTAACACTCAATAGAAATATGATTCACTGAATAATTTTTTCAATATAGAAGTATCATAACTTTTTTCTGGAAGTAATACTTTGACTTTTTGACTCACTGTTTTTTGGTTTGCTGCTTTTTTTGTGTGTATTCCTCTAAGCAAATGCAGCCTTTTATAGGCATGGAAAATGAACGTTGGTGGCCTTTTAATGAGAATCCAAACATTGACCCATTTAATAAAATTCCAAACATTGGAGCTAATAAAAAAAATATGAGGAAAACGTGAGGAAATGAGAAGCTCCAGTTTTTTTTGGTTTCAAGAAGGTAGGCATACATACAACATACTAAAACAATAAAAAAAAATAGCTTGGTAGGTATACTAAAGCAACTTTTTAAAATAGTTTTTCTTTTTCCCTTTTTTTTTTCTATTACATATGGGCCAAATACAATATGGCCCAACACTTTACACATAAGGTTGCCTACTCCCATTAAATTTTGTACTGTTGAAATTATGATCTTGAAAAGTAAAGAGTGAATGGAAAAAATCTTAGATGTACAATATTTGTGAAGGCTTGAATAGTTAGTAGTTTTTACATATTGTTTTTTGTAGGTCTTCGTTTTAAAAATCAAGGAAAAAAAAACCCAAAACTTTTGATTTATGTTTGTAGTAGAAAAGATTACTCAATCTTAGATTGACTTCTCTTTTTGTCTCTCTATATATTTGAGTTCAAATTCTCTTCATTTTGCAAAATTGTCGATACAGTAACTCCATGTTCTACAATAAGGACTAAAATAGGAAGTCGGATTGAGAAAGCTGTCCTCTTTGCAAGATATTGTGACACATTTGAAACCTTAATTTTCCTTCAGCTTTATGTCCTAACTCTTGAAATATTGCTCGGTTATTGCCACACACAATATATCTATATATATGTATATATATAATTAACCCTTTGGGACATGTACATCGTTTGGAACAGCCCGTGTTGCTGGCAAAATAGATTGCAGGAGGACACTGTTCTGAATACACAGAATACCAATGCTTTTCAGAGGATTTAACAGATCAAAAACAAGGATTGAGGCAACGTTGTGAACATAATAAAGCTTTGGAAGGGGAATGTGGAGCCCCAACACGCTGAAATATGAGTACATAAAAATAAATAGATGTAAAGCATATATGGAAAATATGTACCAATTATTGTGCAAAGGAATATAGAGGGGGTAGGTTTATGGGAGACATAATTGACAAGGGTTGACATGGTTATGTCTTCTAATTTCTTTCGAAGGGTTGGGGCCATAGACAAGAAGAAGAAGAACTACAAGGCTCTATGAATATCAACTTTGCAAGATGTTTTTTTATGTGAAAGTTGGGAAACAAAAGAATGTTTGCTTGTAAATGGACATAGCAAAAATTTGAGAATCAAATTCAATTCATATTAAGAACCCCTATTCGGAAATACCGACCAAGATAACCCACATAAAAAGCATACCTCTTTTTACGCTTCTCTTTTCCTCTTCCATGTCCCTAGAATTATAAGCTTCCAAAACATGGTCCAAGTGTCTTTTATTTGGTTGTTTAGATACTGGAAGGTATTTCTGTAGTAAATGTGATCATTTTGGGAAAAAGAAGACTATGTGAAAAGCTATGCTTAAAGTTTAGCAGAAACTCTTTAATAAGTTGTTACCCTTAACAATATTGTAGTAGAATAATTTACAAAATATTCCACGAGAACTGGCACGTGCGTTGCACGTGCTTCCCACTAGTGTATATATATATATATCTGATTTTGGGTCTCTTAATTACCTGGGTTGAGGGTGTGGGTTAAGTGGGTATTAAACATCTGTGGACCCCACCTGCCACATAAGCTCCCAACTCAGTTTGTGAGCATTTAGTTGTGAAGTGGGTGTGGGTATAGCATTATTCCCTACCAACACACACGGTAGCTTTTACCCATTATCTTTCTCATCTTTTCATGCTATGAACCATAGCTACCCAAT
Organism: Hydrangea macrophylla; assembly: GCA_033977485.1. Taxonomy (NCBI): domain Eukaryota; kingdom Viridiplantae; phylum Streptophyta; class Magnoliopsida; order Cornales; family Hydrangeaceae; genus Hydrangea; species Hydrangea macrophylla. The sequence continues at coordinate 157,440,689 of CM066991.1, forward strand.
ATTGACTTTCTTGTTTTTTTTTTTCTTTCTTCTTTTTTTTTCTTCATTAAATAGGGCAATCTCTCCAACAGTATTGAGTTACTTTTTCAATTAAATGGTACATTATCAAACGCACTGAAATATATTAAGTGCTAAAAATTTTCATTTTCATAACTCATTTGACTTATCAAACATACCCTAAGTTAGAACCTGGACTTATTTTCATCGTCCCGGAATAGGATCTTAAGTCAGACAAGGACTTTTAGGCAAACAAAAAGCAATTACTAGAAATATCAAACTATCTAGTTTCCTCTTCTATTCTCAAATGTTTTTGTAATTCTTCCAAAGTTATATCATCTCTTCTATGCTGGAGTTTCTTTCTATAGTCATTCCAACTTTCTTTACGCCTCAAATCCAGTACAATTTCTATTTACTATTATAGCAGTTAAAATTCATCATCTCTGTTATTCAATTCTTCAACAATCTTAAGGTATTATTTGTCCCCACTCTTAACGAGTTTGCTAAATGGGTATATGACAAATTACCTCCAAGATACCGCAAATCCACAGAATTCTTTCAAGTAGCAATCCTAAAGAATTCCTAAGAAGACTCTTGAAGCTAAAAGAAAACAGAGCCGTAGAATAAAGAAGAAGAGAAGATATATATACGGCCAGGATCTTAAGTGAACTGGGTCGAGTGAACTGACTTTTAAGCCCAAAAAGAACCCGCGGGCTGCCCCGCTGACCCACGGGTTCTTTTAGGCTAAAAAGTCAGTTCACTGGGTAAGTTCAATCGACCCAGTTCACATAAGATCCTCTCTGAATATATATATATAAGTTATGTATTTTTTATATGTCAAATGGGTACAGTTATTTATAGCCAACTTGGTGTCTATTAATTAACAGACACCGATCTAATGGTTGTGACCCTTTGATTGTAACTAGACCTGGCAAATGGGTGGGTTCAGGTGGGTTTGGGCGGGTCATCAGCGGGTTGGGTTGAGAATGGGTGTCACCCAAATTTGACCTGCAAGGATTGGGTCGATTATGGGTTCGGGTTGGTCCGGGTCGGATTCAACCCGCTAACCCGTCCCACCCATTACTTTACTGTGAGCTACATCTTTAGTTATAAATGAAAGAAAAAAAAAATTCTAAAAACAAAATCAGTCCTCCAAAACTCATGTACATATATACATATATATATATATATGTACTCTAAGAGAGAGAGAGAGAGTACTCATCCAGTCCCATAGTCTGCAGCAGATTTAGAAGACATAAATATGTATGTGCATATATATATACACATATATATAGAGAGAGAGAGTACTCATCCTGTCCCATAGTCTGTAGCAGATTTAGAAGACATTAATACGTATGTGCGTATATATATATGTATACATATATATATATAGAGAAATCAACAAGGATTTGAAGTGATCTACAGCAACCACGAGGACGCCGTCCGCCGCCAGATCCGCCACCAGATCCGCCGCCAGATCGAGATCCTCCGGGATGTAGATATCGGATTTGAAGGACATCACTCACGAACCCTTACTCGCTGATCTCTCTCTCTCTCTCTCTCTCTCTCTCTCTCTCCGTTAGTCTATAGTCTCTGTCGCCAATTAATTTGGCCATTTGGGATAGAGAGACGAGAGAGAGGTGAATTGTTTCAGAGAGAGAGAGAGAGAGAGAGAGAGAGAGAGTGTGTGTGTGTGTGTGTGTGTGTTTGTTCAGTGGTAGTGTATTGGGATAAAGAGGTGTAGCTGTGTCACAGCCCAGTCCCATAATAGCGAAACTGAAGCCCGTGGCACGCTACCGAGGCTAAAACAATTCATTAACGTTCCCAAAATTAGGTTTGAAGAACACACGCAGCGGAAAACAAAACACATTTTCAAAACTAGTGGTCCAGTCGACTGGGTCGGGACCCCAGTCGACTGAAAAAAGCAGAGAGTTTTCAAGAGGTTTAACAGACCATCCAGTCGACTGAGACTGGGGTCCAGTCGACTGGGGCCTCCAATTTTCAGTCGACTGAATCTCCCTTCGGTCGACTGAAGCAAGCAGAAACAAAATGAACATATTATCCTTCATAGGTTCCATTGACTGAAGAATGGGCCAGTCGACTGCTTTTGCCATATTAAAAAGCAGTAGCTAGCAGGCACAGCGGTCCAGTCGACTGAACGCTGGACCAGTCGACTGCTCCCCTGACAGCAGCACAATCTGCAGAAAACAAGTTTCAAGAGCTTTCTAACTTCAACCAAGGATCAAACATACCCTTCCAAAAGTACCCCAAAGTAAACTTAACTGTATTAAAACATTACCAAACATAATTACAACATGTTACTAACTATTACCATGCTTTGGGTCCATTCTAACATACTAAGTTAAACATAAGTTAAAATATTCAAATCTTTATTACAACATGTCTATAGTCTCCAAACTACAAGATTAACATTCCGGTTGCCTTCTAAGCGAATTCCCAACCCACGTACTCACTTCTGCGATTCCTCGCCAGCATTAACACCTGAAATGGTTATTTGAATAACCACACATATTCGATTTGTTTAAGCTAACGCTTAGTGAATAAAACAACATATGCACATGAATGATAAACATGTCCGCATTCACATCTCTACATTTCATGCTAGTCGCCGGAGACTCACGTGCCCGTCCATACTCCCAATCCGCGACTCCTCGTCAATAAGTCCACGCGAAAGGGTAAGACCCACGATTCTTCTCTTCAATCGTGCGATCTTAATGCCTATATCGGCTCCACAAAATGGCACGGTGACCACGTGCTCCTTCTGACCCAAATAAGCAACTAAACATGCTCAAATACATATCACCATGCTCGCGGTAATCAAAACATTTCATCGTGCTATTGGGCCTACTTATCAATATAAATGCCCAATATGAATCACACAAGATATCTCTAAGTATTAATACATGCTATTCAAACATAACATGAATACATGTCAAGAACTATTCCAAAAACATAGTTGAATCACTCACCTCCGATTAACGCTCTTAAACTTCGATCCAAAGAAAACCCGTATACAAAGAACGTGTAGAAGTCCGTCTAGTACAATTCCTATCGATCAGAATTTCAATTATTAACTTTTATGAAAAATTCTAGAAAATGACTTTTCGGAAAACTTAGCCAAACAGGCCCTAGTGGGTATCAAAACGAAGCTCTTACCTCGAGGAGCTCAAATATGAAATCTGGGAGAAAATAAATGGGCAGAAGTCCGTCGTTTGGCGCCGCAAAGCTCTAAGCTCCAAAATCTCCCTATGGCCCCCTTTTGGAATTTAGGTTAAGACTTATGAAATTTATGAAAGTCATCTCTAACTATATATAGGCAAAACTCTCGGGAATTACGTTTACCTCCCCACAAGTTTTCAAAACTCCTAATTAGTCTCTGAAACTTTCTATACAGCTAATTCATAGCTTTACAAGTGAAACCTCAAAATTATAAAAGTTTCTGACTAAGTTTCGTTTGGTTGCCAAAAACGTGAATTTCTACATGACGTTTCCGAAGTTGCTAATTAGCCTACCAAATTAATAGCGTGTTAATTCATCCTCCCCTGGATACTAAAATTAACACCAGAAATAAATTCTAAAACAGAAATAATACAGATATTGCAATACACAGGTAAACATTTATTTCTAGATAAACATTTAAAGTGTTCCATAGTGACCGTCTCATACCCGGAGAGACGTCACAACAACAAATCCTCAATCAACACTGTCTCAATGGGTTCTCTAACACAGATACCCAAATCGATTCGTGAGTCAAAACTCACCCAAATATATGCCAAAATGCACAACACCTCACATTATCATGCATGACAAATGCAATGAAATGCAATAACACAAATGCGGGTGTTATAATATTCTCCCCCTTAAAAGACGTTGGTCCCTAAACTTATACCTCATGTCTCGAAAAGGTGCGGATACTGAGTACGCATCTCATCTTCTATTTCCCATGTCATCTCTTCCGTAGTTTGGCTGCGCCATAACACTTTCACTTTCGATATCACTTTATTTCGTAAGACTTGATCCTTCCGATCTAAGATCTCTACCGGATACGCAACATACGTCAAATCACTCTGAATCTCATTCGGCGTCAGAGTCATCACTTGATCTCTATCCTCCGCTAAGTGTTTACGTAGCAATGATACATGGAATACATTGTGGACTTGAGCATACTCACTTGACAAATTTAATCGATATGCTACGGGTCCAACTCTCCCAATAATCTCAAAAGGTCCTACATACCTCGGATTGAGTTTCCTGTATCTCCCAAATCTAGTAATTCCCTTTGAAGGTGACACCTTCAAATAAACTAAATCGCCCACATCAAATTCTAACGATCGTCTACGCTTGTCGGCATAACTCTTATACCTACTCTGAGCTGTCAGTAACTATTGTCGAATTACCTTTATCTTATCCGTCATTGCTTGTTCAATTTTCGGCCCTTCAATCATTCTTTCTCCCACCTCTGTCCAACTAATCGGTGAACGACATACACGACCATATAAAGCTTCATAAGGAGCCATTCCAATACTCGCCTGAAAACTGTTGTTATATGCGAACTCAATCAACGGCAAATGGTCTTTCCAATCACCCTGAAAATCAAGTACACATAGCCGAAGCATGTCTTCCAAAATCTGGATTACTCTCTCTGATTGACCATCGGTCTGAGGATGAAAAGCGGTACTAAAATGCAATTTGGTACCCATTGCTTCTTGTATGGCTCTCCAAAATTTCGACGTAAAGCTACTATCCCTATCCGGAATGATAGAAACTGGGATACCATGTAGTCTCACAATTTCGCGAATATACAACTTAGCTAACTTCATTGGCTTAGTTGTTCAAATTGGTAGGAAGTGCGACGACTTCGTCAAACGATCAACGATCACCCAAATAATAGTGTTCGATCTCTTCGATCTCGGAAACCCACTAACAAAATCCATTGTTATGTGCTCCCATTTCCACTCGGCTATCGGTAACGGTTGTAACAATCCCGAGGGTACTTGGCACTCGGCCTAAACTTGTTGACAACTCGTACATAGCGAAACATAGCGTGCTATTTCTCTCTTCATTCCCGACCACCAATAAACATGTCGCAAGTCTCTATACATCTTAGTACTTCCCGGATGAACGGTGTACTTTGTATTGTGTGCTTCCTCTAGGATGTTCCGTTTCAACTCTTTCTCGTTGGGCACACAAATTCTACCCCTCAATCTCAAAAGTAAATCCCGGTTGGTTGCCCATCGGAATCTCATCACAAATCTTCTTCAAAGCCACATCTTGAAGTTGTTTCTCTGCGATCTCATGAATTAAGAGTGGTTATGCCACCATCGTCGACATCAAGCCACTTTCAATCCTCGGTATCACTTCAAGCTCCAAATTCTCCATATCTCGTATTAGTTCTTTCTGAGAAGTCAATTCTGATGCGGTGTTGGTTGGTACTTTGCTACTAAGAGCATCGCGATGACATTCGCCTTGCCCGGATGATACTGAATTGACAAGTCATAGTCCTTCATCAACTCTAACCATCTCTTTTGCCTCATGTTCAAATCTCGTTGCGTGAATAAGTATTTCAAACTCTTATGATCCGTATAGATCTCACATTTCTCCCCGTATAGGTAATGACGCCAAATCTTCAATGCAAAAATCACGGCGGCAAATTCTAGATCATGTGTTGGATAGTTCTTCTCGTGCGGTCTAAGTTGTCTCGATGCATACGCAATGACTTTATCACCTTGCATAAGAACGCAACCTAAACCTCTATATGAATCATCACTATAAATGATAAACCCTTTAGTCCCTGACGGAACGGCTAATATTGGTGCTTCCACTAGTCGACCCTTCAATTCTTGAAAACTTTCTTCACATTCTGGACTCCATACAAAAGAAATATCTTTTCTCACCAACTGTGTCATCGGCATTGAAATACGTAAAAAGTCTTTTACAAACCTCCGATAATACCTAGCTAATCCTAGGAAACTTTGGATGTCTGTCACATTCGTTAGTCTCACCCAGTTAGGAACGACTTCTATCTTCTGAGGATCTACAGAAATTCCCTCGCTGACATTGTATGTCCAAGAAAAGCAATCTCTGTCAACCAAAACTCACACTTCTTCAATTTGCTAAACAGTCTCTTCTCACGTAATCATTGTAAGGCTAATCGCAAATGATGCTCGTGATCTTCAACGCTTTTGGAGTAGATTAGGATGTCATCTATGAACACGATAACAAACTCGTCTAAGTAGTCCTTAAAAACACGATTCATCAAGTCCATGAAAGTAGTTGGTGCATTAGTCACTCCAAACGGCATAACCAAAAATTCAAAGTGGCCATATCGAGTCCTGAAAGCTGTCTTCTCAACATCTTCCTCCTTGACTTTCAACTGATGGTAACCGAATCTCAAGTTAATCTTCGAAAATAACTGAGCCCCTTGTAACTGATCAAACAAGTCATCTATTCGCGGCAACGGATATTTGTTCTTGACGGTCAACTTGTTCAATTCTCGATAGTCGATACACATTCGCATTGTCCCGTCCTTCTTTACAAATAAGACTGGAGCTCCCCACGACGAAACACTAGGTCGGATAAAACCTTTCTCCAACAGTTCTTCTAACTGAGCTTTCAACTCTTTTAACTCTACTGGTGCCATTCGGTACGGCGCTTTAGATATCGGTTGTGACCCTGATACTACTTCTATTGTGAACTCGAGTTCACTTTCAATCAATACATCGGGTAACTCATCGAGAAAAACATCTGGGAATTCTCAAACTACTAAAATGTCTTCTATTAGTGGTCCAAGAACTCGTGTGTCAACAATTGAACATAAGAAACCCGAACAACCCTTCTTCAATATCTTAATTGCTTGAATCACCGAAATCAAGTACGGCGGTACGATCACTCCCTTACCCTGAAAAGTAAACTCTTCTCGCCTTGACAAATAGAAACTAACCTGTTTCTGTTCACAATCGATTCTGGCTTGATTAACCGACAACCAATCCATACCCAAGATAACATCAAAGTAATTCACCGTCAACAGAATCAAATCAACGCTCAAGACTTTATCACCTATCTTGATCTCACGTGATTTGAATATCGAAGAAGTAACTAGCGGTTCACTACTAGGCAATGATACACACAAGTCATATCCTAGCGGTTCTGACTTAATAGTTAAACTTTTAACAAAATCACGTGATACGAATGAATGCGTTGAACCAGAATCCATAAGTATACGTGCAGGATACGAACAAATAGGAAGAATACCTAATACGACGGTATCATCCGTATTCTCTAGCCTGAGCTGGAAATATCGCCCTTGTTGTTGCGCGACTCCTTTCCCTTTATCCACTCGAGGTTCTACCCTTGATCCGCTTGGCACACTCGATGCCCCGGTACTCATTTCCGGTTGCCTCTTACTCGGACAATTCTTCGCTATATGCCCCGGTTGTCCACACTCAAAACATTTTCCTCTTTTCTTTGGGTTGTAGCTCTTTGTGTTCGGTGCGGTCGCATTCGTATTTATAGGACAATTCCTAGATACGTGCCCTAATTGCTTGCAAAGGTAGCAGGTGGTCAGTTGATAGCAAGTCCCTCTGTGTCGCAGGTTACATGTTGGACACAACGGTCTCGAGTCTCCTACGAATGTACTCCCTCCTTGGTTACCCATATACGATCCAGAACCTTGCGTAAACGATTTCTTTGCACTCCCTTGGCTCTTGCCCTTATTGTCATTGGATCTCTTTCCTTGTTGCCCTTGCCGATATCGATCGACACTCTTCTCAGCTATGCGGTCGGCTTCCTCTACTAGAGAAACGGTCGGGTGTTGTAACATGTCCACACGGCCACGGATATTCTCCCTAAGTCCTTCCTCAAACTTACGAGCTTTATCTCTATCAGTCGGAACGATTGTTTTCCCAAATCGCAACAAAGCATTGTAACGGGATACATACTCACTCACAGTCATGTCTCCCTGAACCAAACTCGCAAACTCTTGACGTTTCTGAGTATAAGCAGATTGCAGAAAGAACCGTCGGTTGAATTCCTCTTTAAATGCTTCCCACGTGGTCGGCTTCCTTTGTTCAAGTACGTTGTTCCACCAATCCAATGCTTCGCCCATCAACGTATCGGATGCGCATAAAATTTTCTCCTCATCGGTACATATCACAGTACGGAAATGTCTTTCCATATCCATCATCCAGTGGTCGGCCAAGTCTATATCAACTTGCCCGTGGTACAACGTCGGTTTCCGTTTATGGAATTGTTCTACGACTGTGTGTTGAGGTCGCGGTGCCGGTGGTGCATTGATATAACGAATTTCAACTGGTGGAGGTTGAACATTCATCTATTCTCTTTCACTTACGGCTTGTATAAAATTTCCCACCATGTTCACTATCTGATCCATTCGCGAATGCGGTGACAACTCTCTCGGCGGATCAGCCATAATGTTTCAAATATTCACCCTGTTGAGTTCAATGCATAATGACTATGCATGCTATGCCATATGGTATATATGTGCACAGTTCATCACAATCGACAAATGCTAACATATGAGCATTTCTACAATGATAACGATTACGATTATCTTCACAATTATACACTCCACTCGACGTCACTCAACATATATAACGTCACTCGTTCCCAAGGCTCTAAACTTAAGCTTTGATACCACTAAATGTCACAGCCAGGTCCCACAATAGCAAAACTGAAGCCCGTGGCACGCCACCGAGGCTAAAACAATTCATTAGCGTTCCCAAAATTAGGTTTGAAGAACACACGCAGCGGAAAACAAAACACATTTTCAAAACTAGTGGTCCAGTCGACTGGGTCGGGACCTCAGTCGATTGAAGAAAGCAGAGAGTTTTCAAGAAGGTTTAACAGACCATCCAGTCGACTGAGACTGGCGTCCAGTCGACTGAGACTGGGGTCCAGTCGATTGGGGCCTCCAATTTTCAGTTGACTGAATCTCCCTTCGGTCGACTGAAGCAAGCAGAAAAAAAATGAACATATTATCCTTCATAGGTTCAGTCGACTGAAGAATGGGCCAGTCGACTGCTTTTGCCATATTAAAAAGCAGTAGCTAGCAGGCACAGGGGTCCAGTCGACTGAACGCTGGACCAGTCGACTGCTCTCCTGACAGCAGCCCAATCTGCAGAAAACAAGTTTCAAGAGCTTTCTAACTTCAACCAAGGATCAAACACATCTTTCCAAAAGTGACCCAAAGTAAACTTAACTGTATTAAAACATTACCAAACATAATTACAACATGTTACTAACTATTACCATGCTTTGGGTCCATTCTAACATACTAAGTTAAACATAAGTTAAAACATTCAAATCTTTATTACAACATGTCTATAGTCTCAAAACTACAAGATTAACATTCCGGTTGCCTTCTAAGCGAATTCCCAACCCACGTACTCACTTCTGCGATTCCTCGCCAGCATTAACACCTGAAATGGTTATTTGAATAACCACACATATTCGATTTGTTTAAGCTAACACTTAGTGAATAAAACAACATATGCACATGAATGATAAACATGTCCCCATTCACATCTCTACATTTCATGCTAGTCGCCGGAGACTCACGTGCCCGTCCATACTCCCAATCCGCGGCTCCTCGCCAATAAGTCCACGCAAAAGGGTAAGACCCACGATTCTTCTCTTCAATCGTGCGATCTTAATGCCTATATCGGTTCCACAAAATGGCACGGTGACTCGTGCGATCTTAATGCCTATATCGGTTCCACAAAATGGCACGGTGACCACGTGCTCCTTCTGACCCAAATAAGCAACTTAACATGCTCAAATACATATCACCATGCTCGCGGTAATCAAAACATTTCATCGTGCTATTGGGCCTACTATCAATATAAATGGCCAATATTAATCACACAAGATATCTCTAAGTATTAATACATGTTATTCAAACATAACATGAATACATGTCAAGAACTATTCCAAAAACATAGTTGAATCACTCACCTCCGATTAACGCTCTTAAACTTCGATCCAAAGAAAACCCGTGTACAAAGAACGTGTAGAAGTCCGTCTAGTACAATTCCTATCGATCAGAATTTCAATTATTAACTTTTATGAAAAATTCTAGAAAATGACTTTTCGGAAAACTTAGCCAAACAGGCCCTAGTGGGTATCAAAACGAAGCTCTTACCTCGAGGAGCTCAAATATGAAATCTGGGAGAAAATAAACAAACAGAAGTCCGTCGTTTGGCGCCGCAAAGCTCTAAGCTCCAAAATCTCCCTATGGCCCCCTTTTGGAATTTAGGTTAAGACTTATGAAATTTATGAAAGTCATCTCTAACTATATATATGCAAAACTCTCAAAAATTACGTTTACCTCCCCACAAGTTTTCAAAACTCCTAATTAGTCTCTGAAACTTTCTATACAGCTAATTCATAGCTATACAAGTGAAACCTCAAAATTATAAAAGTTTCTGACTAAGTTACGTTTGGTTGCCAAAAACGTGAATTTCTACATGACGTTTCCGAAGTTGCTAATTAGCCTACCAAATTAATAGCGTGTTAATTCATCCTCCCCTGGATACTAAAATTAACACCAGAAATAAATTCTAAAACAGAAATAATACAGATATTGCAATACACAGGTAAATATTTATTTCCAGATAAACATTTAAAGTGTTCCATAGTGACCGTCTCATACCCGGAGAGACGTCACAACAACAAATCCTCAATCAACACTGTCTCAATGGGTTCTCTAACACAGATACCAAAATTGACTCGTGAGTCAAAACTCACCCCAAACATGTGCCAAAATGCACAACACCTCGCATTATCATGCATGACAAATGCAATGAAATGCAATAACACAAATACAGGTGTTATAAGCTGATTCTCTGAAACCCTAGGTTTAGACTGTTTAGTGTATTATCATGTTTATATATTACCCAACAAGAACCCATTTTCAACCCGCAGCCAACCCGCAAATTTAATAAATTCTGAGAGCCAACCCAAATCCAACCCGCAAGTTATTTTAACAGCCCGAAACTGCAAATTGTTGGGTGGGTTTGGACTGGTTGGCGGGTGCGGTTTACATTTGCCACCCCTAATTGTAACCGCATCTCTAAATTGGTACAAATTCATCCAATGGTTCCAATTGAGAATAAAGCATCTAATCATGTGTAATGAGGTGTTGTACCTATCCTTGGTGCAAGTATGCACACTAGGAGCTTAACACTTTGTTTATACACAAGTAACCTACCAACGCACACAACCTTGCACTTGCTAACACACGGTAGCTTTTACCCATTATCTTTCTTATCTTTTCATGATGTGAACCATAGCTACCCAGTATTGACTTTCTTGATTTTTTCTCCCTTTTTTTTTTCATTAAATAGTACAATTAATCTCTCCCACAATTTTGGGTTACTTTTTTTTTTTTTTTAAATTAAATGGTATATTATCAAATGCCCTAAAATATATTAAATGCTAAAAAATTTCATTTTCACCACTGTGGACACCGAAAGTGGACCACTTCTCTTGTTTGAGATTGTTTTGAAAAGGAAAAGAAAAGGTCTGTTGAAAACAGATACAGAGTCGCCAATTGGTCTTTAAGGAACCAAGAAACCTAATTTTGACTCACCCAAGCGGATAAGGGCACCGGCCCTTCATCACCAAAGAACTTGGTTCGGGGTTTTGGTACGAGAGAGGAAGGAGCCTTTGTCGCGACTAAAACACCCTCAACTCGCCCCGTCTTTCGACGGGCCTCAATTAGCATCCAAATAATCATCTTATACTATGTATGGTTCGACAAATAATACTATGATAGTATATTGCATCACATAAGAAAATTCGAAATGGAAGATCTAAAGATAAGATATCATTCATAAGATCTAAGCCAAATATCATACAATGTAAAGTGAAAGATCACACAAATAAACCTAGGAAAAATCGTCTAATCATATATCAAATAATCAAGACTTCCTAATTTAAAAAGGGGGACATGAATTGTTCTTGAAACAAATAATCAAAGAAATCAAAATATGCTTAGCAAGCTAGTATGATGCATGTTATTCTTTGAGAAAAGAAGATCTTCTCAATCCCCGGGACGGATGAGGAAGGACGATTAGATCGAGGGGAAGCATGAACGTGTGATCATGATCATTCCTTATAATCTTCTTAGATTAAGAGTTACAAAAACCCCAAATCTTGCATGAATGCAATGCATGTATCTAAAATGTACCAAGGTTGTAGTGTGCTTTGTGTTCATGGATTTCTAGAATGATTTAGAAGTCTAAAATGTGTATGAATGAATGAATGAAATTAACATGGGATGTGTACAAATGTAGTATGGACTACTTCCTAAGATATGAACTAATTTGGAATGCATATGAGCATCAAATCAAAGAATGAAAGTTGAAATGTACTTGCTGTGAATAGTGGACAGAACAGTAGCATCATCTTTTGGAAATTGAAAAGAGGGGTTAGGAATGTTTTCAATGCATGATTTTTTATGGAGATCTTCCTTATTGTGTCTATAACACAACCCAAAAGGCCAATCTTGAATAGATATCACAGATTGAGAGAAATCATATAAACAATGAAGGTCACTCAGGAACAGAGTCCGTACCGTCGACTGAAATGTTGAAAACTCTTAGAAAATGAAAACTAATGATCTAGAGGCCCATTTTATACAGAACGTTCCCTAAGATATTGAAGTTTAAGGGAAAAATAAGTTAGGACCACCCCTTTTGGCAAAGTTTTCTGTAAAACGAGTTGGAAGTGGACCTAGCTGCTGTGACAGCAAAGACAGAATGTCTGGAAGGAATGTTTGGGTCCAAATGGACCATTTTCAAGTACTTCCAAGTCAAGCCAAAATTCATGGGTGTTCTATAGTGAGTTGGAAAGACTTTCCAAGTGGCCTTGCATTCATACATTGAGTATTGAACTCAAAATAATTCCTTGAAGTTAAATGACTCACTGTTTTGAGGGTTTTGAGAAAAACAAGGTTTATTTCTTGAAATCAAAATAAGGGGTTTAAGAGGGGGGTTTTGAAATGAGGGTTTTGAAAGTATACTTCCAGATCTTGGATGAATATTCTAACCACTTGGAATATCAATTCCTAACTTATTTCAAGAACTTCCCAAGTATTTGCAAACCATGGTTTTATTTGGAAATCAAACTCAAGAATCTATGGGAGTATGATACATGAGAGGATAGATGATACATGATATGATATAGCATGCTAAAAGTGGTAAAGAACATGTGCATGGGATATGGGTTCATCTAGATACAAGAGAGTGTTGCATCAAAGTGTGAAAGCCAAAAAGTAAAATGCTGTGAATAGTGGACAGACTGTATGCATTACTTTGTAACATTATAATAGGAGGTCAAATATGCCTAGAAAAATGTGAGAAAAATCAGAGATCATCCTTATTGTCTCTAGAAAATAATCCAAAATACCAAACATCAATAGCTATCACAGATTAAAAGAAATAAATCAGAATGTACACATGACTCAGAAACAAAAGCTGCACTGTTGACTGATTTTGTATGATTTTTCATAAATCAAAGAAAAGGTTTATGATGACCCATTATACACGAAAAGTTTCCTAAGACACCCAAGTTTTATAAAAAAAAAATAGAAAAGATATATGTACAGTGACGAAAATATCCAGAATAAGTGCAAGAAGTTTGGTGAACATTCTGTGAGAACTGAGGCAGATTATGAATATTAACTTCTCACATCCAAAACAAATACTTTCATATCTCTATAATTGATGGGAAAAATCAGAGACAAACTATGATGTCTTAGGAAGATTTTCCAAGTAGTTTCATCATCATAACTCAAGTATTTAATTCAAAACAAATCTTTGAATCTGAACAGCTCACTGTTTTGGATCATTCTTGAAGAAAATGGATTTGGGTTTTGAAATAGAGTTTGAGTTCTTGATTGGGGGTTTTGAAATAGATGTTCAAAGCATGAACTTAAACTCTTGAGATGACCATGTGACCACTTAGAACCTCATCCAACCTTGAATCATTGAATAACTCCCAATATTATTGGAGAGATTCATTTTTATTTTGAACATAACTTCAAGAATACCTTGAAGGTATTGAAGTTATGATCATCATCTATCAAACATGTTTTTGAGGTCAAGAGCTACTATCCATAAGGATTCACTCACCTCAAACTTCATGTCATCATTTAGATGATGATGAACTAGTAAGTAAATAAAGAAAAGTCAAAAAGAAATGAGGTAAGAAGAGATGAACATTGTATAAACAAGCAAGTAGATAATGATCAACAGATGATATTCATAATGTATTGAACTTGTAGCTTGGTGTTTCACTCATAGATATAGACATTTGGACATGGAAGTAGCTTCCTAACTCAAAAATGCTTAGAGAAATGGTGATTGGGTATGTTGATGATGAAGTATATAGAAGAATGGTGGAGGAAAACAAGATTAGAACTCACTTTGATTAGAAAAAATGGAAGAAGAAGACTACTTCTTCTCTTTCTCTCTCTATATTTTCCTAGAGTTTCTTCCTAAGCTCTCTCTAAGCTTCCATATCTCTCCTCTAAATGGAAGTAAATGGCTTCTTTTATAGGCAAAGTAGGGGTGGTAAATGGAGTTTTAAAAGTTTAAAATGGTCTCCCATTGATCCAAAATAAGCTGGGAATCAAAACTACGTCGTTTTGGTTTTTAATTAATCAAAATGGGACCCCAAAAGAAATTACAAAAATACACTGTTCTGGAGGGGAGTGCCGCGGCGGCACTGGGCCACTGCCGCAGCGGCAGTGGGCCAGTGCCGCGGCGGCACTGCTCCTCCCTTCGTCCAGATAATGCTGTTTAGGCCCTCTGAAGTTCCGGTATTCGCGAAAAGGCCTTATTTTGTCCGAAATTCACAGAAAATGCGTACGAACTCCAAATTGGGATTGTGATATACCGTTGGAAAGGTAATGGAGTCTACTTTACATAAAAAATAGTTCGGGGATAGGTCACTTTGAAAAGTTTTGCGGTATTCGCGATAAAGGCCGATTTGATCGCCTTTTTCGCCTTTGGAAATTCATAATAAATTCGTTTTAAATCCAGGAATTATGTGCGATATACTGTTGGAAAGCTATTGACCTCTAGTATCTATGAAAAATATTTGAAAATTGTTTCGGCGCCCCGGTTCCAAAGTCAAATTTCGGTCAAACTGGTCAAACCTGGGATTCCCGGGAAGTTCTGGAAACCTCCTGGAGTTCCCGGGAGCTGATGTTTTCGCTCAATTTTCTTTTGGAACTTGTTTTAACACTTTTCTCATGATTTAAAATGATTCTGGTGAATTCGGACGATTTCGGTCAAACTTGGTCAAACTTGGTCAAACCTGGTCAAACCTTGGTCAAACCTAGTCAAACCTTGGTCAAACTGGTCAACGGGGACTTTCCGGGAACTTTCGGGACTTCCGGGGGTCTCTGGGAGCTGACGATTTCGTCTGATTTCTCTTAAAAACTCATTTTATTGCTTTTCTTACGACATAGCATGTTTTCAGAGCTTTGGGACCAATTCTGGGAGTTTTCGGGCCTTCAGGGGCATTTTGGTCATTCTGAGCATTCCGAGAGATGGAGCTGACTTCCGAGAGTCCTTTTAGGTCTTTTGCGATCATTGTGAACCACCAAGCTATGGGTCTCCTAAATCTGGTAGCCGACAAAATGGGGTGTCTACAGTTTGCCCCTCTTTGGCATGAACTTGCGGGGCAACGCATGTCGCAAGCGAGTGCCAAAGCCCTGAAGAGACAGGACTCTTTGGAGGCTATAGATTTAGGATAAAAAGCGTTGCAAAAGATGCGAGGATGATGAGGTTAGTGCTGGTCGTGCTCCGCGTGAGCTGCCTACGTATCCCAAAGGGAATCAGACCAGGACGTAGTTCAGGGCACAAAGGAATAAATCACACATGCAAATACACAACAATCAGGCGGATGCTATGCTATATGAGGATGATATGCAATGTGTGGATGTGATATGATTTCGTACATGAGTCCTATCATGACTAGCTTTCTGATCCTAGAATGAGCAGGTGCCATGGGGTGTGCCACTCCGAGTGGGCTGGTGTTGTGCTAGTGTTCGTGACTGTGATGTAGTGGATGACTCGGATGAGGACATCAAGGTTTAGAAGACTCTGGGTCTAGGGGCAAACTTCTGGAACTTGGGAAGTGTGTGTTGCAAACGAGTGAGATGGATCAGGTGCGCGTTGTCAAAAAAAAAGACAACAGCTAAAGGTGATCGAGGGATTTTGTGATGAAAAGGGATAGATGAGGAAACTCATGATAGACGGGAGACACGGAGCCATGGAAGGACTGTGCTTCATGTGGACGATGCCCTGATTGTTCCTGATGGCTGTCTTTTGGGAGTTGGTTCCTCTTCTGCGCGCTACTTTCTGCTGGAGGTAGTGGGAATTAGTATCTTTCGGTTCCTGTCCTCGGGGGGTGACGCGGGGTTCTTGGAGAATATTTTTTATCCTTGATCGGGGAACCAGGACCCATCTCTGAATCTCTCACGGCTGATCAAATCCTTCGGCGCTCAATCCAAGGTCAATCAACAGCCACTTATGGACTTATGTTGCTTGGAGAAAGATGAAAGATCAACAGCCACTCATGGACTTATGTTGCTAGGAGAAAGGAAGATCATCAACAGCCACTCATGGACTTATGTTGCATAAAGAAAGATCAACAGCCACTCATGGACTTATGTTGCTAGGAGAAAGGAAGATCATCAACAGCCACTCATGGACTTATGTTGCATGGACGAAGGAAGATCATCAACAGCCACTCATGGACTTATGTTGCATGAAGAAAGATCATCAACAGCCACTCATGGACTTATGTTGCATGGACGAAGGAAGATCATCAACAGCCACTCATGGACTTATGTTGCATGAAGAAAGATCAACAGCCACTCATGGACTTATGTTGCATGAAGAAAGATGAAAGATCAACAGCCACTCATGGACTTATGTTGCTAGGATGAAAGAAGATTACCAACAGCCACTCATGGACTTATGTTGCATGAAGAAAGATGAAAGATCAACAGCCACTCATGGACTTATGTTGCTAGGATGAAAGAAGATCATCAACAGCCACTCATGGACTTATGTTGCATGAACAAAGGAAGGTAATCAACAGCCACTCATGGACTTATGTTGCTAGGAGATGATGGTCAACTTTTGATGGTTTGGAAAGGGATGAAATTCGCATTGGCCCTAAGTTTGGACGCTTCTCATGCTGATGCCTTAACCGGTGCAGTAATGGTGTAATTTGGTACTTCTGCTTGTATTGGCATGCTCTTTATAACTTGATTTGAAAATTTTATTAGTCACTATTGACTTACACATTTGAGACTACAACAGACTCAAAAACTTGACAGACACTGACGCACGAGGACGACACATTTGACACCAAAATGAAACAAGCTCGTCTTGTCAAAACTTGATGTACTTTTGTCAAAAACGATGTACCATTTCTCTTTTGGTGTTCACCTCTCATCTTAACATGGTAGCACTTTGCTGATAAATCTGATTTTTTTGAAAATTACTCCCTAGTGATCTAGTCAAT
Source organism: Hydrangea macrophylla (assembly GCA_033977485.1). NCBI lineage: Eukaryota > Viridiplantae > Streptophyta > Magnoliopsida > Cornales > Hydrangeaceae > Hydrangea > Hydrangea macrophylla. The sequence continues at coordinate 157,458,272 of CM066991.1, forward strand.
TTTCTACTTCTCCCAGGAAGTGCTTTGAATTAGTGCCTTATCTTTTAGAGTAAAAGATGCTCTATTTCAATATTTTCAAAACAACTTGGTAACTTGAAAACTCTCCCTCGGTGTGAAGGGATTGTGTTAGGCAAACGGAGTTTGCCCCTAGTTTGAGATGTACAAAGTGCGATTCATAAGCAAACGAGGTGGGTGACCGAAGTTTGCCCCTAGTTTGGATGATGGTTTATTGGAGGTTTTGGGCAAACGAGGTAGGTGACCGAAGTTTGCCCCTTGTATGAAGGGTAGATAGTAAAAGTCAGGCAAACGAGGCGGGTAGCCGAAGTTTGCCCCTAGTGTGTAAGGTGATTTTCTGGCTTGAGACATGGACCGTGACTTTAATCTCTCAAATGCTCATAACTTTTGCCTAGGCACCAGTGAGGTGACCTAGCGAGCTCTTTTCTCTCTTTTGTTATTGCTCACCTTGGATTTAGCTCTAATTTTTGCCTAGGCGTCCTTTTGGATTTTCGACCTAGCGAGCCATCCTTCTTTTTTTCTTTTTTGAAAGTCTGCCTACGTACCCCCAAGTGGGGATCAGGTCCAACGTAGTTCGGGCCAAAGTCTTGAAAAAAGGGGGGGTTGATTATGATGGTGTCGACTGAACCGATGCGGTCGCCTACGTATTCTCGAGTGGGAATCAGGTCGAGCGTAGTTCAAGGCATGACTTGAAGGAAATTGGTTTGATTATGATGGTGTCGATCGAACCGATGTGGTTACCTACGTATCCCCGAGTGGGAATCAGGTCGAGCGTAGTTCAAGGCAAGGGTTGAAGGAAATTGGGTATGAGGGTTTTTCAAACCAATCGTCAAAGAAGTTCAAACTTGGGTTGCTTATGGTAGCTTTGAATAAAAGGATTCAGTTTCCATCTCCCTTTCTTTTCTTTTCTTTTCTTGTCTTTTCTTTTTCTTTTTCTTTTTCTTTTGTTTTGAGGATTGATCATTTTCACTTTCGCCTAGCCAGTCAATTTTGTTTTTCATGCAGCTGATTCTTGCAAGATCTTTCAATCGCAATCTTAGAATTCTGAAATGTGCATGTCATTTTTCAGAATTTATTTGTGGTTGTTCCGTGCCTTTGGAAATGTGATCTAGGCACATACGATTCTCTCATTTGTTTTATTTCTTTCATTTTCTCCATTATTTTGACTGGCTAAGGTCAGATCTTGGAAATCAATACCTTTTCAGCTCTAACTTTTTCCTAGGTGCCCTTTCGGGTTTTCAACCTAGCGAGCTTTTTTTTTCTTTTCCTTTTTTTTTGAAAGTGGAGATGAAACTCATTGAAATGTAGCTACCATCAAGGACCAAGTCCGCACAGGTTCGCATGGCTATCAATTGGGTTGGGCCCAAGGCTCTGAAATGGTAGAAATGGTGGAAAAGGGTGTTGGGCAAGCCCCAAATCAGTCTTAAGTATGTCTTTTCAAGATTTGAGCAAAAGCATCTTTAAATTCTTAAAGTAAGACTATTCAATTCTCGGCTCTTCATTGGTGTCAGCGCAAAATTGATTTTGACCTTTCAGGATTTTTTTGTTTGAGTAAAAAAAAATTACCCTTTTTTTAGCACAGTAATATCCATGGTAATTTGAAAAGTGACACTTCAGTTCAGCGATTCATGCATCTATGACTAAGCACATCAGATTAGGCAAAATGAGACTTCATTCCATCAGTAGAGAAGGATTACAGACTCATTAACAACTTGATGACAGACAAACTCGACCACAAGAATAAACATACAACAGACTCGACTAGACTCGACCTGGTCTCAAATGGAATGTCACAGTGACTCACTTATTCTTTTTATTTCTTTTTTTTTTTCTAAAGAGCATCTTCATTTGGTTTTCTAGCAAGAGTCCCAAACACCGTCACTTCACCGGCACAGGTTCAACATTCATCGGCCTCAGCGAAGAGGATCATTCGAATAGGTAAGCCAGGGGCTTAGGTGACACGGGGTTGAATGGGTGGTGGCTCAATGATGTTTTGGTCGATGAGGTCCTGGATATCATGGCGGAGACGTATGCACTGGTCAGTATCATGGCCTGGGCTTTGGTGGTAGGCACATCGTTTGGACAGGTCACAGTTAGGTGGTGGGGGATCGGTACGAGGCTGAAGGAGTTGGAGGTGTCCCTTTTTTAGCAGACGGCCTAAGGCTGTGGAGGGGGAGATATCTAGTTTGGCAAAGGTACGGGGTTACTTTTTCTGGTAAGGGCAACTAGTGGTTTGGTTGGAGGATTGGTATGGCCGATGAGGGTATGCCATGGGTTGGCTGCGCAGGGCGTTGACATCCGGGGAGTGTCGGGAGTATTTAGGCCTCTTGGACTGGTGTTGGGGTTCATCATTCTTGAACTTTTCTTCTATGATGGCATCCTCAATTTTGGTCCCCATTTCAAGCAGTTCTTTGCTAATGCTCCGTGCCATCTTCTCAAATCGACTCACCCTTAAACTTAACTGCTCAACAGTGGTTTGTAGCTTGTTCACTTTCTCTTCCAGAGCTTTGTAGGCCATTGGTGGATCGATGATGGTCTGTGCTAGCCCGTGATCACGATAATGAATTTGGGGAGGTACAACAGTGTTTTTACCCGGGGCTACAATTTTTCTGCAAATAGAAGTAAAATTCCAAATTAGCGGAGGCGCGAAACACTTCTTATGGACTCCTATCAGGGAGAGATGATCAGAGATTTTGAAGAATTCATCGATGTGAACCGATGACGGTCGCAGTATGTATATGACCCCTATATAACGATTGACATGAGTGAAGATGATGACATATATGCATTTGATGTGTAGAGATTGACACATGTGAGACTGACGAGATGTACGTGCATGTAGACTGACACGAATTGTGTATGCATATTAGACAAGCATGCGGATGCAAGCCCTAATCTATATAATGCTCCTATTTCTAACAGCTAAACAAATAAGGTCCTAGGCATACAGAGTGTGCTAACCTTACTTTCTAGTGTGATCACCAAGGGACAACAGGAATTTTCGGGATACTTCGGGAATTTTGGACAGAGTTTCTGGGAGAAATAGGGATTTGGAAGATTCGGAGAAATTTCTAGAAGTCATTTGAGTTTCTAGGAGAAATAGGGATTTCTGGTTGATTAGGACTGAGCTTCTGGGAGAAATTGGAAAAATTAGAATTTCTGGGAGAAATTGGTACATCTAGGCATTTTTGGGAAGTTTGGATGGAGTTGTTGGAATTTTTGGGAAATCTTGGAGATTTGGATAGAGCTTATGGGAAAACATGAAAACTCGGGTAAGTTGGACAGAGTTTCTGGGAGAAACAAGTATACCGGAATTTCTGGGAGAAATTGAGATTTCTGAGTAATCTGAGAGATTTGGACAGAGCTTCTGGGAAAACAGATATAACTGGGTAAGTCAGACAGAGTTTCTGGGAGAAACAAGTATATCGAAATTTTCTAAGAAAAATTGAGGTTTCTGGGTATTCTGGGGGAGAAATAGGGATTTCTAGGAAATCTTGGTGATTCGGACAGAGTTTCTAGGAGAAACAGGGATATCCTGATGAGTTGGGTAGAGTTTCTGTTGGAAGAAATAGGGATATACGACGGGAATAGGTGATGATGGTGATCATACTTTCTAGCCAGTTTTCATACTCCTATGTCTCAAGACCAACAAACAAGGTTTGCAGTGTATATCTTTGTGAGCATGGAGCAGACATCCTTATCATGGTACCTAGGCAAGTCAACCCAATGTGATCACATGTGAGCGATTGCCTTGGGAATCATAAGAAAGAGGTTCTGTTCTATGTCACATAAGCGTCTACACCGCGCAGGTAATCCCACCAGGGCATACAGCAGTTATATCACATTGTCCTATCTGAAAAGATAAATGAACAGTCCTATGAAAGGTTCTACAGGAATCTATATGAAAAGGCTGGGTTTAGTCAAAGAGGGTCCGTTGACGAGAGTTCCAATATACCGTCGGGGAGACAGTACAGAGGTTTTTACTCTTTTTGATATACCTTGGAAGGTACAGTATCAACGGTGACTTGTGCCCTGGCACAGCAAGACCTGAACAATGTCAGCGCCGCGTTTCAGACACAGTCGAAGGGGAAATGCAAAAGTGCAATGCGGTGAACCAAACACAGTAAAAAAATGATTTTAAGGATGCTTCTTATGAGTCAAACCTCTGTATTATTTTGTTTTAAAAATAAAAATCCCCAGCAGAGTCGCCAGATTGTGGACACCGAAAGTGGACCACTTCTCTTGTTTGAGATTGTTTTGAAAAGGAAAAGAAAAGGTCTGTTGAAAACAGATACAGAGTCGCCACTTGGTCTTTAAGGAACCAAGAAACCTAATTTTGACTCACCCAAGCGGATAAGGGCACCGGCCCTTCATCACCAAAGAACTTGGTTCGGGGTTTTGGTACGAGAGAGGAAGGAGCCTTTGTCGCGACTAAAACACCCTCAACTCGCCCCATCTTTCGACGGGCCTCAATTAGCATCCAAATAATCACCTTATACTATGTATGGTTCGACAAATAATACTATGATAGTATATTACATCACATAACGAGATTTGAAATGGAAGATCTAAAGATAAGATATCATTCATAAGATCTAAGCCAAATATCACACAATGCAAAGTGAAAGATCACACAAATAAACCAAGGAAAAATCATATAATCATGTATCAGATAATAAAGTTTTCCTAATCTAAAGGGACATGAATTGTTCTTGAAACAAATAAATCAAAGAAAGTAAAATATACTTAGCAAACTAGTATGATGCATGTTAATCTTTGAGAAAAGAAGATTTCTCAATCCCCGGGACGGATGAGAAAGGATGATTAGATCGAGGGCAGCATGAACGTGTGATCATGATCATTCCTTATAATCTTCTTAGATTAGGAGCTACAAAAACCCCAAATCTTTGCAGGAATGCAATGTATGTATCTAGAGTGTGCCAAGGTTGTAGTGTGTTTTGTGTTCATGGATTCCTAGAATGACTTAGAAGTCTAAAATGTGTATGAATGGATGGATGAAATCAATATGGGATATGTACAAATGTAGTATGAACTACTTCCTAAGATATGAACTAATTTGGAATGCATATATGCATCAAATCAAAGAATGAAAGTTAAAATGTGCTTGCTGTGAATAGTGGACAGAACAGTAGCATCATCTTTTGGAAATTGAAAAGAGGGGTTAGGAATGTTTTCAATGCATGATTTTTTATGGAGATCTTCCTTATTGTGTCTATAACACAACCCAAAAGGCCAATCTTGAATAGATATCACAGATTGAGAGAAATCATATAAACAATGAAGGTCACTCAGGAACAGAGTCCGTACCGTCGACTGAAATGTTGAAAACTCTTAGAAAATGAAAACTAATGATCTAGAGACCCATTTTATACAGAACGTTCCCTAAGATATTGAAGTTTAAGGGAAAAATAAGTTAGGACCACCCCTTTTGGCAAAGTTTTCTGTAAAACGAGTTGGAAGTGGACCTAGCTGCTGTGACAGCAAAGACAAAATGTCTTGAAGGAATGTTTGGGTCCAAATGGACCATTTTCAAGTACTTCCAAGTCAAGCCAAAAATCATGGGTGTTCTATAGTGAGTTGGAAAGACTTTCCAAGTGGCCTTGCATTCATACATTGAGTATTGAACTCAAAATAATTCCTTGAAGTTAAATGACTCACTGTTTTGAGGGTTTTGAGAAAAACAAGGTTTATTTCTTGAAATCAAAATAAGGGGTTTAAGAGGGGGGTTTTGAAATGAGGGTTTTGAAAGTATACTTCCAGATCTTGGATGAATATTCTAACCACTTGGAATATCAATTCCTAACTTATTTCAAGAACTTCCCAAGTATTTGCAAACCATGGTTTTATTTGGAAATCAAACTCAAGAATCTATGGGAGTATGATACATGAGAGGATAGATGATACATGATATGATATAGCATGCTAAAAGTGGTAAAGAACATGTGCATGGGATATGGGTTCATCTAGATACAAGAGAGTGTTGCATCAAAGTGTGAAAGCCAAAAAGTGAAATGCTGTGAATAGTGGACAGACTGTATGCATTACTTTGTAACATTATAATAGGAGGTCAAATGTGCCTAGAAAAATGTGAGAAAAATCAGAGATCATCCTTATTGTGTCTAGAAAATAATCCAAAATACCAAACATCAATAGCTATCACAGATTAAAAGAAATAAATCAGAATGTACACATGACTCAGAAACAAAAGCTGCACTGTTGACTGATTTTGTATGATTTTTCATAAATCAAAGAAAAGGTTTATGATGACCCATTATACACGAAAAGTTTCCTAAGACACCCAAGTTTTATAAAAAAAAATAGAAAAGATATATGTACAGTGACGAAAATATCCAGAATAAGTGCAAGAAGTTTGGTGAACATTCTGTGAGAACTGAGGCAGATTATGAATATTAACTTCTCACATCCAAAACAAATACTTTCATATCTCTATAATTGATGGGAAAAATCAGAGACAAACTATGATGTCTTAGGAAGATTTTCCAAGTAGTTTCATCATCATAACTCAAGTATTTAATTCAAAACAAATCTTTGAATCTGAACAGCTCACTGTTTTGGATCATTCTTGAAGAAAATGGATTTGGGTTTTGAAATAGAGTTTGAGTTCTTGATTGGGGGTTTTGAAATAGATGTTCAAAGCATGAACTTAAACTCTTGAGATGACCATGTGACCACTTAGAACCTCATCCAACCTTGAATCATTGAATAACTCCCAATATTATTGGAGAGATTCATTTTTATTTTGAACATAACTTCAAGAATACCTTGAAGGTATTGAAGTTATGATCATCATCTATCAAACATGTTTTTGAGGTCAAGAGCTACTATCCATAAGGATTCACTCACCTCAAACTTCATGTCATCATTTAGATGATGATGAACTAGTAAGTAAATAAAGAAAAGTCAAAAAGAAATGAGGTAAGAAGAGATGAACATTGTATAAACAAGCAAGTAGATAATGATCAACAGATGATATTCATAATGTATTGAACTTGTAGCTTGGTGTTTCACTCATAGATATAGACATTTGGACATGGAAGTAGCTTCCTAACTCAAAAATGCTTAGAGAAATGGTGATTAGGTATGTTGATGATGAAGTATATAGAAGAATGGTGGAGGAAAACAAGATTAGAACTCACTTTGATTAGAAAAAATGGAAGAAGAAGACTACTTCTTCTCTTTCTCTCTCTATATTTTCCTAGAGTTTCTTCCTAAGCTCTCTCTAAGCTTCCATATCTCTCCTCTAAATGGAAGTAAATGGCTTCTTTTATAGGCAAAGTAGGGGTGGTAAATGGAGTTTTAAAAGTTTAAAATGGTCTCCCATTGATCCAAAATAAGCTGGGAATCAAAACTACGTCGTTTTGGTTTTTAATTAATCAAAATGGGACCCCAAAAGAAATTACAAAAATACACTGTTCTGGAGGGGAGTGCCGCGGCGGCACTGGGCCACTGCCGCAGCGGCAGTGGGCCAGTGCCGCGGCGGCACTGCTCCTCCCTTCGTCCAGATAATGCTGTTTAGGCCCTCTGAAGTTCCGGTATTCGCGAAAAGGCCTTATTTTGTCCGAAATTCACAGAAAATGCGTACGAACTCCAAATTGGGATTGTGATATACCGTTGGAAAGGTAATGGAGTCTACTTTACATAAAAAATAGTTCGGGGATAGGTCACTTTGAAAAGTTTTGCGGTATTCGCGATAAAGGCCGATTTGATCGCCTTTTTCGCCTTTGGAAATTCATAATAAATTCGTTTTAAATCCAGGAATTATGTGCGATATACCGTTGGAAAGCTATTGAACTCTAGTATCTATGAAAAATATTTGAAAATTATTTCGGCGCCCCGGTTTCAAAGTCAAATTTCGGTCAAACTGGTCAAACCTGGGATTCCCGGGAAGTTCTGGAAACCTCCGGGAGTTCCCGGGAGCTGATGTTTTCGCTCGATTTTCTTTTGGAACTTGTTTTAACACTTTTATCATGATTTAAAATGATTCTGGTGAATTCGGACGATTTCGGTCAAACTTGGTCAAACTTGGTCAAACCTGGTCAAACCTTGGTCAAACCTAGTCAAACCTTGGTCAAACTGGTCAACGGGGACTTTCCGGGAACTTTCGGGACTTCCGGGGGTCTCTGGGAGCTGACGATTTCGTCTGATTTCTCTTAAAAACTCATTTTATTGCTTTTCTTACGACATAGCATGTTTTCAGAGCTTTGGGACCAATTCTAGGAGTTTTCGGGCCTTCAGGGGCATTTTGGTCATTCTGAGCATTCCGAGAGATGGAGCTGACTTCCGAGAGTCCTTTTGGGTCTTTTGCGATCATTGTGAACCACCAAGCTATGGGTCTCCTAAATCTGGTAGCCGACAAAATGGGGTGTCTACAACCACTCATTTGAAAATCAAACACACTCTAAGTTCGAACATGAACTTATTTTCATCATTTCGGAATATGACCTTAAGTCGTACAAGGACTCTTAGGTAAACAAAAAGCAATTACTAGAACAACAATGTTAGGGGCACAAACACGTTACACAAACACACTCTATCTCTCTCCTGGGTGGTACTGTGGGTCTGAATCATTTTAGTAGACCCCACAGTATCACCTAAGAGAGAGATAGAGTGTGTTTGTGTAAAGTATATGTGCCTCAAATATTACCCTTACTAGAAACACCAAACTATTTACAACTGATTATTTTGTGAAATAAATAACAACCTCAGTGTTTCCAAACAAAGCATAAAAAAATTAAGAATTCTTCCAGCTCTTTGTTCCTCGCCGATGACAAGCCTAGAAGGAACACAAAACCACAATTACTAGTAATGGAAGACAAAACCCCACTTAGTTTCAAGCATGGTTTTGAAAACCGAACCGGACCGGCCGGTTCAACCGGTTGGACCGTCGACTGGTCAGTTTTCCGGTCCGGTTTGACTCGGTAACTGTTATCGGCACCAAAACCGCCGAAAACCGGTGAGAACCGTTCAAAACCGTTCAGAAACCGTTTTTTGACCAAAACCGCTCAAAACCGTTTTTTGCCTACAAAAGTTTTATTTTATTTTTTTAATTTTTTATTTTTATTTCCCCTATATTTTTTTGAATCTCTTAATAATTTATACTAGTGTGAAAATAAAATTTGAATTTTTGTGTATTTTTGTATTTTTTGTGTAGATTTACTTATTAAGACTTATGTATAAATATAAATAATTAAATATTACATAATTATGACATCACGGGTTGATTACGGTTCACCCGACGGTTGAACCTCTAACCCGTGACCCGGTCAATTTTTCGGTTCGGTAAACGATCCGATTTTCAAAACACTGGTTTCAAGACAGTACTTTCTTTTTAGGATTTGTGTAAACGAACATGGGGTTCAGAAGATAATTAAAAGTGTCATTCTCCTCCCAAAAAAGGAGATGAGATGACGAAATGGGTGAACATGGAAATGAACTAAAAATGGTCGGTCTACACCACCTAAAGTTGTTTGTCTTGTATACCCGTATGTTGTCGGTATATCCTACGCGTTTTCAACTAGAAAAATGCATGCACAGTGTATATGCAGTGAATTTGAAATAGAAATCTCATTCTCAATATAGATCGAGACGATCTTAAGTTTTGGAAAAAATACACAAGTACTTGAACACCTTGGGATACTTCTAGTGTAGGGTTTTTGTAAATTCTAAAACTGCTCGATCTTGTGTTTGTTTTTCGGGGGGATTAAGAAATATGGGCCGAGAAAGTCCAAAGGCGGAGGGGAGTGGGAAGAAATCATTGTTTTGGTCTACCAATTCATCTTCCAATTCGTCGAATCATGAGTACCACGAAAATTCTTCTATATTCGATACGACTCCTCCTGGATCACCCTATGAAGACAATACTCGGGACCCTATAAAGAAATCATCATTTTGGTCTACCAATTCATCTTCTAATTCGTCGGATCATGAGTACCACGAAGATTCTCCTATATTCGATACGACTCCTCCTGGTTCACCCTATGAAGACAATGCTCGGGACCTTATATTCATAGCTTTTGAGTCATATGAGGGAGCTAAAGCTCAAGGATAACTACAAGTCTTTGAACGAGGCAAAAGGATCTAAAGCTCTCGGGGGTTTGGTTTTTTTCTCTATTACCTGTTATTAGGATTGGCTTAAAGCTTTGGAACTTAAACTGGACTCCACCATTATGTGTTTATTATATTATATGTATTATCTATATATATATATACTAGTTGGAGTCCCGCGCGTTGCTCAGGAAATTTAATTGTGTCGTTTTGTGTGGTTAAGTGGTTGTTAAAAGTGTATAATAAGATATTAAAACGGTTAAATAAGAAATTGTAAATGTAGCAATTTTATCTAAAACTCTTCGTACGGAAGAAGTTGATAATTCTGACTATCTTGTAAATGAGTAGTAAAGGTACGTAATAAATCCCAACTGAAAATATATGACACAAGTAGGTATTTTCCCTAAAAAAGGACATGAATGTGTTTGTAAATCTTATTGATATTCGAAGCAAAGATGTGAATTATAAAGACGCACAATGTCACACCCGTTCCAGAATTTCATGGTTTTAAAACATGCATAAATTGAGATTTGTGGAATTATTAATGTTATTAATAATTTGATTGAGTTGAGTTGACGTGAGTCAACGGTGAGGTGTCTAGTGGAGACACGAAGACTTGGTAACGCCTGTTGCATTGGCATGATTAAATGACATTTATATGACTTAAATGTTATATGACTTTATCTGGTATTTTGTGAATAGTAATTTTACCTGTATTGGTAAATTGTGATAATCTTTGATATTGTTATATATCGATTTGAGAACTGTGGTGAGAACGTGAGTGATACGTTAATTAAAAAGGTAGGTTGTGTAGAGATTCCACAGAATTTAGTTTTCAGACGTTAATTTTGGACCCAAACGAGACTTAGTCGAAAACTTTTGAAATTTATAGTTTTCACTCGTAAAGGCATAAAATGAGCGTGTGCGACGTTTCAAGGGTTAATTAGAAGTTTTGAGAAACTTGCGGGGAGGTAAACGTAATTTCCTGAAAACTTGCCTATATATATAGATGAAGATGGGATTCATTCTCATCCAAAATCCAAACAAATATCTAGAGATAGAGGAGAGAGAAAGGAGATTTGTTTCTTCGAGCTTTGCGACGCCGATCGACGACCGTTCGTCTGTCAGATTTTCTCCAGATTTCAGATTTGAACTCGTGGAGGTAAGATCTACGTTTTGGTACTACTTAGGCCGTGTTTGGCCAAGTTTTGTAAAAATCTTAATTTTAGACTTTTGGGAAAAACAGGTATAAACTTGTAGGAATTTCCTCAAATTCGAAATCCAGCGATTAATTAGCCTCCTAGTCGATCCTTCAAAGTTTGGGGGAAATCGCACGAGGTATGAAGTCCTAACTTGTGAAATATAGAGAAATACATGTTTTATATTTCGACGACGAAATTGTGATCCGGACAAAATCCATGTGTTAATTTTAGGCCCGTTAATTATGCACGCGCTAAATTGTGAAAAGCATTGCTAAATCTATGCGAGCACGTTAAGTTGTCTATGTGGGTCAAAGGGGAGTCTTATACAAATTCATGCCGGAGTAAGCTTCTCGATGTTTGAGAATTTAGTAGCGACGGCTACTGTGCATGGTTGATAGACTTGGACTTGCCATGGCACTTGTGGATACAATGGTTGATAGACTTGGACTTGCCATTGGTATCGCGGTTTAAGGCTTGGACTTGCCGCTACCGGATGAATGCGTATTTTTCTCCCTAGAGACTATTGATATGATTTAAGAGATTAAAGCATGATTTGTTATATATTGCATATGTTAGACTTGTACACTCAGCATATAGCTGAGCAGTGGAGATGTACTCCATTGCAGGTAAGAAGAAAGATAAGAAGAAGCGTGATGAGTGAGGCCGATGAACGCCGGGGGAATCACACTTGTATATATTGTTTTTGTTTTAATCCTAAAACTTGTATAAGGATTTGAATATTGTAGTATGTTGTAATAGAAACATGGATTAGCTTCTCAGTGTTGTAATCTTGTTATTGAATGCCTATAGTTATGTTTAAATATGTTGTAATCAGTTATGGTTGTGATTGTGGTTGGTTTTGGGAAGCATGAGTTGTTAATATTTCAATACAGGGCTATTAGCAGGGGAGCAGTCGACTGAACCCTGGATCAGTCGACTGGATCTCGTATGTTGGAGACACTGAAAGTGAATAATAGAAAAGCAGTCGACTAGACCCCTTGGGCAGTCGACTGAACACTGTTTGTTTTAGCTACTGCTTCCACTAATTGAAAAGCAGTCGACTGGATACCCAGATCAGTCGACTGGACCACTTTGCAATATGATGTATTTTTGGTTCTGCTTAACACAGTCGACGGAGCAGTCGACTGGACCCTAGTGCAGTCGACGGGGCAGTCGACTGAACATCTGTTTTCAAAACTATTTTCTTTTGAATGCGTTTTCACTTGGCCAAAACTTTTTATAACTCTAATTTCAATGCATTTTACAACTCAGAGGGGAATGTTTCCTAAGTTTTAAACTACCAGGGTTGTTTTAAAGAAGTTCTTTCCGCTGCGTAATATTAGATGATGTTTGGATGAGCCTTGGTGGCGTGCCACGTGTCCTATTTCCACGCGTAGTGGGATGGGTCGTGACATTTAAGAATGCTGATCCAAATGTAATTATATATATTACAATCTATAAATCCTAAATTTGAGAAGAAGTTGACCAAAATGTAAATATTAGTGGCCAATTCATAAATAGGCACTTTATTTGACATTTTTTGGAGTGAAGTATAAATATCCAAGAATTTGCTGACCCAAATGTAATTACACATATTACAATATATGAATCCTAAATTTTAGAGAAGAAGTTGACCAAAATGTAAATATTAGTGACCAATTTTTAAATAGCCACTTTTTTTTTTTACTTTTTAAAAGTGAATAATAAATATCTCAAAACTTACTGATCCAAATGCAATTACACATTACAATATATGAATCCTAAATTTGAGAGAAGAAGTTGACCAAATTGTAAATATTAGTGACCAATTCCTAAATAGCCATTTTTTTTTTACTTTTTTTGAAGTGAATAATAAATATACAAAAAATTGTTGACCCAAATGTAATTAGACATAAGATTCTTGATTGAAACCTCATTTGAGAGAAGAAGTTGACCAAATTGTAAATATTAGTGACTAATTCCTAAATAGCCACTAAAATAACCACTTTTTAAAAATTTATTTGAAGTGATTAATAAATATCCAAAAAATTGTAGACCCAAATGTAATTAGACACAAGAATTTGATTGAAACCTCATTATTATATTAAATAAAATTTCAAAAGCTGACTTGAATGTAATTATTTGTCTAAAATGACCGATTTACCCTCACACAAATCAATATATCCTTACGACGTATAGACAGATGTATGAGTAATTATGGTGTAGTGAAGGGCAAAAGAGGAAGTTCATATTTTTTGACGTGCTAGCTTATTCGTTCTTATAGTATAGTAGATATTTATATTACATATCGTATATATTAAAAAAAAAAAAAAAGCAAGAAAATATCATAAATTTTCAGATAAAGTCTGGAAAATATCAGAATTTTTTTGGAAAATATATTTTCGGAATGTTTTTTTTTTAGAATTCTGAAAACAATTCCTATTTCGATCCGATATTTTTCTGAATTTCAGAAATTGGAATTCAATTATATGTGCTAAAGATCTGATTATAAATATAAAATATTTTTTGGTAAATCTTTTATTCTATGTTTACTATACAATTTTAAAATTAATAGACGGTCTTGAGGGAAGATATGGTTAAATTTGGTTTGAAAATGCTTTGATAGTTGTGGCATTTAGAGCAACTTTTTATAAAAATTAAATGGTCATTATTGTAGTTGAATTAATGTATTACAATTGTTAAAATATTTGTAAATCAAAATTTGGATTCAAATTTGAGAGTTAATGATATTGAATCTAAGTAATGAACAAGATTTAAATGATATAATATACAATCAAAGTGGAAAAAAAAAAAAAAAAAAAAAAAAAAAAGAAAGCTACAAAAATATAATAGTCAAATTGTAAAAGTCAAAGAACATAATTCACTAAGAGTATACTATTATATATTAATTATATTAATGACATAACAAAGCAATTTTTTAAAAATCTAATCGCATTTAATATTCTTTTTAATTGTGTAATGACTTAACTAAACTAACAGCTCATTAAAAAAAAAATTCCTTCGATTGTCTATTATTGGCTCTCGAGTAATAATATGATTCCCAAATTTTGTATTCAAATATAGTTCCCAACACATGTAGTAATGGGGACAACCTTTAAAAATAGTGCAATAATTTCAACATTCTCCCATGAAAATTTAGTAGGTCCATTGTCACATACTTGAGAATCACAGTATGCTCTTTTAATAATTATTTTCAAATTCTTTTTCTTCTCCTTAGTTATAAAAATTTTCTTCCATTTACAGATAGTTTTCTTATTCATAATTTAAACACTTTTATTGGCTTATATACAATTTCTTTTCCTTATCCACAATGTGTTTTGGGTGTACCTACAACCTACTGATTTCCCAGTAAGAAACATTTATTCTGTGGTAAGAACAAACCACAATGATAGGGATACACACCAAACGACACACTGTGCTTTAAATGCATGTACCCTGTGCTGTTTGAATTTTTTTACACTTTTCTGTGTATCACTTACACAGCACATGGTACATACATTTAAAACTGGTGTGTCGTTTAGTGCAGTAGCGGATCCATGAATCTCGGCTAGGGGGGGCTGTGTGTAAGAGCTTAGAGTCACATGGGAGTTTGGCGGCAGCGCCCTGAAGGCAAATATTTTTTGGGTCTATTTGTAGTTTAGGCCAATATATTACATATAATAAGATTTTTTTTCCAATTTTTGGGAGAATGAAGTATAATTGGGCCAACCTATTACATATAAAATACTTTTATTTTAGCCTAACTAATATTTTTGGGGGGGCTATATAATAAGTTTACTTATTTTGGGGGGGCAAAGCTTAATAAAATTTAAAAATTTACCTAAAACACATGTATAAAAGTGCAATTTCCCAAATGCTAGGGGTGGCCACTGCCCCCCCTTGGCCCCCCTTGTATCCGCCGCTGGTTTAGTGTGTCATTTGGTGTGTATGTCTATCATTTTTTAAAAACAAATATTTCTTATCTAAAATCACTATATTATAGGTATACACAAATAATTTGGGTGTACCGAATAATTCTCCTTACTAAAGAGGACAATAGAATTGGAGAAATAATTAAAAAAAAAATGTCAAACGGTGCAAGGTGACCAAGAAATGCTTCGACCAAAACAAAAAAAATCAAGAAATACTCAAAGGCATCACGGTTGTACCGAATAAATTCTCTTGCATCTAGTCCATAAAGGCGGCGGCTCATGTGCAGTCATTGAATACATTTATAAGCAAGTAAAATTACCAAAAAGGACAATTGATTTAGATAAAATCCGAAAATGGTAAGTTCAATTTCAATTTGCACGCCTCCCCATAAAAATTAGAGCCCAAGAAGCTGAAGAGTAATGTTATTATCAAAGCAGTAATGACTAATACCAGAACAATAAGTGTTACTAAAAGTTTTAACAACAAAAAAGTGTCGCTAAAAGCAAATACCAAATCCACGTTTCAGCTTTGGCTAGCTCTATTGCCGGAACAGTAATGGCTATGAAGAGTAATGTTTTAGCGATAATGGCTATGAAGAGTAATGTTTTAGCGATACTTTTTGATCTGACATTAACCATTATTGCTTTGACAATAGAGCTAGCCAAAGCTGAAACGTGGATTTGGTATTTGCGTGTGCTACTACAAGAAGTTGCATAATGTAATTTGTATGTGCACTGCTGGAAGCATCCCAATTCTAGATTTTACCAAAAAGGACAAACAAATGGACAAATGCCGGAATTTGCCAATTCAATTGCAAAAAAGGCACAGAAAGGGAGACATTCACATTTTTATATATGTTAGCAGCTATAATACTAATAAAAGAAAAGGACAAGGGCAATGAAGGTATATGATAATTATAGAGACCTCCCCTCTAGTTTGAAAAATAACTCACCTCTTTTCTACCTATTTTTTTAGTGTAAGATTACTAATTTACCCATTATCTCATTATATATATGTACGCGCGTGTGTGTGTGTGTGTGTATGAGTGTGTGCGCGCGCGCATTAGATAAAATTATATATACATTAGCAAATTTTTCAGATTTAGATTTATAGAATTTAACCCTAACTTTACAAAAATGTGCAGCTCGATTTTTTTTTTTTAAAATTTCAAATATAGGTTTTATAATCTTTAGCCTAACTTACAATAGTTTACATGTTTAGTTTTTTAACATTAAGCCATTAACTTTTTTGTCCAAGTAATAGGTGAAAGATATTAGAACATTTATTTAGATTAATACTATACTTCCTAAATTTTCATCCCAAATGATGTTGAAGTGGGACCACAGTTGAACCACTTTAACATTACAACCAATCAAAATCAACTGGGTCCACTGCCACATGTGTTGGGAAACACTTTTGGGAAAAAAAATTTGAAAAGTGTAGCATTACTCTTTTATTTATAAATATCAATAAAAATTTAAAAGTATAAAAAGTCATCAACAAAATTATCTACTACCACTTTAAAATGAAAAGAATAATAACAATAATGAAAAAAAAAATCTACAAAATTTAAAAAAAATGAATAGTTATATTGCATTTTTGTCTACTTTATTTTTTAAAAAACAAACATGCTCAGTGGAGTCTTATATATATATATATATACATATATATTTATATATACTTGGGCAATGCCCGTGGAATGCGTGTACTAATTAAGTTTCATTGAAGCAGCTCATTCACAATGTTGGAAGCAAGTTCACAATTTAAAAATATAAAGCAGACAAAAATACAATATAACTATTCATTTTTTTTTAATAAAAAATTGTTTATGTTTTTTTTTCAATATTGTTATTATTCTTTTCATTTTAAAGTGGTAGTAGATAATTTTGTTGATGACTTTTATGTTTTTCAAAATTTACTGTTGATATTTTTTTTAAAAAATTTTTTTTAGTAAAAGCTTGATTTGGTATATAGTACTGAAATTTTGTCGATGATATTTAATTTTTTTTTCATAATTACTAATATTTTTTTTTTTCACTTTTAAAAGATAGGATAATTTTTTTGATGGTTTGTCCAAGGGTATAACAGTCATTTTCAAAATAGAAGGGACGTGAGTGTAATTTTTGAAAACAGATGGGAGGTCCCTGTAATTGGCAGATACCTCAGGGGAGGTCAGTGTAATTTGCCCAAAGGAAAAAAAGGAATTAGGTTTCTCGCACTTTCACTCAGCCGAACCCCCCTCTCTCTCTTATCTTCTAATCTCCTCTCCGTCTAGTATGAAATATTTGCCTCAGAGACTCACTCAGCATGCCTCTCTTAGTCTCTTTTTTTTTTTTGGGGAGGGGGGGGGGGGGGGGGAATCTCTCTTACTCTCTCATCTCATCTTGTCACACCCCGTTTCAGAATTTACATGCATTTTAATACAACATATGTGGTATCATGTGAGAATTATTCATGCTTATTAATAATTGAGGTGGAGTTGACTGTGGGTCAACGATGGAGTGTCAGTGAAGACACGAGAACGTGGTAATTCATGTTGCATTGGCATGATTAAATAACATTTATGTGATTCAAATGTTATTTGGAATATCTGGTACTTCGTGAATAGTAAATTTACCTGTGTAGAGTAAATTTCTGGTAGTTTTGATCCTATTTTAGATCATTGTGAATACTATGGTGAGAACGTGAGTGATGTGTGGCGTAAAAGGTAGGTGGTCTAGAGATTCCACGAAATTAGTTTCGGAACGTGATTTTCGGACCCAAACGGAACCTAGACGAAAACTTTTATAAATTTATAGTTTTCACTCGTGAAGTCATAAAATGGACATGTACGACGTTTCAGGGGATAATTAGAAGTTTAGAGAACTCGCGGGGAGTTAAACACGATTTCCAAAAGTTGTGCCTATATATAGAAAACCATGAGATATTTTCATTAGTTATAATTTTCTAACCTAAATCAAGAGGAGGCCAAAATGTGGATTTATTGCTTCAAGCTTCAAGACACAAATCGACGAACTTTCGATCGTCAACTTTTCTCCAAATTTCATATTCGGACTCCTCGAGGTATTAGCTACGTTTTGATGTCTATTAGGCCACGTTTGGCAAATTATTTCTGAAAAGCTAATTTTAAGAATTTGGGAAAAACATGTGTATACTTGTAGGAATCGCTTGTAATCGGATATTCGACGTTTAATTGGTGTCCTAGTACTTCTCCTAAAGTTTGAGACTTATAGCTCGAGGTATGAATTCTGAACCTATGTAATATAGGGAATTTTGGATGTTTTAGATATTTTGTATGAATTGTGATCCGAGCAAACTTATGTGTTAAATTAGGCCCGTTAATTTTAGCGAGTACGTATAGAAAAGCTTGATGACATGATTATGTGAGTATGCTAAATGTTTATGTGGGTCAAAGGGGAGTTCGATATAATTTCATGCAGGTGCACGCCTCTCGATGTTTGAGAGTTTATAGTAGTGACGACTACTTGCTTGATGTGGGAAGTGGCCAACCAGAGCAGATGGATGCAATGGTTGAGTGATTCTTGGCTAACCATTGACATCGCGGTTTAAGATTTAAGACTTGCCGATATACTGGATGAATGCGTATCTCTCTCCCCGGAGACTAAATTATGTGATTTAGATGTTTAAAACATGGAGTGCCTCATATGCATGCATTTGTTTAGAATTGTACACTCAGCATATAGCAGAGCAGTGGAGATTTCCTCCATTGCAGGTGACAGGAAGAAAGGGAAAAAGAAGCGAGAAGGGTGAGGCTAACGAGAATGCCGGGGATCACTTTTGTATATGTTTTTGTTTTCCATTCCAAATGTTGTAAAGTGAAATTTTGAGAAGTTAGAACTATTAACTTCAACTTGAAAGGTTAGGAAGGGTTTAGTAATGTGGTAATTTGTCTCAAACCACTTTGGTTATTGTTTGGTTGGAAAATTTGTAAGTGTGTGCGAGCGTGCCAGGCAAGCAAATTGCCAATGTGTATGTGTGATTATCCAAACTGCGCCTCACCAAGCAAATTGTGGTGACGTTCGATGCCTTAAACATGACTTTAATTGTGTAAAGATGTACTTAATTGAAGTACTTCGAACTTATTCTAAAACAACTGTTCC
The DNA here is from genome assembly GCA_033977485.1 of Hydrangea macrophylla. Lineage (NCBI taxonomy): Eukaryota > Viridiplantae > Streptophyta > Magnoliopsida > Cornales > Hydrangeaceae > Hydrangea > Hydrangea macrophylla. Next base: position 157,477,608 of record CM066991.1, read on the forward strand.
TAAGAGAAGTAGTAAAGAAAAACAATAAAATAAAGACTACTTTCATTAAATTAAAGTAACTACAATCTAACCTTGAAGATGACTTCGAAGGTGCTCTACTCCTAAATCTAGTATCTAGATAACAATACAGTAAGTGCATTGAGAGATACATATTGGTGTTGAACGAAGGATCCCTTTCAATGCAAAATCCTTCTATTTATAGACATCAAGGGTCCCCAACAACTCTGTTTGAATACTCCCTCCCATTTCCAAACTGATAACTGCTTTGACACCTGTTATATCCTTGAAATGACACCTGTTCTTCAGTTACTTCTTGATGATCAACACGTGTCTCCAAGCGGTTAAACATTTGAACAATATGAATCAACAATAACTGTTCATAATGGCTTCAGGGTCCACCTATCCTGCCACATAAACTCTTACGTGTCATTTCTGCATTGGCTGGATATTTTTACACAAACAGTTATGGTTGTAACAAATCCGAGCTTGTGGATTCTCGTTTTGGGAATACCTAACTTGTCATTTCGGATTTTGAATGTAGGTTATTAGTACTTTTATGATTTGATCCCAACGAGCTCTTAACTTATTTCGTTAATGTTTTCAAAGTTTAGACATGTTGTCTAATATGTTTATATACCTTTGGTCAAGTTTCTGAATGATTGAAAATTTGTAGGTTGAGTTTTGTCGTGTTTGCGACGTTTTCTAAAAAAAAAAAAAGAAAAAAGAAAAAAATAGGCAAAGTGGACTGCTTGTGAATAGTGCTTTTACAAAGGAAGTACCTTTTTCGGAAAATATTGAAATGTTCTATTTTGCTTTTAGAGTGCCTTTGGGGTCCCTAATAAAACTTTTATGGTTAATTTGAAATATAATTAACTTTTCCAATTGATCCGGATTTTACGGACTCGTAGTTCAATTTTTTTTTCTTCCAAAATGAACTTTGTTTTAAAGAGTTTGTTTAAGTTTCTTTTCCGCTGCTAGAGTTATAGAATGAATTGGATGAGCCTCGATGGCGTGCCACGTATCCTATTTTCGCCCGTAGCGGGATGGGTCGTGACACATCTCATCTCTCTCTATTTCAGTCCACACACCGGAGCACAAGATCTCTGCCTCAGACTGCACCACCGAAGCACGAGACATCACGACGACGAGTCGTGACGGGAGCATAAGCGCCACCTGAGCAACCTTTTGGCTCTCACTTGTGTTGATTTCTCTCAGCACCAATCCCAGCCCCATGTCGATTTGTGACTTGTTTTCTCATTGGAATTTCTGTTAATCGAAGTTTCAAATCGAAATGAAATATCAATTTGAAAAAAGAACCGAACTTTGAAATATTATTCAGTTTGAAGATCGGTATAAAAACTCCCAACCCGAACCCGAACAACCCGAACCGACGTTGTATTTTGGTTCGGTTTAACTTGAACGCCTACCCCTAATTATTACACACCCAAGGAACACAAAACCACAATTACTAGTAATGGAAGGCAAAACTCACCTTCAATTGAGGCAAATGGTTCGCAGTTAATTAAGGTCCGTCAAGTGGGGATTTTCATTTTAAGAATTTACCGAAAATCCCAAACACTAGCAAGTTTCAATCTTAGTATTATTTTTCGTCCATTATTTTTCTCAGCAGTCAAACAAATCACATATAACGCTTACAAAATCATTTTTTATTTTATAAATTAAGCTCATTTTTTCCCATTAAAAAAAAAAAACAACTTTGTGATACCAGAGTTTCAATTCTTGTGATTTTCCTAAATAATTTTCTCAGCAGCCAAACAAAAATCACACAACACTGAAAATTAGAATCGAACCTTACGGGTCGTCGCATAGCTTACGGGACACTACTTTTCTGATATGATAAGGCAATTTGAAGACAGTACTTTCTGTTTAAGAAATATGGGGTTCAATTTCTGTAGTTAAAACGTTTAACAACACTTTTTACTTTGACATTAGCAATTTTTACTTTGGCACTAACATTTCTCTTTGGCCCCGTTTGGTTCGCTTGGAAAGTAAGCGAGAAAAGGAATCTCATTCCTTGGAATTACTTTTGTGTGTTTGGTGTGTCTAATAGACCCGGAATCTATTTCTAACTGGAAATAGATTCTTAGAAAAATAAGGAAACTCATTCCTTATGTTGAGGTGGTATTTAGATTCCTTTCTCTAGGAAACAACCTTATCTCACTCATTTAACAAATCATTAGTGTTTAAATTTAAATTAACTAATGGTTTGAATGTAAATTAGCTAATTAAATGATCAAGTGGTTGTTGAGTTTTCAAACTATTATCTTGCAAATCACACAATGATATATAGAATACAAATATAAATAAATATTTTGTTACTAAAATCTTATCATGGTTTTCAATTATTTTAAACTGAACTTAACATTTAAAGAAGATAAATGTTGTTTGCAAGATTACTTTTGGTTTATCCAAACACCATATTAGTACTAATTTGGCAACAAGGTTCCTGGAATTGGATTACTTAGAATTGGTTTCCTTTTCCTAATTCCTTTCCAGTAAACCAAACGGGGCCTTTGTGTAAATATGGGGTTCAGAATATAAATAAAAGTGTCTGTGTCCTCCCAAAAAATGGAGATGAGATGACAAAAATGGGTAAACATGGAAATCAACTGTATACGGCATTTGACCAAAAAAAAAAAAAACAAAAAGATTTCTTTTGTGTGAGTCATCCAATTGCATCCAATCTCAACAAAAAGAAAAGGGCAAATTACACTGACCTCCCTTGAGGTATATAACAATTGCAGCGACCTCCCCTCTAGTTTGAAAAATAGCACTCACCTCTCTTCTACCTACTTTTTGAGTGTAAGATTACCAATTTACCCCATAGCTCATTGTATATATATATATACAAATATGTACGCGTGTGTGTGTATTTGTGTGAGTGTGTGTGTGTGCGCGCGCGCGCGCATTAGACAAAATTATACATTAGTAAATTTTATAGATTTAGATTTATAGTTTAGTCATAACTTTATAAAAATTTGCAGCTCGAAAAACAAAATTTATAAAAATTTTAAATTTAGGTTTTATAATATTTAACCTAACTTACAATAGTTTACAGATTTAGTTTTTTTAATATTAAGTCATTAACTTTTTTGTCCAAGTACTAGGTGAAATATATTAGAACATTTATCTAGAGTAATACTATACTTTTCAAATTTTCATCCCAAATGATGTTGAAGTAGGACAACAGTTGAACCACTTTAACATTACAACCAATCAAAATCAACTGGGTCCACTGCTACATGTGTTGGGAAAGAAATTTGGGAAGCGTAGCATTATTCTTTTATTTATAAATATCAGTAATAATTTAAAAACATAAAAAAATCATTAACAAAATTATTCACTACCACTTTAAAATGAAAAGAATAATAACAATAATGAAGAAAAAAAAAAGCATCAACAATTTTTTTAAAAAAAAATGAATAGTTATATTGCATTTGTGTCTGCTTTATTTAAAAAAAAAAAAAAACATGCTCAGTGGAGTCTCATATATATGTATATATATACGGTCAGGCTCTATAGTGAACAAGGTAGAGTGAATTTACCCAGTGAATATTTTTTTTTACCTGAAAATACCCGCGGGTCAGCGGGTTAGTGGGGCAGCCCGCAGGTTGTTTCAGGCAAAAAAATATTCACTAGGTATGTTCACTCTACCCTGTTCACTCTAGAGCCTGATCGTATTTATATATATATGTATAATTTTTTTGATGATTCTTTAAGGATATAACAGTTATTTTCAAAATAGAAGAGAGGTGACTGTAATTTTTAAAAACACAAAAGAGGTCACTGTAATTATCAGATACCTCAAACGAGGGTGTAATTTGCCCAAAAAAAAAAGAAAATGCGCAGGATGCAACATCATCATGCACAGTGTATCCCTACGTTGTCGGTATATCCTAAGCATATTCTACGAGTATTAGATAAGCACATGCACAGTGTATCCGTACGTTGTCCTCCGCGTTTTCTACTAGATAAACACATGCAAAGTGTATATGAAGCACTTAAACTGTTAAACACCTTGGGATACTTCCTGTTCCTACTTCTAGTGTAGGGTTTTTGTAAATTCTAAAACTGCTCGATCTTGTGTTTGTTTTTCGGGGGATTAAGAAATATGGGCCTAGAAAGTCCAAACACGGAGGGGAGTGGGAAGAAATACGATACGACTACCAATTCATCTTCTAATTCGTCGGATGATCCTCCTCCTAAATACGATACGACTAGTCCTGATTCACCCAATTCAGACAATCCGCTTCAACGTCAATTCATAGATCTGAGCCTGATGAAGGAGCTAAACCTTGCGGGTAACTACAATTCTTTGGACGAGGTAAAGGCCGGCTATATATATATATACAGTCAGGCTCTAAAGAGGGCGCCCTTTCTTTAATAAAGAGAGGACTTCTGTTTTAGCCGTCGGATTGTGTTTTCATTAATGGCAGTTTTGTCATTTCACAGTTTTTCAACACAATCTGACGGTCTAAACAAAGGTCCTCCTTTTAATAAAGAGAGGTGGCCCTCTTTAGAGAATCTTTGTATATATATATATATATATTACTATGTGAATTCCATTTGAGTTTTGTTTTGTGAGGTCCAAATGTATGTGTTTTGACTCGTAGGAGTGTGTTTCGGCCGGATCGGAATAGTCTATTTCGAAAAAAGTTTCAAAATATATTTTTGCATTTCCTGATTCCAATTCCAAATTTTCGGAAGGGCAAATTACACTTTAGTCCATTAAACTATACACCTGTTTTCAATTGAATCCATAAACTGTTTTTTTTTTTTTTTTTTTTTTTTTTTTTTTTGCAATTGGCCCTTGACCTTCAAAAATTCATTCAATCATACCCAAATTCTGACACTGTTAGCTTAAATTAATAGAAATTGTCACGTACGTTGCTCGTAATGCTTACCTGTCACATGTTAGGTTAAGACAAACACGGGAGACTGTAAATGGCTAAAAAATAATGTGATTTTGGGTATGATTGAATGCAATTTTGGATCTAGACGAATGTGTTTTCGAATTTGATTGAATGCGATTTCGGATATGATTGAATCCGATTTTTCGCTCTATTCACAATCGCCCGTGTTTGTCTTAACCTAACATGTCACAGGTAAGCATTACGCGCAACGTACGTGACAATTTCTAATAGTTTTAAGCTAACAGTGTCGGAATTTGGGTCTGATTGAGTGAATTTTTGAAGTTCAAGGACCCAATTGCAAAAAAAAAAATTTTATAGATCTAATTGAAAACATGTTATAGTTTAATGGACTAAAGTGTAATTTACCCTTTTCGGAAATCCTATGTTTTTGTGTTTCTCTGTTAGATCTTTTTAGCCTTTCATTCCATGTATTTGAGCATTGTTGTATATCTTGGGTATGCCCTTGTATATACATTTGTACCCTTTTTTGTTTAATTAACCAATTTTCCGGAAAGAAAAAAAAAAAAAAAAAAAGAGAGATAATTACACTTACACCCCTTAAACTACGACTCAGTTATAACTCACTCCCTTGAATTATACAACTCAACGGGTCCATCCCTCCAAGTTTTGACCCCTAACAATTCACACCCTCCATCAATAGACTTTTCAATAAAACTAACAGAAAAGGCATGTGACTGTCATGTGCCAAATTAAAACAACTTTTAAGACTAAACTACCCTTATCTTGTGCCTCTTACCCAAACTTTCATCTAAGCATGTCTGATCTGAATATAAAAATTTGTGTTAATTTGAATCAAAACCAGAAAATCTACTACATCTAAACATCTCTAAAACCAAATCAAAGCATCGAGACCATTCATAGAGTGAAGAGGAATTGCAATCAAACCACATGTCTCACAGAAAAATGAGTTAAATTTCCTGAATCTACGACATTATAGCATATTTCCGAAATAGAACCAATGACCATCGCCATAATCACATGTGAATGTCATCCCACCAGAAGCATTCAAATTTGGAACAGAGTTCCACATCCCCAATTATATATGTGGTATTCGCAAATGCACCCTAAACACACGCACACACGATAAAGCTAAAATTAATGTAGTGTCAAAACAAAAAAATTAAATTTAAAGCTAATTAATATCAAAAGAAAATCCGAAATTGTCTTTTTTTTTTTGGATTGTTTGGTTAGATTTTTTTATCTACATATTTAGCTTCTTTTCCCCCAAATCTATAGCTGTCATAGAAAAACGTAATCATAAGCAGATAAGAATAGGTATAGTTAACTAGCAGTGGTGGTGGCGGCTTTACTGGGGCTTTGGGTTGTAGCTAGAACAATGATGAAATCTTGTGATTTTGTTGCTGTGGAGTTTTATTGGCAGTGGGTGTATAAGATTTGTCACCAGTGATTGTGGATTTGTATCTCTCTGTCTAATTTCTCTGTTAGTGGTTGGTTGCAAGGTTGGTAAAGAGTGGTCGCAATAGTGGTAAGGATTTGCTCGTGGTGTGAAGAGGTTAAAATGGCGGTACGGTGGTGGTGCCGCTGGCAAGTCGTTGGATGCTTTTTGGCAAAACGAAGGAAAGAGAAAAGGGTTTGTTTGGTAGGTGGAGGATGAAAATTAGAGTGTTAGGTGAGGGTAAAACAGTCATTCCATATATTCTGTTGACAGCGTTTATGTGAGTCAACTCGAGGGAGCAACTTCCATTTTTTAGATTAGGGTAGTAAGTTGAAATTGAGTCATAGTTCAGGGGGTGCATATGTAATTATCCCAAAAAAGAGATCAAAAATCCACACAACAATCAAACCGTATAGCCAAGGTTGATATCGAGATGTGTGGATCGATCAAATCGTCTCGTCTACTTCAACTATTCGTCGAGTACTCTTCCTCATCTTCGTCGAGTACTCTTCATTGAGAAACTGGTGGCGCGAGTGGCGGTGGTGGCCAGTGGCGGAGGGAAGTGGGGACCAGGGTGGGCCCAGGCCCCCCCCTGAAATTTTAATAATTACATTTTTACTTTAAATTTTTTAGTATTTTACGTTTAGGGCCCCCTCAATTTATGTTTAAGCCCCCCTCAAGTCATATTTAGGCCTCTTTTGGCCCAATTTAGTGTCATCAACTAGATATATATATATATATATATATTAATATACATATATATACAACTCAAAAGTAAAGGCCCTAGAATTTTGAAAAATTGCATTTTTAGTGTAAGAATTTTATGAATTTTAGAAATAGGCCTCCTAGAATTTTGAAAGACATCATACAATATTTATGCATCACTAAATAGACTCATATTATAAATAGATCACAAAAAAATACCAATTATGTATAAGTAGACCCTAAAAAAATCGACAATTATATATAAGTAGACCCTAAAAATTTCGCCTCAGGGCGCTGCCCCCAAACCCCCATATAGCCTAAGCTCCCTCGACCAAAATTTCTGCCTCCGCCCTGGCTTGGTGGGGAAAAAGTCAGAAAATATCGGAATTTTTCAGAAAAAGTCGGGAAAATATCGGATTTTTTTCGAAAAATTTATTTTTGGAATGTTTTTGGAATTTTTATTTTTTTAAAACTTCTTTTTAAATTTTTTTTTTTTTCAGAATTCTCAAGATAATTCCAATTCCCATGCGATATTTTTAGGAATTTCGGAAATTGTAATTCAATTTATGTGCCAAAATCGGAATCGGAATTTCCATTCCAAATTTTACCCTTAGTTCTGAGATCCAAAACCCTTAGTACTCCCTCCGTCCCATAATAAGTGTCCACATTTCCTTTTTTGGATATCCCACAATAAGTGTCCACTTTCCTAAATTGGCATATAACTTTTACTTACTTTCCAAAACTATCCTTATAATAAAGACAAAGTAGCATTTATTTGTGGCCTCAAAACAAGCTAAAAGTCAAACACCCATCACATCTAAGGGCAAAATTGGAAAGTGACCATTTAATGAACCAAATAAACTAAAATAATACAACTTTCTTAAATAATGTGCAAAATAGAAGTGGACACTTATTATGGGACGGAGGGAGTATTACTTAGTAGCCTGTTTGGATAAATACTAGAAGCACTTTATAGCCCTAAAAAAACGTTTTTTTTTAGTTGAATTAAGTCCAAAAGGAGCGGAAGAAGATTTGATTGCTTAATTATTATTTTTTATTTTTTTTCATGATGCCCTTATAAGTAGTGCTTAGGCAAAAGCCATAGCCTATCCAAACGGGCCCTAGGAGTTGGAGCACATTTATTTATGATGCTATGCAATGACCGGATACTCCTATATGTTTTTGTTTTGGAATAACATGTATGGGTTATAACGTGAATATTGCCAAATGTAAATAGTATGAAGTGTTGGGCTTCACATCTTTTGACTATAGCCAGATCAAAGGAATTGGACATGCTTATCACATTCTGTTGTTGAATATAGCCATGATATACTCAACTAGTTGATACCCCGTGCTATGCACGGGCTGCAAGCTATATGAGTTCAATGTCAAATAGAATACATCTCTTAACTTAACAACTAAACTTCATAGTACAAATGTGGTTTTAACAATACGCAGGGACACTATCTTAGGAAGTTGAAAGCTGTTTCTATCAAATCAACGAAACAAAAACGCAAAATCTATACAACGTGCAACAAACAGGGTTGGATCAATAATAATTTTACAGTGTTTTTATTTTTCTGTTTCGTTTTTCCCAAACACAACATAAAGATGTGCAAACGATTGCTTTGCAATGTTGGAATACTCTAGAATTCAAAAAATAGCTTCTGATTATGGCATTCTTGAGATCAATACATCCATCTTGAATGGCTGAAACTTCCTCCAAAATTAAAATTAATCCAATGATGTCCATAATAAAGTAAGGGTGATTTAGTGATAAATCCCTAGATACTGTAATTAAATAGCTTTAGATTCTTGAGTTAAAACATGTATATAATTAAGTCCCTAAAATTTTTTAGGGACTAAAATACCCCTCATCAAGTTTGGTATTCTTAAAAATGGTACCTCCTCTATTAATGTTTTCAACCAAAATTTCTCCCCAAAAATTAAAAGAATAAAAAATTAAGGGAATCAAAAATTGAAAGTCATTGTTACTCATAATGACAGCTATTTTCAACTATAATCATGTCCAACAACATGATTTGTGGAACACAATTTGAATTGAAAATGCACAACATGTGAAAAAATGGGACTGGAAGAGAGAGTCCCAACATGATTTGTGAATTTCACAACATGTTCTGGAAAATGAAAATGAAAATGAGAGAGAGAGAGAGAGAGAGAGTGAGTCACAACATGATTTGTGAATTTCCCAACATGTTCTAGAAAAATGGGAATGGAAGAGAGAGTCCCACATAATTTGTTAATATCACAACATGTTCTGAAAAACGAAAATGAGAGAGAGAGAGAGAGAGAGAGAGAGAGAGAGAGTCACAACATGATTTGTGAATTTCACAACATGATTTGGAAAATGGGATTGGAAGAGAGAGTCCCAGCATGATTTGTGAATTTCACAACTTGTTCTGGGAAAAGGAAAATGAAAGAGACAGAGTTATTACATAATTTATGAATTTCACAACATGTTCTGGAGAACGAAAATCAAAGAAAGAGTCACAACATGATTTGTGAATTTTCACAACATGTTCTGAAAATGAAAATGGAAGAGAGAGTCACAACATAATTTGTGAATCTCACAACATGTTTTGAAAATAGAGAGAGAGAGAGAGAGAGAGAGAGAGAGATAGAGAGAGAGAGAGAGAGAGAGAGAGAGAATACCATTGCATCCTAGCACCCACAACTACCGTTAACCACCATCATCACCAACTTCAAAAAAAGAAAAAAAAAACTTGAAACTACTTGGATTACAAGATCGGACCATCGTAGAAATGTGACCATTTGAGAAATTCACAATTCGAAGTGTACTAATTGCTTTTTTTGCAATCTTTATTTGATATGGAAAACTCCAACCAATCTTGCCCTTTCTCCAGAAATGATTCCTCTAGTTGAATGCAACTCTTTCCGGGGATCATCCAAATCTGCCGTAAGAAAATCCGTGTAGAATTAGAGAAAGGTAGAGGTACGAGAAGTGTGTGTAATGTTGATATACATGTATTTGGTGCATCTCATAGCTAGACTTAGAAAATCAGGCAAAATTTGGGCTATATATTTTTTAGTAGATGTTCTTGAAGCTGTTCAACCTTTAGTAGAATTATTGCAAGAAATGAGGGATTAATGCACCTTTATTATGTACATGTGGACATATATTGACCACTATCAAGAGCCTAGTCTTAATATTAGGAGAGAAAAAAGTCTTGCCATTTATTATATATATTGTAACTGATTATATGTGATAGTGTACATGCGAAAGAGCTAATCACGCTTTTGTGAAGCTCATTCATTTAATATATATATATATGTACATATCTTGACTTAACTCATGAGGGATTTAATGGTGTATTTGGTTCATATATATATATATATATCATATAACTATATCTCATAAAGATCTACAAGGGTATTTCAGTCACAGAAAAAATATTTAACCACAGTTGAGGGATCTTAAGGGTTTTACATTAAAAATGAAATTGGGTTGTCGTTAATCCATGAATGTTCATGGATGGGGGATTTATTGCTAATTTATCCATAAAGTAAAATAAGCATTACAGAAGTCACTATTTAGAATACATTATGTGGTGGAATATATGACGACAATATCACATGAACTTGGTACATGTTATCAAAGCATTAACGGACACAATTTACAAATTTACAACTCAAAATGAGCCTGAAGAACACAAGGTGGAGAAAATTACATATCTTCTAGTAGTCTCTCTCTGAGTTTTATCAAAAAAGGACCAAGACAAGAGTTTTGCAGAGTTTTGCCTAATACAAATTTTGCCCAATTTTGCCTATGATAGGATAACAACATTTACTACCCATTCACACTCTTTTCGGAAACGAAACAACAGTCTTCTTCCCCTCTAGTGTTGCTGTTTTTCGAGGGAACAATTTATTCGCCCAGTTAGCAGGACAATAAATTCTTGAAGAATTGCTAAGAATAGGCAGGCCTATTAAAAAAAAAGTGGCTCTATTGCAGGACCTAAATTAACTGGTATATTAAAAGGCTAAAGATGACTCACCGTGATTAGTATCCTTTCGAAGAGAATGATCCTTAGTTTTCCATTCCCACATTTCACTGTTACCATTACTACACATGGATAAGTACATCTACTCAAAATCACAATTTCTTGAAATTCAAAGCATAAATGTGGATAAAAAAATTCAACCTCAAGGCAAAGGAAACGTGAATCGATGTAAACTGCTAAATTCTGGCCAAACAATAACAGTTTTGATCCATTTTGGTAACAAATGGTGAAATCTATGTTTTGGGTAAAAATGAGAGCGATCATCGTCTATGTTTAGATAAATCTATTCACGCTAATTAAATTATGACTTGAAATCAAACAAATAAATAATTAAAACAATAAAGGAAAAATAGAAATAGAATACATAACAAAATAACTACATTTTACGATTAATCCAAGAGAGCAAAGCGAAGAGTAATGAGTATATAGATATCCATTGATATATACTACCTAATGCTTTGTATGACACACACACACACACACACACACAAACAAACACACACACACGTATATATATATATATATATTAAAATATAGATTGTGTGTATACATGTATCCATACACTTTGCGCTGCATTCTTGTGTAGGAAGGCCTAAATGCCATAGCTCATGGCTGTGTGGTGGGCTTGATATGTTAATGTGAAAATTGCTACAATACCAAATTTATGTATGAGAAAGAGAAATGGATTAGAAATGGGAGAGAATATGAGAAATGGGGGAAAACATGCATAATTGCTATACTTTCAATTTATAATCGAATTCTTATAAAAAGAGCAAAAGCTAGGGGAAAAAGTGAATAAAAAATCTCTTACTTAGACAGAAATTACAAACGGGCTCTAAGATTGGAAGTAGAAGAATTAAAAGGAAGCAAGGAACAAAAAATGTTACTATTTGATATGATAGCACAAATGGAATACTATATTTGAAGGGAGGAACAAAATAAGTAGGTAACAAAGCAACAATCCATTTTTATATATCAATCAGACTCTTAAACATCTAGATAACAAAGCAAGAATCCAATTTTATACATCAATCATCGCTTTAACATCCTTGAAAACATCACAATATCAAGCAACATTGGAAATCACAGCAACATAGAGTCACTTTTTAGGCTTTTTTTTTGTGCCAAAGAGAAGGAACCCAAAAAATGAAGATGGTCAGAGCTATATATGGTGTGTGTATTTATATATATATATATGTATATATGTTTATATTCTTAATTACCTAATACAATATCAGTCCAACTTGGGGAAATCCCTTCAAAACTGCAGAAGCAACAAAATTGTTGCAATGGTTTGAAAAGCTAAAATTAACATGTATACTTCAATACAACGGCCACCTCATTAAACCTTGTCTTGACTGCGCAAAATTCCACTATAATCACCATAAAATAAAAAATGAAAAAAAAAAAGGAAAAAAAGAAGAAAAAAAAAACATGGTTTAGAGTAGCAATTCCTACAATCCCTTTTGAATATTGTAACTGTTGCCCTTTACTACTTGTTAAAAAAAATCACAAATCTTTATGTACAATGATCTTCAATCATAGCACAATTGTAGGAAGTTAAAATGGGGATACTAATAGATGATACGCTCCATTAATCTAAAGCATATAATTCCCCGTAAACAAAGCCTCACACATAAAAACAAATGAGTGACATTTCACACGACTATGAGATCAAACATATCATTCAGAGCCTAAAATTAACTAATGAAATAATACAGGATCTAGGTAGCAGAAATTAACAAATCTACTATCATTCTTGAACATGTAAGCCTGTAATACCAACAACAACACTGTCATGATCATCATCATCATCATGAATATAAACAACAAAAGCAAACCCTCACTCATAGTCATAGCCCACATAGATCCAAAACATACACGCCATATATACATATAAAACGGACAATCAAAACACAAATTGAAACTCAAATTCCAACAGATCAGTCCCGTATATCACTAAAACATAGTTTGATCCGTCAACTGAAAGCATCAGATCAAAAGACCCAAGTAATTTCGAAAAACCACAGTCTAAGAGCATTATTATATGTATGAAAAAAATAGGAAAAAGCACTTAATTACCATGTAGTCAAGTGGTGTGATGAATGGATCGTTAACAGCGACGAGCTCAACATTGTCTCTTTGCAGAGCCACTCTCGCCACCAATCGACCGATTCTTCCAAATCCTTTATGTAATTTCCTCAGATGATGATCAAAACAAAAAAATAGAAAAGCAAATCTGCGATTATGTTCATAATTTATGAATAAAATTCGTAAGAGATCAGATCAAATACCATTGATTCCGATCTTGATGTTGCCTGTAAAACAAATCAAAAACAACCAAAGAACCTAAAAAAAAAAAAAAAAAAACTACAATGACCCAAACGATTTGTTGAATAAATTATAAAAAATACATGAAAATGAACAAAAACATTTCTCTTACCCATGATTTTCTGAGATAGGTTGAAGAAAGTGTAGAGAGGGAAAGGGGGATTTAGAGCGAGAGTTTTAGTGAGAGAGTGAAACCAGATTTTTCTTGAGAAAGAGAAGGGAAGAGTCAGAGACTGTAATAGCAAGAAGACGTTTCAAGAGACCGAGAGATAATAGTTGATTTATGCATTTATGTATGTAGAGAGAGAGAGAGAGAGAGAGAGAGGCTTTGGGGGAGATGAGAAGAGGGCTGTGAGTTTGCCAGGTAAGATTTTTAAGAGAATGAAAGAAAGCTGAGGTGGCAAGTTTGGAGGTTTGGTTTGCTTTAGTTTTTATAATAGATAGATATAGATATAGATATAGATATAGATATAGATATAATAGATAGTTAGATTTCTAATTTTCTATTTATAAAAGGCCAATGTGGCAATTTAGCATTATAATGGGAATAATTTCTCTAAAGAGTGCTAGATTGGGAATAATTTAGCTTTAAAGATAAATGCTATTTTGGGTGAAAACTCTTCATATTTCGGTATGTTGCAATTTTCGCCTAGCTCCTATAGAACCAACCACACTGAACATTTTCTCGGTACTGGCCATTACCAAGTACTGCTAGCGTGGCCGAACACAAAAATCTAATGCAAGATTGGGTTGCTCTCAAATTTCGCTATGGATGCTAACGCCTCACCCTCTTTCCATTTAAGTGGGAATTTTATTGTTCACAATACATGCTAAAGAAAAGAAAGCAGGTGTTTTGTAGATATTGTATAGTACAACTTGAATGTACTGTTTCAAGTTGTTTGAACCGAGTATTATGATTTGATAATGCTTGTGCACTAGTGTGTAATTACAGACATTAGTTCATGGCAAGTTGTTATGTTATGTTGTTTCACCTGGGTTAGAAATGATTGTCAACCATATACTTATCATTTATCACTAAATCTATCACTGCAATGTGTATATTGCACGCACTATTTCCTAGTTAGTTGTAAACAATTGGTAATCACTGGGTCATACATTATGCTATAACTTGTGTCTTTTTACCACATGGGATCTTGACATTAAAAGCGACACAGTTTCATTTTTCCTATTCACGTTCATTTGTGTACTAGCGGTTGAGGCACTCGCGTTGCTTCTGGCAGTTTGCACAGTTTTTTTTTTTTTTAAAAAAAAACTGTGCCAAATGTGAGAGGCACAGTATGGAAGCAACTGCACAGAAGTAATTTCCTTAATCCAAATTCTTCCTTCATTTATGCTTCTATGTAATGACTAGATGCTCCTTCTATATGTTTTTGTTTAGGAATAACATGTATGGGCTATAACATGAATATTGCTTGTAGAATAAATATGCACACAAGCATAGGGTCGGGTTCAAGGCATACCTTGAGCGGAATACCCGATTCGGATCGTCTACAGCGTTGTTACGAGCCCAGCGACTTCACCCACAAACTACTGCGATCTTCGAGCCTCCGTGTACTCTCTTGTACTTCGCATAGGGCGTGAAGATCACTACTAGAGTGGTCCTCGTTAGTATCACGCGCTAAATCCCATAGCTCTATGGTGATAGTCTAGAGAGAGAAAACGTGAGAGAGGGGGGAGAGAGAGGGCAGCTGAATTGCATAGGATTATTTCATATGTGTGTTTATGTCATATGTATATACACATATTCACCAAATCTTAGGGCTCCAAGAGCCAAAGCCCATTGGACCCGGTCCAATGATATGTGGGTGCCCGTATGGCCCACAATATTTCTTACATCTCCCACTCACCCACATAGGGTTAGTACTAAAACCAATCTCTCGAAACAGAACTTCTCATCTCTTCATACAGGGAAATAGAACATTAGACCTTACGAAAAGAAAGTACAACGACAATAGTGTAATGTCAAGTCATCACTCTAACCAGCAAGACACATCACTCGGAAGCTTCTCGTGTATGCCTTAGACGGTTTAACCACACCGGACATAGCATTCACACATATTCACCAAATCTTAGGGCTCCAAGAGCCAAAGCCCATTGGACCCGGTCCAATGATATGTGGGTGCCCGTATGGCCCACAATATTTCTTACATCTCCCACTCACCCACATAGGGTTAGTATTAAAACCAATCTCTCGAAACAGAACTTCTCATCTCTTCATACAGGGAAATAGAACATTAGACCTTACGAAAAGAAAGTACAACGACAATAGTGTAATGTCAAGTCATCACTCTAACCAGCAAGACACATCACTCGGAAGCTTCTCGTGTATGCCTTAGACGGTTTAACCACACCGGCATAGCATTCTCAATCCCTCGGTGAAAAGAATTGCTGCACCACCTCAATGTCTTGCACTCATGACATATCAGTAACAAATATACGATTGTCGCAGGCCTGCTAATGAGTCACAAAACATGGTGTGTTATTGAATGGTCTTCCCTGAGTCCTTATGTCAATCCAACAAACTTGACTGCTTGCCCAGACACGCCCCATAGAACAGAATTATCTCTTCGTCCTAGGATAACATGCTAAAGTAGCTGTTATCAAGCGTACTCTTCAGAACATAGTCTCAGGTAGTGAAGGCAACCAGTTTGTAGGATAACCAATTTCTTGGATATGCTACATGACTCACACAGTAATAAAGAGGAATACATTCACTGCTCCACAGTCGATCGCAAAAGCACATACAGTATGATATGTATGCTATGGCATTCTTCCATAAAAATGGGCATGTCACTCTGTGTTTGAAAAAACAAGTAACGCCATATGAATCTTAGTCTAGATGTTACACAAACGTTAAACCTGAGTTTTCCAGCACAGTCGCCTCTCCTGGAGCCCGTCTGAAAACTCACATTCGGCTATAAACAGGCTACATAGAGTCGTGGGATCTCTCTATGTTCGACGAAATATAAAGGTCTTATCTTAGCTCCATCTAAGGCGACATATAGAAATGATAAGGGTTTATATCTAGCTCGATCTTACACTGCATAGATATAAGTGTTCAAGCTCGCTTTCTAAGTGCTATGGACACATATGTCCTAGCTAGCTATCTAAGCGCCATGAACACAAATGTCGCATCTTGCTCGCCATCTAAGCGCTACGGACACACATATCCTAGTTCGCTATCTCGGCGCTAAGGTAAATCACCCATGTGAGCAGGTTGATTCAGGCCCGGTGACATATGAGAAATTGATCAAGGTGAGTCCCTTAAAAATTGGAATGTCAATGGGTTTACAGCTTTTCATGTGAAAACGTTCAAGAACCCTCGAGACAAACAGAGAAGCTTCTGAGAACGATCTCTCGCAATCTAAACTCCCCAATACACAGTTGGCATCACCCATGTCTTCAATCTCAAACTGAGAGGACAACCACTTTCAAGTGGCGACAATAGAACTCATCTCATCCCTAGCTAGAAGGATGTCATCAACATATAAAAATTTATAACACTTTTCCTAGACCGTTTAATGTACACACATTGTACCACTGCTTAGACGATTACTACCTTGAGATAATAAATGCAACGTTTGAGACGACATACTTTTGCGCTCATTCCATTTGGTCACAAAACCAATGGGCTGATCCAAATTTATCTTGTCGTCTTATTCCCCATTGAGAAAAACAGTTTAAACATCCAACTGAAAAAGTTCTAAAACTGAATGTGCGACAATTGCTAGGATAAGGCGTATGGAGTCAGATCTCACCCTTTGGGAACACATGTTTCCATGGTCTATACCCTCTTTGGGTACAAACTATCGCCACAAGGCGCACCTTATACTTGTCAATTGAACCATCTGCCTTGCGTTAGATTTTGAACACACACTTGTCTCCAATAGTCTTACGCACAGGCGGAATATCAACTAACTCTCAAACCCTATTTGCGTCCATAGAGATCATCTCAATTTTGCATAGCAACTATACACTCAGCTTTAGCAGACAAAGAAAAATGCTTCAACAAAAGAAGCAGGCTCATCCTCATCCACTTGTGCACACATATGTACGAATATGAAAATGTCTTCCGCAATTTCAAAACAGTGATAGGGAGCTTTTTCCTCATCACCTACGATGTACTTCCTGAGAATCTTGAGTGTCTAGTGGTGCACTCCCACTATCTGTTACACTCCCACTATCTGTTACACTCCCACTAGCGTTTAGCGGTGTATTCCCACTCAGTTGGAGACTAGTACCATTTTATAGCGATTACTGGATGTGGAATCTTAATCTTCGCTTAAAAATGGTATGTTGTATTCAACATCCTCCAACTCATGGAGGTCAAGATATCTCTTGGTATTACCAACCTGGGGAAGTCCCTCTCAATATCATGTGACACCATTTCTGTCATTCCTATACCCGTTTGTTCATCATACGTAACATAGCCTATCAAGCTATTAGAATACCTTATAAAGGTATGCTTTCTAGCTCTCGAGTGTAGTTTCGTACACTTATGCAAGGTATAGTGAACGTAACCTCCTGAGCCCTACTGGCGCAAATGCTCCAAAATGAGCTTTCCGCCTTTCCATAGCTTGTAAGGGGGTAAAAGGAACTGACTGAGAAGAGGCACTCTAGTGTGTAGGCAGCAATCAAGAGTACATTCCCCTAAAAACAACATTGGAAGGTTGACTTGCGCCATCAAAGTCCTAGCCATATCTAGGAATGTTGTTGTCACACCCGTTCCGGAAAATCAATAGTTTTTAATGCATAAATTGAATTTCAAGGGTTTTCAATGTTATTTGAAAATTGAGAATGAGGTTGACTGGAGGTCAACGGTGAGGTGTCAATCGAAGACACAGTAATGGTAAATCATATGGCATTAACATGAATAAATGACATTTATGTGATTAAATGTTATTTGAGATATCTGGTATTTTATGAATAGTAAATTATACCTGTGTAGTATAATTTCTGGTAGTTTTGATATTGTTAAATATCATTCTAAGAACTGTGGTGAGAACGTGAGTGACACGTTATATAAAAGGTAGGTTGTGTAGAGATTTCACAGAATTTAGTTTTCGGACGTAATTTTTGGACCAAACGGAACTTAGTCGAAAACTTTTATAAATTTTAGTTTTCACTCGTGAAGTTATAAAATGGACGTGTGCGACGTTTCAAGACTTAATTAGAAGTTTTGAGAACTCGTGGGGAGTTAAGTGTAATTTCTGAGAGTTATGCTTATATATAGTAGTGGATGAGATTTCATTATTATCCAAACTTTTAAAATATCTAGAGAGAGGAGAGAGAAAGGAGATTTGATCCTACGACTTCCCCGACGACAAACGGCGACCGTTCGTCCGTCAGTTTTTAACCAAATTCTAGATTTGAACTCCTCGAGGTAAGAGCTTCATTTTGATACCTCTTAGGCCTCGTTTGGCAAAGTTTTTCCGAAAAGCTAATTTTAAGAATTTGGGAAAAACATGTCTATACTTGTAGGAATCACTTAAGATCGGAGATCCCACGTTTATTTGGTCTCCTAGTACTTCTCCTGAAGTTTGAGAGTTATAGTTCGAGGTATGAATTCCGAACCTATGTAATATAGGAAATTTTAGATGTTTTAGATATTTTGTATGAATTGTGATCCGGGCAAACTTATGTGTTAAATTAGGCCCGTTAAATTTTAGCGAGTACATATAGAAAAGCACGGTGACATGATTATGTGAGTATGTTAAATATCTATGTGGGTCAAAGGGGAGTTTGATATAATTTTACGCCGGTGCACGCCTCTCGATGTTTGAGAGTTTATAGTAGTGACGACTACTTGCTTGGTGTGGGAAGTGGCCAACCAGAGCAGATGGATGCAATGGTTGAGTGATCTTTGGAAAACCATTGGCTTCGCGGTTTAAGATTTAAGACTTGCCGATATACTGGGTGAATGTGTATCTCTCTCCCCGGAGATTAAATTATGTGATTTAGATGTTTAAAACATGAATTGCCTCATATAAATTTGTTTAGAATTGTACACTCAGCACATAGCTGAGCAATGGAGACTTCCTTCATTGCAGGTAAGAAGAAAGACAAGAAGAAGCGAGAAGAGTGAGGGCGAAGAATGCCGAGGGAATCACACTTGTTTATATTTTTGTTCTTCTCCTAAAACTTGTATAAGGATTTGGGTTTTCGTAATATGTTGTAATAGAACCATTGATTAGTTTCGTAGGATTGTAATCTTGTATTTAGACTCCTGTAGTTATGTTTTAAAATGTTGCAATTCAGTCATGCCGTTTTTGGTTTGGAGAAGCATGGGTTGTGATAGTACACAATAGGGCTGCCCAGCAGGGGATCAGTCGACTGGACCCTAGATCAGTCGACTGGATCCTATGTCGTTTTAAACACTGAAAGTGAATAGTGGCCACATCAGTTGACTGGATCGATTTTCAGTCGACTGGACCACTGTTGGTTTCGGAACACTGCTTTGTTAGTTTGGGGATCAGTCGACTGGGTTGAGAAAACAGTCAACTGGATGGGGTCCCAAAACATGACTTTCTGCTTGAATAGAGTACCAGTCGACCGGACAACTTCAGTCGACTGATTATTTTAGGCACCAGTCGACTGGGTCACCGATACAGTCGACTGGATGGGCTGTTGAAACTTTGAAAACTTTCTGCTTTTAACCTTCCGTCGACCGGATCCCATTTTAGTCGACTGGACCTCTGTATTTAAAAATGAATTCTTTTGAACGCGTTTCAATTGGCCAAAACTTTTTATAACTCTCATTTTAATGGATTTTAATAATGTTTTCCGCTGCTATTTTATTTTAATGAAACTGGATAAGCCTTGGTAGCGTGCCACGTGTCCTATTTCCGTGCGTAGCGGGATGGGTCGTGACATTTATTGGTATCAGAGCAAGAGGTAACAAAACTTTGGGAACGTTTGACCACGAGTGGAGTGTTGAGTGTTTTGACACGTGTTATAGATTGCTTCCATACATGGTAGAGATGTTTGATGCATATGTATGCGGTGTACATACATATTATACATATTGTTGTACATGCATAGTGTTTATGCATCGAAATTTCAGGAGTTCACAATCATGGATGACCGAGAATTATCGCCGAATTCCTGACGTATGAATGAAATGGCAGAAATGATAGGGAATATGGGAGATATGATTCGAAACATAGTGGAACGATTGCCTCCAACGCCTCAAATCGAAGTGGAACTAATAGCTGTAGTGCATGCACCCGAGAATAGGGGTATGAGGTCTGTGTTCGAGCAATTTACTAGAAAGAAGCCGACAGAGTTTCATGGGACTTCTGACACGACACTCGCAGAACACTGGATTATGGATATGGAAAGAATATTCCGATCTATTTTGATGACTGATAGGGAGAAGTTGAGAACACAAATGATATACTCAGAGGTGAAGCTCAGAATTGGTGGGTGAACGTTCTAGATCAGGGAGCACCGATAACTTGGGAGGGATTCAAAGCAGAATTTAATCGACAATTCTTTCTAAGGGCTGCTCTTAATGCGAAGAAGAGAGAGTTTGATAATCTTTGACAAGGGGATATAACTATGACGGAATACACTTCAAGGTATAATGCTTTGTTGAGGTTTGGAAAAGGGTCTGTGTTGATAAAGGAAGATAGAGCAAGGAAGTATGAAGATGGATTGAGGGATAATATCTGCCTGAGGGTAGAAACTTATGAACATTCTACTGTTGCCGCAGTACAACAAACGGCACTTGTAGCCGAAAGTGGAATGGAGAGATCGAAGCAAAATCAGCAAAGCCAACAAGGAAAGAGAAACCACGAGGGTAATGACCGGAACTATGGTGGACCTTTCAAGAGGCCGTTTGCAAGAGGCTCTAACTCTAGTTTCAGTGGGTTCAGGAAGCCGGCAGGTAATATACCGTGGTGTCCATTGTGCAATCGGCCACACACTAGTCGATGTTTTATGATAAATTTCCAGAACAAAACCCAAGGGATGAACAGTGCAAGTGCTACACCTGATATGAGGGGCAAGTGCTACGATTGTGGAATGTTTGGACATCAATCCAAGGAATGCCCGAGGAAGCGTCCTCAGCAAGGAGCTTGTTCTATGGCTTCTAGTGGATCGAAGCCTAGACAGACCAACGATGGAGGACAAAGGACAGAGCAACGTCAAGGAAGGTCATTTCAGATGAACCCAGGGGATATAGCTGCTTCAAAGACAGTGGTCTCAGGTATAGTGCTTATATGTTCGCACTTAGCACGCATACTTGTTGACTCAAGATCTACGCAGTCATTTGTATCACATGATTTGGTGGACATTTGAATGTTAGATCGGTACCACTAGGATATGAATTATCTGTTGCTTTATCCCTTAGTAAGCCAAAAGTGACGTCTACTGCGTACAAAGACTGTGAGATCAAACTAGGTGAGAAGTCGATGACTGTAGATCTTATACCGATTGTGATGAACCACTTTGACGTGATATTAGGGATGGATTGGTTAGCCCTTAACCAAGCCACGATAGATTGCAAACGGAAAGAAGTTAATTTTCGATCACCGATACATGGAAGCTTTTGTTTTCAAGGGAGTGGGGTCACACCACCACCGTATTTAATTTCAGCTATCCGAGCGGGTAAGTTGTTGAGAAAATGATGTCTGTGATATCTATGTTCAGTGATTGATACTTCGGCGACTGAATTGAAGGTAGAAGACATTTCGATAGTGCAAGAATATCCAGATGTATTTCTTGATGATTTGCCAGATGTTCTAATTGAGAGAGAGGTGGAGTTCACTATTGAGATAATGCCAGACTCAATTACCGTATCAAAGGCACCGTATAGAATGGCACTCATAGAATTGAAAGAGCTGAAACCAACTACAAGAGCTACTTGACAAGGGTTTCATTCGACCAAGTATTTCATCGTGGGGAGCTCCAGTGTTGTTTGTAAAGAAGAAAGATGGTTCGATGCATATGTGTGTTGACTACCGAGAGTTGAACAAGTTAACGATTAAGATCAAGTATCCGTTACCGAGAATTGATGACCTATTTGATCAACTTCGTGGGGCACAAGTATTTTCAAAGATAGATCTGAGGTCGGGTTACCACCAGTTAAAAGTAAAGGCCGAAGACGTTGAGAAAACTGCTTTCAGAACACGTTATGGACATTACGAGTTCCTAGTCATGCCATTTGGAGTTACGAATGCACCCGCCGCGTTCATGGATCTTATGAACCGAGTCTTCAAGGACTACTTAGATGACTTTGTGATTGTATTCATCGACGACATTCTTATCTATTCGCCGAGTGAAATAGAACATGAAAACCACTTGAGAACGATACTCCAGAGATTGCGGGAGAAGCAACTGTTTGAAAAATTCAAGAAATGTGAATTTTGGTTACCTAGCATTACATTTCTTGGTCACGTGATTGACAAGAATGGAGTTTCAGTTCATCCTCACAAAGTGGAAGCAGTATTAAATTGGCAAAGACCGACATCTGTATTTGAAATCTGAAGTTTCTTGGGATTAGCAGGGTACTACCGCCGTTTCATTGAGAACTTCTCAAGAATTTCGCTACCTATGACAAAGTTGATGAGGAAGGGTATTACGTTTGAATGGAGTTCGGAATGTGAAGACAGTTTTCAAGAGTTGAAGTCACAGTTGACGAGAGCACCTATTTTGACAATACCATCCGGAACCGAAGGATTTGTAATCTATAGTAACGCTTCGCATCAAGGTTTGGGATGTGTGCTTATGCAAGGTGGCAAGGTGATTGCTTACCCTTCTAGACAGTTGAAGACACATGAGGTTAATTATCCAACTCACGACTTGGAATTGGCCGCGGTAATCTATGCTTGGAAAATTTGGAAACATTACTTATATGGAGAAAAGTGTGAGATTTTCACGGACCACAAGAGTTTGAAGTACCTTTTTACCCAACGGGACTTGAACATGAGACAGAGAAGATGGTTGGAATTAATGAAGGATTACGACCTTTCGATTGAGTACCATCCGGGGAAGGCTAATGTAGTAGCCGACGCCTTAAGCCGAAAGACGACGAGGAACATAGCTGACGAGCTAACTCAACAAGAGTAATTGGTAAAAGAGATGGAGCGATTGGACTTAGATGTAATTCCAGAGACCAATGGTGGCAATCATAGCTCACCCAGATATTATTGATGAAATCAAGGTGGAACAATTCCACGATCTTTACTTGTGCAAGATGAGAGATAAGATACCTTGGGGAAAGCGATCTGATTTTGTATTAGAGCAAGGAACGTTGAAATTTAGAAATCGGTTATGTGTACCGAATGTGAAAGGCTTGAAGGAAAGAATTCTAGAGGAAGCACATAGTACTAGATATTCAGTACATCCAAGAAGCAATAAAATATATCAGAACTTGCGAGAAAACTTTTGGTGGAAGGGTATGAAGCGTGAAATTGCTAAGTATGTTTCCGAGTGTTCAGCATGTCAACAAGTTAAGGCAGAAAGACAAGTACCTGCGGGGTTACTACAACCATTACCTGTGTCAGAGTGGAAGTGGGATGAGATCACGATGGATTTTGTATCCGGATTTCTGCAATCGCCTAACAAGAATGACAAGATTTGGGTTATAGTTGATCGATTAACAAAGTCAACGCATTTCCTACCGATCAAGATGACTAAACCTTCAAGGTTGGCAGAACTGTATGTGAAAGAGATTGTAAGACTACATGGGGTTCCCGCAGTGATTATATCAGATTGTGATAGTAGTTTTACATCGAGGTTTTGGGGAAGTCTATAGAAGGCAATTGGTACAAAATTGAGTTTCAGTACTGCATTTTATCCTCAGACCTACATACATTCAGAGCGCATGATTCAGACACTAGAGGATATGCTTCGATTGTGTGTTCTAGACTTCGGGAGTGAATGGGAGAAACACTTGCCGTTAATCGAGTTTGCCTATAACAACGGATTTCAGTCAAGTATTGGAATGGCACCGTATGAAGCTTTGTATGGACGTAAGTGTCGATCACCGGTTTGTTGGACTGATGTTGGAGAAAGAAAATTGCTAGGACCTGAGTTAATACAGGTGACTTTCGAGAAGGTAAAGCTAATCCAGGAGTGACTTAAGGTGGCTCAGAGTCGTTATAAGAGCTATGCGGACTCTAAGCGACGACTGATGACATTTGAAGTAGGAGATTTTGTGTACTTGCGAGTATCGCCTTCGAAAGGCATAGTTCGATTTGGAAAGTGAGGGAAGCTTAATCCGAGATTCACAGGACCATTTGAGATCCTAGAAAGGGTAGGACCAGTGGCTTACCGATTGGCTTTATCATCTGAGTTGGCATTTGTGCATAACGTGTTTCACGTGTCTATGTTGAGACGGTGTATGACGGATACAAGTAAGATCATCGTACTAGAACCATTATAGATCCAAGAAGACTTGACCTATATTGAGCATGCTGTGGAGATTCTGGATCGGAAAGAACAAGTGTTGAGAACTAAGACAATATCTATGGTGAAAGTGTTGTGGCGTAGTCATACAATTGAGGAGGCTACATGGGAACGTGAGGAAGAAATGTGGAATGAGCATCTGCACCTGTTCGACGTATGAGGTATAAGTTTGGGGACAAACTTCCATTTTGGAGGGGAGAATTATCACACCCGTCCCGGAAAATCAATGTTTTTTAATGCATAAATTAAATTTCAAGGGTTTTCAATGTTATTTGAAAATTGAGAATGAGGTTGACTGGAGGTCAACGGTGATGTGTCAATCGAAGACACAGTTGGTAAATCATATGGCATTAACATGGATAAATGACATTTATGTGATTAAATGTTATTTGAGATATCTAGTTTTTTATGAATAATAAATTATACCTGTGTAGTATAATTTCTGGTAGTTTTGATATTGTTAAATATCATTCTAATAACTGTGGTGAGAACGTGAGTGACACGTTATATAAAAGGTAGGTTATGTAGAGATTTCACAGAATTTAGTTTTCGGACGTAATTTTTGGACAAAACGGAACTTAGTCGACAACTTTTATAAATTTTAGTTTTCACTCGTGAAGTTATAAAATGGACGTGTGCGACGTTTCAGGACTTAATTAGAAGTTTCGAGAACTCATGGGGAGTTAAGTGTAATTTCCGAGAGTTATGCTTATATATAGTAGTGGATGAGATTTCATTATTATCCAAACTTTCAAAATATCAAGAGAGAGGAGAGAGAAAGGAGATTTGATCCTATGACCTCCCCGACGACAAACGGCGACCGTTCATCTGTCAGTTTTTAACCAAATTCTAGATTTGAACTCCTCGAGGTAAGAGCTTCATTTTGATACCTCTTAGGCCTCGTTTGTCAAAGTTTTTCCGAAAAGCTTATTTTAAAAATTTGGGAAAAACATGTCTATACTTGTAGGAATCACTTAAGATCGGAGATCCGATGTTTATTTGGTCTCCTGGTACTTCTCCTGAAGTTTGAGAGTTATAGCTCGAGGTATGAATTCCGAACCTTTGTAATATAGGAAATTTTGGATGTTTTATATATTTTGTATGAATTGTGATCCGGGCAAACTTATGTGTTAAATTAGGCCCGTTAAATTTTAGCGAGTATGTATAGAAAAGCACGGTGACATGATTATGTGAGTATGTTAAATGTCTATGTGGGTCAAAGGGGAGTTTGATATAATTTTACGCCAGTGCACGCCTCTCGATGTTTGAAAGTTTGTAGTAGTGTCGACTACTTGCTTGGTGTTGGAAGTGGCCAACCAGAACAAATGGATGCAATGGTTGAGTGATCTTTGGCTAACCATTGGCATCGCGGTTTAAGATTTAAGACTTGCCGATATACTGGGTGAATGTGTATCTCTCTCCCCGGAGACTAAATTATGTGATTTAGATGTTTAAAACATGAATTGCCTCATATGCATTTGTTTAGAATTGTACACTCAGCAGATAGCTGAGCAATGGAGACTTCCTCCATTGCAGGTAAGAAGAAAGACAAGAAGAAGCGAGAAGAGTGAGGGCGAAGAATGCCGGGGGAATCACACTTGTTTATATTTTTGTTCTTCTCCTAAAACTTATATAAGGATTTAGGTTTTCGTAATATGTTGTAATAGAACCATGGATTAGTTTCGTAGTATGTAATCTTGTATTCAGACTCCTGTAGTTATGTTTTAAATTGTTGCAATTCAGTCATGGTTGTGGTTGTTTTTGGTTTGGAGAAGCATGGGTTGTGATAGTACACAATAGGGTTGCCCAGCTGAGGATTAGTCGACTGGACCCTAGATCAGTCGACTGGATCCTATGTCGTTTTAAACACTGAAAGTGAATAGTGGCCACATCAGTTGACTGGATCGCTTTTCAGTCGACTGGACCACTGTTGGTTTCGGAACACTGCTTTGTTAGTTTGGGGATCAGTCGACTGGGTTGAGAAAACAGTCAACTGGATGGGGTCCCAGAACATGACTTTCTGCTTGAATAGAGTACCAGTCGACCGGACAACTTCAGTCGACTGATTATTTTAGGCACCAGTCGACTGGGTCCCCGATACAGTCGACTGGATGGGCTGTTGAAACTTTGAAAACTTTCTACTTTTAACCTTCAGTCGACCAGATCCCATTTCAGTCGACTGGACCTCTGGATTTAAAAATGAATTCTTTTGAACGCGTTTCAATTGGCCAAAACTTTTTATAACTCTCATTTTAATAGATTTTTATAATGTTTTCCGCTGCTATTTTATTTTAATGGAACTGGATAAGCCTTGGTGGCAAGCCACATGTCCTATTTCCGCGCGTAGCAGGATGGGTCGTGACAGTTGTATTACTTCTTTCTGCAATACCATATTGTTGCGGAGTTTCCAGAATAAGAAGTTGTCTGCGTTTCCCCTTTTTCCTCACACAGTTCTCTGAACTGATTAGATAAGTATTCACGATCCTCATATCGCGCGAAATCATATATAAAAGTGAGAATATAAGAGGCGCCATAACGTGCCTTTACAAACCTAGGTCCACAGATATCAAAGTGAACTAGCTATAATGATTGAGTAGCTCTAATAGCCTCTCTAAAAGGCTTTTGGCATGCTTTGCCAACTAAGCAAGACTCACACATAGGTAGGTCAACCTTAGCAAGTGGTCCCAAAAGGGCTTCTCGAGCTAATGAAGTCATCCTATCACATCCTATGTGTTCAAGTCCAGCATGTCATGTCTTAGAATAAATGAACAAGAAAAGAAACTAAAATTAATTAAAACATCTCTTAAGTAGTTATCCCTAGATAACTATGTTCTAGTAACACTACTATCCAAAAATATCCATCCTATTACCTCTGAATTGAAAAACGCCTTCGACTACGCTCTTCCACCTTGGTAGCCTTGGGCGCAAATTTGCTAGCCCCACCCTGCCTCTTGGCGAGTTTATCCTTACCATTGCGTATAGGCCCACTAGCCTCGCGCACACTTCCACTTATGAAAGTTGTGGTAAAGAGTGCAGCAATATGGTTCACCTTACCTTTTGGCGCTCCATATTTAGCTCAGCATGTCGAGAAATGTCAAAAAAAATAAAATTTAACATTTCCGTTGTGGATCATGATTTGTTTTCTGTGAACCCACGAGTCAGACAAAGAACTAATCATAGCCTGAAACTGTAGTTCACCAGTAAAGATGTTCCCAGTAATCTGAAATCATGAATCATACTTGACATCGACCTTAGATGTTCAGTCAACGTGTACTTGGAACGTTTCCTTTACTTTCCCGAATTTTATAACTAGATACTTAATCTAGTAGTAAATGTGCCACCGAAAGCAAATCTGAACTGGTACTACAATTCTTTGGCTATTGGGTAGTACATATGCTTCCCAACAAGATCATGATGCATGGTGCTTATCACAAAGCACGTGCTATGATCCTACTTGAGCCAAGTGCCATGGGCTATCAAGGTTATAACGATGTTGGACCGGAGGCCCATTATTCGGTTGAATAGGTTGGACCATCGAATAAGTCTAAAAGCCCATAAGCTCTTACTCATTATGTAGATGTGTTACTTCGTTACTAAAAATTAGTCCCTTTAAATTTTTTATCTTTGTTAAAGATCAACAAAGTATGATTTAAAAAATATTTGAGAACATGTGCAAGGGATTGACATTATTATTTGCACATTTCATAAAGTTTGTTTTAAAATCCAATTACAAATGAATTTTCCCCTTTTTACAATTTAAGACCAAAAAATTTGCTGTTGCTCATTAATCAAATATTAATTTTGTAAATTAAGAAAAACCTTTTATAATTGATTTATCTAAACAAATATCAATTAGATGGTACAATTATCTATCTAAGATCATCCACAATGATATAAAGTGTGCCATACAACAAAAGTGTACATGGATCCCAACGTGGGGCCGAATTGATAGCTTAGAGCTCATGCTAATGTAATTCAAGTGCATGATGTATGAACAAAAAAAACCATCCCTTTACAAATAGGCTTTCCAATATAAGAAATTTAAACGCTCGTCCTCACATTACATTTATAGCCATAAAAAATAGGGATGTTTTGTTCATAAACACACAGAAACGACCTTAAACCTACATCATGAAGACACAAGCTCCATAAATTGTCAATTAATTGTATATTCATTTGATCCAGATTAATGCATTAATCACATATATCAAGCACTCATGCGGTCTATTTAAAAATGGATGGAATAATCCGTCACTCCATTTAAGGAGGAGGATTAGAGGGCTCGGGTCATCCAATTACACACAACAGTAATTTAAACATGACCAACAATGCAGTAAGCCTCTAAGAAATAATAAAATGCAATGAACTTATTCATTGCTAAGCCCGGATAGCTCCCATAAGCTAAGTAAAATCATTAAAAAAATGATGGATTTTTCACTAATTTTAACACAATTTTAGGGCTTAAAACACAATTTAAATCCAATTAGTCAAGCGCTTTTAAATTAACAAATTAATTTAAATCCTCATGGAAAAATTTTAAATAACTGAAAAACTGATTTTTCATAATAAATAAAAAAATTTCCAGAATTTTATCAACACCCAAAAAAATATTTTGAACGAATTTAACAAAATAAATTTATCTGGTTAAACAAAAGTAACCATGTACAACTAAATTTCCAAAAAAAACTTTTGAGGAAATTATTCTCTAAGGATTTTCAGTAGTCTAACATGGTGTTCTAAACACCCCATATTAATTTAAAAAAAAATAGTCTATTTTAAGCAATAAAAAATATGCCCATAAGCATAATTTTATGCTCTAAAATACCAAATCAAAAATGAGATAATTCATAAAAATTTTCTCAAGTCTCCAATCAGTGTACAAAAATACTATACATTAAATTCAAGAATTAACTTCTTTTGTTATATTTTAAGCAATTAATATCATGTACTTGACACAATATATGCTCTAAAATATATCACAAAGAGCGAGAAAATTCACTAAAGGATTTCCTCAAGCTACCACTAGTGTGCTAAACATATTGTGTTAATTCTATGAAGTAATAATCAATAAAAATATTTTAAGCAATTTTATACGCGTACAAAAACACATAATTATATGCTCTAAAATATTAATATGATTTAGATAATTTACCGAATATTATCTATTGGTCCCACAAAAATTTATATGGTCTCAAAACAGTGTCCCTTATTAATTGCAAAAATTAATGATGTGTTATGGTAATTAAATAAACGTCCATAAACATAAATCATATGCTCTAAAATACCATAAATACATGATAATTTACCAAAAAATTATCTTAGAGTCCCTTACAGTGTACTAAACACTTAATGTTAATATAAAAATCTTGATTTTTGAAAATCAGTAGTACTTGACAAAAAATGACTACAGAAATCCAAGTCCAGTCAACTATCACATATATATATATATATATATCAAGGTTTTGATTGGCTATTTAAAAAATAATAATTAGTATCCTCAAGCCTCATAGGCTGCATGGCACACGTAACAATTAACCAAACAAGCCTCATAAGGCTTATGGATTCCAAGTAAAAAATATATGCAACATACTTTCAATATATGCTCACAATCAGATTCGAAATATCAAGGATCAGTCCGAAAAATAGCACAAAGTTTCTGAAAATTTATTGATTTTATAGACCCAAAAAAATAGGGTTTTGATTTTCTCCCTCTACGGAGATAATCATCCCATGAAACTTCATGGGGGGGACTTTAGGGACCATATGGGAGACAATCATATAAAAAATTTGGACCTCTATTGGAGTTTTGTATTAGACCCACTTGAAAATTCGAAAATAGGGTTCTATCAAAATCTTCAAGCAAGCTTTAATGGCACATTCATTTTGGGCAAATAATCGGGTGAATCAACAACCTAAAGGCTCTGATACCAATGTAGAATAAATATGCACACAAGCATAGGGTCGGGTTCAAGGCATACCTTGAACGGAATACCCGATTCGGATCGTCTACGGCATTGTTACGAGCCCGGCAACTTCACCCACGAACTGCTGCGATCTTCAAGCCTCTGTGTACTCTCTTGTACTTTGCATAGGTTGTGAAGATCACTACTAGAGCGGTCCTTGTTAGTATCACACACTAAATCTCATAGCTCCATGGTGATGACCTAGAGAGAGAAAACGTGAGAGAGAGGGGAGAGAGAGGGCTGCCGAATTGCTTATGATATGTGGGTGCCCGAATGGCCCACAATATTTCTTACATTGCTAAATGTAAAAAGTAAATGGGTATCACCCTTTTGTTTGCCTTTATAAAATAATATAGATGTGAAATGTGAAGTGTAGGGCTTCACATCTCTACAAAAGGCACACAGATCATTATATAATTTATATGTATAGTGTATACACATAATTATGTACGTATATGTGTTCTATGTGCATATAAAAGTATACTATTATTTATTTTCTAAAGTGAATCGTACGATTCACGATTCAATTTGATGCACGATTCGTAATTTTGGCAAACCGATTCACGAGTCAATTCACTATTTGACAACATTGGTCATAATATCATGCTTTCAATTGTTAGAAATTTGTGAATTTCTTATTTTGATGATTATTTGCTAGTGTTATTGACTAAAAGCATATGACTTATTGTAAAATACCAAATTAAAGCAAAATATTTCTTCTTGTAGGTGACTGAGGCTCTTGGTTGTGCTGGCCTTGGGTCTTCTAATCTCATTGTCGGTGTCGATTTCACAGCGAGCAATCAGTGGACAGGTTAAACTCTTATGCCCTGTTTGAATTCATTAGTATGCATTCGGTTACATGAAAGCACGCTAAACTTGCATTGGTGTAACTAGGTAAAATGTCGTTCAACACACGAAGCCTACATCACATTGGAGATGATTTAAATCCCTATGAACAAGCAATATCTGTCATCTGGAAAACCTTAGCAGCTGTTGCTGAGGACAACCAGATTCCCTGTTTTGGGTTTGGAGATGGTACATTTTTTTTTTCCGTTCTATTTTGTTTTGTTTCGTCTTTTCTGGGATTGTTTAATGATCAGCTACTTTTTGGTTATTTTTTGGCAGCATCAACAAAGGATCAAGATGTATTCAGTTTCTATTCGGGCGAGAGGGTTTGTAATGGATTAGAGGATGTCCTGAGTCAGTACAGGGAGATTGTGCCTAAGCTAACACTTGCAGGTTCATTTTTAACTCAGCCATTGTCTTGTATATGCTTTTGTAGTTATTCAAGTTTGTCGAATCAATACATATAACTCATGTTTCTTTATCATCATGCTACAGGACCAACGTCATTTGCCCCTATCATTGAAATGGCAATGACTATTGTTAAGCGGAGTGGCAACCAGTACCACATTTTGTTAATAATTGCGAATGGGCAGGTACTTTTTCCTTGAATTTGTATTGTGGTAGGTTCTAAAGTGATGTGTATGAGATGATTCAGTGGGCCCTGGAGAGGACGTGGCTCGAGTGAGAACCAAGTTAGCCCCATGTGTGTGTGTGTGTGTGTGTGAGAGAGAGAGAGAGAGAGAGAGAGAGAGAGAGAGAGAGAGAGAGAGAGAGAGAGAGTGCCGTAAGTGTTCAAGAATTAGCTGGAGGTTGGAGTTTATAGTAGGTGCTAATGGATTCTCGGAGAGGCTAAGGTTGGTGGTGGAGGAGTTTGAAGAGGATAAGGGGAGTTGGTGGAGACCAAGTAGTAACCAAGAGTTCAAAGGTTAAGGATGGTAGTAAATACCTGATTAACTACACAAGTTGTTAATTCAGACTGGGGTGTTAGATGTATTGAATAAGGTTGGTATTTATATAGAAGTTGTAAGGGTGTAGCGTATAACTGGAAGAGCGGCCATTGTGCTGTGTTGGCGTCTCTGGAGAGGTATCTCTATTTAAGATAGGTAAGGGTATTAAGTGAGTATGTTTAAGGTACTTGGGATCATCAAATGAGATTTTGACCAGTTAGGAGTCAAGCAACAATGGGTCATATGGTAAGAAGGCACTGCGATTGGTAGCAGGTTGGGTAGCGAGGGATGGCCTTTTATTGACTGCAGAGGTTTAAGCGAAGGAGAGTATCAAGGTCATGCTATATTGGTTGACAGAATGTTCAGTGAGCTTGAGAGCGAGGGTCAATGGTTCAGCGGGTCTTGCAGTTATGGGACTCTTCGATTGGCTATGGGGCTGGAAGGGGCAGGGCACGTAAGAGTCACGTGTCTCTCTCTCTGGAACGAACCCTAGCTTTGCTTGTGAGGTGTTAGCTAGGGCGATGCCCTTGGCTCTAGCCACCAAGCCATGAGTGCTCTCGAGGTCCCAATGGACGTGGCCACCCTTAGGTATTGCTCCTCACCAAGTGTGGTTGTTTCAAGTGATAAGTGTGTGTTTTTGTGTTAATTGACATTATGATATTTGAGTAGTATGAGGTCCTTGGGGAGTGGAGCTGTTATGACCCTTAGGTTTCACCCCTAAGGGTTTCATGACCATCAAATGAGTCACTGGAGGGTGGAACCTTCGAGGAAATGGAGCGTCCTTCAAGTTACAGTAGGGGACCTCTTGGAGATTTACGGAGCAATGGATAAGTGTCAGTCCATGTGGACGTATAAGTAGTGGTGATCGGAGACATGTATCCTTAAAGGTGACGTGTGTAGGTGCCACCTGGCAGATTATCAAGTACCATCTACACGTATCAAATCTTTGTTCAATGTGATATTGGCGGGGCATAGAATCCTAATGGGACTGCATGAAGGTGATGGCTCAGTTGATCATTATACATAGACATATACACGAAAATCATCTATGTATTTGACCTATTCTTTTTTGTTTTTTAAAATAAAATTTCTTAAATTTGATTGTTCTTTCTATTGGACCTTCCTACTATCACTTCGTTTGGAAGAAAACTGACATGACATAAAAGGGAAGCCAAATTGTTGATAATGTGGATTTGTTGATGCTTGTTATCCTGGTGCAAATTTGTTTGTTCCATGTGTTTAACATCTTATCACATCGTGTGTCGCTGCAGGTAACTAGAAGTGATGATACCGAGCACGGTCAGTTAAGTCCACAGGAGCTGAAAACTGTTGAAGCAATTGCAGAAGCAAGGTATTCACCTTTATTTCCGACACATTATTTAAACTTTATTTCCTTTAATTTGTGCTTGTACTTTAATGTTATTAATTTATCCTTTTGTTGTACAGTAAGCTACCCTTGTCCATTATATTAGTTGGAGTTGGAGATGGGCCTTGGGACAAGATGAGGGAATTTGATGATAACATCCCTACTCGCTTCTTTGATAATTTCCATGTAAAGTGATCGTGCCATGTGAAATTTCTGATCTTCTATTATTTTGTTTAAAACTGAAAATTGTATCTTTTTTTAATCCTTTAGTTTGTGAATTTCACGGAGATCATGTCAAAGAATGAGAACCCATCACAAAAAGAAACAGCATTTGCTCTTGCAGCATTGAGGGAAATTCCTTCTCAATATAAAGGAATAGCGCTCTCTTTTGATCGAAGAGTTCGAAATGGAAATGTTCTAGAAAGGGTTCCCCTTCCCCCTCCTGACCTTCCCCCTCCTGTGTATGTTGGGGCTTCATTCAGCAGTCAACCTAGTCCAAATCTGGTATATAAATTTTATATTAATCGTCAGTTATAAGGATATTATATGGTTTTTGATATACATTTATGTGTGTACGTGTGTGTGTATATGTCGTGGGTTGGTAGGTGGAGTTATTATGAACTCTAATATAAATATGATTATGATCTTGAGTATCTAGATAGTGTGCTAATATCTTCCATGGAATTTTTGACAGGTTTGCCCCATTTGCCTTGCTAATTCGATTAGTTTGGCTTTTGGATGTGGACATCTGGTAAGTTAATTTATTTTGTCGAAGTTTGGGGAATTTAGAAGTGTATGGACATTTTCAGAACTCCTTTTGTCTCCTCTTTTGGCAGACATGTTACGACTGCGGACAAGATCTTCAATTGTGCCCTTTCTGTCGGCAACCAATTCAAACTCGAGTAAAGATCTACATCTAAGCAATTTCTTTGCTATCATGGGCCTATAATTTTTTTCATCGGATGCAAATGATTCTGGTTTGGACTTATTTAAACTTTGCTTGGGAGTATTTGTTGTGGTTAATACTTTTAACTAAGGCATTGTCTAGCTATTCAAGTATTATATACGTTTGGCAACGAAGAGGTTTTAAGCTTTAACATGTATTGAGGTTTAAAGCTTTATTGGTTTAATTTTACCCAGCGGTTAATATGCAGTTATAATGACAAATTTTTTTTTTATCCAACGGTAACATGGTTAAAAGGTAGTGTATGAAAATTAGGGTTGTTAAAGGCCATTAAATAAACACATAATTCATACCTCTATGAATACGCAGCATAATAAATCTAGATCAACGAACCGAGACCCGCTCTACAAGCAATCGCACGAACAACCGATCGCGGACAACTTCTCGTCGTACAAAATAGACTACTAGAGCCTATATCTTGCATCCACACCGCAAGACCTAGGATTCTTGATGGAAACCCTAGAGGAGGAAGAGAGAGAGACAATTGTAGAGGAGAAGCCAATACAAAAAAACTAATGTCTGTTCTATTTTGTATATTTTTTTGTTTATTTTCCCTAGACTTATCTTATATAAATAAGTTTTGGAGTCCCACATGGACTAGGCTTCTCATGGATAAAGATACATTTAATTTGAATTAAATTAAATTCAAAAATCATATTCCCACCGTCCCATTTTATGTGTCCATCTTTCCTTTTTGGGATGTTCCAAAATTGTTGTCCACTTTCCTAAATTAGTTTGCAAATTTTACATAGTTTTTCAAACTACTCTTCCTTACAGTCAACACCAAAACAAAACAAAAAAGCAAGTGCAATGATTATGGGCAATTGTGGAAAGTATGTAGATTTTTTTTTGTCCGCTTAAATAGTTGGATTCCCTAAGATGGACACATAAAATGGGATGGGGGGAGTAATTATCTCCTAACCAATTTAACCCATGTAGATGGGATATATATATATATATACACACACACACTAATATCTCTCTCTCATCCACACTGGGCTATCAACTCCTCATCTCACATCAATCTTCACCGCCTTCTCTTCACACAAGAAATGGGGTGTGTGACCGACGAGAAGATAAATCAAGTTAGGAGCACCATATTAAGTTTCCATCAAACTAATATGGTGCATCACTCCACGAATCTCGTCATTGCCCAAGACTAATCTAGCCGCATTGGATTTGAGCAACTCTAATCCTTCATGAGTCCTAACTCAGAGCCATGCTCATCCCATTTGCATTGATGTGCTCTCAATTTAAAATATTTTGTAATAATTTATATTATGCATAGATAAAAACCATCTGTGCCGGCACTGAGCAACATCAACTGCATGATCTAAAGAATGTGGTTCCAAATAAGTCTTCTCTGAGCCCTCATGCCAATCTACTTTGACCTTGCTGCTTTCCCAGACATGCTCCATGGGATCCTGACATCCGTGATCTTAGGTAGTCAAGCTAGAGTAGCAACACAAGGCCTCTACTTCATGACATAGTCTCAAGTCAAGTAAGGACAGTGAGTAATCAAATCAATGATCCTACAGCTCACACAGTGATAGGACATGGATCCACTCTATCACTGCTCTAAACATTGTCGTCATCAGCACATGTGGTATGATTCTGTCACACCCCGATGTAGCATAAATCAGGAAAGCATTTAATTTCTTTTATGGACTCGTAGGTCGTGACAAGTGAGATTGACCAATTGTCCCTGTAACCAATAACTTAAAAAGCATTTCTAAAGAAAAGGATACTAACATAAGCTCTAGAATTAAAACTTACTAAGCTATTACATCAGTCATAGTCTTAGGCACAAACCGCCTTATTCAAATACTAATAAATAGTTTATTACATCTCTGAAATAATCCATATGAAATACAATAAATAAATAAATAAATAAATAACAATAAACATAATCTTTAATCCATACCAAGCACAACAAACATAATCCATAATCCATAATACATAATCCATACCCAACACAATAAACATAATTCATAATACATATCCATACTACACAAAACAAACATAATCCATAATCCATACTAATTCAAAACAAGTAAAGAGTTCATCCGACCAAACTTAAACTAACTATAACAAAACATGTCCGAAATTTAAAGAGTTATAGAAAATAAGATAATCGAAGTCAAACATACTTTAACCTACTCTCAAGCCAAATCACATATCCACCTTGAACAAAGCCTCCCAAAGTATCGAAGCCACCTTAAAGAGGGTCGAACAAATGAGCATTCGGATCAATCACTTCATCGATATAATCTTTCTTTTCGTCAATACCAACGGTTTTGGAGTGACACTTTTTAGTACTAGCATCCGTCACAACATACCCTTTTGCTAATTCTTTCCCAAATTTATCAAGTAAGATAACCAGGGGTTTGTCGGTGGGAGTAGGCATAGAATGAAGAGAATTTCGATTTTCCATCGCGCCAAAAACGTTATTCAAGTTTTGACCTAAATGAATAGGGCGATTAACTGAATTGGATGCAATATCACTTGAAGGAGTAGTCACTATTGGAGGGGTACTCACATTTGAAAATTTAGTAATAAAAGACATCATTACACCCTCAAAATTGTTAAGTCTTGAGATGACTTCATCCTTAAATGATTTGTCTTATTCACTTGTCTTACCTTTTTGTTCAATTATTGACCTTGCCACCCCAAGTTGACTTAGTTGCTTCTCAGAGACAGGAGAACCCACCGCACGAACCCCACCTCCCTTGAGTTCCGTCCCAAATACTTCTGCTAATTCATCATTGTCAAGGTCTTCACACGTGTCGGTACATCCCGAGTCAGAGCTATGACTTCGTCCTAAAGTATATAAAAGTGAAACTTGTACTATTAAAATAAAATAATTATGCTAAACTTTAAACCTACAAACAGTCAAATATGTTACTCACATATTTACTCTTAGCACTCTCCAACATAGTCCCATCTCTACGCTCATGTGCCGCCAACCATTTGTCTACGCGATGAATTTTTTTTCCAGGATTTTCTTGTTCCTTGACATTGAAATTTAATGAGTTAGTTAAAAAAAAGTTGTTAATACACAAAATGTGAAAAAATGATACAAACCATTAAGAATTATTTTTGAGCATAGGAACAACGCCCAAGAGTATGGGGAGTCTCCTGTTGTTTTCGATTGTTACAGTTTGTAACATTTTGCTGCTTCTTTTTTGAATCTCCCTCAGTTTCTAAAAACTTTCTCCAAATATGGGGATCAATACCGGCTGGCCCGACTTCTTCATTCAAAAGGGCCATTTTGTTGCTTCATATATACCGAGCTAACTCTATTTTTTTCATTCATCCACTCTTTGTTTATGGTACGAGCCATTCTGCAATACAACATTGAAAAGTGAAAT
Organism: Hydrangea macrophylla; assembly: GCA_033977485.1. Classification (NCBI taxonomy): domain Eukaryota; kingdom Viridiplantae; phylum Streptophyta; class Magnoliopsida; order Cornales; family Hydrangeaceae; genus Hydrangea; species Hydrangea macrophylla. Next base: position 157,515,928 of record CM066991.1, read on the forward strand.
AAAGTAATGGGAATGCTACTAATTAAACAAGAAGGTGAAATGGTAAGAAAGAAGAGTCACTAAACATTTATTTTTTAGTTCATGGAGTATGTTTTTTTATACTCTTTGATATTAATGTTGGTAATGAAGGGTACAATTTTTTTTTTATTATTTTTTTATTATTTATTTTTTGTGTATCCACCCAATAATGGCACCAAATGATATGATACACAAGAAGAGATAAATGAAGGGTGTAATTGAAATTCTTATCCAATTGAAAAAGTTAAAAAAGTTCACACTTTTTGATGAAAGGTTTAGTCAAATCGAATTCTGCAACAAACATTTTGACAGTAAAAACCGCTGTTTAAACCAGTTTAAACATATCGAAAATATAATCAAACTTTATGGAACTTTAAATATCCATTCCAAGACCATTTAAAACACACTCAAACCTTTCTAACTACAAATTCAAACTCTTTCAAATATTCAAATCATGAACATAACCTCATTAATTTGGATCAAACCAACCCATAGACACATCATTTTTGAATCAAATCAAGTTTTGAAGTTTTAAACTCTTGACAAAAGCTAATATCTCATGAAATCTTGTTGAAAATGAACCTAAGCTATAACTAACAACATAGAATATTAGGAAACCATATTTCCAAGTATTCCTAAGTATTACCAAGCATCTAAATCATAAACTCCAAGTCTCTTGAATCAAATTAAGATTCGAACTCAAGTTTTCATTTAACCAAGCAAGCATTAAAATAAAACCTTTCGGCAAGAGAATCAAACTTTGCAAAACATTTGTTTACAAAAAGAACTTGACTAAAATCTACAACTCATGTATCCGGACTTATCGGAATGATCTAAACATACAACTTATGCACAATCCAACCGTTCACATAGAAATTTACATAAGTGTCTCCAAATTTACATTAAACACGTGAGTCATAGGATTCCAAAATAATTCTCAAAACTCTCTAACTCTACAACCACAAGTCAAGGCTTTAAGGCACAAGTTAAGGATTCCAAGTCACAAGTTACACCATATTACAAGTTAAAAACATAACTACAAGTCCCAAATCTCTCCCCCCGTTCCCGAGCACGTTACTTTCTCTCTGGGTATTGCTCCGTACTTGCGGTGGTTGTTATTTACCACAACAGAAATAGAAAACGGTTTTCTTAAGCATTACGCTTAGTGAGTGATCTAAACATGATTGAATGCTTAACATGTGCAATACTACAATTTAACACATAAATCATATCCGTGATCGCCGAACCACCAGTTTAATGATTCATTCAGATTCGAAGACCTTCCCTTGGTCCTGTGGTCACTTCTATTCCTTGGACTTTCATCTTTATCGGATTCTTCTTCTTCGTCTCCCTTATTACTCCCAACTAATGAATCATTTCCCTGGTGTTCATTGATTACCACATAATCATATAAACATATAAGCACATAAACATGTAAGCACAACGATTTTCATATAATTAACATGCAATTAACTCACTATTTCAAACATCTCTATGACTTTTAAGCATGAATAATCAATACAATAAGACATTCTCATAGCTCCTAAGCATGAATTGTTATCTCTAACATCATTGAAGCCTTGAACATAGTTAAACACAATCATTCTTTAGTGTAGAAAACTCTCCTTAGCAAGATCTACCCAAATTCAACCAAGTAGATGCTGAATTTCACCAAATTAAAGCTCAATTTCTAACCCAAAGTGAATCCTACATAGTTTGGTACAACAAATATTGTCTATCAGGAATGATTACCAGAAAAACGATGCTGAAAATGAAAATAAGCAACATGCATGTGATCCTTTTACCTCCACGAGTCCAAAAGTGGTCTCGGATCGTAAATCCGACATCGAACGACGAAGGAATGGCGAGAAAACGGTGTCGGCGACGGTTCCGTCTCTCTCTTGACCTCTCTCTTTTCTTTTCCTTAAATTTGCTGAATTTTCTATATATGGGAGACTTCTCCCTTGTTTTGACACATCCTCATGCATAAGCTTGAGGTGTCATTACCTCATTTTCCCTTATTTTTACTTACACCCCCGGAATTTCCTAAGTTCCTATTATGAAATCTCCCAGACATTCCATTAGCTACCCAATTATCGAAATGAGTATTTACCTAAGTTTCGTATGGGTCCCAACATGGGTACCAAATATTTTGTGAAGTTGCTATCGCTCCTACTAATTATGAATATTTTTCAATTATACCCTTATCTAGGTGTCCAAATTAATGCTAACACATAACAATATAATATGGAAGCAATGTAGCAAATATCCATGTAATAATATAAAATGCACTTAACAGATAAAAATGCACATTTATTTTATCCGAGTCCTTCACTGGGTCCCCCCCACTTCATTACCTGTCCCACCTCACTGGGGACTTTTCTAAATGGTGTCCTTTTTTGAACACTTTTTATACGAGCGAGTTCAAGCCTCCCCTTAGTCCATTTTATACACTAATTATATTAATTAATGCATATTAACATAATAATTAACCCGTTCTCCCGGGTATGGGTGTTACATTTCTCCCTCCCTAAAAAGAAGTTTGGTCCCCAAACTTATTCTTACCCTAGGAATCAAAGAGATGCTCCCTAAAAAGAAGTTTGGTACCCAAACTTATTCTTACCCTAGGAATCAAAGAGATGCTCCCTAAAAAGAAGTTTGGTCCCCAAAATTATTCTTACCCTAGGAATCAAAGAAATGCGGGTAATTATCTCGGATTTCATCCTTCTGCATACAATGTAGAGTACAAGCATGAGCAAGGAGTCATAGATTGCAAATATTTAACTACCAATTTATAAATACCTAGATTACAAATATCTAATTGCCATTATGGCTATCTAAATACCAAAGTTACAATTATCTAATTGTCACCACGACAGTGACTACTATTACTAGATTAAATAATCGGGTTTTTGATACTCTAATATGGTATACTATCTTTAAGAACATGTTTTGTACGATGAAAGAGGGAAAGGAAACAAGGGAAGGGCGAGGAAGAATATGCTAGAACACTTTATTTATAGGGAGGAAGAAAGTTAAATAAATGTCAAAGGACAAAGATACCTCTTTCCTCTGAGCTCATAAATATATATAAACATGTTCTAAAAAAGTACGATTTGATAATGGACATATATTAGGCCCCATTATTCACCCTGGGATATTGGCATCGTATGGAAGTAAAACAACCCTGGAAAAGCAAGGGAAATCCTAATTGAAGTAAAAAGGACTTGTTTTACGGATAAAAAATTATAAATGCAATCACTTAATTAAAGGGGCGCTCAGCCATAGCACCCTAAAATCAATACAATGTTACATAAAATCCAATGTCCAAATATTTAACTCAATAACCCCTTCCCCAACCAAAAAGACCAAAATGACCTAATTTCTTAAGAAACCAAAAATGTCCACTCCTCCTACACGAGACAGAAAAACAAAATCAGAAAAAATGAAAAATCGTGATGGAGGTGACGTGGTGGTGGAGGTGCTGTGATTGTAGATGGAGGTGGCGATGGTGATGGTGGTGCTGCGATGGTGGTGGAGGTGACGTGGTGGTAGAGGTACTGCGATTGTAGATGGAGGTGACGATGGTGGTGGTGGTGGTGGTGCGATGGTGGTAGTGGTGGTGCTGCGATGGTAGTAGTGGTGCTGTGATGGTGGTGGTGGTGGTGGTGATGATGATGATGGTAATGGTAATGGAGGTGAGGATGGTGTGATGTCGACGGTGACGGTGACGGCGACGGCAACGATGAAAGCAACGGTGATTGCGATGATGGTGTTGGTGGTGCAGTGCTGCTGGTGGTGCTGTGGTGGTGCTCCGATGGTGAAGGTGGTGCTGAATAATTATCAATTTTAGAAAACAGATAATATTATCTGTTTTCAAAAACAGATAATGTTGTGGTGCTGGTGGTGGTGGTCGTGGTGGTGCTGTGATGGCGGTGGTTGTGAGCTGTGCTATTATGGGGGTGGTGGTAGTGGTGGTGCGGTGGTGGTGGTGGTGGTGGTGCTGCAAAATTATCTGTTTTCGAAAACAGATAATATTGTCAAAACAGATAATATTATCTATTTTCAAAAACATGTAATATTGTGGTGCTGTTACTGGTGGTCGTGGCGGTACTGTGATGGCGGTGGTTGTGAGCTGTGCTGTTATGGGGGTAGTAGTGGTGGCTATGCGGTGGTGGTGGTAGTGCTCCGGTGGTGGTGGTGGTGCGGTGGTGGTGGTGATGACGATGATATCTGTTGGGCAACAGAACTCAGTTGTGAAACAGATAATATTATTTGTTTTGAATTATATAATATTATATGTTGTGAACCAACCGGATAACTTTATCTGATGTACATTATAGATGAAGATATGTGTTTTAATTAACAACTGAAACTCTTGTACACAACAAATAACATTATCTGTTGTTCATATCATATTCTCTGTTGTGCATTACAAATTCTCTTATCCAAACAGATAATATTATCTGTCAACAGATAATATTATCTGTTGGCAGATTTTGACAGATAAAACCCGTGAACCAAAGAAGCTTAAATTAATTCTAAAAATGAGATGTTTTTATAAAATTGCTAGAGAAATGCGTAGATTTTGAAAAAATAAATGAAAGAAATCTCAAAAGACCAAAAGATGAGAAAGTTATGGCCATTTTAACTTGATTTTTTCCAAACAGATAATATTATCTGTTGACCATGACAGATAATTGTATATCTGTGAAATTATCAGCTTTGATAATATAACTTGTTGAGCATGACAGATAATAACATCACAATGGTGTTGTTAGGGTGGTGGTGGTGGTGGTATTGGTGCTGCGGTGGTGGTGGTGGTGGTGGTCTGAAATAATACTTTTGCAAACAAATAATGTTATCTGTTTGACAAACAGATAATGTTATCTATTTGACAAACATATGTTACATGTAATATTATCTCTCTCTCTCTCTCTCTCTCTCTCTCTCTCTCTGTATATATATATCATCTTCTTCACTGAAGATGGTGGTGGTGGTGGCGGTGAATGGTAGTAGCGATGTCTCTGTTGTGCATTACAAATTCTCTTATCCAAATAGATAATATTATCTGTCAACAGATAATATTATATGTTAGTAGATTTTGATAGATAAAACCAGTGAACCAAAGAAGCTTAAATTAAGGCTAAAAATGAGATGTTTTTATAAAATTGCTAGTGAAATGCGTAGATCTTGAAAAAATAAATGAAAGAAATCCCAAAAGACTAAAAGATGAGAAAGTTATGGTCATTTTAACTTGATTTTTTCTAAACAGATAATATTATCTGTTGAGCATGACAGATAATTATATATCTGTGAAATTATCAGCTTTGATAATATTAATAACATCACAATGGTGCTGTTAGGGGGGTGGTGGTGGTGGTGGTGGTATTGGTGCTGTGGTGGTGGTGGTCTGAAATAATACTTTTGCAAACAAATAATGTTATCTGTTTGACAAACAGATAATGTTATCTGTTTGACAAACAGATGTTACATGAAATATTATATCTGTGTGTGTGTGTATATATATCATCTTCTTCAGTGAAGATGGTGGTGGTGGCGATGAATGTTATTAGAGATGGTGGCAGTGGCGGTGCGATTGTGATGGCAATGATGGTGGTGACAACGATATTATCTGTGTATATGTATATATATCTATATATATCATCTTATTCAGTGGTGATGGTGGTGGTCGCGGTGTGATGGTGGTGGCGATAGGGGTGGTCTCGCTACGAAGTTGGTGGCGATTGTGGTGTGATGGTGGTGGTGAATGGTGGTGGTGACGATCTCGCAACGATGGTGCTGGTGATGGTGGTGCTGACGATGGTGATGGTGATCTCGCTGTGATGGTGGCGATGGTGGTAGTGACAGTCACCGGCGTCGGGCGATTTCGTAGATGTCGGGGGCAACATCGTCATTAAACTAGATAAAAAAACAAAAATGGGTTTTTGGTTGCAAAATTATAACGCGTGTGGGCTTTAGATTAAACAAGAGTTTGATTGGGTTTTGCACATTATTGACTAATTCTAAAGGGTTTATCTCCAAATTTCCCTTAATTAAATTACTCTCCACGTACACCCACTTGTTGCATAAGTAATTGTACAATTAACAACTACTATTCTATGTGTGGGAACGTGTATTTCGAATGTCGCTTTATGATGCTAGATAACTAGTAAAATAGGTAAGAAAAATCTTATAATATTTATGCTTATTAACAATGGCTGATCTAGCACTAGGTTTAGCTGGACTGTAGTCCAGTGCAAGATTTTCGGCCATTTTGTTTCACTTGTGTATTAGCCCACCTCTTTTACAAAGTTGATCAACAATTCAATCTTTAGCCCAGCCTACACACTTAACTAGACAATCTCTCAATTTGATGACAGTTCAAGCTTCCGCATCAACGGCTCATAATTATCTGAACGACAACAACGGACGACATGCTCCTGCAGACGTGGCTTCTGGCAGAAACCAATATTGGATTATGATCATACCTTCACTTTTCTGTTTATGGAAATTCTATGATACATCCCAATGGGTTTGATTTTAGAGTAATGCTATACTTCCCAAATTTTCATCCCAAAAATGCTTCCCAAATGATATGACAGTGGGGCTGACCTAATACAGTGGGACCAGTTAAATTTTAATTTGAAGTTATTTGTCTAACCCTACTGTCACATCATTTGAGAAGCATAACATTACTCTTGATTTTATCATACAAACTGGTATTTAAGTAGTCAAGACTGTATAACTTATGTTACAAAATACATAATTAGGTTTTGAAGTTTGGTGATTTGAAAACCGGATTGGTCTTAAAAAAATAGAAATTTAGTAAAAAGTCACTCATTTCAGATTAATTAAGTTTAAATGACAATCCTTTTTATTTTGATCAAAACCCTATGTCTAGTGAAACTTAATCAAATCAAGTCTTTATGTTTTAAAAGTAATTCGAAAAATTCACATAACTTTTTTTTATGTGGAATTTCATATATTTAGTTCAATTTTATTATTATTATTATTATTATTTTTATTTATTTATTTTTTTTTTACAGAAGGTATGTAAATTTCACATAACTTTTAAGTCTTTGATGATATCTATGAAATGATAATTAGAAAAAAGAAAAAATATATCTAAAGGGAATAATATCAAACTATAAGTGGTCTTACCGTCCGTGAAAATAGAGATTAAATTCAGCTTTTGTTTGAATATTAGCCCACCCCTCTCACAGTTCCTGGGTCCGCCCTTGCTTATTAAGATTGCTTCTTTTTTGATTTTTTGATTTGTTTTTTGGTAGCTGAACATTAATAAGATTGCTTCTTCTGCTTGCTTTGGCAGATTGATCAAAATCCCAAGCCAAGTTGTTTTTTATTTTTTATTTTATTTTGTTAGATTTCGAAGGAAGTTAACAATTTGTTCCTTTGGGATTAGCTAAATACATATAGGGTTGGGATTGTTTCTCTTTTTAAAATTTAAACTCGATATAATTGCCTAACAATTTAGGGGTAAAGCCTATGCATTTGTTTCAGCTTTAAAACTTTTAAAATTAGCTTAGGGAGCAAGCTGGCAAGTTGACACTAATTTTAATATTTGGGACGAACTGTCTATTCCAACACCTTGTTAAAGTTTTTTATTCCTAGTAAAAAAAAAAAAAAAAACAGTTTATGTTTGGTAGCACATCACTAAATGTTCTTTTTTTTTTTTTAATAAATTTTTGCTTATTTTTTATTCCTTGTGACCACCATCCAAACAAATCAATCCCTCACATGTTTATATGATAAAAACCCATAACAAAAAAAAATAATAATAAAAAAATACAAAATAAAAAAAGGACAAAATTGATAATAAAAAAAAAAGCGCAATCACCAGCAAACCAAGGCTATCATTCAATCCAGAGTAATGCATAAGTTTGTGTTGTGATTGTAAGAGAAATAAACGAATAAAAAATAAGATAAACAAGAATGAATTATTTCCCGTTATTATTATTTTTTTGATGGGAACAAATTCCCGGTATAATTAACCATTCATGTTATATCCAAGCAAAACATATGATGTAATTAGTACAGTCTAGGCCAGTCTGTCATTTTCTCCCAAGAAGAATTATCATGGCTCAAATAGAAACCATCATCTTTCACCAACCAAAAGCAAGTCCCTACCCCTTTAATTGGATGTTTATAACACTTATCCCTGACATTTTTTTCATTATAAACATCAATACTTGTTTCCTTTCGACTACCATACCAAAAGTAGCAGAAGAAACGTGTGCTGTTAAAGATGTTGCGACGAAAATGCCAGTGAAAATCCTCACCCAATTTGAGAAAATGTTTTCCAATGTCATCGTCTCCGGATTTGCAATGAATGTTCAAGAATGGAGTATTGGGTGAGAGTCCATTGATGATGTGAACTTCAATCATCCCTGCGAGTCCAAAGATGTTTGGAACCATGACCTTTCCACTTATAGCCATTTTGTGAGCATGTGTTGTGCAAACAATGTTGAGTGCCACCATGAGAAACAAGAAGAAAATTTTCATGTTGGAAAATGATGGGTTTGGTGTTTTATGTTTGTTGGTCTTTTCAATTACCTAGACCAAAGAGATGCAATTTGATTTGTATAGCTATGTGTACCATGATGGTAGTTATACTTTTGAGTATTAATTCTAAGTAGCAAGATTGGCAAATATAAGTACCTAAAGATTTCATATATCTAATTACAACTAGGGCTTAGTAACTAAATATCTAGAATATTACAAATTTTCTTTTCTTTGCTTTTTGACTACTTGGACTATTGAAGAGTTAAAGAGCATCTCCAACGCAAGATGTCATTTTATCCATGCCAAATATATATTTTGACATTGCTAAAGGGCTTAAATACTATATTTTGATATTTCTACTCCAATATTGCTACATTCTAAATTAAATGCTATTTTGTGACACATTGGATGTTATTGTTGTACTTTAAGTTGTATGTTTTGTACACATTTTTATTGGAATGAGTACAAAAGTTAAATTATTGCATTAATTCAAAAGAAAACCCCTCCAATGCATCTTCTATCACTCTTCTCAAATTATAACAATGCTATTCTTGCTCTCAAATTTGAGAGAAAGAATAGCATTGCTATATTTTGAGAGGAGATATATGAGTGCATTGGAGAGGTATTTTTGAGCATTCATACTATAATTTGACTATAGTATGAGAAATGAAAGGTGCATTGGAGATGCTCTAAGCAAGTAGTAAAATGATGTTCTAGTGCTGTGCGATCATATGTTGCAGAAATTAATTATGATATTTTTTTCAATTTTGTGTTAAAGACGTACGATACCAGTGTCAGACTATACTGCAACAAAATCATATTCGCTCCGTCGAATTTTATTCGTCCATATTCAGAAATCTTACATTATAAGGGAACATTAATGAATGTATTCATATGCATGAAAATAATGCCATTGTTCCGAAATTACCCCTTATTGTCTTCTTTGTGTGTGTGTGTGTGGTGTTGGGTGTTTTCAATCAACAAGGGCAGGTTTTGAAAGTAACTACAAATTATCATTACATTTTTTTTAGTGGACAAGAAGTTGTGGGACAGTACAACGGAAAAAAAAATTAAGGACATAAAATGGGACCGATGAGTAATGTAGAGTGGCTGATCTAGGGGTTTGGGAGGAACGCCCCCAAGACAGTTTTTTTGGAACTTATTTATACATATTTTTTTTTCTCTCATGAATCAGTTGTTGGTATGAGAGTTGACATTAAAAAAGGCGTTGTGAGAGGTTGTATGCAAGCTACATCATATTTTATGTAGAATGAGTTTTAAGAATTTTGGGAAGGGCCACAACATAGATTGTGTAAAATACAAGGGGTTTCAAAGAAAATTTTGGAGGTCATAATTAATTTGTGTGTATATAGATTTAAAAAAAAAAAACTTATGGTATTTTATAAGCCAACTATACTATTATATATCTATACTATATCTAAAAGACAGTAAAAACTCCTTCTACATTAAGCCTGGTGACACCTCTTCTCTTTATCCCCAAAATTTTTTTAAAAAATTTTATCTACATCTATATCTATTATCTTCTATAAGAAACTAAATTAAAGTTGAAGAGTGTAAACTAGGATTATTATAAGAATGACACATGGAACACACTCATAAATAATTCTTACTTGTGGACTTGATAGAAAAGGACAATGACCTGATACAGCGCGGCGTTATCCATACACAGATAATAAGTTGGGAAAAGAATTAAACCATTCAATTGAAACCAGGAATCTATCAAATCTACTTTTTTTTTTGTTAGCAAGACCATTCCATGTGAATTTTCTTCCAATTAAAGTTAAGTCAAAAAACTTCCTATCCTCAATAAAACTATTGAAATAGGGGTAGCCTTATTACAACACCCCATATATTGGGAATTTTTTAAACTCAAAGAGTGGTGTTCCAAGAACATTTTGCAGCATGTGACGTGCGTGTGAAAGAGTTGGAGGAGGTGAGGGATTTTTCGTTGCAGAAATGATACACATACACACTGAAACACCCACTAAAACACCCTCAGCCCCTTCTAAGCAATTTTTTTAACAGAAATGATACACATACACACTGAAACACCCACTAAAACACCCTCAGCCCCTTCTAAGCAATTTTTTTAAAATTCTGGTGGGACCCACCACACCCAAAATCCCTAAAAGGCTAAAACACACATTTCCCTCCATTGTCCCAAAATGTCTCCCCCCAGAGCCCCAACGCCTCCCCCTCCTTGACCCCTGCCCCCTCCCCTCACTGCCATTACCGGACGGAATGGTCGCCGGAGCGCCGCCACTGCAGGTCGCCGCCGTCCACAAGTAACTTATCCATTGTATTAAGTGATTTTAATTTCCAATTCATAGATGAATCTGTCAAACTTAGCATCTTCAACCAAACGATTATACAAAATAATTGCAGACAAGTACCAAACATGATTAAAATGTCTTTCTTACTTCTTCAAGTAACAAATCCATTGTATTAAGTGATTTTAATTTCCAATTCATACATGAATTTGTCAAACTTAACCAAATCATCAACCAAGAAGAAAAAAAAAATAATTGCAGACAAGTACCAAAGATGACTAAAATGTCATTCTTACTTCTTCAAGTAACTAATCAATTGTGTTAAGTGATTTTAAAAGAAGATTTTGATGGGAAAAGGGGGTATGATGATTAGAGAGCCCTTGGAATCTTAAGTTGAGAAGAAAAAAAATCCAATTTTTTTCTTTCAAAAGAAGATTTTGATGGGAAAAGGGGGTATGTTTTCAGGAGTTTTACAAGTGGAAGATATAAATCAGAAAATAGTAAAGAAAGTGGAACCATGATTAGAGGAGGAAAAAAAGTGGGAGAAATATGATGAAAACCCATGTTAAAAAAAAAATTTTGAAATATGAAGATTAAAGCCCCTTTTTACATTACATCTTTGGTTGAGAAAAAGAAAAATCTAAAGAACACATATATAGTAATCAAGGGGCTTACTTGAATGGCCAGTCATGGCCAATAAAAGCACCAAACAAGCTACAAAAACAGCCATGATTGTTGCTATATTGTGGGGGAAATTGTGAGAGATTGTAACACTAGTTTTAAGGTGTTCTGTTAAACTTGAAACCAAGAGGTTGTGTAGAGAGAGAGAGAGAGAGAGAAGACCGACCGTTCGGTCCGTGGACGGCGGCGACCTGCAGTGGCGGCGCTCCGGCGACCGTTCCGTCCGGTAATGGCAGTGAGGGGAGGGGGGCAGGGGTCAAGGGAGGGGAGGCGTTGGGGTTCTGGGGGGAGACATTTTGGGACAATGGAGGGAAATGTGTGTGTTAGGGATTTTGGGTGTGGTGGGTCCCACCAGAATTTTTAAAAAATTGCTTAGAAGGGGCTGAGGGTGTTTTAGTGGGTGTTTTAGTGTGTGTGTGTATTATTTCTGTTTTCGTTGTGACGGGGTTCTTTTGGAAAAGGGATAAACTCCCTGATCGATGACTGCAGGATTCAATTTAAATACGAAAGATTGTTTGAGTTCTGCTTCTAGTGTGGAAGGTTAAACCATTCAATTGCGGCTTGCTCCTTCTCGTCTGACCCGCCTCCCGCTGCTTTCCCTAATCCCAGACATGGCCCAAATGCTTTTGGTCCCTGACTGAGGGCTGATACTCATGCGCGTGCACGAGCCAAGACCTGGGGGAATTAACTTCGAAGGGAATTTAAATCAGGTTGGTCGTCGGAGCCCGGCTAGTTCAGAGAATGAAGAGGATTGTCCGGTAAGTCGGAAGGGTTGATCTTGGTGGGGAAAGTGACTCTATCTCATATCCTAAGGGGAAGTCCGCGTGGCAACCGGTCACCAATCCAATTTAGAAGGATGGCCTGAATTGCACTGCCCGAGATTCTAAACAAAAGCTGGCTAGTAGCTCGGGGAGGGAAAGCCAGTCCCATCTTTCTCTTGTTGACGATATCGGATATCCCACCACAAACCAACCAAAATATTTCCAATCCCATCCACTTATCACAAACTACCCCAATATGCCCAATAATTCCCAACCCCCAATCCCAAAACCAAAACCAAGCCATCCTAATTGTCCCAGGCCCCTATGTTATTCCTCATCTGAGATTTAGCCCAACACCTCTGATTCAACCAACCTGGTAGGTTGAAGTGTTACCCACTCATGAGCCCAATCCTCTTTTGCCTACGCCCATACCTGTTTTTCCACCTTCGAGCCCAAACTCCCACTCTCCCATTATTACCCTACAGCTAGAAAAATACCCAACCCAAGACCAGTCCAGTAAGGCAGCTCCCAACCAAAAATGACCCCATTGTGCGGAACCTAACACTCATTCCACTAAAAAAAAAACCCAAACATGAAGCCTCTATCCCCATACTCTTTTGTCAAAAATCTTCTTATCATTCTTTCCAATCTACTACCAAATCAATCTCTCTAATCACTCCCATCACCCAACCTCAGAATCAAGGCTTTCCCTCTGGGATTATGCCACTTCCAGCCAAACAAAAGCAAAATTTCAAACAGCTAGCCAGAACCCAAGCTAGTAGGAATAACCAGGGAACGAGCTCCTCTCTTGTTGATGAAGATGTGTGTAACCAGACAACCGATTCAGTCAATAGCACCAGAGTTTACCCATTTGCCGATGAGGAGAGCGGATCACTCCCTCGCGACCAATGATTATCCTCTACTAGAATTGTCGTGGTCTAGCCCGGGCCATGGCGGTCAAAACTCTGTGGACGGTGATAAGAGAATATCGTCCGGACATTATTTTCTTATCCGAACTAAAGTGTGTTCTGTGCGAATGGCTCTGCTCTTGAATCAACTTGGCTTTCCCAATTTTTGTTTGGTTCCGGCGTTCAATTTGTCAGGAGGTCTTTGTCTTGTTCAGTGCAATAGTGTTGATTTGATCTCCTCTGGCTCTTCTAAAAATATTATTTCGGATATTATTTTCTTGGACCACCCTCCCCAATCAGTCATGGGTCCTTACGGCTGTGTACGGTCCACCGTATTGGAAAGATTCACCTACTTTCTAGGATAAGATGGAGCACATTGCCGGTTCGGCCAATGGTCCTTGGGTCACATTTGGCGATTTCAATTGTATTACAAATCAATCAGAAAAACAGGGTGGCGGACCATTCCCCTCTTCCTTCTTAGGAGGCCTCAAAGGCTTTATGGAAGGTTTTGATTTGGTCGATTTGGGTAACTCTGGGAATCAGTACACTTGGAATAACGGTAGGCACTCTCGGGCACATATTCGTCAAGGACTTGATCGTGGTGTCTCCAGTATTGCTTGGAGTGACATGTTTCAAAGGGCTAAGGTCATCATCTTCCCATCACATCTTCTGACCACTCCCTAGTGTTTATAAACACTTCTAGTGAACGCTCTCGTATTCCCAATTTTTTTAAGTTTGAAGCAATATGGATTAGGGACAATTCTTGTGCTTTCGTTGTCGACCATGTTTGGCGATGTACTCCAACTTGGGGATCTGCTCCTTCCAAACTCCGTCAAAAGCTTAAAGCTGTAAAAGCTGCATTGCATTAATGGAATAGAAAGAATTTTGGTAAATTTCAGACCAACATTAGATCTGCAAAGCAGGAGATTGAAGCTCTCCAATCTGTTGATCCCTCACTTTCTATTTCCTACAGATTCTCTTCACTCAGAATGGAGTTGGATGAGAACCTCAAGTGTGAAGAGATCATGTGGAAACAAAAATCTCGGATCAACTAGCTCAAGGAAGGTGATAATAACTCGCGGTTCTTCCACTTGTCCACCAATATTATCCAGAGGAGGAGGAATTCTATCGACTTCCTTAAGTGTAACAATGGTAGGTGGTCGGGTGACCCAAATATTTTGAGTCATTTATCTCTCATTCTCAGTCCACTTTCAAATCAAACAGGTCTTGGTTCCCGATTGATCTTGAAGGTTTGATTCACAAATGCATTACTCCGGAGGACAATTACAACCTTACCCTCCTCCCTGACGAGGCCGAGACAAAGGGTGCCATTTTTCAAATTGGCGCTACTAAGGCCCCTGAGCCTGATGGTCTTTCAGCTATTTTCTTCAAATCCTTTTGGAATATTGTGAAGAAGGATGTCATCGATACGGTGGTGAGTTTCTTCTCTAGAGGCATCTCTCTCAAAAACTTGAATCATACGAACATCGCCCTCATTCTAAAAGTGAATAACCCTATTTGGGTAAACTAGTTTAGACCCATCAGTCTTTGTAATTTCATTTACAAAGCTATCTCCAAGATCCTTACCAATCGGCTAACGCTCCTTTTAGAGAAGCAATTATCCCCTATGCAAGCTGCCTTTGTTCCAAGCAGATCTATCTATGACAATTGCATTATTGCTTAGAGTCACTCGATGAAAAATAAAAAAGGCAAGGACAGTCTTATGGCAATAAAATTTGACATGGAAAAGGCCTATGACCGGATTGAATGGTCATTCTTATTACAGCTCTTAAATGCTTGGGCTTTAATGATGTCTGGTGTAATTGGATTTTTTAGTGCATTTCCACTACTTCTTTCTCAGTTCTTATCAATGGTACTCCATCGGGTCTTTTGAACCCTGAGAGAGCAGAGACCCATTCTCCTATTTTAGTTTCATTTTGTGCGCTGATGTTCTTTCTAGAATGATTGACAGGGAAGCTAATCTAGGGTTAATTAAAGGTGTCCAAGCTGGCAAGGATTGTCCTTCCTTTAGCCACATACTCTTCGTGGATGATTTGATCGTGTTTGGCCACGCTAAACTGGATTAAGCCAATTATATTATGCATTGTATTTCCAAATTTGGCAAAAATCCAAAATTCTTTTCAGCCGCAATATGTGCCCGGATGTTGCTTATTCCATTTGCCGTGAAACTGGGCTCCGAAAAGCCCCTCCAAACATCAAATACTTGGGTTTGCCCCTCTCCTTGAATGGCAGCAAGAACCATGCTTTTGCTACTAAAGTCCATAAGAGGCTTCAAGGGTGGAAAGCTTATCTTTTTTCCCAAGCTGGCAGAGGAACTCTCATTAAAACTGTTGCTCAAGCTATTTGGTTGGAAAATTTATATAAGTGCGAGCGTGCCAGGCAAGCAAGTTACCAATGTGTGTGATGTAATAAGTATCCAAACTGTGCCTCACCCGACAAATTGTGGTAACGTTCGATGCCTTAACAAGGACTTTAAACGTGTAAAGATATGACTAAAAGAACTTCGAACTAATTAAACAGTAAAGTAAAGGAAAATTATAAAGCAACAGGCTATTTTATTAAGTAAAACTGAACTACAATCTAACCTTAAAGATAACTTTGAAGGTGTCCTAATTCGAACTCTAAAAGTACTGATAAAAATACAATATTTGTAAAGGAATAAAAATGTGTTGATCAATTGATGTTGATTGTGTCCCGTCTTTGATCACACACTTCTTCTATTTATAATCATCAAGGCTTCATAATTGTCTTGTTTGAATGTTCCTTCTTCTTTCCAAACTGATAACTGCCAATTCACGTGGCATTATCTTGAGTTGACACATGTTCTCAGTTATTCTTCAATGTTCAACGCGTGTCCCTCAGCAGTTACTCTTTCAAACAGAACGAAATGGCCAAACTGCTCGTAACTATCTCCACATTAAATCCACTAAGTTAACTGCCTTGCCACGTCGAATCCTTCGTGGCGCTTTATTATTGGCTGGACAAATTTATCACAAATATTACCCCCCGTGCCATTTTCCTTTTAAATTAAAAAAGATAAATGGCGATCGTGGCAAGATCATGCTGGGCAGTTCACAATTTTCATGCAACCTTCTGAACATGATTAAATTGAAGATCTAAATCTACATTTTCTTTCACATTGGCCGCTATTTGCTTGATCCTTGTATTTCCAATTTTGCTGTCAGTTTATCTCTATTATGTTAATCATGTCTTTTTCTCAATCTTCGTTCGATACTGGTGATCACTTCCCTTTAAATCTTCCAGAAGAAATGATGTTGTCAACTAAACGTCCTGAAATTCGTCATCGACCAATTAGGATCCTTCTGAGATTCCTCCTGAGCCATTCACATATTCCAAGTGGGGAAAATGGCATAACATGTTAAATCGACCAAGTGCATCTTCATCAGGGAAAACTTCATCTTCGAACCCTTTGAGATCAATCTACAACTCTCAAACATTTCTTCCCGCATGGGAACAACCCATTTCCCATTGTGAAGGTGTAGGATATTACAGAGGCATGAACCTTGAAACACTAACTACCGCACCTTTAGTTATTCATCCAAACTTCGAATATCTAGAGACTGAAGGAATCATTCAAAATAGAATAATAAAACCATATTATCCTTTCTCGAATCGCTTCTCTCAAGAATAAAACTTGTTGAATGCTTGGCTAATCTCTTATACCAATCCTCCTGGTGAAAGATTCCAAAGAGGTAATGTCTTAACTCCCCAAGGCAGGCCTTCTATTCACACATATGTAAGGCAACTGATGAAAAATTTTCTAATGAGCATTATTCCTCAGCGTTTTTATCCAAATGTAAACTTTTTGAAAAAGATTACAAAGAAAGAGTGCTTCTCCTTGACTACTCAATATTGGGCTTTCCTAACACAAAAGTGCAAGTAGTTGACCCATTTGAGGACATTAGTGATCCTTTCTTAAAATTAGACCAATTATGCAGGAGTGGTCCTAGTTTCGAACATATCCCCCCTATTTTATCACCTTCCTCGTGCTTAATTATTCAAGCACAGAGACTTCTAGTAGCTTTCTCACACCTCCCATTCTCCATTTTGCAAGAATCAAAAGCTCGAATCAATTTTGAATGGAGTTGTCACATTTTATGCCATGAATGGGATATTTCAACACTTGTTTGAACCCAACTTAATTTCACCTTTCGAACCTTACCTACTCATGTAAGGTGGTATTCTCATAATCAAGAAAGTGTTACACACTTAAATTACTTGATGGATCTGTATGACAGTTTCAAGGAAGGTCCACTTGCACTTCTTGATGAAGTATTAGAATTTAAGGACAAATATATCTATGGGTGTGGAAGTTCTGATGAAGAGAGTGATACTTCCTATTATTCAAAGCCTAACCTCAAAGATCAAATTGCATATCTCAAAGATGAAGCCAAAGCTGCTGGCATATCCTTTCGAGGTAAAACTACATTAGCCAAGGAGCTTCGAAATCTTCGTAAAGCCTTGGCCAAGATCAATTCTCGGCTAAATTAGTATGAAGAACAACTCAAGGATGCTTATTTCTCCCTTCGAAGAGAAAATAGATTGGCATTGCAAGCTAGAAACTTAAGTCTCGAGATAGAAATAGAAGCAGAGTATTTTACTTACTACTGGAATATGTTCCACAATCTCGTAACTTATGGGTTTCCACATTATTATCAATTATTTTTGTAATTGTAATTGTAATGCCATTAGTTCAATGAATGTACATTTTAACCAAACTGAAATGGTTCATTCTAAACCAGAATGTATTTATTTTTGAAATAACGGCTAAATGAGTAACTAACCCTAATGGCTATTTTCTAAATAAATACGTTTCTTCCCAAACGACACCAAAGGCTATAAATAGATAAGGGATAAGGATGAAAAAAATCCTTCTAACTTCTACAAACTCTTCTTCTCCCATCTATCTCATTTGCATTCTATCTTCTTCGCAATCAATCTCATTCTACTCTGGTTATCTTGTTCTAAAAAATGGCTACATCCAGAGACAATACTCAACTTCAGAAAGTCTGCGATGATTTGGAAAAAGTTATTCAGGATGAACAAGATAAATATTCGAATGGGCAAGAAACCTCGTTAATCAATGAAATCCTTGTCCCTGTAACTTTCCCATCCATGAATCTTCCATTGCCGTAGGTCTCTGCTTGAGTACTCCTAATCTCAAACTTCATGTCTATTACCCTATATTAGGACAACAACACCTAGCATATCAACAGGAAAGTCTTATTCCTAGGAGTGAATTAAAATTTTGACATTGACCCAAGCCTGGGAAAGAGTGGCCAGAATGGGTAGAAAGAATTTTAGACAAGAAGAGAGTGGCTCTGATTGCAACAGGAATCTATCATGCTGTTAACCTCTCGAAATATCCAAACGAAGCCAGTCCTAACCTACTTGTTGGAGATTTATGCTTCTGGAACCCTGTCTTTAATCACTTCCAGCTTCGATATGGGACCTTCCAGCTTCGATTGGGTCCCATAGGTCCAACTGTCTTAGATATCTGTCATCTATCAGGATTTCTGTCTCATGGGGAAGATGCTCACCCATATATGGTGGAATCTGACAGTCCCCTAATTCGATCTGATCCTAAGTCCTTAAGATACACTAATTTTATGTTTTTTCATAAATAGTCATCAGGAGAGGTATCAGACACAGAGTACTACTATTTCCTTCTCTGTTGGCTTTCGAAGCACTTGTTCTGTACCTCTTCCTAAAGGGTTGTTCTTGAATTTTCAAACATTGCCAAAGCTTTAGTTGCTGGTCGAAGACTAGCTTTGGCTCCCTTTGTGCTTGGATCTCCATACAGATCCTTTTCTCATTTGTGCTATGACCCATTTCTTCCAAATCAAGGTGGTCCTTTCTGGATTCTGCAACTATGGCTGCATGCCTATTTTCTAGAAATTCACAATTTAGGCCCTAGAGAAAATCATGTTCCTCATGGGTTTTCTTTGCCCTGCTACCAATGTTGAAGATACTTTTAAAGAATCTCTTACCTTCCTCTTCGATCTCTCTGCAGTAAGGTCGAATGACCTATTCCAACCCTTTTCTATCTGTTACAATCTTGAGGACAAAACTCATCTTTTTCCTTTGTGGCTGTGTCATATTCTGGATAGAACAGCAAATGCGATCGAATTAAAAGCTGCAAGGGGAACCTTTTTGATCAGTAGAGATCTATTTTTTGGAAACACCCTTAGCACTAAATCTCATGGTGAACTCTACCTCCCAAACCAAATTTTGAGATAATTTGGTGTCACCCAATCAATTCTTTCCCAATTAGAAGTCAAGCCAATACATTTATGGCTTATAAAACAACTTCGAGAGTACCAGAAATAGTGGTAACTGCTACTTTAGCAGTTTATCAGAACAAAGTCAGCAATCTAGAGTTCACCTCTCTGCTAGTATACACAACCTGCACCCCTGACTTCTCAAGCTGGTGGGAAAATTTGATGGCATTATCATTGGACAAATGCCAGTTCTTGAGACATATTACCTCGAAGTCAAAAGGTAAATAGATTACCAATTTAGTCACTTTTCTTTTGGATAGAGAAAAAAGGTTTTCTAATTGCTGTTGTTCAACACTTGGTGAAGGTTCTTCTTCTCATCCAAAGCCTAAGTCTTTGAAAGCTGCACCTCCTCTTCAAGCTTCTTCAAGGTCTCAGCCCCTGCTCTCCCAACTTCCAAACCTAAAAGGAGATTGATTCTTCCAGTAGAGAGCCCTCCTCAAGATATTAGAAGTGAAGAATCTGATGAAGAAGAAGAAGACTCGAGCCCTGCCATAACTTGTTCAAAAAAAAGAATGCCAAGACAACTACTGAAGCAGCTGCTAGTTCGAAGATCATTGGGGAAGGTTCCATTCCAGCAGTTCCCATCTCGAAGGTGGAACCTGAACCTGAGCCTGCTCTACCAATCCCACAAGCAGAACTTCCCTCGGATTTCAGTGGTTCAAGAATCTCCTTTACAGGACATTCAACCTTTACTGCTTGAATATCAACCAGTGGTGAGTCATTGAAATTTTCTTAGTATCCTTCATGTTCTTATCTTTCCTCACAAACAGATTATAAATACTTGTTTATCCTTTTTCTTGACTAGATTGAATCTGTTATTGAAGTTGAAACTGGCCCTTCGAAGGCTAGTACAAGTTCTGATCCTGAAGCTGCCGTGGAACAAGATCCATTCATATCTCAAGCTGCTTCAATCCCCTCAAGCTCTGAAGAGTTTCATATGTCTCTTCCTCCTAATCTTACCCCTGAGGAAGTAAAAGAGTTTAAGAATTGCCTGAAATATGTTTTGAATATAGAAGACACTGCTCAAACTGACATTCAAGAATTCTTTCAACAAATGACAGGTCAGAGTACACCAAAAGTGCCTTCGATGGAACCCACAGTAGCAGTTGCTACATTAAGGCTCTATAGCAAAATACCATTCGAAGTCTTTGAAGAGAAGGAAGTCCAAAGAGCTTTGAAAATCTTAAGTCAATTCATGTTGCACAGTTCTGAAATCTCTGTCCCAGACAAAGAGGCAATTTCAAAGCTCATGTCAACCTTTGATTTTAACTGTTTCCTACTTGAGAGAGTTGTTGAAGAAAGGAAAAGATTGGAGGTTGATATGGAATATACAATAGAAAAGACTTTAGCAATGAATCAATTACTAGAAGAATTTCACGAGAGCAACATTGCTATTGACAAACTTTTTGCTAAACGAGATAGCCTCTTAAAGGAACTCGAGCTTGTGGAGACTGAACTGAATGCTTTAAAGACCAACCAGGAAGATGTTCGAGCCAAGCTTCTGGTTTTGAAGACAAAGTTTGAGTCTAAACCTTCGAAGAACCAAAAATCAATCTCTAGGCAGAAATACAATCTTAGTCAGTCAAAACTGTATACTAGGTCTTGGGACAATTTTAGACTAAAGGCTCAATTCATAGGTAAGTTGGTATAAAGGATTATACCATAGGATTTTGTAATCTCACCAAAGACTGGCTTGTAGTTACTTTGAATATCAATGCATGGTCTCATTTTGAATGTTACTTCTCATTCTAGACTTCTTGCTTCCCAAATAATTGGATAATATTGTTTGAGAAATCTACCATTGATTTTCCTTACATGCACATAACCACTTAAATTTCTTAAATGGTAAAATCCACCTTTGAAAACTTTGTGGATTTGAAATGGACCTTCCCACTTAGAAGACCATTTTTCATATTTTGGATCTTTAGATCCAATAGGCAATATTTTTTTTCAAACCAAATCTCCCTCATCAAAGGTTCTTGGTTGGACCTTTTTATTATATCCTCTTGTTGTTATTTTCTTTTGTATCAGGATATTATTAAGAGCCTTGACTCTTTCCTCATCAATGTCTTCCAATTCAATGGCCATTAATGTTTGGTAGTCATCCAAGGATAATTGATTCTGCTTCATAATTCGAAGGGAATTTACTTTTATCTCAATTGGTAAAACTGCCTCATGACCAAAAGTTAAGGCATAAGGAGACACCCCCCGTATTGGTTCACTTCGAAGTTTTATGTGCCCACAATACTTCTGGCAAAATCTCATACCACATCCTTGGATTATTTTTATGACTTTGGCCATATTTTCTTTTATGATTTTATTAGTTGCTTCAACCTGACCATTAGATTGAGCATAATATGGGGTTGATTTTGACATTGTAATCCCCAATTTACTTGCAAAAGAAACCACATCCGCTTCAAATATAGTAGCATTGTCAGATACAATGGTTTGAGGAATACCAATTTTGTGTACTATATTTTCTAGAAATTTGATAATTGTTGCTTGAGTCACAGTTTGCATGGGTTCTGCTTCTACCCATTTAGTGAAATAATCTGTTGCCACAATAATGAATCCATGACCCTTCGAAGAAGGAGGACTAATTTTCCATATCACATCAATGGCCCAGCCTTTAAAAGGCCAAGGTTTTACCACATATTGAAGAACAGTGGGTAGGTGTTTCAAAGGACCATGTTTCTGACATTCTTGACATCCTTTAGCAAATTCAATACAATCTTTTAAAAATTTTGGCCAGCAAATGTTATGCCTTCGAAGTAACCATCTCATTTTAATCCCAGATTGATGAGCACCACATAATCCTTCATGAATTTGAGCTATAGCTACAATTCCTTCGAGATTACTTAAACATTTGAGTAGTATCCCATCACTTTCTCTTTTGAACAATTTTTCATTGTACATGATGTAATTGACAGATTTCAATCTTATGCTTCTATTGGACTTTTCATCCAATCCTGAGAGAGAATCTATGATTGGTTTTCTCCAATCATTATGAATTTATACATTTGATATGTTAACAAAAGGTAATCTATCCACCAATATAGGAAGTAATTTCCTATAAGTAACTTGTGTCACCTCAACATCTTCAATACTTTCTTTAAATCCAGATGCCTGTTGAGCCACATCATTGGCTTCTTCATTAAAACTTCTAGGAATATGCAAGATATTTACATTATAGAATTTGGATAACAAACCTATTGTAGTGTCATAATATATCTTTAAAGTACTACTCATACATTTGTATTCTCCATTCATATGGTTTATAACTAACTGGGAATCTCCAAAAATATCTACAATTATAGCTTTAAGATCTAACAAGGTTTTGAGTCCCATTATTAGAGCTTCATACTCAACTTGATTATTGGTACATTGATTCGTATCAAGTTTAAAGCCATATTTGGTTTAATACTCTCAGGTGATTCAATAATGAATCCAATGCCTGCAGCAAATTCAGTTTTCGAGCCATCAAACCATAATTTCCATGGACTAATAGTTATATGCCCAATTTTGTAATTTTCCTATGTTTCGAGGCAATTTGGGTGGTCAGCCAAAAAATCTGCTAAGGCCTGCCCTTTCACTGCCTTTTGTGGTACATAGAATAAACATAATTCTGATAAAGTAAGAATCCATTTACCAATTCGATTCCTTAAAATAGGTCGAGTCAACATGTACTTGATTAAATCAAACTTGGCAAAAACATAGACTTCAGTGAGAAAAAGATAATATCTCAGTTTCATTACTGCAAAATACAAAGATAAACATAGTTTTTCCATAAAGGAATACTTGCATTCAACAGGGTTTAAGAACCTACTAAGATAATAAACAGCTTGTTCTTTTTTATCATCATTATCTTGGGCTAATAAGACCCCAATTGATGCTTTTGCTACTGAGATATATAACTTCATAGGTCTGTCCTTTCTTGGAGGCATTAACATTGGTGGCTTCACCAAATAATCCTTGAAGGCTTGAAAGGCAGCTTGGTGCCTATCTTACCACTTTAATTCTTCATGATCCTTCAATTTCAACAAAGGAAAGAATATCAGAGTTCTTCCAGCAGTGCTAGAAATGAACCTTTGAATGAAATTAACCTATCCTAGGAATCTTTGCAATTCCTTTTTGGTTGAAGGGGGTTTACTTTGGATAATTGCTTGAGCTTTATTCTTATCCACCTGAATTCCTTTTTCATGTACCAAATATCACAGGAAATTTCCAATGCTAACCCCAAAAGTGCATTTTAAAGGATTCAATTTGAGTTTAAAAAACCTCATTCTTTCGAATGCTAATCTCATGTGCATTAGATGATCATCAAATGATTTTGACTTAACAATTATGTCATCTATATAACATTCTAAAAATATTCTAATCATATCATGAAAGATAGCATTCATATTCCTCTGATAGGTAGCTCCTGCATTTTTCAAACCAAAAGGCATTTATACCCATTCGAAGGTACCTATATTCCCTGGGCATCTAAATGCAGTTTTATGAATGTCTTCCTCAACAATATATATTTGATTATATCCTGAGTGACCATCCATCACAGATATTATAGTATTTCCAGCATATCTATCAAATAATAAATCAACTATTGGCATAGGATATTCATCCTTAGGTGTGGCCAAATTAAGATTTCTATGATCAATACAAACTCTTAATTTACCATTTTTCTTCATATATAACTGGAACAACATTTGAAAGCCATTCAACATACCTGGCAATTATAATGAAACCTGCCTTGAGCAACCTTTCGATTTCTTCTTTAATCTTCATGGTGATTTCTGGTGTCATCCTTCGAGGTTGCTGCTTTATAGGTTTGTATCCAGCTTTGATAGGCAATTTATGCTCCACTAAGATTCTTTCGAGTCCTGGTAATTCATCATAATCCCAAGCAAAATAGTCTCGAAATTCTTTTAATAATTCGACTAATTTATTTTGGTCACACTTTCCAAGTTTAGAACTTAAATAAGTAATTCATTTTTGCTGATCTGGTCCTAAATTGATTTCTAATAAAGGATCCTGTGACACTTCTTATATTGAATTTTCTAGGGTCATAGATAATTCTTCCCTGCCAGCATCTCTTAACTCTTGTGAATCTTCTTCGAAGACATAACCTGACCAATTTATGGTCGAATCTTTTTCAATCCTTGATTCTAAATTTGCAATCATTCACTTTGTAAGACCAGTCGAATGGTCTCTTCTACATCTTCTATTTATATAGATGTATGAGTCATTAGATTATCTTGTCATCATCTAATGGTTCCAAATAACCAAATGGCATATCAGCCAAAATGTCCCAATTCTCCTATGGGGATTCATCTTCTGACTCTTTAAGGTCGATTGGTTTAACATTCTCTTGATATAATTGAGCTTCGACACAGTTAGAACTTGCATAAAAAGGCTGAATATCAGCCTTCACTATTTTAATCTCACAGTATTCCTTCACAAGCAACAATTTCTGATGCATTGAAGAAGGAACACATCGATTAGCATGAATCCAATCCCTTCCTAGTAAAAGCATGATAACTAGGACTGGCGTCCACCACAAAGAAAGCAGTTTTGGATTTATTCAAACCTACTATAGTTTCAATAGGTATTACTCCTTTGGTATTTTCTTATCACCAGTGAAGCCTGATATCATAATGTGAGTCTGTATCAACTTTGAGTCTTGCTTATTAGTTTTTTTCAAAGTGCTTTGAGGAATAATATTGATAGCATCACCATTATAAACCAACACTTTGTTTAAAAGAACTCCATTTAAACAAGCCTTTATATATAATGGTTTAAGATGCTTAGTCATTTCTGTTGATGGTTCTTCGAATGAATATACAAAATTACAATCACTAAAAATGAACTTAGGAAGATTTACCTCAGAGACATCTTCAGTATATGCTTCCATTTCCATTTCTTCATCCATTTGTTGATCTTTTGTTGCTTCGAAGATCTTTGGTAATGTAAATGTGGTAGTGTTACCTTCCATTTGCTATGAAAATGTGCCAAACTGGATGTGTATATTCTAATTCTTGACAATCTCATCATTGAGTTTCATCTCAGTATTTTCCAAAACCTGAGATTCCACCACTGTTATTGCTTCATCCCCTTCATCTACGCTCATGGCCTTTTCCAATTCCATAACCTTGGCCTTAATGATACTCTCTTCAAATATAGTATCGTTATCATCTTTTATATTTCGATCGAATCTAGGATTAGGCTTCGAAATAACACTGGAGTCTTTCTTGATCTCATTTTCCAACTCTCGACTTTGGGTCTTCATGTTGGAACATTCTTTCCACATGGTATACTTCCTCTGAAGTCTCCTTTGCTGAGTCCTATTTATCACAGGAACCATCTTTTGGTTCTTTTCTTTAGGATCTTGAAGCACATGTCATGTATTCTTTTCAACCAGTGGAGGTTTGATCATCCTGTTTTGTTTTGAGACCCTTGTTGAACTACCATATTTTTGACTTTATCATCTTGCATAACAAACCAATTTGGTAATCCTGGTACCAATGTAGGCACATCTGACTGTGATGTTTCACCAACTCTTGGTAATGCATTCGAAGTATCCATACTCATCTTATCTTGTACTGCATTGGCTGGTACTAATTTTGATGGTATAAATTGGGCTTGTCTTTCTTTTTGCACCATGTGATACTTCTTTGGTGCATAAGATATACCTGACCTCACATATTGCATGTTCCTTGATGTTCGAATAGAATTACCAGCATAAAAATTTCTCGAATAATTGGCTCTGAAATGAGCCATTGGTTTTGGAGAATATATTGTTGTCATTGGTTCAGTGTGCATCGAAGCTTGGTAGATTGGACCTTAAAATTTTTCTCTTCCAACATTCATGATTGGCTAAAATGGAGGTTCATACGAAGTATTCACCCTTTTCTGTTTGAATGAAGGGTGTTTATTTTTTCTGCCTGTTTTAGTCCTGACCCTTTCATCATAGACCTCAGCATATCTTTTCCCACAACCAATGCATAAATTTTTTGCACACTTCTGGTTGAAAATGGAAAATTCAAGACTCTTCTTTGCTACCTCTTCGAGCCTTTTCTTTTGATCTTCTTCATTTGCATTTTCCCTTTCTTTGACAAGAGTTTCGAGGGAAATGTTGTGGACATTAATGGAGACCTCTTGCACTACTGGGAATGGATCTTCATCAACCCCCATTTGATTTTCAGGGAACTTCAACTTCCCTTTCTTGATCAGGTCTTGAATCCTGTCTAAAAAAAAAGTAAAGTTATCAGTTGAATGAGTCCAGGAATTATGCCATTTATAATATTTTCTACCTTTTAACTCATCACGAGAAGGTAATTTTGTCTCAACAGACAACTTAATTATCTTTCCTTCTAACAAATGATCAAAAATTTCATCAAGTTTATAAACATTGAAGGAATATTTTTTAAAAGATCCTTTAGATTTATATACTTCAACAAAAACATTTTTCTTCACAAGACTTTTACATGTGAAAGGCTCTTTCCTATTATTTCTGCAACATTTATCTCATAATTAGGATCTTTGTAATATGTTTTTAGTGAAGAAGCATTTCTTTCATTTTTTTCTTCTAACAGGGCTTCATATCTAGAGACTCAAGCAGTTAATTCAACAAGATCTCTAAATTCTAATGCATCAAACTTCTTTCGAAGTCTAAATTCGAGACCATTTTAAGCCAATTTAACAAATTCAGGCTTTGGCAAGATGATTTTGCACTTTTTTTCTAGCCCTTTTGAACCTATTTATGAATTGAGTAGCTTTTTCATCAGGTTTTTGACAGAGTTTGGCTAAATCAGCCATAGACACTTCTGGTTCTATCTAAAAAAACTGAGTATGAAAGGATTCTTCCATCTGTGTCCAATTATGGATTGAATTAGGAGCCAAAATGATAAACCATGTGAATGTTGTATCTATCAATGAACTAGGAAATAAATGAATTCTAAGGTATTCATTGTTTCTAGCATCAGTACACTGACTGATAAATTATGCTATATGTTTAACTGTAGATTGACTCCCATCTCCAGCAAACATAGTAAAGGTAGGGAATTTGAATCCCCTAGGGAATTCAATCCTATCAATCCAGTCAGGATAAGGTTTCTTATATACTGGAGTTTGTACCCCCCGAGCCATGGGTCCAAAAACTTCATGGATTAAATTGATTATGTCATTTCTATTAACCATATTAGGTGGTTGTTGATGACGTGGTTGAACTAAAGGAGGATGCATTGGTGGTATTGGAGGTGGTTGGAAAACATTATCCACCCTCCTAGGAATTTCATTTGACCCACTCCTATTCCAGTAGGGTCTGGTTCGAATATAGGATTGTTATTCACTCTCCTATTTTGGCCTATTATGTTTTCCTTAGGCCTAGGTTCTTCGATATTCATTGGTCTATAGATCTGATCTTGACCATGTTCTATATGATACCCTTGAGTCCCTTCGAACATTGAAGTAGTAGGATTAGGGATAGACATATAGAAACTTTCTTGTGAATTAGGCCTAAAGGGAGGCTTATTTGCATGAACTAAAGGATTTGGCTTAAATAAGCCATGAGAATGATCTCTTCCATTCTGTCTAATCACAGATGGATTACCACTTGACAGCATTATTGGTGGAAGATGTGGTATGTTATTATTAAGGAAAGTAATCAGATTATTAATGTTCTGAATCATATTTCCCAAATGATCGAACACTGGTGTCAATTGATTCACCAGATCATGTTGAATTCCCGAACCCACATTTCCATTGCTCGAATTTGGGTTCAAATTTTCAACTCCTATTACTGGGTTTTCATTGTTTACATGATTTCCATTATTGCTGCTTTGTGGATCTTGGTGTGGAGAACCACCAATTTCAGCATTATTAATACCAACATTGGCGTTATCAATAGACCTATTGCTTCGAAGGTTTCTGTTTGTCATCTTTTGACACTAGAGTCCCACCGGGCGTGCCAAAAATGTTTGGTTGGAAAATTTATATAAGTGTGAGCGTGCCAGGCAAGCAAGTTGCCAATGTATGTGATGTAATAAGTATCCAAATTGCGCCTCACTAGACAAATTGTGGTAACGTTCGATGCCTTAACAAGGACTTCAAACGTGTAACGTGTAAAGATATGACTAAAAGAACTTCGAACTAATTAAAATATAACTACTCCTATGAAAGAATAGTAAAATAAAGGAAAATTGCAAAGTAACAGACTATTTTATTAAGTAAAACTCAACTGCAATCTAACCTTGAAGATAAATTTGAAGGTGTCCTAATTCGAACTCTAAAAGTACTGATAAAAATACAATATTTGTAAAGAGATAAAAATATGGTGATTGATGTTGATTGTGTCCCTTCTTTGATCACAGACTTCTTCTATTTATAATCATCAAGGCTTCACAGTTATCTTGTTTGAATATTTCCTCTTCTTTTCAAACTGATAATTGCCAATTCACGTGACATTGTCTTGAGTTGACACATGTTCTCAGTTATTCTTCAATGTTCAATGTGTGTCCCTCAGTAGTTACTCTTTCAAACAGAATGAAATGGCCAAACTGCTAGTAACTGTCTCCACATTAAATCCACTCAGTTAACTGCCTTGCCACGTCGAATCCTTCGTGGCACTTCCTTATTGGCTGGACAAATCTATCACAAACACAAGCTCTTCTAGTTTATGCTATGTCCATTATTCTTATGTCTTCATCTACTTGTGCCAATCTTGATAAAGCATTCCGAAAATTTTGGTGAGGTCATTCACAAGAGGGGAAGAACCGTCTCTGTCTTAAATCGTGGGACCTCATTTGTAGGCCTAAATCAGCGGGTGGTTTGGGTTTTCACCGTAAGGACTACAGTTCTGCTCTCATCTCAAAGCTTGGTTGGCAACTCTTGTCACAGGTTGACAAGCCTTGGGTTCCTCTCTTAAAGGGAAAATAATGAAAAAATCAAACGCTTCGTGGGTGTGGCACGGTACCTTCTCCACTATTCCTCTCATTCAAAAAGGATCTTGTAAGCTTATTGGTGGCGATGGCACTAATATGTGGACTGACCCGTGGGTCCCATCAATCCCCAATTTTCCCGACCTGCAATATTTTGGCCAGGCCCAATGTCCATTTTGTGAAGGACCTTACGGACTCAATTTCTGGTGGCTAGAATCTCAGCCTTCTTCAAGCCACTTTCACTGCTGATTCTGTTAATGCTATTCTCCGTATTGATATGTCGTCGCGTCGTCCAAGTGATAAGTGGATTTGGACCCCTGATGTTAAGGGCTCTTTCTCTATGAAGTCCGCTTATCTTTTGGACCAAAGGACCAGGTTCACAGCTTCTAATGCTCTCCCTTCCTCCTTCTGGAATCGTTTGTGGAATGCCAAACTTCATAATAGGCATAAAATTTTTCTCTGGAATCTAGCTACCAAAGCAATTCCAACTGTTGATATTCTTGCTACACGCTTCCATGTTGACAACGTGGCTTGTGTCAATTGTGGGTTTGCTATTGAAAATAGAGAGCATTTGTTTATTGAATGCCCAGCTTCTCAGATTTTTTGGCTCTCTTTGAGATGGCCCCTTAATATCTCGACTTTTGCCCAATCTGGCCTCAATAATTAGATTAAGGAGCTGCTCAACCCGATAGTTAATTGGTATTTTTCCTAATGATAATTCAATCCATTTCACTATTTTTGCTTCAATTGTTTTGGAACAAACTTGGTCTCTCCATAACAAAATGTTCCACGATAATCTGGCATTTGATGCTCCTTTTTGGATTGATTGCATGAATTTTATGGCTATTGAATACTGGGCTGCCTAGAAAACCCTTTTCCCTCTCCAAGACCGGATCCCAGTGTATGGATTCTGCCTCCACCGAATTGGATGAAGGTCGACTTTGATGTGGCAATCAGGATCACATCTGCTTCCTTGATTTTTATTTTTATAGATGATCAGGCAAAGCACTATTTTGCGCATGTCTGGCAGGTTGAAGCTTTGGAACCCACCATCGCTGAAGCAGAGGCTGCTTCCTATTACATTAAGGAAGCCATAAGTGAAGGCATTGAAAATCTTATTGTGGAAGGGGACTCCTTCCTTGTCTGCAACCCACTTATGGATTGGAATTCTTCCCCAATCTGGGCAATGATTATATGATTAGGGACTGTCGAAGATTGCTGTCTCTTGTTAATGGCTATTGGAATGTTTCTAAAATTCATAGATCGGCTAATTTTGTAGCGCACAATATAGCCCAATGGGTTCACAATTGTAACCTCTCAGGCCCCATCCATATTGATGATATTCCTTCTTTTGTGTTTGTTCATGAGGATAATCTGTTGGTTTTGGGGTACTCGAAAAATAGATAAGAAACAATGAAATACAAAAAATGAACTTCAAAGATCGGGCACGTATTAAATAAGCTATCCGAAAATAAAGTTACGCCCCACACACGGTTGCAAGTGGACTATGACGTCTTTGTCTTGAGGATACTACCATCTAAGTTAATATAGGCAACAATCTGTATTAACTTCTGCAGAATTTGTGTATATAAATTACTCTCAAAAGACTCAAGAAATTAGGTAGAAGAAGAGACAAAAACTGGACATAAACTCCATGAACTATATCTATAAACTAACTAACATACATGTATATATAGAGGTGTCTATAGGGTAAGAGACATGTCTCTACACAAACGATTGTGTCCCAACACCCTTAGACCATGCCTATGTATGTAAATGCACATTTAGAAACCAATAGAACAGATATACATCGTTCAAATTCAAAGTTGAGACATGAAAAATCACAACTTTTCAGTTTTGGGTCCGGTCGACCGATCAAGTTGACCCGGTCGACCGGTCGAAAGCCCCTCTGAAACTTTCTTTTCAATTCTGGGCCCGCTCGACCGGTCGAGTTGACCTGGTCGACCACTCGAAAGCCCCTTTGAAACTTTCTCAAAACTGAAGCTAAAAAATTCCCGGCGCTTTTCAATAAACGCCGTTAATTCCCGGTTCTTCAGGACAAACGCTGTTAATTCCCGGCACTTCAAGACAAACGCCGTTAAACATTTACACCTCAATTTTCTAACAATCCCCCACATGTGAATGACATGGTTTTCTAAACTTGACTCAATGGATGATAAAAACAACAAGAGCAATTAACGGACTTGTGATGCGTTAGGAGAGTGTCTTTTGGACTTGAACTTTCCCTTAGTGAATACCTAATGGACTTACTCGGTGAAGCAGTGCACATTAACGTATTGAACCGACCAACCTTTTTAGTGTAAATCAACATTCGATACCACACACCACTCATCCTTATACACTTTAATACATTCGGTTGTGTTCATTTTGGTCCTGAACAAGATCCTATGTTCATGAGAGCTCTTAGAGAACCAAGCCTTTGAAATTCTCATAGAAGCAACCCCACTTCTTTTATCATATAGGTGATATCAATTTAGAGTACTAACACTTACTCATCAACATCATTAAATGTAACAACATAACCTCAACAATTTTATTACACGCCAATTCAATATACAAGAATGAAACCATTTACTACAAATGTGTGTTTACAACATGAACTTCCCCAACTAGTTTGCCTATTGAACCTAGATCTTGGGATCTCCAGTCAACTAGGTTAGGTTTCCGCCCGGGATGTTCAAAGCATTGGCTTTAGGCCCATTTCTTTCGTAGTATATTGAACTTGATCTCTATGCAATCTTTTCGTTAGAGGATCCGCAATGTTCTCTTTGGACTTGACATAGTTAATCGTTATAACCCTACTAGATAGCAACTGCTTGATCGTATTGTGTCGTCTCCTTATATGCCTTGGCTTGCCATTATAAACGGCATTCTTAGCCACAGATGACGCCGCATTGCAATCACAATACACAACTATAGCCATTACCGACTTTGGCCACAGCAGAATATCTTCTAGGAAGTTTCGAAGCCACTCGCTTCCTCACCCGCCTTATCCAAGGCAATGAATTTTGATTCCATCGTTGAACGTGCTATACACGTTTGCTTTGTTGATCTCCAAGAAATCGCAGCTCCACCTAAAGTGAATACATACCCACTTGTGGACTTGGTTTCTTGACTGTCCGAGATCTAATTAGCATCGGAGTATCCCTCTACCACGGGTGGATACCGTGTGTAGAACCATAGCTTATAGTATGCTTTAGATACCTTAACAATCTAATAAGAGCATCCCAATGTTCTTTTCCCGGATTACTAGTGTATCTAGCAAGTCTCCCTACCGAATAAGCAATATCCGCTCTTGTACAATTCATAATGTACATCAAACTTCCAATAACTTGAGAATATTCAAGTTGAGTTATGGCAACCCCCACATTTTTCCTCAACTTGCAGTTTACATCAAACGGCATTAAAGCCGCTTTACAATCAAATTGTCCAAACTTCTTTAATATTTTCTCAATATAATGTGATTGTGTGATAAGATATCCATCAGAAGTTGATTTCACTTGCACACAAAGAATAATATCAGCTTTACCCATGTCTTTCATGTCAAAGCTTGAGTTTAACAACTTCTTAGTTTCATTGATAACCTTCTTGTTGGTACCGGTTATCAATATGTCATCAACATATAAACACATGATGACATAAGAATCTTCAAATTCTTTAACATATACACACTTATCGCATTCATTGATTTTGAAACCATTTGCGATTATGGTGTAATCAAACTTCTTGTGCCATTGCTTTGGTGCTTGTTTCAAGCCATAAAGAGATTTAACAAGTCGACACACTTGTGTTCTTGTCCTTTTACAATGAAACCTTCCAGTTGTTCCATATAGATCTCTTCACCTAGATCTCCATTAAGGAACACTGTTTTTACATCCATTTGATGTAATTCTAAGTTATAGATAGCGGCTATAATGATTACTATTCTGATGGACGTAATCCTAGTGACCGGGGAATAGGTATCAAAGAAATCTAATCCCTCTTTTTATCTATAACCTTTAGCTACCAACCGAGTCTTGTACTTATCGATAGTACCATCGGCCTTGAGCTTTTTCTTGAATATCCATTTGCAACCAATTGGTTTACTTCTCGGAGACAAGTTAACCAATTCCCACATATGGTTTTGCATAATGGAATCCAACTCACTATTTATCACTTCTTGCCAATATGGCGCTTCGGGTGTACTCATAGCCTCGTTAAAGGTTTGAGGATCCCCCACGGTAGCTAGTGTCACAAAATCCGGTCCAAAAGAAGTAGCTTTTCTAGCTCTCCTGCTCTTTCTAGGAGTGACATCAGTTTCTTCTTCATCACGAGGATTACACGAAACCTCTCCAACACTTCTTTTAGGAGTTGAATTTTGTCTTCCTTCTTTAAAAGGAAAGATGTCCTCAATGAATTTGACATCCACCGATTCTATAAACGTATTAGCATGAATATTTACATTATCGGATTTAACCATAAGGAATCGATACACAACGCTAGTAACGGCATATCCAATAAATACACAATCCACGGTTTTAGGTCCAAGCTTAGTCCGTTTTGGAAGCGGAACTTGTACCTTAGCTAGACACCCCCACACTTTCAACTTTTTATAGGAGGGTTCTCTACCTTTCCACACTTCATAAGGAGACTTGTTAGTCTTCTTATGTGGAATCCGATTTAGGATCACATTAATTCGCTGTGAGAATGACATTCCCCCACAAGTTATGTGGCACTCCCGAGCTATTTAACATAGCATTAGCCATTTTCTTGAGAGTTCGATTTTTCCTCTCCGCTACACCATTTTGTTGCGGTGTATACGGTGCCGTAGTTTGGTGAATTATGCCATTAAGTGCACAATATTCGGCCAATGGAGTTGATTCGTATTCACCTCCCCTATCCGATCTCACCATTTTAATTGTGTTTAAAATTTGATTTTCAACCTCGGCCTTGTATGTCTTAAACATATCTATGGTCTCATCCTTTGAGTGTAATAAATAAACATAACAATATCTACTTGTATCATCTATGAACGTAACAGAATATTTTCTTCCACCTCTTGTTGGAGTTAATTTTAAATCACATAAGTCCGTACGAATTAAATCTAATAATTCACTTGTTCTATCTATGGATTTAAATGGTTTTCTAGCAAACTTAGATTCAATACATATTTCACATTTATGAGTTTTATCAATTTCAAATTTTGGTAATAGTCCTAAATTCATCATCTTATGCATATATTTGAAATTAACATGTCCAAGGCTATAATGCCATAAACTACATAACTCAACAATATAAGAAGAACTTATTTCATTCTCATTAATATCAATTTTAGGAGTACAATTGACTTTGAATAGCCCATCACACATATAGCCCTTCCTTACATACATTCCACCCTTAGTTAATACAAATTTATCAGAATCGAAGACTAGCTTGAATCCTTTCTTGCTAAGCATAGGACTCGACATCAAATTCTTTTGAATTTCGGGTATATG
This sequence comes from Hydrangea macrophylla, assembly GCA_033977485.1. NCBI lineage: Eukaryota > Viridiplantae > Streptophyta > Magnoliopsida > Cornales > Hydrangeaceae > Hydrangea > Hydrangea macrophylla. Next base: position 157,550,866 of record CM066991.1, read on the forward strand.
TAGCACATTTAGGAGAGTCGTCTCTTTGTCGGATGTGAACTTCATTAACACATTCCCTTTGCCTTCAACGGTTGCAGCTGCAGCATTTCCCATATAAAGCCTCTCACCACCTTCCACCTTTGTGTAGGTAGAAAACTTGTTTCGATCTCCACAAATGTGCTTAGTGGCCCCGGTGTCTATCCACCAACTCTTTGAGTCGGTCACAACACAACTTTCCATGATTACTGCCGCAAGATCGTCGGTCTCCATCATGTTTGCTTGGTTAGGCTTTTTGTTCCCTCCATTAGATCCCTTCTTATTTCAACAATCGCTTGCGCGATGCCCGGGTATCCCACAAACCCAACAATTCCCTTTGATTTTCTTGGATTTATGGTCCTTTGAATTATTGTATGTAGACTTCCTTTTTTCTCCCTTAGTATTACTTTATTTTTAACCTTTGAGGACTCACCTTCAACAAGATTTGCCTTAGACTCGATAGATCCTTGCAGCCCACTCTTATCTCTTTTCCGGTTGTCTTCCTCTATCCTTAAACGCACTACCAAGTCTTCCATTGATAATTCCTTACGCTTTTGTTTTAGACAGCTCTTGAATTCCTTCCACAACGGTGGTAACTTCTCAATGATTGATGCAACTTGGATTGGTTCACTAATAGCCATTCATTCCACTTGAATTTGGTTGATGATGACTTGTATCTCTTCCAATTGCTTAACCACCAGAATAGAATCCACCATTTTGAAGTCTGGAAACCTTCCCACAACGAAGTTCTTAGTCCCCGAATCTTCCGTTTTGTACTTCTTGTCCAGAGACTCCCAAAGTTCCTTTGCACTTTCAAAGATAGAATAAACATTGTAGAGAATATCCTCTAGCCCATTTAAGATATAATTGCGGCATAAGAAATCAGAGTGATTCCATGCTTCCAAAGCGGCTTCTTGTTCTTTGGCTGCATTTTCTGTAGGAATCACCGGTTTTGCCTCATGTAGAATGTGTGCAAGGTTGAGAGTAGTGAGATAAAATAGCATCTTCATTTGCCATCTTTTGAAGTCTTCCCCCTTAAACTTTTCAGGCTTCTCGGCATGGGTGTTCTTGACAATGGTTGCTACTTATGTTGATGTTTCTCCGGCCATCTTTCAAGTATATATAACTTTGTTTTCGATTGTTGGTTTTGGGGTACTCGAAAAATGGATAAGAAACAATGAAATGTAGAAAAAGAACTTCAAAGAACGAGCACGTATTAAATACGCTGTCCGAAAACAAAGTTATGCCCCACACACGGTTGCAAGTGGACTATGACGTCTTTGTCTTGAGGATACTACGATCTAAGTTGATAGAGGCAGCAATCTATATTAACTTCTGCAGAATTTGTGTATATAAATTGCTCTCAAAAGACTCAAGAAATCAGGTAGAAGAAGAGACAAAAACTGGACATAAATTCCATGAACTATATCTATAAACTAACTAACATACATGTATCTATAGAGGTGTCTATAGGGTAAGAGACATGTCTCTACACAAACGATTGTATCCCAACACCCTTAGGACATGTCTAGGTATGTAAATGCACGTTTAGAAACCAATATAACATATATACATCATTCAAATTCAAAGTTGAGACATGAAAAATCACAACTTTTCAGTTCTGGGCCCGGTCGAAAGCCCCTCTGAAACTTTCTTTTCAGTTCTGGGCCCGGTCGACCGGTCGAGTTGACCCGGTCGACCGGTCAAAATCCCCTCTGAAACTTTCTCAAAACCGAAGCTAAAAAATTCCCGGCGCGTTTGAATAAACGCCGTTAATTCCCGGCGCTTCAGGACAAACGCCGTTAATTCCCAGCACTTCAAGACAAATGCTGTTAAACACTGTATACTCATTCACACCTCAATTTTCTAACATAATCATCAATCGGGAAGTGGATTTCCCTCTTTTGATCAATAAAGTTTGATTTCTAGCAAAAAAAAAGTACTAATGCTAGAGATGCCAAAGAAAAAAAGCCACCAAAGCCAGATATGCCAGGTAATACGCACAACAAAAACTCTTCACTGTGTCACAAATAAAAGGACAAAATTTTAGATTTAATTTCAAAGTTGTCACTGACACATAAGCAATGGAACAATTTAGGTAAACATATCGAGTGTACTTAGCATTTTTCTTTCATAATTATTGGTAATGCTATGTTTTTCAAATTTTTGTATCCTAAACGTAGTTGCCAATATATGTGGCAGTTGCACCACCTTCAACAATGGTGAGATCACTTCAATGTCCTCCTATAAAAACTAAGTAGAGCCACTACGATCACATGTGTGAAAACTACAATGGGATGCAAATTTGGAAAGCATAGCTTTACTCATTCATAATACATTTATAGTAATGGAACACTATTTAGGGGAATAATCTTTACACCCTTATACTATACCCATCGTTTCAATTGGATACATATCATTTCTTCTTCTTTTTTGGGTTCAATCGAACCCTGGAATGTCAAATCGTCATTTAATCAGACCTAAAATCAGACATCGTTGGCTTAAAAAAAGGGAACAAGTCAGGTGAGCTGCGAGTGATCGATGATTACTTGTCACAGATTAGGTGAAGACAAATGAAGGAGATTTGAATGGCGTGAACATAATGCGATTTTGGATATGATTGAACATGCATGTTCGGGTCTGGTTGAATGCAGGTTGGGGTCTGATTGAATGCAATTTTTCGTGGCATTCACAATCTCTTTGGTATTTCTTAACCTAATTTGTGCTAGGTATGCATTACGTGCAACTCATGTGACAAGTTCCATTAGTTCAAACCAAAGGCATTAAGCTTTGGGTCTGATTAAATGCTGATTCGAAATTCAAGAACCAAATATATATATATATATATATGTATCCAATTGAAGACACAGGTGTAGTATATATATGAGGGCGTAAAATGTTGTTAGGGTTGTTGAGGAGTACGCAATTCCTCAGCTATCCCAACTTCTGTCCTCATATGCAAAACACAATTTCTAATTTTAAAGCAAAATCAAGTAAGATTAACTTTTGTGAAAAAGTAAATCTTGTATAGTACTATTACTTCTGTAGAAATAAGTTTAAAATGAAAAATATTGTTTTAATGACCGACAATGTTATCTAAAAATGTTATTCCAAACTCATTCTAATTGCAAGTCATAGGAAACATAAGTTATTGCTTTGCAAAAAAATAAAAAAGGTTTTTAGAGGTATAAGTGTTACGCCAAAGATACTAGCAACGTCCAGGCTTAATTTTATTTTATTTTTCCTTTTTTCTTTCTCGATCCAATCCCTCATAAGATAGTAAAGAAAAATATTGATACAACATGATCAGCAAAAAAAATTATACACATAATAATGCCCACACACATAATCAGGGGCAAATCATACGCACGATATATAAACAGGTGACGCCTTAACATACGATGTCCGAGCTTGTGACTCGAATGTTAAGTGCATTCACGCTTCGTTTATTTCGATGTAAAATATTTTTTTAAAAATATTTTTACATTTTAATTAAGAGTTAATTACACTTTATTTTCTATGGTTTGGTTCGTTATCACTTTATCACTCTGTGGTTTAAAAGTAACCACTTAACCCATGTGCTTTCAGGTAAAGTGTCACCGTTATAGATCTTACGGTGAGTGTTAAGTCCCTAAAATTAGTGATCACTTTACCCCCTATAGTTTGGTTGTATGACACTTTACCCCCCTATGGTTCGGTCCGATGACACTTTAGCCCCTTGTGCTTTCGGAGTAAAAAAGTATCAACTTAACACTCTTTGCCAGATTCTGTAATGGCGACATCTTACCCGAAAATATAGAAAAGTTAAGTGGTCACTTTTAAAGCACAGGAATCGAGCCAAACCATAGACGATTAAAGTGTATTTAACCCTCTAATAAATACACAACATTTTCGACAAAGCATTTTACATCAAAATAAAGGGAACATAAGTAAATATTTTCTACAATAAGATAGACAGATCAATGAATAATTTCAACTATTATTTTCATTAATATTATTATTATTATCATTATAATCACTAATGATAAATCCAAGCATAACACGAAGCGGTTAGTACGTACAATGAAATCATGGCCACTGATATTTTTTCTCCCAAGTTTTATTATCAGTTCCGAAATAGAAACCATCATCTTTCACTAGCCACAAGCAATGCCCTACATCTTGAAAAGCATTTTCATAACAATGATTGCGAAGGTGTTCAGTGAAGACAGCAAAACTCGTTTTCTTCTGAACTCCATAGGAGAAAGAGCAAAAAAAGAGTGTAGTTCCCCAGAAGTTGCGATGGAAACGCCAATGAAAGTCCTGACCTGGGCTGAGGACATGATTTCCAAGGTCATCATCTTTGGATTTGCAGTGAAGGGACAACAAGGGGCTACTAGGTGACAGTCCACTGGTCACACGAACTTCGTACTTTTCAATATCAAAATTGGTAACCTGAGCATGTGTTGTGCAGACAAAGTGGAGTGCGAGTATGACTGAGGACAAGAAACTTCTCATGGTGTAGCTCATGTTGGCAAATGACGGGTGTGAATTTTTTTTAAGGTGGTGCTCTTCTTAAATTGTAGTGTATACCCTGATGGTAGGTACACATATGTATTATATTGGGTATTCCAAGTAAATTATGGCATCTTAATTAATACCTAGATTACAATATCTAAGTACCATTAGGGCTATCAATAAATTTATTAGCATAAAAAAATATATTGCGAGATTATGCATATCCAGTTTTCATTAACTTAGATGTGGGTTTACTGTGTATCTAAAAACACGTTTGTCATATTGGGGGAGGGAATAAAAGGAAAAAGGGAAGGGGAAGATAGATTCTCTTGCTTGATAAGGTGGAAGAGAGTATAGGGAATTAAACACTACAAGAAAGTGACTTTTAGTGGCACCAAATGTCGCCACTAAAAAATAAAATTGTCACTAAAACTTTTAGTTCATGAGGAGAAAGATGGTTGCCATAGGTCGTGACTAATTGTATAGCAACTAAATCATTTAGTGTCAAAAGTAACAAAAGTTGCCACAAAAGTGTGACTATTTAACCACAACAAGTACTTGTCACAAAAGGTTAGTTTATATTGTTGACTAAAAGTCGCCTCTAATATTAAAACTTTTTGTGATGGGAAATCTCTTGACACAAAAAAGCTTCTTTAGTCGCAACAAAATATTGGAATCATTTGTGGAAAAACAACTCATCACCAAAAAATTACCTATCGTCACAATAATTATCATGAGAAAAATTATATTATCTTACCAAAGTTCTTTATTGACTATTTACCATTTTCCGAAAAAAAAAAAAAAAAAAGTTCTTTATTGACAAGAAAAATTCACCATTGAAAGTTTTAGTAGGGGATACAAGTGGTTACTGCATAAATTTTTGTGATGACTTAACTTTGCCTCTATCAAGGGAAAAAGGGTTTTTTTTTTTTTTTTTCATTACAAATAGTATCTGTATGATTTAATATATCAGAACAAAAGTGATAGCAAACATGTAACAAAGTTAAAATTGAAATATAGCTAATTCAAATACAAGAGACTTGTATATACAAAATTCAGTTACAAGCACTAACACCGTGATTACAAAAAAAAAAAAGGGTCATGAACAGCTGGCCTTATAACTTGATAATATCCAAATAAAATCATGATCATAATGTCTTAGATATACAAAAATATCATCATTAATAGGCCTTTCAATATACAAAAGATATCACGATTAATAGACCTTGAGATATTCAAAAGAGTCCATGGTCAATAACTTCAATAAATACAAAAAGAGTCCACGGTCAATAGCTTCAAGTGTCTCCATCCTACAAGTGAAATCGATGGGAGGGACTTCTTTTTTTTTTTTTTTTTTGCTTATCAAAAAGCCAAAAAAAAAAAAGTTATCAGAAATGGACAGGATTTGTGAATGGAAGAGGGAGTCTTTTTCCAAATGACTTATACTTGAACAATTAACACTATATACCAAAAAAAAAAAAAAAATCCATTGATCTTTCCTAATATATGTCATAGAAAAACTTAAGAACAAATTTTGTGTTGGCTTTGATAAAGAAATTTTTTTTTCCCAAATTCAAGGCTACTTTTGGATACACCATTAATGCCATTATGATGGTTATGATATCACTGCAGGGGAAGTTGGTGTATTTGTAATTAAGTATGAGGGATGCTCCTATATTTATTGCATATCTCAAAGGAGCATGAGGTGCCTCTTGTTCTCTTGTGTAAAACATGATCTCCAACTTAAAAGCAGAGACGCGCACTAATTGCTTTTGTGGAAAAAAAAATATTAATTGTATTACAATGTGTCTTTAAAGTAAGTTGCTAATAAAGTGGATTATATATAATTACATCTAGCAAGAATGCATTCGAAAGTTGTCATTCCAAGCATACCCCAAGCCTCCGTCAACCTTAACACTTCCACTATAACCACAATGTACATACCTAAATGCCATACTGCATGAGGCTTTGAGTATGTTTTCCTCTACGAAAAGAAAAAGGTAAGAAGCACGCAAGAGCTTGTCAAATGATGTGAGAGTGGCCATCACAACTTTGTCAATTTAGTTAGGTGAGCCAAATTAAATCCCTTTCCATTCCCCTATTTTTGAGCTCATAACCAAATTCCATACAGTTGAAATAAATCTTATAAAAAAACTAACTAATTTGGTAATTTTAGACTGTGGGGTGACCTATGAAGTATGGACACGGATACGACACGACAAGGACACACCGACATGATAAATCCTAAAAAAAACTACTACACGACACGAATGTTGGACATGACACGACACACGATGGCCTCCAATCTTTCATGCAAGTACAAAGATGTTTGGAACCATCACCTTTCCACTTATAGCCATTTTGTGAGCATGTGTTGCCCAAACAATGTAGAGTGCCACCATGAATAACAAGAAGAAACTTGCCATGTTGGAAAATTATGGGTTTGGTGTTTTCACCCTAGACCAAAGATAGGCAATTTTATTTTAATAGCTAAGTATAGCATGATGGTAGGTATACTTTTGAGTATTATTCTAAGTAGATTATGCATGGCAAATATATATATATATATAGAAGTGGGAGAGGCTCTAATTAGGTGCACTAGGTAAGTGCACTGACCCCGTGCATTAGGCTTTTGAACTTAAAAATTAAACTCGCAGGCTATCCTCCTGATCAGCGTCCTATTCCACCGCCCCGCTGATTTGCGATCGAGTTTTTTAGGCTTAAAAGCTCAGTGTACTTACCCAATACACCTAAGAGCATTTCCCATATATAAGTACCTAAGATTACGAGTATCTAATTACCACTACGGTTAAGTAACTAACTAGATTACAAATTTTATTTTCTTTGCTTTTTAGACCATTGAAGAGTTAAATCAAGTTGTAGAATGATGTATTAGTGGTTTGTGAATCTGTGATCGTATGTTGCGTACATTAATTATGATATATTTTTCAATTGTTTGTTAAGGATGAATGATACCAGGTCTTACTATGCCGTACCAAAATCATACTTGCTCCGTCTAATTTTATATGTTCAATTTCAGAAATCTAACATTTTAATAGAACATTAAGGACTATATTTACGTGCATGAAAATAATGCAAATAATGCCATTGTTCCGGAATTACCTCTTTGTCTTTTTTCTCTCTCTATTTTGTTGGGTGTTTCATGCACGATTGGAAAGTAACTAGAAATCATTACATTTTTTTAGTAGACAAGAAGTTGTGGGACACCCAACAAAATAAAGGACATAAAATCAACAATGCTAGGGGCACCAAAAGATACAAAAAAAATTCACAAAATGAGTGGAAAGTCTATGTGGCACACTGGGACCCACCAATAATTAAGCATTGTTTCCATTAATTGCTGGCAGGTCCCACTGTGCCACATAGACTTTCCACTCATTTTGTGGAAGTTTTTTGTATCCTTTTGTGCCCCAATCATTATTCACATAAAATGGGACTGATGAGTAATGTACACTGGCTTATCTAGGAGATAATGACGTGGTCACAAGGGGCTTCGGACAATGCTCCTAAGACAGTTTTTTTTGGAGCTATATACATTAGCTACTTTAAACGCATGTGTGTTGCACATGAATGATGTTCGTCTAAAAATTAGTTAGGAACACGAAGCCAAAAAATTTACAAAACACTTAAATTAGGTAAAAAGAAAAAGAAGAAGAAGATAAAGAAGAAGAATTCATATAACTTCCACAATAATAAAGATACACAAAACACATACAACAATCAACTCATAGGATAAAAAATAATAAATACTGTTGAATTATTCTTCTTAGGCTTAGTATGGCCCCCACGTGGTGCTTCTCCTTTTTTAAAGTATAATTTCATATTAATTCATTTGGTAACTAGTTTATGAGCTTTGCAAAAATTGAACTTAGGGCTTTTTTGGGGGGAGCTTTTAAAAGCTATAGAATGGAGCTTTTAAAAGCTCAAGGTTGCTTTTTGATTTCATGATATTTTTTTTTAAGAGTAATGTGTTACTTGTACAAAATTATCAAACAACTTAATAATAAATTTCATAAGCTACTTTTAAAAAGCCACATGGGGGCTAAACTAAGCCTTAGACCACTTGTTTATTTGTTCAATAATAATTTTTCTATGTTGCTATTTAATTGTTACCACATGTCCTAGCTATAATTCTTTCTTACATCTTTAATATTTTGAATATACTATTTTCTTTGCTCATTACTTAATAATGACTATTTGTTTATTGTATGACCATATACATTAGTATTTCATTTACCGTGAAGTTTGTACAGTAATTTATTGAACTATAAAATTATTTTATATGTTCTAATTAGAAATAAGTTACAAATCGATCTAGCTTTCTTATATATATAAATATATATTATATATATATATTAAACTTTGTTTCTAGCTTACAAAAAGATTTAGGTAGGCATCTACGTTCAAGATGGTCAAACTCTTAGTGCTGTATAGCTTGAAAATTCTTAAAATCTTCAACCGAAATTTTTTTATAATGTCTCTATTGTCAATATAATTGAAAGAATCACATATCTAAGAAAAAAAAACTAAAAAGTGAATTGAAATTAGAAAGTAATTGCTTATCCATGGAGTTCACCTAAAGAAAGAGAAAAGATATTGAATTGAAACATTACTGAAGAAGGAACACCAAAATAGAAAAAACAAATAGGATGGCAGTTTTAATATAATTTAAAGTCCTAAGTTATGAGAATGTATTAATAATTTATATCGAAAGAAACTTTTAGGCTCTATTTGGTGCACGTATTGAGGGATAGAAAAGAAACGAAAACACTAAGGAAAATATTTTCCTTTGTTCATGAGCTAAAAGTACTTAAAATTAAGTACAGAAAATTTTAAACGGTTGAATTTGCTGTACATAACACATGAGTGTTTCAAATATTGAAATAGACTACAATTAGTAATAATTTGCTTTCAAATTTTTTCAATTAAGATTTTCAATCGATTTTTGGCTGCATTTTCAATTAAGTGGTACATTATCAAATGTACTGTAAAAAAAAGTGCTTAAAATTTTTATTTTCACTACTTAATTGGTTATTTTCACAAGCTAAAAGCTGTCTAACTTCCTATATTTCTTATGGAACTTAAACAATGATAACAATTATATGAATTATTGTTAATAAAGATAACAATAGTAACTTTTCATAAAGAAAATTAAATATTCAATTAAGTTTTATGTTCAATAATTGTGTTGCTAAACGTATGGGTACAATGGGAATGGGATAAGACACATGTTAGCATGGTAGTGGTAGATAAGCAAGAGTGAGAAAAATGCTCTCTATGTTAAATGGGTAACCAAATCATTAAGTGGTTGAAATTGACTCCTGAAATTTTTTGAATGCACATCTTACCTAAAATAGGTCTGATAGAAGTTACCTTTATTATTGTCGGTATACAAACAAAATCGTGAGTGACCCTTCATAGAGCTCCGAAAAAAAATAAAAAAAAAGAGAGAAAACAAATCAAGAGTCTTTAAAAAGAGTCATGTAATTCGTACTAAGAATTGATATCAAGAGTTGTTGGGTACAGTTTTCTGTCTGTAAAATTATTTCAGTATCCTTAATGAAAACTTGATCCTATGACTATAAATAGAAGTCCTCACATTAACAAAGTGAGGATTCCCTCTTGAGAAGGGGACTGATGTTACATAAACTGTTTTTTGTTTTCATTTTGACCATTAGGTTATTGAAAATATTATACATTAATAGTAATGAGAATGAAATTCATAAGTAAGTTGAATGAATGAATAAAAGAGTAAAGAATAATAATTACTTTCAATACAAAGCTTGAAATTGCACACTTGTGCAAAAATCAATCATGTTTAGTTCACCATAACATGTTATTAAGAGAACACGAAGAATAGACTGGTTTGTGAATCTGAAAGTATAGAAAAAGTGTCCAAGGCTATGGAGAACTTGGGAAATGGAGACGTATAATAGAAATTAGATAATACCAGTAGGTTCTTTAATACTATCATTACTCTTCTAGTCCAAAATTAATACAAACCATTAACATGTAAAACTTTATTTAAAAAAAAAAAGAGAAGAAGACGAAGAAGAAGATGAAGAAAGAGAGAACTAGAATAATGTCTAACAAATAGGGCCAAAAGTGAACCTGGGACTGGGAGACTTGTGAATTCATATTATTCTTCTACACGAATAATTTCTAGTACACAAATTCCTTTATTTATTCCTAATACATGATTTCGTTATTTATCCTAATTTAGATTGGATATTGTTCCATCCAATAATCTAATACTTAATTAATCCATTCTGGTCCACTTTAATTAAAGAAGCAAAAAAATGTTACACAATTACTAAAGGAACATACTTGGGTAAAGTTTCTTAGGTGTGGTTCGTTAAGTTCCCTCTCACAACAGTGGGTCCCAAGATTAAAAAAGAATTGTTTAAAAAATTCTTTTTTTTTTTTTTTTTTTTTTTTTTTCCAGTTAAGGTCTCACAATTGTGAGAGGAATTTAATGAACCACAGCTAAGGAACTTTACCCAAATGTGTTCATTTACTAAAATTATACTATTAATTACCTATTGATTAAATGCGTAGATGGACTAGCTCTCAAATATTTGTATTAATTGGAGGCTGAATGCTAGATTTCTAATTGGAAGCTGAAATTTGTAAACTTCGCGAGTGTAAAAATAATCCTATACTACTAAGAAATTAGTAATAGGAGTATAGTTAAGAGTCTTAAAATTCTTCATAGACATTTATTATAACTCTTTAAGAGATATATGTTACTAATCCATCATTCACGTAACCCACAATGGAGTCCAAAAAAAAAAAAAGGAGGGGTAATTACACTAACACCCCTTCAACTATGATCTTTTTTAATTACCCCCGCAACTATAAACTCAACAAATTGACCCCATAAACTATTGTAACTTTTCACTAACACCTCTTCTGTTAGGTTGTAGTAAAAAAACTGATTACTTTTGTATCATGTTAGCAATGTGAAAGTGTTAACAACATAACACATTTTTGTCTCTTCTTTAAATCGTTGAAATTTTAAGAACAAAATTGCCTAAAATTTGGTGTACAACAAAGGGTAATTATTTATGTAACAAAGGATAATTTTTTCCTAAAATTTCCAATGGCTCGAAGGAGGGATAAATAGATATCATATTGTTAATAGTTTGTATCATATGTTATTCACATGATAAAAAAATTGTTTTTTTTGGGGACAGAATTCTAATGGAAGGGGTTTATATTAGAAAAATGCAATATTTGATGGAGTTAGGTTGTCAAGTTTTATAATTTAGGGATGTATTTGAAAAAGAGTCATATTTGAGCAGGTGTTACTATAATTTATCCCCCCCCCCCCCCCCCCCCCACTCTCCTCACGCCAAAAAAAAAAAAAAAAAAAACTGTGAGTCCAACTAATTTTTTAAACCAACCATGAACTAAAGTGTGATTGACTTATTTTTAATTTTTTTATATTTTTTTAATTCTGATGGGAACATGAGTTGTTTGGAAGGAGTTGTAACACAATATGATTAATATTGTGGAATGTCATTAATGTAAAAGAGTTGTAAAATAATCGGGATTGTATGTAACGTATATAACATGATATATCCAAAGCAGAAAAATAAAAAATTAGGGCTATCATGGACGGACCCCAAAAAAAAAGTGGTACACTAAAGTTATTAAAACTCTAAGAAAATTACGTAAGTGAAAGTGCACTGAAACCGTCCCACAAATGAATTTACCAAAATAACCACTACGATCTAGATTTGTAATGTTTGTTGATCTATCTCTGCACATAAACATACACATCACAAACAAATATACATACGTATATAATATAGACAAAAAGAGGCTATCAAAAAAAAGGAAAAAAAAAAAAGAGTCCAACAAAAAGGAAAAAAAAAAAAAAACCAATAGAATTGGTTTATTCTAGAGTCCAACAAAAAGAAAAAAAACCAACCAAACACACAAAATTAAAATGTGAAGTAAACAGACATAGTGTCAAAAAAATAGGAATTGTTATCCACTCTAAAATAGCAATTGTGCAGGGAAAAAAAATGCGTAGGTGTTACTAAATTGTAGGACTCTTATAGCATGGACGCACTACAAATAAAAAAATGGTATATTAAACTTTTAAAACTCTAAGTTAATTCTAAAGAAAATAGTTAAGTAAAAGTGCATCGATTAATAAAAATGTAAAACACTTATGCACAATGGTGCAATTATATATATATATATATTTCTCTCATAAGTCAGTTGTTGGCAAAAATTAGTTGAGATTAAAAAGGCATTGTGAGAGATTTTATGCGGAGTACATCATATTTTATGCAAAATTCAATGAGTTTTAAGAATTTTGGGAAGGGCCACATCATAGATTGTGTAAAATACAAGGGGTTTGTAACCTCTTCTCTTTTTCCCCAATTTAATATTTTTATTTTTTCTATATCTATATCTATTATATCTATTATATATATATAAAGGCTGAGGCAAATGAAGCCTCCACAGCCTTCCACATCAGCTTTCCAACTCTCTTAAAAAAATCCTACGTGTCATCTAAACATGACTCCTTGCTCTCTCTCTCTCTCTCTGCTTCTCTCGCATTCACAGACCCCAAAACCCTTGCTCTGAATAACTCATTGCCTCTCCTCATTGATTAAAGCGACAACGCCTCCTCTCCTCTCCTCTGGCAGATTAACGTCCCAAGAGCATTCTAAACCGATCAACGCCTCCTCTCCTCTCCTCTCCTAGATCGAAATTGACCCCGACACCCAATCGATCGTGATCTTCTTGCCGATGTCCGTGCTCTTCTTCTGTTTTATGGCCAATGTTCCATTTTCGCTCTTCAATGGTAATACATTACCCATACATATGTAAACATGTTTTGAGATACTCTATGTAATAAATGTGTGATCAATCGCGATCTTCTTGGCTAAGGGTTTTTTTTTTTTTTTTTGGTTGTGGTTGTTTTTACTATATTCTTGCAAGGATTGTGTACCCAAAAGAGCTTTACAGCAATGGTTATCACTGGAAAAGCAGATCAAAGTCAGATCCGGGTAGGTTAACCCAAGTGTTAAAGGTTTTTTTTTTTAAGTTGCTTTGTTCAATTTTTAGAAAGTAAAAGAAAAGTAATTTAGTCTTAGAACAGTTTTGAGAAACCAATAAAAAGTTAAAACAGTTTGGTATTAAAAAAGGAAAAAATTGAATCGGTTTTTTTGTGGTATAGAAAAAAAAAAACAGAGTGACAAAGAATTGATTCGTTACATCTATTCAAATATGTAATTGTTATTTTCACTGTGCTCTAATTCCTTAAAGTACCACTTTATTGTCAACTTTCAAGATCTCAACTCTTGGTATGGGTTTATTTGAGATCTCAATGCTTGGCTTTCTTAGTATGTGTTTAAGATGAGCAATCAAATTTCTGCATGTCACTGCGCTAAGTATTAATTTTTGAACTTCTTTATGATTTATTGTCAATTTTGTGCCTTTTGTTTTTGGTCTTTTTTTTCCCCTCTGTGTGTGTGTTTCAGGGCCAACTACACTGGACTTCCCTGAGTTTTTATCTATTACAGATCCCCTCCAGGTAAGAGAAGTGACAAGAAACTCCCTTGAAATTAATTCTTTCATTGCAACCCCATCCTTTGATTTATTGACAAAAAGAATTAAACTTCACGGTTGAATTGCCGATTTGCTGTTAAGAAATATTAAACTTCATGGTTGGTTCATGACCTTTTTTCTCATTACCATTTTCCAAGCTCTCTCTCCGTATCTGGAATGTTTTTGACAGAATTTTCTGGATTTACTTCGGTTTGATGCAGGATTATGTGGTAAGGGATTTTCGCATTTTGTTCATGTGGTTTTGGATTTGAGGTATGTCTTCATCAAGAGATATGGTTGTTTTTTGGGCTGATCCCCATAGCCAAGTTGTTTTTAATTTTTTCAATGATTTGTTAACCTCCAGCTATGTGTTTTTTAAAAATGTTTATAATGGGATTCTAAGTATATCTTTGGTTTATTCATTGGTTTGTGGGCTGCTTTGTTGACTGTGGTTGTGATATGGGGATTAGTGTTCTACTAAGGTTATGTTGCCATGGTCCCCTGGGTCATGCATGCTAGGTGTTTTTGTTTTGTCTTCAATAAGGTTGGGTTGGATGTTTTTTAAATGCTATTTTCTTTGAATACATTTTTGTTCACCCCAAAATTGTTTACCCTTTGCTCACTCTCCTCTCTCATTGGCTAATGCAGTGGGGCCAGGGACCTATAGCATTTTTAAGGCTATCCACGTGGCATGCTTCTCTTTTCCTCTTTTCTTATTCGGTATCAATTTGATTGATCCAAAGTCTCTCTCTCTCTCTCTCTCTAATATATATGTGTGATCAATTATACATCAATATTCAGTTTTTTTTCCCCCATTTTTTTTGGTTGTTTTTAGTATATACTTGAAACAAATGTATGGGTAAGACCCAGAAGCCATGAAAAAGCTCAGCGAGTTTTACAGCTGACCACTGTGGTGAGTTCTTGCTCTTCCCAATGATTGAAAGGTATATAAATCTGTTATTTGCAAACACTTCCCTGTTTGGTAACCAAAATAATTTAGGTATTGAAAATATATAAAAAGAGATCCTCTTATTTTCATTTCCCTTTTATAGTTTTGTTGCCTTGCCCACTTAAAACATAGCGTAGATTGAAACAAATTTTGACTCCTAAATTGGTTCCTAAATTCTTTGTAAGTTGTACCACATGTAGTGACATGTGGAGTACTATTGTATGTGATACAAGTGTTAAGCCATTTGGGAACCAATTTGGGATTCAAAATTTAGCAGCATAGCATTATTCTTTGCTAGAACTTTTGTCACCATTTATGACATGAGTAATGCTATGCTTCCCAAATTTTGAATCCCAAATTAGTTCCCAATTTAGGGTTAGACATGAATATTGTGATTGTTTGTTTAACTTATGCAATTGGCCAAAAATGCACAAAACAGTGATCATTATCTCAACATAGTATTCCTTCAAACATTTATCAAAAAGCATATTGCTCAAGTTTGCATTTTTTTATGTGGGATTTAAAGTACCTTTTTTTTATGTAGGATATGTGATCAATTGATGAATCAAGAAACAAAATTTGTGTGATCCCTTGTGCGCCGGTAAGAACCATTAATCTCCTTCCCTCCCTCCTTTTCGCTACATACTCATGTGGTACTATAATGTGTACCCACATATGAATGGATGTATTTGCTACTGGACTGGTTTTGTTACATGGGTATAATTCATGTAGTATCTATTTTCGGATGGGTTTTCAAATCTTAGGATTGATATTTTATGTTTTCATAGATCTTTTTTACGAATCAAAAGTTGAAAAGAATCCATTGCATTTAAAATCAAGAGTATATTCTATGTTACATTAGTTTCTAAAATGTTTGAAGATAAAGCTTAATTTGATTGCTCTGATCAAGAAATCATTCTGAGCCAAAGATTACAAAGAGATTGAAATAAATAGTTTTAATTGTCAACTTGCTATACTAAATTTGAACCACAAGCTGATTGGCTTTTGTTCACTGAAGTGTCCTTGTGACTTCGCTCTACTTTTGTGTAGCGTTTAGCTCCCTCCTTTTAACTTCTCAATAATCGTGAATTCCAATTTTGGTATCAGACGTTTAAAACAACTTTTTTTAATTTTATTTATTTTTTATTTGTCATGTTTTTTAATTAAGTGAGATCAAAAATTCCAAGTGAATATTCGGGGAAATGTAATTTATTTCCCTGTAGATGCATTCAATATTGTTGACTGAGCATGATTAAGGCTATAGAGACCATTAGCCATATGTGCTCAAGACGATGTTTGACATCTCTCTTTTTGGCTATTTATTGGTAAGGATTGATGTTTGGATAATATTCATAGTTTTTTCTTTGTTTGCCATTTTTTCATTTGCACGCATTTCTTTCATCCATGTCGAAATCAAGATCTATTTAACTTCGAGCTAACCTCTCTTTGCCTGAGTATCATGTCTGTGTAAAGGCTATCGTTAAGTTCATCGATTTTCACAAGTTCTACGAGCATGGAGGTGAGATGCAAGTTGCTCAAGATGCACCTTTAAGACCATCCATGGACATCTTTGCTATAGGGTGAGCTTTTTATGGCATTACAATATTATTCTGGAAGGAAGTTTTTAACGTTTGCTTGTAATGTGAACCGAGGTATTGAGATCCAAAACCACAAAATATTGGTGACTGTTTTGAGATGGAGGTGTGTCAGAAGGACATATGCATTTGCAGAAATTAGCTAATCTTAGTCATCTTCTACTTGCTATTAGGTATCTTAGTACTAGCTTACTTACTAGCTTGTAAAATTTCTTGGTAGTCGTATCAGATACTCGAGATAGAATCCCGCCTTGGGGGGGGGGGGTTGCCGTATGTTGTGTAGCCCGACCAATCGATCAAAGGAATATTGAATTACAGCAGCATATAGAGTCTTTTTATTGCAACCTGGTTGCTACCATGATTAAGTTCCTATATTGTTCTTGCATTAATCCATGTTTGCACTCTCCACCACCAACACCATCACTATCGATCATTGGGCTATAACACCTTATTTTGAGATGACAACACTTCTAAAATTGGGGTAGTAGTAGTACCACCCCTCTTTTAACCACTGCCCACTGACAATTCAATGGAAGTCAACTCAATGCGATACCCAATGGCTACCATCTGTTAGTTCTCTACTGAAGTTTCATCTAAAATGATCTACACCTTGCCCAATGAGTGGCTATGTTTTATAGAAAACAAGTGTTTGTCACGTCACTGTAGTATCTCTTGCTAAAATCAATGCATCCAACTCAGCCCAGTTGCCTATGCCTCCTCAATTAGGATGCTTAGTACGTTGAGAAATTATGTTAGGACAGATCTTGGCCTACATCTTCTTTTCTTTACTCTTTTCTTAATTTTTTTTATTTTTTATTTTGCATAAAAGTGATTAGACTTCAGGCATATACTGCATAATGTGAAATTTTGTTTGTTAGCAATCGGAAATGAAAATTCCCTTCATTGCATTGTCGTTTTACTTTATAGTGGAGCATTATTAACATTAATTTATGATAATGTGTACGTATTATGGGTTTTGTTATTTCCTTTCTTTTGACCTGTTCATAAGTGAATTACTGTAGTATGTATTCGGTATCCTGTACTTAATATTTCTGGTAAGTCTTTGCTCATTTGTTTGCCGCTTTAGGTATGTATTTGCTGAGGTTTTCCTCAAAGGCCAACCGCTGTTTGCACTCTCCCAGCTACTTGCTGATCAAAGAGGGCAATATGATCCTAACCAACATCTTGAGAAGATGAAGAATGAACTGATATGGTGTTGTTTCGTTATTGCTAGACAAGCTTCATGTGTTTGCAAGCATGGAACTTTACGCACTATATTATAGGAGGATTGGATACAAAATTAGAGCGAGTTGGTATTTACTATTCCAAGGATTAGGGGAAATGTATTACACCAAGGGACTTTCTTTACTTATTTTATTTTTCCCCCTTTATTTGGGACCAGCATTATACGGTGTGGTGAACAAAATATACATGAGCTGGGACTTGCAGTAGGATTTCAATTTTCAAGTAAATAGAAGAAAAATTAGTCTCTTTGTCATAATATCATCTTGGTCTCTGGAATTTTTAACGCCTTTTAGTAAGTGTTATTTTCTGCCTTATTCCGATTAATTGACATTAGCTTTGCAAATATTTCTTTTCGAGAAATTTATCACACTTGAGATTACTATCTGACAGGTTGGACATAAGTACATTTATATTGGAGTGTTGATTAGTAACAAATTCATATTTAGGGAATTAACATGAATGAAGTTGCTCCTTTTTGCCCCTTTTTTTTTTGTCCCTCATCCTTTATTTTGGGACTAGCATGTGTGAGTTCATTGCTTGATTTCTCATGGTCATTTCTCGCGATAACAAGAAGCTCCACATGGTTGGATTGCTCTCATGTATTAGTTTGTCTCAAGGGATGCATTTTAATGTATACAACAAATTTAATTTGATTGCATGCAAGGATATCTGCTCAAGTTTGGTGACAACACAGGATAAGATTTGGGTACCAATATGTTGTATGGTTTCAAACAAACACAATTAGTTAGGGCTATTCAGAAAAGGTCAACATGAACTGGATTGGCATGTTTAACTTTTTCGCATATACGGAGTTTATTTGTTAAGTGCAAAATTGTTATACTACTAGCTAATATTTAGATTTTTAAGTTTAGTTAAGTCAAAAAGAGTTCTACTATTGATAATGAGCTCATAATCTCATATACATACAGCCCGTGCGTAGCACGGGTAGTCGACTAGTTATATCTAAACGACAAAGCAAAAACTCCTACATTAAGCCATGTGTGAAACCTCTTCTCTTTTCTCCCAATTTTTTCTTTTCATTTTATAATTAATACTTAAATCTATGAATTACAAAGCATCCCCTTTTGTTCCAAACACATCCTTTCTCTCCCTCTCTCCAACACATTCCAATTTTACAAAGCAAAATAATGAATGTGTACCATCCCCATATGTTCCCAATGCGGCGAATTTGACATTCATTAAAGACAATCCAATATTGGCATTAGACAACTATTTGTGGCGCATATTTGCGTCACAAATAAGTATAACATTGTGACAAGAGATTTCCCTACAAATACTTATCTACGCTTTCCCGACCCAGTGTGAATCGTTGAATGGGTCGGAAAAATTATTTAGCCTTTCATTTGTGACACGGTCGTGCCCCCACAAATACCCAATTTTGTTGTAATGCAAGTGCAAATTGATATATAGTTGACGGTGTCAAATGTACTTTAAGTTTTAGTCGTATTGATGACATGTTTGTTCCAAAATCTGGTCAACGATTTTATTTTAGAATGATGACTCCAAGTGGCAAAAATTAATTCTAATTGGAAATTACTTTGGTTTGTCACTGTTATATGTGTTAAGAAAACAAATTTGAGAATCACATCATTACTCTTTATTGGAAGCCCAAAAGAAAAAAAAGTATAATGCTATGCTTAAAAAAATTTCATCACAACACACGTGACAGTGGGGCCATTAAAATCAATTTCCAACGAAGTGGTTTTCATTGATAGTGAACCACTTAATTTTTATCGGAAGGATCTAATTAAAATCAATTCGTTGGAAGTTGATTTTGATGGTCCTAATGTCACATGTTCTGAGAAGCTAATTTGAGATGAAAATTTGGAGGTATAGCACATTTCACCAAAAACAGAAGAATGCAATTTTTGTTTGGGACCAGGGTACATTGAAGGCAATTTCACCAAAGTTGATTTTTTTTTTTTTTTTTTTTTTTAAACTAAGATTCCGTTTGGAAATGCATATGCTTTTGTTTCAAAACTTAAGAGAATTGGCTATGGCCATAACTGATTACTCATTCTGTCCCATTTTATGTATTTCCCTTTCCTTTTTGGAATGTTCCAAAATTATTGTCCACTTTTCTAAATTAGTATGCAAATTTTACTTGGTTTTCCAAACTACCTTTCCTTGCAATTAAACACCAAAACAAAACAAAAAAAAAAAAGTGCAATGATTATGGACAATTGTGGAAAGTAGGTGTAGATTCTTTTTGGTCCCTTAAATAGTTGAATTCCTCAAAAGGGACACATAAAATGAGACGGAGAGAGTATGACAGTATGTAGTATTTGAATGTTTGTGTGGTAAAAGTGATTATGGTGCTAGAAATGAGTGTTTGCATGTGTATATCTAGTTACCTAAATACAAAAGTGATTAGGAATGATGAAAAAGTCAATTGTGGCCTTAAGTTATTGCAATATTATACTATACCACATATTCAATTTATATGCTTTATTTATGTAGAGAGAAAAAAACAATAGACCGGTAGAGACGGAGATAGAAATAGAGCAATGTTATGTTTCTTAAATTCAAATTTCAAATCTACAACTCAAATGATGTGATAGTGGATCTACTGAAATATGATTAGAGGATGTTTGAGGTGACCCTTCAATGGACCCAGTGCCATATCATTTGAAATTTGGATTTAGATTGGGAAGAATGCGGGTGCGTTTGATAAAACTGAAAATTAAGTACTGAAAATTATGTGCTGAATTTTAAGTACTGAAAATTTTAAGTGATTGAATTTGTAATACTAAAAACAGTGCTTCAATTACTGAAATAGAATGCATTCAGTGATTATTTTCAGTAGAAATTTTTCACTTAAAGTTTTCAGTGATTTTTTGGCTGCTTTTTCAATTAAGTGTAAGTTATCAAACGCACTGAAAAAGAATAAGTGCTGAATCTTTTCATTTTTAGCACTTAATAGGGTTATCAAACATACCCTGCATTACTCATAAAAATATTATTAGTAAGAGTAAAATGCTGTACAAAATAATGGCCATGAGATTTTATCAACCGCCACCTCAGGTGCTTATCGCAAAATGCCATCTTCTTTTTAAAAGCAAAATTAAATAAAACTTGGTAACTTTTAAAAAAACTGAAAACTTCTAATAGAGTGTATTTTTTAGTAGGTTTACAACGAAGACAATAATGCACATTTTGAAAATTCATTCCAGACGCACTCTGTGTGCATTTCATGATTTTATGGTAAAACCCAATTATAGTAAAACCAAATGCATCATTTAAGCCAGTGTGCTCCACTAGCATGTCTTGTAAAACGTAGGATAAATAAATTAATTAATAATAATAATAAGATAAGCGTAATGAATTGTTAGAAAAATTATATTAAACATAAACAGATTCTGGATTACAAACAGAAGCAGTACAAGAAATAATCTGATAAAACAAAAAATTGGAACTGCTTATAGAAAACAAAATTACAGCAACTAAAAGAAAAAACAAAAACTGGGAATTGATCAAATCGAGGCCTGTGATAGTTCACAGTTTTCTTAAAACAGATTCGTCGCCTCATCAGAAGTGCTCGAGGATATGTCCGGCGTCTGTCTCTCAAGATGTAGCGGCAACTAGCAGAGACAAGCACTGTGTCGGATTGCTCCAGCGAACCAACGTACTATATCTGTAACTCTCTCTCTCTCTCTCTCTGGAAAAAAAACAAGTACTTGAAGGAAGAAGGAGAAGAACAGTGTCTCAAAAACTGTGTTTTTACTCTGGGTGAGATACACTGTATATAGGGGGATATAAAGGACGAATTTAATCTGTGATTTATCACAGAGTCTTTCATTTCTGTAACTCTTTCAAAAATCCCAAAAGTTTCTGCAATGAAAAACATGTGCAGAAATTCCAAGGGTCTTTCAATACAGAAATTGTAATACCAAAACTTGAGGGGTCTAAAAAGAAATATTGTGAGTTGGTCGCACCCGCACCCATGACTATGACCCGGTCGGTTGGACGGACTGCGGCGGCGGTGCGCGTGTGGAGTAAACTCAAAGGGCCTTAAGTCCTCCCCTTTCCACAAAACTGGGTACCCCTTGGAGTCCAAACCCAAAACATGAAGTAGCCTTATAAATACACTAAAGACTACTTCTATTTTTCCTATGTGGGACAAGGCAATTTGTGAATCTCTTTCATTTCAACAACTCCTTGTAGAGGGCAACCTTTGAACATTAATATCTTATTCACCCATCGATAGTTTTGGACATGTGAATATCCAAACCTCATCTCCTCATGGAGGAGAACACAAACCCACAAGGACCCCACTCAAAATCTAAGTGGGTCCCACTTTTATTAGCCCTTAAACATGACCAAAACACATATTTATCCAACAATCCCCCACATGAATGAAATTAATCGAAACGATGTGAGACGACTCGACAAGAGAGAGAGAGCACAACGGATTACTCCTACAATAGGACAGGTAGCTATTGGCTTTGAACCTTCCCTTGTGATAATCTATCAGATTTACTGGTTGATCAGTTATCGTATAGTCTTGAACTGATTGTCGTTACTGTAAACAACCGACAGACCTCACACAGGAGTTTTCCAAACATAGTTTAGTTCTTATATGTGTGTTTATTATGGCCTTGAACACTCGCCTGGTTCAGTGAATGTTTATCAAAGAATTTCACCTTTCTCAAATTTTTTTAGAAGCGGCCCCACTTCACATTCACATAGGTGACTTATTTAGAGTATCCTGCTATACTCTGCTTGGTTATACCAACGCACATAGTCATTAAAAGCTAAGCTTATCCTCAACCATACAGGTATCACTGTTGTATCATAGAAATGGGCTAGAGAGCATATCTCCTCAGTGATTCTCTAAAGTGCATGGAATTAGGTTGTCCCTTTGAACCTAGATCTTGGGATCTCCAATCAACTATATTGGGTTTCCATTCCGGTACTTTGTAATGTCATAGGCTTTAGTCCCATTACTTTAGATAACTTATTAACTAACTCTCGATTTAACCCTTTGGTTAGCGGATCCGCAATATTGTCCTTTGACTTTAAATAGTCAATTG
This sequence comes from Hydrangea macrophylla, assembly GCA_033977485.1. Taxonomy (NCBI): domain Eukaryota; kingdom Viridiplantae; phylum Streptophyta; class Magnoliopsida; order Cornales; family Hydrangeaceae; genus Hydrangea; species Hydrangea macrophylla. Next base: position 157,573,812 of record CM066991.1, read on the forward strand.
TGACAATCCCACTTGAGATTAGTTGTTTAATGGTATTGTGTCTATGACAAATATGTCTAGACTTACCATTATACATATTACTTTGTGCCCTTCCAATAGCAGATTGGCTATCGCAGTGTATGCAAATAACTGGCATAGGTTTTGACTATAACACCCACATTTGTGTTATTGCTTTTGCATTTCATTGTCATGCATGATAATGTGAGGTGGCGTGTCTTATGACACATGATTGGGTGAGTTTTGACTCACGAGTTGAATTGGGTGTCTGTATTAGAGAACCCTTTTGAAACTGTTGTGATTGAGGATTTATTGTTGTGAAGTCTCTCCGAGTATGAGACGGTCACTGTGGAACATTTTAAATGTTTATCTGAAAATAAATGTTTACCTGTGTATTGCAATATCTGTATTATTTTCTGGCTTAGAATATATTTCTGTTGTTAGATTTAGTATCCTGGTGAGAACGAATGAACCCGCTATTAATTTGGTAGGCTAATTAGCAACTTCGGAAACGTCATGTAGAAATTCGCGTTTTAGCAACCAAACGAAACTTAGTCAAAAACTTTTATAATTTCGAAGTTTTACTCGTAAAGCTATGAATAAGCTGTATAGAAAGTTTCAGAGACTGATTAGGAGTTTGGAAAACTCGTGGGGAGGTAAACGTAATTTCCAAAAGAGTTGCCTATATATATATATAGAGATGGATGAGATATTTTTCATAAGCTTAACCTAAAAGCTCAAGAAGGAGGCCAAAAGGGGGCTAGAGGGAGATTTAGTTGCTTAGAGCTTTGCGACGCCAAACGACGACCTTCCGTCAGTTTGTTTTCTCCCAGATTTCATATTCGAGATCCTCGAAGTAAGAGCTTCATTTTGATACCTATTAGGGCCTGTTTGGCTAAGTTTTCCGAAAAATTATTTTCTAGAATTTTTCATAAAAGTTGATAAATGGAATTCTGATCCAAAGGAATTGTACTAAACGGACTTCAGCACGTTCTTTGTGCACGGGTTTCTTCAGATTGAATTATAGGAGCGTTATTTGGAGGTGAGTGATTCAACTATGTTTTGGAATGATTTCTTGACATGTATTCATGTTTTGTGTAAATAGCATGTATTAATTCTTAGAGATATAGTGTGTAGTTCATATTGGGCATTTTTATTGATAAGTAGGCTCAATAGCACGGTGATATGTTTTGATTACCGCGAGTATGGTGATATGTATTTGAGCATGTTAAGTTGCTTATTTGGGTCAAAAGGACCATGTGGTCACCGTGCCATTTTGTGGAGCCGATATAGGCATTAAGGTCGCACGATTGAAGAGAAGAATCGTGGGTCTTACCCTTTCGCGTGGACTTATTGGCGAGGAGTCACGGATTGGGAATATGGACGGGCACGTGAGTCTCCGGCGACTAGTATGAAATGTAGAGATGTGAATGAGGACATGTTTATCATTCATGTACATATGTTGTTTTATTCACTAAGCTTTAGCTTAAACAAATCGAAATATGTGTGGTTATTCAAATAACCATTTCAGGTGTAAATGCTGGCGAGGAATCGCAGAAGTGAGCACGTGGGTTGGGAGTTCTTTTGGAAGGCAACTTGAATGTTAACCTTGTCGTTTTGGGACAATAGGATGTTGTAATAAGAATTTTATCATTTTAACTTATGTTTAACTTCGTCTGAAAGAATGGATTTTAAACCGTTGTAATAGTTAGTGACATGTTGTAATCCTGCTTTAGAAATGTTTTAATACAGCTAGGATTACTTTGGTTTGAGTTTGGTTTGAGTTGGATTGAGTGGTTGATCATTGGTGAAAATTAGAAAGCTTTTAAACTTGAAATTCTGCAGAATGGGCTGCTGCCAGGGGAGCAGTCGACGGGGCAGTCGACGAGGCAGTCGACGGGATAGTGCAGTTAACTATTTTTCCCTTATTATGGTAAAAGCAGTCGACGGGACAGTCGACGGGACAGTGCAGTTCAGCTATTTTTCTTATTTTGGTAAAAGCAGTCGACTGGGCCATGCCTCAGTCGACTGGACCTCTGAAGGTAAATGTGTTCTTTTGTTTCTGCTTACTTCAGTCGACTGAGGGTCCTGACCCAGTCGACTGAACCTCTGCTTTTAAAAATATGTTTTGTTTTTCCGCTGCGTGTGTTCTTCAAACCTAATTTTGGGAATATTAATGAATTGGTTTAGCCTCGGTGGCGTGCCACGGGCTCCGGTTCCGCTATTGTGGGACCGAGCTGTGACATTTAGTGGTATCAGAGCATAAGTTTAGAGCCTTGGGAACGAGTGACGTTATATATGTTGAGTGACGTCGAGTGAAGTGTATAATTGTGAAGATAATTGTTATCATTGTAGAAATGCTTCATGCATTAGCATTTGTTGATTGTGATGAACTGTACACATATATCTGTATTGTGGCATAGCATGCATGGTCATTATGCATTGAACTCAACAGGGGAAAATTCGAAACGTTATGGCTGATCCACCAAGAGAATTGTCACCGCATTCGCGGATGGACCAAATAGTGAATATGGTGGAAAATTTCATACAAGCGGTAAGTGAAAGAGAACAGATGAACGTTCAGCCTCCACAAGTGGAAATTCGTTATATCAATGCACCATCGGCACCGCGACCTCAACACACAATCGTGGAACAGTTTCTTAAGCGAAAACCGACGTTGTATCATGGGCAAGTTGACATAGACTTGGCCGATCATTGGATGATGGACATGGAAAGATATTTCCGTCAGGTAATATGTACCGATGAGGAGAAAATTTTATGCGCATCCGATACGTTGATGGGCGAAGCATTGGATTGGTGGAACAACGTGCTTGAACAAGGGAAGCCAACCACGTGGGAAGCATTTAAAGAAGAATTCAACAAACGTTTCTTCCCGCAATCTGCTTATACTCAGAAACGCCAAGAGTTTGCGAGTTTGGTTCAGGGAGATATGACCATGGGTGAGTATGTCTCTCGTTTCAATGCCTTGTTACAATTTGGGAAAACTACCATTCCGACTGATAGGGATAAAGCTCGTAAGTTTGAGGAAGGGCTCAGAGAGAATATCCGTGGCCGTGTGGACATGTTGCAACACCCGACCGTTTCTCTAGTCGAGGAAGCCGCCCGTATAGCTGAGAAGAGTGTCGACCGATATCGACAAGGGCAACAAGGAAAGAGACCCAATGACAATAGGGGCAAGAGCCAAGGGAATGCGAAGAAACCGTTCACGCAAGGTTCAGGATCGAATATGGGTAGTCAAGGAGGAAGTGTGTTTGTTGGAGATTCGAGACCGTTGTGCCCGACATGTAACCTGCGACACAGAGGAACCTGCTATCAATTGATCACTTGCTATTTTTGTAAACAATTGGGGCATGTGTCTAGGAATTGTCCTTTGAACGCAAATTCGACTACACCAAACACCAAGAGCTATAACCCAGAGATAAGAGGGAAATGCTTTGAGTGTAGCCAATCGGGGCATATAGCGAAGAATTGCCCAAGTAAAAGACAACCGGGAATGATACCGGTGCATCGAGTGTGCCAAGCGGGTCAAGGGTAGAATCTCGAGTGGACAAAGGGAAAGGAGTCGCGCAACAACAAGGACGATACTTCCAGCTCAGGCCGGGGAATACAGATGATACCGTCGTATCAGGTATTCTTCCTATTTGTTCGTATCTTGCACGTGTACTTATGGATTCTGGTTCAACCCATTCATTTGTATCACGAAACTTTGTTAAGCATTTAACTGTTAAGTCAGAACCGTTAGGATATGACTTGTGTGTATCATTGCCTAGTAGTGAACCGCTAGTTACTTCTTCGATATTCAAGTCATGTGAAATCAAGATAGGTGATAAAGTCTTTAGCGTTGATTTGATTCCGTTGACAGTGAATTACTTTGATGTTATCTTGGGTATTGATTGGTTGTCGATTAATCAAGCCAGAATCGATTGTGAACAAAAACGGGTTAGTTTCTATCCGTCAGGGCGAGAAGAGTTTACTTTTCAGGGTAAGGGAGTGATCGTACCGCCATACTTGATATCGGCGATACAAGCGAGTAAGATGTTGAAGAAGGGTTGTTCGGGTTTCTTATGTTCAATTATCGACACGCGAGTTCTTGGACCACTAATAGAAAAAATTTCAATAGTTCTAGAATTTCCAGATGTTTTTCCCGATGAGTTACTCGACGTATTGATTGAAAAAGAGCTTGAGTTCACAATAGAAGTAGTACCATGGTCACAACCGGTATCCAAAGCACCGTACCGAATGGCACCGATAGAGTTGAAAGAATTGAAAGTTTAGTTAGAAGAATTGTTAGAGAAGGGTTTTATCCGACCGAGTGTTTCACCATGGGGAGCTCCAGTCTTGTTTGTGAAGAAGAAAGATGGAACAATGCGTATGTGCATCGACTACCGGGAATTGAATAAGTTGACCGTCAAGAACAAGTATCCATTGCCACGCATAGATGACTTGTTTGATCAGTTACAAGGGGCTCAGGTATTTTCGAAGATCGACTTGAGATCTGGCTACCATCAGTTGAAAGTCAAAGAGGAAGATGTTGAGAAGACGGCTTTTAGGACTCGATATGGTCACTTTGAATTTTTGGTTATGCCATTTGGAGTGACTAATGCACCAGCTGCTTTCATGGATTTGATAAACCGTGTTTTCAAGGATTATTTAGATGAGTTCGTTATCGTGTTCATAGATGACATCCTAATCTACTCCAAAAGCGTTGAAGATCACGAGCATCATTTGCGATTAGCTTTACAACGATTGCGTGAAAAGAGATTATTCGGCAAATTAAAGAAATGTGAGTTTTGGCTGACCGAGATAGCTTTCCTTGGACATATAGTGTTGGCAAAGGGAATTTCTGTAGACCCTAAGAAGATAGAAGCAGTTACCAACTGGGTGAGACCAACGAATGTGACAGACATCAGAAGTTTCCTAGGATTAGCTGGGTATTATCGGAGATTTGTAAAAGATTTTTCGCGTATAGCAATGCCGATGACACAGTTAATGAGGAAAGATATTGCTTTTGTTTGGAGTCCAGAATGTGAAGAAAGTTTTCAAGAGTTGAAGAGCCGACTAGTGAAAGCACCAATATTAGCTGTTCCGTCAGGGACTGAAGGATTTATTATTTACAGTGATGCATCATATAGAGGTTTAGGTTGCGTTCTTATGCAAGGTGATAAAGTCATTGCGTATGCATCGAGACAACTTAGACCGCACAAGAAGAATTATCCAACACATGATCTAGAATTGGCCGCCGTGATTTTTGCATTAAAGATTTGGTGTCATTATCTATACGGAGATAAATGTGAGATCTATACGGATCACAAGAGTTTGAAGTACTTGTTTACACAACGAGATTTGAACATGAGGCAAAGGAGATGGTTAGAGTTGATGAAGGACTATGACTTGTTAATTTAGTATCATCTGGGCAAGGCGAATGTCGTCGCCGATGCTCTTAGTCGCAAAATACCAACCAACACCGCATCAGATTTGACTTCTCAGAAAGAACTGATACGAGATATGGAGAATATGGAGCTTGAAGTGATACCGAGGATTGAAAGTGGCTTAATGTCGACAATGGTAGCACAACCACTCTTGATTCACGAGATCGCAGAGAAACAACTTCAAGACGTGGCTTTGAAGAAGATTTGTGATGAGATTCCAATGGGCAAACAACCGGAATTCACGTTTGAGAACAATGTGTTGAGATTGAGGGGTAGAATTTGTGTACCTAGTGAGAAAGAGTTGAAGCGAAACATCCTAAAGGAAGCACACAACACAAAGTATACCGTTCACCCGGGAAGCACTAAGATGTATAGAGACTTGAGACATGTTTATTGGTGGCCGGGAATGAAGAGAGAAATAGCACGTTATGTTTCGCGTTGTACTAGTTGTCAACAAGTAAAGGCCAAACGCCAAGTACCCTCGGGATTGTTACAACCGTTACCGATAGCCGAATGGAAATGGGAGCACATAACAACGGATTTTGTTAGTGGGTTTCCGAGATCGAAGAGATCGAATACTATTATCTGGGTGATTGTTGACCGTTTGACGAAGTCGTCGCACTTCCTACCCATCCGAACAACTAAGCCAATGATGTTAGCTAAGTTGTATATTCGCGAAATTGTGAGACTACATGGTATCCCAGTTTCTATCATTTCGGACGGGGATAGTAGTTTTACATCAAAGTTTTGGAGAGCCTTGTAAGAAGCAATGGGTACCAAATTACACTTTAGTACAGCTTTTCATCAGACCGATGGTCAATCAGAAAGAGTAATCCAGATTTTGGAAGACATGCTTCGTTTATGTGTACTTGATTTTCAAGGTGATTGGGAAAACCACCTACCGTTAATTGAGTTCGCGTATAACAACAGTTTTCAGTCGAGTATTAGGATGGCTCCTTATGAAGCTTTATATGGTCGTGTATGTCGTTCACCGATTAGTTGGACAGAGGTGGGAGAAAGAAAGATTGAAGGGCCAAAAATTGTACAAGAAACGACGGATAAGATAAAAGTAATTCGACAATGATTATTGACAGCTCAGAGTAGGTATAAGAGTTATGCCGACAAGCGTAGACGGCCGTTAGAATTTGATGTAGGAGACTTGGTGTATTTGAAGGTGTCACCTTCAAGGGGAATAACCAGATTTGGTAGATTAGGGAAACTCAATCCGAGATATGTAGGACCTTTTGAAATCATTGAAAAGGTTGGACCCGTAGCTTATCGTTTGAACTTGCCGAGCGAGTATGCTCAAGTTCATAACGTATTTCATGTATCGTTGTTATGCAAACAATTAGTGGAAGATAGAGTTCAAGTAATGACTCCGATATCGAATGAGATTCAGAGTGATTTAACGTATGTGGCATATCCGGTAGAGATCTTAGACCGGAAGGATCAAGTCTTACGAAATAAAGTAATATCGAAAGTGAAAGTGTTATGGCGTAGCCAAACTACAGAAGAGATGACGTGGAAGATAGAAGATGAGATGCGTACTCAGTATCCGCACCTTTTTGAGACGTGAGGTATAAGTTTGGGGACAAACTTCTTTTAAGGGGGAGAGTATTATAACACCCACATTTGTGTTATTGCTTTTGCATTTCATTGTCATGCATGATAATGTGAGGTGGCGTGTCTTATGACACATGATTGGGTGAGTTTTGACTCACGAGTTGAATTGGGTGTCTGTATTAGAGAACCCTTTTGAAACTGTTGTGATTGAGGATTTATTGTTGTGAAGTCTCTCCGAGTATGAGACGGTCACTGTGGAACATTTTAAATGTTTATCTGAAAATAAATGTTTACCTGTGTATTGCAATATCTGTATTATTTTCTGGCTTAGAATATATTTCTGTTGTTAGATTTAGTATCCTGGTGAGAACGAATGAACACACTATTAATTTGGTAGGCTAATTAGCAACTTCGGAAACGTCATATAGAAATTCGCGTTTTAGCAACCAAACGAAACTTAGTCGAAAACTTTTATAATTTCGAAGTTTCACTCGTAAAGCTATGAATAAGCTGTATAGAAAGTTTCAGAGACTGATTAGGAGTTTGGAAAACTCGTGGGGAGGTAAACGTAATTTCCAAAAGAGTTGCCTATATATATAGAGAGATAGATGAGATATTTTTCATAAGCTTAACCTAAAAGCTCAAGAAGGAGGCCAAAAGGGGGCTAGAGGGAGATTTAGTTGCTTAGAGCTTTGCGACGCCAAACGACGACCTTCCGTCAGTTTGTTTTCTCCCAGATTTCATATTCGAGCTCCTCGAGGTAAGAGCTTCGTTTTAATACCTATTAGGGCCTGTTTGGCTAAGTTTTCCGAAAAGTTATTTTCTAGAATTTTTCATAAAAGTTGATAAATGGAATTATGATCCATAGGAATTGTACTAAACGAACTTCAGCACGTTCTTTGTGCACGGGTTTCTTCAGATTGAATTATAGGAGCGTTATTTGGAGGTGAGTGATTCAACTATGTTTTGGAATGATTTCTTGACATGTATTCATGTTTTGTGTAAATAGCATGTATTAATTCTTAGAGATATAGTGTGTAGTTCATATTGGGCATTTTTATTGATAAGTAGGCTCAATAGCACGGTGATATGTTTTGATTACCGCGAGTATGGTGATATGTATTTGAGCATGTTAAGTTGCTTATTTGGGTCAAAAGGAGCACGTGGTCACCGTGCCATTTTGTGGAGCCGATATAGGCATTAAGGTCGCATGATTGAAGAGAAGAATCGTGGGTCTTACCCTTTTGCGTGGACTTATTGGCGAGGAGTCACGGATTGGGAATATGGACGGGCACGTGAGTCTCCGACGACTAGTATGAAATGTAGAGATGTGAATGCGGACATGTTTATCATTCATGTACATATGTTGTTTTATTCACTAAGCTTTAGCTTAAACAAATCGAATTATGTGTGGTTATTCAAATAACCATTTCAGGTGTAAATGCTGGCGAGGAATCGCAGAAGTGAGCACGTGGGTTGGGAGTTCTTTTGGAAGGCAACTTGAATGTTAACCTTGTCGTTTTGGGACAATAGGATGTTGTAATAAGAATTTTATCATTTTAACTTATGTTTAACTTCGTCTGAAAGAATGGATTTTAAACCGTTGTAATAGTTAGTGACATGTTGTAATCCTGCTTTAGAAATGTTTTAATACAGCTAGGATTACTTTGGTTTGAGTTTGGTTTGAGTTGGATTGAGTGGTTGATCATTGGTGAAAATTAGAAAGCTTTTAAACTTGAAATTCTGCAGAATGGGCTGCTGCCAGGGGAGCAGTCGACGGGGCAGTCGACGAGGCAGTCGACGGGATAGTGCAGTTAACTATTTTTCCCTTATTATGGTAAAAGCAGTCGACGGGACAGTCGACGGGACAGTGCAGTTCAGCTATTTTTCTTATTTTGGTAAAAGCAGTCGACTGGGCCATGCCTCAGTCGACTGGACCTCTGAAGGTAAATGTGTTCTTTTGTTTCTGCTTACTTCAGTTGACTGAGGGTCCCGACCCAGTCGACTGAACCTCTGCTTTTGAAAATATATTTTGTTTTTCCGCTGCGTGTGTTCTTCAAACCTAATTTTGGGAACATTAATGAATTGGTTTAGCCTCGGTGGCGTGCCACGGGCTCCGGTTCCGCTATTGTGGGACTGGGCTGTGACATTGACCATCTCGGAATATCTTCTACAAAATGGCAAAGCCATTCAGCCTCTTCAGCTGCCTTGTCTAGCGTAATGAATTTAGATTTCATTGTCGATCTAGCAATACAAGTTTGTTTTGAAGATTTCCATGACACAGCTGCACCACCAAGCGTGAAAATATATCCACTTGTAGATTTTGAATCTTTCATATCGGATATCCAGTTTGCATCACTGTATCCTTCCAATACAGCTGGATATCTCATGTAGTGCAATCTCTGATCACGTGTATATCGTAAGTACCGCATTACCCTTACTATCCCTTTCCAGTGTTCAGCACTAGGATTAATAGTGTATCTACTCAGTTTACTAACAGAATAAGCAATGTTAGGCCTTGTACAACTCATTAGGTACATCAAACTTCCTATCACTCGAGAATATTCTAGTTGAGAAACACTCTCACCAGTATTCTTAGATAGGTGTAGACTTAAGTCCACAGGCGTCCTGGCTACACTAGTATCAGACTTGTTAAACTTCACTAGAATCTTGTCTACATAATGTGACTGTAACAGAACAAGTCCATTAGTATTTCTAGAGATCTTGATGCCCAATATAACATTAGCAAGTCCCATATCTTTCATGTCAAATTTAGAATTCAACATTTTCTTAGTAGATTTAATGATCTTATCATTACTACCCACTATGAGCATGTCATCAACATAAAGACATAAGATGACATAGCCTTCATTTGTGTTTTTGACATAAACACATTTATCACACTCATTGATTTTAAATCCACTAGAGAGTATAGCTTTGTCAAATTTTTCATGCCATTGTTTTGGAGCTTGCTTTAAGCCATACAATAATTTGACAAGCTTACATACTTTATTTTCTTGCCCTGGAGCAGAAAATCCTTCAGGTTGTTCCATGTAGATTTCTTCATTCAAATCTCCATTAAGGAAGGCAGTCTTAACATCCATTTGATGTATTTCGAGATCTCGCAAAGCTGCGATTGCAATAATCGTGCGACTGGATGTTATTCTCGTAATAGGAGAATACGTATCAAAGTAGTCTAGACCCTCCTTTTGTCTATACCCTTTAATGACAATCCTTGGCTTATACTTATCAATAGTACCATCTATCTTCATTTTCCTTTTAAAAATACATTTGTAGCCTAACGGCTTACAACAAGGAGGAAGATCTACCAGTTCCCAAGTATGGTTTTGAGGATAGAATCAATTTCACTCTTGATTGCTTCTTTCCACAATAGACCATCTGGTGATCTAATAGCTTCATTATAGCTTTGAGGCTCACTTTCTATAACATAAGTTAGAAAGTCTGGACCAAAAGATTTTGAGGTACTAACTCATTTCCCACGTCTAGGCTCAACATCAACATTCTCTTCTTAGGGTTTACTAGTTTCTCCAACAGTCTCAAATGTGTATTTTTTAGGACTATATTCCTCTTTACAAGGAAATATATTCTCAAAGAACAATGCATTTATAGACTCCATGATCGTGTTCTTGTGTATGTCTGGGTTTTCAGATTTATGTATAAGAAATTGATACGCACTATTATTATGTGCATAGCCAATAAATAAACAATCAACAGTTTTTGGACCTATCCTTTCTTTTGTAGGAGTAGGTACAAGAATCTTTGCAAAACACCCCCACATTCGTAAGAACTTGTAGGAAGGTTTTCAACCATTTCATTGTTTATACGGGGTTTGATCAACTTTCTTTCGAGGTACCTTATTTAAAATGTAAGTTGCAGAGAGAATTGCCTCTCCCCACAAGTTCTGTGGCAATCCAGAACTTATTAACATAGCATTCACCATTTCTTTTAAGGTATAATTTTTCCTTTTAGCAACTTCCCCCACAAGTTCTATGGCAATCCACATACATTCAGAAGCCATGCTTGCTTAGGAGAGATCCGGATACCAAATTCTTGCGAATTTCCGGTACATAAAGAACATTGTTGAGAGTTAGCTCCTTTTCTGAAGTCATCTTCAGAATTATTTTCCCTTGACCTTCAACATCCGAGGAAGCAAAATTTCCCATATACATCTTCTCACCACTTGTAATTGGTTTTAAGGAAGTGAACATAGCTTTATCGGAGCATATGTGGCGAGTAGCACCAGTGTCTATCCACCATTCCCTTGGGTTTGAATCAACCAAGTTCACCTTAGAGACCACAACAGACAGATTAATGTCAGAGACATCCCTTGAGATAGAATCTAACTCCGTTATATTAGCCTGATTATTCTTGACCTTCTTTGGTGGTAATTTACAATCAAAAGCACGATGTCCAATTTTGCCACAATTGTAGCACTTTCCTTGAAACTGGAATTTAGGCTTTTGGCGATACCACTTTTTGGCCCCATCTTGTACCCTTTGCCAGAAGGAATTTTCTTCTTCCCACGAGAACTTTGACCATATTCAACCATATTAGCCATGGTTTCAAATTTCCCCAATTTTCTGTCAGCCCCTTTGTTGTCTTCTTCACTTCGAAGCCTGGCGATGAGATCTTCAATCTTCATCTTCTTTCGCTTGTGATTCAAATAGTTCTTGAAGTCCTTCCAAGTGGGGGGTAGCTTTTCAATTATAGCAGCAACTTGGAAAGATTCGCTTAAGGTCATCCCTTCAGCATGGATTTTATGCAAGATTACTTGCAACTCCTGAACTTGACTGATCACAATCTTCGAGTCCACCATTTTATAGTCGAGGAATCTCCCAACCACAAACTTCTTGGACCCAGCGTCCTCAGTTTTATATTTTCTGTCTAAGAACTCCCACAGTTCCTTAGCAGTAGTCTTGACACTATACACATTATAGAGTGCATCGTGCAATCCATTCAGAACATAATTTCTGCACAGAAAATCCAAGTGCTTCCAAGCATCAATTGCTAATATAACACAACCTCTCGATCTTGTTCATTGTCATTAAGAACAGGAGCATCTTCCTTCAAGACCTCGCAAGGTTCAAGGTGGTAAGGTAGAACAGCATCTTTTGCTGCCACCTCTTGAAATCCACTCCATTGAATTTTTCGGGTTTCTCCCTGTGGTTCACAAGAACCGTTTGGATTGCAGTAGTGTTCACGTTCTTATTTTCCATTTCAGGAAAAAGATCAAACAAGAAAAGAAATTAAATCTAATATTTTTCCTAATTCTGCACCGTTTGGGCAGAAAACGAGAATTACAGTAGCAGATTCGCCGCCTCACCAGAAGTGCTTGAGGATATGTCCGGCGTCTGTCTCCCAGGATACATCAGCAACTAGCAAATGACAAGCACTGTGTCGGACTACTTCAGCGAACCAACTATGTCTATAACTCTCTCTCTAGAAAAAAACCAAGGACTGGAAGGAAAGAAGGAGAAGAACAGTGTCTCAAAATTTATGTTTTTACTCTGGGTGAGATACACTGTATATAGGGGGATATAAAGGACGAATTTAATCTGTGATTTATCACAGAGTCTTTTCATTTCTGTAACTCTTTTAGAAATCCCAAAGGTTTCTGCAATGAAAAATATGTGCAGAAATTCCAAGTGTCTAAAAAGAAATATTGTGAGTGGGTCGCACCTGCACCCACGACCACGGCCTGGTCGGTCGGACGGCGACGGCGACGCGCATGTTGAGTAAACTCAAAGGGCCTTAGGTCCTCCCTCTTCCACAAAACTGGGTACCCCTTGGGGCCCAAACCCAAAACATGAAGTAGCCTTATAAATACACTAAAGACTACTTCTATTTTTCCTATGTGGGACAAGACAATTTGTGAACCTTTTTCATTTCAACAACTCCTTGTAGGGGGCAACATTTGAACATTAATTTCTTATTCACCCATCAATAGTTTTGGACATGTGAATATCCAAACCTCATCTCTTCATGGAGGAGAACACAAATCCACAAAGACCCCACTCAAAATCTAAGTGGATCCCACTTTTATTAGCCCTTAAACATGGCCAAAACACATATTTATCCAACAATAAATTGTCACACCCGTTCCAGAATTTCATGGTTTTAAAACATGCATAAATTGAGATTTGTGGAATTATTAATGTTATTAATAATTTGATTGAGTTGAGTTGACGTGAGTCAACGGTGAGGTGTCTAGTGGAGACACGAGGAATTGGTAACACCTGTTGCATTGGCATGATTAAATGACATTTATATGACTTAAATGTTATTTGACTTTATCTGGTATTTTGTGAATAGTAAATTTTACCTGTGTTTGGTAAATTGTAGTAATCTTTGATATTGTTATATATTGATTTGAGAACTGTGGTGAGAACGTGAGTGTCACGCTAATTAAAAAGGTAGGTTGTGTAGAGATTTCACAGAATATAGTTTTCGGACGTATTTTGGACCCAAACGAAACTTAGTCGGAAACTTTTGAAATTTATAATTTTCACTCGTAAAGGCATAAAATGGACGTGTGCGACGTTTCAAGGACTAATTAGAAGTTTGAGGAACACGTGGGGAGGTAAATATAATTTCTCGGAAGTTTGCCTATATATATAGATTGAGATGAGATGTCAATCTCATCCAAACCCCCAAATATCTAGAGAGAGAGGAGAGAGAAAGGAGATTGTTTCTTCGGGCTTTGCGACGCCGTTTGACGACTTTCCGTCTGTCAGTTTTTCTCCAGATTTCAGATTTGAACTCGTGGAGGTAAGACCTACGTTTTGGTACTACTTAGGTCATGTTTGGCCAAGTTTTTGTAAAATCTTAATTTTGGACTTTTGGGAAAAATCAGGTAAAACTTATAGGAATCGTACCAAATTCGAAATCCGACGTTTAATTAGCCCCCTAGACGATCCTTCAAAGTTTGAAGAGATTCGCACGAGGTATGAATTCTAGATCTATGGAATATATGGATTTTCATGTTTTGGACATCACTTTTGATATTCTTGGATCCGGGCAAAATTCATGAATTAGCTAGGCCCGTTAATTATGCACGTGAAATTATGATAAAAGCACGTATAACTGTTTATGTGAGCATGTTATGTGTCTACTTGGGTCAAAGGGGAGTTTGGTGCAAATTCATTCGGAGTAAGCTCCTCGAACCTTGAGGATTGTGATCTTGTTGAAATTGGAATTTGTGGTGGTGTCTGGATTGGAGGTGGGCCCAACCAGTACACGGTACCTGGTATGGAGGAAGGCCCAACCAGTGTACGAGATGCGTGGGAGAGGTGGGCCTCCTACGGCATCGACCGGATGAATGCGTACCACTCACCCCAGAGACTATTTCTATGTGTTTTAGATGCTTAAACCATGAATTGTCATATAAGCATACATTTAGAATTGTACGCTCAGCATATAGCTGAGCAGTGGAGATGTACTCCATTGCAGGTAAAAAGAAAGACAAGAAGAAGTGTGCGGAGTGAGGCCGATGAACGCCGGGAAATCGCCTTTGTAAATGTTTTGTTTTTAAATCCTAAAACTTGTATAAGGATTTGTGTATTGTAGTATGTTGTAGTAGAAACATGCATTAGCTTTTATAGTATTGTAATCGTGTAATTGAACATCTGTAGTTATGTTTTAATGCGTTAAATCAGTTATGATTGTACCACGGTGGGTGTTGAGAGGTATGAGTTGTGAATATTTCAATACAGGGCTGTTAGCAGGGGAGCAGTCGACTGAACCCCCTGATCAGTCGACTGGATCTCGTGTATTTGGGATACTGTAAGTGAATATCAGAAAAGCAGTCGACTGAACCCCTTGGGCAGTCGACTGAACACTGTAGAATTTTAGCTACTGATCCAAATAGTAACCAATACAGTCGACTGGGGTTCTCTGAGCAGTCGACTGGAACCCTTTGTAATATGATGTATTTTTGGTTCTGCTTAACACAGTCGACGGAGAAGTTGACTGGTTTCTCGAAGCAGTCGACTGGGCAGTCGACTGGACCTCTGTTGGGGATTTAGGGTTTTAGTTTCTGTCAGACACAGTCGACGGAGCAGTCGACTGGACTCTAGTGCAGTCGACGGGGCAGTCGACTGAACCTCTGTTTTCAAAACTATTTCTTTTGAATGTGTTCTCAATGGCCAAAACTTTTTATAACTCTGATTTCAATAGATTTTACAAACACAGAGGGGAACGTTTCCCAAGTTTTAAACTACCAGGGTTGTTTTATAGAAGTTCTTTCCGCTGCGTATTATTAGATGATGTTTGGTTGAGCCTTGGTGGCGTGCCACGTGTCCTATTTCCACGCGTAGTGGGATGGGTCGTGACATTTATTGGTATCAGAGCTAGAGGTAACAAAACTTTGGGAACGTTCGACGACGAGTGGAGTGTTGAGTGAATTACCACATGTTTTCAATTGCATTCATGCATCTTAGAGATGTTTGATGCATATGGATGTTGTTTTACATACATACTATTGTTATTGTTGTACATGCATAGTGTTTATGCATTGAGAACTACAGGACTATAATCATGAGTGACGAAGAGCGAGAATTATCGCCACATACTCGCCGAATGAATGAAATGGCTGAAATGATGGGGAACATGGGAGAGATGATACGAAATATAGCGGACAGATTACCTCCAACACCTCCATTGGAGCCAGAACCGATAGTAGTAGTACATGCGCCTGAAAATAGGGGTATGAGGTCAATATCAGAACAATTTGCTCGGAAGAAACCGATGGAATTTCATGGGACACCCGACCCAACGCTCGCAGAACATTGGATCATGGATATGGAGAGAATTTTCCGATCGATTCCGATGACCGATAAGGAGAAAATTGAGAATACCAGTGATGTGCTGAAGGGTGAAGCCCAGAACTGGTGGGTGAATGTACTAGATCAAGGGGCACCGATTACTTGGGAAGGGTTCAAGGCGGAATTCAATCGCCGATTCTTTCCGCGAGCCGCCTACAATGCAAAGAAGAGAGAATTTGATAACTTGAGGCAGGGAGATATGACTGTAACCGAATATACTTCCAAGTATAATGCGTTGTTGAGATTTGGTAAAGGTTCTGTGCCAGGAGAGGAAGAAAGGGCAAGGAAATTTGAAGAAGGCTTAAGGGAAAATATCCGGTTGAGGGTAGAAACTTACGAACACTCGACTGTTGCAGCAGTACAGCAGACGGCACTAGTAGCCGAAAGTGGAATAGAGAGATCGAGACAAAATCACCAAGGAAAGCGAAGTCATGAGGGTGGTGACCGAAGTCAGGGTGGATCTTTTAAGAGGCCGTTTTCACGAAGCTCTAGTTCGGGTTTTAATGATTCTAAGAGAATACCCAGTAACATACCATTGTGTTCACTTTGCAACCGACCACACACCGGTCGATGTTTTCTGACCAACTTTCAGAACAGATCTATAGGAGGAAACAGTGTGAGTTCTGCGACTTATTCGCAACTCAAGTGTTTTGACTGTGGTACCTTGGGACACCGAGCGAAGGATTGCCCAAAGAAGCGTTCTCAACAAGAGGCAAGTTCTATGGCTTCTAGTGGTTCGAAGCCTAAGCAGTTTAGTGACGGGGGACAAAGGACAGAGCAACGTCAGGGAAGATCATTCCAGATGAACCCTGGAGACGTGGCTGCTACTGATACAGTGGTCTCAGGTATGGTGCTTGTATGTTCGCACTTAGCACGCATACTCGTTGATTCGGGATCTACGCATTCGTTTGTATCTTATAACTTTGTGGAACATTTAACTGTTAAGTCCGCGCCACTAGGATATGAATTGTCTATCGCTGTGCCACTTAGTAAGTCAGTAGTGACATCTACTATATATAAGAACTGTGCAATCAAACTAGGCGATAAGTTGATGACTGTAGACCTTATACCGATCGTAATGAACCATTTCGATGTGATATTGGGGATGGATTGGTTAGCCCTTAACCAAGCTACGATAGATTGTGAACGGAAAGAGGTTAATTTTCGATCACCGATACATGGGAACTTTTGTTTTCAAGGGAGTGGGGTTACACCGCCGCCGTACTTGATTTCAGCTATCCGAGCAGGAAAATTATTGAAAAAGGGATGTCAAGGATTCCTATGTTCAGTGACTGATGTCTCAGCGACCGAGTTAAAAGTAGAAGACATTCCGATAGTGCGAGAATATTCAGATGTATTTCCTGATGAGTTACCAGATGTTCTTATTGAGAGAGAGGTCGAGTTCACTATTGAGATTATCCCAGACTCAAGGCCGGTATCCAAAGCACCGTATAGAATGGCACCAGTAGAATTGAAGGAACTGAAGGTTCAACTACAAGAGTTACTTGATAAAGGTTTCATTCGACCAAGTGTATCGCCGTGGGGAGCTCCAGTATTGTTTGTGAAAAAGAAAGATGGCTCCATGCGTATGTGTGTTGATTACCGGGAACTGAACAAATTGACAATCAAGAACAAGTATCCACTACCCAGAATTGATGACTTATTTGATCAACTTCGTGGGGCACAAGTATTCTCCAAGATAGACCTAAGATCGGGTTATCATCAGTTGAAAGTGAAGGCCGAAGATGTTGAGAAGACAGCTTTTAGAACGCGTTATGGACACTATGAGTTCTTAGTTATGCCATTTGGGGTTACCAATGCACCAGCCGCGTTCATGGATCTGATGAATCGAGTATTCAAAGATTATTTGGATGACTTCGTGATTGTATTCATCGACGATATCCTTGTATATTCGCCGAGTGAGATAGAACATGAGAATCATTTGAGATTGATACTTCAGAGACTACGGGAAAAGCAGCTATTTGGTAAATTCAAGAAATGTGAATTTTGGTTACCTAGCATTACTTTTCTTGGTCATGTGATTGACAAGAATGGAGTATCAGTTGATCCTCACAAAGTAGAAGCTGTATCAAATTGGACGAGGCCGACTTCTGTATCTGAAATTCGAAGTTTCTTGGGATTAGCGGGATACTACCGCCGTTTTATTGAGCATTTCTCGAAGATTTCATTGCCTATGACAAGATTGATGAGGAAGGGAGTTACATTTGAATGGAGTCAGGAATGCGAGGACAGTTTTCACGAATTGAAGTCACGACTAACGAGAGCACCTATTTTGACAATACCATCCGGAACCGAGGGATTTGTGATCTATAGTGATGCTTCACACAAAGGGTTGGGATGCGTGTTGATGCAAGGGGGTAAAGTGATCGCTTATGCATCTAGACAGTTGAAGACACATGAGATTAATTATCCGACTCATGATCTTGAATTAGCCGCAGTAATTCATGCTTTGAAGATTTGGAGACACTACTTATACGGGGAAAAGTGTGAGATATTCACGGACCACAAGAGTTTGAAATATATTTTTACCCAACGGGATTTGAACATGAGACAACGAAGATGGTTGGAGTTGATGAAGGATTACGATCTTTCGATTGAGTACCATCCGGGGAAAGCGAATGTAGTAGCCGATGCATTAAGCCGGAAGACGCCGAGGAATTTAGCCGACGAGCTAACGCAACAAAAAGAATTGGTAAAAGAAATGGAACGCTTAGAATTGGATGTGATTCCAGGGACCAACGATGGCTTGATGATGGCGATTGTAGCACACCCAGATATTATAAATGAAATCAAGAGGGAACAGTTTCATGATGTTTACTTGTGTAAAATGAGAGACGAGATACCTTTGGGAAAGCGATCTGGTTTGGTTTTGGAACAAGGGATTCTGAAGTTTGGAAATCGGTTATGTGTACCGAATGTGAAAGACATAAAGGAACGACTCTTAGAAGAAGCTCACAGTACTAAATATTCAGTTCATCCGGGAAGTAACAAGATGTACAGAAACTTGAGAGAAAACTTTTGGTGGAAGGGTATGAAGCGTGAAGTTGCCAAGTTTGTATCCGAATGTTCGGCATGTCAACAAGTCAAGGCAGAGAGACAAGTACCCGCGGGGTTACTACAACCTTTGCCAGTGTCATAATGGAAGTGGGATGAGATTACGATGGATTTTGTTTCAGGATTTCCACGATCATGTAATAAGAATGATAAGATTTGGGTTATAGTTGACCGGTTAACAAAGTCAGCTCATTTTCTACCGATCAAGACGACTAAACCGTCCAAGTTAGCGGAATTGTATGTGAAAGAGATTGTAAGACTACATGGAGTTCCAGCTGTGATTATATCCGATCGTGATAGTAGTTTTACGTCAAGGTTTTGGGGAAGTTTGCAAGAAGCTATGGGTACGAAATTAAGTTTCAGTACTGCATTTCATCCTCAGACCGATGGACAGTCAGAGCGTATGATTCAGACCTTGGAAGATATGTTGAGATTGTGTGTATTAGACTTTGGGAGTGATTGGGAGCACCACTTGCCATTAATTGAATTTGCGTACAACAACGGATTCCAGTCAAGTATTGGTATGGCACCATATGAAGCTTTGTATGGCCGTAAGTGTCGATCACCGGTTTGTTGGACCGAGGTTGGAGAAAGGAAGTTATTAGGACCTGAGTTAATACAGGTGACTACTGAGAAAGTAAAGTTGATTCAAGAGCGACTCAAAGTAGCTCAGAGCCGATATAAGAGTTATGCGGATTCTAAACGACGATCGATGAATTTTGAAGTAGGAGATTTCGTATATTTGCGAGTATCGCCTTCGAAAGGCATTGTACGATTTGGGAAGAGGGGAAAGCTCAATCCGAGATTCATAGGACCTTTTGAGATCCTAGAGAGGGTTGGTCCAGTGGCTTATCGACTGGCCTTGTCATCAGAGTTGGAACATGTGCACAATGTGTTTCACGTGTCTATGTTGAGACGTTGTATGACTGACACGAGTAAGATCATTGTACCTGAACCGTTGCAAATTCAGGGGGACTTAACTTATGTAGAACAACCAGTGGAGATTCTAGATCATAAAGAACAAGTTTTAAGAACTAAGACGATTCCAATGGTAAAAGTGCTATGGCGTAGTCACACGGTGGAAGAGGCTACATGGGAACATGAGGAAGACATGAGGAATGAGTATCCGTACTTATTCGACGTATGAGGTAAAGTTTGGGGACAAACTTCCTTTTTGGAGGGGAGAGTTGTCACACCCGTTCCAGAATTTCATGGTTTTAAAACATGCATAAATTGAGATTTGTGGAATTATTAATGTTATTAATAATTTGATTGAGTTGAGTTGACGTGAGTCAACGGTGAGGTGTCTAGTGGAGACACGAGGAATTGGTAACACCTGTTGCATTGGCATGATTAAATGACATTTATATGACTTAAATGTTATTTGACTTTATCTGGTATTTTGTGAATAGTAAATTTTACCTGTGTTTGGTAAATTGTAGTAATCTTTGATATTGTTATATATTGATTTGAGAACTGTGGTGAGAACGTGAGTGTCACGCTAATTAAAAAGGTAGGTTGTGTAGAGATTTCACAGAATATAGTTTTCGGACGTATTTTGGACCCAAACGAAACTTAGTCGGAAACTTTTGAAATTTATAATTTTCACTCGTAAAGGCATAAAATGGACGTGTGCGACGTTTCAAGGACTAATTAGAAGTTTGAGGAACACGTGGGGAGGTAAATATAATTTCCCGGAAGTTTGCCTATATATATAGATTGAGATGAGATGTCAATCTCATCCAAACCCCCAAATATCTAGAGAGAGAGGAGAGAGAAAGGAGATTGTTTCTTCGGGCTTTGCGACGCCGTTTGACGACTTTCCGTCTGTCAGTTTTTCTCCAGATTTCAGATTTGAACTCGTGGAGGTAAGACCTACGTTTTGGTACTACTTAGGTCATGTTTGGCCAAGTTTTTGTAAAATCTTAATTTTGGACTTTTGGGAAAAATCAGGTAAAACTTATAGGAATCGTACCAAATTCGAAATCCGACGTTTAATTAGCCCCCTAGACGATCCTTCAAAGTTTGAAGAGATTCGCACGAGGTATGAATTCTAGATCTATGGAATATATGGATTTTCATGTTTTGGACATCACTTTTGATATTCTTGGATCCGGGCAAAATTCATGAATTAGCTAGGCCCGTTAATTATGCACGTGAAATTATGATAAAAGCACGTATAACTGTTTATGTGAGCATGTTATGTGTCTACTTGGGTCAAAGGGGAGTTTGGTGCAAATTCATTCGGAGTAAGCTCCTCGAACCTTGAGGATTGTGATCTTGTTGAAATTGGAATTTGTGGTGGTGTCTGGATTGGAGGTGGGCCCAACCAGTACACGGTACCTGGTATGGAGGAAGGCCCAACCAGTGTACGAGATGCGTGGGAGAGGTGGGCCTCCTACGGCATCGACCGGATGAATGCGTACCACTCACCCCAGAGACTATTTCTATGTGTTTTAGATGCTTAAACCATGAATTGTCATATAAGCATACATTTAGAATTGTACGCTCAGCATATAGCTGAGCAGTGGAGATGTACTCCATTGCAGGTAAAAAGAAAGACAAGAAGAAGTGTGCGGAGTGAGGCCGATGAACGCCGGGAAATCGCCTTTGTAAATGTTTTGTTTTTAAATCCTAAAACTTGTATAAGGATTTGTGTATTGTAGTATGTTGTAGTAGAAACATGTATTAGCTTTTATAGTATTGTAATCGTGTAATTGAACATCTGTAGTTATGTTTTAATGCGTTAAATCAGTTATGATTGTACCACGGTGGGTGTTGAGAGGTATGAGTTGTGAATATTTCAATACAGGGCTGTTAGCAGGGGAGCAGTCGACTGAACCCCCTGATCAGTCGACTGGATCTCGTGTATTTGGGATACTGTAAGTGAATATCAGAAAAGCAGTCGACTGAACCCCTTGGGCAGTCGACTGAACACTGTAGAATTTTAGCTACTGATCCAAATAGTAACCAATACAGTCGACTGGGGTTCCCTGAGCAGTCGACTGGAACCCTTTGTAATATGATGTATTTTTGGTTCTGCTTAACACAGTCGACGGAGAAGTCGACTGGTTTCTCGAAGCAGTCGACTGGGCAGTCGACTGGACCTCTGTTGGGGATTTAGGGTTTTAGTTTCTGTCAGACACAGTCGACGGAGCAGTCGACTGGACTCTAGTGCAGTCGACGGGGCAGTCGACTGAACCTCTGTTTTCAAAACTATTTCTTTTGAATGTGTTCTCAATGGCCAAAACTTTTTATAACTCTGATTTCAATAGATTTTACAAACACAGAGGGGAACGTTTCCCAAGTTTTAAACTACCAGGGTTGTTTTATAGAAGTTCTTTCCGCTGCGTATTATTAGATGATGTTTGGTTGAGCCTTGGTGGCGTGCCACGTGTCCTATTTCCACGCGTAGTGGGATGGGTCGTGACATAAATAATTTGCCAATAGTATTTATATTAGTGATATAAAACCAATTGTGTTACATCCAATCTCAAACACATGATCAAGTTATTAATTAAAATCATGGCTTGGTAGCCCAATCTTTCTTTTTCTTCCAAGAAGTATTATCATTGCTGAAATAGAAGCCATCATATCTCACCAACCAATAGCAATACCCCACCCCATAAGGTGGATTGGTATAACAATCATTGCTCATATGGTCATCAAAAACCACAAAACTGGTTTGGTACTTATTGCCTTTCCAAAAGAAACAGAAGAAAAGAGTGTTTCCCCAGAAATTGCGATTGAAATGCCATTGGAACACCTCATTTGGCTTGAGATAGTGTTGGCCAAGGTCATCGTCCTTGGATTTGCAATGAATGGCCAACTTTGGGCCATCGAATGGAAGTTTATTGATGATGTAAACCCTCTCTAATCCGGTTATACTCATTTTTTGAGCATTTGTGCAAACAGTGTAGAGTGCCACTAGGAATAAAGGGAAGAAACTTCTCATGTTGGCAAAATGATGGAAGTGGTGCTTGACACAACAACAATTTGATGTATATATATAGCAATGTATACCACCATGGTAGGTGTACTTTGGGTATTTCAAGCAGATTATGGCAATCCAAATATATTGCTAATGTCTAATTACGATTATTGCTATTTCATTAGATTACAAATATATAGTTACTGATCTGACAGATTTAAATATATGTTGTGGGGAGATGTGATGTTAGTCCTGACTTTTTAAATAGACTATGTAACAATATTTAGTTAGCGCCACAATTGCCGAACAACTCATTATTGCTAGCTTTTGTACATCCAATTTTCAATCATTTAAATGTGGTGTATAGAATGTTTCGTATGAGGAAAAGGGAGAACAGGAGAAGGGGGAGGGACGTGAAGGGAAGGGAGGACTTGAGGAAGCACAGCACATCAGCTTCTTCTTTTTTCACTACAAAAAATGAGGCTTTTTGTGACGAATGTTTTTGTGACGGATAAATTTCCATCACAAATATTGTGTTTGTGACGGATTTTGTGACGGAAATATATCCTATCCGACATAAGTATTTTTTATTCGTGACAAAAACGTACTCATCCGTCATAATTACTATTTTATTCGTGACGGAAACATACCTATCCGTCACAAATATTAGGCTGGAAAAAATTAGGGACAAAATACAAAAATAAATTTAATAGTTAAACTTGCAAATGATTATACTTACAAATAATTAAATTATTAGTTTAATAGTTAAACTTCTATTAAAAAAAAACTATAACCCCCACCGCCATTTCCATTTTCTCTCTTCGGTTCCTCACTCCTGCGGCACCGCCCGCACTACTCTCTCTCTCTCTCTCTCTCTCTCTCTAACCCCCACCGCCATCGCCGCTGTCGCATGTTCCTTTGCTCGCTGATGATGCCTAAAATTGGTAAGAAGGGTTTAGAGAAAAAATAAGACAAGAACAGTTTGTGTGTGGTTTGGTCCCGTTAACGAGGTAACCTGCGTCCACGGTTGCGTTTGTGCGCTCTCACTAGCAGATCATCACCGGCGGTCCTGGTGAGCCAACAAAGATGGGCGACACTACCAGTAATACCGGCCGGGTATATGCGTATTGATAGTGAGTTCTCTATTGAATGCTTGTTAGCTTAGAGAATAATTTGTGTAATCGGGGATCCCTATTGACAGGGTAGGTGGGCTCTTTTATAGATGCAAGAGTCCACCCTTACATGGTAAGCTAATAGGATTAGGAAGTCTAATCTAATCACAATAGATTTGCATGATTTTAGGAGAGTTTCCTAAGTGATTTAGGAAACTGCCACATTCCCTTTCGTAGACTTGTAGTTGTTTTAGGAAACTGCTGGATAGGTCGGGATTACGGGACGCCGCGACCTTCATGCTCGGCCTGTTGGTGTGAATCGCGCGGTCTGAATGATCACCTCGGGAATGCTTGGCCCCACGGTGGGCGCCCTTACCGGAATAACCGGCACCTCTTGGTGACGTGGCAGGCTGGCTTCATGGCTAGATTATTTTGGATATATCACTTGCCGTTCTCATCTAAGGTAAGTATGATCTTATTACTCTTCTCATTTGCAATTGGTTTTTCAATTTTCCTCTTCTCATTCTCTCTCTTCAGCCTCCAAATCCCTAAAGTTTCTCCACTTCTTTCTAATGGGAGTTTCATTTCACCTCCAAATTAGGGTTCAAAACTTGCCGAGAGTTTCTGCCTGCGTGAGCCCAAAGTTAAGCGAAAATATGTATGTGTATATATATACGTGTGTGTGTGTAGATGATAGATTATATGTCGATCTTTTTCTTGTAGTGATTGTCGATCTCTCTCTCCCTCTCTCTCAACCAGAGGCTTTATTATTGAGAGATTTTATTGGTGTATAACAATGGCTCTCAACCAGAGGCATTATTATTGACAGACCTTATTGGTGTATAACAATAGCTTCATTTACCATGTGTTACCTTTAATTACATATGTAGACCCAGGGGCGGATGCACAGCTAAGAGTAGGGGGGCTCAAGCCCACCCCAAATTTTTTAAAAATTACACATTTGTACTAAAATTTTTTTTTTTACAGTTAAGCCCCCCTGAAAATTATAAAAGCCCCCCCTGACATTATAAATTTATCATATTAGGTCTAAAATATTCACAAAATATGTATAAATAGGTTCAAAAGCCCCCCTAACATTATAAATTTTGTCATATTAGGTCTAAAATATACACAAAAATATGTATAAAGAGGTCCAAAATCCCACTCTGACATTATAAATTTGTCATATTAGGTCTAAAATATATACAACTAGGTTCAAAAAAAAAATTTCGGGGCGCTGCCCCCGAACCCCCGTGTCAAGCCCCCCCTAAAATACTTTTCTAAATCCGCCCCTGTGTGGACCTGCATGATTTGTACGCCTCTGCTGCGATCTAACTGACATCCTCCTTTCTGTTACCAATCTTTACAAAGGAAGATAATTAGGGAATCGAAAAATTGTCCATTAGTTTGGAGTTCTTGAAATGTAATTAATTGCATGTCAATGGCTTGTAAGAGAGACTAGTACTGATTCTGGTCTGTCCCTCTTTTGCCGTCTGAGAATGCGTTAGTTTTTTTTTTTATTGCAGCCTAGAAGCAATATGTAATCCCATTATAGGCTCCCTAATTTTTGGGGTTTTCTTGTTCTCACTGTTTTTTTTTCCTTTTTTCCTTTTTGTTAATTTTTAGCAAACAGTTCAATTTTTAGACACCAGATTGATTGAATATCAAGCAAAATAAAGAAAGGGGTATACTACATCTACCCTTCACTCCTCAAATTTTTTGATAATTAGTTTAGCAATGGTACCTAAGGCTATATGGGGGTTCGGGGCAGCGTCTCCAAGGCGAATTTTTTATGAGTCTCTTTATACATAATTATGTGTAAAATTAGTTAGATTCGGTTTTAGGTGTAGAATTGGTTTTATGTCACATCTTCAAAATAATTTGAAATCATGCCCTAAATTGAAAGCAACTTACAATTGGGCCATTAACTCATTTTCCTGGCAGTGAGAAATTGTTAGCTACTGATGATAGGTTTGATTCACTACTCTAGACTAGGAGGTTACAAGTAAGTTAGTCTAACCAGTCTAACCTTTCTCACTATTATATATGGCAGTTGTGTATATAGATATATAGGGTGGGGCTAAATACACCACATTTTTTGCTAATTATACCACCTTCACTCACAAGTTTTTCATATTTTAACACTACTGTACATGATGGTGTACTTAGCAGAAAATATGGTGTAGTAGCCCCAACTATATATACATATATAAGAGAATCAATACCCATTAGTTACACCAAGTTCTCAAATTACCTATTTCAATGCAGTGATCAGTGACTAGTGAGGCTGTTTTTTTTTTCCTTTTGGTAGAAGGAAGGAGAGTAGTTAGGCTATGGTCCCCCTACGTAGTCTTTTCTAGCCATTATGAATTTATGAGTAGTTCATACTTCATAGCAATCAAGTCTATGTTTGGTTTGACGTCCATTTAAAAGGAAAATATTGGGTACATTAGATATTATTGGTACATGTGTTCAAGTTTTTTTCATATGGCACATGCATACAAAGTGTAAGCAAAAAAACTTAATCAAGTAATTTAACATTTAATAAAAATTAACAAGGAGTAAATTAACAAGTTCATTTTAGTGTCTTTTAACATCAAATTAAAAATTGTTTCTATTTTATATTATTTGTTATGATAATTTGGGCTTTTTGTTTAATCATGTTTCAGTGTGCTGATATGTACATTATAGACTCATATCAAAGCTTATTAGTCCCTCTCACTAGCAACTATATACATCATTTGATATTACTTGAAAAGGCATCATGGCTAGACATCAGTTATGTGGAGTTGTAGTTGAAAAAAATTAAACTCTGTCTTTGCTGGAAATCTGCATCTCTGAGTGTTCAAGGTGTGACAGCCTATGATCGAGCTGCGATTAAGTTCCGGGGTGTTGATGCTGATATCAATTTTAATTTGAGTGATTAAGTTCTACGATTTCGACGACTTCGGGAAATAGTCCAAAAGAAATTCAAAGTTTGGGGCATTTCCAATACCACCCGTATGGTCTGCATGACGCAAGGTAATGTCGACTGAGCCAAAACTTAATTATCTTTAACTATTTTCTTAATTGGCAATTGTCACTTACCGAGCGGAATGGAGAAAAGTAATTCATGTGTATTCTAACTTCTTTCCCAACATCAGAGCATCATTAGATGAATTCATCATTCTAGCTGGGCTGTTTTTCCTTCCTTTTTGTTTTTGTTTTTGTTTTTCTTCATTTTTGTTTTTTTTTTTCTTTCTTTCTTAGCTTTCCATACTTGTGTCATTTTGCAGTTGCTAAAACATTTATTTTTTTTCTTATTTGCGAGGTCATTCCTGGACACGTACATGATGGATAATAGATATTATGCAAAATTTTACTTTTTATAGCCAAAATTCAAATGAATTGATGGTTTTGTATACTTGGCAGGAATGAATAGTTGTTGGGATCATGCATCCATTGCAACATCTTCGGGATTTCAAATAGAATTAATTGGTGCTACTTTTACCATTTTACGAATGTAGTCATTATCATCTCTAATCTTACCACACATTCATAGTAGCAAATGATTCTTTATTAAAATTTTATAGGGGCAAAGTGGTATTAGAGATTGAGATTTGTAGATGTTGGTTACCTGGTCACTTTGATTTTGTTTAGTTGATAATGAACTGTTATTTCGCTAACATGAACTTAAAATTTTCTACATGTGATATCCACGTTTAGTTTTCTAAGTGATTCTGCCAGATCTTGTCTAGCATGTCATATTTCAGTATGCTATATAAAGTCATTTGCTCTAGGTGATTGTTGTGGTAATTTTGGCTTGCTGCTTCATATTATGATTTCACAGAGACCTCTCTGAAGAAAAATGATAATGCAATTGCTGGTTCTAAGAACTGGAGGGCTTACACAATATTGTTGGCTCCGAATTTTCTCTTGATTGTTCTACCATTCCTTTTATTCATCACTGTAAGTGTTCTCAATCTGTTTCTTAAACTTTTAATTGAATCAAGTCGGTGCAGAAGTGTATATGATCCATCTCAAGTTAATTTTCAATTGGGAGTTTGTACATATCGATTTCTACATCTTTAAAATCCTTGTGATCCATTGTTGAGTTAATCATGTTAACTCCTATGCTCAGGATGGGGAAAGTGTTGACGTGAGGCTTCTTGGAGCTGTATATATTGCTGGTACATAATAGAAATACTTGTTATGTTGAGACCTATTATGATTTAAAGTGTTCTATAATGATATAATGTAGGTGGAGAGATGTTTCAAAATTTATGTTGCAGTCATCTGCAATTTAACTTTTCATGTTCTGGTCTAAAGATCTTTTCCAGCAAATATCTGAAGTTTTGTACACTATTTTGGGATAGAGAATTGCTTTAATTGTTAAGGGTTGACATTAAGTGACAAGTTCTGGCAGAATGGACTCATGCATGTGCAATATTGTTGGTATTCCTGCTCCTTTTCTGTATTGCATCTAGAAGGTAAAATAATTATCAGTCACGAGTTTTTGTTTGTGACTTTAATTCATTATTTAAAAAAAATTAGCTATATATTTCTATGTTATTACCAAAAAGAAGTTTTGTTTTTTGGATATACTTTAGGATATTGCATATGTAGCTCAACATATAGCTTAGCATTACTATATTGACTAAAGTTATTCACTTTGTTACACAGATTTGGATCATCTTTTTATTCAGAAGATGGGGTTCATTCTCTTAGGAGAAACATTTCATCATACAGAGTTTCAATGGTATGCAGTCTTTCTTAGAATACACACTCTTTTTGGTTTGCATGTATAATTACGAAAGTCTATTTTTCTTATATTTGTTTTTTTTAATGGTTACTGCAGATGATCCTCACATGCTTGTGTTTATTGGCCGTTGACTTCCAAATATTTCCGAATAGATTTGCTAAAACTGAGACTTTTGGTACTAGTCTGGTAAGATCCCTTATGCTTCACTATGTCATGCATGTACACACATGTTGTAATACCCTTGAAAATTAGAAAATATGGAAATAAACTTCTGAGTTTGGTTCTGTAATTATTTCTGTAGCCTGAACTAATATATATGTATATATATTTGACGGCGTTCAAGATTTTAATACTCAGAATATTTGTATCACTTTGTTAATGTGATTTTAATCTCTAAGCCTGACCCCATATATTAAGATTATATTTTAATAATTGCTATCGTTAAAATATAATTGTGGATATTTGAATATTCGTGGTCACTAAGTTTTATAATTATAGGTGATGATGCCAAAATTTGGTAAGAGTAAATAGAACAGTTTAAGAAGAGAGAGACTATTTTTTGTATGTGGTTCGGCCCTGTTAATGAAGGTACCTACGTCCACGGGTGTGTCTGAGCACGTTCACTAGCAGATCACCGGCAGGCCTGGTGAGCCAACAAAGAGGGGTGACACTACCAGTAATACTGGCCGGGTGTATGCATATAATGGTGAATTTTATAGAGGTGCTGTGTAGACTAAAGAATTGGCGGCCCCTTCATTGGGGGGTGAGAGGTCTCTTTTATAGATGTAAGAGACCTACTCGTACATGGATAAGGAAACATAATCCAATTAATATAGATTGGCATTAATACTGGGGGGTTTCCTAATTGGATTAGGAAATAGCTTGCACTTTCCATTAGTCTTCTAGCTTGCGTAGGAAACTGCCCGTAATGCTCGGAATCACGCCTGTGATGCTCGGGATCATGCCTGTAGGCCCGGATGGGCTGTTCTCGCAGTGGGATGTGCCTATGCGATCTTCCTGACCTGTTGGCCGGGTCGTGGATGAACCGCTCGGGATGATGAGTAGACTAGACCACTCGGGATGATGCTTATCCGAGGAGTTGTGCACGAATTGACCGGAATATGGACTGGCTGCCGATTTGAACTGCTCGGTCATATGATGAAGCCAATTTTGGGCATATCAGCTGCCCCCCATTTCCAAGATTGGCCAGATACTATATCGGGGCAAGTTTGGAAATCAGTTTGATGTTACTTGCCGCTGTCTGAGTGCTTGTGGAAGCTGCCTCAAGGCTTTTGAGCCTGGTGAGTTCTCGGGAACTGACTGAGAGTTGAGACCCAGTCTAGTTCGGGACCTTTAGGTGATCGGGAACAGACCAGGAGTTGAGACTCGGCCTAATTCGGAGTCTTTGAATGCTCGGGAAGTGACCGAGAGTTGAGACTCGGCCTACATCGGAGTCTTTTTTGCTTGAGTTAGCTCCCAGGATGGTTGTCTTCTGCCCGTAAACCTTCGTCAAGGTTGTGGGTGGAAGAATTTGACCATGTTGGAGAAGCCGACCTAAAGCGTATTGCTCTAGGGTCCTTTTTTTATGTTAACTCACCAGGATGGTTGTCTTCCGCCCAGCCAGTCTTCATCAAGACGGTTGGGAGAAGAGCTTGACCATGTTGGTGGAGCCGACCTAAATCACGTTGCTTTAGGGTCCTTTTGCTCCTCTATCGTCGGCCAACCTAAGAGATTTTAGTCACCTCTATCGTCGGTCTGGACCTAAGTGGAGTTAATGCCTCTGAGTACTGTAGGTGCTCGGGTTGTCCAAGATTTTGACTTGGTTATCCGCGAGGCCTGTAAATACCCGGTGTGATTACCTGTTTAGTTCACTACGTGACTACGCCATCTTTCCCCCCAAGCTTTCGCTAAGACGAGGGTCTTACAGAGGCTATGATCTGTAGGTAACCGACCTGGAACATGGTGGTTGCAGGGTCTTTTGAAGCTTGCTATCATCAGCCACCTAGGGGGTTTGCCCCCATCGTCGGTTGGACCTAAGCGAAGCCGGTGCCTCGGGCGTGACCCCGAGGTCTTTGGTGCCTAGGTTCGGAGCCCGAGGTCTTTTTAGTGCCTGAGTTCGGAGCTCGAGGTCTTTTTCGTGCCTCGGGGTTAGGCCCAAGGTCTTTGGTTTCCTCAGGGTTAGGCCCGAGGTCTTTGGATGGCTCGAGGTTAGGCTCGAGGTCTTTGGATGCCTCTCTGACAATCGGTGGAGCCTCATGTGGTGATCAAGCAAGTACCACTGTAGTCGGGCTCATCTAGACCGATGGAGACAGGAGGTCGGATAAGGATCGTCGGGATCCAGATTTCTCTGTGCTGGAGGCAAAGTCGGAACTGCTCAATCCAGACCGACATGAATTGGGGGTCGTGTCAGGGCGGCCGAACTCAGACCACTGTGAATTGGAGGTCGCATCGGGGCTGCCGGACTCTGACCACTGTGAATTGGAAGAACTGTCTGAACTCCCGGGCTAATCTCGCTTTTGCTTACTTCTGGAGGACTTGTTGCTTTCTTGCCCGGGGTCGTTGATCTTCAGAAATTCTTCAGTGTCAATGTATTTTCCAACCCTCTCTGCAAGTTTGACCAAAATTACCGGTCGGTTTCTGTGGAACGACGCGGCGTACTCGATGTGTTGAACTCCCGAGCAGAAGGCTATGATGGGGATTGTCTCGTTCAGATTGCGGATTTGAAGCTTCTCTTGGTTGATTCGGTCGGTGAACTCCTTGAGGGACTCATTATTCCGTTGTCTGATCGTCAGTAGCTGCATGTCTGGCTTTGGCCGCTCATGCATATCGGCTAATTGGTTGATGAACTGCTTGCTGAGTTGTTTGAAACTGCAGACCGATCGGGGCTCCAAGGAGTAGAACCACTGCATGGCCGGGCCTTTCAAAGTGCTGGGGAAGGCTAGGCAGTATAGCTCATCGGAGTTAGTGGCTAGGGCCATCTGAGCCTTATAGGTCCGGACATGGTCGACCGGGCTTCCCGAGCCATTATAGGGGTCTAGGCGAGGTTGCTTGAATTTGCGCGGGATGGCAAACCTCGTGATCTGGCTGGAAAACGGTGACTCTGTCTCGATATTGGCTTGATTCGGAACACAGCTTTGACCAAGCTTTTTGGCCACTCCGTCAATCTGCTTTTGCAAATCCTTGATTCGGGCTTCCAATCCTTCCCGACCAGTATTTGAGGGGTTGGTTGGATTGGTGGAAGAGGCCTCTTCTTCATGGTGGTGTGCTGTCCTCTGGGATCGGGCTCGGCTATGACTCCGGGTAACCGTGTGCCCAGGGACGACTCGACTCTTGACCTAGGGACCCCGGACTGATTCCCGGGCCATATGCTCCTGCCTTTCCTCTTGAGCAGCACGCCCACTGTTGATGTCTCTGGCATCCTCAACACAGGACGGGTTGGCTCGGGCACGTTGTCTGGTCCAGATCGGTTCCCGACCGTACGCAACGTTCCCGGGTCATTTCCCGGCCCCTGGAGGACTGCTTTTCTGGGCTAGCAGGGCTTCGATCTGTTGCTGGATTTGACGCTGGCACTCTATGAGTTGTGTGAGGGTCGTGGTGATCTACTCAGATGTCATGACTGTCGCAGCCGGTGCCGGGGCCGGAGGAACATCCCGGTTGGACTGCTGATCAGCCTTCTTACCCTTCTTTGATGGCATGATAATCAGTCAAGAGATTTATTGCGAGAAGACTTGTCGTTTCCCACAGACGACGCCAAACTGATGATACCAAAATTTGGTAAGAGTAAATAGAACAGTTTAAGAAGAGAGACTATTTTTTGTATGTGGTTCGGCCCTGTTAATGAAGGTACCTACGTCCACGGGTGTGTCTGAGCACGTTCACTAGTAGATCACCGGCAGGCCTGGTGAGCCAACAAAGAGGGGCGGCACTACCAGTAATACCGGCCGGGTGTATGCATATAATGGTGAATGTTATAGAGGTGCTGTGTAGACTAAAGAATTGGCGGGGTGAGAGGTCTCTTTTATAGATGTAAGAGACCTACTCGTACATGGATAAGGAAACATAATTAATATAGATTGGCATTAATTATGGGGGGTTTCCTAATTGGATTAGGAAATAGCTTGCACTTTCCATTAGTCTTCTAGCTTGGGTAGAAAACTGCCCGTAATGCTCAGAATCACGCCTGTGATGCTTGGGATCATGCCTGTGGGCCCGGATGGGCTGTTCCCGCGGTGGGATGTGCCTGTGCAGTTTTCCCGACCTGTTGGTCGGGTCGTGGATGAACCTTCGGGATGATGAGTAGACTAGACCGCTCAGGATGATGCTTATCCGAGGAGTTGTGCACGATTTGACCGGGATATGGACTGGCTGCTGATTTGAACTGCTCGGTCATACGATGAAGCCAATTTTGGGCGTATCAGCTGCCCCCCATTTCCAAGATTGGCCAGATGCTATATCGGGGCAAGTTTAGAAATCAGTTTGATGTTACTTGCCGCTGTCTGAGTGCTTGTGGAAGCTGCCTCAAGGCTTTTGAGCCTTTTGAGTCCTCGGGAATTGACTGAGAGTTGAGACCCAGTCTAGTTCGGGACCTTTAGGTGCTCGGGAACTGACCGGGAGTTGAGACTCGGCCTAATTCGGAGTCTTTGAATGCTCGAGAAGTGACCGAGAGTTGAGACTCGGCCTACATCGGAGTCTTTTTTTCTTGAGTTAGCTCCCAGGATGGTTATCTTCTGCCCGTAAACCTTCGTCAAGGTTGTGGGTGGAAGAATTTGACCATGTTGGAGAAGCCGACCTAAAGCGTATTGCTCTAGGGTCCTTTTTTTATATTAACTCCCCAGGATGGTTGTCTTCCGCCCAGCCAGTCTTCGTCAAGACGGTTGGGAGAAGAGCTTGACCATGTTGGTGGAGCCGACCTAAATCACGTTGCTTTAGGGTCCTTTTGCTCCTCTATCATCGGCCAACCAAAGAGATTTTAGTCACCTCTATCGTCGGTCTGGACCTAAGTGGAGTTAATGCCTCTGAGTACTGTAGGTGCTCGGGTTGTCCAAGATTTTGACTTGGTTATCCGCGAGGCCTGTAAATACCCGGTGTGATTACCTGTTTAGTTCACTACGTGACTATGCCATCTTGCCCCCCAAGCTTTTGCTAAGACGAGGGTCTTACAGAGGCTATGATCTGTAGGTAACCGACCTGGAACATGGTGGTTGCAGGGTCTTTTGAAGCTTTGCCATCATCAGCCACCTAGGGGGTTTGCCCCCATCGTCAGTTGGACCAAAGCGAAGCCGGTGCCTCGGGCGTGACCCCGAGGTCTTTGGTGCCTGGGTTCGGAGCCTGAGGACTTTTTAGTGCCTGAGTTCGGAGCTCGAGGTCTTTTTCGTGCCTCGGGGTTAGGCCCGAGGTCTTTGGTTGCCTCGGTGTTAGGCTCGAGGTCTTTGGATGCCTCTCTGACAATCGGTGGAGCCTCATGTGGTGATCAAGCAAGTACCACTGTAGTCGGGCTCATCTAGACCGATGGAGACAGGAGGTCGGATCAGGATTGTCGGGATCCAGATTTCTCTGTGCTGGAGGCAAAGTCGGAACTGCTCGATCCTGACCGACGTGAACTGCGGGTCGTGTCAGGGCGGCCGAACTCAGGCCACTATGAATTGCAGGTCGCGTCGGGGCTGTCGGACTCTGACCGCTGTGAACTGGAAGAACTGTCTGAACTCCCGGGCTGATCTCGCTTTCGCTTACTTCTGGAGGAATTGTTGCTTTCTTGCCTGGGGTCTTTTATCTTCAAAAATTCTACAGTGTCAATGTATTTTCCAACCCTCTCTGCGAGTTCGACCAAGGTTATCGGTCGGTTTCTGTGGAACGACGCGGCGTACTTGTTGTGTTGAACTCCCGAGCAGAAGGCTATGATGGCGATTGTCTCGTTCAGATTACGGATTTGAAGCTTCTCTTGGTTGATCCGGTCGGTGAACTCCTTGAGGGACTCATTATTCCGTTGTCTGATCGTCAGTAGCTGCATGTCTGGCTTTGGCCGCTCATGCATACAGGCGAACTGGTTGATGAACTGCTTGCTGAGTTGTTTGAAACTGCAGACCGATCGGGGCTCCAAGGAGTAGAACCACTACATGGCTGGGCCTTTCAAAGTGATGGGAAAGGCTAGGCAGTGTAGCTCATCGGAGTTGGTGGCTAGGGCCATCTGAGCCTTATAGGTCCGAACATGGTCGACCGGGCTTCCCCAGCCGTTATAGGGGTCTAGGCAAGGCTGCTTGAATTTGCGCAGGATGGCAAACCTCGTGATCTGGCTGGAGAACAGTGACTCTGTCTCGGTATTGGCTTGATTCAGAACACAGCTTTGACCAAGCTTTTTGGCCACTCCGTCAATCTGCTTCTGCAAATCCTTGATTCGGGCTTCCAATCCTTCCCGACCAGTATCTGAGGGGTTGGTCGGATTGGTGGAAGAGGCTTCTTCATCATGGTGGTGTGCTGTCCTCTGGGATCAGGCTCGGCTATGACTCCGGGTAACCGTGTGCCCAGGGACGACTCGGCTCTTGACCTAGGGACCCCGGACTGATTCTCGGGCCATATGCTCCTGCCTTTCCTCTCCAGCAGCACGCCCACTGTTGATGTCTCTAGCATCCTCAACACAAGACGGGTTGGCTCGGGCACGTTGTCTGGTCCAGATCGGTTCCCGACCGTACGCAACGTTCCCGGGTCATTTTCCGGCCCCTGGAGGACTGCTTTTCTGGGCTAGCAGGGCTTCGATCTGTTGCTGGATTTGACGCTGGCACTCTATGAGTTGTGTGAGGGTCGTGGTGATCTGCTCAGATGTCATGACTGCCGCAGCCGGTGCCAGGGCAGGAGGAACATCCCGGTTGGACTGCTGATCAGCCTTCTTACCCTTCTTCGATGGCATGACAATCAGTCAAGAGATTTGTTGATGAGAAGACTTGTCGTTTCCCACAGACGGCGCTAAACTGATGATGCCAAAATTTGGTAAGAGTAAATAGAACAGTTTAAGAAGAGAGAGAGACTATTTTTTGTATGTGGTTCGACCCTGTTAATGAAGGTGCCTACGTCCACGGGTGTGTCTGAGCATGTTCACTAGCAGATCACCGCCAGGCCTGGTGAGCCAACAAAGAGGGGCGACACTACCAGTAATACCGGCCGGGTGTATACATATAATGGTGAATTTTATAGAGGTGTTGTGTAGACTAAAGAATTGGCGGCCCCTTCATTGGGGGGTGAGAGGTCTCTTTTATAGATGTAAGAAACCTACTCGTACATGGATAAGGAAATATAATCCAATTAATATAGATTGGCATTAATTGTGGGGGGTTTCCTAATTGGATTAGAAAATAGCTTGCACTTTCCATTAGTCTTCTAGCTTGCGTAGGAAACTGCCCGTAATGCTCGGGATCACGCCCGTGATGCTCGGGATCATGCCTGTGGGCCCGGATGGGCTGTTCCCGCAGTGGAATGTGCCTGTGCGGTTTTCCCGGCCTGTTGGCCGGGTCGTGGATGAACCGCTCGGGATGATGAGTAGACTAGACCGCTCAGGATGATGCTTTATCCGAGGAGTTGTGAACGATTTGACCGGGATATGGACTGGCTACTGATTTGAACTGCTCGGTCATACGATGAAGCCAATTTTGGGCGTATCAATAGGTTATATCAAATATTAATATTATGTGATATTTTTCATCGTCACTTAATATTTTAATATTATAGGTTATATTATATCGGACCCGATATCGCTTTGTTCACCGTAAATATAAATTATAATTATTATATTATTATTGATATTTTAACCCCCTGACTATTATTTGTGTTATATTATTATTATCAAACACGGGCTGAAATATTAGGACTCGATGTCATTTTAATTTTTGTAAGTTGTAATTATATTATATAATACCGATATTTTTTATTTTAACACCGATCGTTAAATTAGAACTCGGACTAAAAATTCAAGACTTAGACTGACTTATCACGTTAACCCGAAAATTCTACATTTATCTGGACTGTATTGCACGTGGTTCCCAAACGACGGTGGAATCTTACATTTATAGTGATACTAGTACACACCCTATATAGCCATGTACTACCACACCTCCCTAGACCCTTTGGGTATTAACATTACCCAAACACCCCTCTCTGCCTTAACCCTCTCTGTACATACACACACTGCATAAATACATATATATATATATATGCACAGACCAACAAGAAGGAGGAGGAGAGAGAAGAGACTGAGGAGGAGACGCCATGGCTGGACCACCCGAGAACGCCTCGAAGCCCCCTCACGCCGCCACCGGACTACCCCGAGCTTGGGTGAGCCTACTAACTCCCTCGGTAGATCATTTAGATGCTTTTTGACATAAAATGGAGTACCACTGCACGTATATACATAGATATATTCTCGGAATAACATGTATAAGCGTAAAAGTTGACGTTCCGTCAACATTAACGGAAACGTGTTCCGTGAATGAAATACTGTAGGTGAGGGCCCCATTAAATCCCAGTTCGATCCATTCGCGACGACTATTTCGTATCAC
Source organism: Hydrangea macrophylla (assembly GCA_033977485.1). NCBI lineage: Eukaryota > Viridiplantae > Streptophyta > Magnoliopsida > Cornales > Hydrangeaceae > Hydrangea > Hydrangea macrophylla. The sequence goes on from CM066991.1 coordinate 157,611,067, forward strand.
GGCGAACGGAGCGGTCAAAGTTTATGTCTTCTCTCGGTTTTTCCCATTTTTCGTATAAACCGCTATGACTTAGGAACCAAGACCTATACCGTTGGATCGGGGTCGTCGAGGCACTCGACTTTGAATTAAAGTTTGCATATTTTCGTTTAGGAACGAAGAAGTTACGGACGTTTGAATAATTATGTATAAATATGTATATATAACGTGTATATATATACCCGCTGGTCTGGACGAAGAAGACGAAGAAATCCTAAATGGATTTCCTAGGGTGTAATCCATAAGTAAGTTTGTACGGTATAATTAGTCTTATTTGTATTTTTAATTAACTTAATAATAGTTTTTAATATGTAATTAGTGTTTTGTAATTTCTGAGAATATTAGTAGATAATTTTTCTATATTTTGGAATTATTTTAGTAATGTTAATTACATTTATTATTTATCGGAGATTTAAAATAAATAATAAAGGTTTGATTAGAATAAAATGGTACTAATAGTTGTTAAATGTTTTAAAAGTGGTTTTAAAAAGTTATGATATAAATGTTTTTAATATTCTGAAAAATAATATTATTATATTCTGAAATTATGTGTTGTACTTATTATTTATTTAGTTTAAATGAATAATAAGAATTAATTTTAAAATATGATAATTAGGCAATAAATACCTAATGGCTAAGGTTAATATGTAGAAAATTATATTGTTGATCCCAAGGCCTAATGACCTTGTTTTATAATTTATTTATTTATGAAACCCAAACTTTGGCATTATATATTATAGTTAATATTTAGTTGGGCTTCAATAAATAGTAAATGTTAGTTTTAAATTATGATAAATAGATATCGATCAGCCCATTTTTAAAATCCGAGAAGTTGTGTATTATATCCTAAGGACATAAAGGACTGTTTTATAATTTAACAAATTATAAAACAAAATACTGGGTATTTTAGTAATTAATAAGGAGCCGTTTAACCAGTGCTTAAATTACTTTAAAAACCAAACGAACTCCGAAAATTATGAAAAAAATACTACTAGCCTATTTTAGGACCTAGTATTTAATAAAAACATTTTCAAGGACCAAATGTCTTCCTAAAGTATATTTATACTTATAGGACCTCGCAGTCTATTATTGTACGATTTAAACTTCAATAATTTATAGAAAATAAATCGTAGCTCAGAAAAATACATGGTCAATTCCTAGATTCTTAGAATATTGACTAGAATATCCCTTAAAGTTTGGTGACCGTTTGATGAGGTCAAAAATACAGCTTATCTCTAGGACCCACACTGGTATAGAAAACCCAGCCTTTTATGCAACGGACTCCGATATGAGTCTAGTCAATGGCGTTAGACTCAGAATGATGTCCAGATCATCATGTTGAGGTTTAGGAACCCATCCGGAACAATTACCATTATGACCTTTATTCTAGTACTCATATTAACCAACATTCTATGGATTCATATACTTTGTAGGAACCACCGCAACGCTCGTTTTACGCACCCGCATTGAGGTGAGTCGTCCTAACTCACTTGGTATATTATAGTATTACTCTTTGAGAAAATTGTAAATATCCAGTGTGTCCTGTGTGGACATATCTGATAGGTATTATTTATATGTACGTTCAGAATTACTATTTATAAGATGAACGCATGTCTAAATGCCTGAACTCCATGATTAGTTAATAACTGTGGTTATACATGCACGTTATGATTCACAATTATACAATCACATAGACATTCATATGAACGTAAACGAGTCATGATGTCAACGTTGACATCTGCATGTTTAGTCAAGGGTACTAACCTCGTCAGTATGTCATACATGTTGAGTGGACCGTGGAGGTCCAATAGTCGAATGGATTTGAGTTGGTAGATAGGGTTACGCCACCCTGGCCCACGAGAGAGATCAAGGGTTATGTTGATGATATCGCTTTAGTCCACGAGATAGGCTAAGGGATACATCTAAGGATGAACCACCGATGATATCGCTTTAGTCCATGAGAGAGGCTAAGGGATACATCTAAGAAAGAAATGTTGATGATATCGCTTTAGTCCATGAGAGAGGCTAAGGGATATATCTAAGAAAGTAACACTGATGATATCGCTTTAGTCCATGAGAGAGGCTAAGGGATACATCCAAAGAAGTAACACCAATGATATCGCTTTAGTACATGAGAGAGGCTAAGGGATACATTGAAGGACGTAACACTGATGATATCGCTTTAGTCCATGAGAGAGGCTAAGGGATACATCTAAGGATGTAACACCGATGATATCGCTTTAGTCCACGAGAGAGGCTAAGGGATACATCTAAAGAAGTAACATCGATGCTATCGCTTTAGTCCATGAGAGAGGCTAAGGGATACATCTAAAGAAGTAACACCGATGATATCGCTTTAGTCCATGAGAAAGGCTAAGGGATACATCCAAAGAAGTAACACCGATGATATCGCTTTAGTCCATGAGAGAGGTTAAAGGATACATCTAAGGAAGTAATATCGATGCTACCGCCTTGGTCCATGAGAGAGGTCAAGGGGTACATCATTCGTAAGAAGAAAATATTGTATCATGGATGCCACTTTTACCCACGAAAGAGGTCAAGGGGTATGTTGGAATTATGGTCAAGAGTAGTTGAGTAAAATCGAATATATCGATATTGCATTGTGTCATCATGCTGCCATGCCATATGCTCATTTAATGCTCATTTCCAAGATACTTGTTGTATTTGCATATTATTACCTGTATTAGAAGTGATCGGTTACACGAACTCACTTAGCTTCAAAAGCTAATGGCTCTTCTCTCTGCCCTGGATATATCACGTCTAGATTTCATAGGTTACGACTATCAAGATGAGGTCTACCCAAAGGGACACGGCAGATGTACAAGTTGAAGCGAAGGACTCCGACATAGTTTTATTTAGAATTACATAATTTGGTTTATTGTCTTCTATCTGAGGTAATACTTTAGATTTGAATTGTGATCACAATAGATCGCCCTAGACTACCTTTATTGATCTTTTATTTAGACTCATGATGTAATAACTAGATCCCATACATTTGAGTTTTATTGAAGAATACCAATAGATGTTTTTATACTTCAGCTTACTCTGTTAACCATGTGTAGAATGTAGAAAGGACAATCAGTTATTGTAACTCGTCATTCCCTATGGGTCCAGAAAGGAAATTTTAAAATTTTCCTATTTTTGGCTACTCCGGGGCGTGACACATGTATATGAATGCATGTCTTTATTTGAAATGATAAGAGATGTTACGATGGAATTGAGACTATTTTAAGAACACTCTTAGAGGAGAAATCAGTGAATCTGTGTAACAAAGTTATAACAGAATGACTATTTGCATATCAGATTATGCGACTGACCTTGTCTCTAGTGGTATGGCTGGCTTCTCCTAAGGGGGAGGCCAGTGTTCGACTCCTATGGGAGTCACTCCCTTTGGGGAGCTTGCACTGTGGGGCTTGTTGGATTGTGGGTCCGTGGCACCCCCCCCCCCCCCCCCCCCCCCAAGTGTGTGTGCGCGGCGCTTGTGAGTGCTTTGCCATCAGCCAAAAAAAAAAAAAAGATTATCTGACAGAGATATGATCTAAAATAAGCTGCTTATGAGACAATATTGAATACTGGGGCTAAATGGATGGCTTGTGGTACAACTTTTATATATGTAGGAACAACTGCTAAAATGTTATAAACTTTAGTAGAGAAAATTGAGTTGAAAAAAGGTATTTCACTATCATTTATAGTCTTGACTAACAATACAAAACTATGTGGGCTTTTTAATAAATAAACTCAAGTCTTTTTTTTTTTTTTTTTTGTATAGCATGAACTACGGAGAATAAAATACTAAAGAGTTGTAGGTTGGTTTTGGGATGTGATGAATTTATTTACACAGATTTATGAAAAATTTTAGATATCTTAAAAACAAAGGAAACTCTGCCGAATTTTTTTGTAGGAATTGATTGATTTTTTTTTTGGCTTCTTTCACTCTGTGGGATGCTAGGTGGCTGTATTATTATATTTTTAATTGAATTTTCGTTTTCTGTTTCATGATATGGAGAGAGATTAGAAATATTTACTCTGCTGATTTTCTATTTTGGATCACGATGCGCATTAATTTAGGAATATCCACTTTATTATTTTTTTAAATTTTCAGTAATGTCAACTATGAAACAATTATGTAGGAATATACACTTTATTGTATCTCATTTTATCGAATTAATATGCTTTTAAAATTTATCGTTCTTATTGTTAATAATTAGTATTTCATAATTTCTTGAGATGAAAAAATCATGATTTTTGTCGCTCATATATGTTATGTTATTTGTGACGAAATCTTTAAACAAAATCCGACACAAATACTATTTGTGACAGATCTTCAAATAAAATCTGACACAAATACTATTTGTGACGGAATCTTCAAACAAAATTTGACACAAATGCTATTTGTCACGAAATCTTCAAATAAAATCTGTCACAAATACTATTTGTGACAGTTTGGTCGACACAAATAATAAATATATATGACACTAATATTTACGTCGGACCGAATTCCATTACAAATATTATTTGTGACGGTTTCGAGTCGACACAAATAAATTGTCACAAATAATAAGTATATATGACGCTATTATTTGTGTCAAACCAAATTCTGTTACAACAGTCGTCACAAATATTATTTGTGACGGAATTTGGTCCGACATAGACTTTTTGTGACGCCCGAAATTGTGTCGGTCACAAATCCCTCACAAAAAGTGCAATTCCGTCACAAATAGTATTTGTGACAGAATTTCACCTTTTTGTGACAGATTTTTTCCGTCACAAAAGACATGTTTTCTTGTAGATTTGTTGGTATTTACTATTTTTGGTGTTGTTTCCTTTCTCAGAGGTGAACCCCAGAATTAAAAAATAAATAAATAAATAAATAAAATTTAACTCTAAGTCCACCTCTTGAGAGGTAACAACACCATAAGGACCCAATAAATAAAAGTATGAAAGTATTGTTGTCCTTTCTTGAAAAAATTTCAATATTTACTTGGAAAGTATGGCAATTGGAATTTTTTAGGCATAAAGGGTATTTTTGATCAAAATAGGTGCCAATGAGCTATTGAATTAAACAAAACGAGTGTTAATTTTATGCCCATGATGTGCTCCGCATAGTGATGTATTTTTCATTGGCGACAGCTACGGGTGTACACGAGCTAAACCGCTTAAGAAGGGCTTGCGGCTTGACTCAATAACAGCTCGGCTCGGCTCGGCTCGGCTCGACTCGACTCGCATAGTAAATGAGCCAAGCTCAAGCTTAAATACAAAGCTCGTTTAATAAACGAGTCAAGCTTGAGCACACATGGGCTCGGCTCGATAAGGTTCGCGAACTGTTAGATTAAAGCTTGTATAGTAGACTCATGAAAAATCTATTTAGTAATAGGTATGATAAGGGCTTGTGTAATTATATATACAGATATGTGTGATAAAAATGTAGTATATGTGTCACAGCCCGATCCCACAATAGCAGATTCAGAGCCCTTGGCATGCCACCGAAGCTAAACCAATTCATTAATGTTCCCAAAAATTAGTTGTAAGAACACGCAGCGGAAAACAAAAAAAATCATTTTGAAAATCAGAGGTCCGGGACTGGGTCGGGGCTCCAGCCGACTGACTTAAAGTTGTAGAGAACAAGAGATTTCCAACAGCCACCTCAGTCGACTGACCCTAGGTCTGGTCGACTGATGTCTCAATTTTTCAATCGACTGGGCTCGTCCGGTCGCCTGAACCCATCCTAGTAGAATGTCCAATTTTCGTGCAAAAACCAGTCGACTGTGTCATGGGGATCAGTCGATTGAAGTCCTAAAAACAAAGGAGAAAAGTCTTATAAAACAGGGGTCCAGTTGACTGTAACTTCGGTCCAGTCGACTGTTTTACAACAGCAGCCTCCTTCTGCAGAATTGCCAAGTTTAAAAGTTTTCTGAAATCAACTAAGGTCCAAACACACACTCCAAACTCATACCAAAACGATTCCCACTGGATGAAAACATTACTAAAGCGTAAATACAAAAGATTCCTATCTATTACAATATTAAGAATTCGTTCTACAAATCTAAATTAAACATAGCCAAAAGTCATAAAGTTCATATTACGACAAGTCTATTACAAAACTACAGGGTCAACATATTGAGTCACCTTCTAAGTGAACTCCCAAACACACGTGCTCACTTCTGCAATTCCTCGCCGGCATTAATACCTGCAATGCTTATTTGAATAACCACACATTTTTTGATTTGTTTAAGCTAACGCTTAGTGAATAAAACAACCAATGCACATGAATGATAAACATACTCGCATTCACATCTCTACATTTCATACTAGTCTCTGGAGTCCCACGTGTACGTTCCATAGTTCCTAATCCATGACTCCTCACCAATAAGTCCACAAGAAAGGTAAGACCCACGTTTCTTCTCTTCAAACGTGCGACCTTATGCCTATAACGGCTCCACAACGATGGCTTGATATACACACTTCTTCAACCCAAATAACAACTAAACATGCTCAAATCACATGTCACCATGCTTTCGGAAATAAAAAATGTTCAGAATGCATATATAGTGGGGGTTGGTTGTCAGGAATCCTGACTGGAATCCTGGTTGGAAACCTAGCTAGATTCCTAGCTGCGCGCAATGGCAGCACTTCAGCGCACAGGATTCCATATGCTGCACGCACGGACAGCACGTGTTGGTTGGCTGGAATCCTGGCTAGATTCCTGGCTGCGCGCAATGAAAGCACTTCAGCGCACAGGATTCCATATGCTGCACGCACGGGCAGCATGTGTTGGTTGGCTAGAATCCTCGCCAGAATCCTGGCTGTGCGCAATGGCAGCACTTCAGCGCACAGGATTCCATATGCTGCACGCACGGGCAGCACGTGTTGTGCTATTGGGCATACTTATCAATACAATTGCCCAATATGAACTATATAATATACATCTGTAAACTAACACATGCTATTCTTATCAAACAAGAATACATGACAAGAAATCATTCCAAAGCACATGGTTGAATCACTCGCCTCCGAATAACGCTCTTATAATTCAATCCAAAGAAAACCCAAGCACAAAGAACGTGCAGAATTCCGTTTAGTACAATTCCTATGGATCAAAAGTCCAAATATCAACTTTTATGAAAAATTATAGAAAATAACTTTTCAAAAAACCTAGCCAAACATGACCTAATAGGTATCAAAACGACGGCCTTACCTCAAGGAGTTCAAATACGAAATTTGGTGAAAAACCAACGAACGAACGAACGGTCGTCATTTGGCGTCGAGAAGCTCTAAGCAATCAAATCCCCCTCTTTGGCCTCCTCTTGAAACTTAGGTTAGAAGTTTTGTAAAAATATCAAGATCATCTCTATCTATATATAGGCAACACTTTCCAAAATTGTGTTTACCTCCCCATAAGTTTTCAAACTCCTAATCAGTCTCCGAAACTTTTTACACAACTAATTTATAGCTTTACAAGTGAATCCTCAAAATTATAAAAGTTTCCGACTAAGCTCCGTTTGGTTGCTAAAACGCAAGTTTCTACATGACTTTTACGAAAGTGCTAATTAGCCTACCAAATTAATAGCGTGTTAATTCATCCTCACTAGGATACTAAATCTAATAACAGAAATATAATCTAAACCAAAAATTATACAGATCGTGAAATACACAAGTAAACATTTATTTTTAGATAAACATTTAAGGTATTCCACAATGAACGTCTCATACTTGGAGAGACTTCACAACATCCAAACTCTCATTCACACCGTCTCAGAGGGTTCTCTAACACAGATACCCAAATCGACGCGTGAGTCAAAACTCACTCAAATATGTGCCAAAATGCACAACACATCACATTATCATGCATGACAATGTAATGAAATGCAATAACACAATTGCGAGTATTAATTTTGGCATGTTATAATGTGCACAACCCTAAATTCAAGTGTCAAGCAATTATTTTAGGTAATATATATATACTAGTAATTGCCTGTGCCTGTGGGCAAGGCACAAAAAGAAAAAAAAGGTCAATAAAACTACATGAACGTTGTTTGTTTTGATGTAAAATGTTTTCCGAACAGAAAAAAATTTCACCTTCTAAAAAACATTTTACATCAAAACAAATAAAAATGAACAAATTAACCATGTGACTATGAATGGACGATCTATAGTAAACAAAGAGCAGTTCCCAAGACTTGTTAATAACTCTTCCATGACATTTGAACAAACTCATTGTAATAAACATTGAACCAAAATGTAGCATAAAAACAACAGAAAGGTGGAAAACAATTGAGGGAGAACCCAAGGAATTTGACAGTGAAGCAAAAGAAATACTTCACAAATTCATTGCATGCAAGTTTTTCCTGAAAAGTAAGTAGCTCTTCCTCTATCTTCTTTAGCTCGCAGTTCTTTTCGATGACAGCCTGTGATCACCCAAAAGAAATCAAATACATATATTTAACTGAAAAAGTTAAAATCTAATAAATATCAATGCTTGGACCAAAGGTGAAGCAAAGTGGCAGAGGTGAAAATCTAATCAATTTGTAGATTTTTAGCAAAAGACTATTTTGCTTCATAAAATGGACTGAGAGCAAAGACCATTCAAAACAATTTATAAATAGAAGTGATCAGAATTCAAAATCAACACAGGAATGAATTTAAAAATGAACACAAAACCAATTGTCCATAGTCTATAGCACAGAGTTGAGAGTTTGGAGCAAGAACATGCAACTTCTGTCCATAGGAATAGTAAAAATACTAATAAAACAGAAAGGCACAGCCACACAACATGCATTTTGGATTTAGAGCCTAGTGAAAACTATTTTAGTTCAACAAAACACAGCAGCAGGCCAAATGCATTCTGCAGTATCTTAGTTAGTTGGTCTGAAATAAATAGACTTTTTAACTAGTTTATCATTTCATGTTAGAGCTATACATATTAATCACAAAAGCGCACTACAAAAAAAATGGGCTTTAGCGACGAAACATGGCGACAAAATATAAATTTCGTCGCCTAAGAGGCTGAAAAAAAATTATAAATTTGGCGACGAAATTTTGTTTCGTCTAGGGCGACGAAATTTTGATTCGCCATCAAAAGTGATGCCTATGGCGACGAAATATTAATTCGTCACCTAAAATGAGTTCTAACGTGATGCCTATGGCGACGAAATGTTATTTCGTCGCCTAAAGTGATGCATATGATGACGAAATGTTAATTCGTCACCTAAAGTGAGTTCTAAAGTGATGTCTATGGTGACAAAATATTATTTCGTCACCTAAAGTGATGCCTATGGCAACTAAATATTAATTCGTCGCCTAAAGTGAGTACTAAAGTGATTTCTATGGCGACGAAATATTATTTCATCGTCTAAAATGAGTTCTAATGTGATGTCTATGGCGACGAAATAACATTTCCTCGCCTAAAGTGATTCGTCGCGTAAAGTGAAGCCTTTGGCGACGAAATAATAATTCGTCGCCTAAAGTGATGTTTGTCACGCCCTGACGTAGCATAAATCAGGAAAGTGTTTCATTTTCTTTATGGACTCGTAGATCGTGACAAGAGAGAGTGACCAATTGTCCCTGCAACAAATAACTTGACAACATATCTAAAGAATAGGATAATAATAAACATAAAGCTCCAAATTTAAAACTTACTACAGAGGACATAAATTTCTGAAAAGCAGTATTGACGAGCGTATGAGAAATCAAGACTTTAATCTTTCTTTTTAACTTAATCTTTCAAACAGGGTTCTGGAACAGCTTATTATTATTGACTAAATCGACATATCCAAATCTCGCTTTTATAATCTATTTTCCTTTTCTTTATTAAAAAGGTACAGCATACTTAGAATCATTGAGTTAACACACACGATCTAAATTATCAAGTCATATACAAAACAACAGGTAAATTCATCAAAGAACACTTTAATATGCTTTTACAGCTACTAGTACACAAGCAAGTCCACTTTCAAGCAATGCTCTTAAAAATGAGTTATAATTTTTGTAGATGAATTACATGTCAAAAGAAAGGTATTTGAGTATAGTTTTCAACGCTTTGAACGGTGCAATTTTTTGAGTTTTTAGAAGAAGTTATGACTGTTTTACTAAGCGCCGTCAGTGCTGAAAAATGGCAATCGATTGGTAAAAGTTGCAATCGATTGGATGACATGGCAATCGATTGGATATGTTGGCAATCGATTGCCACAGTCTTCTTCCTCAGTTTCAAAATTAAAAGCTAGTTTTTACCCATTTTGTAAACTGGAATCAAACGAGTCATGTAATATATGGATTTCTTCAGTTTTTCGGGTAGATTAAGAATATGCGATCGATTGAACTAATACGAATCGTATCTCTCAAAACTTATGATTAAAGTAAGAGTGACAAAACTTTAAATCAACAAAACGTTGGGATACGGATGAATTACTTCATAGTATTCGAACCACGACTTAATGGGACTAAAATCTTTCATTTTTAATTCATGGAATTGATTTTGGTTGAGTTTCAGAAAGCTCCAACCTCAAGCTCATCAATGGTGATTTCATATATACACATATATATATACCTCTATATGTACAGAAATACACCTATATATACACATTGGGAATGAGTTTGAATTACTCACTAAGGTGATTGGACAGAAATTTAGTGCGCCGAGAAAACTGCAGTAAATTCCATTGTCTCGAATTTCAACTCGATCTCTCTTGATATATATATACAACTATGCATATGTATGGGTATATATCTAATCTGTGTGGTTGTGTTATATTGAGAGAGGAAGAGAAAATAGAGAGAGATTGAGAGAATTGGGAGAGGCAGAGAGTTTGTGAGAGCAAAAATGAGTGAACTGAGTGATATATATACTATAAAAATATTTGGAGCCCAAGCAATCCAGAAATTATCCAGTGAGGTTGAGCTCATGTACTCCCTCACCCATTTGCGATATAGTCGCAACTTAAAATAACAACTGGTATTTTACGGTTGAAATAAAAATACATAAAATCATATTATCTTAGGAAAAAAATTCTGGGCTGTACATAAGTATAGTTATAATTTCAAATCCATTTATAAAAATTACGGTTTGACCCCAAATAAATGTTTATTAAAAGAAATAAAATGAAATACTCATTTATTGAATGAAAATAAAATACAGGGTGTTACAATGTATATGGCGATACAATATCATTTCGTCGCCTAATGTGATGCCTATGGCGGCGAAATATTAATTCGTCACCTAAAGTGAGTTCTAAAATGAGTTCTAAAGTGATGTCTATGGCGACGAAATATTATTTTGTCGCCTAAAGTGAGTTCTAAAGTGATGCCTATGGCGACGAAATATTAATTTGTCGCCTAAAGTGAGTTCTAATATGATGTCTATGGTGACGAAATAACATTTCATCGCGTAAAGTGAAGCCTATGGTGACGAAATTTTAATTTGTCGCCTAAAGTAATTTCTAATGTGATGTCTATGGCGACAAAATATTATTTCGTCGCCTAAAGTGATGCCTATGGCGACGAAATATTAATTCGTCGCCTAAAGTGAGTTCTAATGTGATGTCTATGGCGACGAAATATTTATTTCGTCGCCTAAAGTGATGCCTATGGCGACGAAATATTAGGTCATCGCCTAAAATGATGTAGTGAATCTAATATGAAAATATCATATTTGAATTTGGACCAATAGTTACAATGGAATGGCTAAAAGTCTATGAAAATATGATTACGAGGAATGATTGTAATAAAAATTAATTATGACCAATAAAATTAAATTCATAAAAAATGTGTGTAAATTTAATTTTTAGGCATGTGTGTAAATTTAATTAATGGACATGCGTGTAATAAAATTAAATTCATAAACACTAGAGGAGTGCCACTCACTTTGTGAATGAAAGTGGGTGGTTGAGGGAAGTCATTTTTAAAAAAAAAAAAGTTTAAGAGGACATTTCAATACCCTTGCGAAAAAATTTTGATTAGAAAACTATAATGGTTATAATGTCATTATTGGTGTTAGGAAAATTTCTTTTGGTACCCCTCCCTTTCTCTTTCTATATTAGTATAGATGTGTGTAAATTTAATTTAATATTACATGCGCTTTTATTAAAGTAGGTTGGACCCATTCAAGATATTACATCCCTTAATTACAATCCTTATTTTAAGGAAATTAAATAACTTTTGATTCCAATTTAAAAGACTAATTTTAAATTAAATGAAATAATTTTTTTTATTTTTTCTTTGGGCTGGACCTAGGTGAATGACCCAGGTTGCCTACGTACCCACAAATAGGATCAAGTCATATCGTAGTTCTCTTGGGAAACAGTTTTGATTTGGGTTTGGTTTAGGGTGAATGACCCTTGAATTTAAAGAGGGTGTATGACCCTTGATTCGAATAGGGTGTATGACCCTTAATTTTTTTAATGGGGTGTGCCCATTATTTTAAATATGGGTAAAAACCCATTGAATTTAATATAGGTACATGGCCGGCCCAAAGGGGGGGCCAAAGGGGCAACCGCCCCGGGCCACTAAAATTCACAAAATTTTGAGGGTCCATGTGAAATTTTTATAATTAAATTTTTACCTTGAGATTTTTAGTATTTTACATTTAGACATCCCTCAAGGCCCAATTTAGTATCATCAACTACATATATATTGATATATGTATATAAAACTCAAAAGCGAAGAGCCTAGAATTTTGAAAATTACACTTATAGTGTAAAATTTTATTCAGTTTTAGAAATAGGCCCCTCTAGAATTTTGAAAAATAACATACAATGTTTAAGTTTCACAACTAGACTCATAGACCTCAAAAAAATGATCAATTATGTATAAGCAAATCCTAAAAAAATTGCCAATTATGTATAAGTAGACCCCAAAAAAAAATCGTCTCGGGGGCGCTGCCCCCGAACCCCCATATAAGGGCCTCCCTTTTAATAGTTCGTCCCGGGCCTCCAAATACTCAGGACCGCCCCCTGTATAGGTAAGTGCCCATATATAATGAAATTGAATTTAATGAGTATACGAACTCATGAATTTGACGGTCTATTTAATGAACTTAGATTTGAATTTAGTGAGTGTACAGACTCATTTAATTTGACATTGGATATGTGATCCATGTCTAGTTTACGAACTTGGATAATTTGTGAGTGTACGAACTCATTTAATTTGACAGTGGATATGTGATCCATGTCTAATTAACGAACTTGGAAAATTTGTGACTATACCTAAATTAGATTTTAGGTTGCGTACTTATCCATTGTAAAATAGAATCAAGTCAACCGTAGCTCCAAAGAAGTTGGATTTAATGAGTATATAAACTCATTTGTTTTGACAGTGGGTGAATTTAAGAAGTTGTGATTGCACCAGTTTATGAACTAGGTTGCCTACGTATCATAAATGGAATCAAGTCAAACGTAGTTTAATAATTTGATTTTAATGAGTATATATACGAACTCATTTGTTTTGACAGTGGGTATGTGACCCATGTCTAAAGTTTGATGAATTTATTTTTGAATAAGACTCATGTATGGGTACATAATTCATTTAATTTAGACAGTGGGTATGTGACCCATATCTCACTACAAGAAAATAGGCTTTTTGTGACCGAAAAAATCTGTCACAAAAAAGGTTCAATTCCATCACAAATAGCACATTTGGTTACGGATTTGTGCCCAACACAAGTTAGGGCGTCACAAAAAGTCTATATCAGGTCAAATTCCGTTACAAAAAGTATTTCTGACGGATTTTGTGTTGGATTTGCATGTGACACAAAAAATAGTGTCACATATACTTATAATTTGTGACAGTTTATTTGTGTCGACCCAAAACCGTCACAAATAGTATTTGTAACGGATTTGTGTGCGACACAAATAGTAGTGTCACATTTGATTTGAGGCACTTTATTTGTGTCGATCCGAAACCGTCACAAATACTATTTGTCCAAAACCGTCACAAATAGTATTTGTTTTGTGACGAAATTTTAAATTTTGTGACCACAATTATTACCAAAACTGTCGCAAATAATATTTGTGACGAAAATTTATATATTGTCACCAAAAATCATTATTTCTCCATCACAATAAATTATGACACACTCATTTTTAACGAAAAGTACCACATAAAATTTAAATGCATATTAATAAAAGAAGATACGATAAAGTATATTTCAGACATAATTGTTTCGTAGCTGGCATTAGTAGAAATAAAAATAAAATGATGATATATAATCTAATAAAGTATTTACACTCATAATTGATTTTCATCATCATCTAAATCCTCTAATCTCTCGCCACAACCTAAAACAAAAAAACCAAAATTCAATTAAAAATATAATAATGCAACCACCTAGCAACCCAAAGAGCAAAACAAGACCAAAAATACAAATAAAAAACTATCCAAACAAGCAACACAATAACAAAAAAAAAAGGGGGGGGGGGGGGCGGGCGGCAAAGTTTCCCTTATTTCTATAACATCCGAAAATTTTCATAAACCTGTGTAAATAAATTTATCACAACCCAAAATCAACATACAACTCTTTGACACTTTTATAATCTAGCATACTAAATTTTAGCACAAATTTCTTATCTCAAAGTATTACAGACAACATGATGAGTCTAATATTAGTTCATGCTATACAACAAACAATCGAAGATTACAAACCCTAATTGTGAATGCACCACAACTCACAATTCTACTCATTAATACAAGATAATCAACCATATTGTTTTACTACATAAAACATACACTTGCACACTACAAAGGAAAAGTTGTCTATCCCTCCCCCTTTTCTCCTCAGCAGGGCTTCATTTCTTTTTCCCTACAATACAACTTGTCACCATCATGGTGGTCAGAATCTGTCAATTCATGATTTGATTCATAAGAGTTCATTCAAGTATCATACAACTTGATATGATTCAAGATTCAAATACAACTTTGAAGTTCTAAGTGCATAATTTTCAGCATTTACATTCTTGATAGTGCATGAAACTTGTTAAATTGTTACTTTGTTTATTTTTAGGCAGTATGCATGTTTATTCATATATATACGGTATATGCATATATTTATTATTTCTTTTAAAACTCTTCGATAAAATATATGATTCCTTCTTTTGGCCAATAAATGACAAGACAACGAAATTAGAACAAAGTGAATTGTCAATAGAATAGAAGAAAAAAAAAACAGCAAAGCATATAAAGAGTAAGGCATTCAACAAGAATGTTGAGCTAATTTGCATATGGAATGTCACAGTTTTGCTTCATATACCCTTGATGTGAACAAAACAAGCACCACATAGAAAAGATAACTTACCCATAGACCATGACAGGTATGAGATCACGACCAGATCTTAATACAACATCCAATGAGTGTAATACCCCGTTATTTATTCTCATGTTTTGATACGCAATTATACCAGTTTAGAGATTTGTTCTGTATTAATTATACTTGTGTGTGTATCATAGCGTGAGCTCAACACACATAAGAATTTCTCATTAGAACTTGGAGACCACACAAAAGTTTAGTGCACAGTGTGTGCGTGTGTACAGTATGGTAATATGTGTTGTGTTATGCTTGGTGCCCAAGCATTTTTAACTTATATATATGTATACCCCCAACCATTCTCTTCAACAACTCCTCTCAAGAGACTCTCTGTCTCTCAGCAGCTCTCTCTCTCTCGGGTACACACAACTCACCCACATATTATTACATACACACCACACATATGATCTCATACACATACACACACATAGATAAATAAACAAATTCATATACACAGATTCAAGGAGTTCAATCCAAGCTTTGGATTTTGGAATTGGGTAAGTTTACAATTATAATTTGTAATTTCAGTTTGGTTAAACTGTTAGGTGTAGGTATATATATATATAGATAGTCAGATTCATGTATACAATTTCAAGGAAATTGAAATTCAAACTTTGAATTCAAGCTCTAGATTTGGGATAACCTCATATCGAAATTCCATTCTTTTAATTCTGTTTTTAATTTCAGTTTATTTAGACTGTAATTGTAGATATAGATATATATAGATTTACATATATATATATCGTTAAGGGTTCGAAAATAGCGAGCAGAAAAACTGTCACAGAAACGTGATTTCTTTATATCAAATGAAAGGTCTCGATCCCACGAGGCTCCCTTTTTAATTTCAAAAGCTAATTCGCAACGGTCGCGACGAACGGTTGATTTTAAATTTTGTTGTCTCTCGGTTTTTCAATTTATTCGAGAGCTATGGTTTGATTCATAAAAATCCGATTCCATATTTGGAATCTACGCGGAAAAAGGAAGAATTTCATATATTGGAAAGTATATTTTGATTAAGTTTTCAAACTGGGTAAAATTTAACCTTTGATTTCAAAACAGGGGAAGAAAAGAAAGAAGAAGACGACACTGTGACAACTCGCGCGCGCGACCCGCGCGAGCGACCCGCGGGCGTGACCAGGCACTTTTCGAAAACTATTTTTTTTAATAACCACGTGGCCTTACTGAACGCATTCCGCGCGAGCGAACCGCGCGAGCGGCCCGCGCGAGCGGCCCGCACGCCCGACCTCAGGCAGTTTGGTGAAATCTTCTGTTTTGTTGTATTTAAGTTTGTTATGAGCAAAGGGATCTTGTACCCTAAGCTTTAAGAGTTATACTTTGCCTTTGTAGTAGTTGTACTCATGCTTTGAGGTGTTGTACCTCACTAATATATGCGCATTATTGTATATTGAGATTTGTAACAGATTGAGCAGTTCTGGTTTCTATTCTGATTAATTATTCAGTCTATCCTCGGTGAACGGTAGTTCCGTATAACACTCAATAAAGTTGTATAACATGTTAATGGTGTACTTACATGTTTACTTGAGCTGCTATGCCTTAAGTGGTTACTTGAGTTGCTATGCCTTATGTGTTTACCTGGATAATTTCAACATGTCTATTGTGTTGCTTTGAATTGATAACATGCCTTAATAATCTGTCTTATGAATTATTGAATATCTCTAGATGCTTAGAGCTCGCATATGTCATATCATTTCATAAGCATGAGCATGAACACGAAAATCACGAAAAATGATTTTGGGATGAAAGACCTTAGAGACTTTCAATTTTTAAAAATGGAAGACCTTAGAGGCTTCCAGGTTTTAAAAAGGGAAGACCTTAGAGGCTTCCATGCATAAAACCCTCTAGGAGGGATTTTGTTTTGAAAAGTTAGAAATCCCGGATTTGTGGGTAGGCGTGTGAGATGGGTACCACTAGGAACTCGAATTGCGGGATGTGCTGCAAGAAACCCCCATAACGGTAAAGGCTAGGCCTCCGTGTAATTCGTAAGGCCCAAAGTCCCGCACATTTGAGGCTAGGCATACGTGGACGGGAAGCCCATGGTCCGGGTAATGATATTGACGATTGGGGGTGAGTGTTTGAAATGGCACGAAAATGGTTTTCATACATGACATTGGCATTCATCGCACTCACGCATGTTATATAACAGATGTTATTGTGCGGTTATATGACTATACGAGCCTTTTTGGCTTATGTACTATTAAACCTTTCTTTCAGGTGATATAGAAAAGGGCAAGGCCCCGAGACTTGACAATGCTTCCGCTGTAGTTTGAAGACCCGTGTGTGGGGATTATCAATTAAATGATGTAATACAATTTGGTTTCAAGGAACCTATTATGTTTCAATTGGACGAATGTTAGTCCACCCGCTTTTAAATAAAGAGATAACTTAACTCTGATTTTCCGCTGCTTATATTGAACGTTTTGTTTCAAGAAAGAATATTTCAAATGATGAACGTTTAATACAGGTAACCCTCGGAGTCTTGGACTCGGGGAGTTACCGATTGGTGTCAAAGCCTATTGTTATGGTTTATTATTGTGCTTCCGCCGGTTGACACCCCGTCGCCGGGACTCGTGGCGGGGCGGGGCGTCACAATGAGTCTCAACAAAAGCCCATCACAAGAGAGGATATACGCTATTAAAGTAGCAAATATAAACAATCATTCCCAGAAAAGGATAAATATCTAAAATATTTAAATGCTCTAACCACACCATTTCCACCACCATGTCATATTATATAACAACAATTAAATTTCCACCTTCCACTCTAATCTTGGGTAGGTCTCCCAATTCAATAAATATCTTGAATTAGCAATTGATCCCAAAGCAGCAATATATGCAAAACCAATCATAAAGGACAAAATGCTACCATGACCTCCAAGATATGCCGAGGATTATAAAAAAATGAATGTGAAAACAACTATGAATCGATAACATTACAGAATACCATTCAACTAACTATACACATGATAGCATAAAGGGATTGCAACCTAGCATATTGATAGCAAACTTACTTGAAAAATTGAAACAGCTTTGGAAAGCAATGGAAGATCTTCTTGATAGCGAATTTTTCCACTTAAATTTGCCATTGGATGTCATTTGCAGATCCATCATTTAATTCTTTCTCTGCTGGGTTCTTGTTTATTGTATGCAATATTGAAGTTGGAACCGCCTCTGCACCAGTTAAAACAACATTATGAAGAGCAACATGGACCCTACTAACAGTCATCACAACAAAACCACTTATCCTCGGGGAGTTCCTGCAGATGATTGTAAGGGCAATTAATGAAAGCACATACAAGAATATCGTGCCCAGAAATCAAAAAACTATCGCATGTTACTTTTAAATCACATTAGCCACTGTCCTACAAGCAACCAACTTGGTACTCCTTCTCACACTGAATAAGAAGGAAGAGCAAAATTCCTACAACACACAACACTAAAGTCAAATGCAAGCCTTACTTGGTCACAACACTGAAGACCAATGATGAGTAATAACCATAAAACAAATTCTAATGATTAATAATTAACATTTTCAGCTCAGATATTTTTTTACAGTACAACTCAGAGAGAGCTGAAGGCATTTAAAAGGGAAGCAATTTTGGTATTCCCTTGCAGGTTAGCACTTTAGCCCCTGATTTCCCAAAAATTTAACATACATCATGCTCTCAAATATAAAGATACCATCGGGTATGGTCACTCCTACAAAATCCTCCAGTGTTTCTTTCATTTTCTTTCTTTTTTCCCTTTGGCCGGGGTCATTTCCATTAAGCACAATGCCCTCTGCATTCTCTATGCAACATTAATTCATTATCCCAAATCCTACATCTGAACTCTTTTTATTGAATTTCACCGACCTACCACATTCGTTTTGAGTCAAAACAACCAATCAACTAACCATTGTACTGGTGCAATTTCAGAGGCATTATTTTCACCTTGAAGCCACCAACATTGAGTTCTTCTAATAGAGGGCACACACGAAGAAACTCAAGCTGACAAGAGATGACTCAAACCCTGAAGATTCAGAATTCTGGGTTTTACTTTTTCTACTTCCGGGTAAAGAATGTTCATCAACATTGAGTTCTTCTAACAGAGGCCATACTATTGATGTGTTTTCTTTAAATGCCAATTGACCTCTAGAGATAAGCTAGGTTTTTTTCTCGTATAATCTCCCAAATGAGTCCATCATCAGTTAAACACATTAGGGGTGGCAATTTTCTACCCAACATGACCCGACACGAAAATAAACGGGTTTGGGTAACCCGTATAAGAGCACGGGTCATAAACGAGTCGACCCGTTTGACACAATTAATAAACGGGTTGAAGCGGATCAACCCGTCTAACCCATTTGACCCGATTAAGTATTTAAGTGCAGCTAGGGTATTTTTTTTTTAGTTCTAAAAATAATTTTTAATAATCTGGAAGTCTAAAATACAAATAATATAAATAAGAATTTAAAAACAAATACTATTTTTGTAAAAATATTTATTTAAAATATATGTATATAAACTAAAATTGTTTTTTTTTTGTAGAAAAAAAAAAAGAGTAGAAACCAACTTACCAAACAAGTAAATTTATATTTAATAATTAATAAGTAGTGTAATAAAAAAATAATAATTAATAACTAATAAGAGAGGGAGGAAGCTGGAGCCTGGAAACATTCATGCATCAAGCATTTCATAAAATACAAAAAATAAAAAGGGAGGAAGCCCACCAGGATTGCTGGATTGAGAGGGAGATAATTAGTCAATTAGACAAATACAACTACTAATCTTGATTCTTGATAGATGGCAAGTGAAGAAATTTATTTATACAGTTAGTAAAAACAATATTTCTTCTTATTCATTTTGTTTGGATGTGCTTGGGTGTTAAGTTTATAATAGTTGGATATTGTTATATTTATAGTATTTTGGTATTTAAGATGTAGGTGTTAATAATTGATACATTTGATAGAAGACTTGTTTGTATTCGTAGTAGGATTGTAGGCTTTTTTTTCGAATGACCGAACTCATGAGCTAACCGGTCAATTTTCTTAAAATTACCTACAACTAAAAAACCGATCCTACCTTCCAAATTGGCAAAATCGACCAAAATGCGAAAAATTCGACTGAACCAACCACTTCGGTTGGTTTTTAAAACATGAAAAAACATCGAAAATAAAAAAAATAAAAATTCGAACCGAACCAAACTAAATCGAACTAAACTGAACCGAACCGATGACACCCTACATGGGTTAAACGGTTTAAACGGGTAATCTGTGTATGACCCGGCACGAATATGACCCGACACGATAATGGCCCGACATGATTATGACCCGACACGACCCGATTGCCACCCCTAGATAATTTACAATTATGTTAACCCAAACATATAAAGATAATTAAATTACTACAAATATAACAACTAACCTGGAATCAACACAACCACCACTTTCAAATTCTGGCGCTTTAATAACACGTGTCCAATGTAATAGTATAGGTCTTCCATTATTTAGGAAATCAGCAGCAGCTTTTTTACGAGCACCAAATTTATCTTTGTAATAAGGACATTACCAATCACCTTTAGGGGCACACTGTAATTTCAAACATACTGCAAAAAGAAAAGGAGAAATAGAAACACGTAAGTAGAAATACTAAACTAATCATTCATATCAAAGGAATCCACATGAGCACATAATCATATCCATATATACATATATATATATATAAGAATCCAAGTGAAAAAATTGCTGGAGGATGAAATGAGTAACATTTTTTCGTAAAATCGCCAAACATTTGGCAACTCATAATCAAACGATTTAACAGTGAAGACGATTTAACAGTAAAGACTGGAGAAGATACTAGAGAAATTTTTCGAACAATCGGTTGGAAAACCCTAGCTCATAATCGATCAGTTTTGTATAATTTGCAAAATCCCCAAATTGGAACACTTAACTCATAATCGATCAGTTTCATAAATCATTTCAGAGACTAACCTTCTTCGTTCGTCTTCTTTCTTCTTTTTCTTCTTCTTCTTCTTCTTCTTTTTTCGGTTCTTCTTCTTATTCGTTCTTCTTCATTCTTTGTTCTTCTTCTTTCTGTGAGGGAGGTAAGGTGAGGAAGGCCGTCGCGTCGATCGTTGATAGGCAGAGGAGAGGAGAGGAGAGAGAGGTCAGAATGGTCCGAGAGAGGGAGGTCTGAGAAAGAGAAAGAGAAAGAGAAAGAGAAAGAGAAAGAGAAAGAGAGAGGGGTCTGAGGTCTAGGTCTGAGAGAGAGAGAGACACTACACCAAAAATGCTAAACTGGCACTGTTTTAAACAGTGCCTGACCGAATCTGGCACTGTTTTTTTCAGTGCCAAATATGGGGGATCCAATTTTTTTGGCACCGTTCAAAACAGTGCCAAATTTTGGTCAAAGAGTACCAAATATAGAGATCTGGCACCCTTTTTTGGTACATTAATCTGGCATGCTTTTGGCACTGCTAAAAACATTGCCTGATTTTAATTGAGCGTAAAAAAAAATTAATTTATAAATATGATCCCCAATTTTTTTTGCACCTAATTTACTAAAACAAAATAGCTTCCTAACCTGCCCCTATCGAAAGCAGCAAACTCTTGGAAATAAAAGAAAAAAAATGATCACCAAACATGTCCCTCGTAGAAGAAAAATTATAATTACTATAACAATTATGTATATAATATCAGGATGATATTAGAGTATCAATAATCCCATTACATATAGACCTCCATACCAATAAACTTGAAGGACTAACACACAGAGCTCCTACTTCATAAGCATACATACCAAAGATAAATATTGACCATCATCTTCATAAGCACGCTCCCTCTGTCAATCAGAGCTCCTACTTCTTGAGCCATACTGGTAGTCCACACTTCGACTTCTTCCCCTATGATCATCCTTATAGCCATCTCTTCCATAGCGCTCTTCTGAATCTCTACTATAACGATCTCCATCGCGACTGTTCGAGTCGCCATACCTACCATAGCGATCATCTTCTCTATAGCTTTCTCTATCTCTCCCATAACTATTCCGGTCGTCATCTCTACTTCCATAACAGCCTTCATAACGATCATCGTCATATTGGTCACCGTATCCTCCTCTACCACCTGACTTATACATACCGCATGTTGATGATGTGTTGCAAAACCTATTAAATCATTTACACACATTGTTACTAAGCAAAAACTTAATATATACTATTACAAGGCCTCATTTGCCAAAAAAAAAATCCTGCAATGTCATCTAAGGAGAATTATACATATATTATCATTTTCCTCCTGCATTTTAGCAACCTAAGAAAGAACTTTAGGGGGGCAATATGTCAAGTTCATTAGGATGAGACAAACTTACTCATTACTCACAAGTGGTGAAATGATGAGATACAAAATGGCATTGAATCAATCATATATCCTTCCAAGATTTAGTATAAAGTCCACAAGGAGAAGATATTTGTTTGTATGTATGTATGTATATATATATCTTATGGGGTAAAAGGAAGGGTAAAATCCTACCACTTTCATGACAGACAATAAGACTGAAATGCCACAGATTAATTCAGAGCCACAGACTGAAATACTCAATGTTGTAAGACATTAAATACGGCATGTAATCTGTGCAAGAAGCTTTTGTTAATGTGTGTAGATGTGTATACATATATCTATATACATATATGTGTTGAAAATATGTGCACCTATAATAGAATTGCAAGACGGAGGCATGCCCAAGACCAAGACCAGGCCACTAGAGTATGTGCCCTTCATGCGTAGAACTAAAAACCATCATGCAATGTGTTGGGAATGAATTGGGAATCTACACTCAAACTGATCCCCATTTATTCTTTTGTTCTTTGTACAGTTATATTATTATTAAAATTCACAAGGAATTGTAGACACCCCAATTTTGACCAAACGTCAAATCCAGGGATTGGTTACCTCTAAAGACCGATGATGACGATGACCGTGACGTTCGAAGATTTTCCAAGAAATTCAAAATCTTCAAGATGTTCTTCAAGTTAAAATTGCAAAATTAAAAAAAAATATATAATAAAAAAAAGGGTAAATTGCATTTTGTACCCTCAAACTATACCATGTTTTGCACTTTGGTCCCTAAACTATCATTTTTTGCATTTTGGTCCCTCAACTATCATTTTGTGGCAGTTTGCCCCCTCCCTCACTTTTAGCGTCACTTTTGGTGTCACTAAAAAGTGATTTTTTTCGTCACTAAAAGTGAAGGAGGGGGCAAACTGCCACAAAATGATAGTTGAATGACCAAAATGCAAAAAATGATAGTTTAGGGACCAAAGTACAAAACATGGTATACTTTGAGGGTGTAAAATGCAATTTACCCTAAAAAAAAATAAAAAAGAGAGAGGGTTTGGGTATTCGGGAGAAACCCGAACATTGAAGGACACATGAGGAAATCAATCTGAAAATTTGCTCAATATACATATAAAAAGGTTTTTGAAAGAAAGTATAAAATGAAAATGATAAAAAGGAGTTTTAAATAAAGGAAAATTGTCTCTTGAAAAAAAAATAATAATAATAATAAGAAAAGCATAGTATATTGAAGAATATACCATGCACATGGGTTCATACCACCCATATGGGTGCATTTTAGCACAAATATACATGAATATATAAAGATAACTCACAAAAATTAAGTTTAGATTAATTTTCCTTTCGAAAATTTAAAAAAGGAGCAAATTCAGTTAGCCCCGGCACCCGGAAAACCCGGCGGCACTCACTAAGTGTCGCGCCGGCACTCACGGGTTGCCACTCGGCATTCAGTGAATGCCGCCCGGCACTCAGTGAATGCCGCCCGGCACTCAGTGAATGTCGCCGGCACCCGTCGAGTGCCGCTGGCTGTAGCAGACTGTTTTTCTCACATGTTCTAGAAGAAAACTTTGCACATGGGTCTCCACCCGAATTTACCCATTTATCCTTGAGATGATGGTCTATATAAACAGACCTTCATCTTCATTAAGGAGAGGTTGAACTTTGGAATCAAGATACACACATATACAAGAGATATACTTGAGTTTAGAGGGAGAGAGAGATAAGAATTGAGAAGAAGAAAAGAATTTCTTGAAGAATTTGAAGAACTTTGAGAAGAATTTGAAGATCTTGGAAGAGCTTCACAAGAAATTGAAGAATTCTTTGAGGTCATAGAGGTAACCTCTTACTCCTTGGTAGAGTTAGGATAATTCAATCACAAGTTCTTAGATCTAGGAACTTTTCACATTTTCAAAACCTCTCTTCTTACCCCATTTCATCACACACCACCAAGAACTTATGATTGAATTTCATGACATCTCATTAATTTGGATATTAATGCCTTGGGTTTGAGATAAATTAGTTTTGAAGAATTTGTGTTCCTAAATAAAACTTTGATTTTCTTTATTTCTATTTCATTCATAAGGTTCATGAGATCTTCCATATCTCATTGAAACTATTTGAATTTGATTCCTTATTCTCCTATAACCTTGTGACTCATATGGAGTTTAAAGTTGATCATGGTCATATCTACACATAGTTGGTGAGATACTAGTATCAACTCATGACTAGGATCTCTTTACTATGAATCTTATGGAATTCATTCTATTTTCCATAGAGGTTTATGTAGATTGTAATCTCATTTGGTCTCCAAGGACCATTAATTTGGTAGGAGAAATAATGAAATGATTTCATATTCTTCAATGATCTTATATTTGAGAGAGGAATTGGAGGTAGATTTTCATAGTCTATATTTAAAATAAGTAGGACCTTAGGATTTTCTTGCTAAGATCTCCAATTATGAGATCTATGGTAGGAATCCATCAAGGTTAAATCTAGGGATGTCTTCCTATGTCATTAATTTGTCCCAATAATCACAACCATGCTTGATTCTAGTCCTTTGTAGGATCATGGATCAAGTTGGTTTTAAAATATGAACCTCAATTCAATGTTGGTGCGGTGAATCCTTAAACCCTCTGTGATCAAAGATTTTTCATAAAATCATGGTCCATTGGAATGGGATGAGACCAATTGGAGGGTGTTCATAACTCATATGAGTACCGCTGTGATTGTTGTTTTGATAAGATTCCATACTTAGGATGGTTTGGGCTTATGATTTCCAAATAAGCAATTCTCTGTCCAAAATTTCAGAACAGCAAACCAGTTTTAAAATTGATAGATCAAAGCTCTAACCAAGTTTTCATGACCTTTAATAATTTTTTCTAAGAACCTTAATGTGTTAGGAAGGTTACCTAAAAAGAATGAAGCAAATTAGATTTGTTTGCTATTTTTAAAAAAATCATACAAGATCTCTAGACAGAGAGTTGTAAAATCCTGAGTGAAGTCTAGTATTTTCCGTATTCCCGGAGATCTAACCGTTGAAACCTCGATTTTCTTTTTGGGTTAGAAACTAGACTCACAGAGGCATAACATATCCAAAAATCATTAAGATCCAACCGTTGGAAGTATTTTATTTCTATTTTTTTAAGATCTGGTCTGCTCTTTGTAATTCATAAAAAACTGCTACTGTTTTTGTCTAATCTTATTTATTTCAACCCAAATGGTTCCCTAATGTCTTGGGACACAAATCATGTTTTGAAAAATGATAATTTAGCTTAAATCCAGAGATTAAGTGATCCAAATTAGTGAATAAATCCATGTTTTATTCTTACTCACATTCATTCATTCATGTACATCAATGCCTATGATTAGGACTAGCTATTGAATAAAGTTGGATTTCATGCTTAATAGATCTAAGCTAGAGAATTGGGATTGATTTTTTTTTTGATATCATATTATTATGTGAAGCATGTGGACTAATCTTTGTTTTGTAGCGCATTTGAGGTACAATTTCTCATCTCTTCTCGGGTTTATTTACTTCATTGATTTTAATTGATTTTCGACTCCATGTGCGACACCTTAGCTTAGGTTTTGACTTATGTGAGTATGTGAATTAGAGACCTTTTCCTAGGCTTTGTATTTTGTGTATGCATTGCACGTTTCCATTTCGCGGCTGGATCCCGGGTGAGTTCTCTAGTTCCTTACTTGCACATCATGATGTTTGCTAGTTGAATTATGTGACTTATGAATGATATTTTACCGTTAGCAATTTTACACCATTTCCAACATGCTTGTGTTATGTATACCTATATATGTATTAATTGAGGGCATGCTTAGATTAATAACTTGATTAAAGAGGATGTTGAGTAGAGGCCTATCGTGAGATAGGATGAAAGGGGGTGTTTTAGTCTGCCGGGCTCCTTCCCCTTTCATTCCATAATCCCCGGACCCAGTTTATCTTTGGTTTCGCAAAAGATCAGTTTGCTTTAAAATGGTTTCTTAATTTTCCTTTAAAAAATTAAGTGGCGACTCATTTGTTTTTGAATTTGAAATTTAGAAAAAAATGTTTTAAAAACAAAAGTGGGCCCAAATGCCGGTATCCACAGGAATGCACTTTGCAATTTAATTAGGAAGGAAAAAAAAAAGCGCATCAGCTTGGTATCAATTTGAATAATTCAAACCCAACATATACTAGATCTCCATTTGTTCATGGTTATATAAAGGAAGAGATTTAAGCACAAAATTGTTACCAGTTGCAATAAGGTTTTCACCAGGAGCAAGGATACCCCCAGGAGGTCGCATGTAACAGCTCTTTGGTGCCGTTGTTTGAAACTAAAACATGATGAAAAATCTATTTAAAAATTGTAATGAAGTAGTTGTGCAACATCAAACAAAATGCATACATAATTCAGCTTCTTGGGTTCCCATTAGATGAATTATGGCATCATGGTCCAAAAAGAACATTTAAGTACATAAATTTAAACACCAATAAAATAAAGCATATAAGTGTAAAAAGTAAAAGGTTTGTGTTGACCACAAAAGACAGACTTGCATTTAGACTAATTTGCAAATAGAAAAAAGATTACATAGGTTGGACTAATGTATCAAGTAAATCCAGTAGAGACCTTAAATCTCATATATAAATATGGCAGTCATTCACATAATATTTGAATGCAATCAACATTGATTTCCCTACATGTGGATAAACAAACCATATGAATGGAAAATACAAAATTACCTTCAAGGCTACATGAGACATACTAGTGTTCTTTATTCTAACATCACTTCTGACTTGCTTGCCCGGTTCATCTTCAAAAAACAATCAGGCAACTGAAAAAACAGAGATAAAGTTAAAAGAAGCAAATATATATGTTAAATTTAGGTTTGTGAACAACTTTAGTACAAAAGAAAAAAAAATTAATTAAGGGGCACCCAAGTATAATTTAATTCCAATCGTCACATATAGTATCTCTGTTTCTATGTTACCCAGACTCGGGTATGGGTGTCAGGTGCAGGTGTGTATCTAGGTGTTGGACAAATCCAAATCTTAGGATCCAGGGACATGTGTAGAGGCCTTACTTTTTCGGCCCCTTTGAAAATTCGCTTGGGGCCTCAGATAATTTTTGTCATCTCAGGGCTGGCCCTGTAGAAAACAATAGTAAGAAAAAATATAGTGCATCATGACAGTCCCATGCAGTACTTTTTTTAATAGCAGGTTGGATTTCTTTAATAGAAACCCACAAGGGGAGAAAATTGCCACAAACTCACTATCCCATGCAGTACTTGTGCCTCATGCAAGGTTTAATTACATTACCTTGTTGCCAGGCTTTTGCTATATATTTCTTTTTTCCCTCCTTAGAATAGTGTAACTTCATCATGTAGCAACATACATTAATGACATATGTACAAGCATAGTTAAAAGACAATTGGAAGATAAAAAAAAAATGAAATTTAAAAGCTACAACTTGAACTCAAGAATAAAAAACATTTTTTTTACTTTACATTTTCACTTAGAAGTGGTGAACAGCATGCATTTTTTTTTTCACTTACTTTCTTTTCATCTTATTTTCTTTTCCTTTCAATTTTTTTTTCACCTCTACCTTGTTAATTAATCAAAGGAACATGTTTCTTTTAGGAATAATGCTATGCGTCCTAAATTTTCTATCCCAAATGTGATGTGGCAGTGGAACCACTTTAATATCTTCTAATAAAACCATATGTTGGGATACAAAATTTGTGAAGCATTGCATTGATTTGCAAGAAAAGTCGTGACACAATTCCTTGGAGGTTTCTTTTCCCTTCCCTCACCAAATCCTCAAACCAAACAAACCTTAAAGGTTTAATAGTGCCATTGTTTTGGGGGGTCAAAATAGTGATATTTCATTCAGTATTTATATCAAACTGTTAGCCTACATTCATAAGAAGTGTACGAAATTGATCAGTTTTTTTATTGTTATGACGTCTCCAATTGGCAGAACTAGAACTAGAAGCCATAATCTTTATAAAAAGAAAAAAGAGAAAAAGAAAAGAACAGCTGACCAACCAATTTTATATTCTGAGCAATTATCCTCCGAAACCTCTGATGTATCCATTTGTAATCTCTCAAACATTGCACAAACTTAGAATCTAACAATAACAATTAATCATTAATTCTTTAGTTCTGTAACCTGCTTATTAACAATTATTTAAGAACATGTTATTAAAAAAAATACCCAAATTTTGATTGGATTACAGTTAGGCACAGCTGTACATTGGGTGCCATATAAAGTAAGCATGGTAAAGTAATCTGGATATCAAAAAAAGCTTTAGCAATTTAATCAACATACTCCCTTGGATTAAATCTACGACATGCATCTCGATGATAATCCCATCATGAATTAATTTGAACCCGACCAATATATACATAACTCTATATATACTGGTTGAATATATGCTATCAAAAAATGGAAAATGTTATGATCCATATACCCACAACAAGAATAAAAAAAGGAAAAATGTTTGAGAGGATGATGGAGAGAGAGAGAGAGAAAGAGAGAGAAGAGAAGAGAGATGTATAGAGAGAAAGAAAACCTTATATGGTGGTGCTTATAGTTGCGTGGCAACAGAGGTGGTGGCAGCGACGTCCAATTTCTTCAGACGGTGCGATGGTGGAGTGAGATACGGTGGTGGAGTGAGATTTGTGGGTAACAGATTTAGGGGTTATAGATTTGGGGGTTAGGGTTTTTTCAGGGAGAGAGAGAGTGGATGATATAAAACACAATCTGTATTGAGTTGGAACACCACACATAACTAAGGTGGTTTGTATATTGTATTTATAGGAGAATGTACAAAAGACACATGTCCCTAATGTGTAGTGATTTACATGGATTACAACTCACACCAGTTGGATAAGTTTGAAATTCTATCCTACACATTTATTGTACAGAATGAATCAAGGAGAGCAAATCTCCTAATGTAATGGCTGATCTTTAATATTATTTGACTTGATATTGGAAGAATCAACCATGGACCCACTTTGGTTATCACACCCCCGCAAGCGAAGAGGGCGAGAGCGCACCATAAGCTTGTTTATCAAAAACTTAAAACGAGTAGACGACAACCCTTTAGTGAAAACATCGGCTACTTGATCTTTGGTACAAAGGTAATGAATTTCAAGTTCTTTGCGAACAACCTTATCCCGAACATAATGATAATCAACTTCCAAATGTTTTGTTCATGCATGAAAAACCGGGTTGGATGCTAAAGAAATAGAACTTATATTGTCACACCAAATACGTGGTGTAGATAGAGAGAGACCCAAGTCCTTGAATAATGATCGAATCCAAGAGATCTCAGCGGCAGTGTATGCCAATTGACGGTATTCCGCTTCAATGGTAGAACGAGAAATAGTGCGATGTTTCTTAGCACTCCAAGAAATAGGATTATAACCAAGGAAAATGCAAAAACCACCAGTTGAATGACGATCATCAGGGTTCCCAGCATAATCAGCATCCGAATATGCTTTCAAATGGCATGAGCCCGGTTGATAAAAAATACCATTATCATGAGTGTGTTTCAAATATCGTAAGATCCGTTTAACAACACTCCAATGAGTCGTGATAGGTGTGTGCATAAATTGACACACTTGATTTACCGCATAAGCAATATCTAGGCGAGTGAGTGTTAAATATTGTAGAGCACCTACCACACTCCGATAGTCAATAGGATCAGAAAGAGATTCACCATCATATAAACTCAATTTCTTACCACTTTGAGTAGGGGAAGAAACAGGCTTGGCATCCTTAAACTTAGTGCGACTCAACAAATTCAAAGTGTATTTGGTTTGGGTCAAGTATAAACCTCCAGAACTATAGACTGCCTCAATCCCAAGGAAAAAATAAAGAGGTCCCAAGTCTTTCGTAGAAAACAATTTGCCCAGGTTGTGGATAAGCTTAGAGATATGTAAAGCCTCATTCCCAGTGATTAAAATATCATCAACATAAATAAGCAAAATTATGATCAAATCACCTTGGTGGAATATAAATAAAGAATAGTCGGCCTTAGACTCCTGAAAACCAAGCTCTTCTAGGTAATCAGAAAATCTCTTGAACCACGCTCGAGGAGCTTGTTTCAAACCATATAGAGACTTATGAAGCTTGCAAACATGATGAGGATAGTTAGGATCAATGAACCTAGGAGGCTGGCGCATATAAACTTCTTCAGATAATAAGCCATGGAGAAAGGCATTTTGCACATCCAATTGTCGAATAGGCCATTGGTGGTGAACAGCCAATGCAATCACAATGCGAATGGTGGAGTGTTTGACAACTGGACTGAAAGTCTCCGAATAATCAAGTCCTTCCTGTTGATGAAATCCATTTGCGACAAGGCGAGCCTTGTAGCGCTCAATCGATCCATCAGATTGTCGTTTGATTTTAAACACCCACTTGTTTGGCAAAATGTTCATATCAAAATGGGGAGGTACCAAAGTCCAAGTACCACTCTGTTGCAGGGCATTAAATTCGGCCCCCATTGCATGTTGCTATTCAGATTGCTTGATGGCTTGACTAAAACAAGTTGGTTTAATATTAGAATCACGGACAACATGCATGGCATATTTGGGATTTGGCTTGGAGACTCCAATCTTGCTCCTAGTAACCATGGAGTGTGAGGTAGAAGTGGATATAGGTGGTAGTGTAGGTTCTTATATAGTAGTAGTGGAAATAGGTGGTGGTGTAGGTTCTTGTATAGGAGCAGTGGATATAGGTGGTGGTGAAAATGATTGGGTATCGATAGGGTGATGACCAGGTGGACTAGGTGATACGGAAGATGAAACCATTTCTATTAAAGGCACAAAAGAGCCTGGGGAGATTGCCGCTGCAGAAAGAGTGGTATTGGTCATTTGAAACGGAAAAGAGTTTTCATCAAATACAACATGACGCGATAAATAAACACGACTAGTACTCAAATCAAGACAACGATAGCCTTGTTGATTAAGTGAATAACCTAGAAAGACACAACGTTTAGATCGAAATTGCAACTTATTTGTGTTATAAGGTCGTAAATAAGGAAAACATGCACAACCAAAAACTCGAAGATTGTCATACATCGGGACTTCATGAAACAATTTCTCATATGGAGTGACATATTGTAAGGTACGTGTCGGTAATCGATTAATTAAGTACACATCAGTATTAAAGGCATCAACCCAATATGTTATTGGCATATGAGCATGTGCAAGAAGAGTGAGGCCGGTGTCAACAATATGTCGGTGTTTTCGTTCAGCCACTCCATTTTGCTCGGGGTGGCCCGGACAAGAAGAACGAAAACTAATTCCATGATTGGTCAAAAATTGTTGAAATTGGCATTTGGTGTATTCACCGCCTTGATTTGATTGGAAGGCTTTGATTTTTTATGAGAATAAATTTTCAGCATACAATTTAAATCGTACAAAAATATCAATTACCTCATGTTTAAATTGCATTGGAAAGATCCATGAATAGCGAGAAAAATCATCAACAAATAAAACATAATACTTGGATCCCTTATTAGAAACAGTAGGTGAACACCAAACATCTGAATGAACCAATTCCAAAGGAAAGCTACTAATTGAATCTGACAATTTAAAAGGCAATTTGGTACTCTTGCCTAGTGGGCATGAATGACAAAAAGAAATGGAGTTCGATCCTGACATAGGAAGACATTTATTCAAAATAAGACGCAAAACAATGTTGAAAGAAGGATGACCCAATCTAGAATGCCAAACTTGCGCACCAACACGGACACCAACAAAAGCAAACGGACGACCCGACTTGGTAGAGATCTGGTTATGAATATGAAATGGATAGAGACCATTTTCACTCTTCCCGCGGAAAAGCGTCCTCCCGGTCTTTAGGTCCTTCACATAGAAACAATATGGGAAAAAAAAAGCAGTTATTGTCACAAGTGAATTGATGAACTGAAAGAAGATTAGTAGCAACAGAAGGACAATGTAAAATATTGTTCATATTGAAAGATAAGGAATTATGTGAAATTCTATTGGATCCAATATGAGCAATATGCAAACCTGCACCATTACCCACAGCTACTTGATCCTTCCCATGATATTCATTGTGAATAGCCAAATTAGCAAGATCCAGAGTAATATGATTTGATGCTCCAGTATCAGAAATCCATTTTGATGAGGTATTGGGTAAGGAAGTATCAGCTGCCATAGCAATGAGCTTTTGAGTGGGTACACGACCTTCGTAAGCTTGGTTCATGCGGTGATAACAATTAATGGCAATGTATCCCGGTTGCTCACAAATTTGACAAACGGGACGAGAGTTGTTACTAGGTGACCCAAAATTTGAGAACCCTAGGGATGAAGAGAGACTCGAGTTAGGAGGATGATGTGACCCACGTACACCTCTGCCTCTAACTTGAGATCCACGATATGGAATAGAACCTCGACCACGAGTGGCTTGAGTCTGAGCTTTGGGTGCATACATTGCAGTGGGAGAAGTCTCAAGTGAAGGTGTATTCTGAACCTTAAGTCGCATTTCAGCACTAAGAAGTAATGCCACAAGATCATCATAAGATATAGGACTATCTCGTGCTTGTGCAGAACTAATAGTAGCTTCGTAAGTTGGCCCAACATTATTCATAATGATAGTGACAAGATCATCATCTTCAATGGGTTTGCCGGCTAATGCAAGATTATTAGCAATTTGATTTATTTTATCGACAAAATCAGAAATTGAAAGACGCTCTCCTTTTATGGTAAACAAATCATTTCTCAACTGTAGAATACGATTCTGTGACTGAGAAGCGTACCTCTTCTCGAGTGACACCCATGTATCATGTGATGACGTAAAACGAGTCACCGTGGATAATATCGAAGGGGTAAGGGAATTATTGATCCAACTCAAGATCATTTGATCTTTTTGATGCCAAGAAGCATAGGAAGGATTTATTGTGGTAGTAATTTGACCAGCTTGGTCACTTTTGAATTTTGGTGGACATGGATTTGTACCGTCTACAAATCCCATTAAGTTCTTGCTCTTCAAAATTGGACTAATCTGAGCAAGCCAGAGAGGATAGTTTGTTCAGTTAAGTTTTATTGACATGAACCCTGACAAGTTGGGTACCACAACACCAGGTGCAGAGGTAGTGTCTTCCATTTAGAACAATAAAGAAAGTGATTAGAAGAAAGAGGAAGAGAACAAATAATTTACTGTGAAAAGGTGGTAATGTCGTTACACTTGATGCTCTGATACCATGATATAAAACACAATCTGTATTGAGTTGGAAAACCACACACAACTAAGGTGGTTTGTATATTGTATTTATAGGAGAATGTACAAAAGACACATGTCCCTAATGTGTAGTGATTTACATGGATTACAACTCACACCAGTTGGATAAGTTTGAAATTCTATCCTACACATTTATTGTACAGAGTGAATCAAGGAGAGCAAATCTCCTAATGTAATGGCTGATCTCTAATATTATTTGACTTGATATTGGAAGAATCAACCATGGACCCACTTTGGTTATCAGTGGAAGCATTTTGGGGGTTTCAGATTTGGGAGTTAGGGTTTTCTCAGGGAAAGAGAGGGAGAGATAGAGAGAGAGAGAGAAACGAGAGGGGTTTTTTTTTCCACAGTACTAGGACTGTTTGTTAAAAACGAGAGGGAGTTTTTTTAGTCAACAAATTGGGTGGGGGGTATTTTGGAGGGAAAGCATTTTGGGGTTTTGGCATGGTTAATTTTTTAGATTGGAACTGTTTGAAACATCTCCAGATTTGGTGCCAGATTCGCCTAAAATCGTGCCAAAATTTGGCACTGTTTAAAACAGTGCCAAATGAAAATGCGTGCAAAAGTGCCAGTTTAGCACTTTTGGTGTAGTGAGAGAGAGTGAGAGATAGAGAGAGGTCTAGGTAATTTGGGGGAAAATTGGGCGTGGCTCATTTGGGGAAAAAATTGGGTGGAAAAATAGGGCTCTTATTTGTGACAGATTAATTGAATTCGAGACAAATAAATTTATTTTTGTCGGATAGATACGTTTCCGTCACGAATAAAATTTATTTGTGTCAGATAGGTATGTTTCCGTCACGAATAAAAATTTATTTGTGTCGGATACATTTCCGTTACAGAATCCGTAACAAAAACATTTTTTGTGATGGATTTGAGTCCGTCACAAAAGCATTCGTCACAAAAGGCCTATTTTCTTGTCGTGTCTTGAGTTTGAAAATTTGAAATTTATGAGACTCATTTGATTTGGATTTTTAAATTGAATTTTACATAGGTAAGTGACCTATGTAATTAGACTTGGAATTCAAATTTGACAGATGACCCATGTAAAATCTGAAAATGGGTGATATACACATTTGTTTTGAAAGTTTGAATGGGTGAGTGAACCATGTAACGTGGAAATGATATTTGACTCATTTAAGTGAGAATTTAAAATGAGTTAAATTCCCATTAAACTGAAATTTTGAAATGGGTAAATAAACCATTGATTTACAAATAGTTTATGGCCAATAATTTTTGAGTCCGATAAAAACCAAAATTTATTATCCATGTAATAGATCATGTAAGCATATATAGCTTAATTCGGCCAAACAAAATTTTTTTTTCTTAGTCTTGTTAATGACTAATTTGAATGAAAAGGGGGCCCACAAATAAATTTATCCAAACAAGGACTTGTAGTCCTCTGATTTTGTAAGGCTAAATAGATCCTTTTTTTTAATCCTTATTTGTTCAACCTTTCTTTAATTGACCAACAATGCACTGAGCATTCAGAAGGTCTATAAGCATGGACAAACTTTTATCTCATCTTTAGCTTGGGAATACAACCTCCAGAATAAACACATGGGTTACTAGGGATTCTAAAGCTTTTTATTTATTTATTTATTATTATTTTACCAAAAGAAGATCAAGAAGATGATGCCCTGAGCATCTTCTTTTTTTCGTTTCTTTTTTTTTAATAAGAAAAATCCTCCCTCATAGAAGGATACATAGCAAATTTGCATGTTCTTTTTAGAAGATGCACTGAACATCATTTTACCCAAAAATTGGTAGAAGATGTACTGAGCATCATTTAAACCAAGAATGTTATTCATGTGATGGTTTGCCCATCAATTTTGTAAAATGCACACGGCATCTAATTAAAAGCTTATGTTAGGATGCATAAGACATCCCAAATAGAGCAAGAGAGGGAAAATAGTTTAAGAAAAAAACGCCTCCCGCATAAGAGAGAGAGAGAAAGAGAGAATAGTAATCGTCGGTTTTTATCAGCAAAAGACAGTATCTTTACCTCATGAGGAACTATTGAGAGTCTAATAGGGTCAATAACTTAATTAGACACCCCTATTTTAATGAAGGAGTTATATGTCTAGAGTTATGACACTTTCATTGTCCCCAATGTGATAGAACCATAGGGAATCATATTAACAATACTTGAACAAATGGGCAAACTAACACTTAATCTACATTAGGAACTGTACTCTAGTATTTTTCTGTCATAATATTACTTTAGAAGTACTAATTTCAATTGCCTGTGCTGTGGACGTGGACATGTGCTGCCTATGCACGTGTTGTGCGCTGCCGTGCGTGTATGCATTGCACGTGTAATGTGCTATGGTGCTGTTGTGCACGTGCTGCTATGCATGCAATGTTGTGCACGCGTGCTGTGCTGTGTGCTTTGAACGTGGCTTGTTGTGCACGTGTGTGCATTCCATGAAGGATATTAGATGGGTCATGAACTCGATCCCATTGCAATAACATGACATCTATATAACAAATTTTTTTTTTTTTGGTGGAGAAACTTAAAATTGGATCAAGTTCAAACCTAAAGCCACTTTGTTGATAAGATATTTTTAAGTAAGGCATTGAATCCTATGTAACTATAAAACAACTACATATGTAACCGCATTTGCTATTCTGATTCACATTCTGCATGTTCAAAACAATGGGAATGCAACCAAAATTAAAGTTAGTAAGTTAAAAAAGACCAGAAGGGTCACAACTATGAAGGTGACAAGAATGGACATAGATTGGAGGCAAGTACATACCTCTCTCTTTTCATATATTGCAAAAGATGTGTGGCATTCGCCGGGATGGTACTAGCAACTTCCGAAACCCAATGTATAAGCATCAAGTATTTTGCCTCCGCATGATAGTAATAAAATACTTCCTGCCAAGAAATATGATAGAGATATAAAACAGAACTAAAATTATACCAATGAAATATAAACCAAAAGATAATCGACAAACAAGGGAGTATATATCCAGAATAGTCATTTTGCATGTTGAATCCTACACCTTGTAATTTCAATTAATACACTTTGTGGGTATCCTAGAGATCAGCACATGTATTTGACAATGCCTAAGCACATGCTATGGTTTACATGGCTTTACAGCTCCACAATTTCTCTGCCACATTAGTTTGTATTTCTTCTTGTTTGTAAAGGAATAAGAAGTATAAACACTCAGCTATTCCTTTTATTTACTATCTAGTTGACTTTCTCTCAATTAATTTAGTTTCAATATTCAATATGTTATCACAATCAACCTCTTAAATTTACCAATTCTTTAATTTTCAAGTAGTCAAGTGTGCTTAAGTGACAAAGCTCTAGTTTAATACCATTGTGAGGATGATATCCTATGTTTCAGTCCCACCTTTTGAGTCACCGCGGACTCACAGAGCTCTAGTTTGATAGCTGCAAATCAAAACATAGAGTTTAAATAAGTTATTCTTCATCACTCAAGCAGTAAGAAGATCTATAGAGGAGTAAACTATGGAGAGGGAGAGAGAGAGAGAGAGAGAGAGAGTAAGAGAGAGAGAGGGAGAGTGAGAGAGATACCATGACTGGTGGACTGGCGATGTAGGAAATGTATTATCCTTAATTTACATGTAGGAAATGTATTTTAATTCCCTAAACTATAGCAATTCTTTCATTGATTGCAATCATCCGTAGTTGAAATGAAATCACCATTTTCCAACTATCACAACATTATAGAAAATAAGAGGATTAATTACATTATAATAACAAGAACTAAACAGCACAAAAAGATCAATACATTTTAGGGCCATTAGTAAACTAATCAGGATTGTGGGCTACAAAGTGGATAGTTTAATATTAGCACAGATTAAGGAAGATAAATAATGCATCAGACGATTTGACCAAATGGGATTTAGGATTAACGACTAGGGGACATATGATTGAGATTTAGCTTAAGAGCCCTATTAACATTATAGTATAAAAGTTTTGCTCTCAACTATGTCTGTTACTATCTAGTTCTCAGGCAATAAATAATGCTTGCCTATACATAAAGGAAAATTTGTGAGCCCAATTTACCATTTGGCAGGTTTACACTTGTATGTAAAAATTTGTTAATAAGTAGCTACCTCTTCTCAAGAAAATTTCATAGATACAAAAATATTATGTTGAAGTGAGCAGAGAGACTTGCCGCTTAATTAATGTCTACCAAAATGATGAGACCCGTTTTAAGTAGCATAGGCAAATTACTTTGTTCCAAACATCAAAACCCCTTGTAATTACTACCTTTTAAAATGAAATCTCGATAGACATAACAAATATCAAAAGGGGAAAGGAATATCATACTGAGAGTTCTAAATGGAGAATCAATCTCTAAAAGAAAATTAAAAGAAAGGAGGTGATAAAAAATTCAGGAGCCAAAATTTGGGAAACCTATCATTACATGTATATTGGAATGTTTTGTAAAATTTGAATAGGCAATTCAATTTAAAGAGGCAACCAAACAGGCCACAACTGCATGTAGCCCAACTCAACCATATAGTTTAATAAAACTTTTCAGTTCTTTCACAACATATAAACACAAAAGTAATCAAAGTTTTAGTTCATAAACAAGCCTTTTCTTCAACTAAATGTATGATTAAAGACAATAATTACATGAAGGTTTAGCATTTCAGATTGGAACATATTTAATCAAAATAAGAAAAATGGTCTATTTATGCTAGCTTTCCAGAGTATGCTAGTACTTCTTAGAAATGCAAATTGAATTAGCATATACCTTACATGTTAGACGCGCGTTTTCGAGGACACCCTCCAACTTTAGCTTCGACAAATAGAGCTAGAAGGACTTCCTGGGTCGCTATCTTCATTTCACTTAGTTTTGAAATGGGAATTGGGTCAAAGTCTAGAAAGACTACACTGCATACAAACAGAGAATATCGAACTGAATCATTAGAAGAAACCAGTGCAAATCAAAAGAAACAGATTTCAAGAGAAAATAAAAAAAAATGATAAAAAAAATAATAAAAAAGTAAACCATAGCAATTTGCAAATTTCCAATTTTCATGTCATCAATAAAAATCACTCCAAGGCTAAAGAAACCCATAACCAAAAAAGAAAAAAGAAAATCAAATTAGAGTAATAAAAAAGTAACAGCAATTTACT
The DNA here is from genome assembly GCA_033977485.1 of Hydrangea macrophylla. NCBI lineage: Eukaryota > Viridiplantae > Streptophyta > Magnoliopsida > Cornales > Hydrangeaceae > Hydrangea > Hydrangea macrophylla. Next base: position 157,650,162 of record CM066991.1, read on the forward strand.
TGGACATCCTAACATGCTGTTGAAATTGGACAACAGTGAATTTGTTGAAATTTCAACACAGTGCCTACTGCCTATCTACTTCAATTCACCCAAATAACATTCACCAAATGAGGCTATGATATGATTTTTTACAATTTCCTACTTAAGGGAAATCAAAAACCCACGAAAGAAAAACAAAGGCTCAAATTAAATTCATTTTTTAGATTTACCCTATTCCTGCTTTTACTGCTGAACAGAGATGGAGGGATGGGATTCTAATTTCCAAATTATCTACTAAGTCAAAATGAAAATCAGATTGAACAAATATAGTACTAGGCTTGCATTTGAGATGTTCCAATAGAAAAATCAAGGGATAGAAAGGATTAGAGCTTTGAAGTACTGCTACATCGATATCACTTGAGATGTAGTTCTTGTACAGTTCAAGAACAATTTTGTACAAACTAGTGATGGACTTGAACTAGTTCATGATAGCTTATAATAATCTATGTAAATGAAGACATGCTTGTAGTTGCCAATTGAATTTTGGTGACCAGCAGGGCAAAATGTCATGTGTCTCTGTGTGTGTGTGTGTCGAAAAAGTACCAGATTTGAAAATACAAACAGCAGCAGTGGCCATGTGTATGTCTCGAACCATGACTAGTATGTGTGTGTGTGTGAGAGAGAGAGAAAGAGAGAGCGAGCTGACCATCTGAGAGGATCAATGAGGGCCAACGGCAACCGGGGAGAGGCAACCCGCGAGAGGAGACGACGACCGCGAGGGGCGACGGGGAGGGGCACCAATCTCCTCTCTCTCCTCTGTTCTTTTTGGGGGGAAAGAATTAGGGTGCCCAATTTTGGGGGGTATTATTTGTATCCTCTTCCTATTTTAATTTTTTTTCTTCTTTTTTGTATTATTATACTTTAATTTAGTTATAAAAATTCTAACAGATATATCTGTTATTGTTTTTCAAACTGTTAGAAAAAATATAAGTCCATATGAAGCTAGGGTCATTACTAACGGATTTTCCTCATTTCTAACGGATATTTCGTTAAAAATTAGTAACAGATATATCCGTTAGAAAGCTTAAAACCTGTCCGTTAAAAATTGGTCCATATGGTGTAGAGGTTCTTCAATGGATTCTTGGACCAGAGATAAAAAAATCATCTTGTATTGTCCCCACTACCTCAAACAATAGAGTCATAGTTGCAGAATTGTACGGCTCTGATACCAATTGTTACGTGCCCAATTAGATTGGCAGATTTTTGGTTCAATTCGAGGAGAACCGACCTCCAAATTGGCTACTTCGAGGGAGCCACAACCTCCAAAACTTCAACACAAGTATTGGACAAAATAAGACCATCACATTTTTTTTCTTAATAATACTCCTTTATATACGAGATTACAAGCTAAAAACAACCCAATACTCACTATCCCTAAAATAACTCAACTACCAGTAACTAGGATAACAACCCAAGGACTCACTCAAACAAAATAACAGTAGCCCATAAGTTGGCTTGACTTATTCAATGACCCACTAACAGTACTAAACAACCTTGTTCCAGCATTGACATGAGGTTTGTGTGTTGTTCACACACAACTACACGGTTAACTAAAATAGTCTAGACATAATAATAAGATTAAAAATCTTATCAAGTTATGAATCCACTTCCATGCATAGGCCAATTTCTTCCAAAGTGAGATGAGGAATCCAGACACGTAACTCAAGAGCTTCTCAAATGATGTGAGAGTTGTTGGAAATAATAGGAAAAGATGCTACTAAAATAACACTAATTGTGATACGTAATAAGCAAACGAAAAATAGAATAGAAACACTTATCGACAGAAGCATGTAGTCACTGTCCTTAATAGTAGATTCCGCCCCTCGGAGTGCGAAACTCGGTGCACCAGGTTCATAACGGCCTACCCTCCAGGATTCAACTGTCGCTTCCCCATAAGTGTGCACACACAACTATGGTGGTGTCAGGAACAGCTCTTTGATCGTCCCAAATACAAAGAAGTTCTTGTAAAAGAATTATATGTTCAATATATATATATATAACATTATATCCTCAAACACTAGAGATACATATCTCTCTCTAATAATTAAATATTACTCCGTATATGTATCATCTATCCAACAATGCAAGTGTGCACCAAATATTTATACACCAACACTTGTAGTCACAAGACCCAATAGAGTAATTACTGATCAATGGGAAGGATTTTCTCTTAACAACAATAATATAGGAATGCTATTCAAGAGCATTAATTATCATTCATATGTATGTGTATATATATATATAGATATAGGTTTGAATGCCTTAGTGGCTCTTGGATTTAAAGCCTAATAAGTTATGAGGCAATCAAGCCACCACTTCATATAACCAGCACCATTTAATATAATATTTACTCAATTAAGAAATAAGTTAAATATGGATAATGATTCACATATCATATAATTATTAAAAATAAAATTTGAATTTAAAAATACAAATAATATATACAACAATCCCCCACTATTTCAAAATACAAATTTACAAAATAGATACAGACTGAAACTCAAACAGGGACACAAGTGTCTAATGCATTATGGCGGTGTCTTTTGGACTATGAACCGACATTTAGGATGAACAAGACATGCCTACAGAAAATTGGTGAAATTGAAATTTTCTATGAACCAATTTTCTTTGGTGTATACAACTGTACATGTCATCCACATTAGACTCTAATCAGAGCTGTTCTTCGCGGGTTGGCGCCAATAGGCCATGGGCCCTACCTGGATATTTATGAGTGCTCTAGAGAACCTGCCAAGCTCTCATAGAGGCGGCCCCACTTCCACACCCATATAGGTGAAGCCATCAAGTGTGTACTGCAATTAAACACACCACCCAATTATATGGGATATGGATTCATTAAGACTAAAGCTCAACCTTAAACATTGCAGTAAGCACTGTCAACACCGTAGGGATGAACTCTCAATAATCAAAAATGAGAGTGTACCAACGATCACCCAATGACGTGTTATTACCCAGATGAACTTACTTCCTGGGATCTCCATTCATGTAAGTCAGGTTACCATCACTTGTGATTCTTGTATCGGCATAAGCCTCATCCCCCTCGATGTTTCAATTCACTATTTAAGTGAATAAGTCAGATGATTTAACACATGTAAATTCATCTCTAGCTACGTAGCTACTACTAAAATGACGTGTTCTTGGCAATTAGCCATCATAATTGCAAGCAATTCACAACTCATAAAATCTCATTTAGATTTGCTAAGAGTTTTGTACCTCATAGCCTCGCATAGTCTTTTGAGGCTAGCTTAGATTCCAATACGAATCCAATTAATCATCTTGGAAATTCCAAGGTAACACAAAATTCATCTTGGCTAACTCCAAGGAATCATATATTTCTTACATCATCTTGAATCAAGCTCAATTAGGTTTCATGACTTCTTAATTGAGTAATTCCAAGGCTACCAAATTCTATCATTTTGGATTAAAATGATGGCTGATCCAAATATTCGTCTTGGAAAATATGCAAGGGTTCACAAGTAATGTGGATTATAATATATCATCAAGGATACCACAACAAGTCTTCTTGGATAATTCCAAGGTCACCAAATTTAATAATCTTGGAATGTATCCAAGGTTGCCACAAGTACATTTAGTCATCTCGGATTAAATGTTCATCATATACTTTCCAAGTATAATGGATTACTCAAACTTTTCACATTTGCCACCGTTAGTATACATGCCCACACTTCTTCACCAATTAGTATGAGAACTTCACTGGATAAGTTCTTAAAATTCACCTACCAGGCACATAAAAATGATCAGTTAACGAATTTACATATAAATCAACAATTCATTCAACATCGGCTTCTACATAAGTTTATCTAGTTGAACATTTTCATTTTCCCTGAACATTTGTAATCCCAATCGAAACTTAGAGGAGTAACACAACCATTCATAGGATTTGTCTCTGATATTAGGACACTATATTTGTTGAATTCATGAAACTTGGAAAACATGTTCGGTATCACCTTTGGTCAATTTGTCCATTTAGAACAACTCATATGTTCTCATGTAGCCCGCACACTTTAATTATATAAAACTTTAAATCATGATCATCAAATTACAATTTAAAGTGCACAATTAACAAAGCCACAATGTTAGAGTGATCCACTTCACTAGTCAAGATTAACATAACTATATTGCACACTTTTCATGTCACCGGGCAAGAAAACATTTTGATCGAGGCAACACATACATAATTAAATTGGACACATCAAATACACTGGCTTTGTTTTTGCGACAAAAATGCTTTTCATTTCAAATAAAAGTCTCACATATTTGTCAGAATTTATACCATCTATTTTAGACATACTTTCAAGAAAATTATGAAGAATGGCAGAATTTTTCCAAAAGCTTGTACAGCTATTTTGACATAAATTTACAAAATTCTGTAGCTTTCTCAAAACTTTGTCCTTTTTTTTTTTTGGGTAAACAGTATAATAATATTAGATGATTGAAATGATCATATAACCAAGTCAGTGCATAACCACCAAACAGCCCACATTCCATGTTTTGATATTGTGACACTTCCCAAATTCAGCTACCAATCACAAGAAAGCAGATTTTTTTTATTTCCTGAAATCCACCACCAGATCGCATTTATGAGCAATTCAGCATAGCTACATGAATTCCATAACCACAAATTATAACTTATCATAATAGGAGGTCTCACACAATATTCAACATGCATATAAACAACTCATTTATTATTAAATTATGATATACCCCCACACTTAGAAGTTATAATAAAATGTGGCTCTCAACCTTGAAAGATTTTTTTCAAGCTTAATTAAATACACGTGAATTATAGTATGTGAATATATTCCGTAGCAATTACTCTCAAAACTAAATTATTGTAAATCCACAAAATGATGTAACCGTCACATTAAGAATATCAAATATTATACAAGACGCATGGAACTGCGTCACTAATCAAAATCCAGCATAAATTTTGGACGACAAAGACTAAAGTGGCACCACATCTAAGTCCTTGTATTATATGCAAATGTCGATCTACGTATTTGATAAGAATAAGTTCAAGAGACAAATTATGTAAGGATCATGCCTTCACCAAAATATTCTGAGAATGAAATGAACCACTAGTAAGACAAAAGTTTTGAACATTTTTATAACTTGCATGAATCAAATGACTCAAGTGAAATGCTTCAGGATCATGTTCAAAGAACTTTGCATATTGTACCTCTAATTCCAATTCTCAACTAAATTTCAGTTTTGACAGTAAACTAAATCATACTCAACCTGCACCTCTTTCCTTTGTAGTTTTCTTGTATGGGTTTGTATATCTTCATCAATTAGTTCATGAATCAAAACTATAACTAATTTGATATGGTCTTAGCTCATACTAAAAATTACAAATGACTAAATATTTTATAATGATACTTACACTGGGCCGACATTTACAAGAACACATGGATCTTATATTTGATGTAAGGATGTTCTACTAATTTTATTTTTTTATTATTTTTTTTATTTTGTTGTAAATATTACATATTTATGTGTGGCTGTCCACATTTTGTATTAGGTTAGGGATCTAATTGTAAAGTAATATTTATTCACACACCCCTACCTTACCCTATAAATAGGGAGCATATCAATGAGAAAACTTACTTGATTCTAGTATTACTTTTCTTCTTTCTCTTATTCTCTCTTTATTATAACACGTTATCAGCACGATAGCCTCTCAAAACCCTAGGTATTGAAAAGAGGTTAGTTTTTCTTCCTTTATAATAGAAATCACATAAGGTATATGGATTCTATGGTTTAAATCTATTTTTCCTCTTACATATTCGATCAAACTAAGACGTGCATTGTACGGTTTGAAACAATCCGGAAGAATGTGGTACAACCGTCTTAGTGAATATCTGTCTAAGGAAGGGTATGAAAATAATCCCATTTGTCCATGTGTCTTCATAAAGAAATTTGCAAATGGATTTGCCATAGTAGCAGTTTATGTGGATGTTATAAATCTAATTGGGTCTCCAGAAGAACTTGAGAAAACTGCTAGCTATTTAAAGAAAGAGTTTGAAATGAAGGACCTTGGGGAAACAAAATTTTGTCTCGGCTTGCAGCTCGAGAGAAATACTAGTGGAATATTAGTTCATCAATCAAGCTATACTGAAAAGATGTTGAAGCACTTTAATATGGACAAATCTCATCCACTAAGTACACCCATGGTCGTCAGGTCCCTAGATGTCAAGAAAGATCCATACCGACCAAAAGAAGAAAATGAAGAAATTCTTGGTCCTGAAGTACCATACATGAGTGCTATTGGTGCACTATTGTACTTGGCTCAAAGTACAAGACCAGACATTGTATTTTCTGTGAATCTGCTTGCAAGATTTAGTTCTGCACCCACCTATAGGCATTGGACTGGAATAAAACACATTTTTAGATACCTTCGTGGGACCATTGATATGGGTTTGTTTTATTCATCTGATTTATCTAATCATTCCCACTTAGTTGGTTATGCAGATTCAGGTTATCTGTCCGACCCTCATAAGGGTCGCTCACAAACAGGTTATGTATTTCTGAACAATAATGCGGCTATTTCTTGGCGCTCTACTAAACAAGCTTTAGTAGCTACATCCTCCAACCATTCTGAAATTCTAGCACTCCATGAAGCAAGTCGAGAGTGTGTCTGGCTAAGATCATTAGTCCAACATATACGGAGTAGTTGTCAATTAACTCCAGTCTTTGATGAGCCGACAATAATCTATGAAGACAACGCTGCATGTATTGCTCAAATTCAAGGAGGTTTCATCAAAGGAGATCGGATCAAGCACATTTCACCCAAATTTTTCTTTACACATGAACTTCAAGAGAATCGTGAAATTGAAGTCAAGCAGATTCGATCAAGCGATAACCTTGCTGATCTCTTTACTAAGGCATTACCCAAGTCAACTTTTCAAAAATTGGTGTACGGAATTGGCATGCGTCGTCTCAATCATCAGACCAACTAAAGTTTTCTCTAAATGAGGGGGAGTGATCATAAAGTAAGCATCCTGAAGTATGCAATATTTGAATTTTAGGCGCGTTGTACTCTTTTTCCTTCGATTAGAGTTTTTTTCCCACAGGGTTTTCTCTTATCAAGGTTTTAATGAGGCAGCATTATGCGCATCCACCAAGTTCCTGAAGAACGTTGTACTCTTTTTCCTTAGCTTCGGTTTTTTCCACTGGGTTTTCCTTTGCAAGGTTTTAATGAGGCAACAATCATTTAATGGTGGACATCCAAGGGGGAGTGTTGTAAATATTACATATTTATGTGTGGCTGTCCACATTTTGTATTAGGTTAGGGATCTAATTGTAAAGTAATATTTATTCACACACCCCTACCTTACCCTATAAATAGGGAGCATATCAATGAGAAAACTTACTTGATTCTAGTATTACTTTTCTTCTTTCTCTTATTCTCTCTTTATTATAACATATTTGGATATATGAAAGTAATGTGACATCAATTTTCAAGACACTGGAAAGCATTTCAATGCATTCATCAATTTTACGATAAACATATCAAGACATCCTGAAATTATTATTATTATTTATTCATTTTTTTCAATTAGAGAACCTCAAGACCATACTGAACATGACCATGCTAAAACATTCATAGAATTAAGGAAATGAATATATATTAAGCACATATATTATGGCAGCAATTCCGTAAACAATTACATGTGTATGCATTTGCTATGTCCGTGTTGCATGCAAGTGGCATGGACACAACCAATTTTGAAACAAATTGATCCGGTTCAATCTTAGGCACTTAAGATAGTATTGTCAATGATAGTAGCATCATTGGCGCTTCTACTCTTAAGATTGTTGGAAATAATAGGAAAAGATGCTACTAAAATAACACTAATTGTGATACGTAATAAGCAAACGAAAAATAGAATAGAAACACTTATCGACAGAGGCGTGTAGTCACTGTCCTTAAGAGTAGATTCCACCCCTCGGAGTGCGAAACTCGGTGCACCAGGTTCATAACGGCCTACCCTCCAGGATTCAACTGTCGCTTCCCCATAAGTGTGCACACACAACTATGGTGGTGTCAGGAACAGCTCTTTGATCGTCCCAAATACAAAGAAGTTCTTGTAAAAGAATTATATGTTCAATATATATATATAACATTATATCCTCAAACACTAGAGATACATATCTCTCTCTAATAAGTAAATATTACTCCGTATATGTATCATCTAACCAACAGTGCAAGTGTGCACCAAATATTTTTACACCAACACTTGTAGTCACAAGACCCAATAGAGTAATTACTGATCAATGGGAAGGATTTTCTCTTAACAGCAATAATATAGGAAAGCTATTCAAGAGCATTAATTATCATTCATATGTATGTGTGTATATATATAGATATAGGTTTGAATGCCTTAGTGGAGCTTGGATTTAAAGCCTAATAAGTTATGAGGCAATCAAGCCACCACTTCATATAACCAGCACCATTTAATATAAAATTTACTCAATTAAGAAATAAGTTAAATATGGATAATGATTCACATATCATATAATTATTAAAAATAAAATTTGTATTTAGAAATACAAATAATATATACAAGAAGAGTGACCAACACAACTTTGTCAATTTACCCGGGTGCACCGAATTAAACCCCTTTCCATTCCCCTGATTTTGAACTCCTAACCAATTTCCATACAGCTGAAATAAATCTTATAATAATATTACTAATTATTTTAGCAATTTTAGACTTGTGGGGTGACGCTAAAAGTGGGGTAAGAAACATGTGAAGCACTCCAACTCCTACGAATTGTGTGTAAACGCACTCTCCATTACAACCTTAATTTAGAGAAAATAACACAAAAGTGGACATAGCCAAAGTTTATTTGCTCTACAAAAAGCACAAATATAGTTACTTTGTACAAGTACAAATAAAAACTTTTACATCCGAAAACATAAACCACTTCTTTTTCTTTATTTATTTATTTATTTTTTTTTTTTCGTTTTTCAGTAAACAAACATAAAACCAATATTTCATATCATTTTTAATATAAAACATAAAACCACTTCATATTTAAGATACAGTCAAATAGCTACACGGGCATTTGTGAAGGAAATTAAAAGATTTAAAAATGAGAGACCGGTCCCACGTACAATGGCACAAGTTGGACATTTCGCAGCTCCAGCCTCCAGTCTTTGATCCTTTGACACAAGCATTCCAATTTGGTCCAATAGTGTTTGTGATGAAAATATTCAGCCAATGCAGGTTTGACACGTAAGATGTGACGTGGATACTGATGGACATTGGAACTGTTATAAGCGGTTGATGCTGATTCATTTTAATCAAGTATTTAACTAATGCAAGACACGTGTTGACCATCATGGAGTAATTAAAGGGCAGTTGTCAACTTGAGAAAATGCCACGTATAAGAGCAGTTATCAGTTTGAAAAGAGGAGAGAACATTCAAATCAAGTTGTTGAGGCCTCGATGTCTATAAATAGAAGGGTTGTGTATTCGAAAAGGATCCTTCGATCAAACATCAACATATATCTCTCAATACATATACTGTATTGTTATCTAGATACTTATATTTAGGAGTAGAACACCTTCGAAGTCATCTTCAAGGTTAGATTGTAGTTACTTTAATTTAATAAAAGTAGTTCATTACTTTTAGTTACTTTACTGTTCTTATTTAGGAGTAGATATTAATTTAGTCAGTTCGAAGTTCTTCAGTTTGTTACATCTTCACACAATTAAAAGTCCTGTTCAAGGCATCGAACGTCACCACAATTCCTGGTGAGGCGCAGTTTGGATTATCACATATACACATTGGCAATTTGCTTGCCTGGCACGCTCGCACACACTTATAAATTTTCCAACCAAATATTTTTGGCACGCCCGGTGGGACCTTAGTGTCAAAAGATGGAAAGCATAAACCTTCGAAGCAATAGGTCTGTTGATAATGCCAATGTTGGTGTTAATACTGCTGAAATTGGTGGTTCTTCACACCAAGATCCTCAGAATAGCAATACTGGAAATCATACAACCAATGAAAACCCAGAAGTGGGGGTTGAAAATTTAAATTCGATTCAAAATAATGGGAATGTTGGTTCAGAAAATCAACATGATTTGGTAAGTCAGTTGACACCAATATTTGATCACTTGGGAAATATGCTTCAGAATGTTAATGTTCTGATCACTTCCCTTAACAACAGTTTACCACAATTTGCACCAACAATGGTGCCAAGTGGAAATCCTTCTATGATTCGACAGAATGAAAGAAGTCATAGCCATGGTTTGTTTCAGCCAAATCCTATGAATCATACAAATGGGCCTCCTCTTAGGCCTAATTCACAAGAAAGTTTCTATGTGTCTGTCCCTAATAATACATTCCCAGTATTTGAAGGGATTCAAGGAAACCATGTAAATGGTCAAGATCATGGTCATAGAACAATAAATATCGAAGAACCAAGGCCTAGATAAAACATGATAGGCCAGAATAGGAGAATAAATAATAATCCTATGTTCAAACTAGACCCTACTGGGATAGGAGTGGGTCGAAGGTATGAAAATCTTAGGAGGATGGATAATAATCCTCAACCACCACCAGTACCACCAATGAACCATCTTTTTGGTCAACCAGGTCATCAACAACCATTTAATATGGTTGATAGGAATGACATGATTAATTTAATTCATGAGGTTTTGTGGACCTATGGCTCGGGGGGTACAAACTCCAGTTTATAGAAAGCCTTATCCTGATTGGGTTGATAGGATCAAATTCCCTAGGGGATTTAAATTCCCTACTTTTGCTATGTTTGCAGGGGATGGGAGTCAATCTACAGTTGAACATATAGCAAAATTCATCAGTCAGTGTGCTGATGCAGGAAATAATGAATATCTTAGGCTTCGTTTGTTTCCTAGTTCATTAACAGATACTGCGTTTGCTTGGTTTACTAATCTAGCCCCTAATTCGATCTATAGTTGGGCTCAGATGGAAGAATCTTTTCATACTCAGTTTTTCCAGACAGAACGAGAAGTATCAATGGCTGATTTAGCCAGATTATGTCAAAAGCCTGATGAAAAGGCTACTCAATTCATAAATAGGTTTAAAAGGGCTAGAACAAAATGTAAAATCATGTTACCTGAACCTGAATTTGTTAAGTTGGCCCAAAATGGCCTCGAATTTAGACTTAGAAAGAAATTCGACGCTTTGGAATTTAGAGATCTTGTTGAATTGACTGCTCGAGTCTCTAGATATGAAGCTTTATTGGAAGAAGAAAATGAAAGAAATGCTTCTTCAATAAAAACATATTATAAGGATCCCAATTATGAAATAGATGCTGCAGAAATAATAGGCAAAGAGCCTTTCACATGCAAGAGTCTTGTGAAGAAAAATGTTTCTGCTGAAGTATATAAATCAAAAGGATCTTTTAAGAAATATTCATTCGATGTTTATAGATTGGATGAAATATTTGATCACCTATTAGAAGGAAAAATTATTAAATTGTCTGATGGGACAAAATTACCTTCGAATGATGAATTAAAGGGTAAGAAATATTGCAAATGGCATAGTTCTGGGACTCATTCGACTAATAATTGTACTGTTTTTCGAGACAGGATTCAAGATTTGATCAAGAAAAGGAAATTGAAATTCCCTGAAAAACAAATGGGGGTTGATGAAGATCCATTCCCAGCAGTACAGGAGGTGTCAATCAATGTTCATGACATTTCCTTCGAAGATCTGGTCAAAGAAAGAGAGAGTGCAAAGTCAAAAGACCATATGAAAAGATTTGAAGAAATGACAAGAAAAAAACCAGATTTATCAGTTTTCAACCATGAATATGCAAAGAATCTATGCATTGGTTGTGGGAAAAGATATGCTGAAATTTATGATGAAAGGGTTGGAATCAAAACAGGCAGGAAAAACAAACAGCCTTTGTTCGAACAAAGGAAACCAAGCACTTCTGATGAACCTCCTTTCCAACCAATCATGAATGTTGGGAGAGGACAGTTTAGAGGACCAATTTATCAAGCTTCAACATATACTGCACCTATGACAACAAGGTATGCCTCAAAACTAGTGGTTCCTTTTAAAACCAATTTTTCAAGAAACTTTCATCTTGATAGTTATGTTCGACCATCAAGGAACATGCAATATGTGAGGCCAGGTTTCTTTCATACACCAAAGAAACATTATAGGTGGCAGAGAGAAAAACAGATTCAGTTCATATCATCGAAAGTGGTACCAGCACATGTGGTGCAGGCTGAGAAAAATATGGAAGTATTAAAAGAATCACCAAAAGTTGGTGAGACATCACAATCAGGTGAGTCTACATTGGTTCCAGGAGTGCCAAATTGGTTTGTTTTGCAAGATGATAGAGTAAAAAATATGATCGAACAGCAAGGTCCTCAAAACAAAAATAGGATGATCAAACCTCCTCATGTTGAAAAAAATACATGGCATATACTTCAACATCCTAAAGGAAAAAACCAGAACATGGTCCCTATGATAAATAGGACTCAACAGAGAAGACTGCAGAGGAAGTTTACCATGTGGAAAGAATTTTCTAATATGCAGGCTAGAAGCCAGGAGTTGGGAAGTGAAATGAAAAAGGATTCCAATGATGATTCGAAGCCTAATCCTAGGTTTGATCGAAATCCAGAGGGTGATACAGATACTATGTCTGAGGAAAGTATCATTAAAGCCAAAGTATTGGAATTAGAGAAGGCTATGAGTATTGATGATGAGGATGAAGCAATGACAATGGTGAAATCTCAGGAATTGGGAAATGTTGAAATTAAACTGGGAAGTGAGGTGGTTAATGATGAGAATATGCTCATTCAATTTGGTACATTTCCAGAACAAATGGAAGTTAACACTGCTACATTTGTGTTGCCAAAAATTTTCGAGGCAGCAGAAGATCAACAGTTAGTTGAGGAAATGGAAGTGGAAACATCTACTGAGGATGTTTCTGAGGTAAATCTTCCTGAGTTTATTTTTAATGATTGTAATTTTGTTTATTCATTCGAAGAACCATCCACAGAAATGACTAGACACCTTAAACCATTATACATAAAGGCTTGTTTAAATGGTGTTCTTTTAAACAAGATACTGGTTGATAATGGTGCTGCTGTCAACATTATTCCCCATAATACTTTGAAAAAGATCAATAAACAAAATGCAAAATTGATAAAAACCCACATTATGATATCGGGATTTACTGGTGATAAGAAAAACACCAAAGGGGTAATACCTATTGAAACCATAGTAGGTTCGAATAAATCCAAAACTGCTTTCTTTGTGGTAGATGCTAATGCTATTTATCATGCCTTATTAGGAAGAGACTGGATTCATGCTAATAAATGTGTTCCTTCTTCAATGCATCAGAAATTGTTGCTAGTGAAGGAAAACTGTGAAATTGAAACAGTGAAGGCTGATGTCCAGCCTTTTCATGCAAGTTCCAATTGTGTCGAAGCTCAATTGTATCAAGAGAATGTCAAGCCAATTGACCTAAAAGAGTCAGAAGACGAATCTCCAGAAGAAAATTGGGATATTTTGGCTGAAATGCCATTTGGTTCTTTGGAACCATTGGGTGATGACAAGATAATTTGATGACTCATACATCCATGGCAATGGAAGATGTAGAAGAGACCATTCGATTGGTCTTACAAAAGTTGATGATAACAGATTTAGAATCAAAAACTCAAAAAGGTTCGACCATAAATTGGTCAGATTATGTTTTTGAAGAAGATTCACAAAAATTAAAAAAAAGTGGCAAGGAAGAATTATCTGTAATGCCAGAAAATTTAATACAGGAAGTATCACAGGATCCTCTTTTAGAAGTCAATTTAGGATCAGATCAACAAAAGAGAATCACTTACTTAAGTTCCAAACTTGGAAAATATGACCAGTATAAATTGGTCGAATTGTTGAAGGAATTTCGAGATTGTTTTGCTTGGGATTATGATGAATTGCCAGGACTCGAAAGAAGCTTAGTAGAGCATAAGTTGCCTATCAAAACTGGCTACAAACCAGTGAAACAACAACCTCGAAGGATGACTCCAGAAGTAACTTTAAAGATTAAAGAAGAAATTGAAAGATTGCTCAAGGAAAGATTCATTAGAACTGCCAGGTATGTTGAATGGCTATCGAAAGTTGTTCCAGTAATGAAGAAAAATGGTAAATTAAGAGTTTGTATTGATTATAGAAACCTTAATTTAGCCACACCTAAGGATGAATATCCTATGCCAATAGTTGATTTATTAATTGATAGATCTGCTGGAAATACTATAATGTCCATGATGGATGGTCACTCAGGATATAATCAAATAAGTATTGCTGAGGAAGACATTCATAAAACTGCATTTAGATGTCCAGGTAGTATAGGTACCTTCGAGTGGGTACAAATGCCTTTTGGTTTAAAAAATACAGGGGCTACTTATCAAAGAGCCATGAATGCTATTTTCCATGACATGATTGGAACATTCTTAGAATGTTATATAGATGATATAATTGTTAAATCAAAAACATTCGATGATCATCTTATTCACATAAAATCAACATTCGAAAGAATGAGATTTTTCAAACTTAAGTTAAATCCATTAAAATGTGCCTTTGGAGTCAGTACTGGAAATTTTCTAGGATATTTGGTACATGAAAAGGGAATTCAAGTGGATAAGAATAAGGCACAAGCAATCATTCGAAGTAAACCCCCTTCGACCAAAAAAGAATTGCAAAGATTCTTTGGACAAGTCAATTTTATTCGAAGATTTATTTCCAATACTGCTGGAAGAACTTTAATTTTTTCTCCCTTCTTGAAATTGAAGGATCATGAAGAGTTGAAGTGGGAAGATAAACATCAGATTGCCTTTCAAGCCTTGAAGGATTATTTGGTGAAGCCACCAGTGTTAATGCCTCCAAGAAAAGATAGGCCTATGAAGTTATATATCTCAGCAGCAGAAGCATCGATTGGGGTTTTGTTAGCCCAGGATAATGATGATAAGAAAGAACAAGCTGTGTATTACCTTAGTAGGTTTTTAAATTCTGTTGAATGCAAATATTCTTTTATAGAAAAGTTATGTTCGTCTTTGTACTTTGCAGTTATGAAATTAAGATATTATCTTCTTCCCACTGAAGTTTATGTGATTGCTAAGTTTGATTTGATTAAGTATATGTTGACTCGACCTATTCTGAGGAATCGAATTGGTAAATGGATTTTGGCCTTGTCAGAATTCTGTTTGCTCTATGTGCCACAAAAGGCAGTAAAAGGTCAAGCTTTGGCAGATTTTTTGGCTGATCATCCAAATTGCCACGAAACAGAAGGGAATTATGAAATTGGACAAATAAATATCAGTCCATGGAAGTTATGGTTCGATGGTTCAAAAACTGAATTTGCTGCAGGCATTGGTTTTGTCATTGAATCACCTGAGAAAATTAAAACCAAATATGGTTTCAAACTAGATTCGAATCAATGCACCAACAATCAAGTTGAGTATGAAGCTTTAATCTTGGGACTCGAAACCTTGTTAGAACTTAAAGCTACATTTGTAGATGTGTTTGGAGATTCCCAGTTGGTCATAAATCATATGAATGGGACTTATAAATATATGAGTAGTACATTGAAAGTGTATTATGACACTATAATGGATTTATCATCCAGATTTGATAATGTGAACTTGTTGCATGTTCCTAGAAGTTTTAATGAAGAAGCTAATGATATAGCTTAGAGGGCATCTGGATTTAGAACAAATAATGAGGATGCTGAAATGGAACAGGTGACTTATAGGAAATTATTACCAATATTGGTAAATAGATTATCTTCTGTTGGTATCCTAAATATAGAGGTTCATGATGATTGGAGAAAACCAATCATAGATTATCTCTCAGGATATAATGAAAAGCCTGATCGAGGTATAAGGCTAAAATCTGTCAATTATATCTTGTACAGTGATAAATTATTCAAAAGAGGAAGTGATGGATTATTACTGGAATGTTTAAGCCACCTCGAAGGATTAGAAGCTATAGCTCAAATTCATGAGGGATTATGTGGAGCTCATCAATCTGGAATTAAGATGAGATGGTTGCTTCGAAGACACAACATTTATTGGCCAACTATTTTGAAAGATTGTATTGAGTTTGCTAAAAGATGTCAAGAGTGTCAGAAACATGGTCCTTTAAAGCATTTACCAACTGTTGATCTTCAATATGTGGTCAAACCTTGGCCTTTTAGAGGATGGGCCATAGATGTAATAGGAAAAATCAATCCTCCTTTTTCAAAGGGTCATGGATTCATTATTTTGGCCACAGATTATTTTACTAAATGGGTAGAAGCAGAACCTATGCAGACTGTAACTCAAACAATGGTTGTAAAATTCTTAGAAAACATAATTTACAGATTTGGTATTCCTCAAACTATTGTATCTGATAATGCCACTATATTCGAAGGGGATGTGATTGCATTTGCAAATAAGTTGGGAATTACAATGTCAAAATCAACCCCATATTATGCTCAATCGAATGGACAGGCTGAAGCCACTAACAAAGTCATAAAAGAGAATATGGCTAAGGTCATAAAAAATAATCCAAAAATATGGCATGAGGTTTTGCCAGAAGTTTTATGGACATATAGGACTTCAAAGCGAACAAGTACAGGTGTATCTCCTTATGCCTTAACATTTGGACATGAGGCAGTTTTGCCTATTGAAATAAAGATTAATTCTCTTCGAGTGATGAAGCAAAATCAGTTATCTTTGGATGATTATCAAACATCCATGGCTATTGAATTGGAAGATATTGATGAAGAAAGAATCAAAGCTCTCAATAATATCTTGATAAAAAAGAGAATAACATCGAAGGCATATAATAAAAAAGTACAGCCAAGAACCTTTGATGAAGGGGATTTGGTTTGGAAGACAATATTGCCTATTGGATCCAAGGACCCAAAGTTTGGAAAATGGTCACCTAAATGGGAAGGTCCTTTCCAAGTCAATAAGGTTTTTAAAGGTGGATTTTATCATTTGAAAAATCTGAATGGGTATGTACATTTAAGAAAAATCAATGGTAAATTTCTTAAGCAATATTATCCCACTATTTGGGAGGCAAGAAATTTAGAATAACGCATTCGAGCAAGAACTTGTATTTCATATAAAGATAAATACAAAACCAGCTATTGGTAAATTACAAAATCTACATTGGTATAGATTATTCATACCAACTTTGTTATGAATTGAGCTTTTAACCTAAAGTTATTCCAGGACATGGTGTACAATTTTGATTGACTAAGGATGAACTTTTGCCATGAGATTGATTCTTGAGTCTTTAGAGGCTTCGATTCGAACTCTGTCTTTAAAACTTGAAGTTTTGCCTCAGCATCTTGCTGTTTGATCTTCAGGTTTGCCAATTCAGTTTCTGCAGATGCAAGATCCTTTTTTAGTTGATTCACTTTGGCAGATGCTTTTTCAATAGATATGTTGGTTCCTTCAAATTCTGTCAAAGTTCGATCCATCTCAAGAGTTTTCTCTGCTGTATACTCCATGTCAACTTCTAATTTCTCTCTTTCTTCGATGACCTTTTCTAACAAAAAGCAATCGAAATCAAAAGTTGACATGATTGCAGAAATTATATTCTTGTCTGGAACAGAAATGTTAGGACTTTCTAACATGAATTGGCATAAGATCTTCATAGCTCTTTGTACTTCATTGTCCTCAAAAACCTCAAAAGAAATTTGACTAAAAAGCCTCAAGGTAGCAAGAGCAGCCACTGGATCTATTGAAGGTGTTTTTGGTTTGCTTTGACCTGTCATTCGTTGGAAGAATTCTTGAACATTGGTCGAAGTGACATCCTCCATCTTTAGAACAAACTTCAAACTCTTTTTAAAGTCCTTGACTTCTTCAGGAGTCAAGTTAGGAGGAAGAGGCAGGTGAAACTCTTCAGAACTTGAAACACCTGAGGTAGCTTGAGGATTAAATGAAGTAGATGTAGGAGCAGCTTTAGAATCAGAACTTGCACTTGGCTTCGAAGAGCTAACCCCAGTTTCAGGAACAGATTCAACCTGTTCAACAAAGAATTAGGAATTGGTTCAGAATTTATCTATAAAAGGAGATCAGGAGTCAAAGGATTTTAGACGTCTTACTACTGGTTGATGCTTGAGTAATATAGCATAAATGTCCAAGGAATGAGATTTTGGGACTTCTGGGACCTCAGAACTCTGAGTTTTTGTTTTTGGAATGCTTGGCGTCGTTTCATGCTCAGGATGGGGTGTTACCTTCGAAATGGGGACTGCTAAAATAGGTACTGTTTTCATAATCTCTGTGCCAGCAGAAGGTTCACTGGCTATTTTGGCTTTCTTCTTCTTGTGAATTAATGAGGAGATTGGACTGGTGTCTTTTTCTTCTTCAGAATCAGCATGTCCAGAGGCTACAGGAGAACTCTCTGTTGATAGGATTAGTTTCCTCTTTGGTTTAGGAGATGATGGAGCAGGAGCCTTTAAAGCTTTCGAGGGGGTTAGAGTACTCAATTTTGCTTTCAAAGCTCTGGTTGTTGGTGAAGAGCTTTCTCCAGCTATCACCCCTATGTTATGAAGTCCAAACAATCATAAGTCAAAGTTTTTTCCATCATTTTAAAAGGAAAGAATTTGGTAAGAGTTATGATTACCTGGTTGCCTCGGATCAATGTATCTCAGAAGATGGCATTTGTCCATCTCCACTGACATTAAATTTTCCTACCAGCTTAAGAAGGCAGGAGTACAAGTGGTATATACTGGAAGAGAAGTGAACTCCAAGTTGCTAACTTTGTTATGATAAACTGCCAATGCAGCAGTTATCACGGATTCTGGCACCTTCGAATGAGTTTTATAGGCCATGAGTATATTGGCTTGACTTCTGATTGGGAAAGGAATTGACTGAGTTAGCCCAAATTACCTCGAAAACTGATTGGGGAGGTAGAGTTCACCTTGAGATTTGAAGCTTAAGTTGTTCCCAAAGAATAAGTCCCTACTAATTAGGAAACTTCCCCATGCAGCTTTTAGTTCAAGAGCGTTTGCTGCTCTGTCCAAAATTTGACAAAGCCAATAAGGGGAAAGAGGAGACTTGTCTTCAGAACTGTAGAGGATTTCGAATGGTTGAAATAGTTTGTTTGACCTCATTTCAGGAAGATTGAAAAAAAAAGAGAGGAGCTCGAGGATGAATGTTGCCCTGATGAAGAAGCACTTGGTTTGTTTAACATCTTATGCCATTTTCCCCATTTCGAGTAGGAGAAAGGTTCGGGAGGAACCTCAAGGGGATCCCAATTGGTTCGAAGAGGAGTTTTAGGGCATTTGGTTGATAGCATCACTTCTTCGGGAAGATCGACAGGAAATTTATCGCTAACATCGAACAAAGTTTGAGAAGAAGACATGACCAAGAGAGTGAATTCAAAATAACAGGGGCTCAAGAATCAAGCCAATGCGATGGTTTGGAATGAATTGAAGAAATGGCCATGCAATTTAAGAACATTCAGAGATTGCAACTGCCCAACATGATCTAACCACGATCACCATTATCTTTTTTAAATCAAAAAGGAAAATGGCGCGGGGGGTAATGTTTGTGATGAAAATATTCAGCCAATGCAGGTTTGACACGCAAGATGTGACGTGGATACTGATGGACATTGGAACTGTTATAAGCTGTTGATGCTGATTCATTTTAATCAAGTATTTAACTAATGCAAGACACGTGTTGACCATCATGGAGTAATTAAAGGGCAGTTGTCAACTTGAGAAAATGCCACGTATAAGAGCAGTTATCAGTTTGAAAAGAGGAGGGAACATTCAAATCAAGTTGCTGAGGCCTCGATGTCTATAAATAGAAGGGTTGTGTATTCGAAAAGGATCCTTCGATCAAACATCAACATATATCTCTCAATACATATACTGTATTGTTATCTAGATACTTATATTTAGGAGTAGAACACCTTCGAAGTCATCTTCAAGGTTAGATTGTAGTTACTTTAATTTAATAAAAGTAGTTCATTACTTTTAGTTACTTTACTGTTCTTATTTAGGAGTAGATATTAATTTAGTCAGTTCGAAGTTCTTCAGTTTGTTACATCTTCACACAATTAAAAGTCCTGTTCAAGGCATCGAACATCACCACAATTCCTGGTGAGGCGCAGTTTGGATTATCACATATACACATTGGCAATTTGCTTGCCTGGCACGCTCGCACACACTTATAAATTTTCCAACCAAACAAATAGTAAGTCGTTAGAGACCACTATTTGCAAGCAATACGTCACTAGAGACCACTTACTAAACTTGAGTGCCTAAATTGATAAATGTAAAGATATAGGAGCTAAAGTGAAATCGACCCAAGGTTCTAATTTAGCCTTGTTTTTGTTTTTTTTTTTTTTTGTTTTTTTTTTTTTTTTCTTTTGACGAGTAACCCAAGTAATGAGTAATAAGATAGAATCCATCATTTCTCACTAACTGATAGGACTGTAACTTGGGTTGGCTAACCCAAGCTTGGTTGAGACCAACCCGTAATTTATTTGGGCTTAAACAACTTTTTTGATGTATTTTGGATGACCTTGGGCTAGAAAGTTAATGAGTCGGGCTTGAACTGAGAGGTTATTAACCTATAGAACCCAAGCCACCCGAACTAATATTTATACATGCATTTATATGTTTATATTATATATTATCCTAGTATGGTATTTATCTATGTATTTTGCTAGACGATAATTTTTTTTTTCAAATTAAACCTAAATAACTAGATTTGATAAAGTTATTTCTTTATTACAATTCGGGCTTGAGATTGGGTTTGAGTTGTAAAATCGGGCTCAAACCTGGGCTTAGTTGGTCAGGCTCGAGCTCGGGTCAAGGGCGGAGGTATGTATAGGCTGTAGAGGGCTATAGCTCCCATCCGTAAGGTAAAAATGAAAGACGTTGCATCAAATATACCTAATTGGAAGCTGAGGGTTTCTCATACATGTTGGACAAAGCAATCATGAGACACTTTGTCATCTTATCCTTCGCAATATTAAAGGCAACACTGCGAGCCAACGTTAAACGGATCACACCTATGGCTTGTCTATCTAACAATGCCAAGTCCTCATCTTTCATCTCTTTTAGTTTTTGTCCTAAAAGAGGCGTATATAGTTTTTTTTGTTGAAGATAATCCTCTATTTGCATCTTCCAAAATCTGAAGTCTGTACTATCGAATTTATCGATCTTTATTGTCCCTTCTTCTGCCATCATTCTCACTTGACCCTAATGCTTTGATACCATTTGTTGAGGAAATAACGTCTAATCTCCCCATAGGATCTGTAAGAAATCAGTGCAAGAATGAAAAGAAAATAAAGAACAATCACACACAAGAACACCGGATATCTACGTGGTTCGGCCAACTATGCCTACGTCCACATCGTTGCAGAGTTATATTATGTGATATGTACAAAAATGTTCAGTAAAAGCGGAGCTCTACTCCTACATCAAGGAGCGTCAAATTGTCTAAGGACCATCCAGGTCCCTTGCACAGTTTAACCCGAGCGGTACATACACCCGGTATCGCAAGGCCTGACCAACAAGTCGGGAATGGCGTACGACGGGCTCGGTTCACGCGCACAACCCAGCCAAGCCCCAAGATGTGATCCAGGGTGTTCCAGACAATTTCCTATACAAGTTAGAAGACTAATGGAAAGTGTAGATCATTTCCTAATCCAATTAGGAAACTCCCACGATTTGTGCTAATCAATTCCAATCAGATTGGATTACCTTATCAATTTACTGACCTTGTACATGGAGGTTTATTGAGCTATAAAAGAAACCTCTCACCCCCATAGTAAGGGATTGCATATTTATCTCACACACATACACTTATCTGGCCGATCTTTGGTAGCTCTATCTCCTTTTGTTGGTTCACCAAAGACCCCCGGCGATTTGATATTATAGTGCAAGTACTCTGACACACACATGGACGTAGGTCTCTTCATTAACAGGGCTAAACCACATACAATTTCTCTTGTCTTTTTCTTCTTTTCTCTTACCAAATTTAGGCATCATCCTTATGCTTTAGGGTTATAAAAAGAGTTGCAATCTATGTTCACAGCCTTAGGAAAGACCATTTATAGCCTATACAAGTTTCCATATAAAATAGCTTCCTAAACTAAATAGGAAACAGAAAAACTGCTGCCAAATCCTAATCCCGCTCGTGCGGATCCTCTTGCGAGCGAGATTTTAGAATGTTCAAGGAATTTCCTTGCACCCTCACTCGCGCCATCGTCTGATTGTGCAGCTCGTGTACGCAACAACGTTGTGCATATATTCCTTTCCTCCTTTGCGAATAGAAGCTCTACCCAAACTATCCCGAGCTCTTGGGATTAGACTCCACCATTCATATCACTGATATGCAAAACACCACCTCCAACTTAAAATTAAAAGCAAGTAAGACTTATTTTTGTGAAAAATTAAAAATTATTCTAGAATGCATCATTTCAATATATAATTTGATAAGGAAATGATAATATGTAATTATAATTAGTGAGAAATGTATTCCGCAAATGTAATTTCAAAGGGTTACTATATTTTTTAGATACATGTATTTTAAAATTTTCATTTTTGTTTAAAATTTGGCAAAAGAAAGTTAGACACCATGCAAAAAAGAGTTCTGATGGATCGGGTTTGGGTTAATAGGCTGACAGACCCGCTTCAAATCAACCCATGTTCAGTCCTACCTGATATGAATGGTTGAGTAGGGTTGATCCTATTTATGATGATATCCGCAAATGACCCTCCCAAACCTGACCCAACATGGCCATTTACCAAGTCTAAATAAGGCCTAGGTAATGCCTTAACCTAAAATGCCCGAGTTTATGACTCTGTCCTTGAATGCTAAGTGCATTAAGTACAAGATTTTCTATAATAAGATAAACAACATGAATAATTGATGGTAATATTGTTGTTGTTGTTGTTGTTGTTATCATTATAATTTATTATGATAAATCCACGCATTGCATGAAGCAATTAATACAATCACGGCCAGTCATATTTTTTCTTCCAAGACTGGTTATCATGGTTGAAATAGAAACCATCCTCTTTCACTAACCAGGAGCACAACCCCATATGCAATTGAATATGACCCTTAAAGCAATGATAGTGAAGTTTTTCAGTGAAGACATCAAGAGTCGTTTGCTTCTGATTACCGTAGGAAAAGGTGCAAAAAAAAAGCGTAGTTCCCCAGAAATTACGATGGAAACTCCAATGGAAATTTAGACCTGGGCTTAGGACATGAATTCCCAAGTCATCATCTTTGGATTTGCAGTGAAGTGACAACAAGGGGCTACTAGGTGAGAGTCCATTGGTAATCTGAACTTTGTACTTATTGTAGGAAAAATTGATACTTTGAGCGTTTGTTGTGCAAACTATGAAGAGTGCTAGAATGAATGAGGAAAAGAACCATATCATGGTGCAACTCATGTTGGCAAATGACGAGTATGGTTTTTTTAAGGTGGTGCTAATCTTACCTTAGAATAAGAAAGATAGGCAAATTGATTTTACGTATACCATGATGGTAGGTAGGTATATATAATGGGTATTCCAAGTAAGTTACGGCATCTAAATACCTAGATTACACTATCTAAGTACCATTATGGCGATCTACTTCCTAGCATAAGAAAATTTATTGCTAGAATACTACACCCAGTTCCCATTAACTTAGGTGTGATTTACTATATCTAACAACACGTTTGTAATAAGGAAAACGGGAAAAGGAGAGAGGAAGGGATTTGTCTTTCGATGTCATGTTGCATTGCGTAAAATTGTAATTAAATGGTGGTTGTAGAGAATTGTTGTGTAGGTGGGCCCCTAAGATCAATCACATCCAAGATTATTCACACGAAATTAATAGCAAGAGCACAATAATCACACAACAAAAAAATTAATAAAACATGAGAGAAGATTTTCACATGGTTCACCCCATCGGGCTAATCCACCACCAAAGGAAGACTTTTATTGATCAACAAGATTACAAGCCACTCTCAACTCTCTCTAAACTCTTTTATGAGTTTTCTCACACATGAATGGACATTTATATTCTAACTCATCTAGAATAAAGCCTCCATCCAGGCTAACCACTTAACGTATCAAAGAGTTCCTCCATACGAGGATACACTGATTACTTTCTCCTTCTCTCCAAGGATTCACTGATTACTGTTAGCCAAGGACCTCATCACCATAGGTGTAGCTATCATTTTTATCCTCGCTCTGAGATTTCTCTCTCTATTGACATGCCAAAAGGTGACATCATTCACATGGTGAGCCACGAGCTACACACCTCTCTTGGTGAGCCAATGGCCACACATATTATCTTCACTATAGCCTCCTATTTAGGTAGAATTCCTTGCCAAATCCTAGTAGTAGAAGGTTACCTACATGGTAAGACTTTTCTACCAAAAAACTTCTCTGGCAAGTAATCTCATGCAAATAGGAAGCTTATCAACTTTGGAAACTTTCCCAAATAGTTCTCCCAATTAGATTAGGAAACTTGATTCTTGTACAAAAACTTCGTGTTCAATCCAGTGGCTCGCTCGGGTGGCAACCAAGCAAGCGGGATTTCAGTCTCCAAAACAAATTAACCTCGCTCGAGCGACTTTCTAGTAGCGAGAATTTAAGCCAACTCTCAACAAGGAAAAAAAAAAAGAGGTATGTGCTCATAAAATTTCCAATCTAAGCACCTTTATTACATATATCTTATTACTACTATGGTTATTTGAATATTTAGTTTATGAATATCTTAAAGCCATTATGGCCATATAAATCCTAGATTACAAATAGGAAAATTTTGTGAGAGTCTCTCCTTTTGACGTAGTACTTGCAAATACCCAAGTTTTTGGCTTTTTTAGCTTAGGTTTTTTGCTACTTTTTTGGTACCAATTGAAGTTATTTAAAAAAAAAAGTTTTAGACATATTTACCCTTAAGAGTTAGTGATTCCATGTCATCATTAGTTTTCTTAAAACTTTAAAGTTTTATGCATGACTTCCAATTTTCAAACCCGGTTGTATTTTTGGAATCGTGAATTTGAGATATTTATATATAAAAAAAAAAAAAAAAAAATCCGTATGTGGTAAGAAGTTGTAAGGAAAAAAATCAATTTTTTAAGTAGTTCTTAATTTTATCTGTTATACATGACAGATAAAATTATCTGTTTGAAAAATGTCAATTTTAGATGGCCATAACTTTCTAATTTTTAGTTATTTTTTGAGATCTAGTGGACTTGCCAATTTTGCTAAAACATGTCAATTGAAGCCTCAAATAGTGAAAATAGATAATGAAATCCAATTAGATAATATATCTCTTTAAAAAATGTCAACTTTCAATGGACATAATTAACTTTCTCATTTTTTTTTCAAGATCTACGCATTAGACTTTCTAATTTTTCAAAAACATAAATTTTTGAGTCTTGAACACCAAAAACAGACAATCTGATCTAAACAGATAATATATCAATTTGAAAGAGTCAACTTTAAATGATCATAACTTTATTATTGTCTGGCACTTTTGGGTGATTTTTTTATTCCGTGTATTTGTTTTTTGAGATATTTGTGTTGGACTTGGAGATTGTGAAGAAATAGGCAACTTTGAGTCGCTTTTTGAGCTTTTATCTATTTTGAGAAGTAACACTATATGTATATGCAAACAAATGATATTGTCTAATTGACTTAAACGACCACAATTTTCTTGTTTTTTTTTGCCTTTTTGGGTATTTTTTTGATTTCATGTTTTTTTCCCCGAGATATTTGCATTGGACTTGAAAATTGTGTAAAAGAAGGAAATTTGTAGCCTCATTTTTAAAGCTTTTACCTATTCGAATTCAACGACCATATATAACTTCTTATTTTTTGGCCTTCTTTAGTACTTTAGTTTTTTTAATTCATGTTTTTTTTTAAAAGATCTATGCAGTTATGGATGTAACTTTACAAAAGTAGTATATTTTTATTAGATTCATGCAAAATAATATGATTTCACTTTTTAGTTTAAATTTTATGTTTGTTTATTTTTCAGGATTTCATTGTCAATATTGAACTCATCTTTCTAATTCCACAACAACAATTTTTACAAAATATATATATATATACATATATATATATATATATTGTAGAACAAAAGTTAATTACGATTTTTTTTTTTAAAGTTTTTTAGGCACAAAAAGGTATTATTGACTGAGCAGATGTAATGACCTAGTCGGTTAAGAAAACATGCGTGCACTTGACCGTACCTAAGTTGTGTTTGGATCTATTCAGATTCATGGACGTGCAATCAGGACCTTAAACAATATTTCTTACTATAAGTTATGAGAAATATTTTATTCAGGGACTCTATATATATTTATATATATAAAGTTGGACCTAAAACAAAAAAAAAAATCTATTTTAGAAGATTTTAAACCATTATTTCCAAAATAGATCTATACTAACATAGAAAGAGAAAGACGGTATGAACTCCAGCACCAATAATACATTAAAACATTTATGGTTTATTTAATTTTACTAGGATATTAAAACGTCCTTTTAAAAAAAATTAAATAGCACTATCTGAGGCACACGCATTTGGTGTACAACATATTGTATTTGTTATGTATTTTTTTTTTTTTTTTTTTTATAATAGCACTAGCGGCTGAGGCACACGCATTGCATGTGTAACATATTGTATTTGTTATGTATTCTTTTATTTATTTATTTATTTTATGATATAGAGTTAATTGCACTATGCACCCTAAAGCTTTAAATTTGACACTTTGGTTTCTAAAGTTTGGGATGAGTTGTACTTTAGTCCCTCCAAGACTTTTTGCGACAAAATTTTCACTTTTAGTGACAAAATTGATCATCACTAAAGGGTTGTTTGAACTTATTTGCCACATTTGTGAAACTTTAGGGACCAAAGTGCAAACTTTGAAACTTTAGGGTGCAAAGTGCAAAATTACCCAAACATCAAATGTGTAAAGTGAAATCAATCCTATAATGTAAAACCTCGTTCATAACCCAAATCCCAAAAAGTAATCAGTATAAGCAATTAGAAGCAAGAAAAAAATAAAATGAACCACATAAACTTCTACAGCTGCACTGCAATCCCCAATCCCAATAAATCTCACTATGGCGTAGTTTGACGGAGCCGGCTAAGGGAGAAATTGCCAAAGTGACCCACCAACAAAGAGAGATCACCAAAACTGCGCTAGAACTGCGACAACATCTCACCAAAATGCCAAATCTGACGAAAGTGAGCGGATTTGAAGAAACCAATGCTGAATCTGCATTTGTAACATCAGATCTGAATGTTATGTATTCTAATTAGCAATGCCTCTACTTCTCAAATCAATTGGCCTCAAACTTAACATATAAACTAGAAGACAACCCATCAAATAGATCTCATGTTAAGTTAGTCAATCTAAGAAGCAAACGTTAATGAACTAAATCATGGAATATGTTCAATATAATTTTACCCTTTTTTTAGGGGAAAATACATTTTACCCCCCTGTGGTTACACTCATTTTCTCATAACCCCCTGTGGTTCATTTGTAACACTTAACCCCCCAGTACTACGGACTGAAGTGAGACTGTTAACTTTTCTAACGTAGTCCCACTTCAGTCATTAGTATAGGGGGGTTAAGTGTTACAAAAATGAACCACAGGGGGTTATGAGAACATGGGTGTAACCATAGGGGGGTAAAATATATTTTTTCCTAAAGAGTATTGTAGACACCCCATTTTGACCTGCCAAAAAAAAGAAATAACTGTCGCAGGGGGCCCACCAGGCACTCTAATCGAGGAAAGAGCTCCAGAACCCAAACAGGGATCCCAGAGGTCAAATCAAAGTCAATACAAAGCCCACAGGTCATCGATCAGGAATTCCAGAATCCGGGATCGTCCGTTTACGATAATCGACGACGTTTTCAACTAGAATCGAAGTTCGGCACGAAATTTAAGACCGAAATCGAGTCCAGGATAATCGAAGGTTGAATTTGATTACGCCAGGACTAAACGGGCATCCATGCAGGGCCACAGAACTTTAAATCATCAAATTCTGATAACCGACGAAGAACGGGGCTCCGATCAAAGTTTTGGCACTCCGAAATCAAAGGAAAAGGACATAATTGTAAATTCGAAAGCACCAAAGGTCCGACTGGACGTGATTGACTGGAAATACGGAAAAAAAAAACAGAGATTCTGCTACTTGAATCAGCCCAATCAGACAATTGGAGAAGAAACGGTATTCGATTGAAGTGTAACGGCCCGATCAGCATTGGCAACGGCATACATATCGCTATCCGGGCTCAAGAATTCCTGATCCAACCGTACGGATATAAAGAGGACGACATTACGAGTCCAAAACTCCTTGAATCATAAGGATCGGACGTCCGGTTCAAAAATAAATAACAATCAAAGTTCCTGGAGGATCGAACGATCAAGATCAAGATTGCACCGATCAACCGGTGTCTCACCTACATGGGATCGGAGCCCATGTAGGTTTTTCCTATAAAAGGAAAGCTTTCAATTCATATGAGAGGGGAGAGGAGGCAACCGCACATCAACCATCCCAGCTCCCAAGGCTCTGTTTGGCTGGATTTTTTTCCCAAAGGCTTTGTTTGGTTTGTTTGGTCAACAAACATCTCCACAATTACAACCAAACACCACACAAGCACCACCATGGCCTCCACCACTCAAAACCCATCAACCTCAGTCCATTACCCATCCCCCTACCCAACCACAGCCTTTAAAAATGCCCAGAATGCCTAGCAAAGCTGTCTGAACCAAACGGAGCCTTAAGCCTCAACAGATTCTGAAAATACAACCAAACAGAGCCTAAACTGACTCCCTGAGTCTCACCTCCCAGTCCAGTGGGTCCCCCTGGCCAAAAGGCCAACGCCGCTGGTCCCGCCACCAAACCAACTCCACAGAAGGCCCACGCGCCGCTAATATCCATCACGCGCCGCCGCTGGACAGAGGTGGCTCCGACGGACTTTCCGGCAACACACGCCGGAAACCACCACCACCAAACTGATCGTCTGGCCCAGACGACGCCGTCTCCAGAAGCCCGGCCTCCAACAGCCACAGGAAAGGGCCGCACGCGCTACACGCGCCACCACCCATCCGTTTCGCCTCCCCACACGCTGCCAACAGTCAGTGCTGACTCACCGTTTGACCCACTAATCAAAATCTGCCACGTGTCAACGACTACTGAGTCAGCAGTCCATTCAACTGACACGTGTATTGCCACGTCATTGCTGAGTCAGCATTGACAACCAATCATCATCTGACACATGGCACACGCTGCCACATGTACTGACATGTGTACTGCCACGACAGTGCTAGGTCAGATCTGATTGGCCAATCACAGCCTGCCACGTGGCATCAGCTACCACGTGTCACTGTCACGTCACTTCCACGTCAGCACCCTCCACCCAATTAGAGATTGACACGTGGCATTACCTGCCACATCATGTTGACTAGCCAGTCAGAGACTGCCTCATGTCTGCTGACTGCCCAGTTAGCGCATCGTCGGCTTTGACCAGCCAACCAGAAGGCGCCACGTGTCATTGACTGACACGTGACTTGCTGACGTGGCATCTGGGCCCCACTTATGGTTTTTCCCAATTTTTTCCACTCTGGGTCCAGATTTCAACGAACAGACACTTGTTCCTAGCTAATTTGGCCGTTCCGAACGCACCGGTGACCTCAGAATTGGCCGAATCTAAATCTTAAGGGCTATTTGGTATTTTATATGTCCATTTCAGGCTATCCTGGCCAGTTCTAACCCTCGCGGGTCCTGCTCAACTCAGCCCGGATCCATTTTTGCCCGACTTATGGCTTTTCTGACTCTTCCGGCCCTTCCGGACCCGACTATGACGTCCGTTCAAGTCGATTGCGTGTCAAAATATGACTTCGGGCCTTCTCGGCTTATTTCTGCGACGTTTCTTGGTTTTTTTTCATTCTTTCTCAACAAAATACCGACTGGGCCTCAAATTACCCCCTTCTTCACAGGTAACTCCCTCAAAGTCTTACACTTAGTGGTATGGGGCTCCCACTGGTCGGATATTCTGCCTTTTTATTTTCTTTTGTTTACTTATATGCTTTAGTGGTCTGGGGCTCCCTATAAATCCACTGGTCGGATATTCCGCTTTTTTCTTTTCTTTTATTTACTTATAGTGGTGTGGTTTCCCTATAAATCCACTGGTCGGATATTCCGCCTTCTCCTACCAGTCGGAAGGAGGTCTCGAACTCCACTCGATTGGACTTTATATCCTGCGTCAGCCAGAAGGAGATCTAATGACCCACCTGGCTGAACTTTATCAAACTACTATATCCTGCGCCAGTCGGAAGGAGGCCTCAAACTCCACCTGATTCGGACTTTATATCCTGCGTCAGCCGGAAGGAGATCTAATGACCCACCCGGCTGAACTTTATCAAACTGCTATATCCTGCGCCAGTCGGAAGGAGGCCTCAAACTCCACCCGATTCGGACTTTATATCCTGCGCCAGCCGGAAGGAGATCTCATGACCCCCCGGCTGCATTTTATCTCATGTTATAGATATTCATTTATATAAATCAGAGAAACAAAAAAATTGATACTTTTCTCCATTCTCACCGGGCACCGACCCATACTTCCGGTACACTCTTTTTTCATTGGGCACCGACCCATACTTCTGGTACACTCTTTTTTCACTGGGCACCGACCCGTACTTCCGGTAAAACTTTCACATCACCTTTTTTTACATCATTGGGCACCGACCCATACTTCCGGTACACTCTTTTTTCACTGGGCACCGACCCATACTTCAGGTACACTCATTTTTCACTGGGCAACGACCCATACTTCCGGTACACTCTTTTTTCACTGGGCACCGACCCGTACTTCCGGCACACTTTCTCAAAACTAAAGGGCACCGACCCGTACTTTCGGTAAAACTTTCACATCACCTTTTTTTACTTCATGGGCACCGACCCGTACTTCCGGTACTTTGCTTGGAATCTGCAAACAGGCCTTGTTGGGTTCACTAAATCACATACTTGCATCATTCCAAACGACAGGAGTGCCACATACTTTCAAATCACAAGATACACTGAAGTGTACCAATCACATAACCGAATTTGGTGAAAACCCGTGAGGGCGCCGAAGGTAAAAATGGTTTCAGAGAGAATGAGAGCTCGAGAGAAATCGAATACTGAAAAACTGGGTCCTTCTGAAGGATGATCACTGGGGCACTGAGCCCACACAGTCAAATACTTTGTCTTCTAGTACTCAACAGGCGACAAGACATTCAATATCCACTAACACATGAGCATTCTTTCACAGATGGTAGATTCATGTATCATACTCTTGTAAATACGTATACTTAGCATGACATAACTTTCAAAATGCATTCATATCTTTCAGCATAGCAAACAATGCATACTTTTATAGTAGGGGCAACTGGTTCCGACAATCCTCTCAAATAGCCCAAAAGACCACCACTAACTGAGCTACGATATCAACCCTTGCTCAGACTCGCCAACTTCACATTGATCCATCTGCTCGGATCCACATATCAAACCGGTCTTCTCCTCGGTAGATTGTCAAGAAATCTATCCCTCGCTCCGGTCTAACCGTTCATGCTCAAATCAGGAATCAGGTATGAGACCTTCAAGCGGCATCCTGTTCACTCATCATCAGAATCCATAATCAAAATCAGCATCAAGTATAAGACCCTCCAGCGGCATCCTATTCACTACTCAGCATCAGAATTCATCATCAGAACCGGGAATGAATCCGTCAAGAGGCATCCCATTCACAATCTCACTACCGGGAATGAGTCCGTCAAGAGGCTTCCCAATCACATCTTCAAGCTCAGGAGTAAGTCCATCAAGTGGTATCCTATTCACACTACCTATGTCCATAATCAGGAGTGAGTCCGTCAAGTGGCATCCTATTCACACTATCAATCACTAGAATCAGGAGTGAGTCCGTCAAGTGGCATCCTATTCACACTATCAACCACTGGAATCAGGAGTAAGCCCGTCAAGAGGCGTCCAATTCACATTATCTGTCACCGAAATTAGGAATACGGCCATCAAGAGGCATCCTATTCATCTATTACTAGAATCGGGAGTAAGTCTGTCAAGTGGCATCCTATTCATAACCGCACGACCAAGAAACGAGTCCGTCGGAGACATCCTGTTCACATATCTCGATCACCAGGAAGTGAATCCATCAGAGACATCTTGTTATTCTCGATCGTCGGGTATAAGCCCGTCAAGGGGCATCTCGTTCATAACTTCAACAAACAAGTAAGGCCGTCAAGTGGCATCCCAATCAATCATCAGAATCAAAAGTGAGTCCGTCAAGGGGCATACTATTCACATCATCGTCTATCATTCAATATCAGGAGTGAGTCCGTCAAGTGGCGTCCTGTTCATATCACCTACCATCAGGTATAAGTCCCTAAACGGTATCCAACTTACATCGGCATCAAGCATCAGGTATTTCTCTTACCCTCTCGCACTCTATAGCAATCACGCGCATCGCATTTTGCTATCCCCACATTTTCACGGCAATCACGCATACCGCATTTCGCTAATTTCATCACTCTTCACAGCAATCACACCCCACGTGGCATTTTGCTCACAAATCTCACTACAATCACGCCTTACTCGGCATTTTGCTCTCTCATATCTTCAACAGTCACGCGCATCGCATTCTGTTAGACCTTATCTCCACGGCAATTACCCGTATCGGACTTTGCTATTATCGTCTCTTATATTCAAGGCAATCACGCGAATCGCATTTTGCCACTCTATAACTTCACAGCAATCACGCCACGACGCGGCATTTTGCTCTCTTATTTCACAGCGATCACGCCCCACGTGGCATTTCGCTATCTCACACACAGCAATCACGCCCCGGCGTGGCATATTGCTCTCTCGTCTCACACTTTTCATCACTCTTATTCTATCATAGTACGAACTACGCACGATTTGATTCTCTGATAGGAGATACGTAGGCCTCTAAAGGCTCGACCATACCATCACTTTACTACATTCCTGGTTAAAGTTTGAGATTACGCGACTACGCACTTCTCGACTACACCGTCTCCCACCATCTCTCAGCTACCTAGGTTCGTACGAACTACGCACGATTTGATTCTCTGATAGAAGATACGTAGGCAGCTCTAAGAGCTCGACTACACCCTCACTTTATTACATTTTTTATTAAAGTTCGAGATTACGCGATTACGCACTTCTTGACTACACCATCCCTCTTTTACTCGATTCTCACATGAATCCTCAACAGAGTCGTTCACCCATTTTGGTAACACTCTCAATCCCCAGTGGTGCTATTTGCCTGCTCTAGCAATACTTCCAATCCCCAACTGCCTACTTTGGCACACCGTTCACTTGCCTACTTCGGCACCTCATACCCACTTGCCTACGATGGCATTTCACATTCATATGCCTACATTGGCACCTCATACCCACTTGCCTACGATGGCATTTCACATTCACTTGCCTACTTTGGCACGTAATTTACTTATTCTCGTCACTTAAGAGAAAAGGGTCAAAATGGGTTGTCTTTTTCTTTGTCACGATTTGCTTCGCAAAACATGACAAAGAGGGGCAGCTGTAGACACCCCATTTTAACCTGCCAAAAAAAAGAAATAACTGTCGCAGGGGGCCCACCAGGCACTCTAATCGAGGAGAGAGCTCCAGAACCCAAACAGGGATCCCAGAGGTCAAATCAAAGTCAATACAAAGCCCACAGCTCATCGATCAGGAATTCCAGAATCCGGGATCGTCCGTTTACGATAATCGACGACGTTTTCAACTAGAATCGAAGTTCGGTACGAAATTTAAGACCGAAATCGAGTCCAGGATAATCGAAGGTTGAATTTGATTACGCCAGGACTAAACGGGCATCCATGCAGGGCCACAGAACTTTAAATCATCAAATTCTGATAACCGACGAAGAACGGGGCTCCGATCAAAGTTTTGGCACTCCGAAATCAAAGGAAAAGGACATAATTGTAAATTCGAAAGCACCAAAGGTCCGACTGGACGTGATTGACTGGAAATACGGAAAAAAAAACAAAGATTCTGCTACTTGAATCAGCCCGATCAGACAATTGGAGAAGAAACGGTATTCGATTGAAGTGTAACGGCCCGATCAGCATTGGCAACGGCATACATATCGCTATCCGGGCTCAAGAATTCCTGATCCAACCGTACGGATATAAAGAGGACGACATTACGAGTCCAAAACTCCTTGAATCATAAGGATCGGACGGCCGGTTCAAAAATAAATAACAATCAAAGTTCCTGGAGGATCGAACGATCAAGATCAAGATTGCACTGATCAACCGGTGTCTCACCTACATGGGATCGGAGCCCATGTAGCTGCCATGTGTCACTGTCACGTCACTTCCACGTCAGCACCCTCCACCCAATTAGACATTGACACGTGGCATTACCTGCCACATTAGCATGTTGACTAGCTAGTCAGAGACTGCCATGTGTCTGCTGACTGCCCAGTCAGCGCATCCAATCGGCGCCTCGTCGGCTTTGACCAGCCAACCAGAAGGCGCCATGTGTCGTTGACTGACACGTGGCTTGCTGACATGGCATCTGGGCCCCACTTATGGTTTTTCCCAATTTTCTCCACTCCGGGTCCAGATTTCAACGAATAGACACTTGTTCCTAGCTAATTTGGCCGTTCCAGACGCACCGGTGACCTCAAAATTGGCCGAATCTAAATCTTAAGGGCTGTTTGGTATTTTATATGTCCATTTTAGGCTATCCTGGCCAGTTCTAACCCTCGCGGGTCCCGCTCAACTCAGCCCGGATCCATTTTTGCCCAACTTATGGCTTTTCTGACTCTTTCGGCCCTTCCGGACCTGACTATGACGTCCGTTCAAGTCGATTGCGTGTCGAAATATGACTTCGGGTCTTCTCGGCTTATTTCTGCGACGTTTCTCAGTTTTCTTTCATTCTTTCTCAACAAAATACCGACTGGGCCTCAAATTACCCCCTTCTTCACAGGTAACTCCCTCAAAGTCTTACACTTAGTGGTCTGGGGCTCCCTATAAATCCACTAGTCGGATATTCTGCCTTTTTATTTTCTTTTGTTTACTTATATGCTTTAGTGGTCTGGGGCTCCCTATAAATCCACTGGTCGGATATTCCGCCTTTTTCTTTTCTTTTATTTACTTATAGTGGTGTGGTATCCCTATAAATCCACTGGTCGGATATTCCGCCTTCTCTTGCCAGTCGGAAGGAGGCCTCGAACTCCACCCTATTGGACTTTATATCCTGCATCAGCCAGAAGGAGATCTAATGACCCACCTGGCTGAACTTTATCAAACTTCTATATCCTGCGCCAGTCGGAAGGA
This sequence comes from Hydrangea macrophylla, assembly GCA_033977485.1. Lineage (NCBI taxonomy): Eukaryota > Viridiplantae > Streptophyta > Magnoliopsida > Cornales > Hydrangeaceae > Hydrangea > Hydrangea macrophylla. Next base: position 157,685,599 of record CM066991.1, read on the forward strand.
GGCCTCAAACTCCACCCGATTCAGACTTTATATCCTGCGTCAGCCGGAAGGAGATCTAATGACCCACCCGGCTGAACTTTATCAAACTGCTATATCCTGCGCCAGTCCGAAGGAGGCCTCAAACTCCACCCGATTCGGACTTTATATCCTGCGCCAGCCGGAAGGAGATCTCATGACCCCCCAGCTGCATTTTATCTCATGTTATAGATATTCATTTATATAAATCAGAGAAACACAAAAATTGATACTTTTCTCCATTCGCACCGGGCACCGACCCATACTTCCGGTACACTCTTTTTTCATTGGGCACCGACCCATACTTCCGGTACACTCTTTTTTCACTGGGCACCGACCCGTACTTTCGGTACACTTTCTCAAAACTAAAGGGCACGGACCCGTACTTCCGGTAAAACTTTCACATCACCTTTTTTTACATCATTGGGCACCGACCCATACTTCCGGCACACTCTTTTTTCACTGGGCACCGACCCATACTTCCGGTACACTCATTTTTCACTGGGCACCGACCCATACTTCCGGTACACTCTTTTTTCACTGGGCACCGACCCGTACTTCTGGCACACTTTCTCAAAACTAAAGGGCACCGACCCGTACTTCCGGTAAAACTTTCACATCACCTTTTTTTACTTCATGGGCACCGACCCGTACTTCTGGTACTTTGCTTAGAATCTGCAAATAGCACAGGTAAGACAGGTATGTCTTCACACTCTTAATGGGCACCGACCCTTACTTCCGGCACATAAAACAAAAAGACAAAAAAAATCATAAAAACAAAAAATACAAAAAAACTCGTCGCATGGTCGATCTATCCCGACTTTTTACTCAAAAACACTTTCTCACAACTCACTACTTTCTCAAAGGTTAAAGTCTAGGACTACACCGCACAGGTTAAAGTTCCTAGCTACACCGACTTTACTCAAAATACTATTTTACACACTCACGGTCTAGATCGACTAAAACACTCACGCACTTACACAGCACAGAACTACGTACGGCCTGATTCTCGTGTCGAGATACGTATGCAACCCATACTTGGGTACGGCCATAACTATATTTTCAAACTATCTCATGTCGAGATACGTATACATACTTTCAAACTAATACATACCTACAAAACTATCTCGTGTCGAGATATGTAAATCGACAACCGCGTGTCACGGATGCTCGCGTTTTAATTTCTTATATATGTATCATACTATTCCTTACTTACGCCCCGTTACTATGAAAACCACTAAAAACGGCAACCGTGTGTCACGGATGTTCGAGGGAGCGTAATACCTTCCCTCGACATAATCGAGTCCCCGAACCCACTTTGAAAACTCTGGTTTCGCACGACTATCAAGAGTCACACTTTTAAAAGGGCCCCACTCTTCTCAAACTGTTTTCTCAAAAGTCAAAGATGATTACTCTAATCGCCTTTGCAGGGATCCTAACTCCCGATAACGTTAGGTGGCGACTCTGAACTTTTACTGGCCCTACTCCCACTTGTACATACTTTCACACATTTCCTTTCGCGCTTTGGTTCTCTGCTTTGAGCCTTTTACCCTATTTTATTTCATTTTCTTTTAGAACGGTCGCGACCCATGAGGGGACCGCCCCCACCTTCGGGGCGGGCGCGACAAGTATGTATACGGGCTTGGGGGTATTAACGTCATTTCCTTTTTTTCCATTAGAAAAGTTAACAGTCTCACTTTAGTCCATAGTACAGGGGGGTTAAATGTTACAAAATGAACCACAGGGGGGTTATGAGAAAATAAGTGTAACCACAAGGGGGTAAAAGGTATTTTCTCCTTTTTTTTTAACTCCTTTCCCCTTTTTTTATTTTTTGCTCCTTCCTTTTTTCCCCCCTCCTTTCCATGCGAGATAACTTGATTTTCTTACTTCATGTTATGGTAGTCAGTATAACACCCGTAATTGTGTTATTACATTTCATTACATTGTCATGCATGATAATGTGATGTGTTGTGTTGTGCATTTTGGCACATGTTTGAGTGAGTTTTGACTCACGAGTCAATTTGGGTGTCTGTGTTAGAGAACCCTTTGAGAATGTGTTGATTGAGTGTTTTGATGTTGTGAAGTCTATCCGAGTATGAGACGTTCATTGTAGAATACCTTAAATGTTTATCTGGAATTAAATGTTTATCTGTGTATTTCACTATCTGTATTATTTTCTAGTTTATAATATATTTCCGTTGTTAGATTAGTATCCAAGTGAGGACGAATTAACACGCTATTAATTTAGTAGGCTAATTAGCAACTTCGGAAAAGTCATGTAGAAATTTGCATTTTAGCAACCAAACGGAATTTAGTCGGAAACTTTTATAATTTTGAGGTTTCACTTGTGAAGCTATGAATTAGCTGTGTAGAAAGTTTCGAAGACTATTTAGGAGTTTTGAAAACTCGTGGGGAGGTAAACACGATTTCCAAAAATATTGCCTATATATAGTTAGAGATGATTTTCACAATTTTTATAAGTCTTAACCTAAGTTTCAAAAAGAGGCCAAAAGGGAGATATAGTTACTTCGAGCTTTCCGACGCCAAACAACGACCTTCTGTTCGTTTGTTTTCTCCGAGATTTCATATTTGAGCTCCTCGAGGAAAGAGCTTCATTTTGATACCCACTAGGGCCTGTTTGGCCAAGTTTTTCGAAAAGTTATTTTCTAAAATTTTTCATAAAAGTTGATAATTGGATTTCTGATCGATAGGAATTGTGCTAGAGGGGATTCTGCACGTTCTTTGTGCACAGGTTTTCTTCGGATTAAATTATAGGAGCGTTATTCGGAGGTGAGTGATTCAACCTCGTATTTTGGAATGATTTCTTGACATATATTCGTGTTGTGATATGAAAAGTATGTGTTAGTGTATAGATATATATTGTGTAGTTCATATTGGGCAATTATATTGATAAGTAGGCCTAATAGCATGGTGAAATGTTTTGATTACCGAGAGCATTGTGATATGTAAATTGAGCATGTTGAGTTGTTATTTGGGTCAAAGGAGCACGTGGTTAATAAGCTATCTTGTGGAGCCGATATAGGCATTAAGGTCACACGATTGAAGAAAAGAATCGCGGGACTTACCTTTTCGCGTGGACTTATTGGTGAGGAGTCGCGGATTAGGAGTATGGAACATACACGTGAGCCGGAGACTAGTATGAAATGTAGAGATGTGAATGCGAGCATGTTTATCATTCATGTGCATTTGTTGTTTTATTCACTAAGCGTTAGCTTAAACAAATTGAAATATGTGTGGTTATTCAAATAACCATTTCAGGTGTTAATGCCAGCAAGGAATCGCAGAAGTGAGCACGTGGTTTGGGAGTTCACTTAGAAGACGACTTAATATGTTGATCTCGTAATTTTGTAATAGAGATGTTATAAGAAGAATTTCATGACTTCTAGTTATGTTTAACTAGCTTAGTATTTTGGAACGGATTAATGATGTTGTAGTAGGAAGTAGCTTGTTGTTAATTTGTTTTAGTAATATTATAATACAGTTAAGTTTTACCTTAGAATGGCTTTGGAGTGTGTGTTTGATCCTTGGTTGAATTCCAAAGTTTTAAACTTAGAATTTCTACAGATGTGCTGCTACAGGGGAATCAGTCGACCGGACCAACTTTCAGTCGACTGGACCTCTAGGTCCTTGTAGACACTGCATCAAATAATGGAAAAGCAGTCGAATAGATCTCCCAACACAGTCGACTGGATGGTATTTCGAATCAGATATTTTGCTAGGGCTTGACTTCAGTCGACCGGACGAGCCCAGTCGACTGAACTTTTGAGGCACCAATCGACCGGACCTAGGGTCAGTCGACTGAAGGTAGCTGCTGGGGATTTCTTACTCACTGCAACTCTGAGTCAGTCGACTAGAGAGTCCCAACCCAGTCGACTGGACTGCTGGTTTTCAAAATGATTTGTTTTGTTCCGCTACGTGTGTTCTTAAAACTAAATTTTGGGAACGTTAATGAATTGGTTTAGCCTCGGTGGCGTGCGACGGGCTCCGGTTCCCCTATTATGGGACTAGGCTGTGATAGTCAGTGCCTTATTGGTACCCATGTGTATGCCACAATTAAAATGAGAAAAAGGTTATCTTCTTCCCTCAATTGCTCACTCTCTAGAACATGGATAGAAACATCAATCCAATTTCATTGATGTTTTCCTCACTTAAATTTCTTGGAGGGTGCGAGCAAACATTTTTTGTTAATCCTTTCACGGTTATAATATTTTTATTTGAGATAAATATCTTTCTTTACAAACCAAATGTTTACTTTATGTTGTTTTTCTAAATGTTCAATTGGCTTCCAAGAAATTTCAATTATCAATTTTCTCTACAACCAAACATAAGATCAATTTAGTAGGGGAACTCAAAATTACCATCCAAACCAATAAGCCGATGTCAATTTGTCCACCTTTGTATGGCAAAGTATGAGAGTTTCCTCCACCAATTGCACTCTTGTTGAGCTACTGAACAAAATCAGAGCATAGCAAGTTGTAGTATCTAGTTGCTTGATATATATAGACATTTATCTATGTTTCATTAAACATATGTGTATATACAATTACCAATTAGCTAGTGAATGTACTAATCATAATAATATAATTAAAAAAATTGCAAAATGTAACTAAAATTACGATCCAGTAAGTGAAGAACCTTGATAAGTGTCTCCATATTGCCCTGGGCTAACCTTTAGAAAATTAATGAATAGCATAAATTCTATACCAATAGAAAAAACCCCTCATTAATGATTATAATCACTCTCAAGAAATTAGGGGATTTCCATTTCAAGATTTTTCAAAATGGTAACTTCTGCCATAACTACTTATTTCTAAAAATCTCTCCAAAATTTAATTAGGAAACTAAATTTTAAAAATCTCAAATGGATCACCAACACCCCTTCTGACCGTCATTTCAATCATCTCTGAAATAACAAAATTAGGGTTGTCTACAACTTAGGCGAGGAAGATCGTCCTTGAAGAAGATTAAGATATGGAATAAATCAAAGTTCCTATGCTTGGGTACCAATAAAATGAAATGGGGAAGAAGGGTATGATTTGGGTGTATTCTTTTGATGGAAAATAGAAAACTGGCATTAAAAAGGAACCAAACAAAAGGAATACAGTCATGATGCATGTGCTCAGCTACAAGCCTACAATTAGGGATGGCAACGGGTCGGAGTTGGTACGGAGTTCCCCTATACCAACTCCTACTCCGTTTATTTTTCTCCTACTCCGACTCCGCCCCGTCCCGTTTAAGTAAAATACCAACTCCTACTCCACTCCTACTCCGTTTACTATCGGGTACTCCTATTATACTCCTACTCCATTTGTTAATCACCATTCCAAAATTAAATGTTCTTTTCTAATTCAAAACCCACTTAATTTTGGCTTGATTTCTTAAAAATCAATCACGCAAATGATTCTAAATTTGTTAATCACAATTCAGAAATTAAAATATTAATACCGAAGAGAAAGAGATGTACATATATGCCCTAATTTGTTGTAAATAACTGTAAGTATGAGAGTAATTTAGTAACTTAATGAATTAATCGGGGCGGGGCGGGTTTTAAATGGTAGTATTTCATGGATACCAACTCCGCCCCGACTCCTATAGGGTTTTTATATTTCCATACCAAATCCACTCCTACTCCTATTATAACTCCTCCAAACCCGTTCCATTAGGAGCGGGGCGGGGCGGAGGTCCAGCGGGGCGGGGTAAATTGCCATCCCTACCTACAATCGAAGGAAATTCTTCTAACCAGACTTGGAAACCCCTATAGAGATTGCATACTTGGCTAAAGTATGGACCACCATGTTTGTTTCTCTCTTGACATGAACACATTCAATGTTACCTTTGGCAATCAATAGAAGGTTGCCAAAGGAGCATCATCGTAAGAGCTTGAGTTCAAACAGCGGATCACCATTATGGCATCTGACTCCATGATCAAACCGCGCAAACCTGCCTCGAATGCAATCCACAAAGCCTTCTTAACAGCCATGATTTGGGTTTTTTTTTTTTTTTTGGTTTCAAGTGATCTGAAATTTCACAAAGTCAATACATTGTAAACTTTGTGTATATTTTAGTGTCAATGAGTAACTTTGCTCATGAATTTCACAAGTTAACTTGTGAATAACAGACAATGGTAACAACTTTCAGTTTTGCATGTGAATTTCACAATACTACTCTTACTTGCTTTCTTTAGTTTAATGTTTTTAGAAATTCACATCATCAGTTTTGTGAATTTCACAATTCAAAATACTCTTGCTTTTTTAGTTTAATGCTTTGAGAAATTAACAACATCAGTTTCGTGAATTTCACAATTCAAAATTCTCTTGATTTCTTAGTTTAATGTTTTAAGAAATTAACAAACATATTGTACTACTAACTACATATTTGTGAAATTCTCAAAACGCTCAAGTGCAAAATCTGCAGCTTAATGACAAAATTCTGCAAGATGAGATGTTGATGACTAACTTCTTGATAATAGCATTCTTGATGTTGAATTATTAAGGTTTTGATACTACTATATATGAAGTGTTGCTGTATAACAAATTAGAAATCAAAACACAATGTGATACATATGGTGATAAATTAGGATAACTTATTGAATCAAATTCAAGAACCAAATTTTTTTTTGCTGAAATTTTTTTCACATTGATGAGTCAAATTCATTTGATGATAATTCCTTTTATTTGTAGAGAAAATGCACAGTTAGAATGGAGTGATTGAAATACTATGGTTGGTTTCTCTAACAAGTTTTGATCTGATTTTCCATTATGGAAGTTGCATGAAATTATGGCAGCTATTTAAAGACTATGTCCGTTGTGTATATATATATATTATATATCTATATCTTATAAAGGAGTTAGAAGGGTATTTGGGGAATAAAAAAACCTTAATCGTGATTGTCACGCCCCGGAGTAGCCAAAAATAGGAAAAATTTAAAATTTCCTTTCTGGACCCATAGGGAATGACGAGTTACATTAACTGATTGTCCTTTTCAACATATTGCACATGGTTAACAGAGTAAGCAGAAGCATAAAAACACCTATTGGTATTCTTAAATAGAACTCAAATGTTTGGGATCTAGTTATTACATCATGAGTCTAAATAAAAGATCTATAAGGCAGTCTAGGGCGATCTATATACAATATATATCTAAAGCATTACCTCAGATAGAAGATAATAAAGCAAATTAAGTAATTCTAAATAAGACTATGTCGGAGTCCTTCGCTTCAACTTGTACATCTGCCGTGTCCCTTTGGGTAGACCTCGTCTTAAGAGTCGTCACCTGTGAAATCTAGACATGATATGTCCAGGACAGGAAGGGGAGCCGTTAGCTTTTGAAGCTAAGTGAGTTAACCTAACTGATCACTCCTAATACAAACAATAATATACAACTACAACAAATATCTCAAACTTGAATATTTGATAAGTTATCTCAATACGTATGATTTATGACATGATAATATGAATGAGATACGACATGATGCATCATCGATATATTCGACTTTACTCGACCACAGACACTACAACTGACTCATGTGACTTGTTACGTTATCAGTGTAACGCCGTTTGCTCAGAGTAGAATGATTACGTTGCTATCGTCACTTAGCAGGGCCCTATAGTAGTTTGAGTTTTAAAAAGAGTGTAATCATTGGACTCTTACGTCCTCGTGACCTTGCCTGGAGAATAGAATAGTTACAGCGCTATCGTCGCCTAGCAGGGCCCTATAGCATTAGAAAGGTAACTATTGTATTCAAAGTTCAGATGGATACTTTGCTATCGTCGCCTAGCATGGCCCTACAACATTTCATCGTTGTACCCATTAACTTGACTGCACCATACGGACCTCCACGATCCACTCAACATGTATGACAGCATGACTGGGTTAGTCCCCTTGACTAACCATGCAGATGTCAACATTGACATCATGACTCGATTACGTTCATATGAATGTCCATGCGATTGTATATTTGTGAAGTATAATAATCATGTATAACAACAATTAATAACTGATCATGGAGTTTGGATATTTACACATGCGTTCATCATATAAACAGTACATCTGAACATACACATATATAATACTTATCAGTTATGTCCACACAGGAGACACTGGATATTATAATTTCACAAAGAGTAATTCTATAATATACCAAGTGAGTTAGGACGACTCACCTCGATGCGGGTTCGCGAATACAAGTATAGCTTCGGTCCCTACAATGAATGTAAATTCACAGAACAGCAATTAACATGTATTCTATTTACAAGGTATAATGGTAATTGTGCCGAATGGGTTTTTAAACCTCAACATGATGATCTGGACATCGTTATGAGTTTACTGCCATTGACTAGACTCAAATCGGAGTTCGTCATATAAAAGGCTAGGTTTTCTATACCCGTATGGGCACTAGAGATAAGTTGTATTTTTTACCGTGTCGAAAGGTCACTAACTTTAAGAGGGTGTTCCACAGAATAGTCTTAGGGATTTGGATGTTAGCATGTTCAGAACTACTCAACATAAGTAAAGTTTGATTCTTGGGACTTTTAATTAAAGCATGAACATTAAGATTACTTCGAATACATTTATAATAAATCCTATAAATTAAAGCAAGGGCTTGTGAACCACTATGCATATTAGTTATTTCACCAGCAGTTTTAATATTTAATGTTAATGTTTTTAACAAGTGGGGGTCACTAAGGCTTATAGTAAAATTGGGGAAACAATTAAAATGAACTGGTCCATCATGAAGGCTAGACTGCATAATTCCCATTATACTAGTACTAAAATTTAAAAATCTAGCATCTAATCTATTTTATCTATATTCGATTTTGATATAGAATATATCAAAGGAAGTAACAATTCAATCCCTGATTTTCTTACTCGTGAATTTTTACAGTGTAAAAATGGAGGACAAGAAGAAGGAGAAGGATAACAAACTAGCAGTTATCCCTCCAACAGTTATCCCTCCAATTGGGTTAGTTAACAGGTACCAAGTGCTTGGATCAACACCCAGGCCCAGTTATCAGTCAGCCCTAGCCAGACCATCCAGCAGCCAATACCTGATTAATAACCCATTTGCTACCAAGCCCATCCAAACAATAGTTAACAGGCCAGCCCAATCCCCCAGAACAGATTATGTAGTAAAACCCAACCCAGTTCACCTATTCTGGATTGAGCCACACCAGAGTCACCACAAAAACCCAGTTGATTTAGTCAAACTATCCTTCCCTTCGGGATGGCATTTCATTCCCAAAAGCCCAGAAAAATCCCTTAGTTTCTACAGGGATATTTTATATTCTACTGAGTCAATTTATGTCAAAAAAATTACTGAAACTGATGAGTCAATTCCTGAGCCACAAAGAAAAATTTTGTACCACCAGTTGTATATTAAAAAGATTATTTCTAGTAAAGAGTGGGGTTCCCACCCATGCATCCTCAAGTCACTGCCCAGCCATACTCAATATAATTACTTTGATTATATTGATGCCTGGTTCTATGTCTTCCTTCACCAAAATGAAACATTTACCCATTCATGGTATGTCAATTTTGACACAAAATTCAAAAGTCAGCTCCCTACCTGGTTCCTCCAGTGGTGGTCTCGTCATGGTCCCATGCCAGACTTGCTCCCAAATGATCTTCAAGAAATGGTTAAATACTTTTCTACTAAGTATACAATAAGAGAGCACAATACCCAGTTTCCCATTCTACTCATATTCACAAGTAAATATAAAGTGCCATGGATTTTGAAATGGCAGTATCAGATTCAGAGTAACACCGTCCTTTGAAAATCAAAAACACAGAAAGAGGGAATGACTACAAGAACAAACACACCAACGGGGTCTTGGCTCTGATACCAAGAGGGGAAGCAGACATTAAATTAAATATCAGAGTAGCAAAGACTGAAGAAGAAAGACACAGATAAATAAAGAAGACAGTAAATAACTAAAACTGGTGGCCAACAGTTACATAACCAATCATGATATAAGTCAAACTGAGATAGTTGATTTATTTGTTACAGGATTTAGTGGAATGCTTAAATCTTGGTGGGAAAGGCATCTCACTGAAGATTCTAGAGAGAAAATTAGACATGCTGTTCAACAAGATGATGATGGAAATCCCATTTTTGATGAAAAAGTAGGACGTGGTGTACTTGACGGAGTTAATACATTATTGTATACTATAGTTAAACATTTTGTTGGTACCCCTAGTAATATAACTGCTAGAATACATGACCAGTTAAGTAATTTAACTTGCCCCACACTTAGTGATTTTAGATGGTACAAAGATGTTTTCATATCTAGAGTTATGCTTAGAAATGATAGTAATGAACCATTTTGGAAAGAAAAATTCATAAATGGTTTACCAAGCCTATTTGCACATAAAATTAGAGAAGTACTTAGTAATGACAAAGAAATTATAGATTATAATAATCTAACTTATGGTGAAATAATTAGTACAATTCAAAGAGAAGGATTAAGAATGTGTATAGACATGAAAATTAGTAATCAAGCCAAAAATGATAAACAAAAAGCTAAATATGAGTTAGGCAATTTCTGTGAACAACATGGTTTGCCACCTATAGCCCCTTCTAGGAAAAATAGGATCAACCATAGGAAGCACATAAAGCAAAAAGATTCAAAAGACCCATTTTACTCTAAGCCTAGTAACACTAACAAGCCAAAACCCAGTGATCTTAAGAATAAAGGAAAAACTAGTAATAACAAAAGTAATGTCCAATGTTTTAAATGTGGTAAATTTGGTCATTATGCTAAGGATTGTAAAGTTAAAACCCAGGTTAAATCTTTAGGATTATCTGAAGAAGTCACAGAATATAAAATTTTAGAGTTAAGAAACACTGATTCTGAACAGTCAGATAATGAATTTAGTTCATCACCTTATGAGTCTAGTAAAGAACAATCTGATTCTCCTAATATAGTGTTAGGGTGTCAGGATGAGTGTTGTAAAAACAAAACAGTTAACTCCAAATATTCTTACTAAATGGACTGATGGATAAAGATCATAAAAAGGAGGGATCCATTCAGGATTGGCTGAAGTGAATCCAAGAATTGCTATGTAACCAAATCTTCTGCTATCAATTCTTTTAGCATAATCTTTGACTGTGTTGCGAATTATCTTTGGAAGTAACTGGAGTTGTCTAAAAGAGGTGACTACTAAAATTTTTAGAAATCCTTTTTCAAAGATTTCATAAATGACTTGTGGGTTTTGAGACTCCAAGAGGGGAAGCAGACATTAAATTAAATATCAGAGTAGCAAAGACTGAAGAAGAAAGACACAGATAAATAAAGAAGACAGTAAATAACTGAAACTTACAGACTTACAGATTGGATTACTGGGAATGAATCACTGAAGTGCTCAGTGTATACATCAAGTATTACAATTCATGAACTGATTAATTACAAATAAGAGACTCACTTTCACTCAAAAGATAACGCTCTGAAAGTTCTTAAGAAAAGAAGTTCTTTAGAAAAGAAGCTCTCAAGAAAGTTCTAAAAGAGTCTTTAAAAGAGTCTGCCTGTAACTGGATGCTGAGGGGTTTACTTATAGCATTCCAAATGGTCCTGTTGAGCTCGTGAATGGCAATGAGCTGTAAAGTACTTTTGGAAAGCTGGCTCTTCACATGAAGTTACTGTGGATGAACAGTGTTTTATCTGTTACTGTTTAATCACGCGGAATCTGAAAAGCCTATCGGTTACTGTGGCCGAAAGGTTGATATGACTTGTTCTTTTTACTGTAGTTTTAACCAGTGTTAATGGGAGTTTCACCGAGAAACTTTTGCATTAACCATGGTTAATACTGTCCTTTTACTAAAACATTGGATGCCTTATCCTTCCATTGCATTGCCAATGTTGGCATCTGCATCTTCATGTAATGGGAAATCATCATCAGGGTCACTGTAATACTGTGGAAACCAGTCACCATTATAACTTCGGAGCATATGAAATTCGTTGTAGATGATGTCCCTTGGTTCTTCAAACTTTGGGTACCAAAATTGGCATTCTTCTGACTGGATGTTGATATCAGAAATTTCTTTTCCAATATCATCATATGAAAAGTGACCATTGTCAATCTTTGAAATCCATTGATCTTTTCTTGGATTGCATGACTGGATTACTATTCTTTTGGTTCTACCCAAAGTAAACAAATTTCTGTCAGAAAGTTTCATTCTAATAGTGTTGAGAGCTTTGGCCCTTCTTTTACAATGGTTAAGAAATGAGTTACTTGCTGGTATTGAATGACTAAACTGGGTTTCAAGATCAGGTATGTTAATATGAGTGCAATTCCAAGCATTGGCTCCAAATATTCTTACTAAATGGACTGATGGATAAAGATCATAAAAAGGAGGGATCCATTCAGGATTGGCTGAAGTGAATCCAAGAATTGCTATGTAACCAAATCTTCTGTTATCAATTCTTTTAGCATAATCTTTGACTGTGTTGCGAATTATCTTTGGAAGTAACTGGAGTTGTCAAAAGGAGGTGACTACTAAAATTTTTAGAAATCCTTTTTCAAAGATTTCAGAAATGACTTGTAGGTTTTGAGACTCAAGGCGAACAGCTCTGTAGATTTCTCCACAACTGAATTTTTCAGTGCAGATAAATCCATTTGGGATATTGGGAACTTGTGGAAAAGTTGACTGGTGGAGTAATTGGTAAAAATCTAACCATGACTTGTAATCAGCAGATAAGGAGGGTTCAAATTGACTCATTAGATCAGCATTGTGAGAAAATAACTGGCTGAATTTGTGTCTCAGAAGAATTCTGACTTTGTTCAAAAAAGATATAGCTTGAAGATTAAAATGATAATCCTGCTGGATTATGCTTTCAGGCCATAAATTATATTGACTGGCAAACTGAATTTGTAATTTAGAAAATATTTGAGTATTGGAAGGTGATGATTCCTCCCCCCCAAGGAAAGCAAAACACTCCTTGATAAACAAAGAGTCCTTTCTTTGGGTTTTACTGGGTTTGGTCTCCTTTTGGAGCTCAAGTGCCCTTAACTGAAATTCTACTGCCAACATTGATTTGTTGAATAGTCTTTCATGACTCTTTTTAAAGGCTGAATATAAATTATCAAGGATGACCACGGATTTTTCAGATAAATCACATGTCATACCTGGATATCTATTCATGGGGACTAGAATTGATTGTAAAATGACTGGGGATGACTGACCATCAGACTGACCATGAATAGGGGTAAAAGTAAAATCTTGCCTTGGATGTTTATCCGTAGCAATGGTTTTTTTCTTTTTCCTTGGACATTGCTGAAACATCAAAAATGATATTAGTAAATTGGGGAAAAGGAATGGGAACGAAACTCTTGACTGGACTATTAATAGTGGTATGTGAAAGTAACAAATTGTAGGAATATGTCTTGAGGACATAATCATCATAACTTTTTGAAAATTTGTAAAAAGGGTAAAAGACGATTACTAAATGAATAATTACTTGGTAGAATTTGGGCATGATGGGGATGGGTCTAGTAATAGGTCTAACTTGGTAAAAATCTCTAATAAAAGGAAGGGTAACTATATGCCAAATTTCTAACATTAAACTTAATAAATTATTTTTGGTTAATACGTTAACTGTTTTGTTTTTACAACACTCATCCTGACACCCTAACATATATTAGGATAATCAGATTGTTCTTTACTAGACTCATAAGGTGATGAACTAAATTCATTATCTGACTGTTCAGAATCAGTGTTTCTTAACTCAAAAATTTTATAAATATTTTCTGTGACTTCTTCAGATAATCCTAAAGATTTAACCTGGGTTTTAACTTTACAATCCTTAGCATAATGACCAAATTTACCACATTTAAAACATTGGACATTACTTTTGTTATTACTAGTTTTTCCTTTATTCTTAAGATCACTGGGTTTTGGCTTGTTAGTGTTACTAGGCTTAGAGTAAAATGGGTCTTTTGAATCTTTTCGCTTTATGTACTTACTATGGTTGATCCTATTTTGGCTAGAAGGGGCTATAGGTGGCAAACCATGTTGTTCACAGAAAGTGCCTAACTCATATTTAGCTTTTTGTTTATCATTTTTGGCTTGATTACTAATTTTCATGTCTATACACATTCTTAATCCTTCTCTTTGAATTGTACTAATTATTTCACCATAAGTTAGATTATTATAATCTATAATTCCTTTGTCATTACTAAGTACTTCTCTAATTTTATGTGCAAATAGGCTTGGTAAACCATTTATGAATTTTTCTTTCCAAAATGGATCATTACTATCATTTCTAAGCATAACTCTAGATATGAAAACATCTTTGTACCATCTAAAATCACTAAGTGTGGGGCAAGTTAAATTACTTAACTGGTCATGTATTCTAGCAGTTATATTACTAGGGGTACCAACAAAATGTTTAACTATAGTATACAATAATGTATTAACTCCGTCAGGTACACCACGTCCTACTTTTTCATCAAAAATGGGATTTCCATCATCATCTTGTTGAACAGCATGTCTAATTTTCTCTCTAGAATCTTCAGTGAGATGCCTTTCCCACAAAGATTTAAGCATTCCACTAAATCCTGTAACAAATAAATCAACTATCTCAGTTTGACTTATATCATGATTGGTTATGTAACTGTTGGCCACCATGGTCATATGGGTTAACTTGTTGAGGATTTCTTGTTCAGATAATCCATCAATATTCCATTCATATAACTTATCAGCAGAAACTGAAAACTGGTTTTGAATGTTTCTTTCCTCAAATTGGAGGTCAGGAGGTGTAGGTCTTGAGTACCAATTTTTTGGTAAGGGTAGTAGGTGTGACTTGTGATCTATAGGATTGGTTTATTCTTTTTAATTCTAAATCAGCAAACTGTGCTTCTATTAAACTTATATTATCACTAAAATCTTCTTTTATGGGAATATTAGTTTTACTAATGGTACTGAGGTTTTGGGATAAACTGTCTTCAACAACTTCTGTAACTTCAGGCCTTTTGCCTAAGGATTTTTCCATATCCTTTAGCATTTTCTCTATTTTTTCAACAGTTTTACTAGTGTCTGATTTAAGAGCGGTACCAATAGGTTTATCTTCTGGTAATTTGATTAAGGGTTCCTCTATCTTAACAGATTTAGGATTTCCTATTTTTGTTTCTATATTTTTTAACTGTTTTCCTAAAATACTTAAACATTGATTGGTATAATTATTCTGTTCTACAACTTTTTTAATCTCATTATCAGTAGATATCTTAAAGGGTGAGGCAACTATATCTGTTCCTTTGTGATTGATGACTATAGATTCTAAGGGTGGATTTACCGCAGAAATTTTACTATTGTCTTCCTTTTTAGTCCATATGGATTTAGTGATTACATTAACTTTAGACTGTTCTAATGTTGACTCTGTGGTAGATTCTTTAACAATATCTATAGGTCTTTGCTCATGAAGTAATTCTAGGCTAGATTCTTCTACATTTTTAGGGGTTGATTTTTTGGTAGATGCTTTTTTACTTTTCTTGTCATGATGATTATCATCTTTTATTTCTTTAGTTTTGTGAGGTTTACTACGAGATGGTTTTTGGGATTCACTTTGGAGTGGGTCACAATCTTTTGTAGACTTAGACTTACTATTAACTTTTTTGATTATTCTTTTCTTAACAGTAAAATCTATAGTATCATGATAATGTTCTAAATATTCAAAAAAGTATATATTTCTTTTAACTAACTTCATGTATTTTTTCCAAGCTTTCATAATTGACTTTCTTTCATCAACATCATAAATAGCTCGATAATTGGTTCTCCAAGTTTCATAAATGGGTAAATTAAACTCTTTGGCTAACATTTCCATATCAATTTCAAAATCTATACTCATAGTAAATAAATCTTTACTAGGACCTTCAAAATCTGTTTGGGTAGGAGAATTTGGAAAACAATCTTCACTTGGAACTTTGTAACAAGGATTACTAACTTGGGCTGTAGTTTTAATACCCTTTAACTTAGTATCAATTTCATTGAGGAGATCTTTATCTTTTCTAACTGTTGTAGTCCTATCAGGAATACAAGATGTGCTTGACCTAGAAGACTTGGAATCAAAATCTCTAATTTTTAAAGGAGATGTTCTAACATATTGTTCATCAAAACTGATTCTAACTTTTCCATCATTGAATTGTTGTACATGATCCAAATTGATTGTATCATTTTTACTAGAATGATTTTCATTTTCTAAAATCCAACAACTAGGTAACTCTACATCCTTCCACAGAATAGTCTTAGGGATTTGGATGTTAGCATGTTCAGAACTACTCAACATAAGTAAAGTTTGATTCTTGGGACTTTTAATTAAAGCATGAACATTAAGATTACTTCGAATACATTTATAATAAATCTTATAAATTAAAGCAAGGGCTTGTGAACCACTATGCATATTAGTTATTTCACCAGCAGTTTTAATATTTAATTTAATGTCTGCTTCCCCTCTTGGTATCAGAGCCATGACCCCGTTGGTGAGTTTGTTCTTGTAGTCATTCCTTCTTTCTGTGTTTTTGATTTTCAAAATTCTTTCTCAAAAGATATTTGCAAAAGACCACCTAGGCTGAGAGACCACCTGATTAGGATCCTACCAAACAATAAGACCTGCAGAAGGGAGCGTAAGACGGGCGTGAGCGGAGGACAAAGGGTATGAGTCTTCTTAGGTATGTGTCTGCTGGATATCTTAGATTAAGTATTTTGTTTTGATTAAACCCCTTAAGATGGATAGACTATTTAGATCAAATTCAGCAATAGGTTTTAGCTCTAGAGCCTCTTATCCCACTTTACCAGACATAATTAATGAAGAAGAACATAGATATGAAGAAGTCAACCAAGATTATAGTGATTGGACCATCCCTAAGATTTCTACTAAAGAAATTTACAAATCAACTTTTCTTAATTTTAGAACTGATTATAATATTAAAACTGTAGAAAAAAACCTATAGTATTAATAAAGAACATGAAAAATGTCAACTCCTTAGTAAAGAGTCAATTAGAAAACATAGATCTGATGGTTACAACTTCATTCACATAGGACTAATACAAGTTGCAGTTAAACCACTTAATATTAAAAGAATAAATTCTTCAATTTTATTATGTCTTAGAGATGCTAGATTTTTAAATTTTAGTACTAGTATAATGGGAATTATGCAGTCTAGCCTTCATGATGGACCAGTTCATTTTAATTGTTTCCCCGATTTTACCATAAGCCTTAGTGACCCCCACTTGTTAAAAACATTAACATTAAATATTAAAACTGCTGGTGAAATAATTAATATGCATAGTGGTTCACAAGCCCTTGCTTTAATTTATAGGATTTATTATAAATGTATTCGAAGTAATCTTAATGTTCATGCTTTAATTAAAAGTCCCAAGAATCAAACTTTACTTATGTTGAGTAGTTCTGAACATGCTAACATCCAAATCCCTAAGACTATTCTGTGGAAGGATGTAGAGTTACCTAGTTGTTGGATTTTAGAAAATGAAAATCATTCTAGTAAAAATGATACAATCAATTTGGATCATGTACAACAATTCAATGATGGAAAAGTTAGAATCAGTTTTGATGAACAATATGTTAGAACATCTCCTTTAAAAATTAGAGATTTTGATTCCAAGTCTTCTAGGTCAAGCACATCTTGTATTCCTGATAGGACTACAACAGTTAGAAAAGATAAAGATCTCCTCAATGAAATTGATACTAAGTTAAAGGGTATTAAAACTACAGCCCAAGTTAGTAATCCTTGTTACAAAGTTCCAAGTGAAGATTGTTTTCCAAATTCTCCTACCCAAACAGATTTTGAAGGTCCTAGTAAAGATTTATTTACTATGAGTATAGATTTTGAAATTGATATGGAAATGTTAGCCAAAGAGTTTAATTTACCCATTTATGAAACTTGGAGAACCAATTATCGAGCTATTTATGATGTTGATGAAAGAAAGTCAATTATGAAAGCTTGTAAAAAATACATGAAGTTAGTTAAAAGAAATATATACTTTTTTGAATATTTAGAACATTATCATGATACTATAGATTTTACTATTAAGAAAAGAATAATCAAAAAAGTTAATAGTAAGTCTAAGTCTACAAAAGATTGTGACCCACTCCAAAGTGAATCCCAAAAACCATCTCGTAGTAAACCTCACAAAACTAAAGAAATAAAAGATGATAATCATCATGACAAGAAAAGTAAAAAAGCATCTACCAAAAAATCAACCCCTAAAAATGTAGAAGAATCTAGCCTAGAACTACTTCATGAGCAAAGACCTATAGATATTGTTAAAGAATCTACCACAGAGTCAACATTAGAACAGTCTAAAGTTAATGTAATCACTAAATCCATATGGACTAAAAAGGAAGACAATAGTAAAATTTCTGCGGTAAATCCACCCTTAGAATCTATAGTCATCAATCATAAAGGAACAAATATAGTTGCCTCACCCTTTAAGATATCTACTGATACTGAGATTAAAAAAGTTGTAGAACAGAATAATTATACCAATCAATGTTTAAGTGTTTTAGGAAAACAGTTAAAAAATTTAGAAACAAAAATAGGAAATCCTAAATCTGTTAAGATAGAGGAACCCTTAATCAAATTACCAGAAGTTAAACCTATTGGTACCGCTCTTAAATCAGACACTAGTAAAACTGTTGAAAAAATAGAGAAAATGCTAAAGGATATAGAAAAATCCTTAGGCAAAAGGCCTGAAGTTACAGAAGTTGTTGAAGACAGTTTATCCCAAAACCTCAGTACCATTAGTAAAACTAATATTCCCATAAAAGAAGATTTTAGTGATAATATAAGTTTAATAGAAGCACAGTTTGCTGATTTAGAATTAAAAAGAATAAACCAATCCTATAGATCACAAGTCACACCTACTACCCTTACCAAAATTTGATACTCAAGACCTACACCTCCTGACCTCCAATTTGAGAAAAGAAACATTCAAAACCAGTTTTCAGATTCTGCTGATAAGTTATATGAATGGAATATTGATGGATTATCTGAACAAGAAATCCTCAATAGGGTGTGTTGACTGATATATGAATATATATACGATATATATAATATCTGAATTAGTCAACCATCTTTATGTATAAAGGTTGTACATGACAATGATGAGATCAGTGTACACGTTTTCAAAAAAAAAAAAGGACAGCCACTGTTTTGTACGGCCAATCACGATTTCGTAAAGCAGTGACCAATTTTGGTTGAAATTCGTTTATTTTAATCAAATTTAAATTCTAATGAGATTAGGATTAGTCCCAAAATTATATACTATAATAATAACTTATTATTATTATTATTCATTTATTTGCATGAGATGTGAATGGTTAATGTAAAGGATGATTATGGACTACACCAAAATAATTGAGCTATGTGATTGGTATGGCAATTCAATGTGATTGATTGGTTTATTATTTGGGTTTGTATTTTTAAATGGGGCTTGCATGCCTTCCTCCTCCTTCTCAATGTAATTTCTATCTCCCTCTTATGTACCTCCTCCTTGATCATGGATCAAGGGTTTTCTTTTTAAAGCCATATAAAATTAGATTTAGAGACGAAGATCAGAAGACTACAAGGAAGACAAGGTGGAGCCTACTTGGAGCAGACAATGTGTCCAAGAAAAGAATGAAGACTGTTTATTATTTTTGTTTTAAGCTTAGAGCTTGAAAGCATGTGTTGTTTAATAATAATGATTACAACCCTATAGACCTAGATTCAACTTAAAGGCTCAAGTTGAATCACCTTAAAAGTCCATAATCATCCATGACCCATTTTTATGTGATAATTGTTGGGGCGGTTTCACCATATATTTTATATGTCCATATTTTAAAATTGTTTTAAAATTTAATCCAATTGTTGTGTCATGAGGATACTCCTTTAAATTAAAATTTTTAAATTGTTTTCTAAATTTTAATTAGTGGGAGCATCGTATGGACATATTAAAATATAAATGATGAAATATTTATTTAATGTATTTGATGCATGTATAATTGATGAGACCATAAAATTCCCTTTTTGTTATGATATTAAGTTGTAAGCGAAGAGACATTATGAATGTCTTATCGTAGCCTTCCACCATTATAGGTGACTGTATTTTCTTATTTGGGTTTGTCGGTTACAGATATGTGGGGACAACTCATTCTAAGAAAAGCCACTCATACTACTTAAATATATGATATTATGAGATGAGGGGTTAGTGGGATCCAAGAAACTATTATGTGAGGGTCTCATTAGTGACTCATACTTGTATGAATGGTGGGTCTAACTTAACTAAAATATATGGATCAAGAAACTATTATGTGAGGTTCATAATTTTAGAGGCTAAATGATGATTGGAACTTGCTTAAGAAGCAACAGGTAAGAAGTTACCTTCTTATCAAAGTTAGTACAACCAAGAAACTATTATGTGAGGTTGTACTAGTTTTGGTGGGACCCCAATCCCCACTAGGAATTTTTACAAATAAAGATTCCCAAATTTCTTTAAAGGGATGAGGAATTTGAAAAGAATAGTGGGAGGTACCATTATGATTTAAAGACCCAAAAATCTAATGGATAATAAAATTGAATTTTATTTTATGCTCATAAATTGCTATTTATCTTCTATAGATCACCGCTAAAAATGTCAAACTTCAACCCCCTTGCTAAAATTCTGGATACCAACCGTTTGACTGGACCAAACTTTGATGATTGGTTTAGGAACTTAAAAATCATTCTTACTTCTGACAAAATTGCCTATGTCTTGGATGGGCCAATGCCGGAATTTCTTCCGGAAGGATCCACTGAGGAAGAGCATGACACTTTGAGAAAGTGGCAGGAAGATGAAATAAAGGTGAGATGTTACATGTTAGCATCCATGAGCAATGAGCTTCAGAAGCAACATGATTCATATAAAAGCTCAACCTCTATTCTTCTTCACCTACAAGAGTTGTATGGGGGACAAAGCAGAACCGCAAGGTTCAATGTTTCAAAAGAACTCTTCCAGGCCAAAATGGCAGAAGGGTCATCTGTAAATGAGCATGTGCTTAAGATGATCGGTTACATTGAGCAACTCGAAAAGCTTGATGTAAGCATGGATGCAAATTTGCAAATAGATTTGATCTTACAATCCTTGCCAGATTCATTTTCGCAGTTCGTTATGAACTTCAACATGAGCAGGATGACAGTTCCACTGCATGAGTTGCTAAATATGTTGAATACTGCGGAAGGCTCTATCAAAAAGACAAAGGGATCTGCTCTTGTCATTCATGAGGCTTCTACTTCCAAGTCCAAGCCTAAGGGTAAAAGAAAATGGAAGGGGCAGAAGTCCAAGGTGAAGGCAAAGGGCGGGATCAAGAAAGGCAAGCCCGCAAATGATAAGGGTAAAGGAAAGTGTTTCTTCTGTGGCAAAGAAGGACAATGGAAGAGGAACTGCAGAGAGTACCTTGCTTCCATAAAAGACAAACCTTCTGAAGGTATGTCTAAATTGCTTTTTATAGAAACTAACCTTTCGGTTAATTCTGTTTCTTCTTGGGTATTAGATACCGGAGCTAGTTCTCATATTTGCAATTCGTTGCAGGGATTAAGGGGAAGCAGAAGGCTGAGTAGAGGACAAGCTGCTCTTCGAGTGGGAAATGGAGCAAGTGTTGCTGCATTAGCTGTAGGGAGCTACTATTTAGCATTACCATCTAGCGTAGTTTTAGAATTAAAAGATTGTTTATTTATGCCAAATATTATTAGGAATGTTATTTCTATTTCTGCTTTATCTAGAGATGGTTATAAATTTGTTTTTGAGAAAAATAAATGCACATTTTATTTAAATGATGATTTAGTTGGTTTTGGCATATATTTGAATGGTCTTTATTTCTTAAACTTAGATAATGGTATTAACTATATTGAGCAAGCAAAAGATAAAACACCAAAAAGACCTAGAGATGAAGTTAATCCTACTTATATGTGGCATCTTAGATTAGGTCATATTAGTGATGATAGGATCAACAAGTTGGTTAAGGATGGACACTTTGGCTCATTATCTTATGAAGCTTATCCAACTTGTGAATCTTGTCTCATGGGCAAAATGACCAAATCACCCTTTGTGGGACATGGGGAAAGAGCTGCCGATATACTTGGATTAATTCACACTGATGTGTGTGGTCCTATGAATTCAATTGCAAGAGGAGGTTTTTCATACTTCATAACCTTCACCGATGATCACTCACGGTTAGGGTATGTGTATTTAATGAAATACAAATCTAAATCTTTTGAAAAGTTCAAAGAATTCAGAAATGAAGTAGAAAAACAAACTGGGAAAAATATTAAAGTTCTTCGATCAGATCGAGGAGGTGAATACTTAAGCAATGAATTCTTGGACCATCTCAAGGAAATGGTATTTTATCACAATGGACTCCACCTGGAACACCACAATTGAATGGTGTGTCCGAAAGGAGAAATCGTACCTTATTGGATATGGTACGATCCATGATGAGCTACACAGATTTACCTATATCATTTTGGGGATATGCGCTTCAAACAGCAGCACATATACTGAATAGGGTACCAACCAAATCTGTTCCTAAGACACCGCATGAGATGTGGCATGGGAAGAGGCCTAGTCTTAATTATATTAAGATATGGGGTTGTCCAGCCTATGTCAAGAAACTAGAAGTGGACAAATTGGAATCTAGGTCAGTAAAATGTAGATTTGTGGGTTATCCAAAAGAGTCTTTGGGATACTATTTCTATCACCCAGGCGAACAAAAGGTGTTTGTTAGCAAGTTTGCCATATTTCTTGAAAAAGAGTTTATTCAAGATGGAGGCAATGGAAAAGTGATAGAATTAGAGGAAATGTCCTCTGAACCACAAACCAACATTGACCAACATGAGGAAGAGTCCTCAAACCCTATTACAGTAGCACCTTCTATCACACAACCTCCACGTAAGACTAGTAGGACTCCCATACCTAATAAGAGATACTTGGATCTCCATCAAGGTGATGAGGAACTCTTTCATTGTGGAGACAATGGCGACAAGAGTGATCCTACTAATTACAAAGAGGCGATGTCAGACATCGATTCGAGTAAATGGCAAGTTGCCATGAAATCAGAAATGGATTCTATGTACTCCAACCAAGTCTGGACTTTGGTAGACCCGCCTCAAGGTATTGTACCTATTGGCTGCAAATGGGTTTACAAAAAGAAGATAGGCTCGGACGAAAAGGTAGAGACCTACAAGGCTAGACTAGTGGCAAAAGGTTACAAACAAAGGCAAGGAGTTGACTATGAGAAAACTTTTTCGCCAGTAGCCATGCTAAAATCCATCAGGATTATACTTGCTATAGCTGCACACTATGACTATGAGATATGGCAGATGGATGTAAAGACCGCTTTTCTCAATGGTCAGATTGAGGAAGAGATTTACATGGAGCAGCCGGAAGGCTTTATATCCCGTGGTAAAAACCACAAAGTGTGTAAGCTGCAGAGATCCATTTATGGACTCAAGCAAGCATCTCGAAGTTGGAACATCCGTTTTGATGAAGCGATTAAAGCATTTAACTTTCATCAAAATATGGATGAACCATGTGTGTATAAGAAGCTCAGTGGGAGAGCGATTACGTTCCTAATTTTGTACGTTGATGACATCCTCCTCATTGGGAATGATGTAGGAATGTTATCATCAGTCAAACTATGGCTTTCACAAAACTTCTCCATGAAGGATTTGGGAGAAGCATCTTATATACTGGGTATAAAGGTTTATAGAGATAGATCTAAAAGATTGCTTGGTTTTCCCAGTCCTTATACATAGATAAAGTGTTGAATAGATTCAACATGGCAGATTCCAAGAGAGGGATGCTGCCCTTTAGACATGGAATTCATCTCTCAAAGGACATGAGTCCTAAGACACCAGAGGATAGAGAGAGCATGAGCAAAGTACCATATGCTTCAGCAGTGGGAAGTCTCATGTATGCTATGCTATGTACTAGACCTGATATCAGTCATGCTGTAAGTGTTACAAGTAGATATCAGTCTAATCCAGGTATGGACCACTGGATTGCAGTGAAGAACATCCTTAAGTACTTGAGAAGAACTAAGGATATGTTCCTTATTTATGGAGGAGGAGAATTGAGAGTTGATGGTTACACGGATTCGGACTTCCAGTCTGATGTGGATGATAGAAAATCCACATCTGGGTATGTGTTTACCTTTAATAGGGGCGCTGTTAGCTGGAAGAGTTGTAAGCAAGATACAACGGTAGATTCCACGACCGAAGCAGAATACATTGCTGCTTCAGAAGCAGCAAAGGAGAGTGTGTGGATAAGAAAGTTCATCAGTGAACTAGGTGTAGTTCCAACCATTGAATCACCTGTGCCTCTGTACTGTGATGTAACAACCCTAAAATTTTTAAGTGTGTAAATAATTATTTTAATAATTATTTTTAGTTAGCAATATTATATGAGTGTGCCTATGTAAGACATGTGTTTGAAAATAAATCATGAGTGAGCGCGTTTAGTTTGGGAGTTATATTTTATTAATTTATATTTGTTAAAAAAAAAGTGAAGGGTTGATATGTATTTTTGTTATATAGTGTTTACAGGCCCGCGAATGTGTTAAATAATGTAATTAACATTAAAACTTAGTATCGGGGTCATGGGTACCCATTGGGCTACTCATTTTAACACTTTGTACTGCATTCTGGGCTCATATGAGTCTCTTTTGTGAGCCCATAAAAAGAAAAACGGAATTTATATATTTGTGTGTGTTTTATTGGCATGTGTTGTGTGTGTAGTGTACATATATACTTATATTAAAAACCCTAGCCCCCATATTAAAACAAAAAGGGAAGAGAAGAAAAGAGAGAAGAAGAAAGAACAGACGTTTATGTGTGTGTGTATGTGTGTGTGTGTGTGTGTGTGAGAGAGAGAGAGAGAGAGAGAGAGAGAGAGAGAGAGAGAGAAGAAGAAGAAGAAGAAGAAGAAGAAGAAGAAGAAGAAGAAGAAAGGAGAATGGTCTCGGGTTCGTGGGCACGTGGGGAATCGCGGAGCATTCGTGGGTATCGATTTTTTATCAACGAGGTGAGTTAAATTTTTGTGTATCCGAGTATATATATACACGTATGTATATATACATGTACACGGGAGTAAATTAAATTAGTATATGTTTAATTTAATTATTAGGGTTAAATCTTTGTAATGGATACGTTGTTATTGTTGAAGTAATCTAGATAGTTTCTTTTCCCTTCGTGTGACTTTGTGATTATGACATTAGGGTATTCGAAAGGGTTAGGTAAATAGTTAGTTTGATAAAACCATATGTGAAATATTCATGGTGATTAAGAAATATATGTAAAATTCGTTTTTTTGTAATTTATACAGTTGCAGAAACTTGAGAAAATTATTAGAAAATTGTAGCTTTGAATTTGAACATTCTGTCCGCGCTGGTCTGTAGGAAACGCAATTCTGCACACTTTTCGTCTAATGGAGTGTTTCCTGATTCTGCACCGTTTGGGCAAAAATTGAAGATTTCAGTAGCAGTTTTTAGTATATTAAAATGTACGAAATTGGAGAAATATAATTCGTTGTGTTTATTTTTATTTGTTCGTATGACTTAACGAAAATTACTTAGAGATACATGAATTTTCATATAATGTTGATTATAAAAAAAATGGGTGATAGTCATTAACGTTGAGTCCGATGAAAATATTGTGAAATGATTGTTATAATACTTTACGATATGAGAATTTGAATTTTTATTATGGGTTTTATGTAGGCTAATATTGAATGTTGGGTTGAGGTTATTGTACCTGAAATAATTGACCTTATTGTGTGGTCATTTTGATAACAATGAGTAAATTAGATACATTGAATAGTATATTGGGGATCTTGTAATTTGATTAGAAATTATTGAGGGAAGAATTGTTACGGGTTAATTGATAAAACCCTCTATTGTAAGAAATTGGAATACATCTAAAAGTTAGAGATGTGATTGGATTTAGAGACGGAACTATGTGATAAACGTGAAATTCACAATTATTGGGATAATACGAACGATAAGTGATAATTGCAACATGGTTCTTAAGTGTTCACCGCTCCCCGTTATTGTGTTATTGTTTTTGGTAGCTCGCACTCTTTTGCCAGTGGCTTCGTGATCAAGCTGGCTTAAGACTTGTTGAGTGTACTTTTTGCCAGTGGCTTCGTGATCAAGCTGGCCTAAGCCTTATGCTCGGCTTATATTGTATAGACGTCTTGACATATTGACCAGCTGTCCATTGTGTATACCTGGTTTGGTTGATACCCCAACCAAACTGGCACCGGAGTGGGTGTTGGTAGTAGGGCACACATGGGATATATGTATGTGTGGGCTGTACCATGGAGGGTGGCCAAGTGGTGAACCTAGGGAACACAAAGATAAATTAAAGGCTAATAAATAATGAGAATGGATTATTTCATAAGATTGATAAGCGTGAAATAATGAATGCGACATTTAAGTTGTAATGTGGATGGCTTATGTATGGAATTATTCGCCTGGTTTGTGATCATTCGGTTTACAAGATGGTGGGCCCACTAACTTTTATGCAGGGCTGGCTCACCATAGATATCCGAGGTAAGTATAAAACTCGTAGTAACTTTGGATTTTGGGCAAGAAACTACTTGCCACCACATAACTGGAAACTACTCTTTTGTCCAAATATGTGTGTGGAACTACCTGTCTTGGCCCAATAGTATTGTAATGTGGTTTGTAATCTACGGGTTCAGGTTGGAGCCCTCAGATTTTATTATTTTTGTTTAACTCATACCAGTCATGTGACTGACCCGAGTGTGTTATGCATTCGGGTGCGTTTCTGTTTGAAACGTAGTTGGATGACATGTGTAGGCCAGATATTGCTTTTGATGATGTGACCGTTGTGCTTGGCTGTGGAGTCTTTGGGCGTTGGAACGTTGTAGTTGCTCTGACCATCGGATGTATAGACTTTATTTCTTTTTTTCTGAACTTTGTAAGAAATTTTATTTAACGAACTTTGTATTCCTTTTGTAAATTAAAATGGTATTATATTTGTAATGGAATATTATTTCTTTTATAATGAAATGGAGGATTGGGAATATAAGTTTAATAATACTTAGTTTTTATATTAACACAGGATCACGTGTCTTTATTTAATGAGTATAAAATACTGTTTTCAATAATTATATTTTCAAATAAATTATTTATTAGCCTGTGTGAGGGTGTCACTCGGTGTTTTGAAAATTGAATATTAGTCTGGATACATGCTCTGGATTAAATATTTGGTTGTCCAAAAATCGGAGTGTGACATGTGATAACAATGGGGCGATAGCTCAAGCCAAGGAACCAAGGTCTCATCAGAAATCCAAACACATTCAGCGTCGATTCCATATAATTAGAGAAATCATTGGTAGAGGTGATGTGGAGATACAGAAGATAGCATCAGCAGATAATGTAGCAGATCCATTCACTAAGGCCTTGACCCAGCAGCAATTGGATCGCCATCTTGAGAAGATGGGTATGAGATACATGGTCGATTGGCTTTAGCGCAAGTGGGAGATTGTTAGTAGTATGCCCTAAAAGCCAATTAGATTGGAGTAGTATTTTAGGAATAATACATTGTAATAACAGTTTCATATTAATAAAGGGCAAGATTATTATTTATCACTATTGTTGTTTAACATTTATATGATATGTCCATAGAATTAAAGTTGAGAAGGTATGTACTTAAAGAGTTAAGGAATAAGACCATATACTTCTCAGTTGCTTTATTCTAAAATTGTTCTTAGTCGTAGGATTATTAAATTGTGCATTTGATAATCCGGTTAGACTAATATGTGTCATGTTTATTTTATTTGATAAAATATGGCTAGTCTTAAGTCATCAGTGTGGGGACGCTGGAACAGACATATGGGTGCTTGTTATAGAACAAGTTCACTGAACATGATCAACTATTAGGAAAATCCAAATGGAGTTTTATTTATCTATCAATGGATTGTTCTTAGTTACAGTGGTACAAGTAATCCTTAGACCTGAGACATTACTGTTGTCTTGTGTATGAGTTATTATGCTTTAACGTACACGGTGTTTATGTTTTAATCAAAGGCATATTCATGTACTGTTGGGTATAATAAGTTATACATGGAGACATGTGAATGTACAACAAGGAATCTATCACTCTCAAGTGCGAGAGTGAATGTCCTATGTGATCTTCTATGATATATCTCAAGTAAAGCTCCCTGGCCAGGGCAGGGTGAGAATTAGAAAGAGTTTTCTAATTTAACCAAATAGAGAAATATCAATTAGTTCGAGAACATATAATTAAATCTGGGTTTGATAATATGTCCATTACCCAAGAGATTTAATTGGGACATTGTTTGATAGAAGGATTGAATTGTACGGTAACTGTTAACGGAAAGGTTCACTATTTTTCAGACTGTCTGGGGTGTGTCATGATACACTGTGAGGTGTCACTCATGACTGGTGGAAGCCCAGAAATAATAAATATTATTATTAATTATTTCTATAAGGGAGAATTAGAAGATGTTCTAATTTAAATTAATTAGAAAGGGTTCTAATTGTAATACTTTAAAGTATTAGTACCTACTACCAGATTAGTATGAACCTAAAGGGTCACACACAAAAGGGTAATGTGTAATTGGAAGAAGTTGTGAGGGTCTACTTGATATTAAGCTGTTAATATGGAAGTAGTATAATAATACTATTAGTTTATATTTGATTTAAGAAAGTCTTCCAATCAAATATAGTTTCCTAATTAGATTAGGAAAGGGGCTTATAGCATTATTATATATATTAGATATGGAAAGTAAACATGATGCTAGCACACCTAATACTTTTCATAAAGTCACTTTATCCTGCACAAAATTCCTACGGCCACTTTTGGCTTTAACGATTTTTATTTTCTTCAATTAATTATTTTGAAGAAATTGGACATTCTTCCAGTTCGTGATTTGCTCGTGTGGATGCTTTTAGAGATCGGACACTTGGACGATTTGGTGAACTGTTCGTAGGACGAATCAGATTCAATATTTTGTAAAGCACCGCTTCAAGGGTACCTATTCGATAACTATGAATGTTGTATGTATTTTGTATATATCAAAGACTTGATCATGAATTTAGGAAACCATTAAAATTTTATTTTCCGTTGCGCGAACCTTTAATGGTTCCACGTGGTTTTCTTTCAATAAAGTACATAAATTTATTCTATTTCAATGAGCATTCTCAACATAGAATCAGTTTGAGTAACCAAGTAAATATACTCCCAGCTCTCCAAGTACATAGCACTCTGAATTAGAGAGAATGGCAGATGTTATCACGACAATGGGAAACGATGAGACGAAAGACAACATTCGTGTGATTCTTGTCCTCGAGTGTGAGTTAGAGACAAACTAGTTGAGAGAGATTCTAGGTTTAATTCAATTACTCCCTCCGTCCCATTTTGAGAGTTCATCTTTAGGAACTCAACTTATTAAGGGGACAAAAAGAATCTACAACTACTTTCCACAATTGCCCCTAATCATTATAACAACTTTTTTAGTTTTGTCTTGGTGTAGATTTCAAGGAGGGATAATTTTAGAAAGTAAGTAAAAATTGTACATCAATTTCAGGAAAGTGGACACTATTTTGGGACATCCCAAAATGGAATAATGGACTCTCAAAATGGGACGGAGGGAGTATTACTTTTGGCTTTCAAAATGAGATTTATCGATGTGATTTATTATTATTATTATTATTTTTTTTTTTTTGTAGAAGTTAGAAACTTGACGCCAATATAAATTAGATCACTGATCAATGTGAAGTCAAGCATTTATCTTTCATTTTCTTTCTTTTCTTTTTCCTTCTATGATAATAAAATTAGGGAATTGTTATGTACACCGCTAGTTTTGCTATGTACACCGCTAAACTTTATAAAAGTAGAGAATTTTTAAAAGAAAATGATTATTGGGTGTACATAGCAAATACACAAGTGTACATAGCAATACCCTAAAATTATTTGTTTCTTTTTTGCTAATTGCCAATGACACTAAGTGATGCAATTTATTTTAGAGTGCCCAAACTATAGTTACGAGAATAGAGGGTACGAAAATATAATTGACCCAATTCAAATTAACATAAAACAGAGAGAGAGAGAGAGAGAGAGAGAGAGAGAGAGAGTCAATCAAACGTTGAAATTATCCTTGTTATTATTCATGTTCTTTTAATAGTAATTTATGATATATCCAAGCACAACAAGGCCAGGATGTAGTTAAGTACAGTCAAGTCCACTCATATGTTTTCTTCCAAGCAACCAGATTTTTGCTAAAATAGAAACCATCATCTCTCACCTCCCAGAAGCAATGCCCTAACTCTTCATAAAAGTTCTTATCGCATTGGCTGTGCATCTTTTCATCAAAGACATCAAAAATTGTTTCCATCTTATCACCATACTTAAAGTGACAGAAGTAGAGTGTACGTCCCCAGACATTGCGACTGAAATTCCAGTTGAAATCCTCACCTATGTGTAGGACATGCTGTCCAAGGTCATCGTCTCTGGATTTGCAATGAACTATCAATGGGGGGCTACTGGGAGGGAGTCTATTGATGATATAAACTTCATACTTTTTAGCAGGCCAAGCGTTATTTTCAGCTTTTGTTGCACAAACTAGGTAAAGAACTTGTATGGTAAAGGAGAATAAACTTCTCATGTTGTTGGCTAAATGTTGGGTCTGGTATTTTAAATTGGTGGTAGTCTTGATTCAATATATATGGTGAGGTATATCATGATGCTAGGTGTAGTTGGATCATTACATGTAAATTATAAATTATGGCAATCTCATTACCTAGATTACAAATTTTTAATTGCATTACTACTATCTAAATACCGACATTATCAAATTACAAAACCATAATTTGAACAATCTTGGTATATTAGCTAATAAAATGTTTGGTAGAAGAAAAAAAAAAAAAAAAGTAAGAAGGTTCATATACGCATATGTTTAGAATTGCTCATTCAGTATGTAGCTGAGGCAGTGTAGATTTACTCCATTAGAGGTGAAAGGAAGAAAGTAAAGAAGAAACCCGAGGAGTGAGGCCTTTGGGTTCAACTGAGTTCTTTCGGGCATGACTTGTGTAATAGATTTTGTACTACACCCTCCGTTCCTTAAAAATAGTCTACCCTTGGAAACTCAACTTTTTAAGGGAACAAAAAAATCTACACCTTCTTTTCATAATTGCCCCTAATTATTATAAATACTTTTTTAGTTTTGTCTTAGCGTAGATTTTAAGGAAGGATAGTTTTGTAAAGTGAGTAAAAATTGTATACTAATTTTGGAAGGTGGACAATAATTTTGGGACATCCCAAAATGGAATAAGGACTATTTTTAAGGGACGAAAGAAGTAATAGTTTTGGAAGAACTTATGTAATATTATATATTGTAATGGCTATATATGCTCATATATAGAAGTAGTTTGGTGTCAAACCTAGAATATTTGTTTATTGTCAAACTCTAGTATTTCACTTTTATGTTATGTGGATTATGAGGTTTCATCAAACGAGTCCTTAACTCGTTTCGTTAATATTTTCAAAGCTTAGACATTTTGGATTTAATACGGATTTTACCGTCTCAAATTGTGTTTCATATTTGAGTTTTAAAAAGGAGCATAACTTTTTTCGATAAGGCTCGGAATCACACACTGTTTGCAATAATGCTTTCGATATTTAAAAAACTATGTTTTTATATGAAGTTTGACAAATGAGAAATTACCATTTTACCCTTGGGAATGTTTACTAGGGCTCGCATGGTAACGTTGTGGTTTTTTATTTTTAATTTTTGTTTTCATTGATCAATTCAAAAAATGAAAACAAAAACTGAAAATCAAAAATCACAACGTACCACGCGAGGTTTTAATGTTTTGGTTATATTTTTTCCCACGTGTTCTTAAAACTTGTTTTTGAACGTTAATGAATTGGTTTAGCCTTGGTGGCATGCCATGTGCCCTTAATCTATGTTTGTGAGCTCGATCCGGTCGTGAGAACTTTGATCTTTATACCTGTAACAAATTGTGGTCGGGCCAAACGAGCACCCTCATGTTATTGGACTGGGTCCAAAGAGGCTTGGCTTGGACACCAAGTAATGGGCTTTGGAGTCCTAAGCCCTGTAGGTTTTTATGTGCCTATATATACACATATATACTACATGGAAAACCTAATGAAAATAATAATTTTCAGCAGCCTCTCATTCTCTCTCACGTTAGTCTCTCTCTCTCTCTCTATCCCTACGGTTCATCTCTCTCTTGGCCATCACCAAAGGAGCTATGGGATTTAGCACGTGATACGTACGAGGACCGCTCTAGTAGTGATCTTCACGACCTACGCGAAGCATAAGGGAGTACACGGAGGCAACATGGAGCAGTAGTTCGTAGGTGAAGACGTTAGGCTCGTAACAACACCGTTCGACGATCCGTTGGGTTATTTCGCTAGGTAAGTGACCTAAACCCGACTCGTATGCTTGCGTGCATATTTTTCTACATTGGTATCAGAGCCTATAGGTGTTTGATTCGCCCGTAGATCACCCGAATTGAATCTGCCATTAAAGCTTAACCAAGTTTTTATCAAAACTTTGATATTTTGATTTTGAAGTGGGTCTAATACAAAACTCCAATAAGGGTCCAATTTTTTGGCATGGTTGTGTCCCATATGGTCCCTAGAGTCCCTCCATAAAGTCCCATGGCCTGATTATCTCAAACGAGTGAGATATTGCAAAACCTAATTTTTTGGATCAATAAAAACAAAATTTTTTTCCAACTTTGATCCAATTTTCTGGAAGATTTACTCAATCAATGTCTCTGTTTTTTGGTTTAAAATTGTAGTACTCCGTGAGAGCTTTCCAACGATATAAAATTTGTAAACTTTGGATCAATATTGAAGGAGATACGAGCTTGCAAAGTAGGAGGGTTGAGCAGCCCCCAAAACCCAGATTGGTTTTGTTTTGGGGAAGATGAACCAGAGATTTACCACGCCCACTCTCGCTGAAGAGAGTGGGGCCCACTCGCCGGCCGACGTTGATCCGGTGACCATGGGTCTGGAGAGTGGAGGTGTGTCTCTTGGCCCTGGTCCATAATATATTTTTTATATATTTTTATTGAAAAAATATTTAATTATTTTGTAATTAAAACAGTTTCTGCTTTTAAATTAAATAGTTTTTTAATGTTTTAAACTGTTTTAATTGCTTTAAAATTTTGGAAAAATGTGAAAAATTATTTTTTTATTTTTCCTATCTTATGGACATTGTGTGGGACCAGAAATAATTTTATGGTAAATTGTTTCACTGATTTTGGTATTTTAGAGCATAAAATATGTGTTTTATATACGTTTTTAATTGCTTAAAATATCCAAAATTACATGTTAATTTTTGAAATTAATGTATAGTGTCTAGTACACTGTAAGGGACTCTAAGATAATTTTTGTGTAAATTATCATGTATTTATGGTATTTTAGAGCATATAATTAATGTTTATGGACGTTGATTTAATTGCTTAAAATAACCATGATACATTATTAATTTTTGAAATTAATATGGGACATAAGGGACACTGTTTTAGACCATGTAAAATTTTTGTGGGATCCATAGATAATTTTTGGTGAATTATCTAAATCATATTAATATTTTAGAGCATATAATTATGTGTTTTTGTACACGTATTAAATTGCTTAAAATATTTTTATTGATTATTAGTTCAGGGAATTAACACAATGTGTTTAGAACACTAGTGGTAGCTTGAGAAAATTAATTTAGTATATTTTTCTCGCTCTTTGGGACGTATTTTAGAGCATATATGTTGTGTTGAGTATGCAATATTAATTGCTTAGAATATAACCAATTAAAGTTGTTAATTCTTGAATTTAAAGTCTAGTGTTCTTGTACACTAATTGGAGACTTGAGAAAATTTTATGAATTATCTCATTTTTTTTTGTATTTTAGAGCATAAAATTTATGCATATGGGCATTTATTTAATTGCTGAAAATAGCCAAAATAGATTATTAATTTTTGAAATTAATATGGGGTGTTTGGAACACCATATTAGACCACTGAAAATCTTTGGAGAACAAATTCTTGAAATTTTTGTATTTTTAGGAATTTTGTTGCTCATAGTTAATTTTGTTTAACTAAGATCAATTTATTATGTTAAATTAATTCAAAATGTTTTTGGGCCTTGGTGAAATTCCGGAAATTTTTATTTATAATGAAAATTTTGTTTTTCAATTAATTAAATTTTCCATAAGGTTTTAAATTAATTGTTAATTTAAAGGGCCCTTAATAAATTAGTTTTAAATTATGTTTTAAGTCCTAAAATTGGGTTAAAATTAATGAAAAATCCAGGATTTTTTTTTTTCATTGATTTTACTTAGCTTACGGGAGCAATCCGGGCTGTGCAATAATCATTTTATTGCACATTTTAGAGGCTCATTGCATTGTTGGTCACGTTTAATTACTGTTGTTTGTGATTGGTTGACCCTATGACCTAGATTCCTCCTCCTTAAGTGGAGTGACGGATGAGTCCATTCATTTTAAAATAAGACCACATGACTGCTTGATGTGTGTGATTAATACAATTTAATCTGGCTTAAATGAATGGACAATTAATTGACAATTTATGGAGCTTGTGTCCTCACGATGTATGTTTAAGGCTGTTCTTGTATATGTTTATGAACAAAGCATCCCTATTTTTTTTTTTGGGCTATAAATGTAATGTGAGGACGAGGGTTTCATTTCTTGTATTGGAAAAGCCTACTTGTAAAGGGATGGTTTTCTTTGTTCATAAATCATACACTTGAATTACCTTAACATGAGCTCTAAGTTGTCAATTCGGACCCACGTAGGGGTCCATGCGCATTTTTGTTGTATGGCGCACTTAATATTACTGTGGATGATCTTAGATAGGTAATTGTACCATCTAATTGATGTTTGTTTAGAAAAATCAATTATAAAAAGTTTTTCTTGATTTACAAAATTAAGATTTGATTAATGAGCAATAGCGAATTCTTTGGTCTTAAATTGTAGAAAGGGGAAAACTCATTTGTAATTGGATTTTAAAACAAACCTTATGAAATGTGCAAATAATAATGTCAACCCCTTGCGCATGTTTTCAAATATTTCTCTTCAAATTTTTGGATTCACAAAAACAAAAATTTTCCAAACCACACTTTGTCGATCTTTTTAAGAGTAACAAGTTTAAAAGGGACTAATTTTTTTTTAATATGGCACTGTAAAGTAACACACCGATAGAATGAGTAAGAGCTTGTGGGCTTTAGGCTTATTCTATGGTCCAACCCATTAAACCGAATAATAGGCCTCCGGCCCAATATTATTATAACCTTAATAGCCTATAATACTTGGCTCAAGAAGGATCATAGCACGCGTTTTATGATAAGCAGCATGCACCATGATCTTGTTGGGAAGTATATGTACTACCCAATAGCCAAGGTATTATGAGATCAGCTCAAATTTGTTTTCGATGGCACATTCACTACTAGATTAAGCATCTAGTTATGAAGTTCGGGAAAGTAAAGAAAACGTTCCAAGTACACGATGACTGGACATCTAAGGTTGATGACAGGTATGATTCGTGATTTCAGAATACTCGGAACATCTTTACTGGCGAATTGCAGTTTCAGGCTATGATTAGTTATTTGTCTGATTCGCGGGTCCATAGAAAACAAATCATGATCCACAACGGAAATGTTAAATTTTTGGGTTTTGACATTTTCTGACATGTTGAGCTGAATACGGAGCACCAAAAAGGTGAGGCGAACCGCATAGCTATACTCTTGACCACTACTTCCATAAGTGGAAGTAAGCGCAAGGCTAGTGGGCCTAAACGCAATGGTAAGGGTAAACCCGCCTAGAGGCAGGGTGGGGCTAGCAAGTTTGCGCCCAAGGCTAATAAGGTGGAAGAGCGCAATCGAGGGCGTTTTCCAGTTCGGTGGTAATAGGATGGACATTTTTGGGTGGTAGTGTTACTAGGAAATGGTTATCTAGGGATAACTGCTTAAGAATTGTTTTCATAAATTCTGGATTACTCTATCATTCATTTATTCTAAGACATGACATGCTGGACTTGAACGCATAGGATGTAATATGATGACTTGATTAGCTTGAGAAGCCCTTTTGGGCCCACTCGCTGAGGTTGACCTGCCTATGTGTGAGTCTTGCTTAGTTGGCAAAGCATGTCGAAAGCCTTTTAGAGAGGCTATTAGAGCTACTCAAGCATTAGAGCTATTTCACTCAGATATCTGTGGACCTATGGTTGTAAAGGCACGTCATGGCGCCTCTTATTTTCTCACTTTTATAGATGATTTCGCGCGATGTGAGGATCGCGAGTATTTATCTAATCAATTCTGGGAACTATGTGAGGAAAAAGGGAAAACGCAGACAACTTTCTGTTCCGGAAACTCCGCAACAATATGGTGTTGCAGAAAGAAGGAATATGACATTCCTAGATATGGCTAGGACTATGATGGCGCAAGTCAAGCTCCCAAAGTGGTTTTGGGGGGATGTACTATTGATTGCTTCCTACATACTAGAGTGCCTCTTCTCAGTCAATTCCCTCTACCCCCTTATGAGCTATGGAAAGGCGAAAAGCTCATTTTGGAGCATTTGCGCCCGTGGAGCTCAGGAGGTCATGTTCACTATACCTCGTATAAGTGTGAGAAACTAGGCTCAAGAGCTAGAAAGCATACCTATATAAGGAATTCTAATAGCTCGACAGCCTATGTTACGTATAAAGAACAAACGGGTATAGGAATGACAGAAATGGTGCCACATGATATTGAAAATGACTTCCCCAGATTTGTATTACTAAGAGATATCTTGACCTCTATGAATTGGAGGATGTTGAAGACAACATACCATCTTTAAGCGAGGGTGGGGAG
Organism: Hydrangea macrophylla; assembly: GCA_033977485.1. Taxonomy (NCBI): domain Eukaryota; kingdom Viridiplantae; phylum Streptophyta; class Magnoliopsida; order Cornales; family Hydrangeaceae; genus Hydrangea; species Hydrangea macrophylla. Next base: position 157,722,543 of record CM066991.1, read on the forward strand.
ATTGAGAATCCACATCCAATAATCGCTATAAAATGGTACTAGTCTCCAGCCGAGTGGGAGTACACCGCTAGACGCTAGTGGGAGTGTACCAGATAGTGGGAGTGCACCACTAGGCACTCAAGATTCTCAGGTAGTACACTGTATGGTGATGAGGAAAACGTTCCCTATCGCTGTTTTGAAATTGAGGAAGACATTTTCATATGTGTGCAAATGTGTGCACAAGTGGATGAGGATGAGCCTGCTTCTTTTTGTTGAAGCGTTTTTCTTCGTCTGCTGAAGCAGAGTGGATAGTTGTTATGCCAGATGAGATGAGTTCTATGGACGTAAATAAGGTCTGGGAGTTAGTTGACAATCCGCCTGTGCGTAAGAAGATTGGACACAATTGTGTTTTCAAAATCTAGCGCAAGGCAGATGGTTCAATTGACAAGTATTAGGCGCGCCTTGTGGCGATACTTTGTACCCAGAGAGGGTATAGACCATGGAAACATGTTCTCCCAAAGGGTGAGATCTAACTCCATTCGCCTTATCCTAGCAATTGTCGCATATTTAGTTTTTGAACCTTTTTAGTTGGATGTTTAAACTGTTCTTTTCTCAATGGAGAACAAGACGACGAGATAAATATGGATCATCCCATTGGTGTTGTGACCAAAGGGAATGAGCGCAAAAGTGTGCTGTCTCAAACGATCTATTTATTATCTCAAATCATCTAGGCAGTGGTACAATGTGTGTACATTAAATGGTCCAAGGAAAGTGTTTTAATTCTTTATATGTTGATGACGTCTTTTTAGCTGGGAATGAGATGAGTTCCATTGTCGCCACTTGAGAGTGGTTGTCCTCTCAGTTTGAGATTGAGGACATGGGTGATTCCAACTATGTGTTGGAAGTTTAGACTATGAGATATTGTTCTCAGAAGCTCCTCTGTTTGCCTCGAGGGACTTACAAGATGTAGGTTCTTGAACGTTTTCACATGAAAAACTGAAAACCCATAGACATCCCATTTTTGGGGGACTCACTTTGACCTTAGATCAATGTCTTAAGAATAATGAGAAGAGGAAACAAATGTCCAGTTTGCCATATCCGTCCGCAATAATGAATCTGAAGTATGCTAATGTGTGTACTCGGTCAGATGTTTGCTATGCGGTTGGTTTAATTAGTCGTTGTCGTAGCAACCATGGTCCTGTCACTAGAGAGTAGTGAAGAGTATCTTGCGATATGTTCGCAGGAGGACTGTGGACCTTGCCTTATGCTGTCCACGATGGAAGCATAATATGTGGTGTGCTTATCAGCTGTTCGAGGAGCTGTTTTGGTTTAAGAGTTTTTGTAGTGGCTAGGTTTTTCACCTCATAGTGATGAGGTTGTGCTTATCTATGTTGATAGCACATAAGCCTGAGCATATGCAAAAGATCTCAAAAACCATTCTAGCACATAGACATTCGTTTATGTCACATTTTGAGATGTAGTTTGCGCAAAGGGAAGTTGTCTTGAGGCATATCTTCAATTGGGGATTTGATGTGCTTAGACATTTTATTGTGGTATTTAGGGGTGGGCAAAAACTGAACCAAACCGAAGAACCGACCGAACCGACCGAACATAGTCGGTTTAAATTCGGTTGGCGGTCGAAATCGGTTGCATGTATGTGATTTTTTCGGTTCCACGGTCGGTTGACGGTTGACAATGTTAAAAAACCGATGAAACCGAACCGACCGAAAGTCAAAACACTCATACTTCTACTGTCACGCCCCGACGTAGCATAAATATGGAAAGCGTTTAATTTCCTTTATGGACCCGTAGGTCGCGACAGTTTGAAGGATCGATTCCGTCCCAAAACGTCGAACATCATAAAACCATTAATCAGAGTAGGGCAACCTGGGCTTATAAAAATTTTCTAACTTATTACATCCTATAGTACAGGGTTTACTAAGGCACAGACCGCCTTGAAATAAAACAATAACTTAAAGTCTATTACAGTCATCCTTATTACAAACCAAATCATAACACATAAACATAAAGCATATAAGGGTAACATCTCTTCTCAGCAACAGATCTTAATTAGCATAGTCATACGGTTCTTCTTGATTATAACCTGCAAAGCCTAGACACGAATGTCCAGGACGCATCAACGCCGTCAGCTTCAAGAAGCTGGTGAGTATTAAAAACATAGCTTTGAATGTAAAAACATGCCCATTTACCTTTTTCCCATTTCCATTTAAATACCACAAGTTTATATTTATGATAAAGAGCTTGTTAGAAAAACAACCACAACAATAATTAAAAGATAAATTCACACATATGTGACCGTGTATGAGAACAATGCACCATCTCATCTAACCGACTCTTTTCTCTCGACAAAACCCAACAACCCTCTATCCTACTCCTGGTATCTTTGAAATACTAAGATAGCCACACTTTAGCAACGGGGCGCCAGGGAGTGTCCAGTTTGCCTCACACTTTGGTCCGGGGTACCAGGGAGTGTCCAATGCCTCACACTTTGAATACCCTAACCGCCATGCAAATACCGGGGCAACCCCCACACAGGTATCCAGACTCGAGTCATTCAGGGAGTGTCTATAGGCCACACTTTAGCACTTCCATGGGTGCCAGTGAGTGTCCAAGTTCGGCTTCACACACTTTAACGCTTCCATGGGCGTCAGGGAGTGTCCATTTTTGCCACCTTCGCATTTCAAAGACACCCTCATCCTCTTTTTCAACTCCAACCACAATCACATCCACAACCACAACCATAACCACAGCCACAATTACAACCACAACCACAACCACAACTCAAACTCATACTCTTTCCACACAATCATTACTCTTTTCCACACTATCATTACTCTTTTACACACTACCAACACTCACCATGCATGTACAACTGACTCCACATGAATGTCATCAAACTTTAAACATAAAGGAATTCACAGAATTAAAGAAATAATACGCGTACGGGGATTGAAAATTCGTAATTCATTGCCTTAATCATTTTAAACATAACTAATAGCATTCTAAAAACTGCTACTGAAATCCTCGTTTTCTGTCCACACGGTGCAGAATCTGAGAAAATTGCATTAGACGAAAAGTGTGCAGAATCGAGTTTTGCTTGGGACAACGCGGACAGAACCTTAAATTTCATTCGTTTTCCTAACAAAAATCTGAAAACAAAATTCTGCTACTGTTAAAATTAAAAGAGAAAATATTAGATTGAATTTCTAATATACTTTTTCTGCTACTGTAATCCTCATTTTCTGCCCAAACGGTGCAAAATCTGAGAAAATTGCATTAGACGAAAAGTGTGCAGAATCGAGTTTTACTTGGGACAACGCGGGCAGAACCTTAAATTTCATTCGTTTTCCTAACAAAAATCTGAAAACAAAATTCTGCTACTGTTAAAATTAACTACCTAAATCAGTAAATAAGGAATGAGTTACATTTGGAGTGAGTTAGTAATACTCACCGTGATGTAGATTGAAGAAGTTGTTGAGAAAGAAATACAAGAATTAAGAATCTCCAATTTCAAGCTTGGCTATGGAGGATTGAGCTCTTCAAATTCTGAAATTATTATCTCTCTATGTGACTCTCTCAAGCTCTCTATGTTAGGAGTGTAGAATGTGTAGTGTGGTTGGGTGTATAAATACTCAAACTCCCACTTAGAAAACATTTGCCTAACATCCCACTCATTCTCCATTAATCTCCACTAATTACAAAGAAAGTGCAGCAATGATGTGTAAATATACACTTGCAATTCATAATGCTCCATTGATAATTGAAAGGGTAGGTGGAGTTGGTGTGGGTCAAGGTGTGTTTGGGAATCAAGCTTATGGCATTAGGACAACACACATACTACAAGCATTTGCCAAACAAGGCCTAAGGGAAAACTTTAGCAATAATAATTGGGTATAAAGAAATTTGTCCAATCAGTTACTCCCAAAATTCTGTGGAAGTTTAACACTGCGCGGACAGTTTTAAACCTAAACTAGTATTTTCGTGACACGGTGTTTATCACAAAAATAAAGAAAATTCATTTTAATGTTAGAAATAGTTTTCTGATTTTATAAAAATACAGTTTGAGTTTTAAAAGAAATAATTCCACCGTTTTGAAATACAGATTTGAAATTTAACACAAGTATTGCCAGTTTTTTATGAAAATTGCATTTTGACCCCAAAAGTAATTTCAATATGAGATTAGTCAAGAAATAAATTTTTCACATAAGGATTGAAAATAAAAGCAGACAAAATATATATAATTTTAAATATGACAATGCAAGAAAATGCAGGTTATTACATCTACAGTTTTTCTTCACTGATCTACTACATATATAATGATATAGCTATAATAATAATAATGTATATATATAATATAAAGTGATCATAAAAGAGTCAAAAGACTAAAACTAAAAGACAAAACTCAAAAGTATACAACTCTTACCCTAAAAGTTACTAACCTTATCTATTCCAGCAAGTGTTCAAATGTTTTTTTTCAAATTTCTCTTTCAAATTTGTTTCTCAACTTTCTCTCATCTTTCAAGTGTTGAAGTTTGTTAATGTTTTTAAGTTTTGTACGAGAAGTGTTAATAAAAATTGTCAACTGTCAACATATATACCAAACCGACCAAACCGACCGCCAACCGACACAAACCGAACCGATCGTAAACCGATAGTAACGGTCGGTTGACGGTTCTAGTGCTGAGAAAACCAATTACATCGGTTCGGTTGGCGGTTTTACCCAAAACCGAACCGACCGACCGAATGCCCACCCCTAGTGGTATTGACATTATTATTCAAGTTTTTATAAACTAGTTGGTTTCCATATATATATTTGTTATAAGTGGAACGGATGCACATTTCTTATATGTCACCGGGCTTGAATCGACCTGCTCACACGGGTGATTCACCTTGGCGCCGAGATAGCGAACTAGGACATGCGTGTCCATGGCGCTTAGATGGCGAGCAAGATGAGACATTTGTGTTCATGGCGCTTAGATAGCTAGCTAGGACATGTGTGTCCATAGCGCTTAGAAAGCGAGCTTGAACACTTCTATCTACGCAGTATAAGAACAGCGAGCTAGATATAAACCCTATTATTTCTATATGTCGCCTTAGATGGATCTAAGATGAGACCTTATACTTGGTCGAGCATAGAGATATCCCACGACTCTATGTAGCCTGTTTACAGCCGAATGTGAGTTTTCAGACAGGCGCTAAGAGGAGCGACTGTGCTGGGAGACTCAGGTTAGACGTTTTGTGTAACGTCTAGACTAAGATTCGTATGGCGTTACTTGTTTTTCCAACCACAGAGTGACATGCCTATTTTGATGGAAGAACGCCATAGCATACATATCGTACTGTATGTGCTTTCGCGATCGATTGTGGAGCAGTGAATGGATTCCTCTTCATTGCTGTGTGAGCCATGTAGCATATCTAAGACATTGGTTATCCTACAAACTGGTTGCCTTCACGACTTGAGACTATGTCATGAAGAGGACGCTTGATGACAGCTACTTTAGCATGCTATCCTAGGACGACGAGACAATTCCGTTCTATGGGGCGTGTCTGGGCAAGCGGTCAAGTTAGTCGGATTGACATGTAGGCTTAGGGAAGACCATTCAATAACACACCATGTTTTTGTGACTCATTAGCAAGCCTGTGACAAACGTATTTTGTTACTGATATGTCATGAGTACATTACATTGAGGTGGTGCAGCAATTCTTTTCACCGAGGGATTGAGAATGTTGTGTCCGGTGTGGTTGAATCGTCTAAGGCATACACGAGAAGCTTCTGAGTGATGTGTCTTGCTGGTTATGGTGATGATTTGGCATTACACTCCTGTCGCTGTACTTTCTTTTCGTAAGGTCGCACGTTCTATTTCCCTGTATGAAGAGTTGACAAGTTCCGTTGTGTTGAGAGATTGATTTTAATACTAATCCTATGTGGGTGAGTGGGAGATGTAACAAATTGTGGTCGGGCCAAACGGGCACCCACATGTTATTGGACTGGGTCCAAAGAGGCTTGGCTTGGACACCAAGTAATGGGCTTTGGAGTCCTAAGCCCTGTAGGTTTTTATGTGCCTATATATACACATATATACTACATGGAAAACCTAATGAAAATAATAATTTTCAGCAGCCTCTCATTCTCTCTCACGTTAGTCTCTCTCTCTCTCTCTCTCTCTCTCTCTCTCTCTCTCTCTCTCTCTCTATCTATCCCTACGGTTCATCTCTCTCTTGGCCATCACCAAAGGAGCTATGGGATTTAGCACGTGATACGTACGAGGACCGCTCTAGTAGTGATCTTCACGACCTACGCGAAGCATAAGGGAGTACACGGAGGCAACATGGAGCAGTAGTTCGTAGGTGAAGACGCTGGGCTCGTAACAACACCGTTCGGCGATCCGTTGGGTTATTCCGCTAGGTAAGTGACCTAAACCCGACTCGTATGCTTGCGTGCATATTTTTCTACAATACCCACCATTATTTCATTACAATTATGCTCCACCACTAGATGGACATATTGATAGGGGACGATAGTTCCCAATCACTAATCCTAAATCACTTTTATTAGTCCCGACTATCTATTATTCAGTAGATATTATGATTGTTTTGTTTAATTTCACATTTTTCAAGTGTACAATCAAAAGGATTCTAATAGAAGCTTAAAAGAAGAAAATATCAAAATCCACTGATGTTGCCCGAGAGAGCCGAGGGAGAGATGCCAACGCGCACGAGCCACGAACGGTAGTCTGATATTTCAAGTTTCTGAGTTCTCATCACAGTACTAATCACACTGGTCACCCCAGCGACCACGGTATCTGCAGAATCCATACAGATACGCAAAAAAAAATGTTGTTTTAGTGTGGTTTTAGCGTTGGGAAACCTTCCAACCCTAGGAAGCCTATATATACATGATATTTATCCATTGGGAAGTTGGCACACTCATATTTCACAACCTAGAGAGAAAGAGGCAAGAAGACTGTAACGCCCTGTATTTTATTATCATTAATAAATAAATATTGCATTTTATTTCCATGAGTAGTTGATTTAATTTCTATTTATAAATAATTATCTGGGGCCAAACCGTAATATTTGAAAATATAGAAAATATTTTCTATGGTTTTAAAATCAATATCTATATCTTTGTATAAACCGGGAATTTTATTCCTACGCTGATATTATTTCCCTGTATTTTTCTTTCTACCGTAAAATACCAGTTTCATGTTTTAAATCTGCGTTATACCGCGTTTGGGTGTGGGAGCACGTGAGCTCAACCACACCGGAGGAATTCTTGGCCTTGCTTGGAGCCCAAAACATTGGGTTTATATATACGTTGGTTTCTCTCTCTCTCACTCACAGTCTCTCATCTCTCACTCTCTCAAATTCTCTCAATCACTCTCTTGCTCTCTCAAGATCACACAACACACACACATACAGATTATATACTATATACATACACACATACATAGATATATAGCTATATATATCTCAAGATCAAGAGGAAGAACGGAGGAGAAATTCTTAACGACGAAATCGACGGCATAAATTCTCGGTCTCAAATTCTCTGTATAATTGCCCTCGGTGAGTAAATTAAACTCACTCTCAACGTATATATATATATATGTAAATTTCAGTGTATATAGTTGTATATATGCATATATATGTATAAACACCATGAAAGCTTGAAAGTGGAGTTTTGTAAAAGTTAACCAAAATCGATTCTGTAAATTGGGAATGAAAGATCTTAGTCCCAATAGGCTACGGTTCAAATCCTACGAGTTAATTCATCCATATCGTGACGTACCGTTGATTTTAAGTTTTGACACCCTCACTTTAATCGCGAATATTTAGAGATATAATCTGTGTTAGTTAAAATTGATCGCATATTCTTAATCTACGCAGAAAACCAAAGAGATTCATATATTACATGTCCTAGTACGAACAGAAAACAGAAATGGGTAAAATTCAGTTTGAAAACCAGAAACAGGGGAGAAACGAAGAAGATGACATTCTGCAAGAACTCGCTCGCGCGACCCGCTCGCGCGAGGCTCGCTCGCGCGGCCCGCTCGCGCGGACCGTCCCTCCCCTTCGCGCGCGCGATCCGCTCGCGCGACCTGTTCTGTCCCTTCGCGCGCGCGACCCGCTCGCGCGATCCGGCCTTCCCCTTCGCTCGCGCGACCCACGCGCGCGACATTACCTCTCCCTCGCTCGCGCGATCCGCTCGCGCGAGGTGGCCGTTTTGGGCAGTTTGTGTATTTTTGTCTAAGGGACTGTTTGGAAAATGTTTTGGGAAATTTCAAGGAACTGTTTGGCAAATATACTATTTTAAAGGCTCACTGTTAGAAATTGGACTTGAAAGAATGTTTAAGACCGAAATTTATGCTCGTACGATTATCCGGCTTTGTGAATTATTAATGGTGTTATTTATGACACATTGACATACATATTAGGGTTGAGGTTGTGTCAACATGCATGTGTGTGAGAAAGCGTGAAAAGAGTAAAGGGTGGCGGTCTGGTGTGCGACCTCAATATCGATCGGATATTATTCCTGGTATTGGAGGCGACAGTGTCGTGTACGACTTAGATATCGATCGGATAGTATTCCTGGTATCTAAGGCGCGCGTTTCGGATATTGATCGGATAATATTCCTGATATCCGAAGCGATGGTGATAGTGTTGAGTACGGCTTAGATATCGATCGAATATTATTCCTGGTATCTAAGGCGCTTGTTTCGGATATCGATCTGATAGTATTCCTGGTATCCGAAATGATGGTATTGAGTGTGGCTTAGATATCGATCGGATATTATTCCTGGTATCTGAAGCAATAGTTTGGTGTGCTGTTTTGGATATCGATCGGATAGTATTCCTGGTATCTGAGATAATGGTTTGGTTGTGTTGAGTTTTGTTGAGAGAAAAGAGTCAGAAAGATGAGATATTACATTGCTCATGCATGGTCGCATATTTATTGCTTTCTTTATTTCCCCCGTGACTTTTGTTGGAATTGGAACCTTGAATCTATTGCTTTTAAAATTAAATTGCACCGTTGTTTATATGCTTATATATATACATTGCGAGCACTTGTTTGTTTTGCTCACCAGCTTTCATAAGCTGACGGCGTTGATGCGTCCTGGACTGTATGTCCAGATTTTCAGGGTCAGGAGCAGCCAGGGTATTTTGACTATGCTACTTAGAGTCAGGAGACTTTCCAGGAGGCTGCTTTATATTTCCTATGTCTTTTAATTTGGGTTTGTAATAAACTAGCTTTAGACATTTGAATAAGGCGTTTTGTGCCTAAGTTTATGACTGCTGTAATAGTTAGTAAGTTTTAATTGTGGAGGTTATGTTTTGTTAGTATCCTTTGCTCTAGAAATGTTGTTAAGTTATTTGTTGCAGGGACAATTGGTCATACTCACTTGTCACGACCTACGAGTCCATAAAGGAAATTAAATGCTTTCCTGAATTATGCTACGTCGGGGCGTGACAGGCTTTTTGGTATCAGAGCCAGGTTATGGCTCAACCAATTGTCCAGAACACCTAGGATCTGCCGTTAAGATAGAATTGAGATAAGATAGTTCGACTTTATTCCGTGTCTAGTCGCTTTCTATCGTTTAGAGTTTTCTTTCTTCTCGAGGGGTTGACCGAATTCTATTGATTGATGGATAGGTACCGTTCTCTCGATCAAATGGCTGGAAGAAATCTCAGGAATCGTCCCGCTATTGAAGATGCACCCCCGGTAATAGATCCAACCGGAATGTTCGAGGCTTTTGTAAGAAGGTTGGAGAGGGTTAGTGATCAGAATGCGAGGAACAATAATCAGAATGGGAATCACAACGGGAATGGGAGGCAAGCCCACCAGACGGGAGACAAGCTTCTTAAGGAGTTTCGCGCCCTGCGACCTGAGTATTTTGCGGGGACTGATGAACCCTGGCAAGCGGAACAATGGCTACGCCAGATGGAGCGTATCTTTGAGACCATAGAGTGCACTGATCTGGAGAAGAAGCGTCTGGCTATCTTTCAGCTGTCTTATGCAGCGGCTGATTGGTGGGATGCAGAAAAGGCGACCATAGGGGAAGAAGCTGCAAGGAGAATGCCGTGGGTGGTGTTCAAGGAAAGGTTTCTCGAGAAATATTTTCCTGAAGAAGAGAAGGACAAGAGAGAGAAAGAGTTTATGGAGTTGACTCAAGGAAATCTGACTGTCCGAGAGTACACTACTCGATTTGAACGTCTGTCTCGCTTTGCTCCACATATGGTGGACACACCCCAGAGGAAAATCAAGAAGTATCACCGGGGCCTCAACTTGTCTCTCCGACATCTGACTATGGGGCATCTGAGCCAGTCATTTGAAGCTCTGGTGAGATTGGCTACGGGGTTAGAGAATGATGGGTGTCAGAATTCGAAGCCGTTTGGAAATCGACCTCCACAGAAGAGTTATTCAGGACAGAAACCTGGGTACCCTCAGGGACAGAAAAGGACCTGGGATGGAGGGAAGAAACCTCAACAGACACAAGCAGTTCAGCAGTATCAGCCTCTAGCAATAGAAGGGGCCAAAAACAACAACTGCTTCAATTGTGGTAATCCCGGTCACCGAGCTAAAGATTGCAGACAGACTAGGCGTGCTGATTGTCCGGGAATTGTGTGCTATAATTGTGGCATGCCAGGTCACATAAGTCCGGAATGCAAGGCTCCTAGGAAAGGCAACTATGGTCAGCAAGGACAGGCCCGCCTGAATGCTGTTATTCCCGAGGCTGCTGGTTATGAAGAAACAGGGTATGGAGGAGGTGCTTATGAGGAGGGATTGCCTGAGCAACGAGCAGTGGAAGGTACTCTAACCTTGTTTAACTCTCATGTTAAAGTTTTATTCGACACGGGTGCTACTCATTCCTTTATATCTGTTAAGATCATTCAGAAGTTGGGTATAGTACCGCAACGTTTTGAGGAAGCTTTGAGTGCTGTCTCACCCTTAGGGACCACAGTCAAGTTATTACATGTGTGTAAGGATTGTCCTCTACGGTTAGGGGACCACGAACTTTTGGAAAGATTGGTGGTTCTGTCGATGAAGGAGTTCGATATAATCCTGGGAATGGATTGGCTCGAGGAGAATGATGCGAAGTTGAATTGTACAAGGAAGAGGATCACATTTGCGGACAAGGGGAATCGACTCTTCGATTTCCAATGTAACCCTTCGGGTGATATGTTCCTCACTAGATGCCTAGCAAACATTGAGGTTGTCAGTACAGAGGTGACAGTATCATCAATACCGGTAATCAAAGAGTTCGAGGAAGTATTTCGAGATATTTCAGGATTACCGCCCGAAAGGGACATAGAATTCTGTGTAGAATTGGTGCCAGGTACTCGACCTATAACCAAGGTTCCCTACAGGATGGCCCCTACAGAGTTGTTGGAGCTGAAGGAACAAGTTCAAGAACTTGAGAAGTTGGGTTTTGTTCATCCAAGTACTTCACCCTGGGGAGCACCAGTATTGTTTGTGAAGAAGAAGGATGGGTCAATGCGGCTGTGTATTGACTACCGAGAACTGAATAAGGTTACTATCAAGAATAAGTATCCTTTACCTCGGATAGACGATCTGTTTGATCAGTTGCAAGGAGCCACGACCTTTTCTAAGATTGATCTACGGTCAGGTTATCACCAGTTGAGGGTGCGGAAGGAAGACATACCTAAGACTGCTTTCAGGACGAGATACGGACACTATGAGTTCTTAGTGATGCCGTTTGGGATGACAAATGCTCCGGCTGTGTTTATGGACTTGATGAACAGAGTATTCAAGCCCTATTTGGATCAATTCGTTATTGTCTTTATTGATGATATTTTGATCTATTCCAAGTCAGAGGAAGAGCATGAACAACACCTGAGGATCGCGTTGCAGACTCTCAAGGATCACCGCCTGTATGCTAAATTCAGCAAATGTGAATTCTGGCTTCAAGAAGTTAAGTTTCTCGGGTATGTGATCTCTCAACAAGGAATCGCGGTTGACTCATCAAAGACCGATGCAGTGGCGAATTGGACTCGGCCGACCAATGCTACAGAAGTCAGAAGTTTTCTGGGACTAGCTGGTTATTATCGGAGATTTGTAGAAGGTTTCTCAAAGATAGCAGCCCCGTTAACTGGTTTGACTAAGAAAGATTTGAAGTTTGAATGGACTGATAAGCATGAACGCGCTTTTCTGGAATTGAAAGAGAGATTGACAACAGCGCCAGTGCTTGCAATACCAAAGGATGGTGAGAAGTTCACTATTTTTAGTGACGCCTCGTATCAAGGATTGGGATGTGTCCTTATGCAAGACGGAAAGGTTATCGCCTATGGTTCGCGACAGTTGAAGCCAAATGAATTGAATTACCCAACTCATGATTTGGAACTGGCAGCAGTAGTGTTTGCGCTCAAGACCTGGAGACACTACCTCTACGGGGAGAAGTTTGATTTGTTCTCGGACCACAAGAGCCTTAAGTATTTGTTTACTCAGAAGGAGTTGAACATGAGGCAACGTAGGTGGATGGAGCTGATTAAGGATTACGACTTTACATTAGAGTACCACCCCGGTAAGGCTAACGTAGTCGCTGACGCCCTAAGCCGGAAGCCTCGAGGAATGATTGCTTCATTGATGATGAGGGAATGGAAAGCTTTAGAGACTATCGCAGAATTTGATATGCAGATTTCTGAAGGAAGTGACGGACATCACTTTGGATGCCTCGTAGTACAACCAACACTTGTGAGTCGAATCATCGAAGCCCAGGGGGAAGGCGAGAAATTTCAAGCATGGTTCGCCAAGATGTCAGAAAAGGACCCTATAGAATGGAAGGTTGGGACCGATGGAGGATACCGATGTCGAGAAAGATTGTGTGTGCCAGATTCTGGAGATTTGAGAAAAGATATTCTCGAAGAAGCATATAAATCGAGACTGACAGTACACCCAGGAGGGACAAAGATGTATAAGGATTTGAAGAGAAACTTCTGGTGGGAAGGGATGAAGCGAGAAGTAGCCGAGTTTGTGTCTAAATGTTTGACTTGTCAATAAGTGAAGGCCGAACATCAGAGACCCTCGGGATTGTTGCAACCCTTACCTGTTCCAGGATGGAAGTGGGAGCACATAACTATGGACTTTGTGGTTGGATTACCCCGGTCACAACAGAATCATGACGCGATTTGGGTAATTGTGGATCGTTTGACGAAGTCTGCACACTTTATCGCGTACAATATGACTTACCCAGTAGAAAGGATGAGTCGAATGTACCTACAGTAAGTGGTGCGACTGCACGGTGCGCCTGTGTCGATTGTATCAGACCGCGATGCACGTTTTACCTCGGGATTTTGGGAAAGTTTGCAGAAGGCTATGGGAACTTCGCTCAAGATGAGTACTGCATTCCATCCTCAGACCGATGGACAGACCGAGCGTGTTAATCAGATTATGGAAGATATGCTCAGAGCTTGTGCAATCGACTTTGAAGAGTCTTGGGAGACGCACTTGCCGTTGGTCGAATTTGCGTATAACAACAGTTATCACTCAAGTATTGGGATGGCACCATTCGAAGCTTTGTACGGACGGCCATGTCGATCTCCATTGTGTTGGGCTGAAGTGGGAGACAGAGAACTTTTGGGACCAGATTTGGTGAGAGAGACCAATGAGAAGATTTCACTGGTCAAGGAAAGAATGAAAACTGCACAGAGTAGGCATAAGAATTATGCAGATCGGTGTCGAAAGGACTTGGAGTTCAGTGTTGGAGACCACGTACTCCTAAAGGTTTCACCTGTTCGGGGAGTAGTGCGTTTTGGTCAGAAGAGAGGAAAGTTGGCACCTCGTTTCATCGGGCCATTTGAGATATTGGAGCGTGTTGGGAAAGTGGCTTATCGGCTCGCGTTGCCACCAAAGATGTCTGGTGTTCATAATGTGTTCCATGTCAGTATGTTAAGGAAATACATACGGGATCCTTCACATGTGGTTAATTTTGATGATATTGAGACGAGTCAGAGTGTTGTCTACAAGGATAGACCTGTGAGGATTCTCGACCAGAGTATCAAGAGGCTGAGGAGAAGAGACGTTCCTTTGGTTAAGGTTCAGTGGAGGCATCATGACGAAGGAGAGGCGTCGTGGGAGTTAGAGTCAGACATGAGGACTAGATACCCCGAGTTGTTTCAGGACTAGTTAGCTCAGATTTCGGGGCGAAATCTCTGTTAAGGTGGGTAGGGTGTAACGCCATGTATTTTATTATCATTAATAAATAAATATTGCATTTTATTTCCATGAGTAGTTGATTTAATTTCTATTTATAAATAATTATCTGGGGCCAAACCGTAATATTTGAAAATATAGAAAATATTTTCTATGGTTTTAAAATCAATATCTATATCTTTGTATAAACCGGGAATTTTATTCCTACGCTGATATTATTTCCCTGTATTTTTCTTTCTATCGTAAAATACCAGTTTTATGTTTTAAATCTGCGTTATACCGCGTTTGGGTGTGGGAGCACGTGAGCTCAACCACACCGGAGGAATTCTTGGCCTTGCTTGGAGCCCAAAACATTGGGTTTATATATACGTTGGTTTCTCTCTCTCTCACTCACAGTCTCTCATCTCTCACTCTCTCAAATTCTCTCAATCACTCTCTTGCTCTCTCAAGATCACACAACACACACACATACAGATTATATACTATATACATACACACATACATAGATATATAGCTATATATATCTCAAGATCAAGAGGAAGAACGGAGGAGAAATTCTTAACGACGAAATCGACGGCATAAATTCTCGGTCTCAAATTCTCTGTATAATTGCCCTCGGTGAGTAAATTAAACTCACTCTCAACGTATATATATATATATGTAAATTTCAGTGTATATAGTTGTATATATGCATATATATGTATAAACACCATGAAAGCTTGAAAATGGAGTTTTGTAAAAGTTAACCAAAATCGATTCTGTAAATTGGGAATGAAAGATCTTAGTCCCAATAGGCTACGGTTCAAATCCTACGAGTTAATTCATCCATATCGTGACGTACCGTTGATTTTAAGTTTTGACACCCTCACTTTAATCGCGAATATTTAGAGATATAATCCGTGTTAGTTAAAATTGATCGCATATTCTTAATCTACGCGGAAAACCAAAGAGATTCATATATTACATGTCCTGGTACGAACAGAAAACAGAAATGGGTAAAATTCAGTTTGAAAACCAGAAACAGGGGAGAAACGAAGAAGATGACATTCTGCAAGAACTCGCTCGCGCGACCCGCTCGCGCGAGGCTCGCTCGCGCGGCCCGCTCGCGCGGACCGTCCCTCCCCTTCGCGCGCGCGATCCGCTCGCGCGACCTGTTCTGTCCCTTCGCGCGCGCGACCCGCTCGCGCGATCCGGCCTTCCCCTTCGCTCGCGCGACCCGCGCGCGCGACATCACCTCTCCCTCGCTCGCGCGAGGTGGCCGTTTTGGGCAGTTTGTGTATTTTTGTCTAAGGGACTGTTTGGAAAATGTTTTGGGAAATTTCAAGGAACTGTTTGGCAAATATCCTATTTTAAAGGCTCACTGTTAGAAATTGGACTTGAAAGAATGTTTAAGACCGAAATTTATGCTCGTACGATTATCCGGCTTTGTGATTTATTAATGGTGTTATTTATGACACATTGACATACATATTAGGGTTGAGGTTATGTCAACATGCATGTGTGTGAGAAAGCGTGAAAAGAGTAAAGGGTGGCGGTCTGGTGTGCGACCTCAATATCGATCGGATATTATTCCTGGTATTGGAGGCGACAGTGTCGTGTACGACTTAGATATCGATCAGATAGTATTCCTGGTATCTAAGGCGCGCGTTTCGGATATTGATCGGATAATATTCCTGATATCCGAAGCGATGGTGATAGTGTTGAGTACGGCTTAGATATCGATCGGATATTATTCCTGGTATCTAAGGCGCTTGTTTCGGATATCGATCGGATAGTATTCCTGGTATCCGAAATGATGGTATTGAGTGTGGCTTAGATATCGATCGGATATTATTCCTGGTATCTGAAGCAATAGTTTGGTGTGCTGTTTTGGATATCGATCGGATAGTATTCCTAGTATCTGAGATAATGGTTTGGTTGTGTTGAGTTTTGTTGAGAGAAAAGAGTCAGAAAGATGAGATATTACATTGCTCATGCATGGTCGCATATTTATTGCTTTCTTTATTTCCCCCGTGACTTATGTTGGAATTGGAACCTTGAATCTATTGCTTTTAAAATTAAATTGCACCGTTGTTTATATGCTTATATATATACATTGCGAGCACTTGTTTGTTTTGCTCACCAGCTTTCATAAGCTGACGGCGTTGATGCGTCCTGGACTGTATGTCCAGATTTTCAGGGTCAGGAGCAGCCAGGGTATTTTGACTATGCTACTTAGAGTCAGGAGACTTTCTAGGAGGCTGCTTTATATTTCCTATGTCTTTTAATTTGGGTTTGTAATAAACTAGCTTTAGACATTTGAATAAGGCGTTTTGTGCCTAAGTTTATGACTGCTGTAATAGTTAGTAAGTTTTAATTGTGGAGGTTATGTTTTGTTAGTATCCTTTGCTCTAGAAATGTTGTTAAGTTATTTGTTGCAGGGACAATTGGTCATACTCACTTGTCACGACCTACGAGTCCATAAAGGAAATTAAATGCTTTCCTGAATTATGCTACGTCGGGGCGTGACAGGCTTTTTGGTATCAGAGCCAGGTTATGGCTCGACCAATTGTCCAGAACACCTAGGATCTGCCGTTAAGATAGAATTGAGATAAGATAGTTCGACTTTATTCCGTGTCTAGTCGCTTTCTATCGTTTAGAGTTTTCTTTCTTCTCGAGGGGTTGACCGAATTCTATTGATTGATGGATAGGTACCGTTCTCTCGATCAGATGGCTGGAATAAATCTCAGGAATCGTCCCGCTATTGAAGATGCACCCCCGGTAATAGATCCAACAGGAATGATCGAGGCTTTTGTAAGAAGGTTGGAGAGGGTTAGTGATCAGAATGCGAGGAACAATAATCAGAATGGGAATCACAACGGGAATGGGAGGCAAGCCCACCAGACGGGAGACAAGCTTCTTAAGGAGTTTCGCGCCCTGCGACCTGAGTATTTTGCGGGGACTGATGAACCCTGGCAAGCGGAACAATGGCTACGCCAGATGGAGCGTATCTTTGAGACCATAGAGTGCACTGATCTGGAGAAGAAGCGTCTGGCTATCTTTCAGCTGTCTTATGCAGCGGCTGATTGGTGGGATGCAGAAAAGGCGACCATAGGGGAAGAAGCTGCAAGGAGAATGCCGTGGGTGGTGTTCAAGGAAAGGTTTCTCGAGAAATATTTTCCTGAAGAAGAGAAGGACAAGAGAGAGAAAGAGTTTATGGAGTTGACTCAAGGAAATCTGACTGTCCGAGAGTACACTACTCGATTTGAACGTCTGTCTCGCTTTGCTCCACATATGGTGGACACACCCCAGAGGAAAATCAAGAAGTATCACCGGGGCCTCAACTTGTCTCTCCGACATCTGACTATGGGGCATCTGAGCCAGTCATTTGAAGCTCTGGTGAGATTGGCTACGGGGTTAGAGAATGATGGGTGTCAAAATTCGAAGCCGTTTGGAAATCGACCTCCACAGAAGAGTTATTCAGGACAGAAACCTGGGTACCCTCAGGGACAGAAAAGGACCTGGGATGGAGGGAAGAAACCTCAACAGACACAAACAGTTCAGCAGTATCAGCCTCTAGCAATAGAAGGGGCCAAAAACAACAACTGCTTCAATTGTGGTAATCCCGGTCACCGAGCTAAAGATTGCAGACAGACTAGGCGTGCTGATCGTCTGGGAATTGTGTGCTATAATTGTGGCATGCCAGGTCACATAAGTCCGGAATGCAAGGCTCCTAGGAAAGGCAACTATGGTCAGCAAGGACAGGCCCGCCTGAATGCTGTTATTCCCGAGGCTGCTGGTTATGAAGAAACAGGGTATGGAGGAGGTGCTTATGAGGAGGGATTGCCTGAGCAACGAGCAGTGGAAGGTACTCTAACCTTGTTTAACTCTCATGTTAAAGTTTTATTCGACACGGGTGCTACACATTCCTTTATATCTGTTAAGATCGTTCAGAAGTTGGGTATAATACCGCAACGTTTTGAGGAAGCTTTGAGTGCTGTCTCACTGTGGATACCGGGCTTCGGACCACTTCTCTGGTTCGAGATTGTTTTGAAAAGGAAAAGAAAAGGTCTGTTGAAAACAGATACAGAGTCGCCACTTGGTCTTTAAGGAACCAAGAAACCTAATTTTGACTCACCCAAGCGGATAAGGGCACCGGCCCTTCATAACCAAAGAACTTGGTTCGGGGTTTTGGTACGAGAGAGGAAGGAGCCTTTGTCGCGACTAAAACACCCTCTACTCGCCCCGTCTTTCGACGGGCCTCAATTAGCATCCAAATAATCATCTTATACTAGGTTTGGTTCGGCAATTAATACTATGATAGTATATTACATCACATAAGAATCTTGAAATTGAAAATCAAAAGATAAGATATCATTCATAAAATCTAAGTCAAATATCATACAATGTAAAGTGAAAATCACACAAATAAACCTAGGAAAAATCGTCTAATCATATATCAATTAATCAAGTTTTCCTAATCTAAAGGGGACATAAATTGTTCTTGAAGCAAATAATTAAAGAAATCAAAATATGCTTAGCAAACTAGAATGATGCATGTTATTTTTTTGAGAAAAGAAGATCTCTCAATCCCCGGGACGGATGAGAAAGGATGATTAGATCGAGGGGAAGCATGAACGTGTGATCAAGTTCATTTCTTATAATCTTCTTGGATTAAGAGTTACAAAAACCCCAAATCTTGCATGAATGTATTGTATGAACCTAAAAATGTGCAAAGGTTGTAGTGTGTTTTTGTGTTCATGGATTTCTAAAATACCTTAGAAGTCTAAAATGTGCATGAATGAATGGATTAAATCAACATGGGATATATACAAATGTAGTATGAACTACTTCCTAAGATGTGAGCTAATTTGGAATGCATATGAGCATCAAATCAAAGAATAAAAGTTGAAATGTGCTTGCTGTGAATAGTGGACAGACTGCATATGGCACTTTACAACATTATAATGGGAGGTCAAACGTGCCTAGAAAAATGTGAAAAAAATCTGAGATCATTCTTATTGTGTCTAGAAAATAACCCAAAAAGCCAAACATCAATAGCTATCACAGATTAAAAGAAAAAAATCAGAATGTACACATGACTCAGAAACAAAAGCTGCACTGTTGACTGATTTTGTATGATTTTTCATAAATCAAAGAAAAGGTTTATGATGACCCATTATATACCAAAAGTTTCCTAAGACACCCAAGTTTTATAAAAAAAATAGAAAAGGTATATGTACAGTGATGAAAATGTCCAGAATAAGTGCAAGAAGTTGGGTGACCATTCTGTGAGAACAGAGGCAGATTATGAATGTGAACTTCTCACATCCAAAACAAATACTCTCATATTTCTATAATTGATGGGAAAAATTAGGGACAAACTATGATGTATTAGGAAGGTTTTCCAAGTGGTTTCATCATCATAACTTGAGTATTTAATTCAAAACAAATCTCTGAATCTGAACAGCTCACTGTTTTGGGTCATTGTTTTAGAGATATTGAAGAAAACAAAGTTTTATTTCTTGAAATCAAATGAGAGGGATTGAGAGGGGGTTTTGAAATAGATGTTTTGAAAACATATTTCCAACACTCAATAAGGATTATGACCACTTAGAATACTAACACCAAACTCATCATTAAGAATCTCCAAGATTGTTGGAGAGATTTATTTTATTTTTTGGGCATAACTTCAATACATTCCAAGAATACCTTGGAAGTATTGAGGTTATGATCATCATCTATCAAACATGTTTTTGAGGTCAAGAGCTACTATCCATAAGGATTCACTCACCCCAAACTTCATGTCATCACTTAGATGATGATGAACTAGTAAGTAAATAAAGAAAATAAAAAGAAATGAGATGAGGAGAGATGAACATATATATAATCAAGCAAGTAGATGATAATCAATAGATGATATTCATGAAGCATGAGACTTGTAGATTGGTGTATCACTCATATGTAATGACACTAGACATGGAAGAAGCTTCCACACTCTTGAATGCTCACTAAAATGGTGATTGGGAGTATTGAATGTTGAAGTAAATGGAAGTAATGAAGTAAAAACAAAGTTAGAAACTCACTTTTGTTTTGAAAAATCAAAGAAGAAAGCTTCTTTTCTCTCCACTCTAACCTTATCTCTACACTTTCTCTCCCAAACTTTCTCTAAACTTGCATTTGACTCCCCTAAAATGAGGAGTAATGGGGTGTTTATATAGGCCAACTTGGGGTGTTTTTGGGATTTAGAAAGTACTCCCATTGGTCCCAAACATCTGAAATCATGAAACCACGTCGTTTTGGATTTTAATTAATCAAAATGGGACCACCAAAATATTTACAAAAACTTACTGTTCTGGAGGTGAGTGCCGCGGCGGCACTGGGCCACTGCCGCGGCGGCAGTGGGCCAGTGCCGCGGCGGCACTGCTCCTCCCTTCGTCTGGATAATGCTGTTTAGGCCCCCCGAAGTTCCGGTATTCGCGAAAAGGCCCTATTTCGTCCAAAATTCACAGAAAATGCGTACGAACTCCAAATTGAGGTTGTGATATACCGTTGGAAAGGTAATGGAGTCTACTTTACATAAAAAAAAAGTTCGGAGATAGGTCACTTTGAAAAGTTTTGCGGTATTCGCGATAAAAGCCGATTTGATCGTCTTTTTCGCCTTTGGAAATTCATAATAAATTCGTTTTAAATCCAGAAATTATGTGCGATATACCGTTGGAAAGCTATTGACCTCTAGTATCCATGAAAAATATTTGAAAATTGTTTCGGTTCCCCGATTCCAAAGTCAAATCTTGGTCAAACCGGTCAAACCTGGGATTCCCGGGAAGTTCTGGGAACCTCTGGGAGCTCCCAGGAGCTGATGTTTTCGCTCGATTTTCTTTTGGAACTTGTTTTAATACTCTCCTCATGATTTAGAATGGTTATGGTGAATTCAGACATTTTCGGTCAAACTTGGTCAAACTCTGGTCAAACCTGGTCAAACCTTGGTCAAACCGGTCAACGGGGACTTTCGGGGAACCTCCGGGACTTCCGGGGGTCTCGGGGAGCTGACGATTTCTTCCGGTTTTATTTAAAAACTCATTTTATCACTTTTCTTACGACGTAGCATGTTTTCAGAACTTTGGGACCAAATCTGGGAGTTTTCGGACTTTCAAGGGCATTTTGGTCATTCTGAGCATTCTGAGAGATAGAGCTGACTTCCGAGAGTCCTTTTGAGTCTTTTACGATCATTGTGAACCACCAAGCTACGGGTCTCCTAAATCTGATAGCCGACAAAATGGGGTGTCTACAGTTTGCCCCTCTTTGGCAGGAACTTGCGAGGCAACGCATGTCGTAAGCGAGTGCCAAAGTTTTGAAGAGACAGGACTTTTTGGAGGCTATAGATTTAGGATAAAAACGTTGCAAAAGATGCAATGATGAAAAAAAGATGCTGAGGTCAGTGCTGGTCGTGCTCTGCGTGAGCTGCCTACGTATCCCAAGGGGAATCAGACCAGGACGTAGTTCAGGGCACAAAGGAACAGATCACACATGCACAACAAGACATGCGGATGCTATGCTATGAGGATGATATGCAATGCATGGATGTGATATGAATTGTGTCATGAGTCCTATCATGCCTAGTGTTATGACCCTAGTATGAGCAGGTGCTGTGGGGTGTGCCACTCCGAGTGGGCTGGTGTTGTGTTAGTATTTGTGACTGTGATGTGGTGGATGACTCAGATAAGGGCATTGAAGTCTAGAAGACTCCGGGTTTTAGGGGCAAACTTCTGGAAGTACGCTTTGCGAGCGAATGTAATTGGGTGTGGGGTCTTAGAGGACTATGATCGAAGACGTCTTTTGGCAAGTAACCGACGGACACAGGGGCTCCGGAAATTAAGAGACTGATATAGAAGTCACGGGACGAATGTGAAATCCTGGGACGTCCTGTGATGAACATGGAGGCACCGACGGTGTGATGAGAGCGATGGACCGACGATGTTTGCATTGAGATGACGAGTCGACAATGGACTACTGACGGTGTAATAAACCCGCTGAAGATTAATCTGAATCTGCTGGGGATGAAGCGATACTTTCTAGGATCTCTCTTCAACTGCTCCTTTTGATCGAATCTTTCGGGCTTGCCGGGGTCTCTGGGAGCCGGTATCTGTCTGCTTTTGTCCTCGGAGGATGACGCAGGGTTCACGGGGAATCTCTTTTGGTGCTCAATCCAAGAGGGCTGGTCAGGGCCTCTGGGAGCTGGTATTTGTCTGCTTTTGTCCTCGGAGGATGATGCAGGGTTCACGGGGAATCTCTTTTGGTGCTCAATCCAAGAGAGCCTGTCAGGGCCTCTGGGAGCTGGTATCTGTCTGCTTTTGTCCTCGGAGGATGATGCAGGGTTCACGGGGAATCTCTTTTGGTGCTCAATCCAAGAGAGCCTGTCAGGGCCTCTGGGAGCTGGTATCTGTCTGCTTTTGTCCTCGGAGGATGATGCAGGGTTCACGGGGAATCTCTTTTGGTGCTCAATCCAAGAGAGCCTGTCAGGGCCTCTGGGAGCTGGTATCTGTCTGCTTTTGTCCTCGGAGGATGATGCAGGGTTCACGGGGAATCTCTTTTGGTGCTCAATCCAAGAGAGCCTGTCAGGGCCTCTGGGAGCTGGTATCTGTCTGCTTTTGTCCTCGGAGGATGATGCAGGGTTCACGGGGAATCTCTTTTGGTGCTCAATCCAAGAGAGCCAGTCAGGGCCTCTGGGAGCTGGTATCTGTCTGCTTTTGTCCTCGGAGGATGATGCAGGGTTCACGGGGAATCTCTTTTGGTGCTCAATCCAAGAGAGCCTGTCAGGGCCTCTGGGAGCTGGTATCTGTCTGCTTTTGTCCTCGGAGGATGATGCAGGGTTCACGGGGAATCTCTTTTCTTTCTTCGGTGCAATAACTGAAAACCAGGATTAGTTACCAGAATTATCGGAATTCGCGACGATTGTCCTGAAACGACCGACTCGGGTCTTCGGGAGCCGATTTTTCCCAGTTTTTGCCTGCTGGTGGTAGTTCTGACAACTTTTAGTCTGCTTGGGGTAAAACCTCATAGATCTTGATTGGAATGGGCCATCGGGGCTGATCGGGGCCAAAAACGGGCTGAAAAAGGCCAAAACGGGCCAAAACGGGGCGAAACAGAGCAAAACGGAGCGACGCGGGGCCCACGGGGAGCAGTGCCGCGGCGGCACTGGGCCACTGCCGCGGCGGCAGTTGGCCAGTGCCGCGGCGGCACTGGGTGGCCGGACTTCATCTTCTTATATGTCGGGTTTTTGAGCTTTCTAAGCTCATTCTTGGCCATTTTGAGGTGTTTTTGAAGCCAAAATTCACCAAAACGCAGCTTGTGCGTGCTCAGGTGAGTAATCTTTCCCCGTAGTTGGATTTTTGATTGGTGTTTTGGTTTGCCCAAATTTTCAAGAAGAAATTTAAAATGTGACTTCCATTTTTCTTGTAGATCCATTGCTTCGAGCTCAAGGAGACCGTCTAAGAAGGCCAAAGGACGAATGAAGGCCGAGATGCACACCCCGGACGTGATTTTGCGAGACCCCCAACACCACCTTTCGGCCGCGGCTCTAGCGAGCTTGGTATGTGAAACTTTCGACATTTTAGGACCACTTTTATGTACTATGCTAGTTTTGTGAGTCGTAGTGTGCACTTAGAGACCGTTAGATGCTTGACTTGTGCTCAAATGTTGATTTCGTGAATTTTTTGCTCTCGGGTTGTGAATAGTGATTTTGTGCACCTTTTGTCGCCTTTGTTGTGTGCAGGTGCCGGAAGTGGCCTTGAAAGGCCATGGTAGCCTTGCCCATGCTTTCTTATGGTATACCTAGCTTTCGCCCACCGTTAAGAGGATGGTTGATGATGCCGGGTTCGGAGGCTTCGTCCGCTTGGTTTCGAAAAGTAGCAACGATCTGGCTCACTTCTATGCACTGGCCGAGAGGTGGTGGGACACTACCAATACCTTCCACCTGCCGTTCGGAGAGATGACTATGACGCCTTTCGACTTCTCCATGATTACGGGCTTGAGGGTTGGCGGGAAGCGCCTGATTCTGGATTACTTTTACGAGATCGACCCGGAGGCGGTGGAGATGCTGATTGGGGCTGTTCCCCCTAACCTGGAGAGGCATTGGTTTCCTTGCGGCTGGCTTTACCGGGCCTATGGCAGAGGTAATCACAATCTGAACAATTCCCAACTTTTGAGGGTTTATCTTCTGTATGTCCTCGGGTGCTCAATCTTTGCGACAAGGAACGACCGGGTGAGCTTGAGGCTCCTTTCCTGCCTGGCGACCATTGGTGAGATCCCCTCCTATAACTGGGGCGGTGCTGCCCTGGCCCATCTCTACAAGCATATGGGGGAGGTCTCTCGGGGCGATGTTAAATCCACTGGGGGATTCTGGCGAGCTTGGGAGGTACGCACTGTTTCTTCCTTTATTTTCCATCTCTTTGATTTCCATACTTGTTCTGATTTCTCCTTCATCTGTGCAGCTTTGGAGTTTTGAATACTTGAAGATGTTGGCTCCCTCCCCAGCGGACGAGTCAGGCGAGGATGAGGATGGTATGGCTCCTGTGCCTCTATTCCCACGAGGCTTGAGATGGCGGAGGGACGTTGTTGGGGTGAAGAGCGGGGCCCATCGGATTGTTTTGCTTCGGAACTTCTTAACTGGGTTGACAGCTTCTAGTGTTGATTGGACGCCTTGGGAGGGCGTCGCTTATGCCGCTACTGAGGAGATACAAGCGGTTAAATCTCTTACCTCTTGCCGCCTTCTGCTGGAGAGTACTGAGTGCAGGCAGTGGTTTCTTGGTGAGCGGGTATCTCGGCAGGTGGTTGGTGGTTCCCAGTATCGTGTCCCTCATGATCCTCCTGTGATGGATGCTAGTGACCTTTCTGGAGATGCTCTGCTGGCGGCTTTAGCTGGCACCGATGTTTGGGACCATTTTCTGTCTGAGACCAGTTATGAGGCTTACCGTGGCCGTTTCCTGATGCCTAACTTCCCACTCCTGGAGGTGAGTTCTTTTTGTATTTTTTTGTTTATATATATATATATATATATTTTTTTTTTTTATCTTATCCTAACTTATTCTGTGCCTTTAGCTTCGTGAGATGTACAGGAGACAGGCTCCTCAGGCTCCCGACCCTATCCCCCCTTGGGATTGGACTGTCGATGTTCTAGGCGCTGATGGCACTCCCCAAATGATGGAGGTGCCGCGAGTCATATGTGGGTACCCTACTCAGCCAGCGGGCGTCCTCAATGTTCCTTGGAGTTACGCTGAGGAGGGTCACGCCTTGGCAGCTAGCCTACGGTCCCTGGTCCTTACACGAGACCACCGGGTATGTCTCTAATTTTGCACTTTCTTAAGGTTACGAGGTTCTAACCCTGGATTTTTTATTTTGACAGATGGATGGTATGCGGCAATTTGCCGCCAATCAGATGGCGTCCTTGGTAAGTCTCTGACTTGACTCTGTTTTTGTACTTTTTGTTGTTCCCTTACTGATTGCCCTCATTTTTATTTGTGTGTGCAGTATCGTGGAGGCGGGGCTGGCTCATCGAGGACTGGTCCAAGATGTAGAGGCGGTAGGAGGAGGCCGTCGCCGACGTATACTCCGGGTGGTCCGACGGAGGACGAAGAAGAGGAGGACTGAGGCTTCCCACGCGGGAATTATTATTTTATTTCCTTTTCCTGTTTTCGATTGGGTTGTACTGAGGATATGATTATTAGGACAGTGTAGGACGATGTGTAGCACAATTTGTGACCTTTTGACAGAGTATTATGATGTTTTGCCTCCTAGGCCGGATATCTTCCGGTTTAGAGGCGCAGTTGTGTGCTTGTTGATATATGTGCATTGTGATTGCTGGATGTTACTGCGATGGGCAGTTTTGTGATAGTGAGTGCTTTTGCCTTGCAGGTGGGATAGTCCGTGAAACGGGGAGGTGCTGCCGAAATTTTGAATTTTGCTAAAGCCGTGACAGAAAATATGGCTTTGTATGATCCTGCTCATCTCACAGCTTGGCTGAACATTACGGATGGCGTGGAGCGGATCAACCTCTTCAGCTATGGCTTGACCGAGCTGTTTTCTCTTCGCCAGATGACCCTGAATACGGAGTTCTTGCGTGCTGCCATTGCTTACTGGGACCCAGTGAACCATGTCTTCAACTTCAACGGCCTGGAAATATGCCCCATGTTTGAGGAGTTCTGCGCTATTCTCGGCTATGATTCTGACTCGGACTTGATTCTCCCTTCTGTTGATACCCTCAGCCCTACGCGAGCCTTGGCTGAATACCTGAATTGCTCTGTCACTATTTCCCGCCGGCTGATTCAAGGTGAGGTTCTCAACATTGCTTCTATTATTGCCCGGTATGCCAGTCCTGGGAATCCCAGCATGTATGATGCTTCCCGTGGGGCCGCTTTGATATTGTGCATGACTTCGCACTTCCTGTTCTCGAGCACTTCCGTTGACTTGGTGCATGTGTGCCTCGGGCTGAAACTTAGCAGGAATCCCATGGCCATGGTTCTAGCTGAAACTCTGAACGGTTTGGATAATGCCTTCAATCAAGGGACTCCTCTTCTTTCTGGGGCGCCTTTGGTGTTACAGGCTTGGCTTTACGAGCGCCTTCAGCTGTGGACGGGTCGTATACCACCAGTTTACTTTCGTCGAGCCGTGCTTCATTCTCACTATACCTTTGCCGATTGGGTGGGCATGATGAGCACCTTATCTGAGGCTGACATTTGCTGGATCGTGAGGCGTTGGGGCCTCTATGCTATCACCACGAGCCTCAGGGGTCACCAGAGAGTGTGGTTGATGGGTCTGAGAGAGACTTCTTTCTATCATCCTCGCCGTTTGGCCCCACAGTATGGACAGGTTCAGGAAGTTCCCCGGGGGTTTACTGAGAGGGTCTTTGCTTCCAGGATCAGAGCTACTACTATTGCTGCTTTTATTGATGGTTGGACTGACCGAGTAAAGGCCTACTTCTAAAGACCTTTTGAAGAAATAAAAGATACTAAGATGAAACTAGTCCTGACTGATTTTGCTCATTCCTCCAAGTGTCTTTGAACATGTGGTTGCTTTTTTGAAAGACTTTTATTTCTTCGATTATTCCTGCTTATGTAATATTCAAAGTTTGTTTATCGGTGAACCTTGGTTATTTTGGGAATCTCATTTTATGCATTTTAGCTTTCTGAAAACATGTTGTAACTTGAGATTTCAAATAGTCGTTGCTTTTGGTACTTGCTTGAGCATGCTGGGTTTGTTAGAGGCAAACGAGGCGGGTAGCCGAAGTTTGCCCCTAGTTTGGGATATATATGGTTGTGAGGCAAACGAGGTAGATGACCGACGTTTGCCCCTAGTTTAGAAGAGGTTCAGGCAAACGAGGCGAGTGGCCGAAGTTTGCCCCTAGTGTGGAGGGTAGTTTTTGGGTTATGGTAAGGACCGCGACTTTATTTTCTCACGTGCTCATAATTTTTGCCTAGGCACCAAGGAGGTGACCTAGCGAGCTATTTTCTCTCTTTTGTTATTGCTCACTTTGGATTTAGCTCTAATTTTTGCCTAGGCGTCCTTTCGGATTTTCGACCTAGCGAGCCACCCCTTTTTTTCTTTTTGAAAGTCTGCCTACGTACCCCCCTAGCGGGGATCAGGTCCAACGTAGTTCGGGCCAAGGTTTTGAAAGGAAAGGTTATTTTTGTTGGTGGAGCGACCGAACCGATGTGGTTGCCTACGTATCCCCGAGTGGGAATCAGGTCAAGCGTAGTTCAAGGCAAGGCTTGAAAGAAATGGTTATTTTTGTCAAGCATAGTACTTTTTGAGGCGATCCATGTTGATCGGTTCTTTGAATTCGACACCATCGAGGTCCATGAGGTAAGCTGCTCCTCCAGAAAGGATTGTTTTGACGATGTAAGGGCCTACCCATTTAGGTTTGAACTTCCCACGGGGGTCAAAGATCGGAGCTCGCAATTCCTTAAGGACAAGGTCGCCCTTGACAATCTTCCTTGGGCGAACCCTTTTGTTGAAAGCACGGGCTATTCTCTTTTGATAGATTCGGACATGGTCCACCGCCGCTAGGCGCTTTTCATCTATGAGGGCCAATTCCTCGTATCTTTCTTTCAACCAATCTGATTCTGAAATTTCACATTCTGCCATCACGCGTAGAGACGGCAGTTCTATCTCGACCGGGAGTACCGCTTCCATCCCATATACCAGCGAGTAAGGAGTTGCTCCCGTGGACGTCCTTATCGACGTTCTGTATCCCCAAAGCGCGAACGGTAGCTTTTTATGCCAGTCTTTGTAGGTATCGGCCGATTTCTGCAGTATGGCCTTGATATTCTTGTTTGCAGCTTCGACTGCCCCATTGGTTTGCGGCCTATACGGCGACGACTTGTGATAAGTGATCTTGTATTCCTCGAACAGATCCCTGACTTCTGCCTTGAAATGACTTCCGTTATCCGAAATAATCTCATGAGGAACTCCATAACGGCAGATGAGATTTCTTTTGATGAATTTGGCCACTTCTTTGGCCCCCAACTTGGTGTAAGATGCAGCTTCTACCCATTTTGTGAAGTAGTCTATGGCCACCAGGATGTACCGATTTCCATTTGAGGCTTTCGGAACGATCTCGCCAATGATGTCGATTCCCCAGGTTGAGAATGGCCAAGGCGAAGTCATGCTGTACAGAAGGGATGGTGGTGTATGCATCATGTTTGCATGAATCTGGCACTTGTGACACCTCCTCACGTACTCACAACAATCTTTCTCCAATGTTGTCCAGTAGTACCCTTGTCTTATGATTTTCTTAGCCAGCATGTGACCGTTCATGTGTGGACCGCATACCCCCTCGTGTATTTCTTCCATCATTCTTTTGGAACTCTTTCCGAACAAGCAGGTTAGGTTGTGACCATTATATCCTTTCTTCAGCAATTTCCCACCGCAAATGACGAATTGTGCGGCGAATCTTCTAATGGCCCTTTTGTCTTTCTCGGTGGACTCTTGGGGGTATATCCCCTTTTCTATGAAATCCCAAACATCCCGATACCACGGCATTTCATTCTCTTCTTCTTCGATTGCGGCGATCATATTGAACGAAGGCTCGTACCTCTGCTCTATTACCAAAGGCATCATCTTGACCCCCACAGGAATCTTGATCATGGAGGCTAAGGTAGCCAACGAATCTGCCAACTGGTTCTCTTCCCTGGGCAAGTAGAGGAATGTGACATCCTTGAACTGCCTCTTGAGCTGGTCGAGACGATCATGATAGGGCTTCAACCTTTCTTCTTTTACTTTCCATTCTCCTCTAGCTTGAGATATGATGAGGTTTGAGTCCCCGAAGACGTCTAACTTCTGAACCCTCAGTTCTAAGGCTGCTTCCATTCCCAGAATGCATGCTTCATACTCAGCAGTGTTGTTGGTGGAGTTATAATTGAGCTTGACTGCTAACGGAGTGTGGTCCCCACTCGGCGATACTAGGATCATCCCTACTCCGTATCCCTTCATGTTGGCTGCTCCATCGAAGTACAACTTCCACTGCTCTTCCTTGATTTCCATGATGTTCTCGTCTGGAAATGGAAAGTCCCCACTTTCTTCGGAGTCAACGGCATGCTCTGCGAGATGCTCAGCTACGGTTCTCCCTTTTACTGACTTGCTCGTAACATACTTGATATCGAACTCGGATAATAGAAGTAACCAACGGGATATACGACCGGTCAGGGCGGGTTTTTCGAGAAGGTATTTTAGAGGATCCATGCGGGATATGAGCACAACTGGAAAGGCCAGCATGTAGTGCCTTAGTCGGCGGGTGCACCAAACCAAGGCCCAACACGTTTTTTCGAGGGTAGAATAGTTGAGCTCATACCCAGTCATCCTCTTGCTGAGGTAATATATGGCTTTTTCGGAGTGGCTTTCTTCTCCTTCTTGGGCTAGCATGCAACCCATGGCATTTTTGGAGACAGACAGGTAAAGGAATAAGGGCTTACGAGGAGTAGGTGGTGAAAGGACAGGTGGACTTTGAAGGTAGGCTTTTATCTTATCGAAAGCGGCTTGGCATTGGTCATCCCATTGGAACTTCTCCCCTTTTCTCAACAATCGGAACAGAGGATCGCATGTAGCTGTGAGTTTAGAAATGAAGCGGCTGATGAACTGGATTCTTCCGAGGAACCCCCGTACTTCTTTTTCATTCCGTGGTGACGTCATTTCGAGGATTGCCTTGATCTTAGAGGGGTCCACCTCTATTCCCCTTTGTGTGATGAGAAAACCCAGGAGTTTACCGGAGGTTACGCCGAAAGTGCATTTCTTTGGATTCAGCCTCATCTTGTATTTGCGCAACCTTTCGAAGAACTTTTCCAGCGCTACCAGGTGCCCTTCTCTATCCTTGGATTTTACAATCATGTCGTCTACATATACTTCTACCTCTTTGTGAATCATATCATGCAGCAGAGTGGTGGCAGCTCTTTGGTACGTTGCCCCCGCGTTCTTGAGCCCAAAGGGCATTACTCTATAACAGTAGGTTCCCCAAGGGGTGGTGAACGTCGTCTTTTCCCGATCTTCTGGCGCCATTAGAATCTGATTATACCCTGAGAAGCCATCCATGAAAGACAGTAGCTCATGTCCTGCGGTGTTATCTACCAAAACGTCAATGTGGGGAAGCGGGAAGTCATCTTTGGGACTGGCCTTGTTTAGATCACGAAAGTCGACGCACACACGAACTTTCCCATCCTTCTTCGGGACTGGCACGATGTTGGCAACCCATTCCGGGTATTCGGTGACAATGATGAACCCTGCCTTGAACTGCTTCTCCACCTCTTCTTTAACCTTGAGTGCCCATTCCGGTCTCATGCGCCTCAGTTTCTGCTTGACAGGTTTAGAATTAGGGAGGAGAGGAATATGATGTTGGACGATGTCGGGA
The DNA here is from genome assembly GCA_033977485.1 of Hydrangea macrophylla. Lineage (NCBI taxonomy): Eukaryota > Viridiplantae > Streptophyta > Magnoliopsida > Cornales > Hydrangeaceae > Hydrangea > Hydrangea macrophylla. Next base: position 157,753,589 of record CM066991.1, read on the forward strand.
TCGACCCCAGGCATGTCTTTGTAAGACCAAGCAAAAACATCTTTGAACTCTTTTAGCAAGAGGGTTAATTTTTCTTTTTCTTCTTTATTAAGGGTTGAGCCAATTTGCACAATCTGTGGATTATCTATTTCACCTAAGTTAACTGATAAAGTATCTTCGATTATTTCATAAGCAGGTGGTTTTTCAATTAGTTGCTTTAGTTCGATTGGGAGATCCTCAGAGGGATCTGTGCATTCACAAGTGTCAGACACAGAGGAGTAAGCAGAATCGTCTTTCATTTCATTTATGACAGGTGAAGTGATTACATTGGATAGTGGTGGGCTTACAGCAGCCGACTCCAGTACAGACTCGATAACTGGTAGTACAGACTTTGGGGGGATAGGGGATTGGGAGACACAGACAGATGACTCTACAGCCTGGTTGCTCAGACCCTCCTCAGCGGGCTTGATCTGATCATCTTGGCTCTTGGCCCTCTTCTTCTCTTCCTCTTCAGCGGATTCTTCCCACATCTTCTTGATCGCCTCAGTGTCAAGGTATTTTAACCAGTCTTCCTCTGGGGTCTTTTCAACTTCTTCGGGGTAGAACGGGTCTTGATATGGGGGCCTCTCGCAGTCAGCGAAGATTTCAAGCCCAGGGTGCCTTCTCCCGGTGGTTCGATGGATCCATGGTTCAGGGAACCCGAAGTAAGGGAAATCATCCCCTTCCTTGATGAATTGTCCATTTAAAGTCTTGTGGTATGGCGGGAGACCCTTCACCCTCTTCTTCCATGGCCTTTGTAGCTCGACGTCCTCATCAGTGGGCTTGTACCCCAATCCGAAAGTGCCTTGTTGTCCTTTGATCTGCGGGAATTCCCGAATTCCTTGCTGGCGCCGACCCAACCCCATTCCGGGGAAGTAGTTCATCTTACGGACAATGTTGACGACTGCGGAGTGGACCTCAGGGAATCGGTCTTCGTCTTCGATCACATGAACTTCTTCCATGAAGAATCCTCCGATTTCTCCTTCTTCCAGTTCAGGTATTTGGACTTCAAAAATGGGAGCGTAATTCGGGAAGGCCTCACTTTCCCAACTATTACCAAGGATGACCTTTACCTCCCTCTCATGAATGTACTTGATCATTTGATGCACAGTGGATGATACAGCTTTGTTGGCGTGAAGCCAGGGTCTCCCAATTAGCAGATTGAACGAGGCGGGTATGTCCATGACTTAAAAAATCTCGGTGCTCACCAAAGATCCCACCCGGATTTGGAGAGAAACAGTTCCCATCACATTTCTTCTAGTGTTGTCATAGGCCCTCACGGATTGCACAGATGGCGTAATGTCGAGGATACTGACCCCCAAAGCAGTGGCAGTTCTTAAGGCACAAACATTCAAAGCAGAACCTGTATCGACTAGACAAAACGGCACCTGTTGCTCCTTACATCCCACAGTAATGTATAACGCCTTGTTGTGCGCGGATCCCTCTGGCGGCAAGTCCTCGTCGGAGAATGTAATGATGGGGTCGGGGGTAAGTGCACCCAAGAAAGTTACCATGTCCTCTGGCGCGGCGTCGATGGGGACTTCAATCCCAGCCAAGGCATTTAACACGGCTTGCCTGTGCTTATAAGATGTCACCATAATATCCCACATCGAGAGATGCGCTTGGGTTTTCTTTAGCTGCTTGATCAGCTCATTGTCTTCTTCGATGACCTCATCCATCTTGCCCTTCCCCTTGTCTTTAACTGGACCTTTTTCGATGGCTTCGGTGGCAGGCTGTGGAGGCTGATAATGGCGGCCTGACCTGGTTAGGTGATCAATCTCAGCAGGAGTAGGCCCTTCTACAGTCCCATCCTTTTTAAACCAATCACAATCCGTTCCCACAAATGGCTTTTCTGGCTCGTTCCAGATGGAAGCATCACTCTCGTCGTTAGGGTCATACCATTTGAGGTCTACCGCCCCTAGGTCATGCTCTTCCAGGAAGAACAAGTCCTGCTCGTCGTCAAGCTGCTGCTGCCACTCGTCATTCTCCCCTCCGATCAGATGAATCCCCTCAGAATCCGGGATGTCAATGTAAAGCAAGGGTTGTCCTAGGGGGGTGATATAAGTAGCAGGGTTGAAGGGTACGGGACTGGACTCAATGAGGTTGACATTTTGGTGGTTTGGTAGAGGATTTTGGGTGATATGAGGCTGCTTTGGTGGCGGCTCGATGATATTCTGGTCGATGAGGTCTTGGATGTCGTGGCGGAGGCGCATGCAATCATCAGTGTTATGGCCGGGGGCTTGGTGGTAAGTACATCGCTTGGACATATCTGCGGGAGCGGGGTATTTCGAGGCTGGAGTAATTGGAGATGGCCTTTTTTGAGGAGGCGATCTAGGGCTGAGGAGAGAGAGATTTCTAGCTTGGCAAAACTGCGAAGGGGCTTTTTCTGGAAAGGGCGGTTGGAGGATTTTGCCTGGTTGGAGGGTTGGTATGGCCTTGGAGGATATGCCATGGGTTGGTCGCTAAGGGCATTGACATCCGGGGGATTCCGGGGGTAGTTGGGCCTTCTTGGCTGGCTCGGAGGGTCTTCCTTCTTGATCTTCCCCTCCCTGATAGCATCTTCGATTCGGGTTCCGACTTCAAACAACTCCTCAAAGGTGGAGATGGACTGGTAGAATAATTTCTCATGATAGAGCGGCTGCAGATTCCGGATGAGCATCCTTACCTGTTCTTTCTCGATTGGCCGGTGGGTCATTTGGGCTACCTTGTTCCTCCATCTGCTCAGAAATGCAACGAAGGATTCATTGTTGCTTTGCCGGGTTGTTTCCAAATCCCTGACGGTGACGTCCAGCTCTTGATTGTAAGAGTAATGATCGACAAAGACTCGGACAATGTCCTCCCAGGCCCGGGTTTTGGAGGCTTCCAAGGTTAGGAACCACGATAGTGCAGATTTTGCCAGAGTTTGCGGGAATAGCATCGCAATGTGCTCGTGGGTGCAACCCATGGACTGGAAGATACTCATACATAGCTTCACGTGGCTTTTCGGGTTTCCCGTTCCATCAAAGCGATCGATGGCAGGCATTTTGAAATTCTCTGGCAGTTTCAGCTTGACAGGCTCGAAGAGGCCTTCCAGATCCAACATGTAATCGTCGATACCCTTGCTTTTTCTGAGTACGCTTTCCAGTTTATCGACCTTGTCCAACTTTTCTTGGAGCTTTTTCTCATACGTAAGCGGTGGGACCCCTTGAAACCAGTTTTCCTCCCCATTATTCTCGTGTAGAGGAGGCTCAAACCCTGGTGGCGGAAACTCGGGCGGAGGTCGCGGCTGTTGCTGCTTCAGTTCTTCCATGAATTTTAGGACTTGGGCTAGACTGTCTGATTGTTGGCTTATAGTCGCTCCCAATTCAGTAACCTTGTTTTCCAACTCTTCCCTATTCATGCTGACGTAAGCTGTCGGACTGATTCTGATTAACCGATTATCCGCACTTCTGACCCACGAATAAGACCCTGACTGCTGACCTTGGGAATTTATACTGACCTGACAGATTTTGAAAGGGCTAGATTAGATCTTTGACAGTGGTGACTTTAGGCAGACAAAGATAGTGATGTGGACCGACTCGAAACAGTGCGTGCAAATTGATGGGGAATGGTGCATGCAAATGGGACAAACATGCGGATGTAAGCCCTAATCTATATGATGCTCCTATTTCTAACAGATAGCAGCTAAACAAATAAGGTCCTAGCCATACAGAGTGTGCTAACCTTACTTTCTAGTATGATCACCAAGGGATAACACGGATTTCCAAGATACCCCGGAAATTCGGACAGAGTTTCTGGGAGAAACTGGTTAATATGGTCATATCTGGGATATTCGGACAGAGTTTCTGGGAGAAACTGGTCAATATGGTCATATCTGGGATATTCGGGCAGAGTTTCTGGGAGAAACTGGTCAATGTAGTTGTATCTGGGATATTTGGACAGAGTTTCCGGGAGAACCTGGTCAATATGGTCATATCTGGGATATTCGGACAGAGTTTCTGGGAGAAACTGGTAAGTACGGTTATAGTGATCATACTTTCTAGCAGGTTTTCATACTCCTATGTCTCAAGACCGACAAACAAGGTGTGCGGTGTATATCTTTGCGAGCATGGAGCAGACATCCTTGTCATGATGCTTAGGCAGGTCAACTCAATGTGACCACATATGAGTGATTGCCTTGGGAATCATAAGAAAGAGGTTCTGTTCTATGTCACACAAGCGTCTACACCGCTCAGGTAATCCCATCAGGGCATACAGCAGTTATATCATGTTGTCCTATCTGAAAAGATAAATGAACAGTCCTATGAAAGGTTCTACAGGAATCTATATGCAAAGGCTGGGTTTAGTCAAAGAGGGTCCGTTGACGAGAGTTCCAATATACCGTCAGGGAGACAGTACGGAGGTTTTTACTCTTTTTGATATACCTTGGAAGGTACAGTATCAACGGTGACTTGTGCCCTGGCACAGCAAGACCTGAACAATGTCAGCGCCGCGTTTCAGACACAGTCGGGGGGGGGGGGGGGGGGGAAATGCAAGAGTGCAATGCGGTGAACCAAAACACAGTAAAAAGATGATTTTAAGGATGCTTCTTATGAGTCAAACCTCTGTATTATTTTGTTTTAAAAAATAAAATCCCCAGCAGAGTCGCCAGATTGTGGATACCGGGCTTCGGACCACTTCTCTAGTTCGAGATTGTTTTGAAAAGGAAAAGAAAAGGTCTGTTGAAAACAGATACAGAGTCGCCACTTGGTCTTTAAGGAACCAAGAAACCTAATTTTGACTCACCCAAGCGGATAAGGGCACCGGCCCTTCATAACCAAAGAACTTGGTTCGGGGTTTTGGTACGAGAGAGGAAGGAGCCTTTGTCGCGACTAAAACACCCTCTACTCGCCCCGTCTTTCGACGGGCCTCAATTAGCATCCAAATAATCATCTTATACTAGGTTTGGTTCGGCAATTAATACTATGATAGTATATTACATCACATAAGAATCTTGAAATTGAAAATCAAAAGATAAGATATCATTCATAAAATCTAAGTCAAATATCATACAATGTAAAGTGAAAATCACACAAATAAACCTAGGAAAAATCGTCTAATCATATATCAATTAATCAAGTTTTCCTAATCTAAAGGGGACATAAATTGTTCTTGAAGCAAATAATTAAAGAAATCAAAATATGCTTAGCAAACTAGAATGATGCATGTTATTTTTTTGAGAAAAGAAGATCTCTCAATCCCCGGGACGGATGAGAAAGGATGATTAGATCGAGGGGAAGCATGAACGTGTGATCAAGTTCATTTCTTATAATCTTCTTGGATTAAGAGTTACAAAAACCCCAAATCTTGCATGAATGTATTGTATGAACCTAAAAATGTGCAAAGGTTGTAGTGTGTTTTTGTGTTCATGGATTTCTAAAATACCTTAGAAGTCTAAAATGTGCATGAATGAATGGATTAAATCAACATGGGATATATACAAATGTAGTATGAACTACTTCCTAAGATGTGAGCTAATTTGGAATGCATATGAGCATCAAATCAAAGAATAAAAGTTGAAATGTGCTTGCTGTGAATAGTGGACAGACTGCATATGGCACTTTGCAACATTATAATGGGAGGTCAAACGTGCCTAGAAAAATGTGAAAAAAATCTGAGATCATTCTTATTGTGTCTAGAAAATAACCCAAAAAGCCAAACATCAATAGCTATCACAGATTAAAAGAAAAAAATCAGAATGTACACATGACTCAGAAACAAAAGCTGCACTGTTGACTGATTTTGTATGATTTTTCATAAATCAAAGAAAAGGTTTATAATGACCCATTATATACCAAAAGTTTCCTAAGACACCCAAGTTTTATAAAAAAAATAGAAAAGGTATATGTACAGTGATGAAAATGTCCAGAATAAGTGCAAGAAGTTGGGTGACCATTCTGTGAGAACAGAGGCAGATTATGAATGTGAACTTCTCACATCCAAAACAAATACTCTCATATTTCTATAATTGATGGGAAAAATTAGGGACAAACTATGATGTATTAGGAAGGTTTTCCAAGTGGTTTCATCATCATAACTTGAGTATTTAATTCAAAACAAATCTCTGAATCTGAACAGCTCACTGTTTTGGGTCATTGTTTTAGAGATATTGAAGAAAACAAAGTTTTATTTCTTGAAATCAAATGAGAGGGATTGAGAGGGGGTTTTGAAATAGATGTTTTGAAAACATATTTCCAACACTCAATAAGGATTATGACCACTTAGAATACTAACACCAAACTCATCATTAAGAATCTCCAAGATTGTTGGAGAGATTTATTTTATTTTTTGGGCATAACTTCAATACATTCCAAGAATACCTTGGAAGTATTGAGGTTATGATCATCATCTATCAAACATGTTTTTGAGGTCAAGAGCTACTATCCATAAGGATTCACTCACCCCAAACTTCATGTCATCACTTAGATGATGATGAACTAGTAAGTAAATAAAGAAAATAAAAAGAAATGAGATGAGGAGAGATGAACATATATATAATCAAGCAAGTAGATGATAATCAATAGATGATATTCATGAAGCATGAGACTTGTAGATTGGTGTATCACTCATATGTAATGACACTAGACATGGAAGAAGCTTCCACACTCTTGAATGCTCACTAAAATGGTGATTGGGAGTATTGAATGTTGAAGTAAATGGAAGTAATGAAGTAAAAACAAAGTTAGAAACTCACTTTTGTTTTGAAAAATCAAAGAAGAAAGCTTCTTTTCTCTCCACTCTAACCTTATCTCTACACTTTCTCTCCCAAACTTTCTCTAAACTTGCATTTGACTCCCCTAAAATGAGGAGTAATGGGGTGTTTATATAGGCCAACTTGGGGTGTTTTTGGGATTTAGAAAGTACTCCCATTGGTCCCAAACATCTGAAATCATGAAACCACGTCGTTTTGGATTTTAATTAATCAAAATGGGACCACCAAAATATTTACAAAAACTTACTGTTCTGGAGGTGAGTGCCGCGGCGGCACTGGGCCACTGCCGCGGCGGCACTGGGCCAGTGCCGCGGCGGCACTGCTCCTCCCTTCGTCTGGATAATGCTGTTTAGGCCCCCCGAAGTTCCGGTATTCGCGAAAAGGCCCTATTTCGTCCAAAATTCACAGAAAATGCGTACGAACTCCAAATTGAGGTTGTGATATACCGTTGGAAAGGTAATGGAGTCTACTTTACATAAAAAAAAAGTTCGGAGATAGGTCACTTTGAAAAGTTTTGCGGTATTCGCGATAAAAGCCGATTTGATCGCCTTTTTCGCCTTTGGAAATTCATAATAAATTCGTTTTAAATCCAGAAATTATGTGCGATATACCGTTGGAAAGCTATTGACCTCTAGTATCCATGAAAAATATTTGAAAATTGTTTCGGTTCCCCGATTCCAAAGTCAAATCTTGGTCAAACCGGTCAAACCGGTCAAACCTGGGATTCCCGGGAAGTTCTGGGAAACTCTGGGAGCTCCCAGGAGCTGATGTTTTCGCTCGATTTTCTTTTGGAACTTGTTTTAATACTCTCCTCATGATTTAGAATGGTTCTGGTGAATTCAGACATTTTCGGTCAAACTTGGTCAAACTCTGGTCAAACCTGGTCAAACCTTGGTCAAACCGGTCAACGGGGACTTTCGGGGAACCTCCGGGACTTCCGGGGGTCTCGGGGAGCTGACGATTTCTTCCGGTTTTATTTAAAAACTCATTTTATCACTTTTCTTACGACGTAGCATGTTTTCAGAACTTTGGGACCAAATCTGGGAGTTTTCGGACTTTCAAGGGCATTTTGGTCATTCTGAGCATTCTGAGAGATAGAGCTGACTTCCGAGAGTCCTTTTGAGTCTTTTACGATCATTGTGAACCACCAAGCTACGGGTCTCCTAAATCTGATAGCCGACAAAATGGGGTGTCTACACTCACCCTTAGGGACCACAGTCAAGTTATTACATGTGTGTAAGGATTGTCCTCTACGGTTAGGGGACCACGAACTTTTGGAAAGATTGGTGGTTCTGTCGATGAAGGAGTTCGATATAATCCTGGGAATGGATTGGCTCGAGGAGAATGATGCGAAGTTGAATTGTACAAGGAAGAGGATCACATTTGCGGACAAGGGGAATCGACTCTTCGATTTCCAATGTAAACCTTCGGGTGATATGTTCCTCACTAGATGCCTAGCAAACATTGAGGTTGTCAGTACAGAGGTGACAGTATCATCAATACCGGTAATCAAAGAGTTCGAGGAAGTATTCCGAGATATTTCAGGATTACCGCCGGAAAGGGACATAGAATTCTGTGTAGAATTGGTGCCAGGTACTCGACCTATAACCAAGGTTCCCTACAGGATGGCCCCTACAGAGTTGTTGGAGCTGAAGGAACAAGTTCAAGAACTTGAGAAGTTGGGTTTTGTTCGTCCAAGTACTTCACCCTGGGGAGCACCAGTATTGTTTGTGAAGAAGAAGGATGGGTCAATGCGGCTGTGCATTGACTACCGAGAACTGAATAAGGTTACTATCAAGAATAAGTATCCTTTACCTCGGATAGACGATCTGTTTGATCAGTTGCAAGGAGCCACGACCTTTTCTAAGATTGATCTACGGTCAGGTTATCACCAGTTGAGGGTGCGGAAGGAAGACATACCTAAGACTGCTTTCAGGACGAGATACGGACACTATGAGTTCTTAGTGATGCCGTTTGGGATGACAAATGCTCCGGCTGTGTTTATGGACTTGATGAACAGAGTATTCAAGCCCTATTTGGATCAATTCGTTATTGTCTTTATTGATGATATTTTGATCTATTCCAAGTCAGAGGAAGAGCATGAACAACACCTGAGGATCGCGTTGCAGACTCTCAAGGATCACCGCCTGTATGCTAAATTCAGCAAATGTGAATTCTGGCTTCAAGAAGTTAAGTTTCTCGGGCATGTGATCTCTCAACAAGGAATCGCGGTTGACTCATCAAAGACCGATGCAGTGGCGAATTGGACTCGGCCGACCAATGCTACAGAAGTCAGAAGTTTTCTGGGACTAGCTGGTTATTATCGGAGATTTGTAGAAGGTTTCTCAAAGATAGCAGCCCCGTTAACTGGTTTGACTAAGAAAGATTTGAAGTTTGAATGGACTGATAAGCATGAACGCGCTTTTCTGGAATTGAAAGAGAGATTGACAACAGCGCCAGTGCTTGCAATACCAAAGGATGGTGAGAAGTTCACTATTTTTAGTGACGCCTCGTATCAAGGATTGGGATGTGTCCTTATGCAAGACGGAAAGGTTATCGCCTATGGTTCGCGACAGTTGAAGCCAAATGAATTGAATTACCCAACTCATGATTTGGAACTGGCAGCAGTAGTGTTTGCGCTCAAGACCTGGAGACACTACCTCTACGGGGAGAAGTTTGATTTGTTCTCGGACCACAAGAGCCTTAAGTATTTGTTTACTCAGAAGGAGTTGAACATGAGGCAACGTAGGTGGATGGAGCTGATTAAGGATTACGACTTTACATTAGAGTACCACCCCGGTAAGGCTAACGTAGTCGCTGACGCCCTAAGCCGGAAGCCTCGAGGAATGATTGCTTCATTGATGATGAGGGAATGGAAAGCTTTAGAGACTATCGCAGAATTTGATATGCAGATTTCTGAAGGAAGTGACGGACATCACTTTGGATGCCTCGTAGTACAACCAACACTTGTGAGTCGAATCATCGAAGCCCAGGGGGAAGGCGAGAAATTTCAAGCATGGTTCGCCAAGATGTCAGAAAAGGACCCTATAGAATGGAAGGTTGGGACCGATGGAGGATACCGATGTCGAGAAAGATTGTGTGTGCCAGATTCTGGAGATTTGAGAAAAGATATTCTCGAAGAAGCACATAAATCAAGACTGACAGTACACCCAGGAGGGACAAAGATGTATAAGGATTTGAAGAGAAACTTCTGGTGGGAAGGGATGAAGCGAGAAGTAGCCGAGTTTGTGTCTAAATGTTTGACTTGTCAACAAGTGAAGGCCGAACATCAGAGACCCTCGGGATTGTTGCAACCCTTACCTGTTCCAGGATGGAAGTGGGAGCACATAACTATGGACTTTGTGGTTGGATTACCCCGGTCACAACAGAATCATGACGCGATTTGGGTAATTGTGGATCGTTTGACGAAGTCTGCACACTTTATCGCGTACAATATGACTTACCCAGTAGAAAGGATGAGTCGAATGTACCTACAGCAAGTGGTGCGACTGCACGGTGCGCCTGTGTCGATTGTATCAGACCGCGATGCACGTTTTACCTCGGGATTTTGGGAAAGTTTGCAGAAGGCTATGGGAACTTCGCTCAAGATGAGTACTGCATTCCATCCTCAGACCGATGGACATACCGAGCGTGTTAATCAGATTATGGAAGATATGCTCAGAGCTTGTGCAATCGACTTTGAAGAGTCTTGGGAGATGCACTTGCCGTTGGTCGAATTTGCGTATAACAACAGTTATCACTCAAGTATTGGGATGGCACCATTCGAAGCTTTGTACGGACGGCCATGTCGATCTCCATTGTGTTGGGCTGAAGTGGGAGACAGAGAACTTTTGGGACCAGATTTGGTGAGAGAGACCAATGAGAAGATTTCACTGGTCAAGGAAAGAATGAAAACTGCACAGAGTAGGCATAAGAATTATGCAGATCGGTGTCGAAAGGACTTGGAGTTCAGTGTTGGAGACCACGTACTCCTAAAGGTTTCACCTGTTCGGGGAGTAGTGCGTTTTGGTCAGAAGAGATGAAAGTTGGCACCTCGTTTCATCGGGCCATTTGAGATATTGGAGCGTGTTGGGAAAGTGGCTTATCGGCTCGCGTTGCCACCAAAGATGTCTGGTGTTCATAATGTGTTCCATGTCAGTATGTTAAGGAAATACATACGGGATCCTTCACATGTGGTTAATTTTGATGATATTGAGACGAGTCAGAGTGTTGTCTACAAGGATAGACCTGTGAGGATTCTCGACCAGAGTATCAAGAGGCTGAGGAGAAGAGACGTTCCTTTGGTTAAGGTTCAGTGGAGGCATCATGACGAAGGAGAGGCGTCGTGGGAGTTAGAGTCAAACATGAGGACTAGATACCCCGAGTTGTTTCAGGACTAGTTAGCTCAGATTTCGGGGCGAAATCTCTGTTAAGGTGGGTAGGGTGTAACGCCATGTATTTTATTATCATTAATAAATAAATATTGCATTTTATTTCCATGAGTAGTTGATTTAATTTCTATTTATAAATAATTATCTGGGGCCAAACCGTAATATTTGAAAATATAGAAAATATTTTCTATGGTTTTAAAATCAATATCTATATCTTTGTATAAACCGGGAATTTTATTCCTACGCTGATATTATTTCCCTGTATTTTTCTTTCTATCGTAAAATACCAGTTTTATGTTTTAAATCTGCGTTATACCGCGTTTGGGTGTGGGAGCACGTGAGCTCAACCACACCGGAGGAATTCTTGGCCTTGCTTGGAGCCCAAAACATTGGGTTTATATATACGTTGGTTTCTCTCTCTCTCACTCACAGTCTCTCATCTCTCACTCTCTCAAATTCTCTCAATCACTCTCTTGCTCTCTCAAGATCACACAACACACACACATACAGATTATATACTATATACATACACACATACATAGATATATAGCTATATATATCTCAAGATCAAGAGGAAGAACGGAGGAGAAATTCTTAACGACGAAATCGACGGCATAAATTCTCGGTCTAAAATTCTCTGTATAATTGCCCTCGGTGAGTAAATTAAACTCACTCTCAACGTATATATATATGTAAATTTCAGTGTATATAGTTGTATATATGCATATATATGTATAAACACCATGAAAGCTTGAAAATGGAGTTTTGTAAAAGTTAACCAAAATCGATTCTGTAAATTGGGAATGAAAGATCTTAGTCCCAATAGGCTACGGTTCAAATCCTACGAGTTAATTCATCCATATCGTGACGTACCGTTGATTTTAAGTTTTGACACCCTCACTTTAATCGCGAATATTTAGAGATATAATCCGTGTTAGTTAAAATTGATCGCATATTCTTAATCTACGCGGAAAACCAAAGAGATTCATATATTACATGTCCTGGTACGAACAGAAAACAGAAATGGGTAAAATTCAGTTTGAAAACCAGAAACAGGGGAGAAACGAAGAAGATGACATTCTGCAAGAACTCGCTCGCGCGGCCCGCTCGCGCGGACCGTCCCTCCCCTTCGCGCGCGCGATCCGCTCGCGCGACCTGTTCTGTCCCTTCGCGCGCGCGACCCGCTCGCGCGATCCGGCCTTCCCCTTCGCTCGCGCGACCCGCGCGCGCGACATCACCTCTCCCTCGCTCGCGCGATCCGCTCGCGCGAGGTGGCTGTTTTGGGCAGTTTGTGTATTTTTGTCTAAGGGACTGTTTGGAAAATGTTTTGGGAAATTTCAAGGAACTGTTTGGCAAATATACTATTTTAAAGGCTCATTGTTAGAAATTGGACTTGAAAGAATGTTTAAGACCGAAATTTATGCTCGTACGATTATCCGGCTTTGTGATTTATTAATGGTGTTATTTATGACACATTGACATACATATTAGGGTTGAGGTTGTGTCAACATGCATGTGTGTGAGAAAGCGTGAAAAGAGTAAAGGGTGGCGGTCTGGTGTGCGACCTCAATATCGATCGGATATTATTCCTGGTATTGGAGGCGACAGTGTCGTGTACGACTTAGATATCGATCGGATAGTATTCCTGGTATCTAAGGCGCGCGTTTCGGATATTGATCGGATAATATTCCTGATATCCGAAGCGATGGTGATAGTGTTGAGTACGGCTTAGATATCGATCGGATATTATTCCTGGTATCTAAGGCGCTTGTTTCGGATATCGATCGGATAGTATTCCTGGTATCCGAAATGATGGTATTGAGTGTGGCTTAGATATCGATCGGATATTATTCCTGGTATCTGAAGCAATAGTTTGGTGTGCTGTTTTGGATATCGATCGGATAGTATTCCTGGTATCTGAGATAATGGTTTGGTTGTGTTGAGTTTTGTTGAGAGAAAAGAGTCAGAAAGATGAGATATTACATTGCTCATGCATGGTCGCATATTTATTGCTTTCTTTATTTCCCCCGTGACTTATGTTGGAATTGGAACCTTGAATCTATTGCTTTTAAAATTAAATTGCACCGTTGTTTATATGCTTATATATATACATTGCGAGCACTTGTTTGTTTTGCTCACCAGCTTTCATAAGCTGACGGCGTTGATGCGTCCTGGACTGTATGTCCAGATTTTCAGGGTCAGGAGCAGCCAGGGTATTTTGACTATGCTACTTAGAGTCAGGAGACTTTCCAGGAGGCTGCTTTATATTTCCTATGTCTTTTAATTTGGGTTTGTAATAAACTAGCTTTAGACATTTGAATAAGGCGTTTTGTGCCTAAGTTTATGACTGCTGTAATAGTTAGTAAGTTTTAATTGTGGAGGTTATGTTTTGTTAGTATCCTTTGCTCTAGAAATGTTGTTAAGTTATTTGTTGCAGGGACAATTGGTCATACTCATTTGTCACGACCTACGAGTCCATAAAGGAAATTAAATGCTTTCCTGAATTATGCTATGTCGGGGCGTGACAAAGACGAAGAAAAAGACCATGGTTTTCCACGGCTTTCTACATCAACTCCATGTAATAGGATTTCTATTTATGTTTTTCTTTTAGATCTATTTGTATTCATGGATGATGAATGTATGCTTGGGGATTTTTAATATCAAATCATACTTTAATGTTTAAATCAATGTTTTTGGACTTCACTCTTGGCTTAGAATTATTTTGAAATCAATATGCTCAACAATTGATATTTTCTGTGATTAAATAAATTGTGATCTTAATTATTGAATATTCCATGCCTAGGGAAGATGTGGTGTGCTACAACCCTAGTTTAGTGCAAGACATCCCATGCTAACCAAAGATGGACTTTGTTAGTAATTAGATTATGATTATTTTCTGGAATAAGGAATTGGGTTGGTAGCCACGATTCCACATGATCATCCAAATACAGTAGTCTAATTGGGAACATAAATATTTTTATTATATAGTTAGTGATGGATTTGCAATCTTAGATCTCATCTCTGATACTTTTCACATCTTTTTAATATTACATCAATTGTATTTTACGGCCCTGTATTGCCTTGTTCCAGTCCAAAGTTGTATTTTACGTTTCTTTTCTTTTCTTTTTATTTCTTATATAAGTCTTTTGTAGTAGTTTAGGACTGATGCTAGATCGAGTCGTTGTACATTTTCTTTTATTTATTTTCTTTAGGGCTAGTGGTCTGTTAGTATGTTTGCTTATTGATATGATATACATGTTTCTCTCTTTTGGATATGCTAGTTGATGACTTGCTTTCTATTATGTTACCATGTGTGGTAATTGATGAAATAATAAATTGGAAGCTTAATGTTAGACAAATTATTTAACTCCTTATATATTAACAGTAAGAAGAAGGAATAGCATAGGTTGGTATAGCTCAAGTGGCAAAGAGCTTGACATTTATAAGTCCCCTCTAATGCATAGGTTCAGAGTTCGAACCTCATCCTCCTCTCCCATATCAAAAAAAAAAAAAAAAGAAAGAAGAAGAAGTAGAAGAAGAAATAAAATATTACAAATAGACCCACTAACTAACAATTAATATGCTAAGAGAAATAGTAATAAAATAAAATATTCTCAACACTTCCCCTAAGCTAGTACAACTATGTCTCTCATTCCCAGTTTGCCTAGAACAGTGTGGAAAAGGTTGATTTTCTATCCCTTTGGTGAGGACATCCGCAACTTGATCACTACTCTTCACGAAAGGAATATAGATAACTCCACTACTTAGCTTTTCCTTGATAAAATGTCGATCAATCTTTACATGCTTGGTTGTATCTGTTGGATAAAAATTAATTTTGGCCATGTTTGAGGTCAAATTAATGTGGGACCCATTTAGAGTTTGAATGGGGTCCTTGTGGATTTGTGTTCTCCTCCATGAGGAGATGAACTTTGGATATTTACATGTCCAAAATTATTATTGAGTGAATGAGAAATTAATCCATTGAATACATTTATATAATGTACATACATGAATGCATGGGAAATGTATATACATGAATGTATTTATTCTCATTCATGGATAATGCACATTCATAGATGAATCATGTATATACATGGATGAATCTATAGATTCATAATGGATATACATGGATGAATCCACAAATACATAATGTACTCATGTATATACATGGATGAATCTATAGATTCATAATGTACATACATGGATGAATCCACAAATTCATAATGTACATGCAATGAATCCTCTCTCCCCTTAGTCCTATATATTCTGAGCTTTCTCCTCAGAAATTTCAGAGTCAGAAAAACAAGAGCTATTACCTTCCTTCCTATATTCCTTCCTGAGAGAGACACAGAACATAGTTGGTTCGTCGGAGCAGTCGAACACCGTGCTTGTCTACTGCTGGTTATTGCCGCTGTATCCTGGGAGACAGACGCCGGAAATATCTTCAAGCACTTCTGGTGAGGCGGCGAATCTGTTTGAAGGAAATTGTGAAATATCACAAGCCTCGGTTTGATCTTATTTTGTTATAGTTTTCCAATTATTGCTTTCTGTTTACATATTGTAATTCTGTTTCTATTAAAGTTCTATTTTTCAGTTTATGATCAAGAATCTGTTTCTGTTTTCCAATTGTATCAATGTAATTTTTCCAACAATCTTAAAACATATTATATATATTTTTACAAAACAAAAACATATTCGAATTTGGAAAATTAAAATTATTTTTTGAAAACAGTCTTACAAAAAAAACTGCTACTATAATCCTCGTTTTCTGGCCAAACGGTGCAGAATAAGGAAATATTGCATTAGACGAAAAGTGTGCAGAATCCTGTTTTGCTTGGGATCGCGCAAGCAGAATCTTAAAATTCATTCGTTTTCTAACAATTATTTGGGAAAAGAAATTCTGCTGCAGTTAAAATTAAAAAGAAAATATTAGATTTAATTTCTTTTCTCTTGTGATAACTTCTGAAATGGCAAATGAGACCATGAACTCTGTTGCGACCGATGGTGCTACCAATGCCGTGGTGATTGGTTCGAGTATTGTTAAGGTTCCCTCAATCCAAATGGTTCATGTGAACCACGGGGAGAAACCCGATAAATCTAATGAAAATGAACAAGAACAAGAGGTTGTGCTAGCAATTGATGCTTTGAAGCACTCGGACTTTTTGTACCGAAACTATGTCTTGAATGACATAGACGATACACTCTATAATGTGTATAGGGTCAAGACCATTGCTAAGGAACTGTGGGAGTCCTTAGATATGGTGGACTCAAAGACTGTGATCAGTCAAGTCCAAGAGACAAATGTGATGGAGTTAGATTATATCTCAAGGGATGTCTCTGACATTAATCTGTCTGCTGTGGTCTCTGAAGTGAACTTGGTGGATTCAAACCCAAGGGAGTAGTGGATAGACACTGGTGCTACTCGCTACATATGCTCCGACAAAGTTATGTTCACTTCCTTCGAACCAATTACTAATGGTGAGAAGATATATATGGGAAATTCTGCCTCCTCAGATGTTGAAGGGCAAGGGAAAATAAGTCTGAAAATGACTTCAGGAAAGGAGCTAACTCTCAACAATGTCCTTTATGTACCAAAAATTTGCAAGAATTTGGTATCCGGATCTCTCCTAAGCAAGCATAGCTTCCGAATGGTCTTTGAGTCAGACAAGGTGGTGTTGACCAAAGCGGGAATGTATGTGGGGAATGGGTATATGTGTAATGGGATGTTCAAACTTAATGTAGCAACTGTATTCCCAAAAGTTAATAAAATGAGTACCTCTTCTGTTTACTTGCTTGAGTCTTCCAATTTGTGGCATGGTAGACTAGGACATGTTAATTTTAATTCTTTACGAAGATTAATTAAATTAGACCACATACCAAACTTTCATATTAATGCAAGTTATAAATGTGAAACTTGTGTTGAAGCAAAGTTAACAAAGACTTCATTTCAATCAGTTGAAAGAAGCACTGAACCTCTGGAATTAATCCACACTGATGTATGTGATTTTAAAAAAAGGTTCAATTTAGAGGTGGCAATAAGTATTTTATTACTTTTGTTGATGATTGCACTAAATACTGTTATGTGTAAGGATGAAGCTTTGGATAAGTTCATTCTATACAAGACAGAGGTTGAGAATCAACTAAGTAAAAAGATTAAGGTGTTGAGAAGTGATAGGGGTGGTGAATATGTAGCGCCATATGGTGAGTTTTGTGCACAAAATGGAATTATTCACCAAACCACCGCACCTTATTCGCCTCCATCAAATGGAGTTGCTGAAAGGAAAAATCATACCTTAAAGGAAATGATGAATGAGTTCTGGATTGCCACAGAACTTGTGGGGGGAGGCAATTCTCTCCGCAAATTATATTTTAAATAAGGTACCTCGAAAGAAAGTTGATCAAACCCCGTATGAACAATGGAATGGTCGAAAACCTTCCTACAAGTTTTTACGAATGTGGGGGTGTCTTGCAAAAGTTCTTGTACCTACTCCTAAGAAAGAAAGGATAGGTCCAAAAACTGTTGATTGTTTATTTATTGGTTATGCACATAATAGTACTGCGTATCGGTTTCTTGTATATAAATCTGAAAACCCAGATATACACAAGAACACGATCATGGAGTCTAGAAATGTGTCTTTCTTTGAGAATATGTTTCCTTGTAAAGAGGAATATTATTCTAAAAAACGCACATTTGAGACTGTTGGGGAAACTAGTAAAACCCAAGAAGAAAATGTTGATATTGAGCCTAGACATGGGAAACGAGCTAGAACCTCAAAATCTTTTGGTCCAGACTTTCTAACTTATGTTATAGAAAGTGAGCCTCAAAGCTATAATGAAGCTATTAGATCACCAGATGGTCCATTGTGGAAAGAAGCAATCAAGAGTGAAATTGATTCTATCCTACAAAACCATACTTGGGAACTGGTAGATCTTCCTCCTGGTTGTAAGCCGTTGGGCTACAAATGGATTTTTAAAAAGAAAATGAAGACGGATGGTACTATTGATAAGGCAAGGCTTGTCATCAAAGGGTATAGACAAAAGGAGGGTCTAGACTACTTTGATACGTATTCTCCTGTTACGAGAATAACATCCATTCGTATGATTATTGCGATCGCAGCATTGCGAGATCTCGAATTACATCAAATGGATGTTAAGACTGCCTTCCTTAATGGAGATTTGAATAACCTAAAGGATTTTCTGCTCCAGGGCAAGAAAATAAAGTGTGTAAGCTTGTCAAATCATTGTATGGCTTAAAGCAAGCTCCAAAACAATGGCATGAAAAATTTGACCAAGCTATACTCTCTAGTGGATTTAAAATCAATGAGTGTGATAAATGTGTTTATGTCAAAGACACAATTGAAGGCTATTGTCACGCCCCGGAAACCGAAGCGCGAGGAAAGAGAAAAAGATAGAGAGAAAAGGATTAAAATCCAATCACAATGCGGAAGCGACTTTGGAAACCCACGGGGTTTCCTACAAGGATGACTTACTAACATATAAGCCAAAATGGACTTACATGTTAACAAGTCCAACAAAGATGAAAACATTTGAAAACTTACTTAAAAGACTATCCGAACAAGTACTAGTTCAAGGAGAAAGGGAAAATACAATAGATTTGATAAAAGGTCATTTTTAGATAGTTGCTGAATTTTAAAACACCTGTAAGTAACTATATCTTTGAAATTCTCACATTCTGTTCGCGCTGGTCCATGTAAAATTTGATTCTGAACAACTTTTGTGTAATGACATTTTTTCCAATTCCGCACCATTTGAAAATATTACCAAAAACGACATATTCAAGAAACTTGTACCTCGGATAATCAATATCCACACTTAGATGATTTGGCACACGTAGTTATCGGTGCACAATCACAAATTTTTCCTAGCGAGGATTAAACACACGGCTTATCAAGTCTACTAAAGCAGCAGGTGCGTTCGTCAAACTGAATGGTATAACAAGGGATTCACAGTGTCAGTAACGTGGGCGGAAAGTAGTCTTAGAAATCTCACGTTCCCTAGTGTGCAACTGGTGATAACTCTATTTCAAATCAACCGTTGAAACTAAATATGTTGAACCACGGAGTTGGTCAAAAGGATCTACTGATTCTTATAGTCACAAGATTCGATGTCATAAGCAATACTCAACTTAAGCGAACCACCTATCTTCTTGGCACAGGGAAATGGGTACTCTCCACGGAGATTGATTAAGACAAATGCAATCGCTAACCTGTAAGTTCTCTAACTGAGTCTTTAACTCTTTCAACCCTGCGGATGTCATATAATACGGCGGCATCAAAATAGATGAAGTACTGGGTATTTGTCTGACACAACTCAATTCTCACGGATAGGTGACAAGCCATACAAATCCTCAAGGAACACATCGGTGTACTCACCCACAACGGGAGAGAACTCAATCAAATTTGTTCCATTCTCATTGGAAAACAAAACAAACTATTTAAGGAGTCAATATGACTTTTACAGTTGTACCAACTATGAAGTGGATATATCGGAGTCTCTATACGATCACCCATGAAACAACTTAGATTCCCGAATGGTAATGCAAAAGCTACCTTCCTCTCGAAACATGTCACAAGTGCTTGGCAAGTACTCACTAGTCCATACTCACAATCATAAATCAAAGATGGTGTACTGGTCAGCTATCACAGCTCGCAGCCACGACACACTCGATCCAAGAGAACTAAGCCTCCAACAGAAGTATCAATTAACAACTAACAATGTAGGAACCGAACGACTCATTCCTCAACTCAATGATGATGCACAAGGTGGTATCCGAAGAGATACGATGCGCCGATATCTACAGGCATAGTGGCACTAGGACTAAAGACGAACAACTTACCTCAGATCACAGAAGCATCGGTATTACCTACTGAAGGTGCGACGGCAAAAAGATTCAACTGTCTTTATTGTCCCCCTAGGGACGCTTGACCAAAAATCTGAGTTGAAGCAGTTGGCTGTGGTGGCAACAAAGGTGGCCTACAAGTCTGCTGAAAAGGTGGACGAACTGGGGGTGGTCCAACTGACTGTTCTTAGTCAGTGCACAAAGTTCTCTAACTCTTTTATTTAAACTCAAATACCCAATTACTAATATTTTCTGAACCACTTTACTAAGTACTTTCAACTCAAATCCAACCGCGTTGGTGCGTAGGCCTGGATGAAGTCCATTCTCAAAAGTTCTTACCTTCATTCTATTGTCCAATGTTATATCGGGAATGAGACTAGCCTCATACTCAGAAACTGTCACGGCTCCCTAACGAAGATTTCAAAAAATTTTAATCCTCTTAGCTCGACGAACTACGAACGGGAAATACTGCTCACGAAACAATTGGCTGAGGGTGTCCCATAACATACTCTCCAAAGTCAGTGTAGTCAACACTAACCCCCAATTAAATCTGACTGAAAAGCTACAGCGTCTACTCGAAGATCCTCCTCGAATAGTACCAAGGTACTCCAAATTATAAATACGCACTCAAGCCACAGTTCCACGTGAACCAGGCACGAATCTTAATAGGTTAAACATAAATTCACACCTCAATTGAGGGATACGTGTACTTAGCATGAGATCACATAGCTCACAACATTAATCATGTTCACATAGAATATATAACGTTTCCCTTCATAATTCCATTTACATTTGTGAACGATGATACCATATTACTTTATAAATCAACTCGATACTTAACATAAACGGCAAGGATAATACAGGAAAGGCAATCAACATCAATACAGATTACTAGCAACCTTAAGCAATTTATATCATGATTCATACTAATCAATGCCTATCATGACCCATGAGAACACATAGTACTGAGAATATGCACGGTTATAACATAACTATAGGGCACGTCAAACATTAATGTACTTGGCATGTACCCTAAACATATATAAATGTTGGAACTTATTAGCTCATCGCATGTAGAACATGTACACATATCACGTGTGAACATTAACTTAAACATCAAATTCACATAGAAGCATGCTCATCAACAATACGGGATCATATTACTCAATATGCAACAATACATATTAGAACGAATGAAAATCATATAAACACTTAGCACATCGGGTATGGAACATGTAATCTTTGATAGGTAAGCACTTAGCATATACATACCTAGCCTCAAAGGTATTTAACATATATTAAGCATGTTAGCATTATACTTGCCTTGCATGAAATACGTACTCTTTATATCATAGCCAATGGAAATGCACAACACAATACATAGAGCATGTAGACTTCATATGAACTCACATAACATGTAAGACATGAAACATGTAAACTGGGCACGTAAGCACAAAAGTTCCAAAGACTTTCACTCAATAAAAAAAAATGCTCATGCAACATCTCACTATGTAAAGTAAATAGCGTTCTAGTTAAAACAATTAGCATCGAATGAGGAATCGAATGATTATTAACCACATTAAGCAATTTATAGGAGGACTAATGTCATCCCATGGAGTATGTAAACATTTAACATGTAAGCATATACTACGTTGAATGTGAAACACGTAAACACCTTGAACATGTAGCCATATAGGTCCCGAAGGAATTCAACCTCTACGCATGCCCACGCGGCATCGCATCATCTCAACGAAAAACCTCAATGAAATAAACGGAAAACAATAAACAAGCTTAAGCGTGGACGAAAACGAAACAAGCCCGAAGTAAACACCATAGTCCCTAGGTATTCAAACCCGGTTAGCTCTGATACCAATCTGTCACGCCCCGGAAACCGAAGCGCGAGGAAAGAGAAAAAGATAGAGAGAAAAGGATTAAAATCCAATCACAATGCGGAAGCGACTTTGGAAACCCACGGGGTTTCCTACAAGGATGACTTACTAACATATAAGCCAAAATGGACTTACATGTTAACAAGTCCAACAAAGATGAAAACATTTGAAAACTTACTTAAAAGACTATCCGAACAAGTACTAGTTCAAAGAGAAAGGGAAAATACAATAGATTTGATAAAAGGTCATTTTTAGATAGTTGCTGAATTTTAAAACACCTGTAAGTAACTATATCTTTGAAATTCTCACATTTTGTTCGCACAAGTCCATGTAAAATTTGATTCTGAACAACTTTTGTGTAATGACATTTTTTCCAATTCCGCACCATTTGGGCAGAAAATAAGGAAAACAGTAGCTGTTTTTCTATGACAGCAACTTTGACAGCACACACTACAAGAAAAAAGGGCTTTGGCCACGGAAAAAACACGACGGTTGAACGAACCGTGGTAAATTTACCACGGTTCTTTACAAATCGTGATTAATTAACCACGGTTGTAAAACCGTGAGGAATTAACCACAGTTTTTAAAGAACTGGGGCAAATTAACAATGGTTTTAAAAAACCGTGGCAAAATAACCACGGTTTTAAAACTGTGGCTAATGTGGAGTATAAATTTGCTTCGCACCCCAACAAATGAGGCGCCTAAATTTTTTTCCCCCCAATTTATTCCCCCCATTTTTCCCCAATACCAGTCTCTGTCTCTCTCTCTATTTCATCAACCCCACCTCCTCTCTCCCTCGATCTCCTTCTCCCCAGTCCGTCGCTACTCCAGTCCAACGCCACCGCCATTGCCTTTTTCTGGTAAATCTCTATCTTTATTTCCTCTCTCTCTCTCTCTCTCTCTCTCTCTCTCTCTCTCTCTCTCTCTTACTCTTCTCTTTTTTCAGATCTAGTTTAAATCCGATCATGAAGACAGATTTTGAAGGTTATTCTTTGTCATTCTTTGAGGTCTTTGTGCATGAGTTTTTTATTTAAGGCCTCTTTAAGTATTTCACGTTTTGATTTAGGGCTTCTAAGTATGCAAGGTTTTTTGGTTTCTATGTATATAATTTTTGTGGAGATTTTTTTAGTGTTTTCATTATTTTTTATTTATTAATTTTTATTTTTATTTGATTTTGTTTTTCCAAATTTTGGCTTCTAATATTTCAGGTATTGAGCTCATGTAATGATCTCGGATTCTGAGTACAATGGCTGTCATTTAAGCCATTGACAGAAAAGCAACCTTGACCAAGTACAATAGCTTGGCACCCAAAGCTGTTTTAGAAGCTCTAGACGATGTAATATGAGCAAATCAGTGGAAAAATCCTCTTAAGGTAATTCATTCTTCCTTTTAGCCCTATTTCTTAATATACATGTCAGTGTGTGTGTGTGTGTGTGTGTGTGTGTGTGTGTATGTGTGTGTGTGTGTGTGTGTGTGTGTGTATGTGTGTATATGTGTGTTCCTTGGTATTTTTCTTATGGGTTGTAGAATAGCTTTTAATCTACTAGTCAAGGATTTTGATTGTTTTATTGTCTTCATCATTGAGACTCTGGGCACTCAGATGGGAAAAGATAGCTCTATGATAAAATAGCAATGAATAAAGTTTGGAGATTGGACATTGTGACTACTTGCATATGATCTCTTGTTTGTCAGTCTTGAGCTCTTACCATTGAACCAATTAGTAGTTTTATCTCTAACAAAATACATGGAAATATAGATGCGTGTTTGTCTTTGATGACCTTGACTTGTTCAGAATCTACTTCAGTAGTTGGCTATATAAATGTGTCTTTTGAAGTGTGTTTATTTTCATTTATAGGCTTAGTGTTTCACAGCTAGTGGCTGCTGTCACACATATCCAGTCTCTCACTTGTCATTCTAAGCTCTTACCATTGCACCAAATAGTGGCCCTTAAATAAGACTTGAATTATATTAATTGTGTTATCCTAATTTTATTTATTAGCCAAAATTTGATTTGATTTCCATGAATATCTCTAAGTTTAAACTGAATGATTGAAAAACACTATTTTGCCTTCTCAAGAATTCTGTGGTTATGTCCTTGTCTCATAGTCATGTTCATGTTATAGATGACCAGGTCTTGTCAGTTAAGTTTTTTGCTAAGCTATGAAACTATGAAGTTGCTTGCTGACATGATGATCTAACAACAGGAGTAACATGATCACTAGTAACCTACATGATGAAAAGAAACTATATAAATCCAACTCATTCTTAGTTGACTCAAGAAAACCATTGATTTCAAATTAGTTAGAATAAAACCTGAGATTATAGTAGACTGATATAAATTGAAACAAGTGGGATTTAATGAGAGCTCCATTAATTCATAGTTGACTCAAGAAAACCATTTGTTCCTCTTTTGTTGTACAAAATAGTCCTTTTGTCTTCATATTATCGATGTTGTGATTACCTTTCTCAATAGCACGATCAAAAAGATTTTCCCTTGTGTTTGCATATGCAACTGAGCGCACATTTCTACTAATATGAATTTATATGTGTGAGGATATAAACAAAATATTTCATGTTTGATAAATATGTACATGATGGGTTGTCTCAATTGTTGATACATATCTGAGCCTCAAGGAGGCCCGATGGATGATGTCATTGGTGTTGTAGAATTGACCACAATGACCAAATTGATTATCAACACGAATTATGATACACATCATTGATCACTCTCTCTCTCTCTCTCTCTATCTCTCTCTCTCTCTCTCATTGCAATGCTGCTATTATGTAATCAAAATTATATATCATGGCAACAAGTGGATATTGTGTATCATATAGGTATAACATTAGTGGCAAGACTCTAAAAAATTATTAGTGGAAAGTACTAATTGGTAATTTACCTAAAGATTTGATTTAATCTATCTTAGTTGCTTTGGACAAGTGTTGTTCCTTACATGTATTTCAATGATTATTATTAAAATATTTTTTTTGCAACACAAATGCTCCCAGCTCTCATTAGTCAGTCATGTATTCTAGGTGATTTATAGGGGTAATTTGCTTAGCAAAACTAATGATATGGTTGTCATTAAATTTAGCATTAGAATTAACCTTTTGGCTTATAAGTTTATGAGTTACTTTTTTTAATTTAGATTAAAGACAAGACAGTCCAACAAACTATTTCAATCTCCATTATTTTGCTACTGTGGGGTTAACTAATTATTAATGCTATTTTTTTCAGTTCAATCATTTACCAACACGTCCTTTGTCACTATGTCAATCCATGTTATTTTGGTCTTACCGTAATTCTCATTATTTACTAATACTATGATTAGTTTCCTACTGATTTAACTATTAGCAAACATTCCAGGTTCATATTGCAACCATTACTTCTTGCAAATGTTGGCACAAATTGGAAGAGGTTGTTATGATGCTGCATATGATATAGGTGAGTTGTACTAATATGAAATAGTGATTTGTCTATATTTTTATGCTTCTTCACCACAATGTATACACCTTTTGAACTCTTGTAATTGGTGTTTGACTGCAAGAGGCCAATCTTACTGTTTGTGCTACAGTGTAACAAGTAGCGACAGTAAACTCTTAAGCTATTATCTATTTGTGCTCATCATGGTTTGAACGCTGCATGAAACTCACAGGGCCGGTCCCGAGTATTTGGAGGCCCAGGACGAACTACTAAAAGGGAGGCCCTTATTCGGGGGTTCGGGGGCAGCGCCCCCGAGGCAATTTTTTTGGGGTCTACTTATACATAATTGGCTATTTTTTTAGGGTTTACCTATACATAATTGGCGATTTTTTTGGGATCTACTTATAATATGAGAATCTATTTGTAAAACTTAAATATTGTACGGTGTCTTTCAAAATTCTTGGGAGGCCTATTTCTAAAACTCAACAAATTCTTGAACTAAAAGTGTAATTTTTAAAATTCTAGGGGCCTTTGCTTTTGAGTTTTATATGTATGTATATCAATATATATGTAGTTGATAACACTAAATTGGACATTGGGCCCCTTTGGGGCCTAAACATATGTTGAGGAGAGACTTAACATAATTAAGGGAGACCTAATGTAAAATGCTAAAAAAAATCTCAAAGTAAAAATGTAATTATGAAAATTTTATGAGGCCCTCAAAATTTGATAAACTTTGGTGGCCCGGGGCGGTTGCCCCACTGGCCCCCCCATTAGGCCGGCCATGCTCCTCAAGCAACTTAGAATAATTGATACCATAATCACTTCTCTAGGGTCTTCTACAATTGATATCACTGCTTCTAGTGATTCATGTTGACTGCATTTGCAATGTTGCATCAGCTAATTATGTTTTGATTGAAACTAGTCACCAGTAATCTATACAGTATGCAATATTGATTGAATATATTTATGGCAGCCACTAGTGGGACTAACACTGACTAGTGTTTGTTTTCTTCTTTTTCTCCTCTAGAAAGGTTTTGACTTGAATTTGTTTAGTTGGAATTAGATAGAGAAGTAGGATTGCCACCTTCTTTTTTGAATTCAGTGTGGTTTTTAGATATATCTAATCCATGCTATACAATTTTCTGTTTGATCAATTGATTTGGGTCCTAAGTTAGGAATGAAATTTTATTCCCTAAAATATTTTGGCTCTATGTAAAAGAGAACCAGCACCGCCGGAGGGGACGCTACGATTTCAATGGATTTGGGGAAGGCTTAGTTGTGTAAGTCACTGCAAGTGCTTAGTTTTCTAAATACAAGTTTTTTCTTTTCCTTCTCTACGTAGATAGTTGATGATATAAATCTGAAACTAAATATTTAACATGAAGAATTATTGCAAAAATAGTGTCAAACTGGGTCACTTTGGAATAAAACACTTGCTTTTGAAAGCCATTATATTGGTACAATATTTTAGAAACAAAACGACTAGAATGTAAGAAACATCCTACACCAGTTGGGTGTATCATAGAATTTACACAACTAGTAGGTGTTTTAAATGAATGCTTTGATTCATATCATGGTATTGTTGTAGTGTTTTGATTGATATTGCATCTTAATTTTCATGGTATTTTAGTTTGGATATATTATGAACCTAACTCGGTATTGTTCAAGTACTTATGCTTTATTTTTTTTACATTTTTTGTTCTCCAGGTTCGTGAAGAATAATATGGCGCAAAATCACCTCCAATTCAATTTTTTTCTCTTTTGTTTATTGTACCTAGTTGAGAAACAATTGTGGACATTTTATGTTTTTACGTGTATCAAGATATTGTGGAATCACAAGTTTTTTTGTTGATATTTTGGGATGTACCAATTTTCATTGCTTAGTTGATACATTTTTGTTAAACTTATTTTGGTTTATATGTTGGATTTATTTGTGGATGAATAAATGTGAGAATATGTTTCAGGAATCAAGAAATATAACAATTTACCATTCTTGTCATAGGTTTTTACTTTTAATCACAATTGTAATGGAAATAGGTAAAATATCAAAAAGTGCATTTAGCGACGGTTTACAAACTGTGACTACTTCTCTCGTGTCTTATTTAAACGAACCATTAACCACGGTTTTGAGACTGTTGCAAATACAACAGGCAATACCCACGGTTTCCTCAACCGTCACCACAACCGTCATATAAAATACAAGAATCCAACACTTTTGGGCAATTATTTACGACGGGTGTAACCGTCGCAAAAACCGTGGGTAAAACTATTTGCCACGGTTGATAAACTGTGGCGTACCAATAACCACAGTGGCAGATTCCACGGGTGGAAAAACCGTGGTAAAACTGTCGCGAAAAGTTTTACCCACGGTTTCTACTATCTTTGGCGTGGGTTTTTGAACCGTCGCTAAAGGTCATTTTTCTTGTAGTGACAAGTACTATTTTTGGATAATTTCTGAATTTTGAAACATCCGTAAGTAACTATATATTTGAAATTTTCACATTCTGTCCGAGTTGGTCCATGTAAAATTCGATTCTGCACAACTTTCGTCTAATAACATGTTTTCCAATTCTGCACCATTTGGGCATAAAATAAAGAAAACAGTAGCAGTTTTTCTATGACAGCAACTTTTGACAGCATTTTGACAACTTGTAGAAATGTTCCCAATTATACTAAATCCTCAAATTTAAACCTCAATACATGACTAAACAAGTCCTAAATGACATATAACACATGCCTAGACCAAACGGAACTTCATATACTCGAAATTTATTAAATACGAGAAGTGAAAGAGATAAAGAGAGGAAAAAGGGGAGAGGGAGAGATTGGGAGAGAGACATAGGGAGAGATAGGGAGAGAGATATAAGGAATGTATTCTAAACACACACACATGTGTATTTTCACATTCGAAAACCTTTTAAAAACATATATATATACATAATTCCAACATAAGTAAAAGGAGAGAATATTTGAAAAAGGGAAAGAGATCAAAGAGGGGAGAGGAGAGAAAAAGAATGGGAGAGATTTTTGAAGATTTCCTTTAAAAACAAAATGGACAAATCCAGCAAGGATTTCATACAAATATAATGAGTCCGGTAGGGACAAAACCAAACATAAACGAATCCGGCAAGGATTCCATACAATTACAATGAGTCCGGCAAGGACAAAACCAATCATAAACGAATTCGACAAGGACTAAAATCCACACACATACATAAAACTTTAGAAGAAATGCTTCGGTCTCGGAAACATAATTACATAACATAAATAAAAGGACTAACACTTGTCCATCAAACTTACAACAAGACCTTCCGATGACAAAATTATGGATTCCAAACTTTAGAAGTTTAATAAAAGTAATACAACAATTTTCTTGAAGAGCTCTAACTATTATAAACTTCTCAAAGACTAAAATTCACATGAGAACTATCCATTTACATATGTAGACACGAATCCTCAAAGTAGAACAAAATACATCAACGTCTATACGTCGGTCACATGTGCCATTTGACCTTATCAAGCTCACCTGAAAAATGTTTTGTCATTTTTATGAGAACGACGGCTCGTAGACAACATTGTAACAAATCTATATGCTATCCATGACTAAAATGAAATGAGGTGCAATGAATCGCCACCATGGCTACCATGAAATGTTTAAAGCCGCAAGGCTATGCGTGACAAATGCACATCTCTCTCGTTACCGGATTATGAGCCACCCACGCATGGAGTGTAGCATACCAACTTCCGGGAGCTACCCGAATATAGTTTGGAGTTTGAATGTTTCTAAGGGTCATTCTCCCTGTCTCACATCACAACCCACGTCCGGATTTCTTAAACCAAAATTCCCACACATGGGATTTTTCTCTCTTTTTCAAATAAAACCTTTATGTCGTGATATTTGAATGTTTGCCGATTTGGCCTCAATGCATGAAATGTTTAAAATGACAACATAGATGCTCCAACAAAATAATGAACACAATAATTCTTGCATGTTGAACATGTATTAAAGACATCAAGAGTTAAATTAAAATTCATAATATAGCACTCCTAACAAGGATTTCTAAACTAACGTCCTAACATGCTTTTACACATAAAGGGAGCATCCTAGGCACGTCTAGCATCACATAATCAATTATAGGACAACCAAAACATGTAAATTCACAATTAGGCATATAACCCTAAATTTACAACTTTGGGGAAAACCTAATGCATGCGTCTAAATTATTCTCATAACTTCATTTTAATTACATTTAACACCCCCAAACTTTCAACTAGTACAACCAAGGCATATAATTCCACAATTTGGCATACAACCCTTACATTACAACTTTGGGGAAATACCCATTGCATGTGTCTAAATTATCTCCTAGCACATATATATGAACTCAAAACACCTTAGGCAAGTATAACATATATAATTGCACAATGTAAATCTACCTCAATGCTTAGCTTCCAAACAAGGAAATATTCAAGAGAGCTAGAAAAGAAAAACCCAAGTAGCTCCAAAGCTTGCCAAATTTTGAAGGATGTTTCAAGAAGACTACACTAAGCAATAACAACCCAAGGTTAGGATAGAAACATAAAGCTAGTAAACCCTACGTTGCTAGAGATTGGGAAAACTTACCCACACTAGAAATCCTCCATAGAAATGATTAGGATGGGAAAGAGATACTCTATATACTCCAAGGAAGCTATAAAAGAGAAGAAAAGCTCAATCAAAACCCAAAATTTCGAAATCTAGTGAAACCCTAGAATTTGGGGGTTTTCTAGAAAGCTTACCAAATGATGATTCCAAGCTCTAGGATGATTAGAGATGCTAGATAATGAACTTCTTGAGCTTCTCTTGCAATCTTGTAGAAGAAAACCCAAGGGAGAAGAAGAACTTTGGATTTTCTTGGCTCTTGAAGTGTACAGAGAAGAAGGGATGAAGAGGAATGCTTCCTACCCAAAACTAACGTTAAAATGAAATGGGGAGGAGGGGTGGCCGGCTATAGTGGTGTGGGGTGGGACCCATATCACTTATTTGGTCAATACTGAATGTTTTGATACCCAAACGGACAGTCTGACCCAACGTGTAACCCCAAAATTAAATGAACACATCCACGGGTACAGAAATTAATTTCTAAAGCATATGAAAGACAAAATAAAATAATTTAATCATGCTCTGAAAATTTTAAATACAGTAAATTAAAATACCAGTCCACACAGAACATGCAAAATTACCCAATTACCCTTATTAAAATTCTAAAACATTACAGCTATGTCATCTTATGTCTTTATGTTGATGACATGCTCATAGTGGGTAGTAATGATAAGATCATTAAATCCACTAAGAAAATGTTGAATTCTAAATTTGACATGAAAGATATGGGACTTGTTGATGTTATATTGGGCA
This sequence comes from Hydrangea macrophylla, assembly GCA_033977485.1. Taxonomy (NCBI): domain Eukaryota; kingdom Viridiplantae; phylum Streptophyta; class Magnoliopsida; order Cornales; family Hydrangeaceae; genus Hydrangea; species Hydrangea macrophylla. Next base: position 157,784,296 of record CM066991.1, read on the forward strand.
TCAAGATCTCTAGAAACACTAATGGACTTGCTCTGTCACAGTCACATTATGTAGACAAGATTCTAGAGAAGTTCAACAAGTCTGATACTAGTATAGCCAGGACGCCTGTGGACTAAAGTCTACACCTATCTAAGAATACTGGTGAGAGTGTTTCTCAACTAGAATATTCTCGAGTGATAGGAAGTTTGATGTACTTAATGAGTTGTACAAGGCTTGACATTGCCTATTCTGCTAGTAGACTAAGTAGATATACTAGTAATCCTAGTGCTGAACACTGGAAAGGGATAGTAAGGGTACTGTGGTACTTACGATATACACGTGACCAGGGATTGCACTACATGAGATATCCAACTATATTGGAAGGATTTAGTGATGCAAACTGGATATCCGATATGAAAGATTCAAAATCTACAAGTGGATATGTTTTCACACTTGGTAGTGCGGCTGTATCATGGAAATCTTCAAAACAAACTTGTATTGCTAGATCGACAATGGAATCTGAATTCATTGCGCTAGACAAGGCAGCTGAATGGCTTCGCCATTTTGTAGAAGATATTCCTAGATGGTCAAAACCTGTGCCAGCTATTTGCATACACTGCGATAACCAATCTGCTATTGGAAGGGCACAAAGTAATATGTATAATGGTAAGTCTAGACATATTTGTCGTAGACACAATACCATTAAACAACTACTCTCAAGTGGGATTGTCACAATTGACTATGTAAAGTCAAAGGACAGTATTGCGGATCCGCTAACCAAAGGGTTAAATCGAGAGTTAGATAATAAATCATCTAGAGGAATGGGACTAAAGCCTATGACGTTACAAGGGAATGGAATGGAAACCCAACCTAGTTGACTGGAGATCCCAAGATCTAGGTTCAAAGGGACAACCTAATTTCATGTACCTTAAGAGAATCACTGAGAAGAAATGTTCTTCTGCCCATTTCTATGATTCAACAGTGATACATGCTGGTGTGAGGGTAAGCTTAGCTTTTAATGACTATGTGCATTGGTATAACCAAGCGGAGTATAGCAGGATACTCTAAATAGTCACCTATGTGAATGTGAAGTGGGGCCGCTTCTAAAAGAATTTGAGAAAGGCGAAATTCTTTAATAAACATTTACTGATCCAGGCGAGTGTTCAAGGCCAAAACGAACACATGTGTAAGAACTAAATGTTGGCCCAAAAGTGGAAACCTTAGAGGGGGGTGAATAAGGTTTTAGCGGAAATTAACCTTTTGAGAAACTTAATATTAAATTAAACACAATCACAAGCAATTATGTAAATAGTGAAGGGAAGAGAAACTTGCAAACCGATTTTTCAAGTGGTTCGGCAATCGCACCCCGCGGCCTACGTCCATCCCTCAAGAACACCTCTTGAGGATTCCTTAATCTGATCTACTTACGGGTGTAGACCAAACCGTTTCCCGGAGCACTTACGGGTGTGCACCAAACCGTTACAAGAGCCTATGATCTCTCCCAAAGAAGAACGCCTCTTCTTTGCACACAAGGGTTACTAACCCTCAACCTTTACAATTGATTTGATACAAATTGAACTCTCTTTATAGAGTGGATAATACAATTGAAAGCTCACTACAATTCACTCTCTCAAAGATTACAATTGAAGGCTAGAGCAAATTGATAAACTCACACAACTAGGGCTCAATTTTGAATGATTAAGAATCAACAAGTTGTGTGATTGAAATGGATGTTTTCCAATTGATTGATCAACATAAAATGGTGTGGGAAAACATGTATTTATAGGCCAAGAAAGATTATAGCCGTTGGTGGCAAGTTTGGTAATTAAAAGCCCCTTTAAAAACTAGCCGTTATGCCTTTTCAGGTCGCTTCAGTCGACTGGAACATGAAGCAGTCGACTGAGACGTGTTTACAGAGGGTTTTATTTGCATTCTGCTCAGTTTGGTCGACTGCATCGGGCCTTCAGTCGACTGCCCCTCCCTGTTTGGCAGACTGACACATCTCCACTAAAATGGCCATAACTCCCTCTACAAAAATCGGATTTGCGATCCGTTTGATGTTTTGGAAACTAGATTCAAATACCTTTCCAACCATATAAGATTCAACAATTAATTATTCTTAAATTGGTTGGGGCATTGCTTTAAAGATGACCCATTTAAAATTTGTTTCCAAAACTTTAACTTTTAGCATTTGTTTGAGCCCCTAAGAGTGTGAGATCAAGATGCCTTACAATGATGGTCCTAAACTTCAACCAAGGATGAAATATCTTCAAGTCTTCAAGCTTGATCCTTGTTGAGCTCCTTATAATCTTGATCTACACCAATTGAATCTCATGCACACAAAGATGTTAAAACATTGATACAAAATTAATACATGAGATTATATATGAGCATGAAAATGACTATGATAATAACAAGGAATGAATCAATATGAATCATGTAATTATCATAGTATATTTGACATCATCAAAACATAATTAAATATGCCTTAATATACCTTAAGGCTAACACTAAACTATGTTTGGAAAGCTCCTGTGTGAGGTCTGTCGGTTGTTTACACTAATGGCAATCAGTTCAAGACTATACGTTCACTGGTCAGCCAGTAAATCTGATAGATTGTCACAAGGGAAGGTTCAAAGCCAAAAGCTACCTATCCTTTGCAGGAGTGATCCGTTGTGCTCTCTCTCTTGTCGAGTCGTCTCACATCGTTTCGATTAATTTCATTCATGTGGGGGATTGTTGGATAAAAATTAATTTTTGCCATGTTTGAGGTCAAATTAATGTGGGACCTATTTAGAGTTTGAATGGGGTCCTTGTGGATTTGTGTTCTCCTCCATGAGGAGATGAACTTTGGATATTTACATGTCCAAAATTATTATTGAGTGAATGAGAAATTAATCCATTGAATACATTTATATAATGTACATACATGAATGCATGGGAAATGTATATACATGAATGTATTTATTCTCATTCATGGATAATGCACATTCATAGATGAATCATGTATATACATGCATGAATCTATAGATTCATAATGGATATACATGGATGAATCCACAAATACATAATGTACTCATGTATATACATGGATGAATCTATAGATTCATAATGTACATACATTGATGAATCCACAAATTCATAATGTACATGCAATGAATCCTCTCTCCCCTTAGTCCTATATATTCTGAGCTTTCTCCTCAGAAATTTCAGAGTCAGAAAAACAAGAGCTATTATGTAACGACCCACCTCCCCGTCCAGCAACAATATTGTCCGCTTTGGGCCTAAACACAAAGAACTTCCCAGGGGGTCACCCATCCCTAGTACTGCTCTGGCAGTAGCACGCTTAACTGTGAAGTTCTTTCATGTTTAGCTCCCTCACGGTTTTAAAAGGCCTTGTTGCATATAGAGGGGCGATTAATCCTTATAAACTAGTCCAGGAACTTCACCCCAGGCGATGTGGGACAAGCCCCCACACCCGACCTCACCTCATCCATCTTGGCCATCCTGCCTCAGGAGTATTGGCTCTTGGTCATCACAATCCACCCTCTTTAAGGGCCACACGTCTGATGACCAAGAGCCAATACTCCTGAGGCAGGATGTCCAAGATGGATGAGGTGAGGTCGGGTGTGGGGGCTTGTCCCACATCGCCTGGGGTGAAGTTCCTGGACTAGTTTATAAGGATTAATCGCCCCTCTATATGCAACAAGGCCTTTTAAACCGTGAGGGAGCTAAACATAAAAGAACTTCACAGTTAAGCGTGCTACTGCCAGAGCAGTACTAGGGATGGGTGACCCCCTGGGAAGTTCTTTGTGTTTAGACCCAAAGCGGAAAATATTGTTGCTAGACGGGGAGGTGGGTCGTTACGAATGGTATCAGAGCTAGACCCAGCCGGAAGTGTGCCAACGCGGACGTTGGGCCCTAAGGGGGGTGGAATATAACAACCCTGGTGTTGTGGGCGGGCTGCTGTAGGTGCCTTTGTGGCTGCAGTATGTACTGGCAGGCTACACACTATGGGAAGTTCGTCCCACATCGCCTGGGTGTGGAAAAGTAATGTGCTATATATGTGTGGTTCTAAGTCTCCCTAGTAAGAGGCCTTTTGGGTAGTGACCTAAGAACAAATCCGTGCGGGCTTGGGCCCAAAGCGGACAATATCTTACTGAGCGAGACTTGGGTCGTGACATATTACCTTCCTTCCTATATTCCTTCCTGAGAGAGACACAGAACATAGTTGGTTCGTCGGAGCAGTCGAACACCGTGCTTGTCTACTGCTAGTTATTGCCGCTGTATCCTGGGAGACAGATGCCGGAGATATCCTCAAGCACTTCTGGTGAGGCGGCAAATCTGTTTTAAGGAAACTGTGAAATATCACAGGCCTCGGTTTGATCTTATTTTGTTATAGTTTTCCAATTATTGCTTTCTGTTTACATATTGTAATTTTGTTTCTATTAAAGTTCTATTTTCCAGTTTATAATCAAGAATCTGTTTCTGTTTTCCAATTGTATCAATGTAATTTTTCCAACAGTATCATGTTAGACAGGATTATGATCAGCTATACTGATTGCTGCTTTATTATCACAGTATAGTCTCATGGAATCTACCTGTTCAACCTTCAAATCCTTCAATAAAGACTTGACCCAAAGAAGTACACAATTACCTTGGGACATTGCCCTGAACTTAGCTTCTGTGCTAACTCTTGCCACAAAACATTCTGCTTCTTACTTCGCCAGGTAACCAAGTTCCCTCCTACAAATGTGCAGTACTCAGAGGTGGACCTTCCATTTGTGACAGAACTAGCCCAATCAACATCTATATAAGCCTCTACTCTCAGGTGATCATCTTAGCAAAGAATAAATGTCACGCCCCGACGTAGCATAACTATGTTTAGGGGCGGACGGAAAGAAGGACATCGGGAGCTCGACCCCCCTTTAGGTTTTCAAAAAATTCTACACTTGCACTAAAAATAAATACAATTAGCCCCTCCTAAAAATTACAATTAGCCCCAGTCCCCCCCTTGACATTATAAAACTGTTATAAAACTGTCATACTAAGTTTCCTTTCTCTTATGTTTTTGTGCCAATTATAAAAGCCCTCCTCCCTCCTATATTTTTGGAATAACTTTTTTTTTTTTCATTAGTTTACATCATCTACACAAACTATGAATAAATAGGTCAAAAAAAAAAAAAATCCGGGGGCGCTGCCCCAAACCCTCGTACAAATCTCTGTCAAGCCCACCCGTATTGATTTTCTAAATCCACCCCAGACTATGTTTTCCTCTCTCCAAAAAGAAAAATGGTAATTAAGAGGCAAGAGCTTCTCAAATAATGTGAGAATGGCCAGCACAAATCTGTCAATTTTAGCTAGGTGATGAGCCCCCTTTTCATTCCCCTGATTTTCAGCATCTAACCAATTTTAATACAGCTGAAATAAATCTTATAAAAAATGAACTAACTTCAACAATTTAGACTTGTGAGGTGACCATAAAAATGGGGCAAGAAACATGTGAAGCACTCCAACTCCTAATAGTAATAGCGAGTAAATGCACTCTCCGGTCAAAGCTTATAAAGAGAAGATAATACAAAAGCATACACAGCCAAAGTTTACTTGCTCAACAAAAAGAACAAAGTGCACTATTAATTTTAGGGAAATGCTATTGTACGTGAGAAGCTTTTCACATGAGAAGACGGGTTTTAACCGTTAGATGAGCATCTATCCTTAAGATTCTCTCCAGATTCCTGTGAGAAGCTTCTCACAATAGCATAAATTAACTGTCTTCTCATGTGAGAAGTTTCTCACAATAGCATTTCTCTTAATTTTATGTACATTGAAATACCTAGAATAAGAAAACTTATTACTATTTTATGTAGGTACATCAAAATTTCCAGCAATTTAGATGCGGTTTTTCATCTCTAACCGCATGTTTGGCATGAAGGAAAAGCAAGGAGGAGGAGATAAGGAGGGAAGACAGAGAACATATGTTTTGTTTGCTAAAATGGAAGAGAGTAGGGAAAGGAAGATGGGAGAGATTTCTCTTTCCTCCAGCCTATTTATAATTTCATTTAATCAAAAAGTGGACGGATTTGGAAATGAAAGAGGGAGTCTTGGTATGACTGACCTTGGAAAATTACGACAATATACTATAAAAGAATATGGCAAATTACACTGACCTTTAATTCCTAAGACATGTCATAACTATCTCAAGGGCATATTTGTCTTTTGCAAATGTGTTAGACTTTCATGACAAAAATTAAATTTTTTTTTATTTCAAGGCTAGATCAATACATTTGCATGCACCATTAATTTCGATTGGTGCTTATCTCAACCAAGACCAAATGCTAGGTGTGGTGTTTAAATTTGGTGCTCTTCTAACCTAAGACCAAACAGACAATTTTTAGTTATATAAGAAGTATACAATGACTGTAGGTATATTTTTTGGTGTTTAAGAAATTATTGCTGTGATCAAAAAAAAAAAATATTGCTACAGATTACAGATGTGTGTATATATATATATATCTAAACCACTTCCTTTGTGGTCGGATGGCAAGCCCTCTGGCTGTTATACTCAGAGATCTCAAGTTCGAATCTCAAGGGGGTGGCCACAGGTGATTCACCCGGACGCCCTGGCCTCGTGGGATTAGTCGAGGTGCGCGCAAGCTGGTCCGGACACCCATGGTTACCAAAAATATATATATATATATATATATCTAATTATATAATTAAACTTCATCTATGCAATTCCTCTGCTAGGTTATTTACAACCAATTTTCACCATTTAAATGTGGTGTGTTGTACCTATATCAACATTGGTATGAGAAAAAATGATAAAGATGGAGAGAGTAGAGAGTGAGAAAACTAATATAATCACTTATTTGCTGTTGGTGAAAAGGGAAATGAGTTAGTTCAAAAAAAAAAAAAGTAAAAAGAAAAGGGAAGGACAGAGGTGGTAGAAAATGGAGGAATGCCTATTCTCTCGTTTGGTGTGTTCATGTACATAGTTGTTACATTTTATTTAAATAACGATATGATTGGAATGCCAAACAGGAATCACACAATCACTAAAACAGGGGAGTTAATGCCAGACATGAATTACAATGTACAGATTAATCATATTTTATAAATATTAGGATATAATTTGGAAGGGTAATGCTATTGCCAGAGTAAAAAATGTCGCTAAAAGTTTTAGCGATTAAAAAAAAAGTGTCACTAAAACTTCAAGAATAGAGCGAGTCATTGCTGCTCTGGCAATAGAACTAGCCAATTTGGAATGTTAAAACTTCGGGAATTGAACTGTTGTATATATGAATAAGATTGCTGCATCTTCTTATTTTGGTGGAGTGATCGATGTCAACTCAAAACTTTTTTCTTCCCTTTTTATTTCTTTTCTTTTTTCCTTTTATGATTTAAAGAGAATTTGAATTTGTCTTTTCCTTTTTTCCCTATTGACTAACAACATTATAAAAAAGTGATGCAAATTTATTTATTTTAGTTACGCATGAACCAAAACTATAAGAATAAAGAGTACCAAAATGTAATTCAACCATATAACATGAAAAACAACGTGATAAAGAGAAAGAACAACTAAATTAAGCAAAAACTCATGAAATTGTCCTTATTACTTACTATATATAATTTTTCTCCTAATTAATACCAGTCATATATTCTGCTCCAGGAATGGTTATCTATGCTAAAATAGAAACCGGCGTCTTGCACTACCCAATAGCAATGCCCCCCCTCCTTTGGAAATATAAACCGCATACTTTCATCGTAGACATTAAAACTCTTTTCTCTCGAATTACCATTCGGTCCATACCTAAAGTTGCAAAAGAAGAACCTAGGTCCCCTAGCATGGCGTATGAATTGCCAGTTAAAATGCTCGGATACGCGGAGGACATGTTCTCCAAGGTCATTGACGTTGGATTTGCAATGAACTGTCATTGGGAAGTTCCGCGAAGAGAGATCATTGTAGATATAAACTTCGTACTTTTGAAAAGCCCCACCGTTCGTCGTACAAATGAGGTAAAGTACTGCTAGTACGATGAAGGTGAAGAAACTTCTCATGTCGTCGGGCGAATATTTCTGTGTGGAGTTAGTTTAAAATTGGTGGTAGAACCGTAGAACAAATTCAATTTATATACTAATGTATACCATTTATTACAGTAGATTGTGACTATCTCAAAATTGAATTATATACATATACATATACATATTATATATATATATATATATGAACAACCCCTCATTTTGGGGAATATAGGGACTGATGTATTCTACCTCATTAAATCCCTCCCCCACATTTCTCCCTCCTCCGTCTATCTTCTCTTCCTTCTCTAAATAGATTCATACCAAATGTGTCTCACATTAAATCTCTCTCTATCCTCCCTCTGTCTTATATAATTTTGATTGATCCTATCTCATTGTGAATCAAATTTTGGATTTTTGAATTTAAATGTAATCTATTCGGTAGTTATTTCTCTCTCCCATTCACATAAAAGTGCACCGAAAATGATCAAGGCCATTGATTGCGCGCGGGGTCCACGCCTGCGCGTATGGGGCCCGCCGCAATCAATAGCCCTGATCATTTTCGGTGCACTTTTATGTGCAATTTTCAGTGCCCCTAGCATTACTGTATTACTTAATTGTTGATTTCTTCTCTTATATACTATATATATGTAAGGCGTTTCAATTCCCAGCAATAATGACCAAAACAAAGTCTCACACCAAAATTATAGACCCATGAGTGTTTGTTATGTGCATTTACAGACCCATGAGTGTATCTATGTGCATAATTATAGTAGTTGTCACATTGGTTCACAATACGGATTCACCATCTTTTGTGCAGTACCATGTTATTGTATTTAACAATATCCAATAACATGCATTTGCAGATCGTAAAGACAATACCATGTCATTGTCTTTACCTAGGTAGCACCTTAAAGACAATATTAACTGTTAAAATAGCCTTAATTTCGTGATTCTTTGGTCATTTTGGACTATTTTTTTTATTTATTTTTCATTTATATATATATATATATATTTTTTATTTGGGCTAATTTTTTGAGATATACACAATGGAAGTGCTGATTTTATTATTAAATATATATATATATGTTTGATCACCGTTTTTTACGAGCAAATTTTCAATTTTTTAATACAATAATTTAATCGTCATCTTTTTTTGAAGATCTTTTGTAGATCACAAATATATAAATTTTGTCGAAACTGATTTGCAGTTTGAAAGTTGTGGCATAGCCAGGCAGAGCCAAAACCTTTCATTAATTCCCCTGATTTTTTTTTTTTAATTTTTTTTTGATAAAATTAATTCACCTGATTTTAAGCTCGTAACCAATTTACATATATTGATGAAATAAACCTGACTAATTTTGACAATTTAGACATGTGGGGAGAATAAAAAAATGGAGTAAGAAACAAATGAAGCACTCCTGAAATTCAGTCTCCAGTCAAAGCATAAGATGCGATAATTAATAATACATAAGTATAAATAGACAAGTTTAAGTTTGCTCTTCAAAAGCACAAATGTATCTAGGGTGGCTCAAAATTCAATGGTCCACCCGACTCATTCGTAGTCTTATTTTTTATTTTTAAACAATGTGGGTGGAGTCACGGGTCTTGGGGCTGAAAACTCGACAGTTTCGGGTGGAGTCAGGGGTCTAGAGGGGTGGAAATCCGATTCACCCGACCCGACTCGAAACACACTTAATTTTTTTTTTAAATATATATATATGTAATATGCTTATATTAGTATATGCATTATGTATTATATAATCTTTAAAAATATTTATATATATATGTAATATGCTGATATCAGTATATGTGTTATGTATTATATAGTCTTTAAAATATATATATATATATGTCATATGCTTATATCAATAAAATATATATGTCACTAGTGGAGATATACAAACATTAAAACCATCAAATTAACACATGACTATGTTTTTATTTTTTATTTATTCAGAGTTTTGATTAACACATAACTATATAAACAAAGTCATTCAAAGCCAAAAATAAATAAATAAAATATAGACAAAGTCATGTGTATAGCAAATGTTTGATTGAGACAAATGAGACAGTTGGGTTTCACCCGACTCAACCCGACCACCCGATGAGTCGGGTGCATCCGACAAAAACGAGTGAATCACGAGTAACAGGAGAGCAAACCTGACTATGTTCGAATAGATGAGCCGGTCAGGACTATATCCGATTCACCCGAATAAGGAGCACCCCTAAATGTATTGTACAAAAATAGCACAAACAGAGAACTGCATGGTAATTGATTCTTACTAAGTTCATCGTAATTGGTGTCATACTTATGAAAGCTTTGACCTAAAAGCTTTTGAGCATTAACCCACTTTTGGAGCATTTTCCATCCTATTAAATTATCATCTTAAAATTGGCAATCTATAGCTTGGCCTTGGCAGCAACAAAGGAAATGAATACAAATAGCGTAATGGCAAAAATAAGACTTACAAAGTGTAGCTGACTAGTAGGAATAATTTTGAATCTCACATTTTTTGCGACTAAACCCTCAAAAAAGCAAGTAAATACTCAATGTAACGAGCATATCACGTCTGTAAAATATCATATTCACAGATTTGAGATTTGAGATTTGTGCTTATGTGGATGAGATTTTTCCTAAAAATAGGAGGTGTAGATGTTGGAAATTATAGAAGGATATAGTTATGATAGTGATTGAGGCGTGCAACAGTTTGCACTGTCCTTAAGAACAATTCCGCCCCTCGGAGTCTATGACTCGATGCACAAGGTCTCAGCGCTATGTTCTCCAGAATTCAGCAATCAGTTTCTTCCAAACGTGCACTCGAATTGGAAGAATATATGAGTGCTCAGATTGCTCCAAAATGAAGATGAATATTTGAGAGAATGATTTTGAAGAATGACAAAAAGAGAGACGAATTTTCTATATTTCAAATGGGAAGAGAGAATACTATTTTATAAGGCAAACTGTCCAACAGTTATTTTATTAAAAACAGATTTAATAACCTCCAACGGCCATATTTTTAATATAGGAGTTAATAGATTTAATAACCTCCAACTGCCATATTATTAATATAATATATTAGTCACATCAATGTAAATGACTTTGTTTACATTTTTGAAATAAAAAGCCCAATGCCCAAATAAGAGGAAACTCAATAATTTCAACAGCAGATGGATAAATAAATTATTCAAATTTGATTGTTATACTACGTCAACAAAATAACCATTGCAATGAATATTTTCTTATCCCAGGTCCGTTTGATAAAATTGAAAATTAAATATTGAAAAATAGCTATTGAAAATTTTTAGCGATTGAATTTGCAATACTAAAAACAGTGTTTCAAGTAATGAAACATACTGTAATTAGTGATTATTTTAAGTATAATTTTTTACTTAAGTTTTCAATAGAGTTTTGACTGCTTTTTAAATTAAGTGATCTATTATCAACGAACGCTAATATATATATATATATATATATCTGAAATTTTCATTTTCATCACTGAAAACCACACCCAAGTGTGACATAATTCCCCCTATTCAAATTTAAAACATTGAATTCCAGAAAACACCATATGTGAAATCCTTAGAAAATTCCAATTCTCAAATTATAGAGCCAATTGTATAGACAAATCTCAAACGCAGCTAATTAGCACTCAATTCAGGGATAACTTACAAAATTATAAAAATACAATTGTAAATTAAACAAAACACTTGAGCGGAAACATTAATGCATTCAAAACAAAAAGTTGCAGAAATTTCTAGAAGTCACCGAGTGCCCCACGCAACTCTATGGGCTAGTAATCAAATAAGTTTAACCACCTTCTTTGCCTTTGCCCATATCTGCATTAGAGAGAGGCAAAAATAGGGCTTACATGAGAGAAGCAATTTTTTTTGGGTGATGCTAATGCCAAAGCACAATGTGCTAATGTCAAAGCACAAAGTGTCACTAAAAGCTTTAGTGACACTTAGATATGTGTCATTAAAGCTTTTAGTGACACTTTGTGCTTTGGCATTAGCACTAGCCTTTTTATTCTGTCAAAGGAAATTTTTTGAAGCAAAACAAGCAAAACAGCCTAGCCCACACCAACAGAGGGGCAATAAAAAGGGCAACCTAGTGCACGAGGCTCCCGCCATTGCGGGGTCTGGGGAGGGTGAGATGTACGCAGCCTTACCCCTGCAAGCAGAGAGGCTGTTTTCAGATTTGAACCCGTGACCTCCAGGTCACAATGGAGCAACCTTACCGTTGCGCATGGTGGCCATTACCAACCCAATCACAAGGCAACTTGTTCTGTTCTAGCAGCATTAGCACCCAATGGGCAGCCCTATTTCCACTCCTCTTAAAAGAAAGGGAAAAACAAGGAAAGTCCTTGAGCAGAACAACAATATCATCACAAATGTGAGCAATAGGCCAAGGCCTATTCTTGGGATCAGACTTCATAGCTAGCTTTCACCAAATCAGCTGAGTCACATGATTCAAACCAAACCTCTCTCAGATTAGAGGACCTTGCAAATTTTGCAGCCTCTCTTAGAGCAATTGCTTCAGCTTGGAAAACAGAACTACAAGCAAAGGAAGTAGCAGATCCAGAAACAAGCGCTCCATTACTATCTCTAGCAACCAACCCAGAAATAGCCAAAAGGTTGCCCATATGAGAGAAGCACTAGTGTTGGTAGAGGAGAAGTTATGGAAGGGCAACTGTTATGTTTGATAACCCAAGTACGTGGTAAAAACGAAAATTTTCAGTACTTATTTATTTTCACTGCATTTAATAATGTACCACTTAATTGAAAAAACTGTTAAAAATCCATTAAAAACTTTTAGTCAAAAAATTGACTCGACTTAATTTCTGAAATTCAGCTAACCCAAACAGGCCCTTAACATTGAAAACTTAATTACATGGTGATGGCAAGAACAGTTTGCTACCATCAATGCTTCATTGTTGGACACTAATTACAATTGCTTAAAACTGGTAACTACAGGGACCAAAATGCAACAATTAATCATTTATGCTTTAAAGTGAAACTTCGCCCAAACTACATGGTACCAAAATGTCTTTAATACGTAGCTCACTGCAATGCACGTAAGTGTTCCGTCAAATTGCATTGACGGAGTTAGAGGTAGGGCCAACATTGCAATGAAATTAAAACTACCAAGGCCTAAAGTGTTGCTATTAAAAATCCAGGACCCAAAGTGAAACTTTGCCCAAACTACAGGGTACTAAAACGTCTTTAAGCCTAGAATGAACTAGCAAAGACAACGATATAAAGCAATAAAAAATTTTGGTAAACTATATTTTTGCAACCTTTTACTTTGAATGTGATTTCAATTTGGTCATGTTGTCACTTTAGTCCTTAAAGTTTCAGTTTAGGTTCAATATTGTCTATTTATCAAATTTTCTTACAATATTTGGCAGATTTAGGTCCATTGTAGGTGTGTAAACTGTAATTTCTCTAGTTAAATTTATCATTATGCTCCTAATGATACTTCTAGTGTGCATCACATGACCTATTTCTGTCAAAATTTGTAGAAAATTTCATGAATAGACTACATTGAACCTAAATTGAAACTGTAAGGACCAAAGTGACAAAATTGAAACTATAGGTGCCATAGTTTTTTTTTTTTTAGAACGAAAAAATATATGTATATATATACCCTTGAAGTTTGATCCATGTCGCATTTTAGTCCTTGTAGTTTCAATTGCATCAATTTGGTCCCTAGAGTTTTTTTTTTTAAGAGTAATGATTGGTGCACATAAAATTTGCACATAAAGTGTGTACATGAAGATCTGGGCCATTAATTTCGGTGGGTTCCATATATGTAGGCATAGGCCCTATTGAAATGAATGGTCTAGATTTTTATGTGCACACTTTATGTGCATATAGCATTACCCTTTTTTTAAATAGAAGCAATGTCAATATGGTCCAAATGTCCAATTTTGTGACAAAAGTGGAAGGAATTTAGTCACACGCTATGTGCACATAGCATCACCCTCTTTCTCTCTCTCTCTCTCAAACTTTTCCTTCTCTTAGGAGCTTCCTCTTCCCGAGGGCTCTTCCCGAGGGCTCTGACTCCATGGGATCTTCCTGGTTTTGTAACACACCAAGTGCGTCGCGTCGTTCCACAGAAACCGACCGGAAACTTTGGTTGAGCTCTCTGATAGGGTTGGAAAATACATTGACACTGAAGAGTTTCTGAAGACCAAAGGCCCCGGGCATGAAAGCAACGATTCTTCCAGAAGTAAGCGAAAGCGAGATCAGCCCGGGAGTTCTGACAGTTCCTTCAGCTCACAGCAGGCAGGGTCCGGCAGTCCCGACCCGACCTCCAGTTTGTAGCGGTCTGAGTCCGGTAGCCCTGGCCCGATCTCCAGTTCACATCGGTCAGGATCAAGCAGCTTCGATTTTGCCTCCAGCACAGAGAAGTAAGGAACGCGATGATCCTGATCCGACCTCCTGTCTCCATCTGTGTAGAAGAGCCCGACTACAGTGGTACTTGCTTAATCACCACATGAGGCTCCACCGATTGTCAGAGAACTCATACAAAGACCTCGGGCCTAACCCCGAGGCATCCAAAGACCTCGGGCCTAACCCCGAGGCACAAAGAATACCTCAAGCTCCGAACTCAGGCACTAAAAAGACCTCGGGCTCCAAACCCAGGCACCAAAGACCTCGGGGTCACGCCCGAGGCACCGGCTTCGCTTAGGTCCAACCGACGATGGGGGCAAACCCCCTAGGTGGCTGATGATTGCAAGCTTCAAAAGACCCTGCAACCACCATGTTCCAGGTCGGTTACCTACAATTCATAGCCTCTATAAGACCCTCGTCTTAGCGAAAGCTTGGGGGCCAAGACGGCGTAGTGAACTAAACAGGTAATCACACCGGGTATCTACAGGCCTCACGGATAACTAAGTCAAAATCTTGGACAACCCGAGCATCTACAGTACTCAGAGGCATTAACTCCACTTAGGTCCAGACCAACGATAGAGGTGACTAAAATCTCTTAGGTTGGCCGACGATAGAGGAGCAAAAGGACCCTAAAGCAACGTGATTTAGGTCTGCTCTACCAACATGGTCAAGCTCTTCTCCCAACAGTCTTGTCGAAGGCTAACTGGGCGGAAGACAACCATCCTGGGGAGCTAACATAAAAAGGACCCTAAAGCAATACGCTTTAGGTCGGCTTTTCCAACATGGTCAAATTCTTCTCCCACAACCTTGACGAAGGTTCACGGGCAAAAGATAACCATCCTGGAGGCTAACTCAAGCAAAAAAGACTCCGAAGTAGGCCGAGTCTCAACTCTCGGTCACTTCCCGAGCACTCAAAGACTCCGAATTAGGCCGGGTCTCAACTCCCGGTCAGTTCCCGAGCACTTAAAAGTCCCGAGCTAGGCTGGGTCTCAACTCTCAGCCAGTTCTCGAGGACTCACCAGGCTCAGAAGCCCCGAGGCAGCTTCCACAAGCACTCAGACAGCAGCAAGTAACATCAAACTGATTTCTAAACTTGCCCCGATATAGCATCTGGCCAATCTTGGAAATAGGGGGCAGCTGATACACCCAAAATTGGCTTTATCTTATGACCGAGTGGTTCAAATCAGCAGCTAGTCCATGCCCCGGGCAAATCATGCACAACTCCTCAGAATCATCAGCCCGAGCGGTTGTGTTTACTCATCATCCCGAGCGGTTCATCACGACCCGGCCAGCAGGTCGGGAAAATCGTACATGCACATCCCACCGTGGGAACAGCACATTCGGGCCCATAGGCATGATCCCAAGCATTACGGGCAGTTTCCTACTCAAACTAGAAGACTAATGGAATGTGCACACTATTTCCTAATCCAATTAGGAAATCCCCATAATTAATGCCAATCTATATCAATAGGATTATATTTCCTTATCCATGTATGAGTAGGTCTCTTACATCTATAAAAGAGACCTCTCACCCCCCATTGAAGGGACCGCCAACTCTGTAGTCTACACAGCACCTCTATAAAATTCACCATTATATGCATACACCCGGCCGGTATTACTGGTAGTGCCGCCCCTAATTGTTGGCTCACCAGGCCCGCCGGTGATCTGCTAGTGAACGTGCTCAGACACACCCGTGGACGTAGGTACCTTCATTAACAGGGCCGAACCACATACAAAAAAATAGTCTTTGTCTCTTTAATCTGCTTTACTTTACTCTTACCAAATTTTGACATCATCACATGGTATCCACTCAAAAAATTTTGAAAATTGAGAAAAAAAAATTTGGTACATGTGATATTTTAGTCCAAATGTAGTCTAGTTCACCTTAACAATAATTGTCTAGATCTATATGGTATTATAGCCCAAACACTAATGTTTCATATCAAACTTTATTATATTCATTCTCATTTCGGCACAATCCAAATTAGTGTTAAATTCATACTATAGTTAAACCAACTAATATTTGACACCATACATAATAGTTCATGTGATATTCTAGCCTAAGACCATCCTAATTTAAACTTTATTATGTCTGTTCTCATTTCAGCCCAACACAATTAAGTGTTTCAAATCCAATTTGACAGTGACAATACCATTTTTTTTAGATAGGTGACATCATACCTTGTTGATTCAAATAGTTTGTATTTCTCTCTCTTTATAGAAGAAGTGTGAGGAGTGAGGCCGTTGAGGAATGTTGGGGGAATCACTTGTTTTATATCTTTTGTTCTCTTTTCCTTAAATTTGTATAAGGATTTAGGAAGTTGTAATAGATTGTAATAGAATTATGATATAGTTTTGTAGTATTGAAATATTGTATTCAAACACCTGTAATTATGTTTTTAATTGTTAGTGTATCGCTGTGTTGTGTTGGTTTTGAATCGGAAGAGTGTAGCTTGGTATGGTATAGAGAATTAGTGTGCTGATGCGAATCATTCGACTGGTTTTTGTTTTAGTCGACTGGATCGCTGTGTGAGACTGAACACTGCTTTGATATGTTTGGGGATCAGTCGAATGGGTTGAGAAAGCAGTCGACTGGATAGGGTCCCAAAATATGACTTTCTGTTAGAATGAAGTACCAGTTGACTGGATGACTTCAGTCGACTGAAAAATTTGGTCACCAGTCGACTGGGTCCCTGACACAGTCGACTGGACCAGGCTGTTGATCTTTTTAAACTTACTGCCTTTGGATGGTCAGTCGACTGGGTTTCCGATCAGTCGACTGGACCCTTGTATTTCAAAATGATTCTTTTGGACGCGTTCTAATTGACCAAAACTTTTTATAACTCTGATTTTTAATGGTTTTCACTTATAGTTTCCGTTGCTATTTTTACTTTAATGGAACTGGATAAGCCTTGATGGCGTGTCACGTGTCCTATTTCCACACGTAGTGGGATGGGTCGTGACACTAACGGAGCACTTCGGTGCAGAAATAGATATTATGTGTGACCAACACAGATGGCCTAAGGAAGGATATTCTTGAAGAAGCACACAGGTCGAGATTGACAGTTCATCCAGGAGGAACAAAAATGTATAAGGATCTGAAGAGAAATGTCTGGTGGGAAGGAATAAAAAGGGATGTAGCTGAGTTTATGTCTAAGTGTTTGACTTGTCAATAAGTGAAAGCCGAACATCAAAGACCCTTAGGACTTTTACAACCCCTACTTGTTCCAAGTTGGAAGTGGGAACACATCACAATGGATTTTGTAGTTGGATTGCCCCAAACACAACACCACCACGATGCTATTTGGGTAATTGTGGATCGTTTGACAAAATCTTCTCACTTTATTGCTTACAGAAAGACTTACCTAGTGGAGAAAATGAATAGGATGTACATTCAACAAGTCGTACAACTACATGGAGTACTAGTGTCTATCGTATCAGATCGCGATTCAAAGTTTACTTCAGGATTCTGGAAAAGTCTTCAAGAAGCTTTGGGAACTTCATTAAGTTTAAGTACTACTTTTCATCCACAGACCGATGGACAGACTGAACGCACCAATCAAGTTATAGAGGATATGCTCAGGGCATGTGTTATAGGCTTTGAAAGTTCATGGGAAACACAACTTTCGTTGACTGAATTTTCTTATAACAACAGTTACCATTCAAGTATAGGGATGGCTCCATTTGAAGCATTGTATGGATGACCGTGTCGATCCTCGCTTTGTTGGGCAGAGATTGGAGATAAAGAACTGTTAGGGCTAGATTTGGTTAGAGAGACCAACGAGAAGATAGCAGTTATGAAAGAGATGATGCGTGCCCCACAGAGTAAACAGAAGAGCTACAGAGAAAGGACAAAGAGTTCACTGTCGGAGATCATGTACTCTTGAAGATATCACCGATTTGTGAAGTAGTTCGATTTGGTCAGAAGAGAGGTAAGTTGTCACATCGTTTCATTGGACCATTTGAGATTCTGGAACGTGTTGGGAAAGTAGCCTATCGACTTGCGTTTCCACCAAAGATATCTGGAGTAAACAACGTCTTTCATATCAGTATGTTGAGGGAATATAAGGGAGACCCTTCACACGCAATTGATTTCAACAACATAGAGATCCCTAAGAATGTCACCTACAAAGAGAGACCTGTACGTATTCTGGATCACAGTATGAACAAACTGCGGAATAAGTTCCTCTAGTGAAGGTTCAGTGGATGTATCATGATGAGAACAAAGCATCTTGGGAATTAGAATCAGAAATGAGAACTAAGTACCCGGAGTTGTTTCAAGGCTAGTCACCTTAGATTTCGGGATGAAATCTCTATTAAGGGGGGAGAGATGTAGCAACCTGTAATTTTGCGAACCTCATAATAAATAAATTGTCAATTTGTATTTTACTATTATATATTAATTATAGTTGTGGTATTATTAGTATAAATAAATAGTACTTGTGTTGTTAATTTTAAATACAATGCCATTTTACTTTATTGTTGGGTATTATTTTATTTGGGGTATTTTCCTAAACTACCCGAATCAAACTGAACCGAACTAACTTAACCGAGTGATTTGATGCCATCAATCACAGGCTGTATTATTCGTTGCAATGAGTAAACTTTGCAAGTTGCCTCACTGATTGTTGGCCTTTAAAGAGTTCACACTTACAACTCAATTCAAGAACATAGATAGCAAGCATTAGCATGCGCATTACTCTCTCTCTCTCTCTCTCTCTCTCTCTCTCTCTCTCTCTCTCTCTCGGCAATACATGCACACACACAATTCATACATACATTTTCAAAGTTCAATACTCTCCCTCTCGGATACACATATACACAAAACTACATACTACTTTCTAAAATCACAAGCACATACAATCAGTCATATATACATTCTGGAAGTTGAATGAAAAGGAAGGAAACATCACAGTGAGCTTAGGAGAGCTTCCATAGCCATTAAAGCTTGAGCTTATATATATTACGGAAATTCCGTCTTTCTTCGGCAAGTACCGTCGCTCAATCTAAAGACCAGTGAGTCTCTCAAACTCACTTATAATGTGATATTAGTCATTGCGTACAAGCCTAGGGTATCAGTTTTAGAGATATACGTATATATACATATATATAGTTATGAAGGTACAAAAATGGTGGTCTCACCAAACTCAACCAAAATGATTTCTGTAAATTGAGAATGGAATATTACAACCCCAGTAAGCTCTGTTTCAAATTTTAGAACTTAATTTGTAACGGTTGCGACGTACGGTCAAAACGAAGTTTTGACGGCTCTCGGATTTTCATCAATAAGTAGAGATACATTAGGAATTGGAAAACAAGACTTATATATTCATAATCTACGCAGAAAAACAAGGAGAATGATATATTATACTTGTTGTATCATTTAGATCTGTTTCACTAAGCAGTTTCCAAGTTCACTGGGCAGTTTCCAAGTTTCACTGGATAGTGATTCACTGCATGTTAATTCCATTCATGATATTTAAGTAAATCATTTTAAATCAGTAATGTAATTAATGAAATAACCCCCATTTGGATTCAATAAAAATACTTTTAAAAATCAATTCCTTATTAATAAAAAGTCAACTTTCTCTTCGAAGGTAAAATTACTTATTTTTGCACAGCACATGATATTAGGGAATTATTTTTACGATGTTTCCTTCCTTTTAAAAATTCTTAAAAATCATGTTTGATATATGGAGACCTAGATGAACTATTCGCAGGACTTTTAAACTCTTGAATCGAAAATCTTATTTTCGACTATACTTAGCCGTTTTGACCATTCTGGGTCAACGGTTAAATTTTCCGGACTAAGTTGTTTAATTCATAATAATCATATTTTTATTAGCTCTGATCCTTTTATACCAGAATAGGAATTCGGCACTCTGAATACCATTTGTAGAAATAAAATATAAATAGATCTGACACCATATTTAAGAAAAGTAGAAACCGCTTTGATACATTCTATAAAGAAAATGCGAAAAGAAATATTTAAGTTATATCGCTCCGATACATTTATAAGAAATATGTCAAGAGATAATAAGTTATACGATCGTTCTAATAATTTTATATAAACGAGAAAAAGAATAAGTTACACATTTACATAGTCGAGTTGGTTAACATGCATGGTATGTGATGGTGAGATTGGAAAAGTCAAGAGTGGATGTCTTGGTTGTGTTGACCTTAATTATCCCAGGTCGCTTGAGATACGGTAGTTTAATTAAGAAGGATTGAGCCCAAGCTGCTTGAGATGCAGTAGGCCAGTTAGAGTCTTGTGATAGCCTTAATTATTCCAGGTCGCTGCAGATACGGTAGATTAATTAAGAGGGCTGAACCCAGGCCGCTTTTGATACGGTAGGTCAGTCTGGTGGTAGCTTTAAATTATTCCAGGCCGCTTCAGAAACGGTAGATTAATTAAAGTGTTCCACAAGTTATAGTAACCTTGAATGTCTTGGTACATCCAGGTCGCCTTAAATACGGCAAACATATCGACAGACCTTCTAAATTAACGGCATTGTACTGGATGGCTCTAGGTGAACCGAATGAGTCAAGAGATTGTGATCGAGATAAAAGAGTCAGTGTGATGAGATGGTTTTATGGTTCATGCACGGTCTTAAATATTCATTACACAAATTGTTATTAATTGTTATTATGAGATGACTAGAATAATGGATTGACTGTACTCTAAGGTACTAAACATTTATAATAATTGTTAATGTACTTTTATATACATTGTTTGTGCATTCGTTATATTCACACGACTTTCATTAGATGATAACTTTATTTTGTCATGAACATCAAAATGTTCAGGAAATGGTTATGCAGGACAATATGATTATGCCAGCTAGAGGAGCCTGCAGTATTACTTTTACAATTTAACAAAGCTATAATAAGGATATGGATAATGTTTTTAATTTGAATAAGACGGTTGTGCCTTAAGGATATTTTATTTAAGGACAAAGTAATATTATTTGAAGTTATAATAGCATGTAGATTATCTTCCATGTTGCTTTATATACTCTGTTTTCTAGTACATGTTAAGCTAAGTACAAGACAAGCGATCCATCACCTGTCATGACCTACGGGTCCAAAACAGAAATGAAAATTTTTCCTTATTTTGCTACGGTGGGGCGTGACAAAACGAGCCTAATCCAATCGTATTCATCACGACTTCTATCGAGATGAGCTCATGGGTCTTTCAAATTTTACTCATTTATTAAACGAGCTTGGAATCTAAGCTTGAGTTTGGCTTGTTTATTAAACGAGTCGAGCGGAGCGGAGTCGAGTGAATCTATATCGAATATGTTCGCAAGGAATCGTTGAACGGCTTACCTCATATGCAGCCCTATGTGTTGTCATTGTCCACGTGTCTCACTCATCCTTTAGTAGGAAAAAAATGTCTATAAGCAATTTTGGCAAGGATGGATAAATGACGGACATGGAAATCTATATAATGTATGGATAACTCTTGGGGCACATAAGAATCTCACAAAAACAAGATACATAACCCACTATAATGTATGTATCTTGTTTTTGTGAGATTCTTATGTGCCCCAAGAGTTATCCATAGTGTTTAGGTAGATTTTTTTTTTAATCGCAAAGCATGAAAATTCCATTTCACAAAAGGCAAGTTTACAAGGAACAAATACAAAACGGAAATAGGAAAAAATACACGAAGAATCACAGTAAACTTTTGGTTTGTACTGCAATCTCCAAAACTATGACATCGCCAACTATGGCGTAGCTCGAACACTGAGTCGTCTGAAGGAGAAAGCTGCCAACAACCACAGCAAAGATCCGAGTTTCAAAACCACTGTGACTGCGAAAAGGGCTTGATCAAACAACAGATCTAATACAGATCCGTGTGGAACAGGACCAGATCCAACCACGCAAAATGGAGACAAAGAGATCAAGCTGCAACAATCAACCAAACCAAACAAAAATAAAACAAACCCTCAACAAGGAGGGACAAAACCCCCCAACAAGGAGGGACAAACCCTTTCATAAGAGGGGACAGATTATTGAAAGCAACAAAAAAATAGCAAAGAAAATGGTTAAGGCTCTCCCATGGTGGATTGGAGAGCCCCTAAGGGGCACTCGCAAGGAGTACACAGAGTTAGAGAGAAGAGAGAGAAAACCTAGGGAGAACGTGTTCAGGTAGATTGTAATTGCACAATCTGTTGAATTACGTTGTAATATCCATCTGTGTACAAAAGAAATCTTGCTCTCACTCAACTAAGAATCTGGTAACTTGGACCTTCCCTCCTCACGACTGGTTCAAAGTAAATTTTTACGTGGCAATACCTCCTCATGCGTCCTTTCTTGCCATGGTTGTCAAAGACGAGTTCGGTACAATCATGCATGTCAGATCTTGGAGAGAGAGAAGAATGGAGCCTTCTTGTGCCGAAGCTTGCGCAGCCAGAAATGCAATCTCTGAAACCACTCGTCTAAAGCTTGACAACATTATTTTTAGGGTGACTCACTCCTTGTGTGCACCCCTCTCTCGAATTGGGATGAAACTCCCGATTGGGCCTTCGAATCGATCGGCTATTCTGGAAAGCAGGAGGCTGCTAAAAGAATCCTTTTCTTTTTGGTACTTTTCTAAGATTCCTAGAGTCGCTAATCATGTTGTCCATAATATCGTCCAATGGGGTACCTTTTGTAATGTTGATGGTCCAATTCCTATTGGTGACATCCCTCCCAATGTCTTTCTGGAATGTCACCAACAGGAAATTGACAACCATTCTTTTAAGCTTCCTGATTAATGCAATTCAGCTTTCTCAGCAAAAAAAGTACACGAATAATAAGATACCACTATAGTACAACGACCTTGTGTTTTACTAAAATGATATCGGTGAGACAACTCCAAGAAAGGGAAAAAAATATGGATAATTAAGTTTCAGTTAATTTTATGTGATAAATTTAAAAGACAGTTAATTTACTCTTTTTTAAAAATTGAAAAAATATCAACAGTAATAAAATAAAAAAAATCATCACCAAAATAAAAAATTAAAAAATCAACTTTGAAGAGTTGAATTATGTTTCAATCTCCTTTTGGTTTGCATTTTGTAAACTTGCACCAAAATGTTGTGAAGAGTGCTCCCAACCTTGTAATGAGTTACTTCCGACTTCGTGCATTGTTGCTCACCAATGTTATGAAGAGTTGCTCCCAACTAGGGGTGGACACAAGCAGAGCCGTTCAACAAGGGCTCGAAGCTCGGCTCGATAAAGGCTAGGCTCGACTCGCTCATTTGAGCTCGTGAACACGATCGATTAAGGCTCACGAGCAAGTTCGTTAAAAAGCTCGTTAACAGGTTTGATAAAGAGCTTGTATAGCGACTTTTATATTTATAGAGATATATATTTATTTATTTATTATAAAACTATATAATTTTAGAAAAAAAATACGAGAAACCTCATAATTAGGCTTGATAAATGACTAATTTATCATTAAACTACATAGTTTTAAAGGGCGCGCAAAAAAGCTCATTAAAAAGCTCGCGAGAAAGCTCGTGATCACTGAGCAAGCTCGGCTCGGCTCGTGTCCACCCCTACTCCCAACGCTCTAAAGAGTTGTTGTAATAACCCTAATTTTTCTAAATGTTTTCAACAATTATTTGATTTCAAGTATTGAGTATTAAATACGTGTATGTATTTTAGTGAAATATGTAGTAAAATTTTCGGACAGTATTTAGAGGTCCACAAGTATGTTAAATTATGTTTTTAATATTCAAATTAAGTACGTATGTCATGTATAACCATTGGGCTAATGTTTTAAGTAATTTTAGAATGTATTTCGGACCCATATGAAACCTTTTGGTGAGGCCCGAAGTCAAAAAATGGGATTCTTGTGTAGTTAGGAATTATTGACGTTATAAACCTAGTTAAGAGAGTAGGAAATGCATATATCATAAACCCTAGTCACCCACACAAAACAAAAGAAGAAGAAGAAGAAGAAGAATAAGAAGAAGAAGAAGAAGAAGAAGAAGAAGAGGGAGGAAGAAAGAGAAGGGACTCGAATTCATGGTCATGTGTGGAATCGCGGAGTGTATAGCCATGTACTAGTTTGTTAGTTGTCGATTCTATGATCTAATCTAGGTGAGTTAAATATATGTACCGGGTGTATATATATATATATATATGTATATGCGAGTAAATCGTTTTCTGTTTAGCACGTTGTTTGTTGGGTGTTTAGTTTTGTTGATGACATGTTTGTTTCAACATCTGGTCAAAGTTAATTTTTATTGCAGAATACTGACTCCCAAATGGCATAAATTAATTTTTATGTGAAGACATTTTAGCTTTTCTCACTGCTACATGTGGCATTCAGGATGCGAACTCACTTCTGCAGATCTGAGGTTCATGGAGGTCAACAATAGAGATGGCATAACATCAATACTCTTTAAGTTAAGATGGAGAAGCACGAGTACGAGATGGATATCTGGATATGGGTTGTGCAAGCGGTGTGGGCACAACAGGTGCATCAGTGGTGGTATCTGTATGTAGGAAACTGGCGAATCGAGAGGAAGGGGAAAATTGAACAGGAAGATGGTCAAGAAAGGATGAGGGAAAGGTGTTAATGAACACATCAATAGTAGGAGAGTTGCCTTTAGGGAGATCAATGTAGGGAATGTTCTCCCACAAAGTAACATTCCTTGAAAGTGAATACACCGAGTGACATGGTTATAACACGGATACCCTTTTTGCTCAACACCACACCCAACAAAAAAAATACAAAAAGTAAATTTTGGAGAAAATTTTGTATGCTCAACACTAGGTAGGAGAATGAAACATGTGGAGCCAAAATTCCTTAAGTGATCATAAGTAATTCTAGTACCAAAAAAAAAGTTCGTGTGGTGTCTTTTTACCTAGAAGAGAAGTAGGGGTGCGATTACTAAGATAAGTAGAAATAAGGACATTTTACCTCCAAAAACTCTAATATTACCTAGATGAAAAGAGTAAAGTATGTGCGATTTTCAGTGAGACGAGGATGTTTCCTTTCAGTCACGTCATTTTTTGTTGAGGTGTGTCTAGGGATGGCAACGAGGCAGGTATGGGACGGGGCCCCCTATACCGCCCCCACCCCGCTAGTACCACAACGCTCCCCGACCTTGCCCCGCCCCGAAGTAGATCAGCACCATCTCCGACCCCGACCGAGAACTGTGAACCCGTCCCCCGCCCCCGCCCCCGCCCCCGCCCCACTATTGAGTTTTTGTTCCCCTGTTTTGCTAATTGACGAAACCCAGATAAATTTTTTTTTTTTTTGCTTTTCACTGGCGTTACAAAATTTCACAAGAAACTAAGCTTTATATGCCATCTTCAACTCGATTACAAATTAGTGACTTATTACATACACACACACACACACACATATATATATGTGTGTGTATGTATATACATACATCCATATATTGCACACAAAAAAATAGGAGTTAGGGTTTGAGGTTTTCGCACTCAAGAACACATTAGAAATCATGAGATGAGAGATGAGAGAGTCAGTCGCAAAATCAGCAAAAAAATCATGAACTGTACAATACAGATCTTAACACATACTTGCTGCAAAATCATGAATTGCAGCCTCAAATATTCAATCACTTGTCTTCAAATCAAGCAACCCACTTCTTCAAAAACCGATGAGACCAAAGAAATCAGCAAAGACGAGGCACACACTGCAAACATACTCGCACATACAATTACACACTCGCACGCACACTCTGTACACACTCACGATCTCACTCTCACGCACATATACTGGATCTGATCAAATGAGATCATGAGATGAGAAATGAGAGAGTCAGCCGCCTGTTGTGAGAGAAATGAAATGAGAAACCCTAATACATTACATAGTATTTATACAAAGAAGGATTTTAGGTAATACTCAAATCTAATGAGGGTATTAATGTAAATTCGATGTATAATCGGGGCGGGTTTGAGGTATTTGCCCCTAACCCCGACCCCGACCCCGACCCGGGTTGAATATTTTTCCCCCATACCCGCTCCTATCCGATTAAGTCACCCCTATATCCTACCTATTAGGGGCGGGGCGGGATAGAGAACCTGAAAAACCCGTCCCATTGTCATCCCTAGGTGTGTCGGTACAAAAGATTTGGGGAATGGTGCCATGAGATTTCAACAAGCCAATAGATGGAGTAGAACGAAAATCAGCACCATTAATATAGATGGTGCAATCAATTGGTAATGCTACGATCGTATTCACTTAGAGGTGTCAAACGGGGCGGCACGCCCGGCCACCTTAACGAGTTGGGCGAATTTTGGCGAGTCACGGGGCGAGTCGGCGAAATAGACGGGACGGGGCGAATTGACTCGGAAAGGGATATAGGGTGATTCGCCCCAACCCACTAATTCGTGGGTCAACAGGGCGAGACGAGGCGGGGCGGCTAACTCGCGGGTTGGTTGGCGAATTAGCCCGCGAGTTGCTTGCAAAAACTTATTTTTAATTTTAAAAAAAATATATTCTAAAAATAGTTTAATCAAATACTTTATTTAAAAATAGTTTGTTGAAAAAAGTATTTGGAAACTTTTTTTTTTTAAAAAAAAATATTTTCTACTTAAAAGTTTAATAAAATTGTTTATTAATAAAGAGTAATGTTTGGGACACAACTTTCATACAACTTTTATACAGCCTCCTTAAAATTTGTGTCTATCTCTCTCTTGTGATGTCACTGGACCCCACAGTGACACGGGAGAGAGATAGACACAAGTTTTAAGGAGGTTGTATGAAAGTTGTATGAAAGTTGTGTCCCAAGTATTACTCATTAATAAATAGTTTATTTGAAAATAATTAAATAATTTATTCACGGGTTGGTGAGGCGGGGCGGGGTGGATCCGCGAGGCGAGGCGGGTTACGAGACGAGGCGAGTTGGTGGCGAGTCGGTGGATTAGACGAGCTGGGTCACAGGGCGAGTTGTGGGTTACAAAAATGGAAGTCGACCCGAACCCATACCCAATAAATTGAGTCACGAGCTGGGTTCGTCCACAGGACAAGACGAGTTACGACTCGTCAAATGGGGAATTGAAGCGGGACGGAGCGGGCCAATTCGCCCCGTTTGACACCCCTATATTCACTTTACATCTAAAAATTTACAAACATGTACAATCACTCATTCCCCTAAACATGGACAACAATATCTCGAAAAGATATAGTAGCGGAGAAGACCGATTTGACAATTCATAAAATAAAAAATAAAATATTATTATTTATTTGGTATAGCTCCTTTTTTCTCATTCTTTTAGTTCCCACTTGTCTTCCCACCGTCCACGCGTATACTTTATTGTTCACATCCATAAATAAAAAATATAGGTGGCTGCTCCTTTTCCCATTCTTTAATCTTCTCGTTATGTCTATGTTCACACTTCACATAAAGACAAATATGAATATATCTACTATAGTATATAAACGAAGAAATAAGCACATTAAAAAATATAAACTTTATCTTTTGTCATTTATTACACAATAATTACTTATATATTTATTTATATATTGTAAGGATATATTGTTTTGTGTGAGGGTAAATTTATCATTTTGGACAAATAATTACATTCAAGTCAGCTTTTATAATTTTATTTAATATAATAATGAGGTTTTAATCAACAATCTTGTGTCTAATTACACTTGGGTCAATAATTTTTTGGATATTTATTATTGACTTCAAAAAAAGTCAACAAAAGTGGCTATTTTGGTGGCTATTTAGGAATTGGTCACTAATATTTACAATTTGCTCAACTTCTTCTCTCAAATGAGGTTTCAATCAACAATTTGTGTCTAATTACAATTGGGTCAACAATTTTTGGGATATTTATTATTCACTTCATAAAAAGTTTAAAAAAATGGCTATTTTAGTGGTTATTTAGGAATTGGTCATTAATATTTACAATTTGCTCAACTTCTTCTCTCAAAGTTAGGATTCATATATTGTAATATGTGTAATTGCATTAAGTCAACAAGTTTTGGGATATTTATTATTCACTTTAAACAAGTTCTAAAAAGTAGGGGTGGTCATTCGGTCGGTTCGGTTTCGAACCGAAAAATTCGGTTCGGGTTGTTCGGTT
This sequence comes from Hydrangea macrophylla, assembly GCA_033977485.1. Lineage (NCBI taxonomy): Eukaryota > Viridiplantae > Streptophyta > Magnoliopsida > Cornales > Hydrangeaceae > Hydrangea > Hydrangea macrophylla. The sequence goes on from CM066991.1 coordinate 157,812,760, forward strand.
CGGGTTGGGAATTTTGGTACCGAAATCCGAACTGAAATAAACTTCGAAAATATAGTTCGGTTTCGAAATTTAAATTCGGGTTCAGTTCGAAAATTCGGGTTAAAACTAAACCGAATTTTTTTTTATAATTTTTTTAATTATATATATATTTTAGGAAAAATTAAGTATAGTAAATTAGTGCAGATTCAGTGATTCACCACTTTGAGATTCTGTTTTTTTTATTGTTATTTTTCATCAAACAAGTTTTTATAACATTGCCCTAATTCATCAAACAAGTTTTTATATAGTCCTTAAAATTCGGTTATTCGGTTTCGAACCGAATTTTTTCCTACTTTCGAAAACCGAACCATATTAAATAATATAGTTCGGTTTCGAACTGAAATAATTTCGGGTCGGTTATTGACCGAACTGAAATTTGAAAATTTTCGGGTTCGGTTCAGTTTTTCGGGTTGGCCCGAAGTATGCCCACTCCTACTAAAAAGTGGCTATTTTAGTGACTATTTAGGAATTGGTCACTAATTTCACATTTTGGTCAACTTCTTCTCTCAAATTTAAGCTCTGGTATATTTAAATTGTCAATTTAAGTGGCTATTTTAGTAGCTATTATTAATTGGTCACTAATATTTACATTTTGGTCAACTTCTTCCCTCAAATTCAGGATTTATAGATTGTATTTGAATATCAATTAAGGCCTGCAAACACATTAATGCCTTTTTTTTAGAGGAAATACCCTACTTGTATCATATATTTTTAGTGGCGATTTATTAGGTACCTTTACTTACTCATTTATAAGATAGTCAGAATTATCAACTTCTTCCGTAAGAAGAGTTTTAGATTAAATAGTTACATTTACAATTTCCTATTTAACTGTTTTAACATCTTATGTTAATTTTTAAAAGTGGACCTTATTTTGAAATATATAAAAAAAAAAAAAAGGAAACGTGACACTTATTTTAAAAATATCCAAAAAAATGAAACGTTGACACTTATTTTAGAACGGAATGAGTAATTATACCTCTCCAAAGACCTCTAATGTCAAGATTAATACACAATATATCTAGGAATACAATGATCCGACGGGCACGTACCTTGCACGTGCACCCTCACTAATGTATATATAAAGATTATCTAAAAGTGACCACCTCTCTTTATTAAATAGAGGACCTTTGTTTAGATCTTCGGATTGTGTTTAAAAATTGTGAAATGACAAAACTGTCATTAATAAAAACACGATCCGACTGCCAAAACAGAGATCCTCTCTTTAATAAAGAGAGGGCGTTCTCTTTAGAGCCTAACTAAGTCTATAGTGAGCAATTTCTCATATGAGAAAACGAGTTTTAACCGTTGGATAAAAATTTAGCAATAAATGCATCTCCAAATTCTTGAAAATCTTATGGCTAGATTCTCATCAAACGGTTAAAACACGCCTTCTCATATGAGAAGCTTCCCACACAGGGGCGGATTAAGGAGTTTAGCTCGGGGGGGGGGGGGGGGGGGGGCAAAAAATTATACAGGGGGTTGCCCCTAACTCGAATTTTTTTAGCTTCAAAAGGGATAAATTAGAAATTTAAGGGAAAAAAATGAATAAAGTATAGAATAATTAAAGTAAAAGAATTATTTTAAAAAGTTCATGGTGTAATATTTAAGGGGCAAAATTGAATAAAATATGTAGTATATAAGGTAAAAGAATTATTTTTTAAAAGTTGAGGGGGAAAAATGAACAAAATATAAAATATACAAGGTAAAATAATTATTTTAAAAAGTTGCGGGCAACTAAGAGGTAAAAATGAATAAAGTATAAAATATATAAAGTAAAAGGATTATTTTGAAAAGTTGAGGGGGAGCAATTAAGGAGTAAAAATGAATAAAGTATAAAATATATAGGGTAAAAAAAATAATTTTAAAATGTTGAGGGAGGTCAACAGCCCCCTAGAGCCTTCTTCCATCCGCCCTTGTTCTCACAATAGACTTACCCATATATATATATATATATATGCATATAGAACTTTATTGTTAAGCATCTAGGAATGAAAATTCAGTGGTTCGCGCATGGTGTGTGACTGCACCATGTATTCAGGAAAGAGCAAGAGACCGGTGAGAGAAATTGACGAGGAAAGATAGCAAACGATCGATGAGGAAAGATTATAAATTTAATGACAAACGATTGTAACCATGACAAAATGATAGTTTTGTAACCATCATGAGGAAAGATTGTAACTACCATGAGCGAAGATTGTAACATAGTCAAGAATGATTGTAACCACAATGTGAAAAGATTGTAACATGGTGAGAAAAATTGTAACTACCAAAATCACTTCCAAAACTACCTTGGTTTTACACCCCCTCATCGGTCTCTTTCTCTATCATGTGCACATTTTTTTTTTTTTGCTCAAAAACTAACATTCATTAATAAAAACCAAACATTACAAACCACAACACAAACATAAAACAGGAAAAAAGTAAAAACAGAGAAGCAACACAACTAAAGGAACAATAGAACGGGAAGCATAAGCGACTACAGAACACTCCGTTAGCTGCACGAGAACACCACCAAAGCGTCACGAAGGCCGCTACGGCGAGAAGACCCGAACCCAGGGCAACTTCAACCTTGTAGATGGTATAGACCACCATAAGAACGAAGATGGCACAAAGCCAAGCCCAAACAGGTGAAGAAACTTCACCAAAGGGGGCAACCAAAGTTGCTAGAAAAGTTTCCATGGTAGCAAAGACGGAACCATGGAAAGTTGCACAGCGGTAAAAGAGAGCTCCAAAGCCACCAATCAAGTCCCAATGAAGACCAAAAAGCCAATCTACTGTTTCAAGACTGGTCTGGCCTACATCTATCATCTTGAACCCACAGAGATGCTTGACAGAAAAAGAAAAAAGAACAAGGCATGTACAAAGACAAAGGGAAGGAGATTCCCTAAACATCCTCCACAAAGAAAGGGGATAACTTCACACTGGAAGTGGAGAACCCAAACAGGGCGAAGATGAAAACTGGACAAAAAAGGTTGTGAAAGGAAGAAGGAGCTCGAGAGCCAGGGGGAGGCGAGGAGAAGGGGGAAGGGGGAGGCGGCTGCTAGGTGGAGGGCCAAACCCATCTCTACTCTCTCTCTAGGAAAAGTCCTAGAGAGAGAAGCTCCTCAGCCCGGCATGTTGACAACTTGATACTTCTATCATGTGCACATGGTGTGGTCAAACCACGTACCACAGAAGAACCCATCTAGGAGACTAAAAATATGAACAATTTAGAACTAATTTCTCTAATACAAATTCAATTCTGTATTGTCCTGCGTTAGGATAATTATCACGCCATAAGTCAACTGTATGAAAAAATAATTAAATTATATATATATATATATATATTTATAGGAATTAAATCATATCTTTGGGCAATGAATATGGTGAATGGGGAAAATTCTATCCTACCGGATGGTTTTTTTTTTTTTTTTTTCTTTCTGAGAAGACAATTCATTAGAAATCAAAAGAAAAAAAAAAAAAAAAAAAGAGCAAAACAACTAGGACAAAAAGGTAGCTAGTAAGGGCAGATGCATTTTTTAATTTGGGCACCTCTTTTTAAGTTAAAAAATCAAATTTTTATCTTTTACTGTAATTAGTAAGGGCACCTCACTTATTGTACTATATATATATATATATATATGGGTAAATTGCAAATTACACTCCACTAGTTTCGTAAATCAGTGTAGTTTTGTATTTATTTATTTATTCCTATTTTGTTTCTTTCTTAATTTCTTCCTTCTTCAGCTTATTATAAGTTTTAGTCCTCCTCTTTTTTTTTTTCTTTTTTTTCTTTTTTTTTGGGTTAATTAGGATTAGGTGCCACATTAGATACTTTTTACGTGATTGGGCTAACCCGTGAACTAGTTTAATGAAATGCCCAATGAAATTTAGTTGACCAAAATAGTCTTTTGTGTATTGTTAGCACGCGCATATGCACTATCCGACATTCTGCATTCAAAAGGAACGCATATGGACATGCACATGCCACGTATATAGTTAGGTTTTTTTTTTTTTTTTTTTTTTTTTTTTTTTAAGGAACACGTGTATAGAGAGAGAAAGAGAGAGAGACAGAGATCGCCATCGCCATCGCCATCACCATCGGCGATGATCGCCGGCCAACACCACCATCGTCGTCGATTACCATTACCATCGCCGTCGTTGCCACCACCACCACCACCACTATTGCCATCGCGTCTCCACCACAACCGTGGATCGCCATCACTATTACCATCACTATTTCATAAATAACTTAGGGTAAATTACACTAACCTCCCCTGAGGTTTGACGTAATTACACGGACCTCCCCTCTAGTTTGCAAAATTACACAAACCTCCCTCGAGGTTTGTAATTCGGTAACAAAATGCCCCCTCCACTAACGTTCCGTTAGTTTTTTTTACATTTGCCTCCCCTGAAAATTATAATTAGTCCCCCTATACTATAAAATTGTCATACTAAGCCCCCTTTCTCTTATATTTTTGTTTTAATTATAAAATCCCTCCTCCCTCCTACGTTTTTGGGTTAATTTTTTTAGCATTAATTTATATCTACACAAAATATACACAAAATACATATAAATAAGTCCAAAATTTTTTTTTCCAAGAACAAACCTCTGTCAAGTCCCCCTGTATTAATTTTCTAGATCCGCCCCTGCCCTTATGCTTCAAAAGTGGACACTTAACCCCCTGTGATTGTGGACTAAAATGGAACTGTTATGATTTCACTCAAAACTGACGAAAATTCTAAAATTGGTTAAAAATATAAACACTTAACCCATTTTGTGATGTTAATTTTGGGGTTAACGCTCTTTGAGTGAAATTTATAGCGAGGAGAACGAACTCCTTACCACTTGGCCAACAAGTCATTGGTAACATTAATTTATATCACCTACACAAAATATACACAAAATATATATAAATAGGTCCAAAATTTTTTTTTCCAAGAACAAACCTCTATCAAACCCCCCTGTATTAATTTTCTAAATCCGCCCCTGCCCTTATGCTTCAAAAGTGGACACTTAACCCCCTGTGATTGTGGACTAAAATGGAACTGTTATGATTTCACTCAAAACTGACGAACATTCTAAAATTGGTTAAAAATATAAACACTTAACCCATTTTGTGATGTTAATTTTGGGGTTAACGCTCTTTGAGTGAAATCATAAATGGGTTAAGTGTTTATATTTTTAACCAATTTTAGAATTTTCGTCAGTTTTGAGTGAAAACATAACAGTTCCATTTTAGTCCACAATCACAGGGGTTTTAAGTGTCCATTTTTGAAGCATAAGGGCAGGGGCGGATCTAGAAAATTAATACAGGGGGACTTGACAGAGGTTTGTTCTTGGAAAAAAAAATTTTGGACCTATTTATATGTATTTTGTGTAGATATAAATTAATGCTAAAAAAATTAACCCAAAAACGTAGGAGGGAGGAGGGATTTTATAATTAGAACAAAAATATAAGAGAAAGGGGGCTTAGTATGACAATTTTATAGTATAGGGGGGCTAATTATAATTTTCAGGGGAGACAAATGTAAAAAAAACTAACGGAACGTTAGTGGAGGGGGCATTTTGTTACCGAATTACAAACCTCGAGGGAGGTTTGTGTAATTTTGCAAACTAGAGGGGAGGTCCGTGTAATTACGTCAAACCTCAGGGGAGGTTAGTGTAATTTACCCAATAACTTATAATCTTTTAAACAATCTGATACACTTAAAATTTATAATAATCTGATAATATCTTATAATCTTTTAAACCACATGATAATATCTTGTAATCTTTTAAATAATCTAATACATTTAAAGCTGGACACGCACTTGTACACTAATATCAAAGTGAAATTGATAAAAATAAATAAAAAAATTAAACTTATAATACAAAACTTCCGTGAAAAAATTATGGGATAGATTATGGGGTCATTTTGGGCTAGAAATAATGTGATATTCCCATTGTACCCTTGCTTATTTTGTAATTGGGTGGATTTTGCACAATTTGAGGACTGGAAAGGGAGTAAATTGCCAAAATTGAAACTATAGGGACCAAACTGTCACAACCCTTAAACTATTGGAGTGTAATTTGTAATTTACCCATATATATATAGTACAATAAGTGAGGTGCCCTTACTAATTACAGTAAAAGATAAAAATTTGATTTTTTAACTTAAAAAGAGGTGCCCAAATTAAAAAATGCACCTGCCCTTACCAGCTACCGGACAAAAAAAGGGGAAACCTCTATTCCTCTTGATTCCATTTCTCAAGAACACAAGAAGGAATGTCTTCAAGCGGGATGGTTCCAAAACAAAGAGAGTTTGATGTCCATTGGGCTACATTATGAGCAACACCATTAGTGGATTTATGAATTTTTTGCACTGACCAAAACTTAAAAGAGGCAAGTAAGTTCCTGCCTCCAATAATAATTGAGTCAATAGACCAATCCGGCGCCAAACTCCAATCTTTCAGAGGCATGCAGACGAGGAGAGAGTCACCTTCCAAAACCAAATTCTGATATCCTAAACGAGCAGCCACCGACAAGGCAAGAACCGCGGCCCCCGCTTCCGCCATGAGAGGATCCACCAGAAATGATTTCTGGATGGTGCTTAAATGGTACTCCTTCCGTCTCATTTTGTAAGTTCATCTTTGGGAACTTAACTTATTAAGGGGACAAGAAGAATCTACACCTATTTTCCACAATTGCCCCTAATCATTACAACTACCTTTTAGTTTTGTCTTGGTGTAGATTTCAATGAAGGGTAGTTTTGGAAAGCAAGTAAAAATTATATGCCAAATTAGAAAAGTGGACACTAATTTTGGGACATCTCAAAATGGAATATAGAACTCACAAAATGGGACGGAGGGAGTATAACTTAGTGCTAGTGTACTATTCAAAAACTAATACTCCCTCTGTCCCATATTAAGAGTCTCTTTTGGGAATTCCAACTTATTAAGGGGACAACTTTGATTTTGATGAGATTTTCAACTTTCTAATGTTGCCCTTTTTGAAATTCAAAATTATAGTGTCACATAAAAAAAAAAGAAGGGAAGAGTTGGATATAATAAATGGCAAATTTGAAAAGTTTGTATTAAATTATTTTGACCTTTTAAAGATGACTCTTAAAATAGGATATTAAAAAATAGCAGCAAAGACTCTTAATATGGGTCAGAGGGAGTAAATCTCAAGATTAATTTTTTTTTTTTTTTTTTTTTGGAGGTAAAACTATTTAACACCCAATTGCAATATTTTGGCAACATATGATAAGTCTTAAATAAGGAAAATTTTAATCTACATTCTAGTGGTTTTAAATGTATCATATATCTTAGTAGTTTTGATTCCAAATATTATAATTTAAAAGGTACTTTTGCTTTTAAAAACCAAAGTGATTTTTAAATGAGTAATGTTATACTTCGCAAATCCTAATTCTTAAAATATATTTCAAATGATGTGAGAAGTGATGTGGCAATGAGACCACCTTTAATAATGAGGGGATCACTTCAACAACATTCAATCAAAATCTAGTGGACTCACTGCCACATTATTTGATATGAGAATTTAAAACTAGGATTTTAAAAGCATAACATTACTCTTTTCAAATTACAACATTTTAAAGAGTAATGATTGGTGCACATAAAATGTGTACATAAAGATCTGGACCATTAATTTTGACAGGTTCTATATATGCAGGCACGAGCTCCACCGAAATGAATGACTCATATCTTTATGTGCACATAACATTACTCCATTTTAAAACAAAAGTTACAATTTATTAACAATGCTACAAGCACCGAAAAAATGCGCCAAACTGGTGCACCGAAGGATCGGTGGTCTCAATTGTGGTACATGATACATCCAAAGCCTCTAGCTAGGATGTATCATAGAAGATCGCCTTAAAACAATTACAACGATGTTACATGGCAGGTTCCTACCATTGATGACGTAACATGTGACTGTGGATTCAACCATACCGTTATATATTATATATATATTATTATATTATATAAAAAGTCTAAGTTGGATGGCGAATTAAGAAAGACCCATCCTACCAAAAATCTCTATAAAATTGACTTAGTCAGAGAGAGCAGATCTCATATTCTGGCAACAATCTCTAACGAATCTCTAAGAAAGGAAAAAAAAAATGGCAGAAGTGAAGCTACACGGAGCATGGCCTAGCCCATTTGTGTACAGAGTCATATGGGCTCTGAAACTTAAGGGCATACCTTATGAATACATATTAGAAGATCTCAGAAACAAGAGTCCTTTGCTTCTGAAGTACAACCCAATTCACAAGAAGGTACCAGTCCTTGTTCATGGAGGAAAACCCATCTGTGAGTCTACGATCATCCTAGAGTACATTGAAGAGACATGGCCAGAAACCCCATTGCTGCCAACTGACCCTTATGAAAGGGCCATTGCTAGATTCTGGATCAAATTTTTTGAAGATAAGGTAAACATTTTTGCATTAAAGTTTTTAAAAAAAAAAAAAAAATTGTTATGTTTTCAGTGTGTATTTGAATGTGGTTTACACATATTTTGTGCTCCCCTGTTAATTTCTCTGTTGTAGTTTACTATATAAGCATGCAACTCTGGCGGGCACGGTTTAATTTTAGGTATTTCCAAGCTCGATCGGTTCGAGTTTTAGCAGAGTTTGCCCAGATATGTAGTCTGACCAATCCAGCCCAAGCCTGGCCTCGGTTCAAGTTTTATAGCAGAGTTTGCCCAGATCTGTAGTCTGACCAATCCATCCCAAGCCTGACTTAGGTTCGAGTTTTAATTTAGCAGAGTTTGCCTAGATCTGTAGTCTTAACCAATCTAGCCCAAGCTTGACCCGGGACTGATTTGTTGGTTTTTTTTTGGTAATCGGAGTGTCCGGGCCAGCTTGCGCGCACCTCGACTAATCTTCCGAGACCTGGGTCCAACAAGAAATTATTTCATCTGAGCGTCGACACATCTTCTATGTAAAGTCTATTTCAATTGAGTAGTTTCACGAGTCCGATAACAAGAAGAAACCAGAGTAGTCGTAAGACTATGAGCCTGTTTGTCTGTGCTTATGCTTATGCGATCTTGATTGTGATTGGTGGAACTGCTTTAAAGTAGAAGTGCTTATTATGATTTGGGTGTTTGATTAATATGCTGTGAATTGATTAATCATAGAGATAATCTTGAAAAGCATCCCCCACCTGCTTATTGTCAAACTACTTTTTAGATCAAATCTGCTTATATTTTTGCTGAAACAAACAGATCAATAAGCAGTTTGGGCCATCAGAACTGCTTTAAATGAGCAAATAAGCAATGACAAACAGCCTCTATGTAACTGTCACATGGAATATTTTTACTTGTCCAATCCCAAGTCAATGGCAAATCAAATTGGACTTTGTTATTTATATTATTCAAGCCCAAAACTAGGTCGAAGATCAAATATGAACCCCCTTCCTTCATGGTGATATAGGAATTGGGAATACAACGTCAATGCCTTTCCTAAAATTTAATAGGTTGTTCAAACTATTATGCTCTAAATTTTTAAAATTGGTTCCGAATCGGCTTTATTTATAAAGAAGCCCGTCTGAGTTGTAGCCCTATATATTTTTAAATCCTTACGCACATGTCTTATATAAAGTTAATTAAATTTCAATAATATGATAGTACCAAGTTCACTAATTCATATATATCCTTATTCAATTGTTCTTATATACAGTAAGTATGATGATGATTGTCTTGGTTATGTTAAATAGGGTGCTAGTATTTGGAAAATCTTTCCGGCCACAGGAGACGAGATTGAAAATGGCAAGAAGGAAATTCAAGAAATGCTAAGAGCCATAGAAGAACACGCCCAACTAGGAGAAAAGAAATTCTTCGGAGGAGAGAAAATCGGAATGGTGGACTTAGTGTTCGGAGTAATTGCTCATTGGTTGGGAGTTGTACAAGACTTGCTCGGAGTGACGCTACTAGATGCAGACTTATTCCCTCTGCTTCACGAGTGGACACTAAATTTTAAGTGCGTGCCCGAAATCAAAGAGAACATTCCTGATCGCGAAGAGATGTTTGCCTTCTTTAAGGGTATTAGAGAGATGTTGCTGGCTAAACCATGATAAATGGATCCATTTATCATTTTTCTGCTGACTTTTGAGCTTTTCCTCTTTTTAATTTTGTGTGTTTTTAATCTAAAATAAATGTATTATTGCCTTTGTGTGTTTTCACTTTTTGTTGTTAGCAATGTGTTGGGAATAAAGCAGAGGACTCAATTTTATTTTTGGGTGACCCATATATATCTTTATGCGTTTTGGCATAATACTGTGGAAAATTACAGGAATCATTTAGAAAGTCCCAATTATATTTCAAGTAATCTTTCCGATGCTTAGAGCTACCACGTGCAATAATCATGTCATATGTCCAGAAAGCTACAATCAATAATGAAAAATGCTAGATTCACAAAGTTAATCACACACTTTTTTTACACACAATTTTAAATACTTCTATCTTGGATTGTATAAGTGGGATATAAAAATGTGTAAATAATTTAAACAGCACAAAAGACAAATATTTAAAATTATATGCAAAAAAAAATGTATGATTTACTGTTGGGTAATACTTGGGACAGAATCTTCATACAATTTTCATACAACCTCCCCAAAACATGTGTCTATCTCTTTCCTGTGTCACTGTGGGGTCCAGTGACATCACAGGAGAGAGATAGACACATCTTTTAAAAAGGTTGTACGAAAGTTATATGAAAATTATGTCCCAAATATTACTCTTCACTGTATAGTTTAGCACGACTCATCAATAATAATGAATTTTTGGACAATAGCCACATCATGGGACCTACAAGTAGTGGGAAGATGGGTCCAACCGTTATGGTTTAGCACGACTCATCAATAATAATAAAATTTTTGGACGATAGCCACATCACGGGACCTACGATTGGTGGGAAGATGGGTCCAACCATCTAAAATATCTAACGTTGAAGGACCAATGTGTTATACCCCAAAGACTTTTTTTTTTTTTTTTTTCTTGGGTCCGTTGAAACATTATCCCAAATTTGAGATTCATGCATTAATCAAAATAGTCCAGTGGTTCATTTAGAAGACATGAATGGACCACAGAGGTTGAATTGTTGAAGCCTTCAGAACAAAGGTAAAAATGCATATTGAGAAAAACTTTGAAAAAAGAACTCTTTATAAGTTTGAATACATTTTTGTTCATTCTAAAATTGCTGATATTTGTTCACTCTCTTCTTCAATTGACTAATATAGTAAGACACAAGATTAAATGAGAATTATTTAATGGTGTAAAGTATTGTGCCCTATTATATTAGCCAATAAGAAACGAGAGTGAGCAAAAAGTGAGCGATTTTGGTATAAGCAAAACTCACTCTATAAGTTTATGCACTATTTTTAGAACGATACATTTTTGCTCACTCTAAAATTGCTCATCATTTACTCACCCTCTTCTCCTATTTGCTAATGCATTGGGGTCCATCATTTAATATTGAGTCTCACTGTATTTACCAATAAGAAAAGAAGGTGAGCAAAACAGTACTCTTTTTAGAAACCAAGAAGCATCTTAGTTATTAACTAGTTGATGTATTCGGAATTAATATAAGTATATCCTCTTCTGTTTTAAACGGGATATCTAAACTATCCACATGTTAATGTGTTGTGGCAGTTTTAAAATTAATTTAAACTTTAATTAATAACTGATGAATCGTTTTGAAAATTCACATCAATATGTAGATAGTTTTTGTCATATTTAGGTGTACCTAATATTACTCTTTACTTTTTAGTAACAAAATAAAAATTCAATTATTGACGTTGTTTGTGACTTTTGTTGGCTGCTTTCATATTTTGCCCCAATCCTGATTATCCAAAACATCTTTTATAGGTTGCTTTCATGTTTTGCCCTCAATCTGAAGATTCAAAAAATCTAAGCCAGTGAGTAATCTAGCGATTCTAGCGCTACCCCCACCGGTCACCAATTATACAACATGTCACTATTACTGAATGAGATAATTAATGTCCACTATATAGTGTCTGCACTTGACTGTTATACCCCTTAAAGGATATCTAATGGTGTGTTTGATAACTCAATTAAACGTTGAAAATGAAAAGTTTCAGCACTTATTTTTTTTCAGTGCGTTTGATAACATAGCACTTAATTGAAAAGATAGCCAAAAATATACCGAAAACTTTAAGTAAAGACTATCACATAATTACTGAAATGAGACAGATGTCACCCAGTAAAGACCAATATGAGCAATAAAGAACCAAAAGAGTATGAGCAAAAATGCTCTCTAAATATTATTCCATACATGTACTAAGTATATTCTAAAACAACATTTATGTGCGTACATAAGAAACCATACTGAATTTTTGATGCGATAGCATTTTAGTTGAGTTACTTTGGTACATTAATTTGTAGAGAACGAGGAATTATTTCGTGTGAGATGTTACTTGTATCATAATTTGAGTACTTGTGTGATCTCACATGAGTTCCACAAGAAATTATAATAGTTGTCTTATTACGGTTACATAAAATAATTTCTCGTATATGAGACGACATTCTACAATTTGAGTAGTTCATGTTCGGTATGCATCAACCACACTCAGAAGTAACAAAACAACACTTCTACGACACATTTAAGGTACCCAATTCCATTATCAAAATGATCTAATGGTGAGAAAAATCTTAGAAAAGGGAAAGGACAAAGAAAAATATAGGAGATATAAATCTTACTCAAGTATAGAATACATGACAGTAATATTCAGACAGCTTAACGTAAAAATAGCATCTACATAAAACCTTGAGATTGATTTTAAGTGGAGCACAAACTTTTATACAAACAGAAACACTTGGATTTTCGTGATTCATATATAGAATGGGTTTTGCACATAGTGTCTTAGATATATTATTTAAGTAACACAAGAGTTTGTGCGATTTAGTGAAAAACTAATCTATCTATCTATATATAAAGGCTGAGGCAAAACAAACCTCTACAGCTTGCCACCTCAGCCTTCTACTCTACTCTGCTGTTCAAAATCCAACGTGGCAAAATTTAAAAAAAAAACATCGTTCTTTCTCCTTCCTGCCCTAACTCTACGCCGCTTCACCTTCACAGTGGATCATTGACCGTCGCTCCATCACCGTCGTCTCTTCTTCTCCCCACAAACATGGAGCTTAAATACCCTCTATCCCCTATCTCATCCTCTATCTGCATTCATCTATGTGTTCCTCCATGGCTCCATCCACGCACAAACTCCAAGCTGATCCGCTCTCACTCGGTAAGAATCTCCTCATTTTTCTTTCAAAATTTCACCCATAGATTTTAAAGTCCATTGATTGCTTACTTTTGCTTTAAGTTTTCTGCCCTGTCTTTTGAATTCCTAGATATCAGGAAAATCCCCAAAACAAGTGGAGTTTGGACATAACTAAACAAAGGGAAAGAGAAAAGTATGAAAACTGAGCATAACTTCATATGGTTAACTTTCGAATCTGTACATTATGATCGTTACAGATCGAGAAAAAAAATTCACAAACAAACATTACATGTTAAATAAACCCACGATTCCTCAAAACCCATATGAGATCATTCAATTGTTGCTGAGAAATTCACCAAAAATAGCAAAATTCCGATCAATTTGAAGGGTATGGAAATGGGTAATCTAATCAATCATATTACAGGTCTTTTGTTTCTCGGGAAAATAGACAATTAAAGGGGTTAGAAAGAGGATTGGTGATGAGATGCTTGGTTACAATTTTGAGAGAGAGAATTTTCCTCAACTGGTCAGATTGCTTACACTTCTTTAGTCTGTTTTTTCATTCCATTTGTCCCCTCCTTTATTGTTGAAATTATAAATTAATCCATTTTGTAGAATCAAAATCCATTTTGTAGAATCAATAAGGTGAAGAGCACTGTTAGAATGACTGGAAGTGTGTCTCTGTGAGGTGACTGGAAGTGTGTCTCTGTGAGGTATTCTCCACTAATTCTCTTTTCTCCCTTGCTTATGCCTACTATGTGTTTGACTATTTGCCTAAGTGGTTCCCATAATTTGCAACATTGTTAGCCTTCTAAACTAGCAAATATATATAGATATATATAAATCCTACTTGGCAGCTTCATATAACGATGAAAGTCAAAAAGGGAAAAGGTGAAACTGAGAAGGGGCACTCATTGGGCAACAAGGATGGATTTTCAATATGCCTACTAGGTGTTTGATCAAATGCTTATACACTAAGTAGAGGGTGATTTTGGCTCTGTCTTAGAGCAGTGATGTAGGTTCTCTTAATGGGGCTGAAGAGCTCTTTATTTTGTTTTTTTTTCCCATGATGATTTCGTTATACAGAAATTACAAGACAGCAAAAAGGAGCTGCATTATTAGTACTTTTCTCTAGAAGCAGAGAATGTGGCCACCAGCAAAGTCCAGGCCTTATCAGTTCTTTGCCATGTAAATTTAGGTGGCGCTCTCATCAAAAAAAAAAAAAAACTATGTTTTCCTTTTCCTTGGGTGTGTGTGTCGTTCTTTTCCATTTGATACGAGGATTAATAGGCTCTTCAGATTATGGATTGTCACTTTATTTGGAAGAAAAATGTTGCATGCAATCGGTGAAGCAACCTAGGTTCTAATGCCATCATATATATTGCCCAATTCTTTATCACCAAATTCAAGGAAAAAGTTAAGGATAGAAGATAAGAACAAAGAAAACATAAAAAACTGAGAAATGTTACTTTCCATAGTTTTTGTGAAGGAAATTTATACGACATGGTGTGACAACATTGTTTTGACAAGAAAAAAAAGACTTCAAGAAAAGGAAAAAATCTACTGAGTTAGAATGTTGATTTTCTGTTCGCTGACCTTTTTCTCATACAAACAGCCCCCAATCAGCCCCTTATTAGTCCCCAAATTAGCCCCTGAACAGCCCAAGCAGTCTCTTTTAAGATTCTGACTAATCGAATTTTTTTGTGTGTGTGAGTTCCTATAGCCTCAAATTCAATAGCAATAGACTATCAAACTTTGAACCCTTAGTTAGCTGTTCATAATTTTAAGCCGTTTGAAGTTGAGTTAGTCCCGACTCACAGTATTAAGGAGATTAGTGCTTATATGGCTTCATGGAAATGACAAGGTTCATTTGGTAATTTTCTATTCTCTAATGAACTTACTTTTTAAATTGTTGCATAATTTATCTTAAATGGCATCCCTACTATCTATCCTAACACATGCATAATGCAAATGGACAATCCGATTGAATTATTAGCTAATGCATTGTTGAGTTTTTTTTAGAAACATTAGACAAGGAGTCAGTATTACACTTTCATTTGCATTTTCTCTTTTTGGAGAATGGCTTTCATTTGCAAATAGGTTCATTATTAGCTCATTAAAGTACTGCCATATGAGAGATTGAACTTGATTTGAAAATGGAATGGGGCAGTGTTCTATATAATAAATAAATAAATATATATATATATATATTGTAGAAGATAAGTTGAATTTTTGGCTCTTTTGTTTTGATGACAGTGGTATATTCTAAACCAAGTTATAGTGATTTATGCCACTACCAAACTGAAGTTTGCCTCTAACATTTGTTCGCTAACAAAACCTGGAATATACATACATAATATATACATATATATATATATATATGTTAACATCTAGCCCAGTAAAAGAGATGCATATAGTCCAATTTTCCAACAATTTAACATAGATGCTTAACCTATCATTAGTTAACATCCTTAGCTGATTAACCTTTTCTCCCTCCTTTCTTATAACTGCTTTGTCTTTTACAAACTTTGAATTTAACTACTAGGATGAAGTGATTTTTACCCTTCACTAATTATGCACCTTGTAGATGAGCGAAATATGCCAGCATTATCATATTGTTGGGCATACTGCGCGTATATGCCCATCATTAAACATAAGATGTGATGTTCTCAACTGTCATGGTGTTATGATCCTTCATAATCATTCGTTATGATCCGATTGAATTCGTTTTCGTGTGAGATATGCAGCTTAAATGGGCATATGCCTTGCGACTGCCCATCGTCAAGGCCTTTCCCCATGGTAGACAACCACAATGATGCACCGTTGTCTGATATGGAAATGCACGAGGAGTCTATCCAATATTTGTTTGACAAAAGTGAATGCTCACATGGAGATTTCACTTTAGATTTTGTTGTAGGCCATATATTCTGTGATTGGTGTGGTGAAGAATTAGAAGATCTGTAGGAGAAGCAAGGCTTGGATGTGCTGGCTGGATCGCAGAGGAAGGAGAAGAAAATAATAAATAATAAAAAAAAGGAAGTGCTAATTATGTGTTTGGTTGCAAGAGAAGTCGATGATTTAGTTCTATTTTTGGGGATTTGCCGTTCGAATGGGAAATATAGGAATTTTTTCTCAGGGAAAGGTCAATGTCATGGGCTGCCATTGTGCCTAAAATGGCTATTTAATACTTGTATCTGTTAAGTTTGTTGATTAGGGATTTATGGGTTCTTGATTTATGAGAATTTGATATGTATTGGCTAATGAATTGTGAGTATTTAGATCTATAATTTAAACTTTGGCTTGGTATTTGAATTCATGGGATTTTCGGGCAGATTTCATTACTATGCTGAGCAATCATTTCATTCATGTTGTAAAATATAACTAAAGAACATACTACAGCTTCTTTCTTTTCCCTTCCCAACACAAGTTTTAATAGTTGCTATTTTAGATTGCAAAGGCATGTGGTAGCCTGTGTTTTTGATGGAAGGAAATTAAGAAAAAGTGAGTTTCATATATTGGAATGCTTATATTTGCAAGTGTATAATTTAGCAGTTGTGTTGTAATGAGTGGGGATTTGGGGTTTCTTTAATCTTTTGCTAATCATGAGTCAATGTAATGGTTTGAAATTGTTATCTATGACCTCTGTTATAGTAGGCTAAATACTTCAGGGTTTGACAATGCATTCATATTTGCCAACTTCAATGTATCGATGGGAGGGTGTTGACGCTTTGCCGTAGTTGAGAGCCTGCAGCTATGCTTTTATTGCAGTTCAAACTTAGGAACCTAGAGCTGGCTGCAGTTCAATCTTAGGAACGTGGAGCTGGGTTTGCTGTGTACCAGGACATGGTATTTCTTTGTAGTTCAAGATATTTTAAACATTATGTAGCAGCAAATTTGAAAGGATTAATTACTTTGTTTTTGTTTTTCACGTAGTATCTATATATTTACAATATTTTATAAACACGTGCATATATATATACATATATATAAAATGTTGCAATAACGTCCTGTTTGAATGGAAGATTGGCATGCTAACTAGGTGATAAAGATTTTGAGTTTGAGTTTTGGGTTTTGCAGGAAAATTTTATCTTCATTTGCCAAATTTACAGCATGTGTTAAAATTGTTCACAAAAAAAGCCCGTGCATAACACGGGTTATCGGCTAGTTCTAAATAATCTATGTAGTTGCCAGCAGAGGCTCTTATGGTTCTATATTAGCATCATTGAGTCACTGAGAGGAAAATATATAAATAGTTTTGCTCCAGTGCGTATTGGGTAAGCGCACCGGGTGAACGTATTAGCCATTGAATTTTTAAGCCTAAAAAAATCGCAGATTACCCGCTGACCCGCACCCCATCCTACCTGCGATTTTTCAGGCTTAAAAGTCCAGTGTGTTTAACCAGTGCGCTTACTCAGTACGCACTGGAGCCTGACTCTCTCTCTCTCTGTAATAATAACCTGCATTTTCATTTGATCTGTATTTGCATTGTCATATTTAAAATCAAATTTCACTGTCTGCTTTTATTTTAATTACAATTCTTATGTGTAGAATTTATTACTTGCTTGATTTCGTATTTGAAATTCATGTTGGGGTTAAAACTGCAATTTTATAGAATTTAGTAATACCTGTGTAGGATTTCAAAACTGTATTTCAAAACGGTGAAAATTTTTCTCTTAACTCAATCAGTATTTTTATAAAACCAGGGAATCGATTCTTACGTTAAAATGAATTTTCCATATTTTTGTGGTGATCACCGCGCCCCGAAAATACCAGTTTACTTCTAAAACTGTCCGCGCTGTGCTAAACTTCCACAGATTGTGGAAATGATGTAAAGCAAGATTTGACATACGCTTTACTTTCCATTTATGGCAACTCATGATTGCCTTGTGCCCTGTTTGCCAATGTATAACTTGTGTGTATTAATGTTGTGCCATAAGTTGTTTTTCCCAAACAACTCAAGCTTGCCCCTAACTAGCCCTACACTTGACCCTTTAATCATCTGTAGAGTCTTTGTATTCTGTATATACGTATGTGTGTATCAGTCCTCATGAATATTTAGTGGAGATTAAATTGGAAAACAAATTCAATTGTTGAGTAATGGAGGTTGATCTTCGTCCCCAAGTTTTCCCTTTTTGCGTTCTATAAACACACCTATAACTCTCACATTCAGCACACATATCTCAGAGAGAAAAGAGAGAGTGCTTGAGAGTTATCTTGCTGTAATTTTAACAAAGAGAGGAAGAACTTCTTCTCCATAGTTTGAATAGTTGAAGCTTGGATTTCTTATTTGCTTAATCTTGATTCTTTCTCAACAACTTTTTCCATCTCTATATCAGTGAGTATTTTAAACTCACTCCACATATAATTTCGTGCTTAATTACTGATTGTATATGTGCTTTGATAAACCACCATTGCTAATTTCGTCCATGGAAGCTTGAACTTCAAAATCATAATTTTTCCAAACTCACTCAAAATCTGTTTTCTCAGATGATTATGAAAGATTATGTCATATATAAACTATATTTAAAGTATTGAGGTCTAATTTGTTCATAGGAGAAAGTATATTAGAAATTAAATTTTGTTGACTTTTAGTCTTTCTCAAAATTCTAGAGTTTTAGATTGATTCATGTTAAATTGATTATGGAATCATAATCCTTGTGAAAAATCGAAGAAAATCATATGTTATAAGGCCTAGTAACTTACAGAATTGAAAATGGGTCAAATAGACCCTGAATTTCTGAAACAGGGGAAAACCAGCGAGGAAGACGAAGCCTTTGCTTCATCTCGCGCGCGCGATCGCGCGAGCGAGCCTCGTATTTTTTGGCCGTTGAAAAGGTTTTGATAAGGAAAATGAAAATTAGGAAGATCGCGCGAGCGGACCGCAAGAGTGAGTCGTGCGAGCGACCCGCGCGCGCGATCTCCGTGAACTCTGGCAGACAGAAAAATTTTATCAAAGAAATCGAAAACGGGCATATCGCGCAAGCGGCCCGCGCGAGCGACACTTCGCGCGAGCGGCCTGCACGCGGCGCGACTTTGGACAGTTTCTGGTTTTTGTCTGTTTTCCGTTAAGGGACTGTTTGGTTCAACTTTTAAGAACTGTTAAGGTTCTGTTTGGGAAATTTATTAAATCAGAATCATATTTGGTTATGTTGGGATGATTAAAACGATGAATTGCGACTTATCAATCCTCGTATGTACGTTGTCCCTTTAATTTAGCGAATTCCTTTATGTTTAAGGTTCATGACATACATGTGAGTGTCAGTCAGTGTAGAAAAGAGTAATGGTCAGTGTGGAAAAGAGTATGAGATTGAGATTGTGTTGTGGACACTCCCTGGTTTTTGTGTACCAAAGTGTGACGTGTTGAGATTGCGGTGAGAGTGTCTTTGAAATGCGACGGTGGCAAAATTGGACACTCCCTGACGCCCATGGTAGCGTTAAAGTGTGTGACGCCAAACTTGGACATTTCCTGGCACCCATGGTAGTGCTAAAGTGTGGCCTACGGACACTCCCTAATACCCGAGTCTGGATACTGCGTTAGGGTTCCTCCGGTATTTGCATGGCGGATTAGATATTCAAAGTGTGAGGCATTGGACACTCCCTGGTACCTCGGACCAAAGTGTGAGGCAAACTAGACATTCCCTAGCACCCCTATGCTAAAGTGTGGCTATCGGAGTATTTCAAAGATACTGGTGTGAGATAGTGGGTTGTTGTGTTTGTCGAGAGAAAAGAGTCGGTAAGATAAGTGTGGAGCATTGTCTCATATACGATCATATGTTTTAATGAATGAACGACTTTTAAATACTTTCCCCGTTGTTTTATAATTGAATTCTTTCTATGGTGAAACCGTTGATTTTACAAAACTTAAAAAGAGAAAATTTGTAAATGGGTATGTTTTACATTCAAAGTTATGTTTTTAATACTCACCAGCTTCTTGAAGCTGACGACGTTGATGCGTCCTGGACACTCGTGTTCAGGCTTTTCAGCTTATGACTATGCGAACTGAGAACAACTATCTGATGAAGAGAGTTTACTGTTATATGTTTTAAGTTATGAACTAGTTTTGTAATAAGGATGACTGTAATAGACATAAAGTTATTGTTTTGTTCAAGGCGGTCTGTGCCTGTAGATGACCCCGTGCTGTAATATGTAATAAGTTAGAAAAAATTTATAAGCCTTGATGCTCTGCTCTGATTATTATGTTTGTTGTTCGACGTTTGAGACGGAATCGATCCTTCAAACTGTCGCGACCTACGGGACCATAAAGGAAATTAAATGCTTTCCATATTTATGCTACGTCGGGGCGTGACACTATATATATATATATATAATATTTTGCTCAATATTATATGATAGGAAAAATCTTAAGATGCATTCTTGTGGTTTCGTTACATTGATGTACTAATAATTTAGTACTAAAATTAATATACCATTTGTAAAACAGTGAATTTCAAAAACCAACATAGTTTTCACAATTCTAATCATTTTATACTAGTAACTTATAACATTTAACCACTTTCCTTGTGGCAGATGGCAAAACCTCTGGGTGTTATACCAGAGGTCTCAAGTTCAAATCTCAAGGGGGTGGCCACAGGTGATTCACCCGGACGCCCTGGCCTTGTGGGATTAGTCAAGGTGCGTGCAAGCTGGCCCGAACACCCACAGTTACCAAAAAAAAAACTTATAACATTTTGGTCCCAAAGTAATGTCAAAATACTAAACTTGGGATTAACAACGTATACGAGCTGGTGTTGGAGTAAAAATGAAAATATCAACTATTGGGAGTAACACTTCTTATTGGAAGATTTTACATTTATGACCCCATGATTTATGGATGCATTTTAGGAATAGTTATTTTGATCTTATCCTTAGTTTCCTTTTTCTTCCCTATTCTTCTCGTATATTGTGTAACAATATTGAGAAATAATATATCAAATTTCTCTATCTCTTCCTTCTTGGTATCCGAGCCTACATCATAACCCTAGCCACCACATCTAGCTCTCCACAGCAGCCACAACCAGCCGCATCCACTTCGCTGTACACCACTAGCCACCAGACCCCTCAACACACACCACTAGCCCCCAGGCTTCCTCACCGAGACCCACCTCCATGGCCTACACCTTTCCAGCTCAGGTAATACTTGGGACATGCCCATGCACACAACTTTTGAGACATAACCCAAGAGATGTGTCTATCTCTCTCCTGTGTCACTGTGGAGTCTAGTGACATTACAGGAAAAAGATAGACACATCTTTTGAGTTGTGTTCCAAAAGTTGTGTGAATGGGTATGTCCTAATCTTTACTCTTCTAGCCCTTTTTGGTTAGCTTCGGCTAACCTTTGCGCAACCCATATTCTGCACCTTTCCCCGTTTGTGGGTTTTGTGATTATCTAGAGCCCTTTGAGTGCTCTCTTTCCCTTATCTTGGGCTACTCTTATCTAGGTAGCCCCTATTTCTACCGACAGCCTTCATACCCTCTTCATGTGCCTTGGTATTCTTATTTTTAGTAATTGTTTGTGTTATTTGGTTATTATAATCAATAACAATGACCAAGACTTCATACCCTCTACTGGGTCACAAATGCGTACAGATCTCTCTTTATCCCTGACTCCACATACTCCTGCGCAAAGGGTTATTATTGTTCTTTTGAATGGACAAAATTTTGCTACATGGTCTCATTCCCTTCGACTCTTCCTGGGTGCCAAATGCAAGTCTAGTTGGCTTCATAGCACTATACCAAAGCTGGCTCGCACGGATTCTACCTTTGATCAGTGGAATATGGATAATTTCACTATCTTGGATTGGTTATTTAATTCTATGGAGCCTCATATTTATTATATATTTATGTATCACGCTTCGGTTCATGGATTGTGGAATGCCTTGACTCAAATGTATGCGCATAAGCATAACGAGTCCTGGATTTATCAACTTCATCGTGAAGTCTCTTAGTCCTCTCAGAATTCTCTCTCACTGAGTGTTTCTGATTATTTTGGTTATCTCTAGTGCCGTTGGGAGGAGTTGGTTCAGTACGAGTCTCTTGGTGCTATACTGTTCTTTTGAATGGACAAAATTTTGCTACATGGTCTCATTCCCTCGACTCTTCCTGGGTGCCAGACGTAAGTCAAGTTGGTTTCATGGCACTGCACCAAAGTCGGCTCCCATGGGTTCTACCTTTGATCAGTGGAATATGGACAATTGCACTATCTTGGGTTGGTTATTTAATTTTATGGAGCCTCATGTATCATATGTTTATGTATCACGCTTTGTTCATGGATTGTGGAATGCCTTGACCTAGATGTATGCGCATAAGTATAATAAGTCCCATATTTTTCATTGTGAAGTCTTTTAGTCCTCATAAGATTCTCTCCTGCTGAGTGTCTTTGATTATTTTGGTTATCTCCAGTACCGTTGGCCGGGAGGAGTTGGCTCAGTATGAGTCTCTCAGTATGTGTAATGTCCATGAAATGTGCAATTCCTATATCACTACCTTTAAGGACAAATTTTGGTATTGTAGTAAATAATCAGTTAATTTATTCTCCTTTATTGGATTTCTAAGATTGGTGTTCAAAATGCCCCCAAAAATGCTCCCAGATTGTCATGGGATTCTCTCTTTCCTTATAAACCTTCTCTGCCACTCTATCACTCATTCTCTATTCTCTCTCTATAAATCTCTCTACATTGTTTTCTAAATTTAATTGTATGTTTAATTGTTTCCAAAATTTTATTCATTCCTAGAATGCCTTTTGACATTTTATATTATGTACTTAATTGTTTCGTGTACTGCCTTTATCCATTTTAATTGTTGATTAATTGTTTTCTAAATTTAGTTTTTTTTTTCTACATTTTACGTTGTGAATGTTGGTGTATATATTATTTCCAAACCTAACTTTAGATTTTCGGAAAGAATATCAATTTGTGTCAATCACACCTTGAGAATTTATGTACTAATAATCTATTTAGCAATCAAATCTTAAATTACGACGTCTTTAAATACAATTGCTTACCTTTGTGTATATGATTCCTTTGGATTTATTTAGCCCAAAATTTCTATATTTGTTTCTTATGCATTTACCTTTTTAATAGTAGCGTTAATACTGTATGTTTATCAAATCCTATTAAATTCATTAAAAATAGATATTAGAACTTGAACATATCACGAGATCAAATCCAATTTGATCTACTCTCATGAGGATGGACACGCCTTCATGTATTTAATTAAGGAAAAATAAGACATAAATGGAAGGATAAAATGGTATGATATCTATGATAAATTTAGGGAATTGCTATGTACACCGCTAATTTTGCTATGTATACCGCTCACCTTCACAAAAGTGAGAATTTTTAGAAGAAAAGTGATTAGAATAAAAGAATTTAGGTGTACATAGTAAATACACAGGTGTGCATAGCAATTCCCTAAATTTAATGAGACTTTTGAAGTTTAATTTATTAATAGAAAGTGTTCAACTTATTTTGTTTTAATTTTACTGTGTTCAATTCATGCACCAAATTCTCCTAGATTTTTCCCCCAATTTTTAAATGCCCTAGCAAAAATTTGGCACCAAACTTTTTTTAGGTAACTTTCATTTTCGAGAACTGTATTTGACCAAAACATTCCCTAACCCCCAGCTACAGCCAAATAAATCTAACTCGGACTGTCCCTAATTCCTAACTGTGAGTAAAAAACCCCTAAATAAATCTTTTACAATTTTATTTAGGAAAACTTAATTTGGATAAAGTGGTTTCTAACTTTTGGATTGAGAGTTGTTTGGCTTAAGGGCTTTTCGCTTAGAAATTTTATTACACAATTTTTTTTATCATAATTTACGAGGAAGTATTGAAGGCAAACAAAATTATTAAGCGGTAACGCAAGAATGGTTAGAATTGTTTGATAATAACTTTAGGCACGAGTATATCCAATATATAGTAAATATGCTATGATGACTAAGAAAAACAAAATAAACTAAGATAAACTAACCTAAATAGAAAGAAAATTCCTAACTCACTTTCTCAGGAACTGCGATTGCATTTAGCTTATGCAACAAGCCGTTAAACCCCCAGGTTCCCCTAGTAGACGAGTGTTGTCTCATGACGGTTTGTAGTGAATTTGCCCACAAAATTCGCATTTTAAGATGAAAAAGATAAAAACAACTTCAAAACTACTTTCTCCCAATCAACTAACTACAAGGATAAATCATTCTCAATCAAACCATGAAAAATGACAACATGCTCCTCATGCTACCAAGATAATGACAACATATATATATATATATATCATATTCATGCATCCTTGTGTATGTGTGGAGTCAACAGTTACACATCAAATCTTATTTAGAGTTGTTTAGACTTTCGTGTATCTTGGGACTCATAGCTTTGACTCAATTCTCACATTGGTTTGCACTCATAAAAGAATGTCTCTTAGAAATGTGCATAAGAATGACTACTCATTGCATGAAAGCTTTGATATGAGTTAATGGTATGAACACTAATGCTTTCATACTTGACTTTTAAAAAACAGACGTTTAGAGTGTTTAGTCTCATGAATGGAATACCACTTACTAAAGGAGCGAACTACTGTGGATAACTCAATTTACACCTACATGTTCAAACCAAATTATTAAGAATCCTTAAGACTTTGTTTAGGTTTTACGTATTATAGATAGAAGTAGTAGGTCGAAGTACACATGTCTTAGCATGTGATGGATTTTATCTCGTCACTTTCTTTTTTCGAATCTCCAACCATCTTCTATTTTTGTATATTTTCTTTTCTTTTCTTTTCTTTTCTTTACTCCTTCACAATCAATTATTTCCTTTCTTTCTTTCTCCTCTTCCTCTTTTTCATTCACTTTTTTTTTTTTTTTTTTCTTTTTTAGCAGTAACTCCGCATAACAACATCTCTCCAATCACATGCTTCAATAGTTTAGTAATAGTGAGTAAACAACAAGGTTTATTAGGGTCAAGGCATAAAATCGGGAGTTTCTTATTTGCATAGAGGCATTGGCAGTATTAGATTTATACGGGGTGAGAAGTATCAAGCATTTGAATGTAGGTATAGATATATGTATAAGATATGGAGTAAAAATTGATGGTTTAATTCATTTTCTTGATTTTTTATTTTTCACATTTTAGTGTTCATCGAGTTTTAGTTGGTAACTCTAAAATGTTCTCCTCTAATAAATGGTCAAATCAAGAAGAATCGAGACTATTACAATGAGTTTTCTACATTTAATCAAATAAAAATAACTCAGACTTTGTGTGATAGTCCCTCAAAAACGAAGAACAGTTCAAAAGCTCACTACGGGTGATTCGTCTCTGCTATTCATTCCTTCCTGAGTAATGCTACATATACACACTTTTTGACACACTTTTTGACACACAACTTTAAATGCATGTACCCTGTGTTGTGTAAGTGGTGCATAGAAAAATGTGAAAAATTCAAACAGCACAAGGTATATGTGTTTAAAGCATAGTGTGTCAAAAAGTGTGTCAAAAAGTGTGTGTACCAAACATTTCCCTTCCTTGAATACTGTAGTCGTACTAACTCTCTTTTTTATATATATATATATATATATATATTATATAACATATAGCGAAAAGAGTCACTTGACTCACTTTCATCCCATAAAAAAAATAATAATAAAAAGGACAGAGTCACAGTCTGCCTTGTCATGACATTGACATATATTGTTGGAGTAATGCTACACACACAACCAAATGCACAACCAATTGCATAACACTGCTTAAAAATATTGGACTTTGTGCTGAAAAGTCTGTACACACAAAATGGTATGCAGTGTGTGTACAGGCTTTTCAGCACAAAGTCCAACATTTTTAAACAGTGTTGTGCAATTGGTTGTACATTTGGTTGTGTGTGTAGCATTATTGATATTGTTGTCTTAATTATTGCATTTGACCAATAAAACAAAAATTTCCTAATTGATTGTCTAATATTGATTTTTATTTTTTTGGATTTGGACATTGATTGCAGATTGCCGGTTGTCTTCATTGGGTGAATTCAGGATCAAGGAGTGTGGATAGGATGACTAGCTAACGGACAAAAGAAAAATTGAAAATTGATCAAAATTGATTGACCAAAAAATTGATTGGTCGATTTATAAAATACATGTATAAACTAAAAATTGACCAAAATCGCAAAACTGACTAAAACCAAACTTATTGGTCGATTTTAAAATACAAAAAAAACCGACCGTGTACACCCCTAATAGATATAGACAATAGAATCAGAGGTACTAAAATGAAGGGGATATAAAACTAATTTGACCCATAAATGTGTATAAGCATACCCAAAAAATCGTCTCAGAAGTGCAGTACCCCAAACCTCTACGTAGCTTAGGGGTGTAACAAAATCTATCGGACTGACCGAATTGATCATCGGTTCGGCCAGTTTTCAAAAACTTCATGCAGTGTAAAAATCGAACCAAACCGAAACCGATCGATTGACTATAAATCGCTTCGAATTGAACCGTTTTCACCTCTAACGTAGCTTCATTATTGTATGCACACCACTCTCCAAGGGCAGAGCCAGGAATTTTGGCTAGGGAGGGCCTAGGCTATACGGGGGTTTGGGGGCAGCGCCCCCGAGACAATTTTTTTGAGGTTTATTTATATATATTTGACAATTTTTTTAGGGTCTACTTGTCTATAATTGTGATTTTTTGGAGATATGCTTATAATATAAGTCTATTAGGTGGCACGTAAATATTGTATAGTGTCTTTCAAAATTTTCAGGGGGCATATTTCTAAAATGCATAAAATTATCACACTAAAAGTGTAATTTTTAAAATTTTAGGCGCATTTCCTTTGAGTTGTATATACATGTATATCAATATATATGTAGTTTAAATTGGGCCTTGGACTCCTTTGAGGGCCTAAACATAAGTTGAGAGGGGCCTAAACATAAATTTTAATTCTCAAAATCTCAGGGCCCCCTCGTCCCGATGTGCCTCTGCCAGTGCCACTCTCTAGCCCACCCCTCATAGAGCAAAATACCTTTGCTCACCCAAAAAATGGTTCACCAATGCTCACTCAAACATCCCATTGGCTAATTCAATGAGATTAACCCAAAAAATAGTTCACTAATACTCACTCAAACATTCCATTGACCAATGCAGTGAGATTAGTATCTTATCTCATTGCATTGGTCAATGAGATGTTTGAGACTTTGAGTGAGCATTGATGAACCAAAAATCTCATTGCATTGGTCAATGAGATGTTTGAGTGAGCATTTGGTGAACCATTTTTTGGTTCTCCAAGAAATTCCGGATACGTCCTTGCTTGGGATGTACAGTATATGATAAGAAACCCCTATAGGCCCTAGGCAAGGATGTACTCCCTCCGTCCCATTTTGAGAGTCCATTATTCTATTTTGGGATGTCCCAAAATAGTGTCCACTTTCCTGAAATTGATGTACAATTTTTACTTACTTTCCAAAATTATCCCTCCTTGAAATCTACACCAAGACAAAACTAAAAAAGTTGTTATAATGATTAGGGGCAATTGTGGAAAGTAGGTGTAGATTCTTTTTGTCCCCTTAATAAGTTGAGTTCCCAAAGATGGACTCTCAAAATGGGACGGAGGGAGTATCATTGAAGGTAGTAGGTACCAATAGATTAGAAGATTCTCTCTTGTTAATGACGTAATCAGTGAGCCAAAAACGACTCTGAAGGCTTTGAACTCAGCCTATGTTTGAACATAGACTTTGTACACGGTTTGAAAAATCTCAGCTTGATGTAATTGATTATATAATTTATATGGCAAATTAAGAAAGATCAAGAAAACAAATCTTTCTTTATGAATTGACTTTGTGGAAGAAAGTAGATTTCATATTCTCACACTGATCTAAACCCAAAAAAAAAAAAAAAAATTTACTGCAATATTCTCAAATTGATCTCTGAGAAATGGAAGAAGTGAAGCTACTAGGAGCATGGCCTAGCCCATTTGTGTACAGAGTCATATGGGCTCTGAAACTTAAGGGCATACCTTATGAATACATATTAGAAGATCTCAGAAACAAGAGTCCTTTGCTTCTGAAGTACAACCCAATTCACAAGAAGGTACCAGTCCTTGTTCATGGAGGAAAACCCATCTGTGAGTCCACGATCATCCTCGAGTACATTGAAGAGGCATGGCCAGAAACTCCATTGCTGCCAACTAACCCTTATGAAAGGGCCATTGCTAGATTCTGGGTCAAATTTGTTGAAGATAAGGTAAACATTTTTGCATTAAATTTAAAATTTCCCTACATCGCTTGCTCTTTTATTTCTGTTTTCTTTGTAAATTCGAGTGTGGTTTTACCTATTAGTTGGTCGCACAATCACATATTATTCGTTTACCGTATTTGGGTTTTTTTCTCTTTTTATTTTATTTTGTTTGTTAAATAAGCATATTTGCAACCCTGGCAGGGATGGTTTGGTTTTACGTCTGCCCATGCTCGATTTGACTTTTAGCATAGTTTGCTCAAGCCCGTCCAAATCCGATCTCTAGTGCTGACACGATCTGGGACTAATCTGATCCATCTGGCCTCTGTACACGGAGAAATTATTCATATGATTAGGGTTGTAAGCTTTTTTTCCAATAATCCAACTGATTGGCAGAACCGAGCAAATCGGTTGGTTTTCTTAAAATTACCCATAGCTAAAAAATCGAATTAATCGCCCAAAACCGACCAAAAATTGAAAAAATTGAACAAATGACCACTTCGGTTAGTTGGTCAATTTTCAAAACATGAAAAAAAAAAAAAATAATCGAGCAAAAAAAACAGACTAAACTGACCGATTTACATCACTACATGAAGTTAGTTCCCAATAATAACTAATAAGACCACATGCTTACTTACTAATTGAGTTTATATTTCCTCTATTCAATTTTTTTCTTATATTCTTCTGATGATTCTTGGTTTATTTTAATAGAGTATAGCTAGTCTTTGGAAAGTGTTTACGGCCACCGGAGAAGAGTTGGAAAATAGCAAGAAGGAAATTCAAGAAATGCTTAGAGCCATAGAAGAACACGCCCAACTCGGAGAAAAGAAATTCTTCGGAGGAGAGAAAATCGGAATGGTGGACTTAGTCTTAGGAGCAATTGCTCATTGGTTGGGAGTTATAGAAGACTTGCTAGGAGTGAAGACACTAGATGCAGACTTATTCCCTTTGCTTTATGAATGGACTCTAAACTTTAAGGAAGTGCCTGAAATCAAAGAAAACCTTCCTGATCGCGATGGGATGTTAAAGTATTTTACGAGTGTCAGAGAGATATTGCTGGGGAAACCATGATACCACCATTTATCATCTTCTGCTAATCTTTTTTAGTTTCCTCTTTATTTGATTTTCCTGTGTGTTTTTTTTTTAATAATACTAAGTATACACACTTTTTGACACACTATGCCTTAAATGCATGTACCTTGTGCTGTTTGAATTTTTCACTCTTTTCTGTGCACCACTCACACAACACAGGGTACATATATTTAAAGCTGTGTGTCAAAAAATGTGTATAAAAGTGTGTGGGTGTAGTAGTGCTCTTTTTTTTTTTATCTATATGTATGACGTTGTGTGGTTCACTTTTAATTTGTTGTTTGTAATGTTTTGGGAATAAAGCAGAGGACTCAGTTTTGTTTTCGAATATGCAACATATATCTGTACTGGTTTTGGCATAATTATGTGGATATTAAATTTTGATCAAACTAGAACCATTTAGAACTACTTTCATTTATATTTTGGGTGGTCTTGTCGACTATAGGGGAGTCGAGGATGGAAGTCACTATCGGTATTAATAATAAGAATATATGTTATAGTTTCCTCAATTGGAAAAACCCAAGTGTAGCAGACTTTGATTACTAAAGTCGTTTACTTGCCGATGTGTACGTGACGCGCGACTTTGAATTAGGGATGGCAATGGGACAGGTTTTTCGGATTCCCCGTCCCGTCCCGTCACTAATATGTAGGGTATGGGGTGGTTTAAATAGGATAGGGGCGGGTATGGGGGGAAAGTGTAACCAGGGGCGGGTATGGGGGGACAGTGTAACCCGGGCCGGGTTCGGGTCAGGGTTGGGGGTAGAGGCCGCCCCGATTATACTGCAATTTACAAAAGTACCCTTATATGCTATGTTAATTTCTAAAATACTTGGACTATAAATACTCTTAGGGTTTTAACAACACAATATAACAACACATTTGACAACACACGATATAATCTAGCCGCACTTCCTCTCTCAAATTGGTCTGAACGTCTCTCTTCTTCCTTCATCACTCCAGCGGCTGGTCTTTGTCTTGTCGTTTGTTGTTGCCGCCGTGGACTGGGATCTCCTCTCGCCGTTGTCGTGCTTTGGGATCTCGTCGTACGATGTCATTTGTTTGCCGGCACTGGTCGTTCGATGGTCGTTGTTTCAGGTCAACACCACCATCATGGCTTCAGCTCGTCATTGAAGTTTCTGATTCTCTCATCTCTATCAAGCAGCATGTAAATAGGTAAGTGGTGACTTTCAATTTGAAGATTTTGTGTATGTGTGTGTATATATATGTGTGTGTGTGTGTGTTTGTAGGTTGTGACAGCTTTATTGTCACGACCCCAAAATTCGACTTCAAAATTCTGGGCTCGAGACCGGCCTCTAGGCCTCTTCGTAAATAAATAGAGCTCTAGCGGAAGCAATCATAGCTTAAATCCATTTATATATCGAAGTCTATATAAATCTTGAAAATTTCTATTACATTTGAAGGCATAACTCTTCTGAATATTCTACATATCTATCAATCATCTACTCCTCATTTGCATCAAGAAGATAATCTTTATCTTCTATCGAAATGTTCTGTTCTTCTAAGGGTTTTGTAATAACCTATCATCGTCACTTCGTCACCTGAAAAGGGTTTTAAAAATATTTAGAGAGTGTGAGCTGAAGGCTCAGTGAATGAACATAACCTTGGAAATAATCATTTAAAAGGTTTGCCTTTTTAGAATAGATAAGATAATAACATTAAAATTTCATGCAATAAAATATAATGACATGTTCTATTTGCATGGAAAATTTCATCTTTACATAAATGTCAAATTACCATCCACCCACTCACGCACACGTTCCTTTCATTACATCGCACAGTGATCAAAGGCAACCCTGCAGTCGGGCTCATTTCATCGGTCCAAAGGACCAGCCACTTGGACTTCATTACATCGCATACATAGGCTATACTTTATAATTTGTTGTGGTGGTAATTGACACTTTAAATAAATGAAGAATTTAAATGATGGCATTTCAGAAGATACATGACATTGAAATAAATTGGCACTTTTGAGAATAATAAGTTTTGAATGCTAAAACCCTTCCAGGAACCAAGAAAAATGTTCCGAAAATAACTTTAGTAATTTTGATACTTTATGTAGTATAGTAAAATTTACTCATTATATATTGAGTTAATATAGAGTTTGAGAAAAGGTAATAAACACTCACATATAGAGTTGAATTAAATACAGGATACGAACACTCACCTTGGTGACTTAGGAATTGACGATGAAGTGGTTCCTACATTAATACAGGTAAAGGAAACTAGACATTTAATCATAAGTTGTAAGCATAAGGGTATAATTGCAATTAAGGCTTTTCTAGGGTATTTCTGTAAATATGCTAAAACTATGTCAAACCTTCACTATAATGTTCCTTATACTAAGCTAAGTTCAACCTCACTAACTGGACTCAATTTGGAGTCCGTAGCAGGTCCTATATCAAAACTACATAAACGTGGATTTTACAAATAAGCTGTATTTTAGACAATGTTGGATTGTCTCCATAAGGGTGAGAATTTATTTGTTAAACTATTCTTTATAAAATCATAATATTAATAGCGTATTACTTTTCTTTTACCAATTTTATTACCAAAGGATATAAAGGAATTAATAATTATTCGCACTTAGTACCCCAATATTTCTAATTGTAATATCTATTTGTTATATTCTAATGATACAAAATAATACTGAAATATAAGGGATTTCATTCATTTAATTTATAATCTAACAAGGCCTAACTTATTTACTAACACTATTTTTAAAATAGTCGTAACCGAATCGTAATTCCATTTTTTTTTACCCAAATACAATAATTTATGTGTGGAATTATTTTTAATGGTCATAAAATGCCATAAGAATATTTTTATATTTTTCCCATAGTTTAAGAAATATAATAGCTATGATAAAATAATCAACCTCTATTTAAATCAATTGATAAGTATTAAAATAATATTATTCTATAGTTTTATAATTATTAAAATTATAAAACAGTATATATTATCATAATATCATTATAGAATATATAAGTGATTTATAATGAGTTTACAAAATCCCAGAATGACTAAAAATACCCTTTTTAAAAGTTTAGGGGTCATTCTGTAAATATACGAAAATACAGGGATCATGTAAAAATATCCAAAAACTGTAAATTTACTATATCAGATTGTAATTAACAGAATTATAAGTTCTACGCTTGAAACCGTGATCAAATCCGATATCGGTAGACCTTTATATGTTCGTTTAAAGTTTTCAGGGGTGTAAATGTAATTTTCAGAAATAAACTGGGCAGAATGCCCTGTTTGGCAGATTGTAATTCCAAACTTCTAATGGCCATAACTCACTCATTTCTTAACCTTTTTAAGTGAAATCAATGTCTATCTTGAGTGAAATTTCGTGGAGAATCCAAATCTAAAGTTGGTTTTAGCAAATTCGAATCACAGAATGTGAAATGACCAATTTACCCTTTAAGACGAATCCTAAATAAAATCCAAACGGTACAAGCAAATTAAAAACTGTTTTAAGGGTAGTTTCATGGGCATTAAAAGAGTCTACCTCTAAAATTTCAGAATTTAATGTGGTCGGAGTAAAGAGATATAAAAATTTTACCATTTTGATCAAATCTAGCTATGTTCTTAATTCTAGATTAATAATTAATTTAACCCTTCCTAAATTAAGCTAATAGGATCTAATTCTTACTGAAAATAATGTAAATGTGAGTATTTATAAACTATATAAATATAGAGAAGAAAAGAAAAGAACTTACCTTGATTTGATGATAGGAAAATACAAGAATTCTCACTCTTTTACTTCCTAGCTCTCTCTTCAAACATAATCTTATGAAGTGGTGAGGAATTTGTGGTGTGAAAAATAACTCATGGATGTGTGTTTATATAGCAAGAAAAAGATGTAGTGCTTCATTAATTTAATTAGGTAAGGTTTTAATTTATTACATTGATACTCCTATTTTATTTTCTTTTTCTTTTAAAATCTTATTTGTTTTTCTTTTAAGTTAAGTGGAGTTTTAGTTTATTAAAAAGATATGATAGGATTAGTCAAATAAGCTAGCATTGGTATATCCATTTATAACCAATCTATGTAAGAATATATTTACCCAAATAAATTACAGTTATAGAATAATAATTATTTGAACATAAATTCCATTAAGAAAATTTCTAAGTGCTACAATTAAGATTTCTATTTAAGACTATTTTCAGTAAATTAGAAATGCTAATGAATTAAATGTAATTAATGCTACTGAATTTTAGGGTTATCAAAATTTTAGAATAATTTCCTAATTTACAAACTCAAAATATATTAAAATAGTAAAATATTAAAATATTCTAACAGTTAAAAATGAAATTATTACACTAACTAAATAATCGGAATAATTAATAATACCTAAAATATTTCCCAAAAAGAACAGTTCAGTTTCTTATATATTACATATCTTGTGGTTATATGTTATGTGTCTAGAGATTGTGAGGAGATACACATAAACTAACTCTTGAAAATTAATTATATATCAGTCACTGTTTTGTAAAGTTATTGTAAGTTGCTTCATCGTCCTAAAATTTATAGTTCAAAGTTTTAGGGATATAATATATGATAGTCCAAATACTCATCAGAATACATACATATATATATATAAATTCTAAGAGTTCCCTTACACAATCCTTGACATTCTCTTTTTATTGATGATATTTTTGATACATATAAGAGCGAAAAGAGAATAACAAGAAAACCCTTACATTTCAGAAAGTGCACTTATGTTATTAACAAGAGATAGTATTTCCACAGCTGATTCTTGAACTGATAGTCCAACGTGAGAGTACATTACATAAGAAACGAAGGTAGTGCGAAGGAGGATTTTTTTTTTTTTTTTTTTTTGGAATATGAAAAGTTACAATGATACAAATGTACATTTGGATTTTGATGAGTGGGAATAGAGTTCTGCCAACGTGAGGTTTCCTTTCAGATGTTGAATGCTAACGACATCCTACGCGCTTTTCAGCAACCATATAGATCCTATAGTCCGTTCCACAGAACCCTGGGTTAACGTTCTTCAGGACTTACTTCTGAGGACAATACCGTCCTGGGATGCTTACCCTCCCAGTTGCCCTATAAAACAATACCCAAGGGTCCAAACTACCTTAAGCTGGTGGAGGGACACGCGTAGTAAGACATGTGGGCTCAATCACACGCACACTCAACGTATAGGGACTACCTCGAATACGGACCATGATGTTCATTCCACTTTTTTTGTTTTTTTTTTTTTTTTTTTTTTGAAGAAAACACAAAAAAAAAGAGCCTTAGTTTTGAGGCTCAAGCCACCTCGCGACCCTTTTTCCTTTTCTTTTAGAGACACGTTGACTTTCCACCATGTCAATTAAACCCAAGAAGGAGCTTTGAGCTAAGTTATTAACAGTGAAGAAAGAGTAAGGATCAGTGGATGGAGTAGGTGCTTTTGATGAACTTGCTTGAAGATTTGGGTGGAGATTTGGATATCTTGGGACCTCTGGTTTTTTTGTTTGCTCCAAGGGAATTCGGGACTTGTTAGATTGTGAGTGTTTAGACCAGCAGGAGCAAGTTGGAGTAACAGAGGTGGTGGGGGCAGGACGAGAGACTGGAGAAATTGCGTCGGGAGTAGCGAGATCCAGTGGTGTTGGAGAGGTTTGGTGGTTGGTGCTAGATTGTAAGGACTGGACTGGAGAAATTGTGTTGGGAACAGCGAGATCCAACAGACTTGGAGAGGTTTGTTGGTTGTTACTAGACAGTAAGGACTGGATCAGATTAGACCAAGGAGAGGTTGTACACATTTGAGTGACAGGGGGAATACAGGTAGGGCTAGAGATTTCAGAAGAGATTGGAGTAGTTGTGGTGTGAGAAATGAGATTGGAACACTTTCGAGGGTTTTCTATGTCGTGATCTAGATCTACCATGGCATAGTTGAGCCAAGGATCTGGATCAGGCTCTTTGGATTGTTTGGGTGACTCTTCTTTTGATTGAGTTTGAAGTTGTGAGACTTGTTCTTTCGTTTCAAGAACTTGTTGTTCGAGAAAAAGGATGTAAGAAACACAACCCAAAATGGGATCCTGAAGCCTAGCTGTGGCTTCAAACACAAGAGATTTGATAGTTTGTAGATGATCTACCTCAGGTACCCTTTCAATAAGGCGTAGAAAATTCCTATATCCGAAAAGGCCGTGAATTGCCTCATAATCCTTCACACTCCCAGCATATTGAAAGTAGGGAGCCAAGGAACAGTCACTTCTGCACCGTCTTCTGTTATACTCGCATGCACCACAACGACTTGTGTTAACAACCTTCTTAGAAACCATTTTTGGCTTGTTTTAGCTTCCTCTTATTAAGATCTGGGTTGGGTGAGGTTTTTTTTTTTTTTTTTTTTTTTTAGGGGGAAGATGAGTTTCTGCCAAGAGGCAGAAGGAAGAAGAAGAGAAGAAGAAAGAGAGGGGAAGAGAAGAGGAGAGTGAGACAGAGAGATGTTCGTCAAAGAGAGAGAGAGAATGGTGAGAGGGATAGAGAGAAGGGGTCATGGAGTGACTTTAAAGGGAGAGGAAAAGAGGGGGAGTAGATCCACGCGGGGAACAGGGAAAAGGAGGGGACAGGTGAGAAAATATAAAGAAAAAGAGAAAGAGAGAGAGGGGGTCATTGAGAGTGACAGAAAGGGAGTGTGCGTCGGTGAGAAAGTCAAAAAGAGGGAGCAGATGGGAAAGAAAGAAGAGAAAGAGAGAGAGAGCACATGAAGAGAGAGAGAAAGGCGTCGGTGAGAGTGACAGGAAGAGAGAGAGAGAGAGAAGCGTCGGTAACGTCGCAGTACACGTGGCATGACACGTGTCAGTTGACGTGGCTTGTATGCCACGTGTCAGATGATGATAGGTCAGTCAACTGCTGAGTCAGCGCTGACTGTTACTTGCGCGTGGGGAGAGTGATACACGTGTAGAGAGTGAGAGCATGTGGAGAGGCTGATGTCTAATGCAAACCTAAATCAGGTCTGGTCCCCTACTCTTCCTATTACTCCGTGTATGAGTGTTTCAACTATTACCATATTTTTACTAATATTTCATGGTTGTGTTCTCCAATCTCTTTTTTTTTTTTTTTTTTTTTTTACTTATTTAAATTTATATATTTAAGACACTAGTTTGTACCACACCTAGTAGTTGTGGTTATCAAACACTCTATAACTCTCGATAGATTTACAATGAGTTATGAAACATCACCTTAGAGTTATTAGTAAAATAGAGTTCATTATCATTGTGTCGTTACGTGTTAATATTATTTCTATTGGTAAATAGAGTTAACATTTCATATAATATTTTTAGTAATGTAAGACTTCTAGCTACATTTAAATTCTAGACTCACGGATAATAAAATTAGATATTTTAGACTAAAAATTCTATATAGGTTCTAGCTGGATATCTTATCTCACTTCCTTTTGTTCTTTCTATACAAAATGAGTCCTATTTCTAGACTTCTGAGCAAGATGATATATAGTCCTAAGCTGTAACTTAAGCTTTCTAACGAAATTTTATGTATCCATATCTTAACCTTAGACTTCCTAATCAAAATTGCACTATGCTCTTCTAGCGGTCCGGAAACTATTGCTCTGATACCAACTGTCACGACCCCAAAATTCGACTTCAAAATTCTGGGCTCGAGACCGGCCTCTAGGCCTCTTCGTAAATAAATAGAGCTCTAGCGGAAGCAATCATAGCTTAAATCCATTTATATATCGAAGTCTATATAAATCTTGAAAATTTCTATTACATTTGAAGGCATAACTCTTCTGAATATTCTACATATCTATCAATCATCTACTCCTCATTTGCATCAAGAAGATAATCTTTATCTTCTATCGAAATGTTCTGTTCTTCTAAGGGTTTTGTAATAACCTATCATCGTCACTTCGTCACCTGAAAAGGGTTTTAAAAATATTTAGAGAGTGTGAGCTGAAGGCTCAGTGAATGAACATAACCTTGGAAATAATCATTTAAAAGGTTTGCCTTTTTAGAATAGATAAGATAATAACATTAAAATTTCATGCAATAAAATATAATGACATGTTCTATTTGCATGGAAAATTTCATCTTTACATAAATGTCAAATTACCATCCACCCACTCACGCACACGTTCCTTTCATTACATCGCACAGTGATCAAAGGCAACCCTGCAGTCGGGCTCATTTCATCGGTCCAAAGGACCAGTCACTTGGGCTTCATTACATCGCATACATAGGTTTATTTCCACCGGAACTACTACCAATACTAGCTGATGATCCTCCTAAACTCTGTCTTTTTGCACTCCCCTGACCACTGAACTGACTTGATCCCGGTCGTTTACTTTGTTGACTCGGTGGTGGTGGCATGTTTGAAGTATAACCAAGGTCTCTCTCAGCAATAGAAGCAATGTCCAATGCCTTAGCATAAGTCTCTGGACGGAATACGGTCACTCGTCCTCGGATGTCACCTCGAAGTCCCGCTACAAACTTCCTTGCTTTCACTTTCTCGGTTGTTACAATGTCCCCGGCAAACCTTGCCAAACTCGTAAATTGCGTGGAGTACTCCCGGACTGACTTTCCCCCTTGTACCAACTCCATGAATTCTTGAGCCTTTTGATCCCCAAATGACTCTGGAAAATATTGATCATTGAAAATCTCAAGAAATTGGTCCCACGTTGTCGGTTGACCCGGGCCTAGCTTAGTACGCCACCAATATTGCGCTTCATCTTTTAACGTGTCTGCAGCAAATAGCACTTTTTGTTCATCAGTACATGGTAATACCCGGAAGATCTTCTCCATATCCGAGATCCAAAAATTCGCCTTCATCGGATCGGCTTCCCCGCGGAATATGGTCGGCTTTTGTTTGTGAAATTTAGAAATAGTAACAATGTCTTCCCTTGGATTCGGATTCGGTTGTACCGGTCTCTCTTCGATCACATGAGTTTCTGCTACTCGTACCAACCCTTCGATTGCTCTTTCAACCCGTTCCATTCGGTTTGAGGTGTCACCTCCAGACATAATGCCTGGCACCCACATATAGTACACACATGCACGTTACTTTTAAATAAACACATAACATACTAATCAACATTTAAAAGCATGCTAAATAAACGTGTATGCATGTTTATGCAACTACGTGTTATTGTGTGCACACTACGCGTCGTATACGTCTCTCGTCCCCAAAGGCTCTAGCCAACTGCTCTGATACCAAAAATTGTCACACCCCAACCCACCCCCGGTGGATTAGGACACGTGTAACAAGAGTAACCGCACCCAAAACACACACTAATTAGAGAGAAAAGGTGAATAAACCACTTTAAAGAACTCTATTGTGATAAAACAGCCCCCAAGGGCAAAATAGTCATTAAGAAATTATGTAAAATTTTTATACCAAAAGTTAGATTTTTGAGTCCCGGTTCCAACGCAACAAACGGCACGCGAAACCGAGTTTCCTAGAAGAAGTTATGCATGTTTCCGTAAAAACGGACATGCTGGGAAAAATACAAGGCGGATCGATCCCTTCATTATGGGCGGATCGATCCATTTACTTGACATTCTCGCAGAATGCTCCCTAAAAAGGGCGGATCGATCCCTTCATAAAGGGCGGATCGATCCCCTTCACAAATCTGCTGCTCAAATTCCTTTTTGCTGTCAAAACAAGTTTTAACTTACCAAAACACAACCAAATCTCATAGAAACCTTATGAAACTTTGGGAAAACAATTCCAACACATTTCTAAACATGTTTAAACTCGAATTAAGCATGGATCATAAAATCATATTCACAATTTGATCAAATCAACCATGAACTCATTTCATTTGAAATACAACAAACTTTTCAACTTAAATTCTCAATTCTTATCCAAAATACATGAAACTTGTTGGAATTCAACTCAAAGTCATAACTAACATTATAAACACTAAAGAAACATGTCCAAGACACTAACGACACATCCGGACTTGCCGAAATGGTCCTAACCATTAACTTGCATCAACTTGAGCAAAACAAAAGGAATTTTACATTGGTTCTCAATTTCACATCCAAACTTTCCAAAATACAAGTTAGGATCTAAATATGAACATCAACTTAAGTAAAACCATAATTTACATCTGTGTACAAGTTCAAAAGAAATTTACAAGCATGAGGCTCAATCTCCCCCATCTCTCCCATCTCTCCCCATCTCTCCCATTCACAAGTCAAGACTTTAATTCACAAGTCAAGGATACTAACCCACAAGTTATACTATATTACAATTTATAAACATAATTACAAAACCCAAATCTCCTTCCCAATCCCGAGCACGTCACTTCCTCTCCGGATATCGCTCCGTACCTGCGGTGGTTGTTATGTACCACAACAGAAATAGGAAAACGGTTTTCTTAAGCAATTTGCTTAGTGAGCATTCTAAGCATGACTGAATGTTTAACATGTGCAATGCAACAATCAACATATAAATCATATTTGTAGTCGCCGAGTCACCGGTTTAATGATTCATTCAGACCCGAAGACCTCCCTTGGTCCCGTGGCCACTTCTATTCCTTGGACTTCCGTATTTCTCGGATTCTTCCTCTTCACCACCCTTATTACTCCCAACAATGAACCATTTTCCCGGTGCTCATTGACTACCACATAGACATATAAGCATATAAACATGCATCAACATATGGTTTTCACAAAATTGATATGAAATTCATAATCCACCAATATAGTAACTTCTAAACATGATATCAACAACCAAAGTTATACAAGGATTCATTGACCATCTTAAACACAATCATTTTTAGGCTAGAAAACTCACCTCACTCACAGCTTATACCCCAAATCAAGCTAATTATGCAGAATTCCTTAGTAATTCTTGCCCAATTCTTTTCCCCGGAGTAATTCCTATACAAATTCGGCAACCTCGGTCACCGATTGGCGTAAGCTACCAAAATTACAGCGAGTAAAACAGAAATTGAAGGTATAGAAACGACCGTCTTACCTCCACGAGTCCAAAAGTGGTTTCGATTTGTGAATCCGACGAACGACGACAACGGAATGGCGAGAATTCGGCGTCGGTGACGTTTTACGTCTTCTCTCGGTGCTCTCTCTGTTTTCTCTGGATTAATTCCAGCAGATTGAGAGTATTAACTCTCTGTTTTGACACATATTGCATGTGTAGATGAGGTGTCTTCACCTCAATACTCATTATTTCCGTTTACACCCCCGAAATTTCTTAAGTTCTTATTATGAGATCCCCAAACATTCCATTAACTACCCAATTATCTAATGAGGGTTTGTCTAAGTTTCGTATGGGTCCCAACGTGGGTCCCACATATTTTGTGAAATTGCTATCGCACCTACTAATTTTACATCTTTTTCATTTATACCCTTATTTGGGTGTCCAAACTAATGCTAACACATATCAACATGTAATATGAAAGCAACTTAGCAAATATCCATGTAATCACATAAAAATGCATTTAATCACTTAAAAATGCAAATTACCAATTTACCCTTCAATGGGTTAAATTTCAATACCTGTCCCACCTCTCTGGGGACTTTTCCAACTAGTGTCCCTCTCTGAACACTTTTTACTTGGGCGAGTCCAAGCCTCCCCTTAATCCATTTTATACACTAATTTTATTAATTAATGCATATTAACACAATAATTTACCCGTTTCCCGGGTACGGGTGTTACATTTCTCCCTCCCTAAAAGGGAGTTTGGTCCCCAAACTTACTCTTACCTCAAGAATTGAAGAGATGCGGGTACTTGGCTCGGATCTCATCCTCCCGCTCCCAAGTAGCCTCTTCCACTGAATGGCTTCGCCATTGAACCATCACCAAGGGAATCACTTTGGTCCTCAATACTTGATCCTTCCTATCAAGAATTTGCACTGGATGTTCCACGTAAGTTAAATCTTCCCGAATCTCTAACGGTTCCGGAATGATAACATGTTTCGAATCCGGCACATAACGTCGAAGCATCGATACGTGAAACACATTATGAACATTCTCTAATTCTTGTGGCAGCTCTAACCGATAAGCTAATGGCCCAACTCGATTAAGAATCAAATACGGCCCAACATATCTCGGACTAAGCTTACCTCGCTTACCAAAACGTGCTATGCCTTTTGAAGGTGATACTTTCAAAAACACATAGTCACCCACCTCAAACTCCAACGGTCTTCTACCCGTATCCGCATAACTTTTATAACGACTTTGAGCCGTTTGTAACCGTTGCTTAATCAATTGAATCTTGTCAGTAGTGATTTGCACTATCTCTGGTCCCAAAAGTTGTTTTTCTCCAACTTCTGTCCAACACACCGGCGATCTACACTTTCTACCATATAGTGCCTCATAAGGCGCCATTCCAATGCTAGTTTGGAAGCTGTTGTTGTAAGAAAATTCAATCAACGGCAAATGAGTTTCCCAATCAGCTTTAAAATCCATAACACATACTCGTAGCATATCCTCCAAAATCTGAATAACTCTCTCGGATTGCCCATCGGTCTGGGGATGAAATGCAGTACTGAAATGTAAAGATGTTCCCATCGCCTTTTGTAAACTCTCCCAAAATCTTGACACGAACCGAGTGTCACGATCTGACACTATCGACACTGGTGCTCCGTGAAGTCTAATAATCTCTCTGATATAAATCTCTGCAAGTTTCGATGGATCCTTGGTCTTAATAGGTAGGAAATGGGCTGACTTAGTCAACCGGTCTACAATCACCCATATGCTATCATTTGACTTTTGAGACTTTGGAAATCCCGAGACGAAATCCATTGTAATATGTTCCCACTTCCACTCGGGTATCTCTAAAGGATGTAACTCTCCTCCGGGTCGTTGATGTTCAATTTTCACTTTTTGACAGGTCATGCATTTAGACACAAATTCTGCTACCTCTCGTTTCATACCACTCCACCAATAAATTTCTCGCAAGTCTCTGTACATTTTGGTACTACCCGGATGTACAGAATATCTTGTATTGTGGGCTTCCTCCATAACTTTATTTCTCAGATCTCCAACTTTAGGTACACATAATCGGTTAATATATTTCAGAACACCATCTTGGAAACTAAATTCTGGCCTTCTCCCCTCTGGTAACTCATCCACAATCTTCTTGAATTCTGGATCTAAGAGCTGATTAGTCTTGATTTCACCAATTAAACTTGGCTGTGCCACGATCGCAGCCATTAAACCACCTCTAATTTTAGGAACTACCTCAAGCTTCAATTGTTCAAATTCCTTTATCAACTTTTCCTATCCAGTCAAGGCATAAGCTAAGTTTCTGACGACTTCCGACTCAAGGCATCGGCAACTACATTGGCTTTTCCCGGGTGATACTGAATTTTTAAATCATAATCTTTCATGAGTTCCAACCATCTTCTTTGTCTCATATTAAGATCCCTCTGAGTGAATAGGTATTTCAGACTTTTATGATCCGTGAAGATTTCACAAGTTTCCCCGTATAGATAATGTCTCCAAATTTTTAACGCAAAAATTACCGCCGCTAACTCCAAGTCATGTGTCGGGTAGTTCTTCTCGTGAGGTCTCAACTGTCTTGAAGCATATGCTATTACCTTGTCATCTTGTGTCAAAACACATCCCAAGCCTTGGTGGGAAGCATCACTGTATATTCTGAAATTTCCAGTGCTTGTTGGAATTGTAAGTATTGGTGCCGTAGTCAACTTTTTCTTCAATGCTACAAAACAATCTTCACATTCCTTGTTCCACTCAAACGGTACATCTTTTCTCATCAACCTTGTCATTGGCGTTGCAATTCTAGAAAAGTCTTTAACAAACCTTCGATAATATCCGGCTAACCCCAAGAAACTTCGAATCTCGGACACATTTGTCGGTCTTGACCAATTCATAACAGCTTCAATCTTCTGTGGGTCAACAGAAATACCCTCTTTAGAAATCACGTGTCCTAGAAAAGTGACACTCGTCAACCAAAATTCGCTCTTCTTCAACTTCCCAAACAATTGTTTCTCTCGAAGTCGCTGCAAAACTAGTCTCAAGTGTCGTTCATGCTCTTTCGGACTCTTAGAATAAATGAGAATGTCATCAATGAATACAATAACAAACTCATCCAAATATGATTTGAATACACGGTTCATCAAATCCATGAAGGCAGCAGGCGCATTAGTAACCCCAAACGGCATCACTAGGAATTCATAGTGCCCGTAGCGGGTCCTAAAGGCTGTCTTCTCCACATCCTTAGCTTTAACTTTCAGTTGATGGTACCCAGATCGTAAGTCAATCTTTGAAAATACCTCAGCCCCTTGAAGTTGATCGAATAGATCGTCAATACGTGGCAACGGGTATTTGTTCTTGATGGTTACTTTGTTGATCTCCCGGTAGTCAATACACATCCGCATTGTACCATCTTTCTTCTTCACGAATAGTACTGGTGCACCCCACGGGGACACACTAGGTCGGATAAAACCCTTGTCTAGCAACTCTTGCAACTGTATCTTTAACTCTTTCAACTCAATTGGTGCCATTCGATATGGTGCTCGTGAAATTGGTTGGGTTCCCGGCATAACATCAATACCAAATTCAATTTCTCGATCAATCAATACACTAGGTAACTCCTCAGGGAATACATCTGGAAATTCTCTAACAATTGGAATATCTTCAAGTTTTAAATCAAGACCTCTAGTATCAAGAATACTACATAGAACCCCCCGACATCCCTTCTTTAACAAACGACAAGCTTCAATAGCCGACACTATATACGGCGGTGATACAACACCCTTACCTTGAAAATAAAACTCATCTTGATTCGGAATACGGAATGCTACTCCTTTAGTGTTACAATCAATATTAGCATGATTAGCCGCTAACCAATCCATACCCAATATAACATCGAAGTGTTGAATTACTAATGGTACCAAATCAACAGTTAACTCTTTACCATTCACATTAATCTCACACTTTCTAAACACACCCGAACTAACCAACGGAGCCCCCAACGGTATCGCGACAGATAAATCATAGTTTAGGAACTCTAATGGTTTATCTAAATGTTTAGCAAAATGGTGTGACACGAATGAGTGTGTAGATCCCGAATCTATAAGTACATTTGCTAGATGTGAGCAAATGGGAACCATACCTGAGAC
The DNA here is from genome assembly GCA_033977485.1 of Hydrangea macrophylla. Lineage (NCBI taxonomy): Eukaryota > Viridiplantae > Streptophyta > Magnoliopsida > Cornales > Hydrangeaceae > Hydrangea > Hydrangea macrophylla. Next base: position 157,857,425 of record CM066991.1, read on the forward strand.
AACAGTGTCGGCAGAAGCAGCATCTCCCGGCCTGAGTTGAAATGATCTTGCCTCTCGTTGCTCCCTCCTCGGAGGTTGAGTAGTCCTTGGTGTGATAGCGCTAGCCGCAGAAGAACCTGAACCTGATGCTCCTTGGCATCTAGTAGGACAATCCTTAGATTGATGTCCCAATTCCTTACAAGTGAAGCATCGACCTCTCATATCTATATTCTGATTTGGACAATTTCTGGAAATGTGTCCCGGTTGTCGGCAACTATTGCAAATGATTGGGTTTGGAAGTTGATTGCACCGGCCCCAATGAAATTTCTGACAAGTCTGACACCTCGGTTTATTTCCACCGGAACTACTACCAATACTAGCTGATGATCCTCCTAAACTCTGTCTTTTTGCACTCCCCTGACCACTGAACTGACTTGATCCCGGTCGTTTACTTTGTTGACTCGGTGGTGGTGGCATGTTTGAAGTATAACCAAGGTCTCTCTCAGCAATAGAAGCAATGTCCAATGCCTTAGCATAAGTCTCTGGACGGAATACGGTCACTCGTCCTCGGATGTCACCTCGAAGTCCCGCTACAAACTTCCTTGCTTTCACTTTCTCGGTTGTTACAATGTCCCCGGCAAACCTTGCCAAACTCGTAAATTGCGTGGAGTACTCCCGGACTGACTTTCCCCCTTGTACCAACTCCATGAATTCTTGAGCCTTTTGATCCCCAAATGACTCTGGAAAATATTGATCATTGAAAATCTCAAGAAATTGGTCCCACGTTGTCGGTTGACCCGGGCCTAGCTTAGTACGCCACCAATATTGCGCTTCATCTTTTAACGTGTCTGCAGCAAATAGCACTTTTTGTTCATCAGTACATGGTAATACCCGGAAGATCTTCTCCATATCCGAGATCCAAAAATTCGCCTTCATCGGATCGGCTTCCCCGCGGAATATGGTCGGCTTTTGTTTGTGAAATTTAGAAATAGTAACAATGTCTTCCCTTGGATTCGGATTCGGTTGTACCGGTCTCTCTTCGATCACATGAGTTTCTGCTACTCGTACCAACCCTTCGATTGCTCTTTCAACCCGTTCCATTCGGTTTGAGGTGTCACCTCCAGACATAATGCCTGGCACCCACATATAGTACACACATGCACGTTACTTTTAAATAAACACATAACATACTAATCAACATTTAAAAGCATGCTAAATAAACGTGTATGCATGTTTATGCAACTACGTGTTATTGTGTGCACACTACGCGTCGTATACGTCTCTCGTCCCCAAAGGCTCTAGCCAACTGCTCTGATACCAAAAATTGTCACACCCCAACCCACCCCCGGTGGATTAGGACACGTGTAACAAGAGTAACCGCACCCAAAACACACACTAATTAGAGAGAAAAGGTGAATAAACCACTTTAAAGAACTCTATTGTGATAAAACAGCCTCCAAGGGCAAAATAGTCATTAAGAAATTATGTAAAATTTTTATACCAAAAGTTAGATTTTTGAGTCCCGGTTCCAACGCAACAAACGGCACGCGAAACCGAGTTTCCTAGAAGAAGTTATGCATGTTTCCGTAAAAACGGACATGCTGGGAAAAATACAAGGCGGATCGATCCCTTCATTATGGGCGGATCGATCCATTTACTTGACATTCTCGCAGAATGCTCCTTAAAAAGGGCGGATCGATCCCTTCATAAAGGGCGGATCGATCCCCTTCACAAATCTGCTGCTCAAATTCCTTTTTGCTGTCAAAACAAGTTTTAACTTACCAAAACACAACCAAATCTCATAGAAACCTTATGAAACTTTGGGAAAACAATTCCAACACATTTCTAAACATGTTTAAACTCGAATTAAGCATGGATCATAAAATCATATTCACAATTTGATCAAATCAACCATGAACTCATTTCATTTGAAATACAACAAACTTTTCAACTTAAATTCTCAATTCTTATCCAAAATACATGAAACTTGTTGGAATTCAACTCAAAGTCATAACTAACATTATAAACACTAAAGAAACATGTCCAAGACACTAACGACACATCCGGACTTGCCGAAATGGTCCTAACCATTAACTTGCATCAACTTGAGCAAAACAAAAGGAATTTTACATTGGTTCTCAATTTCACATCCAAACTTTCCAAAATACAAGTTAGGATCTAAATATGAACATCAACTTAAGTAAAACCATAATTTACATCTGTGTACAAGTTCAAAAGAAATTTACAAGCATGAGGCTCAATCTCCCCCATCTCTCCCATCTCTCCCCATCTCTCCCATTCACAAGTCAAGACTTTAATTCACAAGTCAAGGATACTAACCCACAAGTTATACTATATTACAATTTATAAACATAATTACAAAACCCAAATCTCCTTCCCAATCCCGAGCACGTCACTTCCTCTCCGGATATCGCTCCGTACCTGCGGTGGTTGTTATGTACCACAACAGAAATAGGAAAACGGTTTTCTTAAGCAATTTGCTTAGTGAGCATTCTAAGCATGACTGAATGTTTAACATGTGCAATGCAACAATCAACATATAAATCATATTTGTAGTCGCCGAGTCACCGGTTTAATGATTCATTCAGACCCGAAGACCTCCCTTGGTCCCGTGGCCACTTCTATTCCTTGGACTTCCGTATTTCTCGGATTCTTCCTCTTCACCACCCTTATTACTCCCAACAATGAACCATTTTCCCGGTGCTCATTGACTACCACATAGACATATAAGCATATAAACATGCATCAACATATGGTTTTCACAAAATTGATATGAAATTCATAATCCACCAATATAGTAACTTCTAAACATGATATCAACAACCAAAGTTATACAAGGATTCATTGACCATCTTAAACACAATCATTTTTAGGCTAGAAAACTCACCTCACTCACAGCTTATACCCCAAATCAAGCTAATTATGCAGAATTCCTTAGTAATTCTTGCCCAATTCTTTTCCCCGGAGTAATTCCTATACAAATTCGGCAACCTCGGTCACCGATTGGCGTAAGCTACCAAAATTACAGCGAGTAAAACAGAAATTGAAGGTATAGAAACGACCGTCTTACCTCCACGAGTCCAAAAGTGGTTTCGATTTGTGAATCCGACGAACGACGGCAACGGAATGGCGAGAATTCGGCGTCGGTGACGTTTTACGTCTTCTCTCGGTGCTCTCTCTGTTTTCTCTGGATTAATTCCAGCAGATTGAGAGTATTAACTCTCTGTTTTGACACATATTGCATGTGTAGATGAGGTGTCTTCACCTCAATACTCATTATTTCCGTTTACACCCCCGAAATTTCTTAAGTTCTTATTATGAGATCCCCAAACATTCCATTAACTACCCAATTATCTAATGAGGGTTTGTCTAAGTTTCGTATGGGTCCCAACGTGGGTCCCACATATTTTGTGAAATTGCTATCGCACCTACTAATTTTACATCTTTTTCATTTATACCCTTATTTGGGTGTCCAAACTAATGCTAACACATATCAACATGTAATATGAAAGCAACTTAGCAAATATCCATGTAATCACATAAAAATGCATTTAATCACTTAAAAATGCAAATTACCAATTTACCCTTCAATGGGTTAAATTTCAATACCTGTCCCACCTCTCTGGGGACTTTTCCAACTAGTGTCCCTCTCTGAACACTTTTTACTTGGGCGAGTCCAAGCCTCCCCTTAATCCATTTTATACACTAATTTTATTAATTAATGCATATTAACACAATAATTTACCCGTTTCCCGGGTACGGGTGTTACAACTTTATAATTTGTTGTGGTGGTAATTGACACTTTAAATAAATGAAGAATTTAAATGATGGCATTTCAGAAGATACATGACATTGAAATAAATTGGCACTTTTGAGAATAATAAGTTTTGAATGCTAAAACCCTTCCAGGAACCAAGAAAAATGTTCCGAAAATAACTTTAGTAATTTTGATACTTTATGTAGTATAGTAAAATTTACTCATTACATATTGAGTTAATATAGAGTTTGAGAAAAGGTAATAAACACTCACATATAGAGTTGAATTAAATACAGGATACGAACACTCACCTTGGTGACTTAGGAATTGACGATGAAGTGGTTCCTACATTAATACAGGTAAAGGAAACTAGACATTTAATCATAAGTTGTAAGCATAAGGGTATAACTGCAATTAAGGCTTTTCTAGGGTATTTCTGTAAATATGCTAAAACTATGTCAAACCTTCACTATAATGTTCCTTATACTAAGCTAAGTTCAACCTCACTAACTGGACTCAATTTGGAGTCCGTAGCAGGTCCTATATCAAAACTACATAAACGTGGATTTTACAAATAAGCTGTATTTTAGACAATGTTGGATTGTCTCCATAAGGGTGAGAATTTATTTGTTAAACTATTCTTTATAAAATCATAATATTAATAGCGTATTACTTTTCTTTTACCAATTTTATTACCAAAGGATATAAAGGAATTAATAATTATTCGCACTTAGTACCCCAATATTTCTAATTGTAATATCTATTTGTTATATTCTAATGATACAAAATAATACTGAAATATAAGGGATTTCATTCATTTAATTTATAATCTAACAAGGCCTAACTTATTTACTAACACTATTTTTAAAATAGTCGTAACCGAATCGTAATTCCATTTTTTTTTACCCAAATACAATAATTTATGTGTGGAATTATTTTTAATGGTCATAAAATGCCATAAGAATATTTTTATATTTTTTCCATAGTTTAAGAAATATATAGCTATGATAAAATAATCAACCTCTATTTAAATCAATTGATAAGTATTAAAATAATATTATTCTATAGTTTTATAATTATTAAAATTATAAAACAGTATATATTATCATAATATCATTATAGAATATATAAGTGATTTATAATGAGTTTACAAAATCCCAGAATGACTAAAAATACCCTTTTTAAAAGTTTAGGGGTCATTCTGTAAATATACGAAAATACAGGGATCATGTAAAAATATCCAAAAACTGTAAATTTACTATATCAGATTGTAATTAACAGAATTATAAGTTCTACGCTTGAAACCGTGATCAAATCCGATATCGGTAGACCTTTATATGTTCGTTTAAAGTTTTCAGGGGTGTAAATGTAATTTTCGGAAATAAACTGGGCAGAATGCCCTGTTTGGCAGATTGTAATTCCAAACTTCTAATGGCCATAACTCACTCATTTCTTAACCTTTTTAAGTGAAATCAATGTCTATCTTGAGTGAAATTTCGTGGAGAATCCAAATCTAAAGTTGGTTTTAGCAAATTCGAATCACAGAATGTGAAATGACCAATTTACCCTTTAAGACGAATCCTAAATAAAATCCAAACGGTACAAGCAAATTAAAAACTGTTTTAAGGGTAGTTTCATGGGCATTAAAAGAGTCTACCTCTAAAATTTCAGAATTTAATGTGGTCGGAGTAAAGAGATATAAAAATTTTACCATTTTGATCAAATCTAGCTATGTTCTTAATTCTAGATTAATAATTAATTTAACCCTTCCTAAATTAAGCTAATAGGATCTAATTATTACTGAAAATAATGTAAATGTGAGTATTTATAAACTATATAAATATAGAGAAGAAAAGAAAAGAACTTACCTTGATTTGATGATAGGAAAATACAAGAATTCTCACTCTTTTACTTCCTAGCTCTCTCTTCAAACATAATCTTATGAAGTGGTGAGGAATTTATGGTGTGAAAAATAACTCATGGATGTGTGTTTATATAGCAAGAAAAAGATGTAGTGCTTCATTAATTTAATTAGGTAAGGTTTTAATTTATTACATTGATACTCCTATTTTATTTTCTTTTTCTTTTAAAATCTTATTTGTTTTTCTTTTAAATTAAGTGGAGTTTTAGTTTATTAAAAAGATATGATTTATCATATTCCACTTTCTTTTCTTTTTCTTTTAAAATCTTATTTGTTTTTCTTTTAAATTAAGTGGAGTTTTAGTTTATTAAAAAGATATGATTTATCATGTTCCACTTTCTTTTCTTTTTTTCTTTTAAAATCTTATTTGTTTTTCTTTTAAATTAAGTGGAGTTTTAGTTTATTAAAAAAGATATGATTTATCATGTTCCACTTTCTTTTCTTTTTCTTTTAAAATCTTATTTGTTTTTCTTTTAAGTTAAGTAGAGTTTTAGTTTATTAAAAAGATATGATAGGATTAGTCAAATAAGCTAGCATTGGTATATCCATTTATAACCAATCTATGTAAGAATACATTTACCCAAATAAATTACAGTTATAGAATAATAATTATTTGAACATAAATTCCATTAAGAAAATTTCTAAGTGCTACAATTAAGATTTCTATTAAAGACTATTTTCAGTAAATTAGAAATGCTAATGAATTAAATGTAATTAATGCTACTGAATTTTAGGGTTATTACATTTATATTCTTATAGGAGCATGGATTTGGTTTTGGATTCTTGCTTTTTGCTGTATGTATGTTCTAATCATCATTATGGGTTTTGAGGTTTTTGTCTTAGGATTGGGTTTTTGGCCCTTCATGATTAATGAATCATTTTTCTTTGTTGGGCCATTTTTTCCCCCAATTATTTTTCTGTATGCTAAGTTTTGGGTTCATAGAAATTTTTTCGGGGCGGGGACGGGCTTTCCATTATGGGGTAGGGTCGGGGTCGAGACACACGTTCCCTCGAGGCGGGGCGGGGTCGGGGTAAGGGTTCATTTAGCAGGGTCGGGGTCGGGGTATGGGTACCCTGTCCCATACCCGCCCCGTTGCCATCCCTATTTGAAATTAGATATAAACACATGCTAAAAATGTTTTGAAAGCCTCTCTCTCTAGTAGAGAGATTAAAGAAGGCTAAGGGTATGTTTGATAACCCTATTAAGTGCTGAAAATGAAAAGATTCAGCACTTATTCTTTTTCAGTGCATTTGATAACTTACCACTTAATTGAAAAAGCAGCCAAAAAATCACTGAAAACTTAAGTGAAAATTTTCTACTGAAAATAATCACTGAATGCATTCTATTTCAGAAGTTGAAGCACTGTTTTTAGTATTACAAATTCAATCACTTAAAATTTTCAGTACTTAAAATTCAGCACTTAATTTTCAGCACTTAATTTTCAGTTTTATCAAACGCACCCTAAATTTCCCTTAGCAGTCGCCACCCTCTTTCCTCCTCCTCCCCCCCTTCTTCAACAGCACCTCCTCCCTCCTACAACCACTTGCTCATTTTTTCCCTCTCTCCCTCTTTAGTGAAGGTTCCACTTCCTCTGAGAAGTTTTCCTCTCCCATTTGGGAAGTTTTTTCTTGGGATTTTGTCCCATTTTCTTTTTGTTTTCCCTCTTTGTACAATCCTTTGAGTTCAAGATATTAGATGCTGAGCTAGACTAGTCTTGAAACATTAGATTTGCTTTGGTCATCATTGGGTATGATTGGTGGCTTTGGGGCTCTATCCTTCTACTTTGTCTTTTCACGGTGTAGTTTCTACTACTATGGAAGACTTTCAAGCAACTTTGGTTACTCCCTTTGGTAAAGTTTCTTCACCTTTTTGGGCTTGGCTTTCTATCATCTTCTATTTTTGGGCGGTCTCTACCATCTACAAGAGTGAAGTTGCCCTAGGTTCCAGATCTAGTCTCGTGGCTGATCGATTCTATGGCGCGGTACTAGATTTCTGCTATCGGAGTAAACTCTTTGACCACTTATGCTTCCTTTACCATTGATTATTGTACCTTTAGTTTTTGCTTTTGTTGTCTTTGTTGTTAGTATTGTTGTTATTTGTGTTTTCTTTGTAATGTTTAATCTTAATTCATTTGGTGATCTTCTGTCATGCCCCGACGTAGCATAAATATGGGAAGCGTTTAATTTCCTTTATGGACCCGTAGGTCGCGACAGTTTGAAGGATCGATTCTGTCCCAAACGTCGAACAACATAAAACCATAATCAGAGAAGAGTAATCAAAGCTTACAAATATTTTTCTAACTTATTACATATTACAGCACGGGGTCTCTAAAGGCACAAACCGCCTTAAATCAAAACAATAACTTAATATCTATTACAGTCATCCTTATTACAAAACAGTTTATAACTTAAAACATGGAGTATAGATAACAGTCTTTCTTCCATGCAGTCGTTCTCAATTAGCATAATCATAATATTCAGCCTGACCATAACCTGAAAAACCTGAACACGAATGTCCAGGACGCATCAACGTCATCAGCTTCAAGAAGCTGGTGAGTATTAAAAACATAACTGTCACGACCCAAGTCTCGCTCAGTAAGATATTGTCCGCTTTGGGCCCAAACCCGCACGGATTTGTTCTTGGGTCACTACACAAAAGGCCTCTTACTAGGGAGACTTGAAACCACACATATATAGCACATTACTTTTCCACACCCAGGCGATGTGGGACGAACTTCCCATAGTGTGTAGCCTGCCAGCACCTACTGCAGCCACAAAGGCACCTACAGCAGCCCGCCCACAACACCAGGGTCGTTACAATAACTTTGAATGTAACACATACTCATTTACCATTTTCCAATTCTCATTTAATCCAATAAGTTTACATTAAAGCATGGAGGTCATTTTAGGAAATCAGTACAATCTCATTTAAAAGATATAATTCACATATATGTGACCGTATATGAGAACAATGCACCATCTCATCTTACCGACTCTTTTCTCTCGACAAAACCCAACAACCCACAATCACACACCAGTATCTTTGAAATACTCCGATAGCCACACTTTAGCACAGGGGTGCCAGGGAATGTCTAGTTTGCCTCACACTTTGGTCCAGGGTACCAGGGAGTGTCCAATGCCTCACACTTTAATACCTAATCCGCCATGCAAATACCGGAGGAACCCTCACGCAGTATCCAGACTCGGGTATCAGGGAGTGTCCGTAGGTCACACTTTAGCACTACCATGGGTGCCAGGGAATGTCCAAGTTCGGCTTCACACACTTTGACGCTACCATGGTCATCAGGGAGTGTCCAGTTTTTCCACCGTCGCATTTCAAAGACACCCTCGCCGCAATCTCAATCACAACACACTTTGGTACTCACTTACCAGGGAGTGTCCACAACACAATCTCAACCGTACTCACTATGCCACACTGACATTACTCTTTTCCATACTGACCAACACTCACACTCACCATGCATGTACAATTGACTCCACATGCATGTCATGAAACTTTAAAACATGAGGCAAATCACTGAATTATATAAACGATGTGCAGACGGGGATTGTTAAGTCGCAATACAATGTTTTAATCGTCCAAACATACCCAAATAGAATTCTGATTCAGTAAATTTCCCAAACAGAGCTTAAAAAGTCCATGAAACATCACCCAAACTGTTCCTTAACATAAAATAAGCAAAAACCAGAAACTGCCCAAAGTCGCGCGCGTGGGCCGCTCGCGCGATATGCCCAATTTTCATTTCCTTATTAAAACCTTTTCTTTCTGCCAGAAAACACACAGCTTGCGCGCGCGGGCCGCTCGCGCGTGCGAGTTCAGGCAGTGCCTTCGTCTTCTTCGCAGAACTTTTCCCTGTTTCAGATTTTCAGGGTCTTTTTGACCCATTTTCAATTCTGTGACAATATATATCATACCATATATGAACTTCTTTGATTTTTCGCAAGGAATATGAATCCACAATCAATTTTACACGAATCAATCTATAACTCTTGAATTTTAAGAAAAATCAAAAGACCTCAAAACTTAATTTCTAATATACTTTTTCATATGTAAATTAAGTTTTAATACTTTAATCATAGTCTATATATACTATAATCTTTCATTGTTATCTTTAAAAATATATTTTAGTTGAGTTTGAAAGATCATGGTTTTTCAAGCTATGAACATCAACGTAAATTTATCAATGGTGATTCACACATCAAGCTATCCATATAGTAATTGAACATGAAATTACTTCCAAAGTGAGTTTAGAATACTCACTGTGATGAGTGTAGAAGAATTTGTTGAGAAAGGAGTCACAATAAGCAAACCCAAGTCAAGTTTCTATCTATGGTGGTTGAGCTTTCTCTCACTAAAATTTCAGTAATCAATAAACTCTGATACTCTCTCTATATTTTCAGGTTGTGTGTGTAATGAAAGGGAGTGTGTGATTATATAACCTCTTAGAACTTGGAGGCCAAGTTTAGTCAAGATCACTCCAAAAAATCATTTTTTTTACAATTTCTAATATACCCCAAATGCAAATACGTATATGGATGTACCAACTGTTGTGAATTAGAGTAGGGGGCAAGTAGGTTTATAGGGGTCAATATGAAGGTGTTTGGGAAAGGTAGCTTATGGTCTTAAGTTAACACACTCACACAATGCATTGCCAAACAAGGCCTAAGTCAATGATTAGTTGACATAAATGGAAAGTAAAGTGTATGTCATGTCTAACTTTACATCACTTTCAAAGTTTGTGGAAGTTTAGCTCAGCGTGGACAGTTTCGAACATAAATTGGTATTTTCGTGGCGCGGTGTTTGTCACAAAAATACAGAAAATTCACTTTAATGTAGGAAATGATTTTCTGGTTTTATAAAAATACAGTTGGAGTTAACAGGAAATATTTTCACCGTCTTGAAATACAGTTTTAAAATCCAACACAGGTATTACTAAATTTTATAAAATTACAGTTTGACCCCAATAAGAATTTCAATATGAATTAAAGCAAGTAATAAGATTCCACATATGAGAATTGTAATTAATGACAACAGACAATACATATTAATTTAAATATGACAATGCCAATACAGATTAATTGTAGTAATGTCAATTTAAGATTAAATGAAAATGCAAGTTGTTACATCTTCCTCTTTCTGTGTTTGAAGATAGTAAATTTATGACTAAGTTTTGTTTGTATTTTTACTTCTAGTTTAAAGCATTTGCCTTTTAGCAAAAAAAAAAAAAAAGAAGAAGAAGAAAGAAGATCTAAACATATGCTCAATTTTGTTAGTCACTTAGAGGAGTCTTAGTTATTAAACTGGTGGATGTGTTAGGGACAAAATGAAATATAAATTTATGCTCTTTTGTTTAAGTAATTAAAGAAGAGTTTAATTATTCACTTGTTTGCTTTTTCATGCTTTGCCCTTGTCTTGATGATTCAAAAATCTACAAGCCCATGAGTTCTCTAGCACTTCTCTCACCAATTACTTAACATATCCCTAATATTACAAATGAGAAACTAATCCACTATACGTAGTATGCACTTAACATTAAACCCCTCAAGAATATCTAAATCTCATCTCCTTTAATTACAAACTAAATTTGAAGATTAATGTTGTGTTCTCATTATTTTGGCTAGTGTTGATAATCTCATCTCTCCCTTTGCCCATATAATTGTTGGTTTAATTTATATGGAGGAGTCGTAATGAATTCCTATATGGAAAAAATAAAATAAATAAATAAATAAAGAAGAAGAAGCTCAACTTCTCTTGTACCTCACTGTTTTCTTAATGCATTTACTTTGACCCAAAAAAAAAAGTAAAACTCTTAATTAGATGGTCTCACTACAATTGAAAATAACTCATTGACATATTACTTAGGATTTAAACGTGGGGATAATCAAAATGAATATGTAGATTGAAGGTTGGCATCAAAATGAATACGTAGTTTAATTATCCTTATTCTTTTTAGAACCTTTTTGTAATCAAGCATATGTTGCCTTAACATTTATGTTTCGTTATGTTTTATTTGATTCGGGACTCTGATTGTAATAGTTAGTACCTTTCTTTTGACTTTAAGTTATGTTTTAACCAGAACCTAGATTATATTCCTGTGATCTTTATTCCTTTTTGTTGCTTAGTACTGCGTGGTGTGGACAATTATGTGACTTCACCACTCATTTTCTATGGACCCAAAATTGAAATTTATTTTTCTCTACTTTTGTCGTTCTAGGGCGAGACAATCCTTGATAAACTCACCTATTTGAGTGTGAAAGTGGGGTCGCTTCCTATGAGAATTGAGCTAATTCTCTAGAGCACTAAAGAAGCCGGGTTATAGCACATGGCCGTTAACGTGCTAGCTGTGAAGCTTAGAATAGAGTGCTGAAAAATTATACGTATGACGCAATATCTTGTTTTCCAAAGTAGCCATAGTTCAAGACATTGTCACTACTGACTCTGGAGCAAGATTTTGTTGAGCACTAAGCAGAGGTTCAATCTATTGGTACCCTTATTATGCATAATTTTTTTTCTTTATCCAATATGTGATTACTTTATTTTTATTAAACTAAGTGGGGAAGTGTTGGATTATTTTAATGAAAAAAAATAATAAAATTTTATTTGAATATGTTTTGGACTACCAATTGTAGAGTTAATGATTTTAGTACGAAGGAGTTACAAAGCTTTTCAATGCATTTATGTTAGAACAATTGAGAGTTTTTAATGGCTCACAGTCAAATTATTCATGGAGTCTTTAAGTATAACACATGTGGGTTTTTGGACTTAATTACTCAACGGATTACTACTCAACTTATATATTCATTGTTGTATTTTAATGCCTACTGTTACAAAGCCTTCCATTGGCTCAAACCAATTAGAGAGTTCACAATGCATTCTTTGACCAGCTATATGTATATATATATATATACATGAGATATGTGGATATTTACTAATATTGTCTCTTTCTAGTAGTTTCTTTTCATCCAGCAACTTCATGGATGTGACAAATGTATTATCATAAGTTTTTTGACTGGGTAAAGAAGGCACTAGAGGGCAAGTTTTTTCCATATCAAGTTGTGCAAACTTGATGGGCGTACGACAAAGGTAGCCGGATAGTTGTATCTCGGAGATGGTGTGTTATTTCCTATTACACCAGGTATTACCCGTAGAGGGCGCGTATCGTCTCAAGAGAGCTTTGCGCCTCATCTCAGTCACCTTATTATCGGTTTGATTCAATTTTGGAGGAATTGACGGTGTCTCTATTACTGGTGGATTCTTTGAAGGCATATTACTCTAACGACTATTTTTATATTATTCTCCAACAAGTGACAAAAGAGTGAGGAAGATCCGGGGACCAGGGTGAGAAGAACCCTGGTTCGTGGTTGAAGTTACTTGACTTTCCAAAGATCATTTTGTTGAAGTTTATGATAATTGTTGCATTACATGTTAAGCATTCCAAAAGTATGATTAATTCTCTCACTAAGAGAAAGTTTAAACGAATAAATATTTCTGTGTGGTTATTGAATAAGCACCGCATGTACGGAATGGGAAGAGGAGAGAAAATGATTCGTACGTCGGGTTGGTTTGGGAGGAGTTGTGAATATGTCAATATGTCCATATTTTAAAGTGTTTGGTCTCCTAATGTAACCTTTGTTTTGGAAAATGTTAAACTTTGTTTAACATTTCCTAAAGGTTGTAATATGTCATGTTGGTGTTTGGTGTGGGATGTGTCTTTTGGTGTGGGTTGCACTTTGCAATCCACAAATTGTGTGTGTATGGAGGATAATTGGGTAATTGAGTAACTTTTGAAGTAAATTAAACTTTGTTTCTCTTGGTTGAGTGTTAATGCCTATGGGGAGTTAGTATGTGGAGATGAATACAAGTTAATGATCCTAGAAATGAATTTATATATTTTGAGTGACCAACTAACTTTTCAAATGGTTGAAATTGGTTTTGGGAAACTCTCATGTTGTTTGTGTTTCTATTTGGAATTCATGAGTTTTAAAGGTGTAAGTAGTAGCTTCCAAAGGCTTGAAAATGGTTTTCTTTTGAAGTTCTTATGATGTTTTGGTTGGATTAATGAAAGTTGGGAGTTTGAATATGAGTTGGGTGTTTTAATTGTTGCATTACACTTGGGTATATTTTGGAAATGGCTTTTGTAAGTTTCCATGAAGTTTGGTTGGGATTTGGTAATGTTTTTAACTTGCAAAACTGGAGAAACTAGTGTAAAAACCAAATCTTCAGAATCCGGATCGATCCAGGTCTGGTTCGTGAAAATTGATTTTGAATCTACCAAAATCGGATCGATCCCCTCCCCTTTTTGGACGGATCGATCTGCAGGTCTTTTTTCCCGCTTGTCGACTTTTACGGAAACGGACGCAACTCTTTATAGAAAATTTGAAATTGCGCGCCGTTTTTTGCGTTGAAACCCAAACTCGAAGGTCTATATTTTGATATAAAATTTGACCATATTTTTTAAAAGACCATTTTATCCTTGAGCTGTTTTGTCTTAACAAAGTTCTTTTATGATGTTTAATTCATGCTTTCCTTAGTATAATTAGAGGATAATTTAATGTGTTAGCATTATCACACGTATCCAAATCCACTCGAGACAGATAGGGATGTGACATATACACATATATATACTACTCCTACTTCTAAGCCAGACCAACCCGTCCCTTGAAAGTTTCAAATTATTTTATGTTTTTTGTTTTGCTCAGACTCAAATCATTATATGATATATGTTAGATTATCTCCGTTATAACCTTTATTATTTATTGTCTATTTATATTTATATAATAATACATAAATACAAATGTATAATAAATATAATTAATAATTTTTTGGTGACAACCTTCATACAACTTTCATACAACTTCTTAAAAGATGTGTCTATCTCTCTCCTGTGTCACTGTAGGGTCCAGTGACATCGTAGGAGAGAGATAGACACATCTTTTTAGGAGGTTGTATGAAAGTTGTATGAAAGTTGTTACCAAAGAAGTACTCAAATATAATATAACATATAGCCTATAGAAGTCACTGTAGTCCCATAAAAAAAAAAAAAAAAAGGTAGAGTCAGAGTCTGCATTGTCATTGACAGATATGGGTCTGTTTGGGGGTAGTTTGTGTTTTTTTTTATGATTGTGATAGCTTTTGTCATATAGACTATGGTTAAAATAGATTATGAGTTTTGTAGTATTTGGATAATGTGTTATAAAAGTGGTTGTATCCGGATTATGTATAAGTGTTTGGTTGTATGAATGCAAAAGTGATTTAAGTATTCAAAAGACAATTATATCCTTGTGTTGTGTCACAATTTTATTACTATTAAACACAGATTACTAATTACTAACAAACACTAGTTAGTTGCGGAGTAAATAGTTAATTAATTTATATTATGTAAATATATATAGTGGTAAGATTTGTCTTGTGGTTGTGGGCCTTGTGGCCCTTTGTGGATAGACTGATAGTTAGGGGTAGGCAAACAGTTCGGTTAACCGAACAAACCGAACCGAATTTTTAATTTCAGTTCGGTTATTTCAGTTAAAAATTTCAGTTCGGTTAAAAACCGAACCGAATTAAAAATTTCAGTTCGGTTATCAGTTGCCTATAGGCAAACCGAACCGAACCGAAAAATCGAAATTTTATTTTTTTTTTTTATTTTCTAAATTATTAATATGCTTATACATAACTATAGATAATAAAATATAAGTATTTTTACAATTAAAAATAAATAAAAGTATGCTTTCTTTGCAATATGAAAAAGAAAGGAAAAAAAAACACTAAAAAGTTAAGAAAAATGAAAAAAATTAAAAATAAAAATTGGGTTTTTTACAATTCGGTTAACCGAATAAACAAACCGAACCGAATTTGTAATTCAGTTAACCGAACCGAACCAACCGAATTATATTTCAGTCAGTTAACAGTTGATAATCCTCCAACCGAACCGAACTCAAACCGAACCGAATAGTGCAAAACTGAACCGAACTGACCGAATGCCCACCCCTACTGATAGTGGTCCCAAAGGTCAACTCTTGGTAGCCACATTTCGTCATTTTCATAGGGGTTGATGGCACGTACTTTGTAAAGCTGGCAGCCTGGCAGTTAAGGGTGTATATGAGCCTGACTCTGTTACTAGCTCAAATGAATCGAAAACTTTTTAATGAATTTTTTCGTGTATCACTTTAAATTATATGGTTTAATAATAAAATACTATTTTATCAAGCCTACGAGATATATCATATTTTTTTTAAAATTATATAATTTTATAATGTATATATATGAATTACTATACAAGCTCTTTGTCAAATGACTCAAACCTATTAACAAACTTTTTTACAAGCCTGCTTACGATATTTAATCGATCGTGTTCATGAGCGAGCTGAGTCTAGCCTTTATCAAGTCAAGCTTCGAACCCTTGTTGAGCAGCTCAGCTCGTTTACAGCCTTACTTGCAGCCATTTTGTTCATGACACGCTTGGAACAAAAAGGAAAAGGTTTGGGGCAAAGTTGTAATTTCGCAGAAAACAAGTCAAAGGTGAAAATAGTATTTTGACTGAAAGCTGGTCCCCTCCAGTTTTTGGAAAACGCGAGCGAAACGTCCAAAAACCTGATGGCTTTGACGAATCCCCAAACACCTGCATAATTCCAATTGAAGGATGAAAATGAGCATGTTTGGCACAGTGATAGCTTTGCGATTGTGATAGCTTAGCGATTGATTTTGTGATAATAGATTATGCTCATAATAGATTATGGTAGTTGTGGTGTTTGGGTAAAGTATTGTAAAAGTGGTTATAGTGGTATAATAGATTATGTAAATGTTTGGTTATATAAATGTAAAAGTGATTTTAATGTCCAAAAGACAATTGTATCCTTATATAATACATATACATTATGTTGATGAATTACAAAATAAGTACTATAATATAATACATTACATAATTGTATGTATATTATCGATGAATTAGAAAATAAGTTCTTCAATGGATTACATAGTTGTATTTATGCTAATCTAAGGGTATTTGTTTCTCTTACTTGCATGTGGTTTATATAAATGTACTAAATATGTTAAATCTATAATATTTATAATCCTAACGAAATGAAGCAGTGGGTCTGATGGTGAGAACATTTTGTTGGGTGTGATAGGTCTTTGGATCGACCCCATGTAGATGCATTTTTATTAATTATTACATGCGTGGATGGTAACCAAAGAGTAGGAGGGTACATGTGTGAATCTGACCAAAAACCAAGGGTACTCTTGTCATTCCGGCAAACTCAGTAGATGAGGTCAACCCGCGTTGGCCCAGAAGCTGGGCATACCCAGCTTTGCAAAATCGCTACGGAATCGGACCACAATCGTGGATTGGCCCAGCTTCAACGTTTCAAAGTATCAACCAAACGATCCAGCTTCTGTGATTGGGCTCTAATCGCCCGTTTGGGCAGCCCAATCGCCAGGCCAAACAGCCTCAATATGCTTTTGGAGCTCCAATCAAGATGGCCAAACAGCCTCATTGTTGTCTATATTATTGCATTTGACCAAAAAAAAAAACTAAACATTCCTGTTGATGATCTAATATTGTTTAAGTTTTATTTTTTGGATTTGGACATTGATTGTGAGTTGTATTGATTGGGTGTATTCATGAAACCCCTAGGCCATGGATAAAGAGAGTATTTTTACTCACCCAACAATGGTCATTTACTACTCACCTATGTCACTATTGGATGATACATGTCCCTTTTTATTTCCATTTTGTCCCTATATTATTATCATAATTAATGGAATGCGACACATGTCATCTAATAAATACTTAAGTGAGCAATAGCTGATACCCCCTCCGTCCCTTTTTTTGAGTTTACATTTGAGAACTCAACTTTTTAAAATGACAAAAAGAATCTACACATACTTTCCACAATTGCTCATAATCATTACAATAACTTTTTTAATTTGTCTTGATGTAGATTTCAATGAAGAGTAGTTTTGGAAAGTAAGTAGGAATTGACAAATTGTATACCAATTTAGAAAAGTGGACACTAATTTTGAGATATCCCAAAATAAAATATAGGACTCAAAAACATGGACGGAAAGAGTATTTTTTAGCGAGAAAAAATGCTCTCCTACGCAAGGAAGTTTCATAGAAGGTGCCAATAGAATATAATAGAAGATTCTCTCTTTCTTAATGACGTAATCAGTGAGCCAAAACCGACTCAGAAGACTTTGAACTCAACCTATGTTTTGAACATAGACTTTGTCCAAGGTTTGAAAAATCTCAGCTTGATATAATTGATTATATAATTGATTAAGAAAGATCTAGAAAACAATCTTTCTCTATAAATTGACTCTGTGGAAGAAAGTAGATCTCATGTTCTCACATTGATCTTAATCAAAAAAAAAAATTTACAATATTCTCAAATTGATCTCTGAGAAATGGAAGAAGTAAAGCTACACGGAGCATGGCCTAGCCCATTTGTGTACAGAGTCATATGGGCTCTGAAACTTAAGGGCATACCTTATGAATACATAGTAGAAGATCTTAGAAATAAGAGCCCCTTGCTTCTACAATACAACCCAGTTCACAAGAAGGTCCCAGTTCTTGTTCATGGTGGAAAACCCATCTGTGAGTCTACTGTCATCCTCGAGTACATCGAAGACACATGGCCACAAACTCCATTGCTGCCAACTGACCCTTATGACAGGGCCATTGCTAGATTCTGGGTCAAATTTTTTGAAGATAAGGTAAACATTTTTTTGCATTAAATTTAAAACTTCCCTATATCCCATGCTCTTTGAATTCTGTTTTCTTTTGAGTATAGTTTTACCTATTAGTTGGTCGCACAATCACATATAATTCGTTTACCGTATTTGGGTATTTTCTTTTTTACCCATTTTTTTTTTGGTTAAATAAACATATTTGCAACACTGGTGGGGATGGTTTAGTTTTTAGGTCTGTCCTTGCTCGATTTGACTTTTAGCATAGTCTTCTCTAAGCTTGTCTAAATCCGATCTCTAGTCCTAACACAATCTTGGAGTACTAATTTGATGCTTTTGGCCTCATTATTTCATAGGACTAGCATTGTAAGTGTTTTTTGAATAACCAAATCGAGCAAATTGGTTAGTTTTCTTTAAATTACCCATGGTTAAAAAAACCGAATCGATCGCCCAATACCGACACAAAAACCGAACCAATTACCCAAAACCTTCCAAAAACCAAAAAAATTGACTAAATCGACCACTTCGATCGGTTTTCAAAACATGAAAAATTTGAAAAAAAAAATCAACCAAACCGACTGATCTACACCCCTACATGTGAAGTTAGTTCCCAGTAACAAGACACTATATCTACTTACTAATTGAGTTTATATTTCCTCTATTCTATTGTTCTTATGTTCTTATGATGATTCTTGGTTTATGTTAATAGAGTGCTAGTCTTTGGAAAGTGTTTGGGGCCACCGGAGAAGACGTTGAAAATGGCAAGAAGGAAATTCAAGAAATGCTAAGAGCCATAGAAGAACACGCCCAACTCGGAGAAAAGAAATTCTTCGGGGGAGAGAAAATCGGAATGGTGGACTTAGTCTTCGGAGTAATTGCTCATTGGTTGGGAGTTATAGAAGACTTGCTAGGAGTGAAGATAGTAGATGCAGACTTATTCCCTTTACTTCATGAATGGACTCTAAATTTTAAGGAAGTGCCTGAAATCAAAGAGAACCTTCCTGATCGCGATGGAATGTTAAAGTATTTTAAGAGTATCAGAGAGATGTTGCTGGCGAAACCATGATACCACCAATTATCATCTTCTGCTAATTTTTTTTTTCTTTTCTTTCTGTGTTTTTTTTTATCTATATATGTATGACGTTGTGTGGTTCACTTTTAATTTGTTGTTTTGTAATGTTTTGGGAATAAAGCAGAGGACTCAGTTTTGTTTTGGAATAAGCAACATATATCTGTATTGGTTTTGGCATAATTATGTGTATATTAAATTTTGATCAAACTAGAACCATTTAGAACTACTTTCATTTATATTTTGGGTGGTCTCGTCTAAAGGGAGTCGAGGATTAGTCTTTGTGAAGTCACTGTCGGTATTAAAAATAAGGGGTAGTTACACTGACCTCCGTCGAGGTTAGATCTAATTATACTGACTTTTTTTGTAGTTTTCAAAATTACACATACCTCCTCTGAGTTTTGTATTCCCCCTCCGTTATCTTTCGTTAATAAACCGTTAAATGCAATTACATGGACCTCCCTTGAGGTTTTCAAAAGTACACAAGCCGCCCTTGACTTTAGTATTTAGTTAACAATTTATCCCATTTGCTAGTAAAAGATCATAACAAGACATACTTATGTCAACAAATATGTGTTAATTTTCCCAAAATACCCTTATAAGATTTTCAAAATACCCTTACCCTCGTTTTATGTTTTATGTTTTTTTTTTTTTTCCAACCAACCAAAAAAAAAAAAAAATGCACATTCACATGTCATGATCCCATGCAAATATGGTGTAAATGTATGGTTGAGATTATAGGTCACACCACATCAGTATGCTAACGTGGCGTGACAGGCTCACTAAATTTGAAATTTTACAAATTAGTCATGACCCCTTTGGCAATAGGGGATATACGTATTGCCTAGATTAGAGGGTTACACCACATCAACATACTATTGCGGTGTGACAAGCCTATCGAATAATTTCTCCAAACAAAAGTTCCATCTTAACGTGAATTCTGTTTAAAATTGATGATGTGACAGAATTAAATTAGAGGTCGTAAATCCTTATGTTTACGGCTCATCTGTTTCAAATTTAAAGCTAAACCAAAATTGAATTACCACTAATGTATGCATATCTATAAATTTATATAACAATCAAATCTTTTATTGTAGGTGTAATAAGCATGAACATCGGAGTTAAAACAAAAGTCTGAAAAATAAGAATAATTTTAAAATTTAACTTGGTTAGTGTAATTTTAAAAAAAAAAAAAAAAACACACACACACAAGAGAGGTGTGTGTTGTTTGACATAACCTGGAGGGAGATAAGGGTAATTTGAAAAGCTTATAAGGGTATTTTGGAAAAATTAACACAAATATTTGCTGGCCTAAGCATGTCTTGTTATGGTCTTTTACTAGCGAAGGGGGTAAATTGTTACCTAAATACTAAAGTCAGGGGAGGTTTGTGTACTTTTGAAAACCTCAAGGGAGGTCCGTGTAATTATATTTAACGGTTTACTAATGGAGGAGACAAATTGTTACATAAATACTAAACTCAGGAGAGGTCTGTGTAATTTTGAAAACCACAAAAAAAGTTAGTGTAATTAGACCTACCCTCGAGGGAGGTTAGTATAATTACCCCTAATAATAAGAATGGTATAGTTTCCTCAATTGGAAAAACCCAAGTGTAGCAGACTGATTACTAAAGTCGTTTGCTTGCCGATGTGTACGTGTCGCGCAACTTTGAAATTAGATATAAACATATGCTTAAAATGTTTTGAGAGTAAAGATGCCCTAAATTTCCCTTAGTAGCTGCCGCCCTCTTTTCTCCCCCCGGCGTGTCCTTCATTCCCTTGCTCATTCCCAACCCCCCCCCCCCCCCCACGTCCTTCATCCCCTTGCTCATTTTTTCCCTCTCTCCCTCTTTAGTGAAGGTTTCCACTTCTTCTGTGAAGTTTTCCTCTCCCATTTGGGAAGTTTTTTTTTGGGATTTTGTCCCATTTTCTTTTTGTTTCGCTTCTTTCTGCAATCCTTTGTGTAATAACCCCCATTTTCTTGCATTGCCATATTTAAAATTAAATATACATTGTCTGCCTTTATTTAAATTCTTATGTGAAAAATTTATTTCTTGACTAATCCCATAATTGAAATTACTTTTGGGGTCAAAATGCAATTTTCCTAAAAACTGGCAATACCTGTGTTAAATTTCAAATCTGTATTTCAAACGGTGGAATTATTTCTTTTAAACTTCAACTGTATTTTTATAAAATCAGAAAACTCTTTCTAACATTAAAATGAATTTTCTGTATTTTTGTGATAAACACCGTGTCACGAAAATACTAGTTTAGGCTTAAAACTGTCCGCGCAGTGTTAAACTTCCACAGAATTTTGGGAGTAACTGATTGGACAAATTTCTTTATACCCAATTATTATTGCTAAAGTTTTCCCTTAGGCCTTGTTTGGCAAATGCTTGTAGTATGTGTGTTGTCCTAATGCCATAAGCTTGATTCCCAAACACACCTTGACCCACACCAACTCCACCTACCCTTTCAATTATCAATGGAGCATTATGAATTGCAAGTGTATATTTACACATCATTGTTGCACTTTCTTTGTAATTAGTGGAGATTAATGGAGAATGAGTGGGATGTTAGGCAAATGTTTTCTAAGTGGAAGTTTGAGTATTTATACACCCAATCACACTAGACATTCTACACTCCTAACATAGAGAGCTTGAGAGAGTCACATAGAGAGATAATAATTTCAGAATTTGAAGAGCTCAATCCTCCATAGCCAAGCTTGAAATTGGAGATTCTTAATTCTTGTATTTCTTTCTCAACAACTTCTTCAATCTACATCACGGTGAGTATTACTAACTCACTCCAAATGTAACTCATTCCTTATTTACTGATTTAGGTAGTTAATTTTAACAGTAGCAGAATTTTGTTTTCAGATTTTTGTTAGGAAAACGAATGAAATTTAAGGTTCTGCCCGCGTTGTCCCAAGTAAAACTCGATTCTGCACACTTTTCGTCTAATGCAATTTTCTCAGATTTTGCACCGTTTGGGCAGAAAATGAGGATTACAGTAGCAGAAAAAGTATATTAGAAATTCAATCTAATATTTTCTCTTTTAATTTTAACAGTAGCAGAATTTTGTTTTCAGATTTTTGTTAGGAAAACGAATGAAATTTAAGGTTCTGCTCGCGATGTCCCAAGTAAAACTCGATTCTGCACACTTTTCGTCTAATGCAATTTTCTCAGATTCTGCACCGTTTGGACAGAAAACGAGGATTTCAGTAGCAGTTTTTAGAATGCTATTAGTTATGTTTAAAATGATTAAGGCAATGAATTACGAATTTTCAATCCCCGTACGCGTATTATTTCTTTAATTCTGTGAATTCCTTTATGTTTAAAGTTTGATGACATTCATGTGGAGTCAGTTGTACATGCATGGTGAGTGTTGGTAGTGTGTAAAAGAGTAATGATAGTGTGGAAAAGAGTAATGATTGTGTGGAAAGAGTATGAGTTTGAGTTGTGGTTGTGGTTGTGGTTGTGGTTGTAATTGTGGCTATGGTTATGGTTGTGGTTGTGGATGTGATTGTGGTTGGAGTTGAAAAAGAGGATGAGGGTGTCTTTGAAATGCGAAGGTGGCAAAAATGGACACTCCCTGACGCCCATGGAAGCGTTAAAGTGTGTGAAGCCGAACTTGGACACTCACTGGCACCCATGGAAGTGCTAAAGTGTGGCCTATAGACACTCCCTGAATGACTCGAGTCTGGATACCTGTGTGGGGGTTGCCCCGGTATTTGCATGGCGGTTAGGGTATTCAAAGTGTGAGGCATTGGACACTCCCTGGTACCCCGGACCAAAGTGTGAGGCAAACTGGACACTCCCTGGCGCCCCGTTGCTAAAGTGTGGCTATCTTAGTATTTCAAAGA
The DNA here is from genome assembly GCA_033977485.1 of Hydrangea macrophylla. Classification (NCBI taxonomy): domain Eukaryota; kingdom Viridiplantae; phylum Streptophyta; class Magnoliopsida; order Cornales; family Hydrangeaceae; genus Hydrangea; species Hydrangea macrophylla. Next base: position 157,880,740 of record CM066991.1, read on the forward strand.
TACCAGGAGTAGGATAGAGGGTTGTTGGGTTTTGTCGAGAGAAAAGAGTCGGTTAGATGAGATGGTGCATTGTTCTCATACACGGTCACATATGTGTGAATTTATCTTTTAATTATTGTTGTGGTTGTTTTTCTAACAAGCTCTTTATCATAAATATAAACTTGTGGTATTTAAATGGAAATGGAAAAAAGGTAAATGAGCATGTTTTTACATTCAAAGCTATGTTTTTAATACTCACCAGCTTCTTGAAGCTGACGGCGTTGATGCGTCCTGGACATTCGTGTCCAGGCTTTGCAGGTAATAATCAGGATGAACCGTATGACTATGCTATTTGAGATCAGTTGCTGAGAAGAGAATTTATTTTTATATGCTTATTGTTTATGTGCATTTAAGATATGATTTGGTTTTGTAATAAGGATGACTGTAATAGACTTTAAGTTATTGTTTTATTTCAAGGCGGTCTGTGCCTTAGTTAACCCCGTACCATAGGATGTAATAAGTTAGAAAATTTTTATAAGCCTTGAGCCTTGATTGCCCTACTCTGATTAATGGTTTTATGTTGTTCGACGTTTGGGACGGAATCGATCCTTCAAACTGTCGCGACCTACGGGTCCATAAAGGAAATTAAACGCTTTCCATATTTATGCTACGTCGGGGCGTGACAGGATTAAGTGGTATCAGAGCCATAGGTTTTCTAGATTGACCAGGCTCAGTTTTTCACGCCACAGATTAGTGACATAGGTTACCCTTAAGTTTTACTAAGCTATACAACCAAGTTCTAGTGTTAGTTTAGTACGGATTACCCTTAGTTCAGAAACTAAAATTCTAAGTTGATTTTATCATAGAAATGATTACCCGTTTGTCTTGTCACATCGACAAGAATGATAGCAGTCGCCATATATCTTCAGACGTATCCATTTAGGATTAGCCGAGATGGCCATAACTTATGATCCCCCTACAGACAGATAGTAGCCGAGTTTCTAAGAAGTTAAAGCATACCATAGCCTTCATAAATAGCTTAGGCACTGACAAACTTCCTGAGTCAAATCTCGGAACAGTCATCATGGCCCACAGCCCAGAGTATGGAGAATAAGAATACGACCTCTTTGCTATTAGACATCAGCCTCTCCACATGCTCTCACTCTCTACACGTGCAACAATATTGATACATCACTCTCTCTCCATGTGGTCTCACTCTCTACACATGCATCACTCTCTGCCCTCTCTCTTTCTTTCTTTCTCTCTCTCTTTATGTCACTCTCATTCTCACCGACCCCGTTCTCTTTCTCTCTCTCTTTATGACCCTCTCACTAACCCCCTCTTTCTCTCCCTTTTTGTCACTCTCAACGCCCCACTATCTCTCTTTCTTTCTCTCTCTCTCTCTCTCTTTCTTTTCTTTCTTTCTCACCTGCCCCCTCTCTTTCTGTCACTCTTCACGTGCTCTGTCACTCTCAGTGACCCTCTCTCTCTTTCTCTCTCTCTCTCTCTCTTTTCTTTCTTTCTCACCTGCCCCCTCTCTTTCTGTCACTCTTCACGTGCTCTGTCACTCTCAGTGACCCTCTCTCTCTTTCTCTCTCTCTCTCTCTCTCTCTCTCTTTTCTTTCTTTCTCACCTGCCCTATCTCTTTCTGTCACTCTCCATGTGCTCTCTCTCTTTCTCTCCTTTTAAAGACCATCCATGTCCCATATCTCTCTATCCTTCTCACCATGAGCCTTTCTCCGTCTAACCCTCCCCATCTCTTTCTTCTTCTCTTATTCTTCCTTTTGCCTCTTGGCAGAAACTCATCTCCCCCCTAAAAAAAAAAAAAAAAAAAAAAAAAAAAAAAACCTCACCCAACCCATATCTTAATAAGAGGAAGCTAAAACAAGCCAAAAATGGTTTCTAAGAAGGTTGTTAACACAAGTCGTTGTGGTGCATGCGAGTATAACAGAAGACGGTGCAGAAGTGACTGTTCCTTGGCTCCCTACTTTCAATATGCTGGGAGTGTGAAGGATTATGAGGCAATTCACGGCCTTTTCGGATATAGGAATTTTCTACGCCTTATTGAAAGGGTACCTGAGGTAGATCATCTACAAACTATCAAATCCCTTGCGTTTGAAGCCACAGCTAGGCTTCAGGATCCCATTTTGGGTTGTGTTTCTTACATCTTTTTTCTCGAACAACAAGTTCTTGAAATGAAAGAACAAGTCTCACAACTTCAAGCTCAATCAAAAGAGGAGTCACCCAAACAATCCAAAGAGCCTGATCCAGATCCTTGGCTCAACTATGCCATGGTAGATCTAGATCACGACATAGAAAACCCTCGAAAGTGTTCCAATCTCATTTCTCACACCACAACTACTCCAATCTCTTCTGAAATCTCTAGCCCTACCTGTATTCCCCCTGTCACTCAAATTTGTACAACTTCTCCTTGGTCTAATCTGATCCAGTCCTTACTGTCTAGCAACAACCACCAAACTTCTTCAAATCCATTGGATCTCGCTGTTCTCAACACAATTTCTCCAGTCCAGTCCTTACAATCTAGCACCAACCACCAAACCTCTCCAACACCACTGGATCTCGATACTCCCAACACAATTTCTCCAGTCCAGTCCTTACAATCTAGCACCAACCACCAAACCTCTCCAACACCACTGGATCTCGCTACTCCCGACGTAATTTCTCCAGTCTCTCGTCCTGCCCCCACCACCTCTGTTACTCCAACTTGCTCTTGCTGGTCTAATTTAGTCCAACACTCACAATCTAACAAGTCCCGGATTCCCTTGGAGCAAACGAAAAAACCAGAGGTCCCAAGATATCCAAATCTCCTCCCAAATCTTCAAGCAAGTTCATCAAAAGCACCTACTCCATCCACTGATCCTTACTCTTTCTTCACTGTTAATAACTTAGCTCAAAGCTCCTTCTTGGGTTTAATTAACATGGTGGAGAGTCAACGTGTCTCTAAAAGAAAAGGAAAAAAGGTCGCGAGGTGGCTTGAGCCTCAAAACTAAGGCTCTTTTTTTTTGTGTTTTCTTCAAAAAAAAAAAAAAAAAAAAAAAAAAATGGAATGAACATCATGGTCCGTATTCGAGGTAGTCCCTGTACGTCGAGTGTGCGTGGGATTGAGCCCATATGTCTTACTATGCATGTCCCTCCACCAGCTTAATGTAGTTTGGATCATTGGGTATTGTTTTATAGGGCAACTGGGAGGGTAAGCATCCCAGGACGGTATTGTCCTCAGAAGTAAGTCCTGAAGAACATTAACCCAGGGTTCTGTGGAACGGACTATAGGATCTATATGGTTGCTGAAAAGTGTGTAGGATGTCGTTAGCATTCGATCTCTGGAGGGAAGCCTCACGTTGGCAGGACTCAGTTCCCACTCAGCAAAATCCAAATGTACATTTGTATCATTGTAACTTTTCATATCTAAAAAAAAAAAAAAAAAAAAAAAAAAAAAAACCTCCTTAGCACTATCTTCGCTTCTTATGTAATGTACCCTAAACATTGGGCTATCAGTTCAAGAATCAGCTGTGGAAATACTATCTCTTGTTAGTAATATAAGTGCACTTTCTAAAAAGAGGGTTCTAATCCCCATCACTTTCACGATCCACTTGTGTTTGCTATCATCAATTTAAACTAGCTCAAAGGCTGACATGACATGCTTGATCATTCCTAATCCTTCATTCAGGCCCAATTTGATACAATGGCAGCACATGCAAATCCATACTGCGAACATTGATATTACCAAATCCAAAACAGCACTAGTGCATTCGCAATTGTCCAAATCATCTCATTGCCAAATCAATAGGTTGCTCCACTTTCTCAAAACTTTTACTCTCTTTCAAAAAAAAAAAAAGGTATAAATATTCTCTCTCTCCCTCATTTCTTATTCACTCCTCCTCCTTGAACGCAACTCTTCCCTCATCTGTGCCGATCAAGGATCGTGTAAATACATGAGCAAACAATCATATGTATTGTTCACATCCATCCAGTACATGCATTGTTTCTAAACCCTATACCAACAGTCTGATACCCCACAAGCCTTTGGAACGTTCGACCTATCAACTTCACCAAAGATGTCTGGGGTTCACAATATATTCCATGTGAGTATACTAAGAAAGTACATACGAGACCCCTCGCACGTGGTTAATTATGACGATATTGAGACGAGTCATGACGTTTCTTGCTAGTTAGTCTTGATTTCGGGGACGAAATCCTGTTTAAGGGAGGAAGGGTGTAATAACCCCCATTTTCTTGCATTGCCATATTTAAAATTAAATATACATTGTCTGCCTTTATTTAAATTCTTATGTGAAAAATTTATTTCTTGACTAATCCCATAATTGAAATTACTTTTGGGGTCAAAATGCAATTTTCCTAAAAACTGGCAATACCTGTGTTAAATTTCAAATCTGTATTTCAAACGGTGGAATTATTTCTTTTAAACTTCAACTGTATTTTTATAAAATCAGAAAACTCTTTCTAACATTAAAATGAATTTTCTGTATTTTTGTGATAAACACCGTGTCACGAAAATACTAGTTTAGGCTTAAAACTGTCCGCGCAGTGTTAAACTTCCACAGAATTTTGGGAGTAACTGATTGGACAAATTTCTTTATACCCAATTATTATTGCTAAAGTTTTCCCTTAGGCCTTGTTTGGCAAATGCTTGTAGTATGTGTGTTGTCCTAATGCCATAAGCTTGATTCCCAAACACACCTTGACCCACACCAACTCCACCTACCCTTTCAATTATCAATGGAGCATTATGAATTGCAAGTGTATATTTACACATCATTGTTGCACTTTCTTTGTAATTAGTGGAGATTAATGGAGAATGAGTGGGATGTTAGGCAAATGTTTTCTAAGTGGAAGTTTGAGTATTTATACACCCAATCACACTAGACATTCTACACTCCTAACATAGAGAGCTTGAGAGAGTCACATAGAGAGATAATAATTTCAGAATTTGAAGAGCTCAATCCTCCATAGCCAAGCTTGAAATTGGAGATTCTTAATTCTTGTATTTCTTTCTCAACAACTTCTTCAATCTACATCACGGTGAGTATTACTAACTCACTCCAAATGTAACTCATTCCTTATTTACTGATTTAGGTAGTTAATTTTAACAGTAGCAGAATTTTGTTTTCAGATTTTTGTTAGGAAAACGAATGAAATTTAAGGTTCTGCCCGCGTTGTCCCAAGTAAAACTCGATTCTGCACACTTTTCGTCTAATGCAATTTTCTCAGATTTTGCACCGTTTGGGCAGAAAATGAGGATTACAGTAGCAGAAAAAGTATATTAGAAATTCAATCTAATATTTTCTCTTTTAATTTTAACAGTAGCAGAATTTTGTTTTCAGATTTTTGTTAGGAAAACGAATGAAATTTAAGGTTCTGCTCGCGTTGTCCCAAGTAAAACTCGATTCTGCACACTTTTCGTCTAATGCAATTTTCTCAGATTCTGCACCGTTTGGACAGAAAACGAGGATTTCAGTAGCAGTTTTTAGAATGCTATTAGTTATGTTTAAAATGATTAAGGCAATGAATTACGAATTTTCAATCCCCGTACGCGTATTATTTCTTTAATTCTGTGAATTCCTTTATGTTTAAAGTTTGATGACATTCATGTGGAGTCAGTTGTACATGCATGGTGAGTGTTGGTAGTGTGTAAAAGAGTAATGATAGTGTGGAAAAGAGTAATGATTGTGTGGAAAGAGTATGAGTTTGAGTTGTGGTTGTGGTTGTGGTTGTGGTTGTAATTGTGGCTATGGTTATGGTTGTGGTTGTGGATGTGATTGTGGTTGGAGTTGAAAAAGAGGATGAGGGTGTCTTTGAAATGCGAAGGTGGCAAAAATGGACACTCCCTGACGCCCATGGAAGCGTTAAAGTGTGTGAAGCCGAACTTGGACACTCACTGGCACCCATGGAAGTGCTAAAGTGTGGCCTATAGACACTCCCTGAATGACTCGAGTCTGGATACCTGTGTGGGGGTTGCCCCGGTATTTGCATGGCGGTTAGGGTATTCAAAGTGTGAGGCATTGGACACTCCCTGGTACCCCGGACCAAAGTGTGAGGCAAACTGGACACTCCCTGGCGCCCCGTTGCTAAAGTGTGGCTATCTTAGTATTTCAAAGATACCAGGAGTAGGATAGAGGGTTGTTGGGTTTTGTCGAGAGAAAAGAGTCGGTTAGATGAGATGGTGCATTGTTCTCATACACGGTCACATATGTGTGAATTTATCTTTTAATTATTGTTGTGGTTGTTTTTCTAACAAGCTCTTTATCATAAATATAAACTTGTGGTATTTAAATGGAAATGGAAAAAAGGTAAATGAGCATGTTTTTACATTCAAAGCTATGTTTTTAATACTCACCAGCTTCTTGAAGCTGACGGCGTTGATGCGTCCTGGACATTCGTGTCCAGGCTTTGCAGGTAATAATCAGGATGAACCGTATGACTATGCTATTTGAGATCAGTTGCTGAGAAGAGAATTTATTTTTATATGCTTATTGTTTATGTGCATTTAAGATATGATTTGGTTTTGTAATAAGGATGACTGTAATAGACTTTAAGTTATTGTTTTATTTCAAGGCGGTCTGTGCCTTAGTTAACCCCGTACCATAGGATGTAATAAGTTAGAAAATTTTTATAAGCCTTGAGCCTTGATTGCCCTACTCTGATTAATGGTTTTATGTTGTTCGACGTTTGGGACGGAATCGATCCTTCAAACTGTCGCGACCTACGGGTCCATAAAGGAAATTAAACGCTTTCCATATTTATGCTACGTCGGGGCGTGACACTTTGGGTTCAAGATATTAGATGCTTAGTTAGACTAGTTTTGAAACAATAGATTAACTTTGGTCATCAATGGGTACGATTGGTGGCTTTGGGGCTCTCTCTTTCTGCTTTGTTTTTTTTTCGTGGTGTAGTTTCTACTACTATGGAAGACTTTCAAAGAACTTTGGTTGCTCCCTTTGGTGAAGTTTCTTCACCTTTTTGGGCTTGGCTTTCTGTCATTTTCTATTTTTGGGCGATCTCTACCATTTAAGAGAGTGAAGTTGCCCTAGGTTCCAGATCTAGTCTCGTGGCTGACTCTATGGCGCGGTACTAGATTTCTTTTGCAACTTTCGAAGTAATATTCTCTTTGGTCACTTATGCTTCCTTTACTATTGACTATTTATAACACCCGTAATTGTGTTATTGCTTTTGCATTTCATTGTCCTACATGATAATGTGATGTGGTGTGTGTTTTGGCACATGGTTGAGTGAGTTTTGACGCACGAGTCATTTTGGGGTATCTGTGTTAGAGGACCCTCTGAGAATTTGTTAGTGAGTGTTTTGTGGTTGTGAAGTCTCTCCAAGTATGAGACGGTCACTGAGGAACATTTTAAATGTTTATCTGAAAATAATGTTTACCTGTTTATTTCAATATCTGTATTATTTTCTGGCTTAGAATATATTTCTGTTGTTAGATTTAGTATCCTGGTGATGACGAATGAACACGCTATTAATTTGGTAGGCTAATTAGCAACTTCGGAATCGTCATGTAGAAATTCGCGTTTTAGTGACCAAATGAAACTTAGTCGAAAACTTTTATAATTTTGAGTTTTCACTCGTAAAGCTATGAATAAGCTGTATAGAAAGTTTCAGAGACTGATTAAGAATTTTGAAAACTCGTGGGGAGGTAAACGTAATTCCTGATAGTTTTGCCTATATATAGATAGAGATGACTTTAGATTTTTCATAAGTCTTAACCTAAAGTTCAAGAAGGAGGCCAAAGGGGATTTTTGGAGCTTAGAGCTTTGCGACGTCAAACGACGACCTTCCGTCAGTCTGTTTTCTCCCATAATTCATATTCGAGCTCCTCAAGGTAAGAGCTTCGTTTTGATATATGTTAGGGCTTGTTTGGCCAAGTTTTCCGAAAAGTTGTTTTCTAGAATTTTCAAAAAAAATTGATAAATGGAATTTTGATCCATAGGAATTGTACTAGACAGACTTCTACACGTTCTTTGTACACGGGTTTTCTTTGGATCGAAGTTTAAGAGCGTAAATCGGAGGTGAGTGATTCAACTATGTTTTTGGAATGGTTTCTTGACATGTATTCATGTTATGTTTGAATATCATGTATTAATACTTAGAGATGTCTTATGTAGTTCATATTGGGCATTTATATTGATAAGTAGGCCCAATAGCACGATGAAATGTTTTGATTACCGCGGGCATGGTGATGTGTATTTGAGCCTGTTAAGTTGCTTATTTGGGTCAGAAGGAGCACGTGGTCACCATGCCATTTTGTGGAGCTGATATAGGCATTAAGGTCGCACAATTGAAGAGAAGAATCGTGGGTCTTACCCTTTTGCGTGGACTTATTGGCGAGGAGTCGCGGATTGGGAGTATGGACGGGCACGTGAGTCTCCTGCGACTAATATGAAATGTAGAGATGTGAATGAGGACATGTTTATCATTCATGTGCATATATTGTTTTATTCACTAAGCGTTAGCTTAAACAAATCAAATATCTGTGGTTATTCAAATAACCATTTCAGGTGTTAATGCTGGCGAGGAATCGGAGAAGTGAGCACATGGGTTTAGAGTTCGCTTAGAAGGCAACCTGAATGTTGATCTTGTAGTTTTGGAACAATAGAAATGTTGTAATAAAGATTTGAATGTTTTAACTTATGTTTAACTTAGTATGTTAAAATGGACCTAAAGCATGGTAATAGTTAGTAACATGTTGTAATTATACTTTGGTAATGTTTTATTATAGCTAGGATTAATTTGATGTGAGATTAGAGTGTGTGGTTAACACTTGGTTGTTTTAAAAAGCTTTTTGAAACTTGTTTTCTGCAAAATTGGGCTGCTGTCAGGGGAGCAGTCGACTGGTCCAGTGTTCAGTCGACTGGACCTTTGTGCCTGCTAGCTACTGCTTTTTAATATGGCAAAAACAGTCGACTGGGCCCTACCTCAGTCGACTGGACCTCTGAAGGTTTATGTGTTCATTTTGTTTCTGCTTGCTTCAGTCGACCGAAGGGGGAATTCAGTCGATTGAAAGTTGGACGCCCCAGTCGACCGGACCCCAGTCTCAGTCGACTGGATGGTCTGTTAAACCTTTGTGAAAACTCTCTGCTTTCTTCAGTCGACTGAGGTCCCGACCCAGTCGACTGGACCCCTAGTTTTAAAATGTGTTTTGTTTTTCCGCTGCGTGTGTTCTTCAAACTAAATTTTGGGAACGTCAATGAATTGGGTTAGCCTCAGTGGCGTGCCACAGGCTCCGGTTCTGCTATTGTGGGACCAGGCTGTGACATTTAGTGGTATCAGAGCATAAGTTTAGAGCCTTGGGAACGAGTGACGTTATATATGATGAGTGACGTAGAGTGGAGTGTGTAATTGTGAAAATAATTGTTATTATTGCAGAAATACTTCATGTGTTAGCATTTGTTGATTGTGATGAACTGTGCACATATATCTGTTAGGGATGTATACTAAAAGTCATGCTTTATGTAGTTAATTTATTATTTTAATAAAATCAGTTATTCCATTTTTATGAGAATCTGTGTGGGCAATGTTTGTATTATATTATTTATTTAATATTATGCATGTGTGTCTCTCATTCTACATAGTAGGTGGTTTGGTGTGTAGAGTTCGGCTTACACACGGAAGATCAGACCACCAGATATTGTAGAATGTAAGATTTTGGTTTACTGTCTTAGATGAGATTGGACACACCATCGGTAGGACTGCAGCATGGTGTTGTAGTAGGTTTGTCTTGACTGCGGGAAACGGTACTGTTTCAACTCACTATGCTGGTACACTTTGTGTATTAAACAGGACCGACTTGGGGTAATTATCTTTATACTGACTTATAAGATAATTAATACCTCATGGCTATTATGAGTGCTCATGCTCTAAATCCTAATTTAATTTATAGACACGTACATTTGATATTTACACTTTGATCCCTAAAAGGGTGAGATCCTTAAATGGGTCAATATCTCATTGGATTGGGTGGCAATATTAATTGTATGGTGAATATTAATTAATGATGGAATCCATGTCTCAATTTTGGGATTGATGATATTCCCTTGAGAAAGCTTATAAGTTTTGATTATGTCAAACCCTGCAGGTGGATTTTGTATCCGACATATCAGATAAGTTAAGCAGAGGATCTCAAGGAATTTTAAGAAATTAATTAAATATGATTGTCAGTAATTATATTTAATTAATGGATATCTGTAATCTTAACATGGGGAGATAGTAAGCATTTAATAACATGGAGCTCGAAATATATTTTTGAGATAAGGGTAGGAGTGCAATTATAATTCTTTAGTGGTATGAATTATAATTTATGGAAATAGGAATCTGATTTAGTTCGAATTAGGGTTTCCTAATTCCATAAGGAAGCCTATTCCTAATTGACTTCTTATGGTCCCTATCGTAGCCTATATATATGCTGCCTTGGCTCTTCTCTCAGGTTGCATGATTTCATATTCTAAGCTTCCCTTGACCTCCTAGCTTTCTTCTAGAAGTGTTTCCACCAAACCCTAGTCTCTGTGAGCATTCAAGAGACATAGGAGTGAGGATCGCTAGCGTCGGACAACGCTCACTAAAAGAGCTTTGGACTGCTCGATACTGATCGAAAGTTGCTGAATTTTTTACACAACGTTCCTGGCGTCGAGACGGAGCTGCTGTTAAAAATTCAAGTAAATCAGAGATCGTTTAGTCCTCCTGACGAACACATCTTTGTCGGATCAATGTGATCGGGAATGAATCGTCACAGCAATCAAAGAGAGTGTTATAACTGGGAATAGAAAATAGAACATAAAGGGGGAAGAGCAGAAAACATAAAGGATTTCGAAAGAGCCCACACTCAGTTCGATATTCTGGTAGCAAAGGAATACGGTAGAAGATCGTGAGCTGTTATCGAGCCCGTGTTCTCGATTCGTCTACTACAGCAATCCGTTTTAGCAGTTTAAGGTAACCCTAGTTCCGCCCTTGTAGGGTTATTGTAGTTTTCACGTAAATTTTTTGCAGTACCACCTTATACGCGCTGTCAATGGATTCTGGGAACGCAGTTTCCTAACAATATCTATATTGTGGCATAGCATGCATGGTCATTATGCATTGAACTCAACAGGGGAATATTTGAAACATTATGGCTGATCCGCCCAGAGAATTGTCACCGCATTCGCGGATGGACCAAATAGTGAATATGGTGGGAAATTTCATACAAGCGGTAAGTGAAAGAGAACAGTTGAACGTTCAGCCTCCACCATTGGAAATTAGTTATATCAATGCACCACCGGTACCGCGACCTCAACACACAATCGTGGAACAGTTTCATAAGCGGAAACCAACCTTGTATCATGGACAGGTTGACATAGACTTGGCCGATCATTAGATGATGGGCATGGAAAGACATTTCCGTCAGGTAAAATGTCTTGATGAGGAGAAAATTTTATGCGCATCCGATACGTTGATGGACGAAGCATTGGATTGGTGGAACAACGTACTTGAACAAGGGAAGCCGATCACGTGGGAAGCATTTAAAGAAGAATTCAACAAACGTTTCTTTCCGCAATCTGCTTATACTCAGAAACGCCAAGAGTTTGCAAGTCTGGTTCAGGGAGACATGACTGTGAGTGTCACAGTCCGGTCCCACAATAGCAGAACCGGAGCCCGTGGCATGCCACCGAGGCTAAACCAATTCATTAACGTTCCCAAAAATTAGTTTGAAGAACACACACAGGGGAATAAAACAAGTCATTTTGAAAACCAACCGTCCAGTCGACTGATCCTCGGATCCAGTCGACTGATCATGGTCTAGCAGAAAGTTGAGTTTTAAAGCACCATCCAGTCGACTGCTTTCTACACCTAGTCGACTGAGGCTTCAAAATTTTAGTCGACTGGTAAAGTCCGGTCGACTGAAGTCCAGCCTGGCCAAAATATCAGTTTTGAAAACCATGATCCATTCGACTGTGTCGGGGATCCAGTCGACTGATCCTCCATGAAACAATGCAGAGAGTTGCTGAAAAGGAGGCTCCAGTCGACTGTTCAACAAACCAGTCGACTGATCCCCTGGCAGTAGCACATTCTGCAGCATTTTCAAGTTTAAAAGACTTTTGAATTCAAACGGGGATCAAACACACACTTCCAAAAGTACTCCAAAGCAAATCCTAATTGTACTAACATATTACCGAAGCACAGTTACAACATGTTACTAACTATTACAACGTTTTAGATTCGTTCTGACATACCAAGTTAAACATAACTAAAAACCATAAGAATTCTTATTACAACATTCCTATTGTCCCGAAACTACAAGATTAACGTTCAAGTTGCCTTCTAAAAGAACTCCCAACCCACATGCTCACTTCTGCGATTCCTCGCCAGCATTTATACCTGCAATGGTTATTTGAATAACCACATATATTCGATTTGTTTAAGCTAATGCTTAGTGAATAAATCAACATATGTACATGAATGATAAACATGTCTGCATTCACATCTCTACATTTCATACTAGTCGCGGGAGACTCACGTGCCCGCCCATATTCCCAATCCGCGACTCCTCGCCAATAAGTCCACGCGAAAGGGTAAGACCCACGATTCTTCTCTTCAATCGTGCGACCTTAATGCCTATATCGGCTCCACAAAAATGCCACGGTGACCACGTGCTCCTTCTGACCCACATAAGCAACTTAACATGCTCAACTACATATCATCATGCTCGTGGTGATCAAAACATTTCATCGTGCTATTGGGCCTACTTATCAATATAAATGCCCAATATAAACTACACAAGATATCTCTAAGTATTAATACATGCTATTCAAACATAACATGAATACATGACAAGAAACCATTCCAAAAACATAGTTGAATCACTCACCTCCGATTAACGCTCCTATATATAATTCAATATGAAGAAAACCCGTGCGCAAAGAACGTGCAGAAGTCCGTCTAGTATAATTCCTATGGATCAAAATTTCATTTATCAACTTTTATGAAAAATTCTAGAAAAAGACTTTTCGGAAAACTTGGCCAAACAAGCCCTAACATATATCAAAACGAAGCTCTTACCTCGAGAAGCTCGAATATGAAATCTGGGAGAAAACAAACTGACGGAAGGTCGTCGTTTGGCGTCGCAAAGCTCTAAGCTTCAAAATCTCCCTATGGCCCCCTTTTGGAATTTAAGTTATAAGCTTTGTAAAATATCTCATCCATCTCTATCTATATATAGGCAAAACTCTCGGGAATTACGTTTACCTCCCCACGAGTTTTCCAAACTCCTAATCAGTCTCTGAAACTTTCTACACAGCTAATTCATAGCTTTATTAGTGAAACCTCAAAATTATAAAAGTTTTCGACTAAGTTTCGTTTGGTCGCTAAAACGCGAATTTCTACATGACGTTTCTGAAGTTGCTAATTAGCCTACCAAATTAATAGCGTGTTCATTCGTTCTCACCAGGATGCTAAAACTAACAACAGATATAAATTCTAAAATAGAAAATAATACAGATATTGAAATATATAGGTAAATATTTATTTCCAGATAAACATTTAAAGTATTCCACAGTGACCGTCTCACACTCGGAGAGACGTCACAACAATAAATCCTCAATCGCTACAGTTTCAAAGGGTTCTCTAATACAGACACCCAAATCAACTCGTGAGTCAAAACTCACCCAAACATGTGTCATAAGACATGCCACATCACATTATCATGCATAACAATGAAATGCAAAAGCAAAAACACAATTGTGGGTGTTATAATACTCTCCCCCTTAAAAGAAGTTTGTCCCCAAACTTATACCTCATGTCTCAAAAAGGTGCGGATACTGAATACGCATCTCATCTTCTATTTCCCACGTCATCTCTTCCGTAGTTTGGCTACGCCATAACACTTTCACTTTGGGTATTACTTTGTTCCGTAAGACTTGATCCTTCCGATCCAAGATCTCTACCGGATACGCAACATACGTCAAATCACTCTGAATCTCATTCGATATCGGAGTCATAACTTGATCTCTACCCTCCGCTAAGTGTTTACGTAGCAATGATACATGAAACACGTTATGCACTTGAGCATACTCATTCGGCAATTTCAAACGATAAGCTACGGGTCCAACTCTCCCAATAATCTCAAAAGGCCCTACATACCTCGGGTTGAGTTTCCCGTATCTACCAAATCTGGTTATTCCCTTCGAAGGTGACACCTTCAAATACACCAAGTCTCCTACATCGAATTCCAACGATCGTCTGCACTTGTCGGCATAACTCTTATACCTACTCTGGGCTGTCAGTAACCGTTGTCTAATTACCTTTATCTTGTCCGTCGTTTCTTGTACAATTTTCAGCCCTTCAATCTTTCTTTCTCCCACCTCTGTCCAACTAATCGGTGAACGACATACACGACCATACAAAGCTTCATAAGGAGCCATTCCAATACTCGATTGAAAACTGTTGTTATATGCGAACTCAATTAACGGTAGGTGATCTTCCCAATCACCCTGGAAATCAAGTACATATAACCGAAGCATGTCTTCCAAAATCTGGATTACTCTCTCTGATTGGCCATCAGTCTGAGGATGAAAAGCGGTACTAAAGTGCAATTTGGTACCCATTGCTTCTTGCAAGGCTCTCCAAAACTTCGATGTAAAACTACTATCCCTATCCGAAATGATAGAAACTGGGATACCATGTAGTTTCACAATTTCGCGAATATATAACTTAGCTAACGTCATTGGCTTAGTTGTTCGAATTGGTAGGAAGTGCGACGACTTCGTCAAACGATCAATAATCACCCAAATAATAGTGTTCGATCTCTTCGACCTCGGAAATCCACTTACAAAATCCATCGTAATGTGTTCCCATTTCAATTCAGCTACTGGTAACGGTTGTAACAATCCCAAGGGTACTTGGCGTTCGGCCTTTACTTGTTGACAACTAGTACAACGCGAAATATAACATGCTATTTCTCTCTTCATTCCCGGCCACCAATAAACATGTCTCAAATCTCCATACATCTTGGTGCTTCCCGGATGAACGGTATACTTCGTATTGTGTGCTTCCTCTAGAATGTTCCGTTTCAACTCCTTCTCGTTAGGCACACAAATTCTACTCCTCAATCTCAAAACATCATTCTCAAAAGTAAATCCCGGTCGTTTGCCCATCGGAATCTCATCACAAATCTTCTTCAAAGCCACATCTTGAAGTTGTTTCTCTGTGATTTCGTGAATCAATAGTGGTTGTGCCACAATCGTCGACATCAATCCACCTTCAATCCTCGGTATCACTTCAAGCTCCAAATTCTCCATATCCCATATCAGTTCTTTCTGAGAAGTCAAATTTGATGCGGTGTTGGTTGGTACTTTGCGACTAAGAGCATCGGCGACGACATTCGCCTTGCCCGGATGATACTGAATTGACAAGTCATAGTCCTTCATCAACTCTAACCATCTCCTTTGCCTCATGTTCAAATCTCGTGGTGTAAACAAGTACTTCAAACTCTTGTGATCCGTATAAATCTCACATTTCTCCCCGTATAGGTAATGACGCCAAATCTTCAATGCAAAAATCACGGCGGCCAATTCTAGATCATGTGTTGGATAATTCTTCTCGTGCGGTCTAAGTTGTCTTGATGCATACGCAATGACTTTATCACCTTGCATAAGAACGCAACCTAAACCTCTATATGAAGCATCACTGTAAATAATAAATCCTTCAGTCCCTGACGGAACGGCTAATATTGGTGCCTTCACTAGTCGACCCTTCAACTCTTGGAAACTTTCTTCATATTCTGGACTCCATACAAAAGCAATATCTTTCCTCATTAACTGTGTCATCGGCATTGCTATACGCGAAAAGTCTTTTACAAATCTCCGATAATACCCAGCTAATCCTAGGAAACTTCTGATGTCTGTCACATTCGTTGGTCTCACCCAGTTGGTAACTGCTTCTATCTTTTGAGGGTCTACAGAAATTCCCTTTGCCGACACTATATGTCCGAGGAAAGCTATCTCGGTCAACCAAAACTCACACTTCTTCAATTTGCCGAATAATCTCTTTTCACGCAATCGTTGTAAAGCTAATCGTAAATGATGCTCGTGATCTTCAATGCTTTTGGAGTAGATTAGGATGTCATCTATGAACACGTTAACGAACTCATCTAAATAATCCTTGAAAACACGGTTCATCAAGTCCATGAAAGCAGCTGGTGCATTAGTCACTCCAAATGGCATAACCAAAAATTCAAAGTGACCGTATCGAGTCCTGAAAGCTATCTTCTCAACATTTTCCTCTTTGACTTTCAACTGATGGTAACCGGATCTCAAGTCGATCTTCGAAAATACCTGAGCCCCTTGTAACTGATCAAACAAGTCATCTATTCGCGGCAACGGATACTTGTTCTTGACGGTCAACATATTCAACTCTCAGTAGTCGATGCACATACGCATTGTTCCATCTTTCTTCTTCACAAACAAGACTGGAGCTCCCCACGGCGAAACGCTCGGTTGGATAAAACCCTTCTCAAGTAGTTCTTGTAACTGAACCTTCAATTCTTTCAACTCTATCGGTGCCATTCGGTATGGCACCTTAGATATCGGTTGTGACCCTGGTACTACTTCTATTGTGAACTCAAGTTCTCTTTGAATCAAAACGTCGGGTAACTCATTGGGAAAAACATCTGGAAATTCTTGAATTACTGAAATGTCTTATATTAGTGGTCCAAGAACTCGCGTGTCGATAATTGAACATAAGAAACCCGAACAACCCTTCTTCAACATCTTACTTGCTTGAATCGCCGATATCAAGTACGGCGGTACGATCACTCCATTACCCTGAAAAGTAAACTCTTCTCGCCCTGACGGATAGAAACTAACCCGTTTCTGTTCACAATCAATTTTGCTTGATTAACCGACAACCAATCCATACCCAAGATAACATCAAAGTAATTCACCATCAACGGAATCAAATCAACGCTCAAGACTTTATCACCTATCTTGATCTCACATAACTTAAATATCGAAGAAGTAACTAGCGGTTCACTACTAGGCAATGATACACACAAGTCACATCCTAGCGGTTCTGACTTAACAGTTAAATGCTTAACAAAATCACGTGATACGAATGAATGCGTTGAACCAGAATCCATAAGTATACGTGCAGGATACGAACAAATAAGAAGAATACCTGATACGACGGTATCATCTGTATTCCCCCGGTCTAAGCTGGAAGTATCGTCCTTGTTGTTGCGCGACTCCTTTCCCTTTATCTACTCGAGGTTCTACCCTTGATCCGCTTGGCACACTCGATGCCCCGGTACTCATTCCCTGTTGTCTCTTACTCGGGCAATTCTTCGCTATGTGTCCTGGTTGTCCACATTCAAAACATTTTCCCCTCATTTCTGGGTTGTAACTCTTTGTGTTCGAGGTAGTGTTTGGTGTAGTCATATTCACATTCAAAGGACAATTCCTAGAGACATGTCCCAATTTCTTGTAAAGGTAGCAAGTGGTCAATTGATAGCAGGTTCCTCTGTGTCGTAGGTTACATGTCGGGCAGAACGGTCTCGAATCTCCCGTGAATGTACTTCCTCCTTGGTCACCCATATGCGATCCCAAACCTTGCGTAAACGGTTTTTTTGCATTCCCTTAACTCTTACCCCGACTGTCATTTGCCCTCTTCCCTTGTTGTCCCTGTCGATATCTGTCGACACTTTTCTCAGCAATACGAGCAACTTCCTCAACGAGAGAAACGGTCGGGTGTTGTAACATATCCACACGGCCACAGATATTCTCCCTAAGTCCTTCCTCAAACTTACGAGCTTTATCCCTATCAGTCGGAACGGTAGTTTTCCCAAATCGTAACAAGGCATTGTAACGGGATACATACTCACTCACACTCATGTCTCCCTGGACTAGACTTGCAAACTCTTTGCGTTTCTGAGTATAAGCAAATTGCGAAAAGAAACGTTTGTTGAATTCTTTTTTAAATGCTTCCCACGTGGTCGGCTTCCCTTGTTCAAGTACGTTGTTCCACCAATCCAATGCTTCGCCCATCAACGTATCGGATGCGCATAAAATTTTCTCCTCATCGGTACATTTTACCTGACGGAAATGTCTTTCCATGTCCATCATCCAATGATTGGCCAAGTCTATGTCAACTTATCCATGATACAAGGTCGGTTTACGCTTATGAAGCTGTTCCACGATTGTGTGTTGAGGTCGCGGTGTCGGTGGTGCATTGATATAACGAATTTCAACTGGTGGAGGCTGAACGTTCATCTGTTTCCTTTCACTTACCGCTTGTATGAAATTTTCCACCATATTCACTATTTGGTCCATCCGCGAATGCGGTGACAATTCTCTCGGTGGATCTGCCATAATGTTTCAAATATTCCCCTGCTGAGTTCAATGCATAATGACCATGCATGCTATGCCACAATATAGATATATGTGCACAGTTCATCATAATCAACGAATGCTAACACATGAAGCATTTCTACAATGATAACAATTTTTTTCACAATTACACACTCCACTCGATGTCATTCAGCATACATAACGTCACTCATTCCCAAGGCTCTAAACTTATGCTCTGATACCACTAAATGTCACATCCCGGTCCCACAATAGCGGAACCGGAGCCCGTGGCACGCCACCGAGGCTAAACCAATTCATTAACGTTCCCAAAAATTAGTTTAAAGAACACACACAGCGGAATAAAATAAGTCATTTTGAAAACCATCCGTCCAGTCGACCGATCCTCGGATCTAGTCGACTGATCATGGTCTAGCAGAAAGTTGGGTTTTAAAACACCATCCAGTCGACTGCTTTCTACACCCAGTCGACTGGGGCTTCAAAATTTCAATCGACTGGTAAAGTTCGGTCGACTAAAGTCCAGCCTAGCCAAAATATCAGTTTTGAAAATCATGATCCAGTCGACTGTGTCGGGGACCCAGTCGACTGATCCTCCATGAAACAATGCAGAGAGTTGCTGAAAAGGAGGCTCCAGTCGACTGTTCAACAAACCAGTCGACTGATCTCCTGACAGCAGCACATTCTGCAGCATTTTCAAGTTTAAAAGGCTTTTGAATTCAAACGGGGATCAAACACACACTTCCAAAAGTACTCCAAAGCAAATCCTAATTGTATTAACATATTACCGAAGCACAGTTACAACATGTTACTAACTATTACAACATTTTAGATTCGTTCTAACATACCAAGTTAAACATGACTAAAAACCATAAGAATTCTTATTACAACATTCCTATTGTCCCGAAACTACAAGATTAACGTTCAAGTTGCCTTCTAAAAGAACTCCCAATCCATGTGCTCACTTCTGCGATTCCTCGCCAGCATTTATACCTGCAATGGTTATTTGAATAACCACACATATTCGATTTGTTTAAGCTAATGCTTAGTGAATAAATCAACATATGTACATGAATGATAAACATGTCTGCATTCACATCTCTACATTTCATACTAGTCGCGGGAGACTCACGTGCCCGCCCATACTCCCAATCCGCGACTCCTCG
Organism: Hydrangea macrophylla; assembly: GCA_033977485.1. Classification (NCBI taxonomy): domain Eukaryota; kingdom Viridiplantae; phylum Streptophyta; class Magnoliopsida; order Cornales; family Hydrangeaceae; genus Hydrangea; species Hydrangea macrophylla. The sequence continues at coordinate 157,900,265 of CM066991.1, forward strand.
CCAATAAGTCCACGCGAAAGGGTAAGACCCACGATTCTTCTCTTCAATTGTGCGACCTTAATGCCTATATCGGCTCGACAAAAATGGCACGGTGACCACGTGCTCCTTCCGACCCACATAAGCAACTTAACATGCTCAACTACATATCACCATGCTCGCGGTAATCAAAACATTTCATCGTGCTATTGGGCCTACTTATCAATATAAATGCCCAATATGAACTACACAAGATATCTCTAAGTATTAATACATGCTATTCAAACATGACATGAATACATGTCAAGAAACCATTCCAAAAACATAGTTGAATCACTCACCTCCGATTAAAGCTCCTATACTTCAATCTGAAGAAAACATGTGCGCAAAGAACGTGCAGAAGTCTGTCTAGTACAATTCCTATGGATCAAAATTCCATTTATCAAATTTTATGAAAAATTCTAGAAAAAGACTTTTCGGAAAACTTGTCCAAACAAGCCCTAACATATATCAAAATGAAGCTCTTACCTCGAGGAGCTTGAATATGAAATCTGGGAGAAAACAAACTGGCGGAAGGTCGTCGTTTGGCGTCGCAAAGCTCTAAGCTTCAAAATCTCCCTATGACCCCCTTTTGGAATTTAGGTTATAAGCTTTGTAAAATATCTCATCCATCTCTATCTATATGTAGGCAAAACTCTCGGGAATTACGTTTACCTCCCCACGAGTTTTCCAAACTCCTAATCAGTCTCTGAAACTTTCTACGTAGCTAATTCATAGCTTTATAAGTGAAACCTCAAAATTATAAAAGTTTTCGACTAAGTTTCGTTTGGTCGCTAAAACGCGAATTTCTACATGACGTTTCCGAAGTTGCTAATTAGCCTACCAAATTAATAGCGTGTTCATTCATTCTCACCAGGATACTAAAACTAACAACAGATATAAATTCTAAAATAGAAAATAATACAGATATTGAAATACACAGGTAAATATTTATTTTCAGATAAATATTTAAAGTATTCCACAGTGACCGTCTCACACTCGGAGAGACGTCACAACAATAAATCCTCAATCGCTACAGTTTCAAAGGGTTCTCTAATACAGACACCCAAATCAATTCGTGAGTCAAAACTTACCCAAACATGTGTCATAAGACTCGCCACATTACAATATCATGCATGACAATGAAATGTAAAAGCAATAACACAATTGTGGGTGTTATAGTGAGTGAGTATGTATCCCGTTACAATGCCTTGTTACGATTTGGGAAAAACTACCGTTCTGACTGATAGGGATAAAGCTCGTGAGTTTGATGAAGGACTTAGGGAGAATATCCGTGGCCGTGTGGATATGTTACAACACCCGACCGTTTTTTCTCATTGAGGAAGCTGCTCGTATTGCTGAGAAAAGTGTCGACAGATATCGACAAGGACAACAAGGGAAGAGAGCAAATGACAGTCGGGGTAAGAGTCAAGGGAATGCGAAGAAACCGTTCACGCAAGATTCGGGATCGCATATGGGTAACCAAGGAGGAAGTACATGTAACCTGCGACACAGGAGAACCTGCTATCAATTGACCACTTGCTACCTTTGCAAGAAACTGGGACACGTATCTAGGAATTGTCCTTTGAATGCGAATGTGACTACACCGAACACTACCTCGAACACAAAGAGTTACAACCCAGAGATGAGGGAAAAATATTTTGAATGTGGGCAACCGGGACACATAGCGAAGAATTGCTCGAGTAAGAGACGATCGGGAATGAGTACCAGGGCGTCGAGTGTGCCAAGCGGATCAAGAGTGGAACCTCGAGTGGATAAAGAGAAAGGAGTCGTGCAACAACAAGGACGATACTTCTAGCTCAGGCCGGGGAATAAGGATGATACCGTCGTATCAGGTATTCTTCCTATTTGTTTGTATCCTGCACGTATACTTATGGATTCTGGTTCAACGCATTCATTCGTATCACGTGATTTTGTTAAGCATTTAACTGTTAAGTCAGAACCGCTAGGATATGACTTGTGTGTATCATTGCCTAGTATTGAACTGCTAGTTACTTCTTTGATATTCAAGTCATGTGAGATCAAGATAGGTGATAAAGTATTGAGCGTTGATTTGATTCTGTTGACGGTGAATTACTTTGCTGTTATCTTGGGTATGGATTGGTTGTCGGTTAATCAAGCCAGAATCGATTGTGAACAGAAACGGGTTAGTTTCTATCCGTCAGGGCGAGAAGAGTTTACTTTTCAGGGTAAGGGAGTGATCGTACCGCCGTACTTGATATCGGTGTTTCAAGCAAGTAAGATGTTGAAGAAGGGTTGTTCGGGTTTTTTATGTTCAATTATCGACACGCGAGTTCTTGGACCACTAATAGAAGACATTTCAGTAGTTTGAGAATTTCCAGATGTTTTCCCAGATGAGTTAGCCGACGTATTGATTGAAAGAGAACTTGAGTTCACAATAGAAGTAGTACCAGGGTCACAACCGATATCTAAAGCGCCGTACCGAATGGCACTGTGGATATCGCAGGTTTTATTCTTTCTTTTACCCACTTTTAAAACATTTTTCAAATTTCAAAGAGTCGCCACTTAATTTTTAAAAGGAAAATTAAGAAACCATTTTAAAGAAAACTGATCTTTTGTGAAACCAAAGATAAACTAGGTCCGGGGATTATGGAATGAAAGGGGAAGGAGCCCGGCGGACTAAAACACCCCCTTTCATCCTATCTCACGATAGGCCTCTACTCAACATCCTTTTTAATCAAATTATTAATCTAAGCATGCCCTCAACTAATACATATATACATATACATCACAAAAGCATGTCAAAAGGGTGTAAAATTGCTAACGACAAAATATCATTCATAAGTCACATAATTCAACTAGCAAACATCATGATATGCAATAGAGAACTAGAAAACATACCCGGGATCCGGCCGCGAATATTAAACGTGCAATGCATGCAAAAATAAACTTAAGAAAGGTCTCTAACACATATATACACATAAGGCAAAACCTAGGCTAAGGTGTCGCACATGGAATCGAAAATCAATTCAAAAAATCAAAGAAATGAATTAAACTAGAGAAGAGTTGAGGAATTGTACCTCAAATGCGCTACAAAACAAATGTTAGTACACATGCCTTAGACAAGATATAATATCATAAATAAGTAAATCCTAAGTCATGTTCAATTAGATACATTTTAGACAAAAGATGAGTCCTACTTATGAATATTAACATGTATGAACGAATGCATGATTATGGACAAAGATGAGACATGAATTTATTCACTAATTTGGATCACTAAGCCTCTGGATTTAATCTAAATTATCATTATTCAAAACATGGTTTGGGTCTCAAGACATTAGGAGACCATTTGAGTTACAATAAATAAGATTAGACAAAAACAGTAGCAGTTTTTTGTGATTTACAGAGAGCAGACCATGCATTCAAAAATAGGAATAAAATAATTCAACAGTTGGATCTTAATGATTTTTGGATATGTTATGCCTCTGTGAGTCTAGTTTCTAACACAAAAAGAAAATCAAGGTTTCAACAGTTAGATCTCCGGGAATATGGAAAATACTAGACCTCACTCAGGATTTTGCAACTCTCTGTCCAGAGATCTTGTATGATTTTCTAAAAATAGTAAAAAAAAATGAGAAACACTTAGATCTTTTTAGGGTACCTTCCTAACACATTAAGGTACCTATAAAAAATTATTTGAGACCCCAAAAACTTTATTAGGGTTCTGATTTATTAATTTCAAAAAGGGCTTACTATTCTGAAAGTATTCTAAAAATCTGGACAGATTGTATTTAGCTCACAAAAACCATGATCAAACCCTTCTAATCACAAAATCTTTATAAAACAAAAATCACAGTGGTAAAACAATGTGTTATTGACATTTTCCCGTTGGTTTCACTTAATTTCAACGGTTAGATCTTGAACTAAAAATCTTTGATCGAAAACAGTTTGTAAACTCACTGTTTTCTCTTTGCCAGTTCAACTTTGTTGGTTGACCTCAACTATTAAAAACATGAAGTTGGGGCTCAAACCAAACTACTTCTTCTACCATTTGATGGTCATTGAAGACTAAAAGGCATATATATGCTCGTAAATTTTAATAGCATGGATTCCACAAGATCCAAAGAACAATAAACTTAAATCCATGGATAAAAGTTTGGATTCAAGTCACTACTCCTACCACTTAATGGTCATTGGAGTTTTAAGACATCTCACACCTATGGATCTTAATGAAGTATTGAAATGAACTTCACAAAATCCTCAAATAAAGAATTCAAGCCTATGGACCCAAGCTTGAATTCAACTTATCACTCCTACCATTTGATGGTCATTGGAGTCTAAATATAATTAACATCTACTCAAAACCTCATTGGAATGTAGTAAGGATTCCATAAGATTTCTTAATGAAGAGGTTCAAGTCATGGATTAAGACTTGAATCTCACCAATTATGTGTAGAATATGACTATGATTCATTTTAATCTCCATATGGATCATAAGATCATAGGAAACTAAAGAATCAAGACTCAAAGAGGCTCACTAGGATATGTAAAATCTCATGAGCCTTACAAGAAATGGTAGAAATAAGAAATCAAAGTTTGTTTAGAGAAAATAAGAACACAAACTCTTCAAAATTGAATTTATTTTAAACCCAAGGCATCAATTAGATCCAAATCAATGAAATATTATAAGATTCAATCACAAGTTCTAAGTGGTTTGTGATGAAATGAGGTAAGAAGAGAGGTTTTGAAAATGTGTAAAGTTCCTAGAACTATGAACTTGTGATTGAATGGCCTAATTCTATCAAGTGATTGAGAGGTTACCTCTAAAACCTCAAGGGATTCTTCAACTTCTTTGTGAAGCTCTTCCAAAATCTTCAAATTCCTCTTAAAATTCTTCAAGTTCTTCAAGAAAACTTCTCTTTTCTTCTCAATTCTCTCTATATGATTCTTGTATTTCTCTCTAATTTCAAGTATATGTGTGTGTGTTGATTCAAGTATATCCAAGTATATCAAGAATGAAGATGAAAGTTTGTTTATATAGACCATTAATTCAAGGATAAATGGGTAAATTCGAGTGGAGACCCATGTGCAAAGATTTCTTCTAGAACATGTGAGAAAAGCAGTCTGTTACAGCCAGCGGCAAACGACGGCATCCGGCGGCACTCGCTGAATGCCAGGCGGCACTCGCTGAGTGCCGGGCGGCACTCACTGAATGCCAGGCGGCATTCGCTGAATGCCAGGAGGCACTCAGTGAGTGCCGCCGGGTTTTCCGGGTGCCGGAGCTAACTGAATTTTGCCCTACTTTTAATTTTCAAAAGATATGTTGGTGTAAACCAAAATTTTTTTATTCCATGTATATATATATTTGCATTAAGATCCCCCATGTGCATGGTATCATACATGTGCATGGTATATATCTAAATATACTACTCTCTCTTTTTGTATTTTCTCCTTTTCCAAGATTTTTATTTTTTATTTTGTCCTCCTATCTCTTTCAAAAGAACTCTTCTTTATTTTTTATTTTATCCTCTTAAAAACTAGTTCCCAGACTGGGTTTCTCACACGTTCTTCATTGTTCGGGTTTCTCCCGAATACCCAAACTTTCTCTCTTCTTTCTCCTTTTTATATTTTCTATTTTTAATTTTGAAATTTGTCTTGAAGAATCAATTGAAGATTTTGAATTTCCTGGAAAATCTTCGAATGTAACCGGCCATTGTCATCATCGGTCTTTGAGAGGTAACCAATCCCTAGATTTGACATTTGGTCAAAATCGGGGTGTCTACAGTTTGCCCCTCTTTGACAGAGCTTGTGAAGCAACGCGTATCACAAGTGAATGTCAAAGCCTGTGTGAAAGACAAGCCTTTGACCAAACCGTCGAATCTAGGTAAAAACAAAAAGTGCGTTGCAAAAATCAGGCGCGCAGATAGCCAAATACTGGTCGTGCTCAAACGTGAGCTGCCTACGTATCCCAATGGGAATCAGACCAGGACGTAGTTCGGGTAAGGGACAATGATACCCAAACGCAGGTAGTCACACAGATGAATGCTCTTATCTTATCGTGATGCACATGCTCATGCAATTTTATATCTTATGCTCCCAAACGTGATGATCCCGAGTCACGTTACTTTTCCTATTATCAGAAATGCATCCTATACGTTGAATTATCCTATTATGATACCGTCCTACTCTAGGAACATCATGATTGATGTATACACATTTCAATATGTGTTTTGAGAATCGTCTGATTGACTGAGATGCTTCACGCCTTACGCTCCATAGTCGAATCAGGTAGCACACGGAGAGATTGAGCAGCTCTATGCTCAAAATCATCTGATCGACATAATGCCGAATCAGGTAGCACGCAGAAAGATTGACCAGCTCTATGCTCAAAATCTCCCAAAGTCATCTGATCGGCTAAGCTGAATCAGGTAGCACGCAGAGAGATTGAGCAGCTCTATGCTCAAAATCTCCCAAAATCATCTGATCGGCTAAGCCGAATCAGGTAGCACGCAGAAAGATTTGAGCAGCTCTATGCTCAAAATCTCCCAAAATCATCTGATCGGCTAAGCCGAATCAGGTAGCACGCAGAAAGATTGAGCAGTTCTATGCTCAAAATCTCCCAAAATCATCTGATCGGCTAAGCCGAATCAGGTAGCACGCAGAAAGATTGAGCAGCTCTATGCTCAAAATCTCCCAAAATCATCTGATCGGCCAAGCCGAATCAGGTAGCACGCAGAAAGATTGAGCAGCTCTATGCTCAAAATCTCCCAAAATCATCTGATCGGCTAAGCCGAATCAGGTAGAACGCGGAAAGATTGAGCAGCTCTATGCTCAAAATCTCCCAAAATCATCTGATCGGCTAAGCCGAATCAGGTAGCACGCAGAAAGATTGAGCAGCTCTATGCTCAAAATCTCCCAAAATCATCTGATCGGCCAAGCCGAATCAGGTAGCACGCAGAAAGATTGAGCAGCTCTATGCTCAAAATCTCCCAAAGTCATCTGATCGGCTAAGCCGAATCAGGTAGCACGCAGAAAGATTGAGCAGCTCTATGCTCAATATCTCCCAAAATCATCTGATCGGCTAAGCCGAATCAGGTAGCACGCAGAAAGATTGAGCAGCTCTATGCTCAAAATCTCCCAAAATCATCTGATCGGCTAAGCCGAATCAGGTAGCACGCAGAAAGATTGAGCAGCTCTATGCTCAAAATCTCCCAAAATCATCTGATCGGCTAAGCCGAATCAGGTAGCACGCAGAAAGATTGAGCAGCTCTATGCTCAAAATCTCCCAAAATCATCTGATCGGCTAAGCCGAATCAGGTAGCACGCAGAAAGATTGAGCAGCTCTATGCTCAAAATCTCCCAAAATCATCTGATCGGCTAAGCCGAATCAGGTAGCACGCAGAAAGATTGAGCAGCTCTATGCTCAAAATCTCCCAAAATCATCTGATAAGCGCAGATTTATTTGTTAAAATCAAAGATGCCAATGTATCATTCTTCTATGCAAAGTCAAACTCAACTCTTATTTTCTCCTTTTGGAGTTACTCTCTTTTTCAAGGTTTATTTTCAAAATTTCCTAAATCTGGAAGCACTCAAATGCGTATCCATTTCATTTCTGGAACTTGATGGTTCATCATAATCAGATTAGCTTAACTTCTTAAATCAATTCATTCTTCTAAAATCAGGAGTCAATCAGACTCAAGTCAATTCATTTTTTTCAAAATCGGAGTCATTCAGACTCGAATCAATTCATCTTTTCAAAGAGTTGGAGCCAAAGCAAGCTCAAACCGTATCGACTCTTCAAAATTTGGAGCTGATTAGGCTCATACCAAATACTCCTTTTTTTAAAAGGATCGGAGCCAATCAGGCTCGAACACTTCATTTTTTTCAAAGAATTGGAGCCAATCAGGCTCAAACCATATCGACTTTCAAAATTTGGAGCTGATTAGGCTCAAATTAAATATTTCCAACAATTCGGAGTCATTCAAACTCGAAATCAACTCATCTTCTCAAAATTGGAGCCTTTCGGACTCGAGTCAATTCATTCTTCTAAGACCAGGAGTCAATCAGACTCAAATCAGCTTAGATTCAACCAAACTCCCATTTATTCAATTTTCCAAAATCAGGAGTCAATTAGACTCTTAATCAAATCAATTTTCAAAAGCCCAGAGTCAATCAGACTCCAATTTACTCTAATTCTCAGAATCCGGAGTAAATCAAACTCCTAATCAAATCAATTTTCAAGAGTCCGGAGTCAATCAGACTCCAATTTACTCTAATTCTCAAAATCCGGAGTAAATCAAACTCCTAATCAAATCAATTTTCAAGAGTCCGGGGTCAATCAGACTCCAATTTATTCAATTTTCCTACAATCAAGAGTCAATCAGACTCAATTCAAGTTAGATTCTTAAAATCAACCAAACTCAATTCAATTCATTCTTTTAAAATCAAGAGTCAATCAGACTCAATTCAACTTAGTTTCTTAAAATCAACTAAACTCAATTCAATTCATTCTTTTAAAATCAGGAGTCAATCAGACTCAAATAAAAAAAATTTGCCCAATCAAGAGTCACTTTGACTCAATTTCGAATTCAACTTCCACTTATCAGGAGTCAATCAAACTCATTTCAAATAAATTCACCTTCTAAAATCATTTAGGCAATCAGATTCAAATAAATTCAATTTTCTAAAATCAGAAATCAATCATACTTAAAGAATTTCAAATTTCTAAAAACAGGAGTCAATTGGACTCGAAGCAAATTCAGTTTCACAAAATCGGGAGTCAATCAGACTCAGTTCCAAAATTGGGAGTCAATCTGACTCAAAGAATTTCAAATTTCTAAAAAATAGAAGTCGATTGGATTCGAAACAAATTCAATTCCACAAAACCAGGAGTCAATTAGACTCAATTCAATTCAATTCCCAAAATCGGGAGTCAGTCAGACTCAATTCTATCCGAATTCTAAAATCAGGAGTCAGTTGAATTCGAAACAAATTCAATTTCACAAAATCGGGAGTCAATCAGACTCAAAAAAAATTCAAATTCAAATTCAAATCCTAAATCATGAGTCAATCAGACTTGATTCAATTTCTTATTTCGCAAAATCGGACAAAACCAGGAGTCAATCGGACTCAAAGAAATTTCTATTTCACAAAAGAATTTTTACAAAATTGGGAGTCAATCGAACTCAAAGAATTTCTATTTCACAAGATTGGGAGTCAACCAGACTTAAAAGAACCAAAAACATGAGCCATTCAGACTCAAAAGAATTTCTAATTTCCAAAAACATGAGCCAATCAGATTTAAAAGAATTCCTAATTTCCAAAAACATGAGTCAATCATACTCAAAAGAATTTCTAATTCCAAATCATGAGTCAATCATACTCAAAAGAATTTCTAATTTCAAAATCGAAGTCAAACAGACTCAAAATAATTTCAAATTTCTAGAACAGGAGTCAATTGCACTCGAATCGGATTCTATTTTACAACACCGATCAGACTCACAAATTCAAAGGGAGTCATGTGGATCCAAAAATTCAATTTTCTTACACAAGGAGTCAATAAATTCACATTTTAAAACAAAAGAGTCATTCGGATCCATGGACCCGCATTTCCACAACAAGTCACTAGGACTTGAAAACTCGCATTTTACAACTACAGAGTCATTTGGACTCAAAATTTGCATTTTACAACAACAGAGTCAATCGGACTCAACGAAATTCACGGAGTCACATGAACTCAACAAAAATTCACTTCTTATACAAATAGAATCATACAGACTCAATCAAACTCACATTTCATACAAATGGAGTCATACAGACTCAACAAATGTATATATATATATATATATTTATACGAATGGAGTCACATGGACTCAACGAATTCATTTTTTTTATACAAATGGGGTCACACGGATTCAAAGAATTCACTTTTTATACAAATGGAGTCACGTGGACTCGAAAATTCATATTTTACATAAACGGAGTCATGTAGACTCAAAAATTCATATTTTACATAAACGGAGTCATGCGGACTCAAAATTTCATATTTCATTATTCAAACGAAGTCACACGGACTCAAAAATTCATATTTTACACAAACAGAGTCACGTGGACTCGAAAGTTCATGCAGACTCAAAATTTCATATATTCACAAAGACGGAGTCATGCGGACTCGAAATTTCATTTCTTCATTCAAACGAAGTCACACGGACTCAAAAATTCATATTTTACACAAACGGAGTCATGCGGACTTGAAGAATTATGAACTTTTGCAAAATCGAAGTCATGAAGACTCAAAGAATCAAATGAGCCGAATAAGGCTCAAATACTTGATTGATTAATGATGATGATGATGATAATGATGATGCTAGACTGACGAGGAGCTTTTAGCACTGAAATGAGCTCGTTTGAATGAGCTTGTCACGAGTGTGGATTTGCCACGAAAGTGGGCTTATGAGGCATGTTTGCCACGAAGTGGGCTTATGTGTATGGACTTGTCATGAGCGTTGGTTTGGCTAAAAGAGTGCCACCGGGGTGGGCTTTCATGAATGAAGCTGCCGCATAAATGGGCTTATAACGAGAGTTGCCCTGAACGTAGGCTTTCGATGAAAGAGTGCCATGTGAATGAGCTATGATGGGGTCGCCACAAAAGTGGGCTTATAATGGTGGTCACCACGAAAGTGGGCTTTTGATGAGAGGGTGCCATATGAATGGGCTTATGATGGGGTCGCCACAAAAGTGGGCTTATAATGGTGGTCACCACGAAAGTGGGTTTTGGATGAGAGGGTGCCATATGAATGGGCTTATGATGGGGTCACCACAAAAGTGGGCTTAGAATGGTGGTCACCACGAAAGTGGGTTTTGGAGAAAATGCTTTCCTACATCTGCGGACCCTTGAAATAAATAAGAAGAAAGAAGGAAGCCACCTATGCCCCTAGTCTTGGACCCTTCATATTTCCACTTTAGCATCGTGTTATGATAGTGTTTAAGAATCCTGCTTGCATTGCTCTTGGGAGACTCATGGAGACTCTTCAAATCTTTATTCATCATCTTAAACCCACACAATTGAGACCATTATTGACTCATCAAAGGGGGACAATCTTGACAAAGTGATTACACAAGTGACTGACTCAAACTCTGTATTTATTATGAATCAATGTGCTTTCATCGTGAACAATGTATCATCTTACCTTTCATTTATTCATCATCTTACAATGTTAGTATTTTTCCGATAAATCTAAACTTTGAAGGTTCTCTTTTTGAGTTAGCTGATTCTTTGCCTATCCAGAGTGTGCTTCAGATTAGTGCTTTAGCTTAGAGAATAAAAGACAATCTATTTCAATCCATTCAAAACAAACTTGATTACTCGAGAACTTTGCTCTGGCATAAAGGGATTTTGGTAAACGAAGTTTGCCCCTAGTTTGAGTAGGACTCGGAGGCATTGCTTTTGGGATTAAATGAGGTGTTCAGCAAACGAAGTTTGCCCCTGGTTTGGCGATATATATGTGGCTTCGGGCAAACTTACGCAAGTTTGCCCCCTTAGTCTGAAGAAAGGAAACCAAAGGCACAAAGGGTGATGCTCATGGTTTAGGGATGGTTATGGACCGAGAACCTTGGAAGGTTCGCCTACTTATCCCTGAACGGGAATCAGGTCCAAAGTAGTTCGGCTAACGCCTGAAAGAAAGATGCCATGAGATGGCGAGGGTGATGACCGAACCGAGTAGGCTGCCTACGTATCCCCGAGTGGGAATCAGGTCAAAAAACGTAGTTCATCAACTCTGGAGGTCTTGAAAAAAATAAGGCTTCAAGAATTTGTGGGCTTTTCGAGCCATGTTTCCATATGGGTCCAATGGATGCTCTTTCTGAAATGGGTTGCTTGTGGTAGCCTTTGAACAGGATCATGAACTACTTCTCCCTTTTATGCAATTTTTTTTTTCCTCTTTTCTTCCTTCTTTTTTTTTCTTTTCCCTTTTTTTTTGTTTTGTGGCGGTTGATTCTTTTCGCCTTTTCACTAGCCAGTCAATCTTTACAACTCTCATAATACATCGTATTTTAATCATACTCTATTATACTCACAAAGCAATATCAGCCCTCCAAATTACTCTTTATTTTTCTCAAAGATACCTTTGTATTGTTTTAGGCCCACTTAGCCATTGAGCCTCTCACAAAATTTTGATACTAATTGATACTTTTAAATCTCTCTTTTCATTTCCAATTTCTTTTCTTTGTTGAGAACAACACAAAACCTTCATGTACCAATGATATACTTTGAAGTGCTCAAGAATTCTCAATCTTATTTATTCTCTTTTTTTTTTTTTTTTTCTCTTTCCTTTCTTTTCTCTACCTCACTATCTCATATTCTCTTCATGATTTTGAAATCAACACGCGTCTTATTTTTGCTCTAACTTTTGCCTAGGCGCCCTTTCGGGTTTTCATCCTAGCGAGCTCCTTCATCTTCTTCTTTCTCTTTTCTCCTTTTTATTTTCTTCCTTTTTTTTTGTGCTCTAAATTTTGCCTAGGTGCCCTTTCGGATTTTCATCCTAGCGAGCTCCTTTTTCTTTCTCTTCTTTTTTTTTTTTTTGGGAAGAAGAAGTTCATTTAATATATTCGACTACCATCAAGGATCAAGTTATGGCTTTGGACTAGTTGGGCTCATCTTTTAGGCTTGGTATTTAAGAGAAGGGGATGGTGAGCAAGCTTCAAGTTCCAAGTTCATCTTTTCAAGATTGAGCAAGAGCATCTTTTAATTCTTAAAGTAAAGCTAATCAATTATCTACTCCTCCTTGGTCTTGGCACAAAATTTGCTTGATCGCTTGGAATCCTTTTCAATGCAAATATTTATTAACAAAGTATTTTTCATGATCATTTGAAAAATGATTTTTATTTTTTTCTCTTCTTTTTTCTTCTTTCTTGGCTTAATGATCCATACATTCACGACTTGGCACACTGAATCAAGCAAAATGAGACTTTATTCAATTAGTAGAGAAAGAGGATTACATCACTCGACTCGATAAACTTGGCAAAGACTTGCAAACAAACTTGATAACAAACTGACCAGAAGACTCGACTGGACTTGACATTTGACTCCAACTTAACATAACTCGACTACAGACTGGACTCGACTTGATCTCAACTGGAGTGTCACAGACGACTTTCAAATTATTGGGTCCCCAGGAGCATCCATATTTGCTTTAGCAGCCGTATTTCAAAACACTATCATCTTACTAGCAACATATGTGCATAAACATCTCTCTTCCTATTATTTGTTCCTTCCTGACTAATCTCGTGTTTGAATCTCTGTACCGAACAGTGCTTGACTCGGGTGCTATTTCGCTTACAACAACACTTATCTTTAATCAACTTTGACTGATTTTCTCAAGAGAATCTTATACTTCTATTGATTTTTATTAAATTTTTATGCCAAGTGAAATGCTCATGAATGATTCATATGTCACACGGATGCAATGCATGTGTGTGTGTGTGCCTATTCTATATGCCAAATAAAAGAAAATTCTAATCCTAACACATAAACACATAAGCACATAAAATCCTCATCCATGTTGAGTGTGCTAATTTCTCCTTTCATTGTGATTCTTTTTACCCCTTCAAGGTTTTCAAATTTAGAATTTTTGAAATCCATTTAACAAGTATTTCCCCTAGATGATGGGATCTTTTCAAAATTCTTTAAGAAGCTTTCCTTTGAAAACAACAACATTTCTAAACAAAAGATGATTGGGTTGAAACTTTGCTTTTGAAATTTATTTGAAAATGATTTCTTTAATTGCAGAGATTTCTTGGATTATATTCCTTAACAAAAAGGTGATTAGGTCCAAATTTTGCTTTGAAAAAGCATTCATTTAGTTGGTAAAACTTTTCAAACTCTTTCAAGAATTTTGGGTTCCAAGAATTTTAGGTTCTTCCTTCAAATATGGTTGATTTGAAATTTTAATCCAAAAGTGAACTCCAAAAATTTTGAAAGAGTGATTGAATGCCTTGGAATAAAGATACCAAAAATCTATTTGCTTCCAAAAACGTATTTAAAATTCTTTGGGTAGGAGGATCACATGATCGGATTGTTGTCATACTCTTCATGAATTCGGATGCATACAAGGTCAATGATGCTTAGCTAAACATGATACAAGAGATGTAATCTTATAATCAAGATTTGGCTTATTCTTAAATGTCATAGGACATGAAAAGGAATTGCTCAAAAGTGATTAAGAGGTTACACATCTTTTATCAAGCAAGCATCGTCATCATCTCAAGTAATTCCTTTCGGGCACACAAAACTCCCTAGCACATAATCCTAATCAAGAATTGATTTCCTAATTTTGAAAGGTTCTATAGAAGCTACTATGCAAAAGGCCGGGTTTTGGTCAAATAAGGGACCCTTGACACACACCCGATAGGATGCTTCATAGACCAAATCATGGTACGAGATCAAGGGTGATCACACGGCCCCATGATGGCTTGACCGACCGGGTTGCCCCGAGCCTCCAAGGTCATAGTTCCATGCAATCGACTGGTGAAACATGCAAGTGCAATGCAACGGGCACACAAAAATTAATTAATTCGATTAAAGGATGCTTTCAAGTCTAATCCTCGAGTGAACCCAAAATCAGAAATTCTGGTCTGCGAAACCAGAGATTCTGGGTTCGATCCCCAGCAGAGTCGCCAGATTGTGGATATCGCAGGTTTTATTCTTTCTTTTACCCACTTTTAAAACATTTTTCAAATTTCAAAGAGTCGCCACTTAATTTTTAAAAGGAAAATTAAGAAACCATTTTAAAGCAAACTGATCTTTTGTGAAACCAAAGATAAACTAGGTCCGGGGATTATGGAATGAAAGGGGAAGGAGCCCGGCGGACTAAAACACCCCCTTTCATCCTATCTCACGATAGGCCTCTACTCAACATCCTTTTTAATCAAATTATTAATCTAAGCATGCCCTCAACTAATACATATATACATATACATCACAAAAGCATGTCAAAAGGGTGTAAAATTGCTAACGACAAAATATCATTCATAAGTCACATAATTCAACTAGCAAACATCATGATATGCAATAGAGAACTAGAAAACATACCCGGGATCCGGCCGCGAATATTAAACGTGCAATGCATGCAAAAATAAACTTAAGAAAGGTCTCTAACACATATATACACATAAGGCAAAACCTAGGCTAAGGTGTCGCACATGGAATCGAAAATCAATTCAAAAAATCAAAGAAATGAATTAAACTAGAGAAGAGTTGAGGAATTGTACCTCAAATGCGCTACAAAACAAATGTTAGTACACATGCCTTAGACAAGATATAATATCATAAATAAGTAAATCCTAAGTCATGTTCAATTAGATACATTTTAGACAAAAGATGAGTCCTACTTATGAATATTAACATGTATGAACGAATGCATGATTATGGACAAAGATGAGACATGAATTTATTCACTAATTTGGATCACTAAGCCTCTGGATTTAATCTAAATTATCATTATTCAAAACATGGTTTGGGTCTCAAGACATTAGGAGACCATTTGAGTTACAATAAATAAGATTAGACAAAAACAGTAGCAGTTTTTTGTGATTTACAGAGAGCAGACCATGCATTCAAAAATAGGAATAAAATAATTCAACAGTTGGATCTTAATGATTTTTGGATATGTTATGCCTCTGTGAGTCTAGTTTCTAACACAAAAAGAAAATCAAGGTTTCAACAGTTAGATCTCCGGGAATATGGAAAATACTAGACCTCACTCAGGATTTTGCAACTCTCTGTCCAGAGATCTTGTATGATTTTCTAAAAATAGTAAAAAAAAATGAGAAACACTTAGATCTTTTTAGGGTACCTTCCTAACACATTAAGGTACCTATAAAAAATTATTTGAGACCCCAAAAACTTTATTAGGGTTCTGATTTATTAATTTCAAAAAGGGCTTACTATTCTGAAAGTATTCTAAAAATCTGGACAGATTGTATTTAGCTCACAAAAACCATGATCAAACCCTTCTAATCACAAAATCTTTATAAAACAAAAATCACAGTGGTAAAACAATGTGTTATTGACATTTTCCCGTTGGTTTCACTTAATTTCAACGGTTAGATCTTGAACTAAAAATCTTTGATCGAAAACAGTTTGTAAACTCACTGTTTTCTCTTTGCCAGTTCAACTTTGTTGGTTGACCTCAACTATTAAAAACATGAAGTTGGGGCTCAAACCAAACTACTTCTTCTACCATTTGATGGTCATTGAAGACTAAAAGGCATATATATGCTCGTAAATTTTAATAGCATGGATTCCACAAGATCCAAAGAACAATAAACTTAAATCCATGGATAAAAGTTTGGATTCAAGTCACTACTCCTACCACTTAATGGTCATTGGAGTTTTAAGACATCTCACACCTATGGATCTTAATGAAGTATTGAAATGAACTTCACAAAATCCTCAAATAAAGAATTCAAGCCTATGGACCCAAGCTTGAATTCAACTTATCACTCCTACCATTTGATGGTCATTGGAGTCTAAATATAATTAACATCTACTCAAAACCTCATTGGAATGTAGTAAGGATTCCATAAGATTTCTTAATGAAGAGGTTCAAGTCATGGATTAAGACTTGAATCTCACCAATTATGTGTAGAATATGACTATGATTCATTTTAATCTCCATATGGATCATAAGATCATAGGAAACTAAAGAATCAAGACTCAAAGAGGCTCACTAGGATATGTAAAATCTCATGAGCCTTACAAGAAATGGTAGAAATAAGAAATCAAAGTTTGTTTAGAGAAAATAAGAACACAAACTCTTCAAAATTGAATTTATTTTAAACCCAAGGCATCAATTAGATCCAAATCAATGAAATATTATAAGATTCAATCACAAGTTCTAAGTGGTGTGTGATGAAATGAGGTAAGAAGAGAGGTTTTGAAAATGTGTAAAGTTCCTAGAACTATGAACTTGTGATTGAATGGCCTAATTCTATCAAGTGATTGAGAGGTTACCTCTAAAACCTCAAGGGATTCTTCAACTTCTTTGTGAAGCTCTTCCAAAATCTTCAAATTCCTCTTAAAATTCTTCAAGTTCTTCAAGAAAACTTCTCTTTTCTTCTCAATTCTCTCTATATGATTCTTGTATTTCTCTCTAATTTCAAGTATATGTGTGTGTGTTGATTCAAGTATATCCAAGTATATCAAGAATGAAGATGAAAGTTTGTTTATATAGACCATTAATTCAAGGATAAATGGGTAAATTCGAGTGGAGACCCATGTGCAAAGATTTCTTCTAGAACATGTGAGAAAAGCAGTCTGTTACAGCCAGCGGCAAACGACGGCATCCGGCGGCACTCGCTGAATGCCAGGCGGCACTCGCTGAGTGCCGGGCGGCACTCGCTGAATGCCAGGCGGCACTCGCTGAGTGCCGGGCGGCACTCACTGAATGCCAGGCGGCATTCGCTGAATGCCAGGAGGCACTCAGTGAGTGCCGCCGGGTTTTCCGGGTGCCGGAGCTAACTGAATTTTGCCCTACTTTTAATTTTCAAAAGATATGTTGGTGTAAACCAAAAATTTTTTATTCCATGTATATATATATTTGCATTAAGATCCCCCATGTGCATGGTATCATACATGTGCATGGTATATATCTAAATATACTACTCTCTCTTTTTGTATTTTCTCCTTTTCCAAGATTTTTATTTTTTATTTTGTCCTCCTATCTCTTTCAAAAGAACTCTTCTTTATTTTTTATTTTATCCTCTTAAAAACTAGTTCCCAGACTGGGTTTCTCACACGTTCTTCATTGTTCGGGTTTCTCCCGAATACCCAAACTTTCTCTCTTCTTTCTCCTTTTTATATTTTCTATTTTTAATTTTGAAATTTGTCTTGAAGAATCAATTGAAGATTTTGAATTTCCTGGAAAATCTTCGAATGTAACCGGCCATTGTCATCATCGGTCTTTGAGAGGTAACCAATCCCTAGATTTGACATTTGGTCAAAATCGGGGTGTCTACAGTTTGCCCCTCTTTGACAGAGCTTGTGAAGCAACGCGTATCACAAGTGAATGTCAAAGCCTGTGTGAAAGACAAGCCTTTGACCAAACCGTCGAATCTAGGTAAAAACAAAAAGTGCGTTGCAAAAATCAGGCGCGCAGATAGCCAAATACTGGTCGTGCTCAAACGTGAGCTGCCTACGTATCCCAATGGGAATCAGACCAGGACGTAGTTCGGGTAAGGGACAATGATACCCAAACGCAGGTAGTCACACAGATGAATGCTCTTATCTTATCGTGATGCACATGCTCATGCAATTTTATATCTTATGCTCCCAAACGTGATGATCCCGAGTCACGTTACTTTTCCTATTATCAGAAATGCATCCTATACGTTGAATTATCCTATTATGATACCGTCCTACTCTAGGAACATCATGATTGATGTATACACATTTCAATATGTGTTTTGAGAATCGTCTGATTGACTGAGATGCTTCACGCCTTACGCTCCATAGTCGAATCAGGTAGCACACGGAGAGATTGAGCAGCTCTATGCTCAAAATCATCTGATCGACATAATGCCGAATCAGGTAGCATGCAGAAAGATTGACCAGCTCTATGCTCAAAATCTCCCAAAGTCATCTGATCGGCTAAGCTGAATCAGGTAGCACGCAGAGAGATTGAGCAGCTCTATGCTCAAAATCTCCCAAAATCATCTGATCGGCTAAGCCGAATCAGGTAGCACGCAGAAAGATTTGAGCAGCTCTATGCTCAAAATCTCCCAAAATCATCTGATCGGCTAAGCCGAATCAGGTAGCACGCAGAAAGATTGAGCAGCTCTATGCTCAAAATCTCCCAAAATCATCTGATCGGCTAAGCCGAATCAGGTAGCACGCAGAAAGATTGAGCAGCTCTATGCTCAAAATCTCCCAAAATCATCTGATAAGCGCAGATTTATTTGTTAAAATCAAAGATGCCAATGTATCATTCTTCTATGCAAAGTCAAACTCAACTCTTATTTTCTCCTTTTGGAGTTACTCTCTTTTTCAAGGTTTATTTTCAAAATTTCCTAAATCTGGAAGCACTCAAATGCGTATCCATTTCATTTCTGGAACTTGATGGTTCATCATAATCAGATTAGCTTAACTTCTTAAATCAATTCATTCTTCTAAAATCAGGAGTCAATCAGACTCAAGTCAATTCATTTTTTTCAAAATCGGAGTCATTCAGACTCGAATCAATTCATCTTTTCAAAGAGTTGGAGCCAAAGCAAGCTCAAACCGTATCGACTCTTCAAAATTTGGAGCTGATTAGGCTCATACCAAATACTCCTTTTTTTAAAAGGATCGGAGCCAATCAGGCTCGAACACATCATTTTTTTCAAAGAATTGGAGCCAATCAGGCTCAAACCATATCGACTTTCAAAATTTGGAGCTGATTAGGCTCAAATTAAATATTTCCAACAATTCGGAGTCATTCAAACTCGAAATCAACTCATCTTCTCAAAATTGGAGCCTTTCGGACTCGAGTCAATTCATTCTTCTAAGACCAGGAGTCAATCAGACTCAAATCAGCTTAGATTCAACCAAACTCCCATTTATTCAATTTTCCAAAATCAGGAGTCAATTAGACTCTTAATCAAATCAATTTTCAAAAGCCCAGTCAATCAGACTCCAATTTACTCTAATTCTCAGAATCCGGAGTAAATCAAACTCCTAATCAAATCAATTTTCAAGAGTCCGGAGTCAATCAGACTCCAATTTACTCTAATTCTCAAAATCCGGAGTAAATCAAACTCCTAATCAAATCAATTTTCAAGAGTCCGGGGTCAATCAGACTCCAATTTATTCAATTTTCCTACAATCAAGAGTCAATCAGACTCAATTCAAGTTAGATTCTTAAAATCAACCAAACTCAATTCAATTCATTCTTTTAAAATCAAGAGTCAATCAGACTCAATTCAACTTAGTTTCTTAAAATCAACTAAACTCAATTCAATTCATTCTTTTAAAATCAGGAGTCAATCAGACTCAAATAAAAAACATTTGCCCAATCAAGAGTCACTTTGACTCAATTTCGAATTCAACTTCCACTTATCAGGAGTCAATCAAACTCATTTCAAATAAATTCACCTTCTAAAATCATTTAGGCAATCAGATTCAAATAAATTCAATTTTCTAAAATCAGAAATCAATCATACTTAAAGAATTTCAAATTTCTAAAAACAGGAGTCAATTGGACTCGAAGCAAATTCAGTTTCACAAAATCGGGAGTCAATCAGACTCAGTTCCAAAATTGGGAGTCAATCTGACTCAAAGAATTTCAAATTTCTAAAAAATAGAAGTCGATTGGATTCGAAACAAATTCAATTCCACAAAACCAGGAGTCAATTAGTCTCAATTCAATTCAATTCCCAAAATCGGGAGTCAGTCAGACTCAATTCTATTCGAATTCTAAAATCAGGAGTCAGTTGAATTCGAAACAAATTCAATTTCACAAAATCGGGAGTCAATCAGACTCAAAACAAATTCAAATTCAAATTCAAATCCTAAATCATGAGTCAATCAGACTTGATTCAATTTCTTATTTCGCAAAATCGGACAAAACCAGGAGTCAATCGGACTCAAAGAAATTTCTATTTCACAAAAGAATTTTTACAAAATTGGGAGTCAATCGAACTCAAAGAATTTCTATTTCACAAGATTGGGAGTCAACCAGACTTAAAAGAACCAAAAACATGAGCCATTCAGACTCAAAAGAATTTCTAATTTCCAAAAACATGAGCCATTCAGACTCAAAAGAATTTCTAATTTCCAAAAACATGAGCCAATCAGATTTAAAAGAATTCCTAATTTCCAAAAACATGAGTCAATCATACTCAAAAGAATTTCTAATTCCAAATCATGAGTCAATCATACTCAAAAGAATTTCTAATTTCAAAATCGAAGTCAAACAGACTCAAAATAATTTCAAATTTCTAGAACAGGAGTCAATTGCACTCGAATCGGATTCTATTTTACAACACCGATCAGACTCACAAATTCAAAGGGAGTCACGTGGATCCAAAAATTCAATTTTCTTACACAAGGAGTCAATAAATTCACATTTTAAAACAAAAGAGTCATTCGGATCCATGGACCCGCATTTCCACAACAAGTCACTAGGACTTGAAAACTCGCATTTTACAACTACAGAGTCATTTGGACTCAAAATTTGCATTTTACAACAACAGAGTCAATCGGACTCAACGAAATTCACGGAGTCACATGAACTCAACAAAAATTCACTTCTTATACAAATAGAATCATACAGACTCAATCAAACTCACATTTCATACAAATGGAGTCATACAGACTCAACAAATGTATATATATATTTATACGAATGGAGTCACATGGACTCAACGAATTCATTTTTTTTTTATACAAATGGGGTCACACGGATTCAAAGAATTCACTTTTTATACAAATGGAGTCACGTGGACTCGAAAATTCATATTTTACATAAACGGAGTCATGTAGACTCAAAAATTCATATTTTACATAAACGGAGTCATGCGGACTCAAAATTTCATATTTCATTATTCAAACGAAGTCACACGGACTCAAAAATTCATATTTTACACAAACAGAGTCACGTGGACTCGAAAGTTCATGCAGACTCAAAATTTTATATATTCACAAAGACGGAGTCATGCGGACTCGAAATTTCATTTCTTCATTCAAACGAAGTCACACGGACTCAAAAATTCATATTTTACACAAACGGAGTCATGCGGACTTGAAGAATTATGAACTTTTGCAAAATCGAAGTCATGAAGACTCAAAGAATCAAATGAGCCGAATAAGGCTCAAATACTTGATTGATTAATGATGATGATGATGATAATGATGATGCTAGACTGACGAGGAGCTTTTAGCACTGAAATGAGCTCGTTTGAATGAGCTTGTCACGAGTGTGGATTTGCCACGAAAGTGGGCTTATGAGGCATGTTTGCCACGAAGTGGGCTTATGTGTATGGACTTGTCATGAGCGTTGGTTTGGCTAAAAGAGTGCCACCGGGGTGGGCTTTCATGAATGAAGCTGCCGCATAAATGGGCTTATAACGAGAGTTGCCCTGAACGTAGGCTTTCGATGAAAGAGTGCCATGTGAATGAGCTATGATGGGGTCGCCACAAAAGTGGGCTTATAATGGTGGTCACCACGAAAGTGGGCTTTTGATGAGAGGGTGCCATATGAATGGGCTTATGATGGGGTCGCCACAAAAGTGGGCTTATAATGGTGGTCACCACGAAAGTGGGTTTTGGATGAGAGGGTGCCATATGAATGGGCTTATGATGGGGTCGCCACAAAAGTGGGCTTAGAATGGTGGTCACCACGAAAGTGGGTTTTGGAGAAAATGCTTTCCTACATCTGCGGACCCTTGAAATAAATAAGAAGAAAGAAGGAAGCCACCTATGCCCCTAGTCTTGGACCCTTCATATTTCCACTTTAGCATCGTGTTATGATAGTGTTTAAGAATCCTGCTTGCATTGCTCTTGGGAGACTCATGGAGACTCTTCAAATCTTTATTCATCATCTTAAACCCACACAATTGAGACCATTATTGACTCATCAAAGGGGGACAATCTTGACAAAGTGATTACACAAGTGACTGACTCAAACTCTGTATTTATTATGAATCAATGTGCTTTCATCGTGAATAATGTATCATCTTACCTTTCATTTATTCATCATCTTACAATGTTAGTATTTTTCCGATAAATCTAAACTTTGAAGGTTCTCTTTTTGAGTTAGCTGATTCTTTGCCTATCCAGAGTCTGCTTCAGATTAGTGCTTTAGCTTAGAGAATAAAAGACAATCTATTTCAATCCATTCAAAACAAACTTGATTACTCGAGAACTTTGCTCTGGCATAAAGGGATTTTGGCAAACGAAGTTTGCCCCTAGTTTGAGTAGGACTCGGAGGCATTGCTTTTGGGATTAAATGAGGTGTTCAGCAAACGAAGTTTGCCCCTGGTTTGGCGATATATATGTGGCTTCGGGCAAACTTACGCAAGTTTGCCCCCTTAGTCTGAAGAAAGGAAACCAAAGGCACAAAGGGTGATGCTCATGGTTTAGGGATGGTTATGGACCGAGAACCTTGGAAGGTTCGCCTACTTATCCCTGAACGGGAATCAGGTCCAAAGTAGTTCGGCTAACGCCTGAAAGAAAGATGCCATGAGATGGCGAGGGTGATGACCGAACCGAGTAGGCTGCCTACGTATCCCCCATGTGCATGGTATCAAAAATACATGTGCAAAAAAGATATGTTGGTGTAAACCAAAAATTTTTTATTCCATGTATATATATATATATGCATTAAGATCCCCCATGTGCATGGTATCATACATGTGCATGGTATATATCTAAATATACTACTCTCTCTTTTTGTATTTTCTCCTTTTCCAAGATTTTTATTTTTTATTTTGTCCTCCTATCTCTTTCAAAAGAACTCTTCTTTATTTTTTATTTTATCCTCTTAAAAACTAGTTCCCAGAATGGGTTTCTCACACGTTCTTCATTGTTCGGGTTTCTCCCGAATACCCAAACTTTCTCTCTTCTTTCTCCTTTTTATATTTTCTATTTTTAATTTTGAAATTTGTCTTGAAGAATCAATTGAAGATTTTGAATTTCCTGGAAAATCTTCGAATGTAACCGGCCATTGTCATCATCGGTCTTTGAGAGGTAACCAATCCCTAGATTTGACATTTGGTCAAAATCGGGGTGTCTACAGGCACCGATAGAGTTGAAGGTTCAGTTATAAGAACTACTTGAGAAGGGTTTTATCCGACCGAGTGTCTCGCCGTGGGGAGCTCCAGTCTTGTTTGTGAAGAAGAAAGATGGAATAATGCGTATGTGCAGCATCGACTACCGAGAGTTGAATAAGTTGACCGTCAAGAACAAGTATCCATTGCCGTGAATAGATGACTTGTTTGATCAGTTACAAGGGGCTCAGGTATTTTTGAAGATCGACTTGAGATCCGATTACCATCAGTTGAAAGTCAAAGAGGAAGATGTTGAGAAGACAGCTTTCAGGACTCGATATGGTCACTTTAAATTTTTGGTTATGCCATTTGGAGTGACTAATGCACCAGCTGCTTTCATGGACTTGATGAATCGTGTTTTCAAGGATTATTTAGATGAGTTCGTTATCGTGTTCATAGATGACATCCTAATCTATTCCAAAAGCATAGAAGATCACGAGCATCATTTACGATTAGCTTTACAACGATTGCGTGAAAAGAGATTATTCGGTAAATTGAAGAAGTGTGAGTTTTGGTTGACCGAGATAGCTTTCCTTGGACATATAGTGTCGGCAAAGGGAATTTCTGTAGACCCTCAGAAGATAGAAGCAGTTACCAACTGGGTGAGACCAACGAATGTGACAGACATCAGAAGTTTCCTAGGATTAGCTGGGTATTATCGGAGATTTGTAAAAGACTTTTCGCGTATAGAAATGCCGATGACATAGTTAATGAGGAAAGATATTGCTTTTTTATGGAGTCCAAAATGTGAAGAAAGTTTCCAAGAGTTGAAGGGTCGACTAGTGAAAGCACCAATATTAGCCGTTCTGTCAGGGACTGAAGGATTTATTATTTACAGTGATGCTTCATATAGAGGTTTAGGTTTCGTTCTTATGCAAGGTGATAAAGTCATTGCGTATGAATCGAGACAACTTAGACCGCACGAGAAGAATTATCCAACACATGATCTAGAATTGGCCGCCGTGATTTTTGCATTGAAGATTTGGCGTCATTACCTATACGGGGAGAAATGTGAGATCTATACGGATCACAAGAGTTTGAAGTACCTGTTTACACAACGAGATTTGAACATGAGGCAAAGGAGATGCTTAGAGTTGATGAAGGACTATGACTTGTCAATTCAGTATCATCCGGGCAAGGCGAATGTTGTCGCCGATGCTCTTAGTCGCAAAGTACCAACCAACACCGCATCAGATTTGACTTCTCAGAAAGAACTGATACGAGATATGGAGAATTTGGAGCTTGAAGTGATACCGAGGATTGAAAGTGGCTTGATGTCGACGATGGTGGCACAACCACTCTTGATTCACGAGATTGCAGAGAAACAACTTCAAGATGTGGCTTTGAAGAAGATTTGTGATGAGATTCCGATGGGCAAACAACCGAGATTTACTTTTGAGATTGATGTTTTGAGATTGAGGGGTAGAATTTGTGTGCCTAACGAGAAGGAGTTAAAACGGAACATCCTAGAGGAAGCACACAATACGAAGTATACCGTTCATCCGGGAAGCACCAAGATGTATAGAGATTTGAGACATGTTTATTGGTGGCCGGGAATTAAGAGAGAAATAGCACGTTATGTTTCGCGTTGTACTAGTTGTCAACAAGTAGATGACGAACGCCAAGTACCCTCGGGATTGTTGCAACCATTACCAATAGCCGAATGGAAATGGGAGCACATAACAATGGATTTTGTTAGTGGGTTTCCGAGGTCGAAGAGATCGAACACTATTATTTGGGTGATTGTTGATTGTTTGACGAAGTCGTCGCACTTCCTATGACGACATCCTATTGACGCGTTTTCTTATCACACCCAAGTGTAGGTGATCGTACAAGTAATAAAGTTCTGGAAGTCCAGGTCGAACCCACAGGGAACGGAATAAAATTTTATAAAGTTAGACAGATAACTATTTTGTCACTAAAAAGAAAATAAAAGATGATGGATTTTTGTGGGGTTTTACTAAACTACTAATTTTTATATTTTTGCAATAAAAGTAATTAAAGCTAATTTTTTCTTAACAGTGCAAAATAAATTAACTAACATACTAGTAAGAAAAGGAAGAAAAATATATAAAAGCTAAATTTTTGTGAGATAAACTTTTTAGATTTAATAACAGTGAAAGATGGAAATAATACAAATATTTAAGCAAAACTATTATAAAACAGGAAATATTAATTAACTAGGGGAAATGATTTAAAGGAATTGAGAATATGCAAACCAACACTAGATCCCACAACTTTTGTGCATTTGAAAAGTATTTGGCATTTAAGACCGCAGAGTCATTCTTTATTTAAAAATAAACTTTCACTAGCTAGTCAGGGTCATATCAAGTGTGTCAGGTTTGATATGAAACGACGTCGTTTGGTTTAAAGAAAAATAAAGAGGCAATTGGGCAGTAGCCAGGTTCGAACCGTGCCCCGCCACAAACGTGGGTTATTCGGCGTCCAGTCCCCACCACTCTGCCACTACACAATTGCCTATCCATTATTGGATAGAAATATATATAAACACATATTTGAAATATTAACTTTGTCATATGAGTTGTTTGAGTATGCTAGGTGTTTTTTATGACAAAAGGCATAGTTTGACAATCCACATAATTAGGCTTTTTATTTCAAATATGTACTCTTTTGAGCCCAATATAGCCATAGTATATAAACGTGTTAAATGGTCATAAACTATAGATACATAGATATTTTTTGCCATAAATGGAAAAACAACCCATCTAGATAAATTTACCCATTTAAGATTAGTGCACAGAAGCTGTGGTTTCTAAGTTTTTATTACATATCCCCAATTCAAGTTTTAGCCTACCATTTTGGAATTGAAACTGTCTTCCAAATAAAATTTAAAGATAAATTAAATAGGTGTAAACAGTGACTGCTCAATTAAAACTAAAGCTATAAAACCAAGTTAAAGGTGAAAACTAATATTATTGTATTATTTTCTTTACTTAACATGAGCTGGGGTTGAATTTGTGGAATCTACAAAATAGCAAAGTTTAGTACAACTAGGCTAATAAAATATGCATAAATGAAAATGCTGAACCAAAAATAAAATACTAAACCTTTGACTTTAACTTCTTGTGGGGTCACAGTGGTTGAACTCCAAGAACACAAGCAAGGCCAAACCAAATCCAAATATAATTTGGGAGTAAGATATGGGTATGGTGTACTTGGGGCTTTGGTAGGTGATTACAACAACTATGTGGCTAAGAAATATGATATTTACTTGCAAAATCTTTCTTCTAGTGAATAATAATATTGCTATAAAAACTGAAAATTTGGAGTTTCTAACTATTTTAGGGGGCAACTATAAATACTACTAGACTAGAAATATTAAATCTAATTTTAAATAGGAATATTTTACTACTACAAATTGACAAAGGTCATAAAAGAAAACAAATATTTTAAATTTAAGAAATACAGTACAAAAAGTTTTGCTACATATTTTTTAACATGAAATCATCAATTACATAAAAGTAAAATTTTACAACTACTAGAACTAGAAAAGGCAAAGAAAAACTAAAGTTTCCTATTTCTAGGGACAATATAAAGTGCTCACATGATAACCTCCCCTAACTATTCTCTCCCTAATAGTGTGTGTTGTAGCTTGTGAGTTGTGTTGTTGGCTCCCCCCTTCAGCTTCTCCTCTGCCTTCATTTTATAGACGAATTGAGATACAAACTCGTCACCCAATTCGTCATTCGTCATTTTATAGACGAAAGTGAAAGCTTCGCCATTTTTGTCAATTCTCTTCAATCCTCTGCCCCCTTTTTCTTATATTGTCAGAATCCTTTTGAATTTATCTGAGAGAGAGAGAGAGAGAGAGAGAGAGAGAGAGAGAGAGAGAGAGCAAACTCATATGTATATCAATCATGCATTTGGATGAATTTTTTTTTCTTTTTATTTGTCTCTTTTGTTGATACATGGACGTTGTTTGCCATGTTTTATTATTTTATTATTTTATTTTTTTGTTTTGTGTTTGTTAGTTTGAAAGAATTGTAGTGACCCGGAAAATTTTAAAGCGTATATTAAAAATTTATTAATTATTTTCATCAGAGAAAAATGCCAGATTTGGTATATTAGCAGTGTAACTTTTACCTGTGTGTGTGAGTCATCACAAGGATTTCCCTTATTGAGCTTGGAGCCCAAACAAGCAGTTTGTGCACTGTGTGTGCGTGTGTATACAAATTGTGTGTGTGTGTGAAGCTTATGCTTCATAGTACTTGGTGACCAAGTATGTGAGTTATTATATATTGGGTCTCACACTCTCATTGTCTCACAACTCTCTCATGTGCCTCTCTATACTCTCTGTCTCTCAACAGCCCTCTCTCTCGGCCACACACACACAAATTATTACACACACACACATCTAGTATTCTATATACATACACTTATGATTACTCAATTACACAGAGACATATAGTTATTCAAGGAATTTTAATTCAAGCTTTGGACTTGGAAATTGGGTAAGCTTTTATGTTTTGATTTTCAGTTTATATACTGTTAGTGTAGATAGATATATGTATATAGATTTCATATATATATATATATAGTGAGAGAAATTAGTAAATCTTAATCCAAAAGACTGGATTGTCAATTGGTTTCTCTGTCTCTCTCTATAATTGAATTGGGTAAGATTTCAATATCAATTTTTAAGTTTCAATTTCAGTTTATATAAACTGTTGATATAGATATTGATATATATATATATATATACGTAATTTCGTATATATGGTTAAGGGTCCGAAAATAGCGAACAGAAAAACTGTCACAGAAATGTGATTTCTTTATATCAAATGAAAGGTCTCGATCCCACGAGGCTGTGTTTTAAATTTCAACAGCTAATTCGCAACGGTTGCGATGAACGAGCAAATTAAAGTTATGTCACCGTTCGGTTTTTCAATAAAATCAAGAGCTGCGTTTGATTTCAATAAAAACTGATTTCATATTTGAAATCTACGCGGAAAAAGGAAGAGATTCATACGTTGAAAGTCCTGTTTTGGTTACGTTTTGAAAATGGGTAAAAACCAGTCTCTAATTTCAAAACAGGGGAAGAAAAGAAGAAGAAGACGAAACTGTGACATCTCGCGCGCGCGACCCGCGCGAGCGCGGCCCGCGCGCGCGACCAGGCATTTTTTTTGAAAACTGTTTTAAATAAGCATGTGACCCTTCTGAACACATTCCGCGCGAGCGAACCGCGCGAGCGAGGCCTCGCGCGAGCGGTCCGCGCGAGCGAGGTCCCGCGCGAGCGGCCCGCGCGCGCGACCTCGGGCAGTTTAGTAAAATCTCCTATTTTGTTGTCCTTGATTCTGTTATGAGCTAAGGGGCCTTGTACCCTATGCTTTAATAGTTGTACTTTACTTTAATAGTAGTTGTACTTATGCTTTGAGGTGTTGTACCTCACTAATATATGCGCATTATTGTATATTGAGATTTGTAACAGATTGAGCAGTTCCGGTTTCTATTCTGATTAATTATTCAGTCTATCCTCGGTGAACGGTAGTTCCGTATAACCCTCAATAAAGTTGTATAACATGTTAACAGTGTATTTACATGTTTAGTTGAGCTGCTATGCCTTAAATGGTTAATTGAGTTGCTATGCTTATGTGTTTACCTGGGTGATTTCAGCATGTCTATTGTGTTGCTTTAATCGATAACATGTTTTGATATGTAATTTATGAAATGTTGAATATGTCTGGATGCTTAGAGCTCGCATATGTCATTTCATTTCATAAGCATGAGCATGAACACGAAAATCACGAAAATGATTTTAGGATGAAAGACCTTAAAGGCTTTCGATTTTGAAAAAGGAAGATCATAGAGACTTCCAGGTTTTGAAAATGGAAGACCTTAGAGGCTTCCATGCATAAAACCCTCTAGGAGGGATTTTGTTTTGAAAGATAGAAATCCCAGATTTGTGGGTAGGCATGTGAGATGGGTACCACTAGGAACTCGAATTGCGGGATGTGCTGCAAGAAACCCCCGTAACGGTAAAGGCTAGGCCTCCGTGTAATTCGTAAGGCCCAAAGTCCCGCACGTTTGAGGCTAGGCCTACGTGGACGGGAAGCCCATGGTCCGGGTAATGATATTGACGATTGAGGGTGAGTGTTTGAAAATGCACGAAAAGTGATTTTCATACATGACATTGGCATTCATTGCACTCACGCATGTTATATAACAGATGTTATTGTGCGGTTATATGACTATACGAGCCTTTTTGGCTTATGGACTATCAAACCTTTCCTTTTCAGGTGATATAGATAAGGGTAAGGCTCTCGAGATTTGATGAACTTCCGCTTTGTTTGAAGGTCGAGTTTATGGGAATTTAATTTAAATGATGGTTCAAATAGCATGTTATGATTTAATTGGACAAGTGTTAGTCCACCTGCTTTAAATAGCATGATAGCTTAACTCTGATTTTTCGTTGCTTATCTTGAAAATGATTTGTTTCAAGAAAGGATAGTTTTCAAATGAAAACCCGATTTCTGTGTTATTAAGGTTTTCCAAGTGATGAATATAATTTTCAAGCCCGGAGTAGAGTTTACTCGTGAAGATCCCGTTTAGGGGAGAAATTGTGAGATCGTGACACTTTGTATTCTTAAAAACCTTGGGTTTTTATTATAAGAGTTTCTAAAGTTTGAGAAAAAGACAGTTAGTCATTGTATTACTTTTCGATATGTGAAACCAAGTTTGAGTTTTCTATTTAAAAGTTGTTTTATAAAGCTAGTGAAGAAGTTTGATAAATGTTTATCAAACCTATATATTTTCCGCTGCACTATTGTTCATTTGATGAACGGATAAAGATTTTCTGTTAATGTCTTTTAAATTAACAAGCAAAGCTTTTCAAAAGACTAGTTTAATGCTTCTGCGATTGTTTTAATCATATCTGTGGGTCTTTAAAGATTTTGATTTCCTATCAAAGATTTGCAAAAAGGCTATTCTATGCTTCCGCAATAACTCTCGGAGTCTAGGACTCGAGGCGTTGTAAAATGGTATCAAAGTTTTGAGGTTTCAAAGTTTAAATGTTTCAGAGCTTTGGGCTTTAAATGATCTTAAAGTTTAAAAGTTTGTTTTTCTAAAGAGAAAGTTTTTCAGATAAGCTTCGGGTCTAGGACTCGAAGCATTACAAGCACGTTTAGTTCTTTCGCTCTTGTTAATTATTTTATTTTTACATTAGCACCCCCTCGCCTGCGGGACTCGTGGCGGGGCGGGGCGCTAAAAGAATACATACTGACATTACAGTTTCTTTGACTAACATATTGTATGAGGAATGCTTCGGTGTGGTTGCTACTTCTTTCCTTCCCTTTATTTCACTTCACTTTTGCTTAAATATATAAAATATGTAAAAACAAATAATTACATGCATTTGAGTGACATCACTGTTAATTTATATTAATTCAAATATGCATGTAAAACTAGGGATTTGGGGGATTAAATGAGCATTATGTCTATTATACTGGCACATGAATGTGCAATATTCAGTGTTTGTCATCCTATCAATCCGAACAACTAAGCCAATGACGTTAGCTAAGTTGTATATTCACGAAATTGTGAGACTACATGGTATCCCAGTTTCTATTGTTTCGGATAGGGATAGTAGTTTTACATCAAAGTTTTGGAGAGCCTTGCAAGAAGCAATGGGTACCAAATTGCACTTTAGTACCGCTTTTCATCCTCAGACTGCTGGCCAATCAGAGAGAGTAATCCAGATTTTGGAAGACATGCTTCGGTATGTGTACTTGATTTCCAGGGTGATTGGGAGGACCACCTGCTGTTAATTGAGTTCGCATATAACAACAGTTTTCAGTCGAGTATTGGAATGGCTCCTTATGAAGCTTTATATGTCGTGTATGTCGTTCACCAATTAGTTGGACAGAGGTGGGAGAAAGAAAGATTGAAGGGCCAAAAATTGTACAAGAAACGACGGATAAGATAAAGGTAATTAGACAATGGTTACTGACAGCCCAGAGTAGGTATAAGAGTTATGCCAACAAGCGCAAACGGCCGTTGGAATTCGATGTAGGAGACTTGGTGTATTTGAAGGTGTCACCTTCAAAGGGAATAATTGATTTGGTAGATACGGGAAACTCAACTCGAGGTATGTAGGACCTATTGAGATTATTGGGAGAGTTGGACCCGTAGCTTATCGTTTGAAATTGCCAAGTAAGTATGCTCAAGTGCATAACATGTTTCATGTATCATTGCTACGTAAACACTTAGCAGAGGATAGAGATCAAGTGATGACTCCGACGCCGAATGAGATTTAGAGTGATTTGACGTATGTTGCGTATCCGGTAGAGATCTTGGATCGGAAGGATCAAGTCTTACGGAACAAAGTAATACCCAAAGTAAAAGTGTTATGGCGTAGCCAAACTACGGAAGAGATGACGTGGGAAATAGAAGATGAGATGCGTACTCAGTATCCGCACCTTTTTTAGACAAGAGGTACAAGTTTGGGGACAAACTTCTTTTAAGGGGGAGAGTATTATAACACCCGTAATTGTGTTATTGCTTTTGCATTTCATTTTCATGCATGATAATGTGATGTGGCGTGTCTTTTGGCACATGGTTGAGTGAGTTTTGACTCACGAGTCGTTTTGGGGTGTCTGTGTTAGAGGACCCTCTGAGAATTTGTTAGTGAGTGTTTTGTGGTTGTGAAGTCTCTCCGAGTATGAGACGGTCACTGAGGAACATTTTAAATGTTTATCTGGAAATAAATATTTACCTATGTATTTCAATATCTGTATTATTTTCTGGCTTAGAATATATTTCTGTTGTTAGATTTAGTATCCTGGTGAGGACGAATGAACACGCTATAAATTTGGTAGGCTAATTAGCAACTTCAGAAACGTCATGTAGAAATTCGCGTTTTAGCGACCAAACGAAACTTAGTCGAAAACTTTTATAATTTTGAGTTTTCACTTGTAAAGCTATGAATAAGCTGTATAGAAAGTTTCAGAGACTGATTAGGAGTTTTGAAAACTCGTGGGGAGGTAAACGTAATTCCCGATAGTTTTGCCTATATATAGATAGAGATGACTTTAGATTTTTCATAAGTCTTAACCTAAAGTTCAAGAAGGAGGCCAAAGGGGATTTTTGGAGCTTAGAGCTTTGCGACGCCAAACGACGACCTTCCGTCAGTCTGTTTTCTCCCATAATTCATATTCGAGCTCCTCAAGGTACGAGCTTCATTTTGATATATGTTAGGGCTTGTTTGGCCATGTTTTCTGAAAAGTTATTTTGTAGAATTTTTCATAAAAGTTGATAAATGGAATTTTGATCCATAGGAATTTTACTAGACGGACTTCTACACGTTCTTTGTACACGGGTTTTCTTTGGATCGAAGTTTAAGAGCGTAAATCGGAGGTGAGTGATTCAACTATGTTTTTGGAATGGTTTCTTGACATGTATTCATGTTATGTTTGAATAACATGTATTAATACTTAGAGATATCTTGTGTAGTTCATATTGGGCATTTATATTGATAAGTAGGCCCAATAGCACGATGAAATGTTTTGATTACCGCGAGCATGGTGATGTGTATTTGAGCATGTTAAGTTGCTTATTTGGGTCAGAAGGAGCACGTGGTCACCGTGCCATTTTGTGGAGCCGATATAGGCATTAAGGTCGCACGATTGAAGAGAAGAATCGTGGGTCTTACCCTTTCGCGTGGACTTATTGGCGAGGAGTCGCGGATTGGGAGTATGGACGGGAACGTGAGTCTCCCGCGACTAGTATGAAATGTAGAGATGTGAATGTGGACATGTTTATCATCCATGTGCATATGTTGTTTAATTCACTAAGCGTTAGCTTAAACAAATCGAATATCTGTGGTTATTCAAATAACCATTTCAGGTGTTAATGCTGGCGAGGAATCGGAGAAGTGAGCACGTGGGTTTAAAGTTCGCTTAGAAGGCAACCTGAATATTGATCTTGTAGTTTTGGAATAATAGAAATGTTGTAATAAAGATTTGAATGTTTTAACTTATGTTTAATTTAGTATGTTAAAATGGACCTAAAGCATGGTAATAGTTAGTAACATATTGTAATTATACTTTGGTAATGTTTTATTATAGCTAGGATTACTTTGAAGTGAGATTGGAGTGTGTGGTTAACACTTGGTTGTTTTAAAAAGCTTTTTGAAACTTGTTTTTTTGCAGAACTGGGCTGCTGTCAGGGGAGCAGTCGACTGGTCCAGTGTTCAGTCGACTGGACCTTTGTGCCTGCTAGCTACTGCTTTTTAATATGGCAAAAGCAGTCGACTGGGCCCTGCCTCAGTCGACTGGAACTCTGAAGGTTTATGTGTTCATTTTGTTTCTGCTTGCTTCAGTCGACCGAAGGGGGAATTCAGTCGACTGAAAGTTGGAGGCCTCAGTCGACCGGACCCCAGTCTCAGTCGACTGGATGGTCTGTTAAACCTTTGTGAAAACTCTCTGCTTTCTTCAGTCGACTGAGGTCCCGACCCAGTCGACTGGACCCCTAGTCTTAAAATGTGTTTTGTTTTTCCGCTGCGTGTGTTCTTCAAACTAAATTTTGGGAACGTTAATGAATTGGGTTAGCCTCGGTGGCGTGCCACAGGCTCCGGTTTCGCTATTGTGGGACCGGGCTGTGACACTATTGTAACTTTTATTTTTGCTTTTGTTGTTTTTGTTGTTAGTATTGTTGTTATTTGTGTTTTCTTTGTAATGTTTAATTTTAGTTCATTTGGTGATCTTCCTCTTTTTGTGTTTGAAGATAATCACTTTATGACTAAGTTTTGTTTGTATTTTTACTTCTAGTTGAATGCATTTGCCTTTTAGCAAAAAAAAAAAAAAAGAAAAAAAGAAAGAAGATCTAAACATATGCTCAATTTTGTTAGTCACTTAGAGGAGTCTTAGTTATTAAACTGGTGGATGTGTTAGGGACTAAATGAAATATAAATTTATGCTCTTTTGTTTAAGTAATTAAAGAAGAGTTTAATTATTCACTTGTTTGCTTTTTCATGCTTTGCCCTTGTCTAGATGATTCAAAAATCTACAAGCCCATGAGTTCTCTAGCACTTCTCTCGCCAATTACTTAACATATCCCTAATATTACAAATGAGAAACTAATCCACTATACGTAGTATGCACTTTACATTAAACCCCTCAAGATTATCTAAATCTCCTCTCCTTTAATTACAAACCATATTTGAAGATTAATGTTGTGTTCTCATTATTTTGGCTAGTGTTGATAATCTCATCTCTCCCTTTGCCCATACAATTGTTGGTTTAATTTATATGGAGGAGTCGTAATGAATTCCTATATGGAAAAAATAAAATAAAATAAATAAATAAATAAAGAAGAAGAAGCTCAACTTCTCTTGTACCTCACTGTTTTCTTAATGCATTTACTTTGACCCAAAAAAAAAAAAGTAAAACTCTTAATTAGATGGTCTCACTACAATTGAAAATAACTCATTGACATATTACTTAGGATTTAAACTTGGGGATAATCAAAATGAATATGTAGGTTGAAGGTTGGCATCAAATTGAATACGTAAAACACTTACGTAGATACATATATGATGGGCTCTGGAAGATCATATGGTGTTTTAGAACAAAACAAAATAAATTGGAATAAACTACATTGTGCAACCTTGATTGAGGTTTATGATAATAACCTCCTCCTAGTTTAAACACTAACCTATCCATCAGGGCCGGTCCTGGGGGAAACAAAGTAAGCAATTGCTTGGGGCCCCTACCCTCAAAGGGCCCCCAATTCCAATTATAGATGTGACAAAAAATCAATTTTACATATAATTATGCATAAGTAGATCCTAAAAAATTCACTTCGGGGGCACTACCCTCGAACCCCTGTATAGCTTTAGGGTGTATATTTTAGAGTTCACTTAGGGCCCCCCAAAACTCAAGACCGACACTGCTGTACATATACATGTGCACTTTTAAATTAATTAAGACGAATGAAAGAGAAAAAGAAAATGAAGAAGATGTACACTGACTAAATAGTATCCTCGTTAATTAAAATTGCAAACATATACCGAATATATTCTGATAAGCAATTATAAGTGGGCTCCCCCGGGCTCTAGTCCCCTAATTTCCGATAAATTTTATCCCTGTTTGTAATATTTTAGCGTAATTGTAATTTAGCATACCATAATATTTGACAAAATGTCTTATACTTCCTACTTTTTTTAATCCAACCCAGTATTGTTCAATCCAAATAAACCACGTTATATTAGTTCAATTATAATCTAGCCCACCCCAAATATTTGGCCCTACTTTTTTCTAGTTCAATCCCTCTCGCTATTTAAAAAAAAAAAACCGTGTATAGTATTGTAAAGACTAATAGTTTTGTATCTCATAGCCTAATAAAAGCTCTATAACAAGATATGTTTTAGTTGGTTTTAGAGAGAGTGCTGAGTGTTATTCAGTTGTAACTACTTTTATCTCTCTCTCCTCATCTCTCTATATACACTGTAATTGTCTTTCATTTTTCAATTCAATGAAATCTATTTGTATTCTACCCAATACATTCTTCATGTATGGTATCAGAGCCAGCGACTCTGACCTTCATAAATCTCTAAAAAAATTTCCATCTTTGTCTTCAGCTATGGCGATATTACTCTCCCTGAATCTTCCTTCCAATCTTATATTCTTCGTCTCTATAAACTCTTTAGTTACAATCAAATTGGATCAAGATAATTACATGGTCTGATCTCTTTAACTATGCAGTGTCCTAAGAGCTAATCAACTGCTTGGTTTAGTTGAAGGTTTGATTCCTCAACCTTTTACTGAAATTACAAATGAATATGGTTAGGTAATCCCTAATCTAGCTTTAATTGAGTAGTTAAACATTGATCAGCAACTTGTTAGCTGTCTGAATGCAACAATTTCTAATGATGCCAAATTTTGGGTAAGAGATAAGAAGAAGAAGACAAGAGAAATTGTATGTGGTTTGGCCCTGTTAATAAAGAGACCTACGTCCACGTGGTGTGTCTGAGCACTTTCACTATGTCATAAAGTAGCCGGAGACCTTTGGTGAACCAACAATAACCTCGAGCTACCAGATGTCGGCCGAGCAGTCTACACAAAGCTATGGTGAGTGTTGTGCAGAAGGGTAATTGATTGTTTAATCGATCTCCCCTATGCATGGAGCGAGAGGCCTCTTTTATAGTTGCAAGAGTCCCTCATACATGGAAACTATGTTTGATAAGGTTATCAATCTAATTAGGTATGATTACAACAAAGTATGCGAGTTTTCTAATTTGATTAGGAAATAATCTTCACTTTTCATTAGTCTTCTAACTTGCTTAGCAAACTATCTAGACGAATCTGGATTGCTCCTCCAGGCAGACCTGAGTTGTCCTACGAAGAACCGGGCCAGGCGGCGTTCCCGACCCGTAGGCTGGGTCATTGGATAGATCGGGATGACTGTGCCTTCTGACCGAGCGCTACTCATTGAAGTTACTAAGTCTTGTTCTTATTGGTCGAATATCTTTGTACGTATCAGTTGGCCCCCATTTTCAAGGCTAAATTGGTGCTACATCGGATGAGGCTTGGAAGTTAGTATAGCACGGGATAATTACCCGATACAACCACCCTGGGTGGGACCAAACGTCTTGACAACTTGGGTTATGAACCCGGACTGGCGACTCGGGAGCTCGCGATCTGACCTGCCACTTATCAAGAATGGGTTGGTCTGGTCAGGATCCAACTAGATCGATGTAAGCGCAACCAGTCAGTACAACCCAACGAAACCATCCCATCGTGCAATTAATGCGCACGCCTTTGAGGCATCGCTTGAGCTGCCCGAGGTGCCAGCTGTCGGCCATTTAGGCAGGAATTTTGCTGGATCATTGGATCTGAGATCATCTGGACCATTTATGCAATCTATATAAGGGAAACTTGAACATTTTCATTCCTTCTGCTGTCTATAGGAAGAACTTACCGAGAAATTCCAAAGGAAAAGCACCCGGTCCAGATTCCCAAGCTCTTTCCTACATTCTTTCCTTGTAAGTCTTCGTTTCTCCAGCCTTGTAATTCATTACACTTTTCCTTCTCTTCTTCTTTCATTTTTATTCCTGAGCGAGGCTGGAGAATAGGAATCCTTTAGGCTTTGTGAGGGTGTAGGATTTCTTTTTTCTCAGGTTTTGCTTCTTGCTCAGGTCGAGTGGTTCCCTTTCTTTGGTAGAATAATTTGCCCTGTCAGTATGTCCTAGGATCGCCCTGTCCGAGTGTTACCTGATCGTTAAGACTGTGTACGCCCTACCATACCCTTGGTTCTTCCACCCCTTTACCTTAGATTGGGAGTTCTTGACCCCTACTTAGGTCATCAGCTACTTCCTCGTCCCTTAGTAGGGACTTTAGAAATGTATCACTCTGATTATAACTCGTCTTCCCGGTTGGAGGATGAGCAATCGAGGTTCGGGACACTGAGCACTAGCTTGAACCCTCTCTCACTAACCCCATCAGACCACCACAGTGAGGTAGAATCCCCATCCGAGTATCTGATGAGGAAGCGAGTCAGGAATATGTTGAGGTTTCTGAGGGGATCAGGTAACACGGCGTCAACCTCAGGTAGCTCGAATGTTGTCTTTTCATGCATAGGGACCTCCAGTAGTCTGCTCGGGTCAAATTTAAATAGAATCAGGCAGAAGTTTGGTTGCTTCAAAGGCTTCTCCTTGTAGTACCGGCCAGTGAAGCACACGCTTTTCGGTCAAGTTATACTACCCTTTACAAGGATGTGCTCCTCGTGGGTCTTTGTCTTTGTCTTCCTCTCCACCTACTTGTCCGGGACCTACTAATCTACCTCGGTATTGCCCCCGGGTAGCCGGCCCGAACGGTTGGAGATTTTTGATGAGGGCTGATTCGTGTCCAATATTGCATTCTTAACTTCATGATTTTACCCTTATTGGATACGAATTATCACTTATACAGGGAGATTTAAGGGATAAATTGTACTTTGGTTGTTCTTGTTATTGTGCACTTTTTAATAAAATCTCTTTCTTTTAGGTGTTTTGGAACATGGGTAGAAGTTGGACCCAATCTTTTGGAAGCTTCACTAAAAGGAAGGGACAAAAAGAGCATTTCTGGGGGGCCAGATCGATCCGAGTTCTTAAGACGGATCGATCCGCTGCTTCCCCAGGATCTAGAGACATTTTCCCGTAAAGTCGAATCGACCAGGCTTTTACACTCAGATCGATCCGCGAGTTTTGCGAAACATTCTGCTTCCCAGATGAATAAATGGATCGATCTGGCGATTTGCTAGGATCGATCCGCCCCTGCAGTTTTTCCCCTCTTTTTATTTACAAGTTTGCCATTGTGTGGGGTTTTGTATAAATAGAAAGAGATAGGGTTTTTGTGAGGATCTTGCATTTTTATTTTTGTATCTATCATTTTTCTCCCAACCTTCTTTTTTTCTCAATTTTTGGGAACCCACTTGGGTTCTCTTGCATTTCTTCTTCATTTGTATAAACTTGAAGTTTGGGTTGAAGTTTTAATGGCTAGGTATATTTTCTATCTCTTCTTTTTTTATGATATTGCTATGATTTCTATTATTAGTTAGATTTACTTAGGTTGTGGATCATGAGCTCTTGGACTTAGTGTTGTAGCATTTCTAGGGTTCATTTGTGTAGGATTCAAAACTAGGGGCTTCATCTTCTTTGTATTGCATTGTTGATTGTCATAACTTAGACTTTGAATCCTACCCGATGTATTTCATATGGAATATTATGTAACCTTGTGTTTTGCACTCTATGTGTTTGATAAATGTTGTGTGTGGGATTTATATCTTGGGGTCTTCATCTTTGATGTCATGCATCTTTGATTGTTCAAACTCTTGGGTTTTAAATACTATCTTTTGAAGGCTTCATAGGTGATTTGTCCACCAAGTAGATTAGTTAGTGTAGGGTGGACAAATTATTCGGATTAGAAGCCATAGAGGCTTCATCTTGTATATCATGCATCCTTGATAGTCAAACGTTAGCTTCAAATCCGTTTCTATGAATATCTCAAAGCTTCCTTCATCTTTCACATAGATGCACTCCTTGTGTTTGATTATATGCCACAATGAAGTGTTACCTTAGAATATGCTTGAAACACTAGTCCATTTCATCTTGTTCTGACCCAAGATGGGGAGAATGATCACAACCTATTGCTTTTTAGATTAGTATTTATGTATCCTTTTCTCCTCCAAAAACCAAATAAAAAGCCACAAGACACAAAGTCATTTTCATTCCTTTTCATCATCTTTTCTTACTTCTTTCTTTTTAGCATTATGATTAGTTTCTAAACTTCCCAAACGTTATTCTTGTATCAATCCCTGTGGACTCGACACCCTACTTCCAACATACTACGTTTTTAATAGGGTTAAATAAGAACTTGATTTTGATAACATCATGGGCCATTACCTCTGGCCCCAAGTTTTCGGGTACGAGCTGACTCTCAAGGAATTTTTGTGGACCTACCGGCCATCCCCGTTGTATAGAGAAATTCGCTTCTTTTCCCTGAGTGCTCGGTAAGGGAGAGGTCGGCTTCTTTTCCCTAAGTGCTCGATAAGGGAGGAATATATTAGAGAATGCTCTGAGCAACAATAAGGTATGGAAGAAGAAATTCTTCTAAGTATTCGCCCTCGGGCACAGCGAGGAGGCCTGAGGAATTCCCCTGAGAACCACCTGGGCGAGCAAATTGAGGAGTAAACTGTGTCTCTGGTTTACATTTAATTACTGTTTCCTGCTGCTGTGACATTGACCATTACCCTTTATTTTGCAGTAGGATATGTCAATCCACCAACCATCTCGAACGAGTGTCAGGATCGTATAAGGGCGTTGGCCCAAGATCCTGTGAACATCGTTGACGTGCTAACCCGAACGGGCGCCCGGGAAGTTACTTATTGGCCCGACAAAATTTTTGTTGAACCAGTCTTTCCCCCGATCATTCCTGGTAAGTTACTGGTTCTCAGATTTTTCCACTTTTTACAGCCTTTCCATCTTTTGTCCACATCATTCTGACTCGTTTCCACTCTTGATTCTGTTGATATGGCACCTAGGAAAGACCCTGAAGCGTTAAGGGTAAAAGAGGCCACTGTGGCTGCACGGGCAGGTGAAAAGAGGAAAAGAGTAGCTGCTGAGCCTATCGCCGGAGGTCTGCCACTCACGCGGATTAGGAATGGAAATTGCTTGGAACTAGGCGGGACGTCGGCTCCGAGGGTAGAGGTAGTACATGACACTGCAAACTCTTTTCATAATAATTCAAGAATAAATATTTTACCTCCATTTTTGGCAAAATTGGATGATAAATCATACCACGTGAAGTATACGGCATATGGTTGAGGCACGTACTAGGTCGCACTCATTAAGACAATTCACGCCTCTGACGATATTGACCGGTGTAGTAGGAATGACACGTCGCCTCCAGGATATAACAACTCAGCTCATGGCTGCAGCCTTTCTCCATCTACACTTTTGGCGAAGACCGAAGCTTTTCCCAACACCCAACTTCACCTAAATATATAAATATAATATAGGGTTCTTTAGATTTCAGTCCTTTATTGTACCCATTTCTAGAAATTGATCCATTTCACAAGTCAACTTAAAAATTAGTCCCTCACCTATTTTGAGGACCAAAATACCCCTACTCCCATAAATTAGTGTTTTAAAATTCAAACACCAGATTTGTTATATATATATATTGCTATATATATAGAGAGAAATACTCCCATAAATCAGGATTTTGAAATTCAAAAACCAAATTTGTTTTTTTGAACATTTACATATATAGAAAGAAATAGAGAATTAGCAGAGAAAAATTATACAATAGAGAATGTAAGGTGAGAAATTCCTCACTTTAAAATAACATAAGTGAGAAATTTCTCAATAACATGGTACAAAATTCTATATATTGTTGTGAGAAAGTCTCACTTCTAACTATAATGAGAAATTTCTCACTTTAAAATGCAACACTAACCATAAGTGAGAAATTGCTCATTATGCTTAGTAATCCATATATTTCTTATTGATAATACAAATTTCTCACCGAAGCAAACAAAATTATGGTCAGTGACCATTTATTATACAAATTTCTCACCACAAAAAAATTAAATTTCTCACTTTAATTCACTTGAATGACCCACTAAAGTTGAAAAGCAAAACAAATTAATCAGATTGAAGTTTTTCAATCTCTGACAATGGAGCCACCAAAAAACACCGCCATCGCTGCCTTCGAACCCGCCGAGAAATTTTATCAGCGTCAACTTCGCTTCACCATGTTCGATAGTTTTTTGTTGCCGTTAAAGCTTTAAATCCGTCAAGTCAATCTTGATAGATAAAAGAGCACGAACAATTCCACAAACCTAATCTCTCAAACCACTTGCACAAAACATAGCAATATAAATGACTCCATCATTCCAAACTTCTATGAATAACTAGGTATCAAACAGTGCCTATTCAAAATCAGAAAGCGAAGTCGAAGGCGAATGCACAAACAAGAAGTGCCTTAAAAAAGACGAATAAATTTTAGGTTGCTCGAAAGCAAAGAGCAAACTTGTTTTACAAAACAAGAACATAGGAAAATAATTAAAACCCAAAATTATTAGTGGAAGAGCACTTGCGTAGACGTGCCGCAAACACCATACAAAGAAATAGCATAAAGCATATCGAGGTCAGCCTGAAGAAAAAGTAACAAGCATGGACACTACAATAGATATATAAAGCAAAGAAAAACAGAGCTTAGGTGGGAAGAGTTAACTAAAACAGAGCATGCAAAAAATTCTTAACAATCACCTATATGGAGGGTCGGTAAGTGCAAAAGCCAGCCAAGCCACGCGCAAAGGGCAGAGAAAAGGGCAAGAAAGGAATGAGCGCAGCCATGGAAAAGCCCAGCCAAGCAAAACAGCAATTGACCAAAACTACCCTCCAAAAAGCTCCATAAGAGAAGGGTGAGAAAGGGAAAAATCGACTTTCAATAAGTGGAAACTATGAACAGGGTCTGTTTTGATTCCCTCTTTTATTATAGTACTTGATTTGAACACGAAAATTGTTCAATTTCAACATATCCAATCCTTACAGGGAAAGTTATATAAGAAATAGGGTTTTGTCATTTATGTTTTGTCATCTACCAATCATAACCCCAATAATTTACTCATATTGATTCTCACCTTCAGTTTCTACAAGGAAATATTCCGACAAGAAATTTATCTCTTTTATTGGCTAAGGGTGAGATAATGAGAAAGAGAGAAATATATGCTAATTAAAAACTGTCACGCCTACAATTTAGGAGTTATCTTGGGATTAATCAAATCCCTAATATCACGCCTCCTCAACAAACCTGCAGTTATAATATGATATACTTAAATATATCAATTAATATACAGATAATCCCTAATATATATCCAAGGGTATATAAGTCCAAAAATACACGAAAATATTGGGCAAAAGGATCAATTTCTAAATCAAGTATTAAATGGGGTATCAATTTATATACATCAGATATCAAGAGCACCAAATCTACAATAATTGCATATTGAAGGACCAAAACTAATATTTCTATATAATATATGTATATATATACAAAATAAAATAAAAGAAGTAGTATGTTGTACTACTATTATTCCATCTCATGGACTTATAGCCATGTTGTGTTATATAGTGAACATGCCCAAGCTTTGTATTTATAGGCTCAAGAATATGGCCGTTGGAAAACTCTTACTAATTGAGGTTTAAGCCTAATTAACTAGCCCCAATAATCTTATGTATGTAACATATGGGCTAATAAATTAACCCTTTAAGTAGGATATAACAATGGTTGTAACTATTAATATAAAGAGCCCACAATAATGTGTGCATTGTAACATATTAACCCAATAAAAAGATGGTTTATAATATAATCACATGGGTAAAATAAAGGGTGATTTAGTGATAAATCCCTAGATACTGTAATTAAATAGCTTCATGTTCTTGAGTTAAAACATGTTTAGAATTAAGTCCCTGAAATTTTTTAGGGACTAAAATACCCCTTGCTCATCAAGTTTGGTATTCTTAAAAATGGTAACCTCCTCCATTAATGTTTTCAACCAAAATTTCTCCCCAAAA
The DNA here is from genome assembly GCA_033977485.1 of Hydrangea macrophylla. Lineage (NCBI taxonomy): Eukaryota > Viridiplantae > Streptophyta > Magnoliopsida > Cornales > Hydrangeaceae > Hydrangea > Hydrangea macrophylla. Next base: position 157,944,141 of record CM066991.1, read on the forward strand.
ATTAAGAGAATAAAAAATTATGGGGATCAAAATTTGAAAGTTACTATTTTCATCCACAATCATGTCCAACAACATGATTTGTGGAATTTGAATTGAAACGGCACAACATGTTTTGGAAAAATGGGAATGGAAGAGAGAGTTCCAACATGATTTGTGAATTTCACAAAATGTTCTGGAAAATGAAGATGAGAGAGAGAGAGAGATAGAGAGAGAGAGAGAGAGAGAGAGAGAGAGAGAGAGAAATACAACACGATTTGTGAATTTTCCAACATGTTATGGAAAAATGGGAATGGAAGAGAGAGTCCCACATAATTTGTGAATTTCACAACATGTTCTGAAAAATGATTTGTGAATTTTACAACATATTCTGGAAAACGAGAATGGAATAGAGAAACACAACATAATTTGTGAATTTCACATGTTCTAGAAAAATGGAAATGGAAGAAAGAGTCCTAACATGATTTGTGAACTTCACAGCATGTTTTGGAAAACGAAAATGAAAGCTACTAAAGTCACAACATGATTTGTGAATTTCACAACATGTTCTGTAAAATGAAAATGGAAGAGAAAATCACAACATGATTTGTGAATTTCACAACATATTCTGAAAAACGAAATGAAAGCGACAAAGAGTCACAACATGATTTGTGAATTTCACAACATGTTCTGGAAAAATCGGAAATGAAAGAGAGAGACAAAACATGATTTGTGAATCTCATAACACGTTATGGAAAATGGGAACAGGGAGAGAGAGAGAGAGAGAGAGAGAGAGAGAGAGAGAGAGAGAGAGAGAGAGAGAGAGACCACCACTATTAACCACCATCGCATCCACCACCAAACTTAACCACCATCGATATCATCGCCATTGCACCCACCACCACTCTTAGACACCATAGCGCCATGGCACCCACCACCACTACCAACACATCACCACCGCACCATTGAGTCCCGAAGGTGGTCGTCACGATTGTGGGCAACAACTTGTCTCACTTGTGGGACTTGTAATCCTTTTTTATTTGCTTCATTTACCAACAGCTTGTTTTGTGAATTTCACAAGCAAAGTAATGACCAAAAAATTGATGATGTTCTTTTTGTTCCAGGTTGGGCGTAATGATTTCTGGTGATATATATTGTTTAACATGCATGTAATTAATAGAGATAAAAATACCACAATGCAAGGGTCAATGATTGAAGGAATAGTCAATTAAAGAGTCAAAGAGTCAACATTTTTTTTTCTCTTGCAAGGAAGTTGAACAATCGATTATGGTAGTGATATTAGCCAATCTGTATTGACTAACACTTGTGTAAATAAGGTATGTCTCACATGCTATGAAATATAAATAAGAAAGAAGACCAAAAGCAATCATTAAAAAACAAAAATGATCCACATGAACACACAATTAAAGAGTCAAACATTTAATTTGACAGATTTTATGATGTAATGAATACGAATGATCAATCAACATGTGTTACGGGATGTAAATGGTAGAAATAATTCTCTAACATTCAAAACACAAACAAACATGACAATCGTGGGGAATAAATACAATTATTACTCCCAAAATCCCAGTTAATGACTAAATATATATTACATCTATATGCATATCACAGAATATATAGAAGGGTAAAATGGGGACAACAAAATCATTAACCATGATTAGGTGTGTTAACTAGGATCCTAGGGATGTAGTATTAAATAAAAATATTGGGTGTCCTCCATCCACAAAAGTACATGAATGGGGGATTTAAGGGCAATTGTCTATAAAATAATTATGTTAAAGTATGTATATAATAAATTTCAAACCTTAAATAAAATCTCATTTTTATTAAAATATTCCAATACTATAATTTATAGGGATAATTAAGTTTTAGTCTACTTTTTGTATAGAATTTAAAAGTCAGTCTATTACTTTTTCAAAATTAAAAAAAAATATTAACTTTTTTTTTTTGGTAAAAGTAAAGAGTCAAAAAATTTATATGACGTTTTGGAGCAAGTCTTTATAAGATTGGGAGCAACTCTTTCAAACGTTGGGAACAAGTCTTTAGAATGTAGGGAGTAACTTTTTTTAAAGTCGGGTGCAACTCTTCACAACATTCTTTGGTGCAAGTTTAAAACGTTGAAAATATTAAGTAGGTTAAAACAAAAAATAACTATTTAAAAGTTGATATTTTTTTTTTAATTTTGTTGATGACTTTTTTAATTTTTTCACTTATTGTTGATAATTTATTAATTTTTTAAAAATAGTAGATTAACTTTTAAATTTCATACAAAAAGCTGACTGAAATGTAAATATCCATAATTTAGTAGCTTAACTCAAACGGGTTCTTTATGTTAATTGCTTAAAGTTAAAGCAAGTTTTTGATTTATATAGTAGTTCCCAAAGAGAACTCTGCGTCTCGATCGAGAGAGAGAAGGAGAGATCAAGCTTTCATTAACAAAAAATGCTTTCCGCCTGTTTTGCGACTTAGAGTCCATTGTTGGTCTCTTCATCCAGAGAGAGAGAGAGAGAGTGAAAGTTTTATTGTCAATGACTTCTCATCCTTCATAAGGGACCAACAATGGACTCTGATCGCAACACATGCCGAAACGCATTACCCTCAGATTTCGGAAGGTTCTAAATATTATACGCAATCAAAGTGGATTGAAGAAAATATGTACGCTGATAAATTATGATAAGCTTGCATATTATACTAGTAGTATGAAAGATGTATATATTCAATTCTATTGCCATCAATTATATCCTTACCTCATTCACTTTACATGAAAATCCTATGGCTTTTTAGAATACTATTAGGGCTTTGTTTGGTTCTTAAATTTAGTGAGGAAAAAGAAAAGAAACCATATCGAGGAAACCTTTTTTCTTTATTTGGTTAGTAAAGAAAACAATGAGGAAAACTAGGAAATTAAGAAATTTTGGAATTTTGTGAGTCATTTTTCATTCCTTTATTCATATGCTGCAATTACACTTTTATTCTTTTTAATATCATTTAAGCATGAAGGAAAACATACACTTAGGTACGATCAAATTTAATGTTGATGGGGCAGTGAGGGGGAAGCCGGGTCCAGTTGGTATCGGCGGTGTACTTCGAGATCACCTAGGCAATGTAAAATGCCTCTTCTCAAAATCACTGGGTCTGGCGGAGTCTAACTTCGCGGAGATTGCAGCGATTCTCGAAGCATTGAGATTGTACTCCTCTTCCGAATGGTGCAAGGATCACAATCTCATAATCGAGAGTGATTCAATTGGTGCGCTGTCTTGGGCAACAAGGTTGGAATATTGGTCGTGGAGGTTTGCTCGTATGTTTAATGAAATTAACAATCTGCTATCGAATCCACCCACTGGATTCTCAATCTTGCTGGAACATGTAAACAGGGAAAGAAATAGCTTCGCTGATGGTCTTGCGAAATCGGATGTGGATAGAGCCTCTGATTTTGTTGCTTGGATTTGATTGCCTATAAACGAAGGAGTGGTCTGCCTTTCTGTGGGGAATGGGGTAAGGCTTTTGACTTGCGTTTTGTTTCTGGAGTAGGGTGGTTTCCTTTGCACGGGGAGTGCTTCTTACTCCATTTGGTGTGTGTGTGTTTGGCGTGTGTTTTTTCGGGTGCTGGGTGGTTTCGTTTTGCGTGTGTGTTGTGTGTGCAGGTGCTCTACTCCAATTCGGAGAGCCCTTTCGGTATACTCATGAGGGTGGGGGTTCCTGTTTAGGGCTCCTTTCTTGGGTTCCTTTCTGGTTCCTGGTTTTTGTAGAGGGGCAGCGAGTGTTTACGTTTCTTCAATTGCACTCGGCCCAAGCATTCGTTAGTTATTTCGCAACCTCAGCTTGTCTGGATTTCAGCAACTATCCTCTGTTTTGTGGTTTCTGGTGCGCTGAATGTTTGCTCTGCCTTCTGCCTTTGGTTGGTTTGTTGATTGATTAAGCTTTGGGGGTGATAAAACATATAGAGAGTTGCGTTTTTTTGGGGTCTGCTGGTTTGGGTTTTTGTTTGTTTCATTTTTCTTTTTTTCTTATTGGGGCTCCTTTGTTGAAACATCCAAAGTGGAGTAGATTTCAACTGGGGAACCTTCTATGAAATAAAGAAGCTACTACAAAATTCGAAAGGTCGCTATCGGATTTCTATTCAGCACTTTGCAGCGAAAGGGATTATTTTGCGGTTAATACGGCAAGATCAGCGTTTTGACAGATTAGTTCCATTTTGGCTTGGATCTGAGTGGGCTTTAGATTCGGAACGGACTCTATTTACCGTGTTGATTCTCATCATGGGGGTGTTTAGATCCATCAGTAACGCATGTTTCATACCATTGTGGAGGTTATACATTTGGAACAGACTTTGGTATCAATCTACATGATGGGTATTTTTTGGTATTAGCTGTACATGTAGGGTGTGAAATCTTGTTGCTGGGTAATTTGATAGTGTATGGAGTGGTGTTGATTGTGTCTTTGAGCAGTTCTTCAGGTGCGGCTTGCTTTGATTAGTTGCATGTCATTCTGCAGAAAGTGAAGTTTGTGCAATTTGGGTGTTAGTGTGTGTTTTTCTGTTGTAATTTCTGGGGCTGCCTAGGGTGGGGGGTTGGTTTTACTGGAGAGATGCCTTAGTTTGGTTTTTTGTTTTGGGTTTCTTAGTGTGTGTTTTTAGTGGTGATAGGTGTTGGGTGTAAGATTTGGTGGATTCATTCTAAACCGTGTATGGTGGCTATGGCCAATTCTAAATGAAAACTGTTGCTGTTAAAAAAAGGTAAAAAAAAAAAAAGAAAAAAAAGACTTAAGGAATACTAGAATTAATCAACGAACCAAAAGCACCAGTAAGAGTATACCAAAAACACAGCTAAAGCCAGGCCAATTAAAAAGGCAAAACAATAATTAGCAGCAAACAATCCAACTCAAAAAATACAAACATAGTGATCAAAGGTGTAAAGTTAAGTCAATGCTGTCAACGTTTGTAGAGGAAGTAGTAGGCCTATGATCAAATCTTATTGGAGGAGGAGAGCCAAATAGAGGAGGCCCTTGAATCACTGTTGGAAGAGGCGCCCCATAGCTGGAACTATTGAATATTGGTAGGGTAATCTCTTCTTGGTAGGGTCCATGGCCATTCCCCTGATCATCATCTGTGTCTTGAGTTGTTGTAGCCTTCACTTTCCTCTTATAAACCTTACATAAGACCCAATCGTCCAACTGCAACAAATGGAACATCAATCTAAAACTTGTAAGAATGATATCATTAACTGCAGTACTGCTTTAAATTATGAAAAATTCTAGTAATTCATTACCACAAAAAGAAAAGAAAAAAAAGAAAAAAATTGATTTTTAAAGATTCATCTATAAATGGGGGATTTGTACTTTACCCTCATGTCGTTTGCACCCATTTTTCTCCGGGGAGGTTCATTGACGCGGTATTCATGCATGAGCCAATCAGTTTTGTTGTCCTTCCCTCTCCAAAAAACAAGAGACTTCCTAAACCCGACCGTAATGCCGTTGTTATCAATGATAGGCTTATCACCTCCACTAGCCTTCCAAAACCCATCACCGGCTGCCCGGTTTGGTCGTGTACCATTCTGGAATTTTCGATCCCTCGTTGTGAAGAAGAACCACTGCTGCTCCTTCTCCCCTTTTATTGGGTGGTGGTTTTCTGTAATTAAATCAGCACAAAATGTATTAACATGACAATTTCATTAGGATTTTGTTCTTCCAATTAACTATTACTTTTAATTAGATTCTGTAAGTGAAAACAATTAACCATTGAAAAAGATGTTGAATTCAAGTGTAAAAAGTTACTATTTAATAAAATATTTGAAAAGAGAAATGAAACAGAGAATAAAAAATACACATGAATACACACACACACCCACCCACCCACACACACACACACACACACACACACCAATTCAAGAACCTAGAACACCCTAAAAAATAAAAAATAAACAATTGAGGGGTGGTTTTTAAATCAGCACAAAATGTATTAACATGACAATTTCATTAGGAAAGAAGAAATGAAACAGAGAATCAAAAATACACATGAATACACACACACACACACACACCCCAATTCAAGAACCTAGAACACTCTTAAAAAAAAAAAACAAACAACTGAGTTCTTGAAAAAAAAAATTGTTACCTATGAGCTCATCTGGATTATGGTTGTAAAGGATGACCTCTTGGATGTTGTTTGGAGGAAGTTCTTCCAACGCCACTTTTTTATTCAAGTAGTGGAGAATCAGCTCCGAATCCTCCGGGTGAAACCTATACCCAGGTGGGAATGATTCAAGGTACTTCAATTCTTCTATGTTGACATTGTTCTTGAACCCATAATTATTGTTCTCTGAGACTATTGGACCACTTCTTGATGAACCAGAGTTGCTTTCGGAAATGGACAGAGAGCGACCCTTGCGTTTGGATCTGTATTGTGACTTAGAGTCCATTGATCGGAAAGCTTGGTCTCTCTCTCTCTCTCTCTCTCTCTCTCTCTGTTTCTCTGTTTTGAGGAAGAGTTGTACAAGAAGAAGAAGATAAAATTTTCAAATCAAATATATATGACGGACACTTGTTCACACCGTTATGTTAGTTATGTCAACCGACTAGATTCACTTAAACCCTTTTTTCTAATTAGGTTCGTGTCATCTACAAATTAAGGTCTTAGCGACAGAATTTGTACCAATTACTTTCCCAAGACTCACAGCACCCCCAATTTTTGGAGAGTAAAAAAAAAAAAAAAAAAATTTATATTGACAAACAAAAATTATGTGTAATTTGTCCCTCTCAAATTTTAAAAAGGAAACAATTATGATAGTATTTTAGCCCAATAGTATTTCATCCCGACTCAAAAATTTGTCTCATCACTTTTTCTTATCATTTTCCAATTTAATACAACCCAAATGGTCGAATTCTTTAAATTACCATAAGCGAACGAACTTTATTATTATAAAAAAAAAAAAAAGAAGTGATATTCAGAAATCAATTAAACACGAAAATATGTAAAAATGGAATATAACACAAAATGACCTCGGAGGCGCTCACCCCAAATCCTCGTATAGATCCACCACTATATACTTCGATCTAATCTTAGCCCTGCACATAAAAAAATCCTGGCTCATGTAGACACCCTATTTTGTCTGGCTTGATAGACTTAGGTGACGTCTACTCTGCTGGTTCACGATGATTGGAAATTATCTTGCAAATCTCATTCCTAGGTTTCATTTCTGCTTCTAACAGTAGACCCATGAAAAAATATCTATATACCCCAGAGAGATCCCGGATTTTCGGAATCGGATTGGGAGCACGTAGATCCCAAGCTTCTTCCAAAATTTCAAAAAAGAGCTTCAAAAGAGTTTTGAGAAGCAAATTCGAAAATAGGACGTTTTAAGAAACTTTTTAGAAATGTTCCAGTTTGAACGGGTTGACCCATATTTTGACCCAAAATTTGACATGTAGCTTTAGTCCCAAAATGATTTTAATAATACTAGATATCACAAGCTTTCCAACGGTGTATCATGAGCCTGATTCGGAGTAAAAATGGATTACTATGATTTTCTAAAGAAAATACCACCATTCTCGACTATGGCCCAGAAATCCAAAAAATTTCAAGGCACCTTTTCGACTTTGGATTTTTTTACTTAATGCTAGATGTCGAGAGCTTTCCAACGATATAAAATAGGCCTAATTTTGGGCATGAAATGATGTTTTTTTAAATGAATATTTGAAGAAAAAAGCCTAAAAAATCCATTTTTCAAAGAATCAAAAAAGAGGGGGTAGCACACAAAAGTTGTGCGGCGGCACTGGGTGAGTGCCGCTGCCCGTCGCCCAGCTTTGAGTGTCGCTACCTGCCGCCCATTTTTTGATTCTTTCTCATAGAATTGCGAATTCAATTTAAGCTTGGGATTGAATTGGTCAAGAATTACCTCATATGTAATTGTCAAGACTCTCAATTAACTTTAAATTAAGTTCATAATCCATCTCTATGAACTTTTGAGCATAGTTCAAAGTTTGGTCCCATTTTTTAATTTCACTTTGCTCTCTAAGTAATTGATGGAATGTATGAGTTTGTTACCCTTAACCTCCCATTATGGCTATCATTTGAATCAACTTAACTCATCTCTTAGTCATATTTCATTTTGGGTCTTTGATGTTCCATGTTATCTCCAACAAGGTTAAGTAAGACTCATGTCTACTACTCTTACAATCTGGGTCTCACCGCGGATTCATTCTTTAGCTGAATTGAGAAATACCAATTGGAGATTCTCCTGAAAAATGCCCTACTATTAGTTCGATAAACCTAGGGGGTGATTAGCTCAATCTCTAACTTTATTACTAATTTCAATTTGAAGCAATAATAGAACAGAAGCCAATACGTGAAAAGTGTGCTTGTGTAAAAGTAATTCATTGCAATCACAAGAACACTACATTTTTACGTGAAAAAACCCTTTCAACTTGAAGGAATCAAAAACCACATCCACAGCTAATTCGAATATGATGAATTAATGGAAAACTTACAACCAACTTAGACTAAACCAGAGTCGCACTGAGTCACCGCTTTGTATCACACACGTTGCATTTCTAATCCTCCTTCGCTAAAAAATAACCTCTTCATAGCTTCAACACTACACATTGGCCTCGCACCGAATACGCTCACACCAACGAATCGCACGTGATGAACTACTAACCCTTAATTGATGAAAGTAAACCAATCTTGGGTTAAAAATGAATCTAAAATGGTGGTAGAGTGCTTAGGAATTATATATGCTGAAATTTGAGAAAATGGCGTACTAGGTCTTCAAGTAAAGTGTTATATTTGTAGGTTTTGGAAAACTAGCAAAAATATGACGTACCATTTGAAGATGCCAACCGTCTAGACAACTATCGAACGGTGCATTCTGTCAAGGATAATTTCTCACAAATAATTCCAACATGCGAATTGTCCAGATGCCTTGCGGAGGGTCCTACGGATAGTCACGTCTGACTTAAAAATTTTATTTCTTCATAACCGAGTATTAGCCATACTGTCTGGACGCCTGTGTCCAACAAAGACTTTTCTCAATTAAAACTGCAAACATATACCGAATATATTCTGATAAGCAATTATAAGTGGGCTCCCCCGGGCTCTAGTCCCCTAATTTCTGAGAAATTTTATCCCTGTTTGTAATATTTTAGCGTAATTGTAATTTAGCATACCATAATATTGTCTTATACTTCCTACTTTTTTTAATCCAACCCAGTATTGTTCAATCCAAATAAACCACGTTAAATTAGTTCAATTATAATCTAGCCCACCCCAAATATTTGGCCCTACTTTTTTCTAGTTCAATCCCTCTTGCTATTTAAAAAAAAAAAAAAAAAAACCGTGTATAGTATTGTAAAGACTAATAGTTTTGTATCTCATAGCCTAATAAAAGCTCTATAACAGAATATGTTTTAGTTGGTTTTAGAGAGAGTGCTGAGTGTTATTCAGTTGTAACTACTTTTATCTCTCTCTCCTCATCTCTCTATATACACTGTAATTGTCTTTCATTTTTCAATTCAATGAAATCTATTTGTATTCTACCCAATACATTCTTCATGTATGGTATCAGAGCGAGCGACTCTGACCATCATAAATCTCTAAAAAAAATTTCCATCTTCGTCTTCAGCTATGGCCCCTACAACAAAAATGGGTTTTTGCAAAGAAAAAGTTCCTTGCTAAAGGCCACAATTTCGTTGCAAAACCTTTTTGCAAGGAAAGTTGTATCCCTTGCAGAAGCTTCCTCTCTAAAGCTTCTAGCAACGAAAACAAATTTCCTTGCAAATTCTTATATTTGGCAAGGAAATTTTTTCCTTGCTAGTGCTCAGGTTTTTCGTTGCTAAATGCCTAATTTCCTTGCAAAAAACCTATCTTTGTGCTGTAATTTGGACAATTGGCAAGGAAAAAATTTCGTTGCTAAATATCCAAGTCTAAGGCAAGGAAAAATGTTCCTTGCTAAAACTCATTTTTAGCAAGGAATATGATTTCCTTGCAAATAATATTAACATAAGGCAATGAAATAATTTCCTTGCGAAAGGAGACTTTTAGCAAGGCAAAATTTGTTCCTTGCCAATTAAATAACCCTAAGACAAGGAAATAATTTCCTTGCTAAAGGTTATTTTTAGCAACAAAAATATGGTTCCTTGCCATTTTGTTCTCTTAAAAGTAATCGCAACAATACCTGTGCAATCCAATATTAATTTTTAATCCTGTAATATTTCAAAACCTGTTCAATTTATAAATATAGAATAATCCAAACTTGTCCAACATAAAATAATATTAAACATCACATCCAACATTACACAAGTTTGATATATCGGAAAAATACATAATTGGTCACAAAAGAATCCTACATAACATAAATTTTTATATATCTGACATCCTAAATTAACCCTAAATAAGTCTTTCAACACATGTTTAGTAAAAACAATAAAAGTCCCACAACATAAAGACAATAATGAACTGTTGAAAACTCTAACGAGCAATCCACCAACTCTACGCGACATCTGCATAAAAAACAATAAAAGAAAAACGTTAATATCTTATAAATTAATAAAAGAAGAGAAAAAAAACACGGAATTATCCTATGTAACATCAATTTGAGCATCTAGTTTACAGAGTTCGAGTATATCAACTCTTAAGAGTATTACCAAATGAAGGTTGTGTTAATAGTATGAAACATCATCATGCTTATAAGAAATGTATATTTTCAAAGCATCTAGGACAGCATATTTTCAAAGCATCTAGGACTCTAGAAATGTATGCTTTATAAGAAATGTATATTTTCAAACTCATCTTGAGAAAGATATTTCTCCTAACTTTCAGGACAACATCTAGGTAATTATAGTTTGAGTTCTTTATACGTAAACTATGAATGGGAAACTTCAAGAAATTAAAAAAAGAAAGAAAATTAGAAATATTCAAAACGAGGGGGGAGAGAGAGAGAGAGAGTGAGTGAGTTTGAGAGAGGGAGAGAGGGAAGGAAGAGAGAGAGACAGAGAGAGAGAGAGAGAAAAAAAAAGAGTCTAAGAGAGAGAGAGAGGGAGAGACAGAAGAGGGAGAGAGAGATAGAGAGGGAGAGAGTCTGAGAGAGAGAGGGAAGGAAGGAAGAGGGAGAGAGAGAGAGAGAGAGAAAGAGGGAAGGAAGGAAGAGGGAGAGAGAGAGATAGAGTGGGAGAGAGGGAAGGAAGAGGGGGAGATAGAGAGATAGAGAGGGGGAGGGACGGAAGAGGGAGAGAGTCTGAGAGAGAGAGGGAGGGAAGGAAAAGGGAGAGAGAGGGAAGGAAAGGGAGAGATAGATAGATAGAGAGGGACAGAAGAGGGAGAGAGTCTGAGAGAGAGAGAGGGAAGAAAGAGGAAGCGAGAGAGAGAGAGAGGGGGGGAGGGAAGGAAGAGGAAGCGAGAGAGAGAGAGAGGGGGGGAGGGAAGGAAGAGGGGGGAGAGAGAGAGAGAGAGAGAGAGAGAGAGAGAGAGAGGGGAGGGGGGGAGGGGAATGGGGGGTAGGAAGAGGGAGAGAGAGAGAGAGAGAGAGAGAGAGAGAGTGCTACTTACCAAGAAGTTCCACTAGCTGCAGATGAGCCCCCGGGGCCGTCATAACCATGTCGCTGAATCCATTGATACATGCTTGTCATCTGAGCAGCCAACTCCTCTATCTTTTGCTCAAGATGCTTAACATGCTCATGAGCCTCAACAGATGTGGTCGTGGAATGAGATGAAGTGGAAGGTCTCATGCCGAGTCCCTTCAATAAACCAAATCTTGCACCCAAACATTGAACAGATAGCTCCTCGGCACTTAACGGTTTTGAATTGGGCTGCAAGTTACGTTCTTGTTGTAGCTTTTTCATCTCCTCCTATCATTTAAAAAAAATACATTTAATCAATCAATTCTAATATATAAATTTGAATCAATCAACTACTTATTACTAGTAAAGATAGTATATTTACATGGTAAGTCCCGCAGTCCGAAGACACCCAATCGTTCTTCGCTTTACTGAAGTGACAAGAGTGGTAGAACTCTGGAAAATCGATATCTCCATCTTTTAACTGATATATTAAGTATAAAGTTAGTAATTAATAATGTATAGCAGTAGTATAATTTGAACAAGTAAATAATGTGCACCATCTTATGAGCCCTAGTTGCAAATGAACTTGAGCCACATGAGTGATTTGTCCTTGAACGCGCTCGATTGGCCGAGTTCACGGTGGATTGGTGCTGCGTGGAACATTAAACAACATATAAACATAAACAATTTTGTTCATAATCTTCAAACTTATGTATGGATTTTGTTTACAAATGATTTGCTTACCAGAAACTTTGGGTCACTCCATTTATTATCAATTAAATCTAGCCATTGATCAAGGTTACAATTATTTGGGTGGTTGTTCCTGGCATATTCCTCACCCTCAGTGTCTCTTAGACGTTTGTACTGCTTGTGCAATCTGTGACTCCAAAGACTAAGTAGTGCACCACATTTTGCATTCATCGCTTTCTGGACAACCACCTCATCGCCTTGTACGTTGAACTTATCCTGAAAATAACATTATAGATGATTACGTATCATATAGCGTATCCTTTGAAGTATATCTATAAAATTAGGGTTGTTTTTACTACGTTGATGCGTTGAATTATCGGGCCGACTGAAGTTTCTGGGACTGTAGACCATCTACGGACGCCCGGGCGCTATAGATTCTGTCTAATCTACATGCCTGTAGCGGAAGCAAAATAAGTAGCATACGGCCCCACCGGCTGCCTAAACTCTGGAGGGATAAGTACTGAAAGCTTGCCTTCTCTCTCAATGCGGCGGTCAGTCCCAATGCATCGTGAAAGCCCCCGTCTATTGGTCGATGATCCTGTTTAACACATAATTGTTATTCAATTAGATAATGAAGAGATCAAGTAAATCATATTGAGAAATGATAAATCTAAGTAATTTTGAGATTATACCGATGCTACTAGCTCGTGCCTCACTACTAGCTCGTGGCTCACGGAGGATGGGCCCGATTTGAAGGAGAGCCCCCCCAACAATGTCCTGAACACCCATATCAGTGGCCGTAATATTCTCCTCAAGTGGTGCATCCCTCCCATGAACTGGTCGGGAGACCGAAGGCTCAGAAGGCTCAGAAAATGTAAGGCGACGTGCTGGCGGCATCACACTTACCTGAAAAAGGATACAATGGAATATGTAAAGACTTTAATATGTAAAGACTTCGAGATAAATGACATTATATAAAAATCAAACTCTACCCTTGAAGAAAACACGAGCATAACACCTCATGTTCTAAAGAGTCAATCGACTCATCATCTTCATCGTCTGACAGAATATAGTCATCATCAGAATGAGTATCCCTCAAATTTGTCTGACCCTTCTTATTCGTGCGTTTTGGATGGTCTGACCCATTAAAAGAAGTTGGAAAACGCTTCAACCCTAAGGCCTCTAATCTCTGTTTGTTCGCATTGATATTTTTTTCCCTTTCCTTCTCATATGCTAGGCTATTTGAGGCTAAATAACCCGGTTTGACCCAGTTTTTCCCGCCTTTGGGCATTTCATGAAACTATCAAACGGTAATTCATGTAATTATACTTTAGAACAGATATCAAGAAAATTAAGAGCTATAAATGAGATATAAACAAGTAAAGTAACAAAAAAAGTTAACTCATAATTTCATTAAGCGCATTTAGTCATCAAGGGAAGAAAACAAATGTTACATATCATAAAGCAAAAATTATACATCATAATTAAAGCAAAAGTTACGCATCTGAATTATAATCCATATCATTGTCTATATCATAATCTGTAATATAATCCATGTCATTATCTATATCATCATCGAAGTCACTATGCCGATTAGCTTCACCTTCACCTTCAGCTTCAACATTTTCATTATAATCCATATCTATATTTACGTCATTATCGACGTTAGGAATGATCTCCGGTTCAATATCATCCCTACAATATTGAGCAATATTATCATCGACAATTGGGACAAATTCTGTGGTTTCATCCAGTTGGAATGCATCATTCTGTTCCGGTAAATCTCCATGTTCTTCTGATACAACCGGTATATCATACACTCCCCTATGCTCAACCCGTTGCACGACTTTCCAAGGTTTTCCAAACTTAGTATCATCGAGGTAGAACACTTGTTTCGCTTGGCTAGGTAAGATAAAAGGATCATTTTTATACCACCGAGTTGTGACATCAATGCTTGTGTAATGTGAATCAGTTCGGATTGTTCTCCTACCAGTTGTACTGGTGTTGTACCATTCACACTCAAACAAAACAACTTTATTGCCGCACATGTACTCGAATTCCCAAACACTGCACAGATGACCAAAATAATCATGTATCTGGTTGTCGTGCTCCCCTTGTACATGTACACCACTATTTTGGCTCTTACGGCGATTGTCAAGGTCTCTAGTATGAAATCTTATGCCATTGATTATGCATCCTGAATATTGTTTCACTATCACATTTGGGCCATTTGCCAAGGCCCACAATTGGTCGTTTTGGTCTAAAGAGCCGGTGACTTTCAAGGTATTGACCTACATACAAATGTATTAGAATAAAGTTAAGTAATTATACCCGTAAATTAAAGTTCAAGTTTTGTGCAAGTGACATAGCGTTTGGTGTGTCACAAAAATTATTAATGTCTTCCACAATCACGAAACCAGTTAGGGAATGCTCGTCGCTGTATCTGTGTGATATCGTGTCCAGTTGGGATCTGATTCTTGTGTTCCCTACTCAAAACAACATGTGGAATAGATTAAAAATAGTTACCCTAAGCATGGCTAACAATAATAACATCTACACTCAATTAGCCTCTTACTCGAAATATAGCTCCACCTCGGGGCTATTGAAAAACAAGAACCAGTGAACATTATCTTTGAATTCCTGTGAGATATTGCGAGACCTCGATACCAAACCAAAAGGATGGGCTGGGTCTGTGAATACCATCATGCCCGGGCCACGTTCACCACGATCTACGTTTCGTTCTGGTCTATCAAACACGGTTTCGATCTCATCTAAATACATTGAGCAAAAAGTAATACACTCTTTGACAATATAAGCCTCTGCGATCGAACCTTCTGGACGAGCTCGGTTGGTAACGTATCCTTTTAAAGTTTTGAGATACCTTAAAAAAATGGGTATTAGTTAAGACAATTGAGAAAGTAGAGTTGAAACCACAGGTATATCACAATAATATATACCTTTCAATTGCGTACATCCACCGATAATGCACAGGTCCTGCAAGCTTGGCCTCTCGAGATGGGTGAACAGCCAAATGAACCATCACATCAAAGAAAGCTAGAGGCAATAATTTCTCAAGCTTGCAGAGTATAAGGACTATCCTTTCCTCAAGCTTCTCTAAATCTCCCATCCTCAATGTTTTAGAGCACATGTCTTGGAAGAAGTTTCCCAACTCAAATAGTGTTGTACTAAAATTATTGTCAATGTAACCACGCATCCCGATTGGCAAAATCCGTTGTAGGAGTACATGGTAGTCGTGACTTTTAAGGCCCGTTAATCTACCATTTCTTGTGCTCACTGACCTCGATATGTTCGCCGCATATCCATCTGGATATTTAACGGATTTAAAAAATTCACAAAAACCTTCTTTATCCTTTGGGGTCAGTGAAAATATTGCACGAGGCTTGACATAAGATCCATCGGGACGTTGTTGCAAGTGCAACTCTTTTCTAATGCACCAATCTTGTAAGTCCAACCGTGCCTTGTCTGTGTCCTTATTCTTCCCATCAATGGCCAACATAGTTTCGACGATACTTTCACCAATATTCTTCTCCACATGCATCACATCAATGTTATGTCGAAGCTTCTGATCCTTCCAGTACGGAAGCTCAAATAAGATGCTTACCTTGTTCCAGTTTACTTCTTTATGATTGCTCGAAAACTTTCCCAAGTTTGCAACCGGTATCCGATCCAATTGAGCTTGTACCTTTTCAATCGGTAACTCGAGGGGTCTAGTCCTTGTTTCACGCTTGCCATTATAGGCCTCACTCTTTCGCCAAGGGTGATCCTCAGGCAAGTAGCAGCGATGGTTAGTGTACCCAATCTTATTTCTCAAGCGTTCTGAATATGGTTCATCATTGCAAATGGGACAAGCCATATAACCCTTTGTACTCCAGCCAGATATGTTACCATATGCAGGAAAGTCATGTATTGTCCACAATATAGATGCCCGCATCTGAAAATTTTGACCAGTTGAGGCATCATAAGTCAATACACTATTTTCCCACAATTCCTTCAATTCATCCACCAACGGTCTCATGTAAACATCAATTGCTTTCCCTGGTTGCGATGGCCCAGGAATAAGTAATGACATCATAAAAAATGGCTCTTTCATACACATCCAAGGTGGCAGGTTGTAGGGTGTGAGGATCACAGGCCACATACTATAAGAGGTACTCATGTTCCCGAAAGGGTTGAACCCATCAGTGGTTAGCCCTAGCCACACATTCCTCGGCTCCTGGGGGAACTCCGGATACTGCCGATCTAACTCCTTCCACTCAGCACTATCGGCCGGATGTCTCAATACCCCGTCATCCACACGTTTATCTTTGTGCCATCTCATATCTGATGCTCTTTTTCTAGATATGTACAATCTTTGCAACCTCGACATCACCGGGAAGTAACGCAGAATCTTATGGGGGATTTTCTTACCCTTGCCATAATGTATCTTGTATCTGGACTCTTCACACTCCGGAAACTTATCGAGGCCTTTATTCTCCTTCCAAAAGAGGGCGCAATCATTTTTGCATGCATCGATGTGCTCGTATGACATGCCTAGGTCACGTAGTATCTTCTTCGCTTCATATGTCGATTTTGGAACCAAATTATCCTCTGGTAAAACTTTTATAAGTAACCCGAGAAGCATGTCAAGTGACTTATTACTCCAATTGTTCAATACCTTTTTCATCAAGTATACTAACAACGAACTTTAATAGAGTAAAGTCCTTGCAAACCCGGGTAGAGATCACGTTTTGCATCATCTATTAGTTTATCAAAATTCCACATGTCACGCCCCGACGTAGCATAAATAAGGAAAGCGTTTAATTTCCTTTATGGACCCGTAGGTCGCGACAGTTTGAAGGATCGATTCCGTCCCAAACGTCAAACAACAAAACATAATAATCAGAGTAAAGCAATCAAGGCTTACAAAAACTTTCTAACTTATTACAGCTTATAAACCGGGGTCAACTAAGGCACAGACCGCCTTGAAAATAAAATAATAACTTAGAGTCTGTTACAGTCATCCTCAAAACAAAACAGTTCATAACTTAAAACAGATAAACTTAAAGCATATAATGAACAGTTTCTTTATTCCAGATGCAGCCATTCTCAATTAGCATAATCGTATGATTCCTCCTGATTGTAACCTGAAAAGCCTGAACACGAATGTCCAGGACGCATCAACGTCGTCAACTTCAAGAAGCTGGTGAGTATTAAAAACATAACTTTGAATGTAAAACATACCAACTTACCTTTTTCCAATTCCCATTTAAATCCACAAGTTTATTATTGAAATAAGGAGCTCATTTAGAAAACATTCACAACATTATTTAAAAGAGGGTAATTTACACAGATGGGACCGTGTATGAGAACAATGCACCACACTCATCTTGCCGACTCTTTTCTCTCGACAGCCACAACAACCCACTATCCTACTCCTGGTATCTTTGAAACACTCAGATAGCCACACTTTAGCAACGGGGCGCCAGGGAGTGTCCAGTTTGCCTCACACTTTGGTCCGGGGTACCAGGGAGTGTCCAATGCCTCACACTTTGAATACCCTAACCGCCATGCAAATACCGGGGCAACCCCTCTCACAGTATCCAGACTCGAGTTATCAGGGAGTGTCCGTAGGCCACACTTTAGCACTACCATGGGTGCCAGGGAATGTCCGAGTTCGGCTTCACACACTTTAACGCTTCCATGGGCGTCAGGGAGTGTCCTTATTTGCCACCGTCGCATTTCAAAGATACCCTCTTCCACAATCGCAACCACAACCACAACCACAACCACGACCACAACCATAACCACGACCACAACCACAAACTCATACTCAACCACAACCACGACCACAAACACAAACTCATATTCTTTCCACACTACCATTACTCTTTTCCACACAGACTGACACCCATATGCATGTACCACTGACCCACATGAATGGTATGCACTTAAACAAAAATGCTGAATTAAGGAACAACACGCGTACGGGGATTAATGAGTCATACTACAATGTTTTAATCATTCAAACATAACCAAATAGAGTTCTGATTAACCAAGTTTCCCAAACAGAACCTCAACAGTATATAAATTTCATCCAAACAGTCCCTTAACAGAAAAACAGACAAAAACAGAAACTGCAATACCTCGCGCGCGCGGGCCGCTCGCGCGAAAGGTCGCTCGCGCGGGCCGCTCGCGCGATAAGCCCATTTTCCTTTTATTAATAAACTTTTCTGTCTGCCTGGGGAAAACAAGGTCGCGCGCGCGGATCGCTCGCGCGAAGGGGTTCTCGCGCGACCCTCGCTCGCGCGACCAGACAATTTTCAATAATATATATATAAACTCTTACGTCTGCCTGGGGAAGCCTACCTCGCGCGCGCGGGCCGCTCGCGCGAGGGGTCGCTCGCGCGGGCCGCTCGCGCGAGGGGTCGCTCGCGCAGGCCGCTCGCGCGATTCTCGCGCGCGCGATCGTGGCGCGAGATGAAGCTGAGGCTTCGTCTTCTTCGCAGAAACTGCTCTGTTTCAGCTTAAGGGGTCCAAAATGACCCATTTTGGATTTCTAAAGTATATAGGACATATAATATATGATTCTCTTCGGTTTTTCCCAATGATTAAGAATCTAAAGTCAATTTAACACCATTTGATTCATAGCTCTCTAATTTTAGGAAAAACTAAAACATGTCAAAATTTCATTTTCAATATACTTTCTTATATGAACGAATTGGGTTCTAAAACTTCAGACATAACATCAATGAGGTATAATCTTTGATATTCATCTCTGAAAACGAATTTTGATTGGGTTTAGAAATTCATGATTTTTATGCTATGAACTTCATACGTAAAAATCATCAATGGGGATTTACAACATTAAACAATTACACAGCAATTAATATGAAATTACATTCTTAGTGAGTTTAGAATACTCACTGAGATTAGAGATGGAAGTAATTGTTGAGAAAGAATGACCAATAAAGAAAATTCCAATGAACTATAGCTATGGTGATCAAGCTTTGGTTATGGAATGAAGCTTCTCTTACTAGAATTTCAGCAACTCTCAAGCTCTCTCTCTGTGTAAGTATATTGTGCAGTTTGTGAATGTGTGGTGTATAAATAAACACAAGTATTGAACTTGGAGGCCAAGTAAGAATTAAAACTCACTTAGCACTCTCTAATTGAGTTAATCAAACTTTAAACTCTCTAAAAGACAGCATGTATATATACGTATATCACTCATATATGCAGATTTAACACTGCAGTTACTTCCCAAATGAATTGAAAGGTCAAGTTAGACTAGTAGGGGGCAAGTTGAGTGTGTTTGGGAAGGAGAGCTTATGGCACTAGAATGACACATATAAGTTGTATGTTCCCAAACAAGGCACAAGGCAATCATCACTTGCCATAATTGGAAATAAAGCAAATGTCCAAATCGGTCACTTCCAAAATCTGTGGAAGTTAAACACAACATGGACAGTTTTGGACATAAACTGGTATTTTCGGGGCGCGGTGGTCACCACAAAAATACAGGAATTTCATTTTAACGTAAGAATTGATTTTCTGGTTTTATAAAAATACTGATTGAGTCAATAGAAGTTATTTTCACCGTTTTGAAATACAGATTTTGAAATCCATACTGGTATCACTATCTTTATAAAAATTACAATTTAACCCCAACAACATTCTTAGCTTACAATAAATCAAGAAATAAAATTTAGAACATGGGAAATGTAATTAAATGAAGCAGTCAATACCAAATGAAATTAAATATGACAATGCAATTACCAATTAAATATGAAAATGTAATTTAAAATTAAATGGAAATGCAGGTTATTACACCCTTCCTCCCTTAAACAGGATTTCGTCCCCGAAATCAAGACTAACTAGTCCTGAAACAACTCTGGGTACTTTTTCCTCATATCAGCTTCAACTTCCCACGAGGCTTCGTTCTCGTCATGGTGATTCCACTGAACTTTCACCAACGGGATATCCTTATTCCTCAGCTTCTTGATACTCTGATCCAAAATCTTCACGGGCCTTTCCTTGTAAGAAACGTTATGACTCGTCTCAATATCGTCATAACTAACCACGTGCGAGGGGTCTCGTATGTATTTCCTCAACATACTTACGTGAAACACGTTGTGAACCCCAGACATCTTCGGTGGTAGCGCCAGTCGATAAGCTACTTTCCCGACACGTTCCAAAATCTCAAACGGTCCGATAAAACGCGGAGCTAACTTCCCTCTCTTGAGACCAAAACGTACCACTCCTCGGGTTGGTGAAACCTTAAGGAGTACGTGATCTCCAACACTAAACTCCAAATCCTTCCGTCGTCGATCAGCATAACTCTTATACCGGCTCTGAGCGGTTCTCATCCTCTCCTTGACCAAAGTAATCTTCTCATTGGTTTCTCTTACCAAATCTGGTCCCAACAATTCTGAGTCCCCAACCTCTGCCCAACACAATGGGGAACGACATGGTCGTCCGTACAATGCTTCGAACGGAGCCATACCGATACTCGTGTGATAGCTGTTGTTATAGGCAAATTCTACCAATGGCAAGTGTGTCTCCCAAGATTCTTCAAAATCGATCACACAAGCCCTGAGCATATCTTCCATTATCTGATTAACACGCTCAGTTTGTCCATCTGTCCTGAGGGTGAAAAGCAGTACTCATTTTGAGCGAAGTTCCCATAGCTTCTTGCAGACTTTCTCAAAATCCAGAGGTAAAACGCGCGTCACGGTCTGACACAATCGACACAGGTGCACCGTGAAGTCGCACAACTTGTTGTATGTATATCCGGCTCATCTTCTCTACCGGGTATGTCATACTATAAGCAATGAAATGAGCTGACTTTGTCAATCGATCTACGATTACCCAAATAGCGTCATGATTCTGCTGCGATCGAGGTAATCCTACTACAAAGTCCATCGTAATGTGTTCCCACTTCCAACCAGGGATAGGTAGCGGTTGCAACAATCCTGACGGTCTCTGATGTTCAGCTTTGACTTGCTGACACGTCAAACACTTGGATACAAATTCGGCCACGTCTTTCTTCATACCTTCCCACCAGAAATTTCTCTTCAGATCTTTGTACATCTTCGTTCCTCCCGGGTGAACTGTATATCTTGATTTATGCGCTTCTTCCAGGATATCCTTCCTTAACTCTTCATTACCTGGCACACATAATCTATTCCTGCACCGATATCCTCCATCGACTCCTACTTTCCATTCTGTCGGGTCTTTTTCTGACATCTTCATGAACCACGTCTGAAACTTCTCATCTTCTTTCTGAGCTCCAATAATGCGGTTGATAAGAATAGGCTGTAGGATAAGACATCCGAACAATTGTCCTTCTCCTTCTTCAGCACTCTGTACATCGAATTCCGCCAACGTCTCCAAAGCTCGCCACTCTCTAACCATTAAGGAGGCGATCGTCTCACGAGTCTGTCGACTCAGGGCATCAGCAACCACATTAGATTTACCCGGGTGGTATTCTAACGTGAAGTCATAATCTTTGATCAGCTCCATCCATCTGCGCTGCCTCATGTTCAACTCTTTCTGCGTGAACAAGTATTTCAAACTCTTGTGATCGGAGAACAAATCAAACTTCTCACCGTAGAGATAGTGTCTCCAAATCTTGAGTGCGAAAACTACTGCTGCCAACTCCAAATCATGAATGGGATAGTTCAACTCATTCGGCTTCAGCTGTCTGGATCCATAGGCGATCACTCTGCCATCTTGCATAAGTACACACCCTAACCCTTGATATGATGCGTCACTAAAGATAGTGAACTTCTCATTAGGCTTGGGTATTGCTAGTACCGGTGCGGTAGTGAGTCTTTCTTTCAACTCTAGAAAGGCTCGCTCATGCTTCTCTGTCCATTCGAACTTCAAATTCTTCTTCGTCAACCCAGTTAAAGGTGCTGCTATCTTTGAGAATCCCTCAACGAATCTCCTGTAATAGCCTGCGAGTCCAAGAAAACTCCGAACTTCTGTAGGGTTGCTCGGTCTAACCCAGTTTGATACAGCATCGGTCTTGGACGAATCCACTGAAATTCCTTGAGATGACACCTTGTGTCCCAAAAATTTCACTTCCTGCAGCCAGAACTCACACTTACTGAACTTGGCATACAACTGCTGGTCCTTGAGCGTCTGCATCGCAATCCGTAGATGTTGCTCGTGTTCTTCTCTTGACTTAGAATAGATCAAAATATCATCTATAAAAACGATGACAAGCTGATCCAAATAAGGTTTGAACACTCTGTTCATCAGATCCATAAACACTGCCGGGGCGTTCGTCATTCCAAACGGCATCACCAGAAATTCATAATGACCATATCGGGTTCTGAAAGCAGTCTTAGGTATGTCTTCTTTTCGTACCCTCAACTGATGATATCCCGACCTTAGGTCTATCTTGGAAAATGTCGTAGCTCCTTGTAGTTGATCAAACAAATCATCAATCCGAGGCAAGGGATACTTGTTCTTGATAGTCACACGGTTCAGTTCTCTGTAGTCGATACACAATCTGAGTGTCCCGTCCTTCTTCTTTACAAATAACACTGGTGCTCCCCAAGGCGATGTACTTGGGCGTACAAAACCTAGGTTCTCGAGCTCTTGAACTTGTTCCTTCAATTCCAACAGTTCTGTGGGGGCCATTCTGTAGGGAACCTTGGTGATCGGTACGGTACCCGGTATAAGCTCGATACAGAACTCTATACTTCTCTCGGGCGGTAGACTAGAAACATCTTCAAACACTTCTTCGAAGTCCTTGACTACAGGTATAGATGACGCTGTCACCTCTGTACTGACGACTTCGATGTTGGCTAAGCATCTCGTGAGGAACATATCTCCCGTAGGGTTACATTGAAAATCAAAGGGTTGATTCTCATTGTCGGGGAATGTAATTCTCTTCCTCGCACAATCCAACTTCACTTGATTCTGAGAAAGCCAATCCATTCCTAGGATTATGTCGAACTCCTTCATTGATAGGACAATCAACCTAGCAGGGATTTCACGGTCTCCTAACCGTAAGGGACAATCCTTGCACACGTGTCCTAATCTGACCGCAGCTCCTAGTGGCGAAGTAGCCTTCAAAGCTTTCTCTAAGCGATGAGGTAAAATACCCAATCTCCGAATTGTATTAACAGATATGAACGAAAGAGCAGCACCCGTATCAAATAACACTTTAATATGGGAGTTAAACAGAGTTAATGTACCTTCTACTGCTTGCTGATCAGGTTGAGCTTCTCCATAATTTCCTTCTTCATACGCAGTTCCATCATATCCAGCGGCATCAGGGATAACAGCATTCAAGCGAGTGTGTCCCTGTTGACCATAAGTCACCTGCTTAGGAGCAGTACAGAACCTGCTGATGTGACCTGGTTCACCACAGTTGAAGCAGACTATCCCTTGCTGAGTAGCACGCCTTGGTGCCTTACAATCACGAGCCACATGACCAGGGTTTCCACAGTTGAAACACTTTCCACTACTACTTCCTTCGCCTACTCGAGGTTGAGTCGGATAGGTAATAGCCTGGGTCTTCTTGCTTCCGTCGAAATTCCTCTTCTGCCCATGGGTACGATTCATTGGTGGTCTATTCCCAAAATTACCCCTTTGAGGCGGTCGGAATTCAAATTGTTTTCGGCTCACTCGAGCATCTTCTTCCAGATCAGTAGCCAAACCAACAAGTCCTTCAAACGATTTATCCAGGTGGCCGAGAGTCAAGCGGCGAATCTGCGGTGTCAGCCCTTGATTATATTTGCGGATCTTCTTCTCTTCAGTATCAACCAGGTGTGGAGCAAACCGAGACAGTCTTTCGAACTGTGTGGTGTACTCTTGCACCGACTTGGTTCCTTGCGTCAGGTCCATGAATTCCTTCTCTCTTCTGTGCCTCTCCGTAGCCGGGAAATACTTCTCCAAAAATCTCCCCTTGAACGCAGTCCACGTCATTCCCGCTGCAGCTCCATTCCCGATAGTAGCTATGACCGAATCCCACCAATCTGCGGCAGCATCGGTCAACTGAAATGTAGCTAATCTTCTCTTGTCTATCTCGTTGCATTGGACAGCTTCGAACATCCGGTCCATCTGTCTCAACCACTGTTCCGCTTTCCAGGGTTCCGCGGTACCCGCAAACTGTTCGGGCCTTAGAGCACGGAATCTTTCTAGCAACTTGTCTCCCGTTTGACGGTCTCTTCGATTGTCGTTCGTATTACCGATCCTTTCTAACCGTCTGATAAATGCTTCAAACATCCCTGTAGGATCGGCAGCTTCGGGTGCTCCCTCGATCAGGTTCCTGTTCCTCCTGACTCCTCCAGCCATTCTATGCATGATAGTGGTAGTAGAATGAGAAACATGCATGCAACAGTGCTATGAAGTAATTTAAATGACAGCAACATTCAAAAGAGTATATCTTATATATATAACTTCTGTCAAGTAGATACAAAAACATGTATGGTCAGATCAATGCCTACCCTATCTATATGGGTTAGGACGCATGCAAGAGTTAATGTTACAAAAATGGGGTCATTGCCCTACACTCTAATGCATGTAATTACAGTTGCAAAAAGAGACAGAGCTAATAGTCAAAAGTGGTTAATATGTACAAGTCATAACTAAAACGTCAATCATC
This sequence comes from Hydrangea macrophylla, assembly GCA_033977485.1. Lineage (NCBI taxonomy): Eukaryota > Viridiplantae > Streptophyta > Magnoliopsida > Cornales > Hydrangeaceae > Hydrangea > Hydrangea macrophylla. The sequence goes on from CM066991.1 coordinate 157,969,003, forward strand.
TCCATAAGCGGCCATCAGGAGATCTAGCGAATCGACAGGGCGAAAACGCTGAACAACGAACGGTCCAACCCCGTCATAGCTGTGAGAGGTGGACGATGAAGCAGGTACAGGAGCATCCGCCTCATCTACCATCTCCTCAGGCAGGGCTAGCTCAAGTGCTAGCTCAGCCTCGAGCTCAGCGGCAAGATCGTCCAGACCTATGCCGTCCTCTAAGATCTCCCCACCTACTGGGACCACGTGAACAACCTCTGCATCGTCCTCAGCAATGGGTACCACCGGCGGAGGCATCTCCAACTGAGCCAGATGGGCATGCACGATCTGGATCTCGAGGGGAAGGTAGAAAGCATCGCTATCGACCAACCGCAGAATCTCGACCAAAACTAGACGCTGAGCCTCTGCGAAATATCGAAGCTCAAAACGGATACGGGTCAGGTCCACTAGGCCTACCACGTGAACCTGGTGCCAAACCTCAGATACTACCGTCGTCACGGCCAACTGCTCTACGGCCGCCTGATATAAGTCAAGAAAAGCTGGGATCACTGCCCCAGGTAACACGAAGTGTCCTCCAAACCTGTCTGGTACATAAAGTGGGGGAGCTGGATCCATACCTGATAAAAAGGTACTACTTAAAGTCAGAACAGAATAATCTTAGGCGTTTGGGTTCTGAGTCTATCCTCCCTGTCGTATCATGGGGTGTGTAACACTTAATGGAATGTGGAATCGGGTCTATACTGGTAAACCCTAACCTGGCTAAACTATCTTGTGATAAATAATAACCTGGCTCTGATACCACTAAATCCTGTCACGCCCCGACGTAGCATAAATAAGGAAAGCGTTTAATTTCCTTTATGGACCCGTAGGTCGCGACAGTTTGAAGGATCGATTCCGTCCCAAACGTCAAACAACAAAACATAATAATCAGAGTAAAGCAATCAAGGCTTACAAAAACTTTCTAACTTATTACAGCTTATAAACCGGGGTCAACTAAGGCACAGACCGCCTTGAAAATAAAATAATAACTTAGAGTCTGTTACAGTCATCCTCAAAACAAAACAGTTCATAACTTAAAACAGATAAACTTAAAGCATATAATGAACAGTTTCTTTATTCCAGATGCAGCCATTCTCAATTAGCATAATCGTATGATTCCTCCTGATTGTAACCTGAAAAGCCTGAACACGAATGTCCAGGACGCATCAACGTCGTCAACTTCAAGAAGCTGGTGAGTATTAAAAACATAACTTTGAATGTAAAACATACCAACTTACCTTTTTCCAATTCCCATTTAAATCCACAAGTTTATTATTGAAATAAGGAGCTCATTTAGAAAACATTCACAACATTATTTAAAAGAGGGTAATTTACACAGATGGGACCGTGTATGAGAACAATGCACCACACTCATCTTGCCGACTCTTTTCTCTCGACAGCCACAACAACCCACTATCCTACTCCTGGTATCTTTGAAACACTCAGATAGCCACACTTTAGCAACGGGGCGCCAGGGAGTGTCCAGTTTGCCTCACACTTTGGTCCGGGGTACCAGGGAGTGTCCAATGCCTCACACTTTGAATACCCTAACCGCCATGCAAATACCGGGGCAACCCCTCTCACAGTATCCAGACTCGAGTTATCAGGGAGTGTCCGTAGGCCACACTTTAGCACTACCATGGGTGCCAGGGAATGTCCGAGTTCGGCTTCACACACTTTAACGCTTCCATGGGCGTCAGGGAGTGTCCTTATTTGCCACCGTCGCATTTCAAAGATACCCTCTTCCACAATCGCAACCACAACCACAACCACAACCACAACCACAACCACGACCACAACCACAACCACAACCACGACCACAACCACAAACTCATACTCAACCACAACCACGACCACAAACACAAACTCATATTCTTTCCACACTACCATTACTCTTTTCCACACAGACTGACACCCATATGCATGTACCACTGACCCACATGAATGGTATGCACTTAAACAAAAATGCTAAATTAAGGAACAACACGCGTACGGGGATTAATGAGTCATACTACAATGTTTTAATCATTCAAACATAACCAAATAGAGTTCTGATTAACCAAGTTTCCCAAACAGAACCTCAACAGTATATAAATTTCATCCAAACAGTCCCTTAACAGAAAAACAGACAAAAACAGAAACTGCAATACCTCGCGCGCGCGGGCCGCTCGCGCGAAAGGTCGCTCGCGCGGGCCGCTCGCGCGATAAGCCCATTTTCCTTTTATTAATAAACTTTTCTGTCTGCCTGGGGAAAACAAGGTCGCGCGCGCGGATCGCTCGCGCGAAGGGGTTCTCGCGCGACCCTCGCTCGCGCGACCAGCCAATTTTCAATAATATATATATAAACTCTTACGTCTGCCTGGGGAAGCCTACCTCGCGCGCGCGGGCCGCTCGCGCGAGGGGTCGCTCGCGCGATTCTCGCGCGCGCGATCGTGGCGCGAGATGAAGCTGAGGCTTCGTCTTCTTCGCAGAAATTGCTCTGTTTCAGCTTAAGGGGTCCAAAATGACCCATTTTGGATTTCTAAAGTATATAAGACATATAATATATGATTCTCTTCGGTTTTTTCCAAGGATTAAGAATCTAAAGTCAATTTAACACCATTTGATTCATAGCTCTCTAATTTAGGAAAAACTAAAACATGTCAAAATTTCATTTTCAATATACTTTCTTATATGAACGAATTGGGTTCTAAAACTTCAGACATAACATCAATGAGGTATAATCTTTGATATTCATCTCTGAAAACGAATTTTGATTGGGTTTAGAAATTCATGATTTTTATGCTATGAACTTCATACGTAAAAATCATCAATGGGGATTTACAACATTAAACAATTACACAGCAATTAATATGAAATTACATTCTTAGTGAGTTTAGAATACTCACTGAGATTAGAGATGGATGTAATTGTTGAGAAAGAATGACCAATAAAGAAAATTCCAATGAACTATAGCTATGGTGATCAAGCTTTGGTTATGGAATGAAGCTTCTCTTACTAGAATTTCAGCAACTCTCAAGCTCTCTCTCTGTGTAAGTATATTGTGCAGTTTGTGAATGTGTGGTGTATAAATAAACACAAGTATTGAACTTGGAGGCCAAGTAAGAATTAAAACTCACTTAGCACTCTCTAATTGAGTTAATCAAACTTTAAACTCTCTAAAAGACAGCATGTATACATACGTATATCACTCATATATGCAGATTTAACACTGCAGTTACTTCCCAAATGAATTGAAAGGTCAAGTTAGACTAGTAGGGGGCAAGTTGAGTGTGTTTGGGAAGGAGAGCTTATGGCACTAGAATGACACATATAAGTTGTATGTTCCCAAACAAGGCACAAGGCAATCATCACTTGCCATAATTGGAAATAAAGCAAATGTCCAAATCGGTCACTTCCAAAATCTGTGGAAGTTAAACACAACATGGACAGTTTTGGACATAAACTGGTATTTTCGGGGCGCGGTGGTCACCACAAAAATACAGGAATTTCATTTTAACGTAAGAATTGATTTTCTGGTTTTATAAAAATACTGATTGAGTCAATAGAAGTTATTTTCACCGTTTTGAAATACAGATTTTGAAATCCATACTGGTATCACTATCTTTATAAAAATTACAATTTAACCCCAACAACATTCTTAGCTTACAATAAATCAAGAAATAAAATTTAGAACATGGGAAATGTAATTAAATGAAGCAGTCAATACCAAATGAAATTAAATATGACAATGCAATTACCAATTAAATATGAAAATGTAATTTAAAATTAAATGGAAATGCAGGTTATTACACCACACCCCCTCCCTCTGGGTCGTATCGGTCGGCTCACCCCTTACTCGATCCTCTACCATTTCATCCATGCCATCCGGACCCCCACTATCATTATCTTCCATTTGATAACCCTGACTCTCAGCACTACTAGGCGAGACTTGAGGTTCCCCATGTTCCACCCAGTGAACATATGATTTCATAATCACGTTCGTGATCAAATGAACGTGAACAGTTGGAACCGACTGCATTAGAAAGTTCACACAGCTTGTACAAGGACACCGAATATTGCCTTCACGGTCCTTAACTGCACGTGCAAACTCGATGAATGATTTTACCCCATTTGTATATTGCTTACTCAATCTGCCCATTCCTGTAACAGTCAATGGTATCCAACTCTTGTCCATATCTAATAACACATGAAAGTTCAATGGCAATACGATTGTGTTAATATCATATATACATACATTGTTGTATATTTATTGCAAGCAACGTCTAATTTGAAGAGCTACAAGCTCTAGCTAACTTGTATATATATATATAATTTCAAGAGCTACAAGCTCTAGCTAACTTGTAGCTTATTTTAATTTGTAGGGGGAGTCCAAATTAATCTTAGTTTGCCCTACTTTCCATTTCCAAGATCTTTTTTTTAAGTTTCTTATTAAACACAAAAAGTTGAAGTTGAAGCCATAATGCAAAAAAACAAACTTTTGGAATAAAGATTAAGTCTTTGATCCACTGCAAGTAAATATACTGTAAAAAGTGAATATGAAATGGGAACTTGTACCTTTGAACAAAGTTCCAACCCAATTCAAGGCAGCTAGCAAACCTGATTGCCAATTGCAGTAAAAAGAAAAAAGAAAGAAAGACTATAGATTAGTAGTATTGCAGATCGGGAAGTAGAATTGAGGTACTATACGAGTTGGTCTGCATCAACTCCCCTTCGATCCATAGATTGTAAAGTTCCAACCAAATGGTCCAACCATAGTTTGTCGCATACTATTCCTTAAGAAATAGTAAATGGCGGGTATCTAAAGGAAGTAAATGTATATTGTTGTCAACATTATCTATATATTTTTTTACTAATACAAGATAATTTACTATATAAGATTAATTATCTTTAGCGTCGAGCTAGTAGGGACGAAAGAGAGAAGGAAGAGAGAGGGAGAGAGAGGGAGGGATGGAAGAGAGAGAGGGAGAGGGATAGAGAGAGAGGGGAGAGGGGAGGGAAGGGGAGAGAGAGAGAGAATGGAGAGGGAGAGGGAGAGGGAGAGAGGGGGGGGGGAAAGAGGGACATAAAGAGAGAGGGAGAGAAGGAAGAGATGGGGAGAGGGAGAGGGAGAGGGAGAGGGAGGGATGGAAGAGGGAGAGAGAGAGGGGGGGGGGAAGAAAGAGGGACATAGAGAGAGGGAGAGGGAGGGATGGAAGAGGGAGAGGGAGAGGGAGAGAGAGAGATAGAGAGATATGGAAGAGGGAGAGGGAGAGGAAGAGAGAGAGAGAGAGGGGGGGGGGGAAGGGGAAGAAAGAGGGACATAGAGAAAGAGGGGGAGAAGGAAGAGAGAGGGAGATGGAGGGATGGAAGAGGGAGGGGGAGAGAGAGAGAGAGAGAGAGAGAGAGAGAGAGAGAGAGAGAGAGAGAGAGAAGGAAGAGGGACATAGAGAGAGAGGGAGAGAAGGAAGAGAGAGAAAGAGAGGGAGAGAGAGAGAGAGATAAGGAAGAGGGAGAGGGAGAGGGAGAGGGAGAGGGAGTGACACATTACTCTTAAAAAAAATCATGAAATAAAAACTCCATTCTAGAGCTTTTAAAAGCCCCAAAAAAAATCCCTAAGTTCAATTGTTCTTAAGTTGCACCCTTTCCCATACACTTCCAATCTTTCTTCAATACCAAGCATACTTCCATGGCTTTATTTCACTTCCAAATTAAAAGGCATAAGATATAACACATAATTCAATACACTTCAACATTCCAGCTAGATATATATAATTCAATACACTTCAATAACCCTATTTCTAATACAAAAAAGATTGGCCCACCCAATATCTAAGTTGAAAATCCATGTCACCAAAAATATGGCCTGGTGTTAAATAGTTGTAAGATATTGATTGCCAAATTGACTAATGCTATAATCCCTAAGGCTCCATTTGGTTCTCTTGGAAAGTAAAATAAATGGGAAATTGATTCCAAGTAATCAAATTCTCCGAAAAGGAAACTGCACTACTTTTCATTACTTTGTTTCGATAAATTAATAATCGAATATTTGAAATTAACAAGATGGATTAATGTTCAAATGTTTGGTTTATTTTAATTATTAATTCTTGAAGAGATGATAAACTATAAATAAATAAAAACAAAACTAATTAAATTGAATATATATAGAGTAAAGGTAAAGTTAAAAAAATATATATTGATAAGATTGATTTGCACAGATAAGGTCAAAAAGATATAGTAGAAGATATTTAAATTTTAGTTTTTTTACTAGATTCTTATGGGAAGGAAACTCATTACCACCTCTAAATAAGGAATTGGTTTCCTTATTTTTTAAGAATTCATTCTCTATTGGAATTAACTCCAACTTAGTTTCCAAACTCATTAAGTGTACCAAACACAAAAATATAGTTCCGTGGAAAGAAATTCCTTTCCTAGGTTCCATTCCATGCGAACCAAAGGGAACCTAAGAGTAATGCTATACTTTCCAAATCCTAATCCCAAATTCATATCCCAAATGATGTAGCAGTGGTCCATTGGATTTTGATTGGATGATGTTGAAATGGTCCAATCATTAATAAAGGTGCTCCCACTCTGCCCACTAAATTTTGATTAGATGATGTTGAAGTGGTCCCATCATTAACAAAGGTGGGCCCATACATTGATGCCACATCATTTGGGAGAAGAATTTGGGATTAGAATTTCGGATGCACAACATTACTCAATCCCTACACTTCATGTATATGTTAAAAGTCACCATGTATAGTATTAACCACCCACAAGCAGTAACCTTTCAGTCCTGACTGACTTCTATGCCAATGAGAAGAAAACCCAACTCAAGGAACAGAGTCTATGCCAATGTGTATAGTATTTATAAATTCTCTATAACCACGATTCAACCTTAAAACTATTATTATATTTTACTTAAAAAAAAAAGGAAAAAGGAAAAACTCTAAGTTCTTCTGAACGGTAAAATAGAAACACAATTTGAAATGAAAATAGAAAGAAAATATAATCCATATGGTTCCGGTACGCAGCAGTTAGCAATTCTCATTCATCAATATCCTTAGTCCACTCATGCAAATGTGGGAAAAATTAATTTCCTAACAACGAACTAAACTGTTAATCGTCCAAAAAAAAAACTTTGGTAATCTGAACCAGAGACAACTGTTTCTTAGTTAAAGACTCTTTATAATTTTAGGGTAACATTAACTGACAAACCGTGAAGGGCTAAATAACGATTAGAGATTTCCCAATAATTCTTTCTTTGCAACCCAAAAAAATGTTTAACGAAAACAAATGCTTATACTAAGAGCTTCAAATCAGGAAGACCAACCTCGAAAATTTCAAATCAAGACCGGATAAGGATGAGATATGAGCCACCAGAAGCTCCCCTTTGTATATCTGACATGGATGATATGTATTAGCAAAAAGAACCATTCCACAATCATTCAAACCAGAAAGGTGCAAACAACATCCCATGATCCAGAAAATCCATCCAGTAGTTAAATTATAAATGCAAGTTGGAAAATACCTCTATGAAGCTCCATTGTAGGTGTTCAAGTTGGAAAGGCCCTTAGAACGAAACTTGTAACCAGTTTACATACATGAGAACAGAATTTTGAAACCAAAACAAATAGGACCAGAAAGTTAACAGCATGCAAATAGTGAATTTCTGAGGGTATATACTGGTACTGACTGAATTCTTTGAAAACCCAGTTATCAATCAAAAAACCAACTCTTTGAATTCACAAGCACCCCCTTATACAAGCACATGTGAGCTTTTTATATGTATTGGCTTTGAAAAGGGCCATAATTGAAATTGAAAGGCAGTGTCTAAAAATTTTAGAAAACCAAAACAGAGAGGCACCATCCTAATGGTGTTTTGTCATGGAAGGAAAGGGGAAGATAAAGATGGTCTCAGTAGCAAGAAAACTCAAAAGCAACAAAGCTTTTGAAATTTAAGAATAGAATGAATTACAACCTATGTTCCAACCAAATAAGCAGCATATGGGTACTGAATAAGAATAATTCTGTAGCTAATATTTCATGGACAAAGATGAACAGAAGTTTGAATTTTAATTACACAAATAGTTGGTAGCAAGAGGATAAGAATTTATGATAGCAGACCTATATACAAAAAATTAAATAGAATAACATTCACGTCCCTCATTGAAAACAGCTTTTAGAGCCCATAAGTGATTATGGAACTTTAAAATTTTAAAGGAAACTACTTGGGAAAACAACTTCTGTGTTATCAAATATAATATGTACAAATATGGAAACTGAGGTATCGAGAGAAATCATTGCTCAAGTACTCCTATATTGACATATCTTCAAGTTTTATTTTACAGTCCCCCTATTTTTCTGAGATGTAAATCATTATTGCAGTCTTTCTGTCAGTTCTTTAAAATTTCTATTACTGTGATTTTTTATGTTTCATTTGACTCATTTTGGGTATGACTATTCCGTAAATATCAACTATGTAGCATTTTTCTTTGTTAGGCACGGACACAGCTAGGACACAACTAACAAAAGTTTGTAATCTTTTAACTAATTCTACAATATAATGTGTCGTGTCCACTTCTGTCTCGTAAATATACAAATAAACCCATTACGTTCCAAGAAAAGAATAAGAATCACACTCATAAATCAACTTTCAACATGAGCTTTCCTAGAAACCAAACGCATTATAGCTAAGCTTTTCACTGAACTAATTACTAATCCAAAAAAGAAATTACTAATCGCCAATTCTGAAAGTGGAGTGTTGCAAGTTTCATAGTCAAACCAAAATAAATTCATTTATTTATTTTATATTAATCTATTTCATTATTCTTCATTTACAACAAGTAGTAATTCAATTACCAGTAGAGTTCTCATCAGCTAAAGACAAAGCAAGTAGTCCATCTAATCCACAAATGCTTCATGGGAACCAAAACAAGGTGCCAAATAGCAATTTTCACAAAATCAATTAAAGAGTGAAACAAAGTGACTGCCTATAATTACCAATTTACCATAAATCAATTAAACATATACCTTGGAAAGATGGTTGTTCACCAAAACTTTATGGTGGTGTTTCCTTTAGCTAAACCCAATAATCCAAGTAATTAACTTCACAATGCATAGACCAAACCCACAATATGGGGTAAGGTACGAACCCTAGTATGAGCGTGGCATGTAGACACTTTTTAAAAATTAAGTTGTTGCTCAAGTAAACAACTCTATAAATCACTATAAAATATGATGATATGTTTCGAATTAACCTTGAACAATTATTTCTTAAATCTTTGTGAGTCACTTCCTTTCCCCTTTTCTTGAATCCAAATATGTACAAATTGGAAATCTCTAATGATACTTAATCACGGAGGAAAACTTGAGAAAATTATATGACTTCTTATAGATTTCCTTCTCATTTTCTTTTCTTTCTCCAAATCCACTATCAAACAAAGCCTAAGTCTTCTCAAGGTGCTAAAGAAACAAACACATAGACCATTAATATAGAGCACACACCCGAAATCCTCATTTAGGCGAATATACAAATACCTAGAAACAAACATGACATTTTCATTAATAGTACATCAAGGATCTTTTTTCCTCCAACTAGGATTTTTTTTATTTCCTTTCAAACTTTCATTTCACTAATTTAATTTTTATATGACAATGGTTTTTAGCAAATGCAGATAAGTATAAAGGTACACTTGTAAATTGAAGTATGATTGGGACAGAGCGGGTTTTGACAAATTCTAGTTTAATCACTGACACCATCCTAAGTCCTGCAGGTTTTAATTTTGAACTACCAAACCTGCTACTCATATATACCTCCTCCTAACCCAGTGGCGGACTGACCAAGGGACAAGGGGGGGCTCAAGGTCCCCTTAGATTTTTGACAAATATTTGATTTACCCTTAAAAAAAATACTTTTACAGGTAAGCCCCCCAGAAAATTATAAAGCACCCCGTGACATGATAAATTTATCATATTAAACCTCCTCTCTCTGATGTTTTTTTGTGCTAGTTATATAAAAGCTCCTCCCTATTATGTTTTTGTGATGATATTTATAGTAGTAGCTTATGTAATCTACACAAAATGTACACAAGATTTGTATAAATAGGTCCCAAAAAAAATTTTCAGGCCGCTGCCCCCGAAACCCCGTACACTAGCGTTTATCACAACCCACTAGATTGATTTTTAGATCTGCCCTTGTCCAAACCTATTCCATTAGGGGTTTGTGGCCGGAGTATTTTGCCATCCCTATCTCTAATCCTCTCTTTTCTTCCAAAATAGCTTAACAAAACAATCATTTGAATAGAAGTTTTTGATTCTACCAAACAATCATACTCCAGTGATGATAAAAAAAAATAGAAGGTTTGTGTGCATTGAATGATAAATATCATCATTCTTTCACATGACAAACAATCAAGTACATGAACAACATGAGGCAAAGAAATCAAAACTGATGCCACCACATGCTAAAACAAATCAGTTTACATAGCAAGATATAGGTTGCGATATATCACCAAGAAGAATCACCTCCAAGGGCATTTTTGTGTCTAGATTCTGATTATTGTGGAACCAAAAGCTACTTACCAATTACTGTTCGTGTGGATGTAGCCGTTGGTTGTCGCCGTCGATCCGTTTGCCGCCGCGAGCATGCGTCGCTCCCTCTCCGCCTCTCTCTCTCTCTCTCTCTCTAATCAGACAGAAAGTAGTCATTTCCCCCCTTTTTGTGAAAATGGCATGAGGGGGAAAATGAAAAGTGTTAGCAAGGAAAATTATTTCCTTGCAAAACAGGTTTTTCTCAAATTTTTTTATTTTAGACCAAACTTTAGGCAAGGAAGAAATAATTCCTTGCTAAAATGTGCTTTTCGCAAGGAAATAAGTTTCCTTGCCAGAAATTATTTTCACAATATTTACTTAACTTTAGGCAAGGAATAACAATTTCCTTGCCAAAACATACTTTTAGCAAGGAAAATTGATTTTTCATTGCCAAATAACTTACTATATGCAAGGAAAATAATATTTTGTTGTCAAAAACTACACTTTTGGCAAGGAAATTAGATTTTCATTGCCTAATGTGAATGTCTTGCAGCCTTTTGACAACAAAATCAAATTTTCTTGCAATTACTATACTTTTAGCAAGAAAGTTTACCTTTCCTTGCCAAGCTTCCTTGCAAAACCATTTTTGTTGTAGTGGGCGATATTACCCTCCCTGAATCTTCCTTCCAATCTTATATTCTTCGTCTCTATAAACTCTTTAGTTACAATCAAATTGGTTTAAGATAATTACATGGTCTGATCACTTCAACTATGCAGTGTCCTAAGAGCTAATCAGCTGCTTGGTTTAGTTGAAGGTTTGATTCATCAACCTTTTACTGAAATTACAAATGAATATGGTTAGGTAATCCCTAATCTAGCTTTAATTGAGTGGTTAAACATTGATCAGCAACTTGTTAGCTGTCTGAATGCAACAATTTCTAATGATGCCAAATTTTGGGTAAGAGATAAGAAGAAGAAGACAAGAGATATTGTATGTGGTTTGGCCCTGTTAATAAAGAGACCTACGTCCACGTGGTGTGTCTGAGCACTTTCACTATGTCATAAAGTAGCCGGAGACCTTTGGTGAACCAACAATAACCTGGAGCTACCAAATGTAGGCCGAGCAATCTACACAAAGCTACGGTGAGTGCTGTGCAGAAGGGTAATTGATTGTTTAATCGATCTCCCCTATGCATGGAGCGAGAGGCCTCTTTTATAGTTGCAAGAGCCCCTCATACATGGAAACTATGTTTAATAAGGTAATCAATCTAATTAGGTGTGATTACAACAAAGTATGCGAGTTTTCTAATTGGATTAGGAAATAATCTTCACTTTTCATTAGTCTTCTAACTTGCTTAGCAAACTGTCTAGACAAATTTGGACTGCTCCTCCAGGCAGGCCTGAGTTATCCTATGAAGAACTGGGCCAGGCGGCGTTCCCGACCCTTAGGCTGGGTCATTGGACAGATCGGGATGACTGTGCCTTCTGACCGAGCGCTACTCATTGAGGTCACTGAGTCTTGTTCTTATTGATCGAATATCTTTGTACGTATCAGTTGGCCCCCATTTTTAAGGCTAAATTAGTGCTGCATCGGATGAGGCTTGGAAATTGGTATAGCACGGGATAATTACCCGATACAACCACCCTGGGTGGGACCAAACGTCTTGACAACATGGGTTATGAACCCGGACTGGCGACTCGGGAGATCGTGATCCGACCTGCCACTTGTCAAGAATGGGTTGGTCGTGTCAGAATCCAACTAGATCGATGTAAGCGCAACCGGTCAGTACAACCCAATGAAACCATCCCATCGTGCAATTAATGCGCACGCCTTTGAGGCATCGCTTGAGCTGCCCGAGGTGCCAGCTGTCGGCCATTTAGGTAGGAATTTTGCTGGATTATTGGATCTGAGATCATCTGGACCATTCATGCAATCTACATAAGGGAAACTTGAGCATTTTCATTCCTTCTGCTATCCATAGGAAGAACTTACCGAGTGTTACCTGATCGTTAAGACTGTGTACGCCCTACCATACAAACCCTTGGTTCTTCCACCCCTTTACCTTAGATTGGGAGTTCTTGACCCCTACTTAGGTCATCAGCTACTTCCTCGTCCCTTAGTAGGGACTTTAGAAATGTGTCACTCTGATTATAACCCGTCTTCCCAGTTGGAGGATGAGCAATCGAGGTTCGGGACCCTGAGCACTAGCTTAAACTCTCCCTCATTAACCCCATCAGACCACCACAGTGAGGTAGAATCCCCATTCGAGTATCTGATGAGGAAGCAAGTCAGGAATATGTTGAGGTTTCCGAGGGGATCAGATAACAAGGTGTCAACCTCAGGTAGCTCGAATGTTGTCTTTTCATGCATGGGGACCTCCAGTAGTCTGCTCGGGTCAAATTTAAATAGAATCAGGCAGAAGTTCGGTTGCTTCAAAGGCTTCTCCTTGTAGTACCGGCTGGTGAAGCACACGCTTTTCGGTCAAGTTACACTACCCTTTACAAGGATGTGCTCCTCGTGGGTCTTCATCTTTGTCTTCCTCTCTACCTACTTGTCCGGGACCTACTAATCTACCTCGGTATTGCCCCCGGTCAGCCGGCCCGAATGGTTGGAGATTTTTGATGAGGGCTGATTCGTGTCCAATATTGCATTCTTAACTTCATGATTTTACCCTTATTGGACATGAATTATCACTTATACTGGGAGATTTAAGGGATAAATTGTACTTTGGTTGTTCTTGTTGTTGTGCACTTTTTGTTAATAAAATCTATTTCTTGTAGGTGTTTTGGAACATGGGTAGAAGTTGGACCCAATCTTTTGGAAGCTTCACTAAAAGGAAGGGACAAAAAGAGCATTTCTGGGGGGCCAGATCGATTCGGGTTCTTAAGGCGGATCGATCCGCTGCTTCCCCAGGATCTAGAGACGTTTTCTCGCAAAGTCGGATCGATCAGGCTTTCACTCGGATCGATCCGCGAGTTTTGCGGAACATTCTACTTCCCAGATGAATAAATGGATCGATCCGTCGATTTGCCTTGGATCGATCCGCCCTTGAAGTTTTTCCCCTCTTTTTATTTACAAGTTTGCCATTGTGTGGAGTTTTGTATAAATAGAAAGAGATAGGGTTTTTGTGAGGATCTTGCATTTTTTTTTTGTATCTATCATTTTTCTCCCAACCTTCTTTTTTTCTCAATTTTTGGTAACCCACTTGGGTTATCTTCCATTTCTTCTTCATTTGTATAAACTTGAAGTTTGGATTGAAGTTTTAATGACTAGGTATATTTTCTATCTCTTCTCTTTTGATGATATTGCTATGATTTCTATTATTAGTTATATTTACTTAGGTTGTGGATCATGAGCTCTTGGACTTAGTGTTGTAGCATTTCTAGGGTTCATTTGTGTAGGATTCAAAACTAGGGGCTTCATCTTCTTTGTATTGCATTGTTGATTGTCATAACTTGGACTTTGAATCCTACCCTATGTATTTCATATGGAATATTATGTAACCTTGTGTTTTGCACTCCATGTGTTTGATAAATGTTGTGTGTGGGATTTATATCTTGGGGTCTTCATCTTTGATGTCAAACATCTTTGATTGTTCAAACTCTTGGGTTTTAAATACTATCTTTTGAAGGCTTCATAGGTGATTTGTCCACCAAGTAGATTAGTTAGTGTAGGGTGGACAAATCATTCGGATTAGAAGCCATAGAGGCTTCATCTTGTATATCATGCATCCTTGATAGTCAAACATTAGCTTCAAATCCGTTTCTATAGAAATCTCAAAGCTTCCTCCATCTTTCACATAGATGCACTCCTTGTGTTTGATAATATGCCACAATGAAGTGTTACCTTAGAATGTGCTTGAAACACTAGTCCATTTCATCTTATTGTGACCCAAGATGGGGGGAATGATCACAACCTATTGCTTTTTAGATTAATATTTATTTATCCTTTTCTCCTCCAAAAACCAAACAAAAAGCCACAAGACGCAAAGTCATTTTTATTCATTTTCATCATCTTTTCTTACTTCTTTCTTTTTAGCATTATAATTAGTTTCTAAACTTCCCAAACGTTGTTCTTGTATCAATCCCTGTGGACTCGACACCCTACTTCCAACATACTACGTTTTTAATAGGGTTAAATAAGAACTTGATTTTGATAACATCAAGGGCCATTACCTCTGGCCCCAAGTTTTCGGGTACGAGCTGACCCTCAAGGAATTTCTGTGGACCTACCGGCCATCCCCGTTGTATAGAGAAATCGGCTTCTTTTCCCTGAGTGCTCGGTAAGGGAGAGGTCAGCTTCTTTTCCCTAAGTGCTCGGTAAGGGAGGAATATATTAGAGAATGCTCCAAGCAACAATAAGGTGTGGAAGAAGAAATTCTTCTAAGTATTCGCCCTCAGGCTCAGCGAGGAGGCCCGCGGAATTCCCCTGAGAATCACCTGGGCGAGTAAATTGAGGAGTAAACTGCGTCTCTGGTTTACATTTAATTACTGTTTCCTGCTGCTGTGACATTGACCAATACCCTTTATTTTGCAGTAGGATCTGTCGATCCACCAACCATCTCGAACAAGTGTCAGGATCATATAAGGGCGTTGGCCCAAGATCCTGTGAACATCGTTGATGTGTTAACTCGAACGGGAGCCCGGGAAGTTACCTACAGGCCCGACAAAATTTTTGTTGCACAAGTCTTTCCCCCGATCATTCCTGGTAAGTTACTGGTTCTCAGATTTTTCCACTTTTTACAGCCTTTCCATGTTTTGTCCACATCATTCTGACTCGTTTCCACTCTTGATTCTGTTGATATGGCACCTAGGAAAGACCCTGAAGCGTTAAGGGTAAAAGAGGCCACTGTGGCTGCACGGGCGGGTGAAAAGAGGAAAAGAGTAGATGCTGAGCCTACCGCCGGAGGTCTGCCACTCACGCGGATTAGGAATGGAACTTGCTTGGAACTAGGCGGGACGTCGGTTCCGAGGGTAGAGGTAGTACATGACACTGCAAACTCTTTTCATAATAATTCAAGAATAAATATTTTACCTCCATTTGTGGCAAAATTGGATGATAAATCATACCACGTGAAGTATACGGCACATGGTTGAGGCACGTACTAGGTCACACTCATTAAGACAATTCACGCCTCTGACGATATTGACCGGTGTAGTAGGAATGACACGTCGCCTCCAGGATATAACAACTCAGCTCATGGCTGCAGCCTTTCTCCATCTACACTTTTGGCGAAGACCGAAGCTTTTCCCAACACCCAACTTCACCTAAATATATAAATATAATATAGGGTTCTTTAGATTTCAGTCCTTTATTGTACCCGTTTCTAGAAATTGATCCATTTCACAAGTCAACTTAAAAATTAGTCCCTCACCTATTTTGAGGACCAAAATACCCCTACTCCCATAAATTAGTGTTTTAAAATTCAAACCCCAGATTTGTTATATATTTATATATATATATATATTGTTATATATAGAGAGAGAGAAATACTCCCATAAATCAGGATTTTGAAATTCAAAAACCAAATTTGTTTTTTTTGAACATATATATATATAAAGAAATAGAGAATTAGCAGAGAAAAATTATACAATAGAGAATGTAAGGTGAGAAATTCCTCACTTTAAAATAACATAAGTGAGAAATTTCTCAATAACATGGTACGAAATTCTATATATTATCGTGAGAAAGTCTCACTTCTAACTATAATAAGAAATTTCTCACTTTAAAATGCAACACTAACCATAAGTGAGAAATTGCTCATTATGCTTAGTAATCAATATATTTCTCATTGATAATACAAATTTCTCACCGAAACAAACAAAATTATGGTCAGTGACCATTTATTATATAAATTTCTCACCACAAAAAAAATTAAATTTCTCACCTTAATTCACTTGTATGACCCACTAAAGTTGAAAAGCAAACCAAATTAATCAGATTGAAGCTTTTCAATCTCTGACAATGGAGCCACCAAAAAACACCGCCATCGCTGCCTACGAACCCGCCGAGAAATTTTATCAGCGTCAACTTCGCTTCACCATGTTCGATAGTTTTTTGTTGCCGTTAAAGCTTTAAATCCGTCAAGTCAATCTTGATAGATAAAAGAGCACGAACAATTCCACAAACCTAATCTCTCAAACCACTTGCACAAAACATAGCAGTATAAATGACTCCATCATTCCAAACTTCTATGAATAACTAGGTATCAAACAGTGCCTATTCAAAATCAGAAAGCGAAGTCGAAGGCGAATGCACAAACAAGAAGTGCCTTAAACAAGACGAATAAATTTTAGGTTGCTCGAAAGCAAAGAGCAAACTTGTTTTACAAAACAAGAACATAGGAAAATAATTAAAACCCAAAATTATTAGTGGAAGAGCACTTGCATAGACATGCCGCAAACACCATACAAAGAAATAGCATAAAGCATATCGAGGTCAGCCTGAAGAAAAAGTAACAAGCATGGACACTACAATAGATATATAAAGCAAAGAGAAACAGAGCATAGGTGGGAAGAGTTAACTAAAACAGAGCATGCAAAAAATTCTTAACAATCACCTGTATGGAGGGTCGGTAGGTGCAAAAGCCAGCCAAGCCACACGCAAAGGGAAGAGAAAAGGGCAAGAAAGGAATGAGCGCAGCCACGGAAAAGCCCAGCCAAGCAAAACAGCAATTGACCAAAACTACCCTCAAAAAAGCTCCATAAGAGAAGGGTGAGAAAGGGAAAAACCGACTTTCAATAAGTGGAAACTATGAACAGGGTCTGTTTTGATTCCCTCTTTTATTATAGTACTTGATTTGAACACGAAAATTGTTCAATTTCAACATATCCAATCCTTACAGAGAAAGTTATATAAGAAATAGGGTTTTATCATTTATGTTTTGTCATCTACCAATCATAACCCCAATAATTACTCATATTGATTCTCACCTTCAGTTTCTACAAGGAAATATTCCGACAAGAAATTTATCTCTTTTATTGGCTAAGGGTGAGATAATGAGAAAGAGAGAAATATATGCTAATTAAAAACTGTCACGCCTACAATTTAGGAGTTATCTTGGGATTAATCAAATCCCTAATATCACGCCTCCTCAACAAACCTGCAGTTATAATATGATATACTTAAATATATCAATTAATATACAGATAATCCCTAATATATATCCTAGGGTATATAAGTCCAAAAATACACGAAAATATTGGGCAAAAGGATCAATTTCTAAATCAAGTATTAAATGGGGTATCAATTTATATACTTCAGATATCAAGAGCACCAAATCTACAATAATTGCATATTGAAGGACCAAAACTAATATTTCTATATAATATATGTGTATATATATATATATACAAAATAAAATAAAAGAAGTAGTATGTTGTACTACTATTATTCCATCTCATGGACTTATAGCCATGTTGTGTTATATAGTGAACATGCCCAAGCTTTGTATTTATAGGCTCAAGAATATGACCGTTGGAAAACTCTTATTAATTGAGGTTTAAGCCTAATTAATTAGCCCCAATAATCTTATGTATGTAACATATGGGCTAATAAATTAACCCTTTAAGTAGGATATAAAAATGGTTGTAACTCTTAATATAAAGAGCCCACAATAATGTGTGCATTGTAACATATTAACCCAATAAAAAGATGGTTTATAATATAATCACTTGGGTAAAATAATTAATTATGTTAAAGTATGTATATAATAAATTTCAAACCTTAAATAAAATCTTATTTTTATTATAATATTCCAATACTATAATTTATAGGGATAATTAAGTTTTAGTCTACTTTTTGTATAGAATTTAAAAGTCAGTCTATTATTTTTTCAAAATTAAAAAAAAAATATTAACTTTTTTTTTTTTGGTAAAAGTAAAGAGTCAAAAAATTTATATGACGTTTTGGAGCAAGTCTTTATAAGATTGGGAGCAACTCTTTCAAACGTTGGGAGCAAGTCTTTAGAATGTAGGGAGTAACTTTTTTTAAAGTCGGGTGCATGCAACTCTTCACAACATTGGGAGCAACATTACAACTCTTTGGTGCAAGTTTAAAACGTTGAAAATATTAAGTAGGTTAAAACAAAAAATAACTATTTAAAAGTTGATATTTTTTTTTTTAACTTTGTTGATGACTTTTTAATTTTTTCACTTATTGTTGATAATTTATTAATTTTTTAAAAATAGTAGATTAACTTTTAAATTTCATACAAAAAGCTGACTGAAATGTAAATATCCATAATTTAGTAGCTTAACTCAAACGGGTTCTTTATGTTAATTGCTTAAAGTTAAAGCAAGTTTTTGATTTATATAGTAGTTCCCAATGAGAACTCTGCGTCTCGATCGAGAGAGAGAAAGAGAGATCAAGCTTTCATTAACAAAAAATGCTTTCCGCCTGTTTTGTGACTTAGACTCCATTGTTGGTCTCTTCATCCAGAGAGAGAGAGAGAGAGAGAGTCAAAGTTTTATTGTCAATGACTTCTCATCCTTCATAAGAGACCAACAATGGAGTCTGATCGCAACACATGCTGAAACGCATTACCCTCGGATTTCGGAAGGTTCTAAATATTATACGCAATCAAAGTGGATTGAAGAAAATATGTACGCTGATAAATTATGATAAGCTTGCATATTATACTAGTAGTATGAAAGATGTATATGTTCAATTCTATTGCCATCAATTATATCTGCTCAACGTGGTTTAGTGTTTTAGTTAGTTAATTATTTTTTTTTGTCAATTATTTATTTATTTCTGCATGCTTTTGGATTATACAACAATTGCTTGATGATTATGTCATGAATAGTTTTAAGGGATTGAGTTGAAATTAAAGAAAACATATTCATTTAGGGCTGGTTTGGTAACGTTGCCGTTGTTTGTTACCCATTATAGTTTTCACTTTTTTGAAAAAACGAAAACCACAAAAAACATTTTCAAAATTTTGGGCAAAATTGATAATAGCAATAACTTGTTTTCAAATTTTATAAAATAGGAAAAGCCGATCAGGTTCGAGTATCGACTCATTTAGAGAGGTCGAATCGCCGTTAAGTCAGGCCTAGAAAGGAGAGGTTGTCTACCACAGGGCGATACCAGTTGTAGCCTATGCAACAAGGCCACTGAAATAACTGATCATCTATTTTTAACATGTAATTGGACATAGGAATTGTGGGGTGAGTGCATATATTCGAATATGGGATCTTAAAGGATGTTATCCTGCAACGATTATGTACTGGTGGTCACAATGGAAAGGTTTCAGGTTGGGAAAGCCTCAAAATTAGTGTGGAACATGTTGTTCTTTTCACTAATATGGTCCTCCGTTTGGCTGGCTCGCAACAATGTAGTCTTCAAAGACGAAATTATAAACAGTGGGGAGATTATGGAATTGATCAAATTAAGATAATGCTGGTGATTTAAAGCAAAGGCCAATGATACTCAAATGGCTATCAGTGATATGATTATCAATATTGAGGAAGCATGTCGTATTTCCATCGCTATAAGGACAGTGAGGGTTCTAATTTGGAAAGGGCCTCAACTCGGTACGATCAAATTAATTTAATGTTGATGGGGCGGCGAGGGGGAAGCCGGGTCCAGTTGGCATTGGCGGTGTACTTCTAGATCACCTAGGCAATGTAAAATGCCTCTTCTCAAAATCACTGGGTCTGGCGGAGTCTAACTTCGCGGAGATTGCAGCGATTCTCGAAGCATTGAGATTGTACTCCTCTTCCGAATGGTGCAAGGATCACAATCTCATAATCGAGAGTGATTCAATTGGTGCGCTGTCTTGGGCAACAAGGTTGGAATATTGGTCGTGGAGGTTTGCTCATATGTTTAATGAAATTACCAATCTGCTATCGAATCCACCCACTGGATTCTCAATCTTGCTGGAACATGTAAACAGGGAAAGAAATAGCTTCGCTGATGGTCTTGCGAAATCAGATGTGGATAGAGCCTCTGATTTTGTTGCTTGGATTTGATTGCCTATAAACGAAGGATTGGTCTGCCTTTCTGTGGGGAATGGGGCAAGGCTTTTGACTTGCGTTTTGTTTCTGGAGTGGGGTGGTTTCCTTTGCGTGGGGAGTGCTTCTTACTCCATTTGGTGTGTGTGTATTTGGCGTGTGTTTTTTCGGGTGCTGGGTGGTTTCGTTTCGCGTGTGTGTTGTGTGTGCAGGTGCTCTACTCCAACTCGGAGAGCCCTTTCGGTATACTCATGAGGGTGGGGGTTCCTGTTTAGGGCTCCTTTCTTGGGTTCCTTTCTGGTTCCTGGTTTTTGTAGAGGGGCAGCGAGTGTTTACGTTTCTTCAATTGCACTCGGCCCAAGCATTCGTTAGTTATTTCGCAACCTCAGCTTGTCTGGATTTCAGCAACTATCCTCTGTTTTGTGGTTTCTGGTGCGCTGAATGTTTGCTCTGCCTTCTGCCTTTGGTTGGTTTGTTGATTGATTAAGCTTTGGGGGTGATAAAACATATAGAGAGTTGCGTTTTTTTGGGGTCTGCTGGTTTGGGTTTTTGTTTGTTTCATTTTTCTTTTTTTCTTATTGGGGCTCCTTTGTTGAAACATCCAAAGTGGAGTAGATTTCAACTGGGGAACCTTCTATGAAATAAAGAAGCTACTACAAAATTCGAAAGGTCGCTATCGGATTTCTATTCAGCACTTTGCAGCGAAAGGGATTATTTTGCGGTTAATACGGCAAGATCAGCGTTTTGACAGATTAGTTCCATTTTGGCTTGGATCTGAGTGGGCTTTAGATTCGGAACGGACTCTATTTACCGTGTTGATTCTCATCATGGGGGTGTTTAGATCCATCAGTAACGCATGTTTCATACCATTGTGGAGGTTATACATTTGGAACAGACTTTGGTATCAATCTACATGATGGGTATTTTTTGGTATTAGCTGTACATGTAGGGTGTGAAATCTTGTTGCTGGGTAATTTGATAGTGTATGGAGTGGTGTTGATTGTGTCTTTGAGCAGTTCTTCAGGTGCGGCTTGCTTTGATTAGTTGCATGTCATTCTGCAGAAAGTGAAGTTTGTGCAATTTGGGTGTTAGTGTGTGTTTTTCTGTTGTAATTTCTGGGGCTGCCTAGGGTGGGGGGTTGGTTTTACTGGAGAGATGCCTTAGTTTGGTTTTTTGTTTTGGGTTTCTTAGTGTGTGTTTTTAGTGGTGATAGGTGTTGGGTGTAAGATTTGGTGGATTCATTCTAAACCGTGTATGGTGGCTATGGCCAATTCTAAATGAAAACTGTTGCTGTTAAAAAAAGGTAAAAAAAAAAAAAGAAAAAAAAGACTTAAGGAATACTAGAATTAATCAACGAACCAAAAGCACCAGTAAGAGTATACCAAAAACACAGCTAAAGCCAGGCCAATTAAAAAGGCAAAACAATAATTAGCAGCAAACAATCCAACTCAAAAAATACAAACATAGTGATCAAAGGTGTAAAGTTAAGTCAATGCTGTCAACGTTTGTAGAGGAAGTAGTAGGCCTATGATCAAATCTTATTGGAGGAGGAGAGCCAAATAGAGGAGGCCCTTGAATCACTGTTGGAAGAGGCGCCCCATAGCTGGAACTATTGAATATTGGTAGGGTAATCTCTTCTTGGTAGGGTCCATGGCCATTCCCCTGATCATCATCTGTGTCTTGAGTTGTTGTAGCCTTCACTTTCCTCTTATAAACCTTACATAAGACCCAATCGTCCAACTGCAACAAATGGAACATCAATCTAAAACTTGTAAGAATGATATCATTAACTGCAGTACTGCTTTAAATTATGAAAAATTCTAGTAATTCATTACCACAAAAAGAAAAGAAAAAAAAGAAAAAAATTGATTTTTAAAGATTCATCTATAAATGGGGGATTTGTACTTTACCCTCATGTCGTTTGCACCCATTTTTCTCCGGGGAGGTTCATTTACGCGGTATTCATGCATGAGCCAATCAGTTTTGTTGTCCTTCCCTCTCCAAAAAACAAGAGACTTCCTAAACCCGACCGTAATGCCGTTGTTATCAATGATAGGCTTATCACCTCCACTAGCCTTCCAAAACCCATCACCGGCTGCCCGGTTTGGTCGTGTACCATTCTGGAATTTTCGATCCCTCGGTGTGAAGAAGAACCACTGCTGCTCCTTCTCCCCTTTTATTGGGTGGTGGTTTTCTGTAATTAAATCAGCACAAAATGTATTAACATGACAATTTCATTAGGATTTTGTTCTTCCAATTAACTATTACTTTTAATTAGATTCTGTAATTAACCATTGAAAAAGATGTTGAATTCAAGTGTATAAAGTTACTATTTAATAAAATATTTGAAACGAGAAATGAAACAGAGAATCAAAAATACACATGAATACACACACACACACCCACCCACACACACACACACACCAATTCAAGAACCTAGAACACCTTAAAAAATAAAAAATAAACAATTGAGGGGTGGTTTTTAAATCAGCACAAAATGTATTAACATGACAATTTCATTAGGAAAGAAGAAATGAAACAGAGAATCAAAAATACACATGAATACACACACACACACACACACACACACACCCCAATTCAAGAACCTAGAACACTCTTAAAAAAAAAAAAAACAAACAATTGAGTTCTTGAAAAAAAAATTGTTACCTATGAGCTCATCTGGATTATGGTTGTAAAGGATGACCTCTTGGATGTTGTTTGGAGGAAGTTCTTCCAACGCCACTTTTTTATTCAAGTAGTGGAGAATCAGCTCCGAATCCTCCGGGTGAAACCTATACCCAGGTGGGAATGATTCAAGGTACTTCAATTCTTCTATGTTGACATTGTTCTTGAACCCATAATTATTGTTCTCTGAGACTATTGGACCACTTCTTGATGAACCAGAGTTGCTTTCGGAAATGGACAGAGAGCGACCCTTGCGTTTGGATCTGTATTGTGACTTAGAGTCCATTGATCGGAAAGCTTGGTCTCTCTCTCTCTCTCTCTCTCTCTCTCTCTCTCTCTCTCTCTCTCTCTGTTTCTCTGTTTTGAGGAAGAGTTGTACAAGAAGAAGAAGATAAAATTTTCAAATCAAATATATATGACGGACACTTGTTCACACCGTTATGTTAGTTATGTCAACCGACTAGATTCACTTAAACCCTTTTTTCTAATTAGGTTCGTGTCATCTACAAATTAAGGTCTTAGCGACAGAATTTGTACCAATTACTTTCCCAAGACTCACAGCACCCCCAATTTTTGGAGAGAAAAAAAAAAAAAAAAATTTATGTGGACAAACAAAAATTATGTGTAATTTGTCCCTCTCAAATTTTAAAAAGGAAACAATTATGATAGTATTTTAGCCCAATAGTATTTCATCCCGACTCAAATATTTGTCTCATCACTTTTTCTTATCATTTTCCAATTTAATACAACCCAAATGGTCGAATTCTTTAAATTACCATAAGCGAACGAACTTTATTATTATAAAAAAAAAAAAAAGAAGTGATATTCAGAAATCAATTAAACACGAAAATATGTAAAAATGGAATATAACACAAAATGACCTCGGAGGCGCTCACCCCAAATCCTCGTATAGATCCACCACTATATACTTCGATCTAATCTTAGCCCTGCACATAAAAAAATCATGGCTCATGTAGACACCCTATTTTGTCTGGCTTGATAGACTTAGGTGACGTCTACTCTGCTGGTTCACGATGATTGGAAATTATCTTGCAAATCTCATTCCTAGGTTTCATTTCTGCTTCTAACAGTAGACCCATGAAAAAATATCTATATACCCCAGAGAGATCCCGGATTTTCGGAATCGGATTGGGAGCACGTAGATCCCAAGCTTCTGCCAAAAGTTCAAAAAAGAGCTTCAAAAGAGTTTTGAGAAGCAAATTCGAAAATAGGACGTTTTAGGAAACTTTTTAGAAATGTTCCAGTTTGAACGGGTTGACCCATATTTTGACCCAAAATTTGACATGTAGCTTTAGTCCCAAAATGATTTTAATAATACTAGATATCACAAGCTTTCCAACGGTGTATCATGAGCCTGATTCGGAGTAAAAATGGATTACTATGATTTTCTAAAGAAAATACCACCATTCTCGACTATGGCCCAGAAATCCAAAAAATTTCAAGGCACCTTTTCGACTTTGGATTTTTTTACTTAATGCTAGATGTCGAGAGCTTTCCAACGATATAAAATAGGCCTAATTTTGGGCATGAAATGATGTTTTTTTAAATGAATATTTGAAGAAAAAAGCCTAAAAAATCCATTTTTCAAAGAATCAAAAAAGAGGGGGTAGCACACAAAAGTTGTGCGGCGGCACTGGGTGAGTGCCGCTGCCCGTCGCCCAGCTTTGAGTGTCGCTACCTGCCGCCCATTTTTTGATTCTTTCTCATAGAATTGCGAATTGAATTTAAGCTTGGGATTGAATTGGTCAAGAATTACCTCATATGTAATTGTCAAGACTCTCAATTAACTTGAAATTAAGTTCATAATCCATCTCTATGAACTTTTGAGCATAGTTCAAAGTTTGGTCCCATTTTTTAATTTCACTTTGCTCTCTAAGTAATTGATGGAATGTATGAGTTTGTTACCCTTAACCTCCCATTATGGCTATCATTTGAATCAACTTAACTCATCTCTTAGTCATATTTCATTTTGGGTCTTTGATGTTCCATGTTATCTCCAACAAGGTTAAGTAAGACTCATGTCTACTACTCTTACAATCTGGGTCTCACCGCGGATTCATTCTTTAGCTGAATTGAGAAATACCAATTGGAGATTCTCCTGAAAAATGCCCTACTATTAGTTCGATAAACCTAGGGGGTGATTAGCTCAATCTCTAACTTTATTACTAATTTCAATTTGAAGCAATAATAGAACAGAAGCCAATACGTGAAAAGTGTGCTTGTGTAAAAGTAATTCATTGCAATCACAAGAACACTACATTTTTACGTGAAAAAACCCTTTCAACTTGAAGGAATCAAAAACCACATCCACAGCTAATTCGAATATGATGAATTAATGGAAAACTTACAACCAACTTAGACTAAACCAGAGTCGCACTGAGTCACCGCTTTGTATCACACACGTTGCATTTCTAATCCTCCTTCGCTAAAAAATAACCTCTTCATAGCTTCAACACTACACATTGGCCTCGCACCGAATACGCTCACACCAACGAATCGCACGTGATGAACTACTAACCCTTAATTGATGAAAGTAAACCAATCTTGGGTTAAAAATGAATCTAAAATGGTGGTAGAGTGCTTAGGAATTATATATGCTGAAATTTGAGAAAATGGCGTACTAGGTCTTCAAGTAAAGTGTTATATTTGTAGGTTTTGGAAAACTAGCAAAAATATGACGTACCATTTGAAGATGCCAACCGTCTAGACAACTATCGAACGGTGCATTCTGTCAAGGATAATTTCTCACAAATAATTCCAACATGCGAATTGTCCAGATGCCTTGCGGAGGGTCCTACGGATAGTCACGTCTGACTTAAAAATTTTATTTCTTCATAACCGAGTATTAGCCATACTGTCTGGACGCCTGTGTCCAACAAAGACTTTTCTCAATTAAAACTGCAAACATATACCGAATATATTCTGATAAGCAATTATAAGTGGGCTCCCCCGGGCTCTAGTCCCCTAATTTCTGAGAAATTTTATCCCTGTTTGTAATATTTTAGCGTAATTGTAATTTAGCATACCATAATATTGTCTTATACTTCCTACTTTTTTTAATCCAACCCAGTATTGTTCAATCCAAATAAACCACGTTAAATTAGTTCAATTATAATCTAGCCCACCCCAAATATTTGGCCCTACTTTTTTCTAGTTCAATCCCTCTCGCTATTTAAAAAAAAAAAAACCGTGTATAGTATTGTAAAGACTAATAGTTTTGTATCTCATAGCCTAATAAAAGCTCTATAACAGAATATGTTTTAGTTGGTTTTAGAGAGAGTGCTGAGTGTTATTCAGTTGTAACTACTTTTATCTCTCTCTCCTCATCTCTCTATATACACTGTAATTGTCTTTCATTTTTCAATTCAATGAAATCTATTTGTATTCTACCCAATACATTCTTCATGTATGGTATCAGAGCGAGCGACTCTGACCATCATAAATCTCTAAAAAAAATTTCCATCTTCGTCTTCAGTTATGGCCCCTACAACAAAAATGGGTTTTTGCAAAGAAAAAGTTCCTTGCTAAAGGCCACAATTTCGTTGCAAAACCTTTTTGCAAGGAAAGTTGTATCCCTTGCAGAAGCTTCCTCTCTAAAGCTTCTAGCAACGAAAACAAATTTCCTTGCAAATTCTTATATTTGGCAAGGAAATTTTTTCCTTGCTAGTGCTCAGGTTTTTCATTGCTAAATGCCTAATTTCCTTGCAAAAAACCTATCTTTGTGCTGTAATTTGGACAATTGGCAAGGAAAAAATTTCGTTGCTAAATATCCAAGTCTAAGGCAAGGAAAAATGTTCCTTGCTAAAACTCATTTTTAGCAAGGAATATGATTTCCTTGCAAATAATATTAACATAAGGCAATGAAATAATTTCCTTGCGAAAGGAGACTTTTAGCAAGGCAAAATTTGTTCCTTGCCAATTAAATAACCCTAAGACAAGGAAATAATTTCCTTGCTAAAGGTTATTTTTAGCAACAAAAATATGGTTCCTTGCCATTTTGTTCTCTTAAAAGTAATCGCAACAATACCTGTGCAATCCAATATTAATTTTTAATCCTGTAATATTTCAAAACCTGTTCAATTTATAAATATAGAATAATCCAAACTTGTCCAACATAAAATAATATTAAACATCACATCCAACATTACACAAGTTTGATATATCGGAAAAATACATAATTGGTCACAAAAGAATCCTACATAACATAAATTTTTATATATCTGACATCCTAAATTAACCCTAAATAAGTCTTTCAACACATGTTTAGTAAAAACAATAAAAGTCCCACAACATAAAGACAATAATGAACTGTTGAAAACTCTAACGAGCAATCCACCAACTCTACGCGACATCTGCATAAAAAACAATAAAAGAAAAACGTTAATATCTTATAAATTAATAAAAGAAGAGAAAAAAAACACGGAATTATCCTATGTAACATCAATTTGAGCATCTAGTTTACAGAGTTCGAGTATATCAACTCTTAAGAGTATTACCAAATGAAGGTTGTGTTAATAGTATGAAACATCATCATGCTTATAAGAAATGTATATTTTCAGAGCATCTAGGACAGCATATTTTCAAAGCATCTAGGACTCTAGAAATGTATGCTTTATAAGAAATGTATATTTTCAAACTCATCTTGAGAAAGATATTTCTCCTAACTTTCAGGACAACATCTAGGTAATTATAGTTTGAGTTCTTTATACGTAAACTATGAATGGGAAACTTCAAGAAATTAAAAAAAGAAAGAAAATTAGAAATATTCAAAACGAGGGGGGAGAGAGAGAGAGAGAGAGTGAGTGAGTTTGAGAGAGGGAGAGAGGGAAGGAAGAGAGAGAGACAGAGAGAGAGAGAGAAAAAAAAAAGAGTCTAAGAGAGAGAGAGAGGGAGAGACAGAAGAGGGAGAGAGAGATAGAGAGGGAGAGAGTCTGAGAGAGAGAGGGAAGGAAGGAAGAGGGAGAGAGAGAGAGAGAGAAAGAGGGAAGGAAGGAAGAGGGAGAGAGAGAGATAGAGTGGGAGAGAGGGAAGGAAGAGGGGGAGATAGAGAGATAGAGAGGGGGAGGGACGGAAGAGGGAGAGAGTCTGAGAGAGAGAGGGAGGGAAGGAAAAGGGAGAGAGAGGGAAGGAAAGGGAGAGATAGATAGATAGAGAGGGACAGAAGAGGGAGAGAGTCTGAGAGAGAGAGAGGGAAGAAAGAGGAAGCGAGAGAGAGAGGGAAGAAAGAGGAAGCGAGAGAGAGAGAGAGGGGGGGAGGGAAGGAAGAGGAAGCGAGAGAGAGAGAGAGGGGGGGAGGGAAGGAAGAGGGGGGAGAGAGAGAGAGAGAGAGAGAGAGAGAGAGAGAGAGAGAGAGGGGGGAGGGGGGGAGGGGAATGGGGGGTAGGAAGAGGGAGAGAGAGAGAGAGAGAGAGAGAGAGAGAGAGAGAGAGTGCTACTTACCAAGAAGTTCCACTAGCTGCAGATGAGCCCCCGGGGCCGTCATAACCATGTCGCTGAATCCATTGATACATGCTTGTCATCTGAGCAGCCAACTCCTCTATCTTTTGCTCAAGATGCTTAACATGCTCATGAGCCTCAACAGATGTGGTCGTGGAATGAGATGAAGTGGAAGGTCTCATGCCGAGTCCCTTCAATAAACCAAATCTTGCACCCAAACATTGAACAGATAGCTCCTCGGCACTTAACGGTTTTGAATTGGGCTGCAAGTTACGTTCTTGTTGTAGCTTTTTCATCTCCTCCTATCATTTAAAAAAAATACATTTAATCAATCAATTCTAATATATAAATTTGAATCAATCAACTACTTATTACTAGTAAAGATAGTATATTTACATGGTAAGTCCCGCAGTCCGAAGACACCCAATCGTTCTTCGCTTTACTGAAGTGACAAGAGTGGTAGAACTCCGGAAAATCGATATCTCCATCTTTTAACTGATATATTAAGTATAAAGTTAGTAATTAATAATGTATAGCAGTAGTATAATTTGAACAAGTAAATAATGTGCACCATCTTATGAGCCCTAGTTGCAAATGAACTTGAGCCACATGAGTGATTTGTCCTTGAACGCGCTCGATTGGCCGAGTTCACGGTGGATTGGTGCTGCGTGGAACATTAAACAACATATAAACATAAACAATTTTGTTCATAATCTTCAAACTTATGTATGGATTTTGTTTACAAATGATTTGCTTACCAGAAACTTTGGGTCACTCCATTTATTATCAATTAAATCTAGCCATTGATCAAGGTTACAATTATTTGGGTGGTTGTTCCTGGCATATTCCTCACCCTCAGTGTCTCTTAGACGTTTGTACTGCTTGTGCAATCTGTGACTCCAAAGACTAAGTAGTGCACCACATTTTGCATTCATCGCTTTCTGGACAACCACCTCATCGCCTTGTACGTTGAACTTATCCTGAAAATAACATTATAGATGATTACGTATCATATAGCGTATCCTTTGAAGTATATCTATAAAATTAGGGTTGTTTTTACTACGTTGATGCGTTGAATTATCGGGCCGACTGAAGTTTCTGGGACTGTAGACCATCTACGGACGCCCGGGCGCTATAGATTCTGTCTAATCTACATGCCTGTAGCGGAAGCAAAAGAAGTAGCATACGGCCCCACCGGCTGCCTAAACTCTGGAGGGATAAGTACTGAAAGCTTGCCTTCTCTCTCAATGCGGCGGTCAGTCCCAATGCATCGTGAAAGCCCCCGTCTATTGGTCGATGATCCTGTTTAACACATAATTGTTATTCAATTAGATAATGAAGAGATCAAGTAAATCATATTGAGAAATGATAAATCTAAGTAATTTTGAGATTATACCGACGCTACTAGCTCGTGCCTCACTACTAGCTCGTGGCTCACGGAGGATGGGCCCGATTTGAAGGAGAGCCCCCCCAACAATGTCCTGAACACCCATATCAGTGGCCGTAATATTCTCCTCAAGTGGTGCATCCCTCCCATGAACTGGTCGGGAGACCGAAGGCTCAGAAGGCTCAGAAAATGTAAGGCGACGTGCTGGCGGCATCACACTTACCTGAAAAAGGATACAATGGAATATGTAAAGACTTTAATATGTAAAGACTTCGAGATAAATGACATTATATAAAAATCAAACTCTACCCTTGAAGAAAACACGAGCATAACACCTCATGTTCTAAAGAGTCAATCGACTCATCATCTTCATCGTCTGACAGAATATAGTCATCATCAGAATGAGTATCCCTCAAATTTGTCTGACCCTTCTTATTCGTGCGTTTTGGATGGTCTGACCCATTAAAAGAAGTTGGAAAACGCTTCAACCCTAAGGCCTCTAATCTCTGTTTGTTCGCATTGATATTTTTTTCCCTTTCCTTCTCATATGCTAGGCTATTTGAGGCTAAATAACCCGGTTTGACCCAGTTTTTCCCGCCTTTGGGCATTTCATGAAACTATCAAACGGTAATTCATGTAATTATACTTTAGAACAGATATCAAGAAAATTAAGAGCTATAAATGAGATATAAACAAGTAAAGTAACAAAAAAAGTTAAATCATAATTTCATTAAGCGCATTTAGTCATCAAGGGAAGAAAACAAATGTTACATATCATAAAGCAAAAATTATACATCATAATTAAAGCAAAAGTTACGCATCTGAATTATAATCCATATCATTGTCTAT
Source organism: Hydrangea macrophylla (assembly GCA_033977485.1). Classification (NCBI taxonomy): domain Eukaryota; kingdom Viridiplantae; phylum Streptophyta; class Magnoliopsida; order Cornales; family Hydrangeaceae; genus Hydrangea; species Hydrangea macrophylla. The sequence continues at coordinate 157,999,880 of CM066991.1, forward strand.
ATCATAATCTGTAATATAATCCATGTCATTATCTATATCATCATCGAAGTCACTATGCCGATTAGCTTCACCTTCACCTTCAGCTTCAACATTTTCATTATAATCCATATCTATATTTACGTCATTATCGACGTTAGGAATGATCTCCGGTTCAACATCATCCCTACAATATTGAGCAATATTATCATCGACAATTGGGACAAATTCTGTGGTTTCATCCAGTTGGAATGCATCATTCTGTTCCGGTAAATCTCCATGTTCTTCTGATACAACCGGTATATCATACACTCCCCTATGCTCAACCCGTTGCACGACTTTCCAAGGTTTTCCAAACTTAGTATCATCGAGGTAGAACACTTGTTTCGCTTGGCTAGGTAAGATAAAAGGATCATTTTTATACCACTGAGTTGTGACATCAATGCTTGTGTAATGTGAATCAGTTCGGATTGTTCTCCTACCAGTTGTACTGGTGTTGTACCATTCACACTCAAACAAAACAACTTTATTGCCGCACATGTACTCGAATTCCCAAACACTGCACAGATGACCAAAATAATCATGTATCTGGTTGTCGTGCTCCCCTTGTACATGTACACCACTATTTTGGCTCTTACGGCGATTGTCAAGGTCTCTAGTATGAAATCTTATGCCATTGATTATGCATCCTGAATATTGTTTCACTATCACATTTGGGCCATTTGCCAAGGCCCACAATTGGTCGTTTTGGTCTAAAGAGCCGGTGACTTTCAAGGTATTGACCTACATACAAATGTATTAGAATAAAGTTAAGTAATTATACCCGTAAATTAAAGTTCAAGTTTTGTGCAAGTGACATAGCGTTTGGTGTGTCACAAAAATTATTAATGTCTTCCACAATCACGAAACCAGTTAGGGAATGCTCGTCGCTGTATCTGTGTGATATCGTGTCCAGTTGGGATCTGATTCTTGTGTTCCCTACTCAAAACAACATGTGGAATAGATTAAAAATAGTTACCCTAAGCATGGCTAACAATAATAACATCTACACTCAATTAGCCTCTTACTCGAAATATAGCTCCACCTCGGGGCTATTGAAAAACAAGAACCAGTGAACATTATCTTTGAATTCCTGTGAGATATTGCGAGACCTCGATACCAAACCAAAAGGATGGGCTGGGTCTGTGAATACCATCATGCCCGGGCCACGTTCACCACGATCTACGTTTCGTTCTGGTCTATCAAACACGGTTTCGATCTCATCTAAATACATTGAGCAAAAAGTAATACACTCTTTGACAATATAAGCCTCTGCGATCGAACCTTCTGGACGAGCTCGGTTGGTAACGTATCCTTTTAAAGTTTTGAGATACCTTAAAAAAATGGGTATTAGTTAAGACAATTGAGAAAGTAGAGTTGAAACCACATGTATATCACAATAATATATACCTTTCAATTGCGTACATCCACCGATAATGCACAGGTCCTGCAAGCTTGGCCTCTCGAGGTGGGTGAACAGCCAAATGAACCATCACATCAAAGAAAGCTAGAGGCAATAATTTCTCAAGCTTGCAGAGTATAAGGACTATCCTTTCCTCAAGCTTCTCTAAATCTCCCATCCTCAATGTTTTAGAGCACATGTCTTGGAAGAAGTTTCCCAACTCAAATAGTGTTGTACTAAAATTATTGTCAATGTAACCACGCATCCCGATTGGCAAAATCCGTTGTAGGAGTACATGGTAGTCGTGACTTTTAAGGCCCGTTAATCTACCATTTCTTGTGCTCACTGACCTCGATATGTTCGCCGCATATCCATCTGGATATTTAACGGATTTAAAAAATTCACAAAAACCTTCTTTATCCTTTGGGGTCAGTGAAAATATTGCACGAGGCTTGACATAAGATCCATCGGGACGTTGTTGCAAGTGCAACTCTTTTCTAATGCACCAATCTTGTAAGTCCAACCGTGCCTTGTCTGTGTCCTTATTCTTCCCATCAATGGCCAACATAGTTTCGACGATACTTTCACCAATATTCTTCTCCACATGCATCACATCAATGTTATGTCGAAGCTTCTGATCCTTCCAGTACGGAAGCTCAAATAAGATGCTTACCTTGTTCCAGTTTACTTCTTTATGATTGCTCGAAAACTTTCCCAAGTTTGCAACCGGTATCCGATCCAATTGAGCTTGTACCTTTTCAATCGGTAACTCGAGGGGTCTAGTCCTTGTTTCACGCTTGCCATTATAGGCCTCACTCTTTCGCCAAGGGTGATCCTCAGGCAAGTAGCAGCGATGGTTAGTGTACCCAATCTTATTTCTCAAGCGTTCTGAATATGGTTCATCATTGCAAATGGGACAAGCCATATAACCCTTTGTACTCCAGCCAGATATGTTACCATATGCAGGAAAGTCATGTATTGTCCACAATATAGATGCCCGCATCTGAAAATTTTGACCAGTTGAGGCATCATAAGTCAATACACTATTTTCCCACAATTCCTTCAATTCATCCACCAACGGTCTCATGTAAACATCAATTGCTTTCCCTGGTTGCGATGGCCCAGGAATAAGTAATGACATCATAAAAAATGGCTCTTTCATACACATCCAAGGTGGCAGGTTGTAGGGTGTGAGGATCACAGGCCACATACTATAAGAGGTACTCATGTTCCCGAAAGGGTTGAACCCATCAGTGGTTAGCCCTAGCCACACATTCCTCGGCTCCTGGGCGAACTCCGGATACTGCCGATCTAACTCCTTCCACTCAGCACTATCGGCCGGATGTCTCAATACCCCGTCATCCACACGTTTATCTTTGTGCCATCTCATATCTGATGCTCTTTTTCTAGATATGTACAATCTTTGCAACCTCGACGTCACCGGGAAGTAACGCAGAATCTTATGGGGGATTTTCTTACCCTTGCCATAATGTATCTTGTATCTGGACTCTTCACACTCCGGAAACTTATCGAGGCCTTTATTCTCCTTCCAAAAGAGGGCGCAATCATTTTTGCATGCATCGATGTGCTCGTATGACATGCCTAGGTCACGTAGTATCTTCTTCGCTTCATATGTCGATTTTGGAACCAAATTATCCTCTGGTAAAACTTTTATAAGTAACCCGAGAAGCATGTCAAGTGACTTATTACTCCAATTGTTCAATACCTTTTTCATCAAGTATACTAACAACGAACTTTAATAGAGTAAAGTCCTTGCAAACCCGGGTAGAGATCACGTTTTGCATCATCTATTAGTTTATCAAAATTCCACATGTCACGCCCCGACGTAGCATAAATAAGGAAAGCGTTTAATTTCCTTTATGGACCCGTAGGTCGCGACAGTTTGAAGGATCGATTCCGTCCCAAACGTCAAACAACAAAACATAATAATCAGAGTAAAGCAATCAAGGCTTACAAAAACTTTCTAACTTATTACAGCTTATAAACCGGGGTCAACTAAGGCACAGACCGCCTTGAAAATAAAATAATAACTTAGAGTCTGTTACAGTCATCCTTAAAACAAAACAGTTCATAACTTAAAACAGATAAACTTAAAGCATATAATGAACAGTTTCTTTATTCCAGATGCAGCCATTCTCAATTAGCATAATCGTATGATTCCTCCTGATTGTAACCTGAAAAGCCTGAACACGAATGTCCAGGACGCATCAACGTCGTCAGCTTCAAGAAGCTGGTGAGTATTAAAAACATAACTTTGAATGTAAAACATACCAACTTACCTTTTTCCAATTCCCATTTAAATCCACAAGTTTATTATTGAAATAAGGAGCTCATTTAGAAAACATTCACAACATTATTTAAAAGAGGGTAATTTACACAGATGGGACCGTGTATGAGAACAATGCACCACACTCATCTTGCCGACTCTTTTCTCTCGACAGCCACAACAACCCACTATCCTACTCCTGGTATCTTTGAAACACTCAGATAGCCACACTTTAGCAACGGGGCGCCAGGGAGTGTCCAGTTTGCCTCACACTTTGGTCCGGGGTACCAGGGAGTGTCCAATGCCTCACACTTTGAATACCCTAACCGCCATGCAAATACCGGGGTAACCCCTCTCACAGTATCCAGACTCGAGTTATCAGGGAGTGTCCGTAGGCCACACTTTAGCACTACCATGGGTGCCAGGGAATGTCCGAGTTCGGCTTCACACACTTTAACGCTTCCATGGGCGTCAGGGAGTGTCCTTATTTGCCACCGTCGCATTTCAAAGATACCCTCTTCCACAATCGCAACCACAACCACAACCACAACCACAACCACAACCACGACCACAACCATAACCACGACCACAACCACAAACTCATACTCAACCACAACCACGACCACAAACACAAACTCATATTCTTTCCACACTACCATTACTCTTTTCCACACAGACTGACACCCATATGCATGTACCACTGACCCACATGAATGGTATGCACTTAAACAAAAATGCTGAATTAAGGAACAACACGCGTACGGGGATTAATGAGTCATACTACAATGTTTTAATCATTCAAACATAACCAAATAGAGTTCTGATTAACCAAGTTTCCCAAACAGAACCTCAACAGTATATAAATTTCATCCAAACAGTCCCTTAACAGAAAAACAGACAAAAACAGAAACTGCAATACCTCGCGCGCGCGGGCCGCTCGCGCGAAAGGTCGCTCGCGCGGGCCGCTCGCGCGATAAGCCCATTTTCCTTTTATTAATAAACTTTTCTGTCTGCCTGGGGAAAACAAGGTCGCGCGCGCGGATCGCTCGCGCGAAGGGGTTCTCGCGCGACCCTCGCTCGCGCGACCAGCCAATTTTCAATAATATATATATAAACTCTTACGTCTGCCTGGGGAAGCCTACCTCGCGCGCGCGGGCCGCTCGCGCGAGGGGTCGCTCGCGCGGGCTGCTCGCGCGATTCTCGCGCGCGCGATCGTGGCGCGAGATGAAGCTGAGGCTTCGTCTTCTTCGCAGAAACTGCTCTGTTTCAGCTTAAGGGGTCCAAAATGACCCATTTTGGATTTCTAAAGTATATAGGACATATAATATATGATTCTCTTCGGTTTTTCCCAAGGATTAAGAATCTAAAGTCAATTTAACACCATTTGATTCATAGCTCTCTAATTTTAGGAAAAACTAAAACATGTCAAAATTTCATTTTCAATATACTTTCTTATATGAACGAATTGGGTTCTAAAACTTCAGACATAACATCAATGAGGTATAATCTTTGATATTCATCTCTGAAAACGAATTTTGATTGGGTTTAGAAATTCATGATTTTTATGCTATGAACTTCATACGTAAAAATCATCAATGGGGATTTACAACATTAAACAATTACACAGCAATTAATATGAAATTACATTCTTAGTGAGTTTAGAATACTCACTGAGATTAGAGATGGAAGTAATTGTTGAGAAAGAATGACCAATAAAGAAAATTCCAATGAACTATAGCTATGGTGATCAAGCTTTGGTTATGGAATGAAGCTTCTCTTACTAGAATTTCAGCAACTCTCAAGCTCTCTCTCTGTGTAAGTATATTGTGCAGTTTGTGAATGTGTGGTGTATAAATAAACACAAGTATTGAACTTGGAGGCCAAGTAAGAATTAAAACTCACTTAGCACTCTCTAATTGAGTTAATCAAACTTTAAACTCTCTAAAAGACAGCATGTATATATACGTATATCACTCATATATGCAGATTTAACACTGCAGTTACTTCCCAAATGAATTGAAAGGTCAAGTTAGACTAGTAGGGGGCAAGTTGAGTGTGTTTGGGAAGGAGAGCTTATGGCACTAGAATGACACATATAAGTTGTATGTTCCCAAACAAGGCACAAGGCAATCATCACTTGCCATAATTGGAAATAAAGCAAATGTCCAAATCGGTCACTTCCAAAATCTGTGGAAGTTAAACACAGCATGGACAGTTTTGGACATAAACTGGTATTTTCGGGGCGCGGTGGTCACCACAAAAATACAGGAATTTCATTTTAACGTAAGAATTGATTTTCTGGTTTTATAAAAATACTGATTGAGTCAATAGAAGTTATTTTCACCGTTTTGAAATACAGATTTTGAAATCCATACTGGTATCACTATCTTTATAAAAATTACAATTTAACCCCAACAACATTCTTAGCTTACAATAAATCAAGAAATAAAATTTAGAACATGGGAAATGTAATTAAATGAAGCAGTCAATACCAAATGAAATTAAATATGACAATGCAATTACCAATTAAATATGAAAATGTAATTTAAAATTAAATGGAAATGCAGGTTATTACACCCTTCCTCCCTTAAACAGGATTTCGTCCCCGAAATCAAGACTAACTAGTCCTGAAACAACTCTGGGTACTTTTTCCTCATATCAGCTTCAACTTCCCACGAGGCTTCGTTCTCGTCATGGTGATTCCACTGAACTTTCACCAACGGGATATCCTTATTCCTCAGCTTCTTGATACTCTGATCCAAAATCTTCACGGGCCTTTCCTTGTAAGAAACGTTATGACTCGTCTCAATATCGTCATAACTAACCACGTGCGAGGGGTCTCGTATGTATTTCCTCAACATACTTACGTGAAACACGTTGTGAACCCCAGACATCTTCGGTGGTAGCGCCAGTCGATAAGCTACTTTCCCGACACGTTCCAAAATCTCAAACGGTCCGATAAAACGCGGAGCTAACTTCCCTCTCTTGAGACCAAAACGTACCACTCCTCGGGTTGGTGAAACCTTAAGGAGTACGTGATCTCCAACACTAAACTCCAAATCCTTCCGTCGTCGATCAGCATAACTCTTATACCGGCTCTGAGCGGTTCTCATCCTCTCCTTGACCAAAGTAATCTTCTCATTGGTTTCTCTTACCAAATCTGGTCCCAACAATTCTGAGTCCCCAACCTCTGCCCAACACAATGGGGAACGACATGGTCGTCCGTACAATGCTTCGAACGGAGCCATACCGATACTCGTGTGATAGCTGTTGTTATAGGCAAATTCTACCAATGGCAAGTGTGTCTCCCAAGATTCTTCAAAATCGATCACACAAGCCCTGAGCATATCTTCCATTATCTGATTAACACGCTCAGTTTGTCCATCTGTCTGAGGGTGAAAAGTAGTACTCATTTTGAGCGAAGTTCCCATAGCTTCTTGCAGACTTTCCCAAAATCCAGAGGTAAAACGCGCGTCACGGTCTGACACAATCGACACAGGTGCACCGTGAAGTCGCACAACTTGTTGTATGTATATCCGGCTCATCTTCTCTACCGGGTATGTCATACTATAAGCAATGAAATGAGCTGACTTTGTCAATCGATCTACGATTACCCAAATAGCGTCATGATTCTGCTGCGATCGAGGTAATCCTACTACAAAGTCCATCGTAATGTGTTCCCACTTCCAACCAGGGATAGGTAGCGGTTGCAACAATCCTGACGGTCTCTGATGTTCAGCTTTGACTTGCTGACACGTCAAACACTTGGATACAAATTCGGCCACGTCTTTCTTCATGCCTTCCCACCAGAAATTTCTCTTCAGATCTTTGTACATCTTCGTTCCTCCCGGGTGAACTGTATATCTTGATTTATGCGCTTCTTCCAGGATATCCTTCCTTAACTCTTCATTACCTGGCACACATAATCTATTCCTGCACCGATATCCTCCATCGACTCCTACTTTCCATTCTGTCGGGTCTTTTTCTGACATCTTCATGAACCACGTCTGAAACTTCTCATCTTCTTTCTGAGCTCCAATAATGCGGTTGATAAGAATAGGCTGTAGGATAAGACATCCGAACAATTGTCCTTCTCCTTCTTCAGCACTCTGTACATCGAATTCCGCCAACGTCTCCAAAGCTCGCCACTCTCTAACCATTAAGGAGGCGATCGTCTCACGAGTCTGTCGACTCAGGGCATCAGCAACCACATTAGCTTTACCCGGGTGGTATTCTAACGTGAAGTCATAATCTTTGATCAGCTCCATCCATCTGCGCTGCCTCATGTTCAACTCTTTCTGCGTGAACAAGTATTTCAAACTCTTGTGATCGGAGAACAAATCAAACTTCTCACCGTAGAGATAGTGTCTCCAAATCTTGAGTGCGAAAACTACTGCTGCCAACTCCAAATCATGAATGGGATAGTTCAACTCATTCGGCTTCAGCTGTCTGGACCCATAGGCGATCACTCTGCCATCTTGCATAAGTACACACCCTAACCCTTGATATGATGCGTCACTAAAGATAGTGAACTTCTCATCAGGCTTGGGTATTGCTAGTACCGGTGCGGTAGTGAGTCTTTCTTTCAACTCTAGAAAGGCTCGCTCATGCTTCTCTGTCCATTCGAACTTCAAATTCTTCTTCGTCAACCCAGTTAAAGGTGCTGCTATCTTTGAGAATCCCTCAACGAATCTCCTGTAATAGCCTGCGAGTCCAAGAAAACTCCGAACTTCTGTAGGGTTGCTCGGTCTAACCCAGTTTGATACAGCATCGGTCTTGGACGAATCCACTGAAATTCCTTGAGATGACACCTTGTGTCCCAAAAATTTCACTTCCTGCAGCCAGAACTCACACTTACTGAACTTGGCATACAACTGCTGGTCCTTGAGCGTCTGCATCGCAATCCGTAGATGTTGCTCGTGTTCTTCTCTTGACTTAGAATAGATCAAAATATCATCTATAAAAACGATGACAAGCTGATCCAAATAAGGTTTGAACACTCTGTTCATCAGATCCATAAACACTGCCGGGGCGTTCGTCATTCCAAACGGCATCACCAGAAATTCATAATGACCATATCGGGTTCTGAAAGCAGTCTTAGGTATGTCTTCTTTTCGTACCCTCAACTGATGATATCCCGACCTTAGGTCTATCTTGGAAAATGTCGTAGCTCCTTGTAGTTGATCAAACAAATCATCAATCCGAGGCAAGGGATACTTGTTCTTGATAGTCACACGGTTCAGTTCTCTGTAGTCGATACACAATCTGAGTGTCCCGTCCTTCTTCTTTACAAATAACACTGGTGCTCCCCAAGGCGATGTACTTGGGCGTACAAAACCTAGGTTCTCGAGCTCTTGAACTTGTTCCTTCAATTCCAACAGTTCTGTGGGGGCCATTCTGTAGGGAACCTTGGTGATCGGCACGGTACCTGGTATAAGCTCGATACAGAACTCTATACTTCTCTCGGGCGGTAGACTAGAAACATCTTCAAACACTTCTTCGAAGTCCTTGACTACAGGTATAGATGACGCTGTCACCTCTGTACTGACGACTTCGATGTTGGCTAAGCATCTCGTGAGGAACATATCTCCCGTAGGGTTACATTGAAAATCAAAGGGTTGATTCTCATTGTCGGGGAATGTAATTCTCTTCCTCGCACAATCCAACTTCACTTGATTCTGAGAAAGCCAATCCATTCCTAGGATTATGTCGAACTCCTTCATTGATAGGACAATCAACCTAGCAGGGATTTCACGGTCTCCTAACCGTAAGGGACAATCCTTGCACACGTGTCCTAATCTGACCGCAGCTCCTAGTGGCGAAGTAGCCTTCAAAGCTTTCTCTAAGCGATGAGGTAAAATACCCAATCTCCGAATTGTATTAACAGATATGAACGAAAGAGCAGCACCCGTATCAAATAACACTTTAATATGGGAGTTAAACAGAGTTAATGTACCTTCTACTGCTTGCTGATCAGGTTGAGCTTCTCCATAATTTCCTTCTTCATACGCAGTTCCATCATATCCAGCGGCATCAGGGATAACAGCATTCAAGCGAGTCTGTCCCTGTTGACCATAAGTCACCTGCTTAGGAGCAGTACAGAACCTGCTGATGTGACCTGGTTCACCACAGTTGAAGCAGACTATCCCTTGCTGAGTAGCACGCCTTGGTGCCTTACAATCACGAGCCACATGACCAGGGTTTCCACAGTTGAAACACTTTCCACTACTACTTCCTTCGCCTACTCGAGGTTGAGTCGGATAGGTAATAGCCTGGGTCTTCTTGCTTCCGTCGAAATTCCTCTTCTGCCCATGGGTACGATTCATTGGTGGTCTATTCCCAAAATTACCCCTTTGAGGCGGTCGGAATTCAAATTGTTTTCGGCTCACTCGAGCATCTTCTTCCAGATCAGTAGCCAAACCAACAAGTCCTTCAAACGATTTATCCAGGTGGCCGAGAGTCAAGCGGCGAATCTGCGGTGTCAGCCCTTGATTATATTTGCGGATCTTCTTCTCTTCAGTATCAACCAGGTGTGGAGCAAACCGAGACAGTCTTTCGAACTGTGTGGTGTACTCTTGCACCGACTTGGTTCCTTGCGTCAGGTCCATGAATTCCTTCTCTCTTCTGTGCCTCTCCGTAGCCGGGAAATACTTCTCCAAAAATCTCCCCTTGAACGCAGTCCACGTCATTCCCGCTGCAGCTCCATTCCCGATAGTAGCTATGACCGAATCCCACCAATCTGCGGCAGCATCGGTCAACTGAAATGTAGCTAATCTTCTCTTGTCTATCTCGTTGCATTGGACAGCTTCGAACATCCGGTCCATCTGTCTCAACCACTGTTCCGCTTTCCAGGGTTCCGCGGTACCCGCAAACTGTTCGGGCCTTAGAGCACGGAATCTTTCTAGCAACTTGTCTCCCGTTTGACGGTCTCTTCGATTGTCGTTTGTATTACCGATCCTTTCTAACCGTCTGATAAATGCTTCAAACATCCCTGTAGGATCGGCAGCTTCGGGTGCTCCCTCGATCAGGTTCCTGTTCCTCCTGACTCCTCCAGCCATTCTATGCATGATAGTGGTAGTAGAATGAGAAACATGCATGCAACAGTGCTATGAAGTAATTTAAATGACAGCAACATTCAAAAGAGTATATCTTATATATATAACTTCTGTCAAGTAGATACAAAAACATGTATGGTCAGATCAATGCCTACCCTATCTATATGGGTTAGGACGCATGCAAGAGTTAATGTTACAAAAATGGGGTCATTGCCCTACACTCTAATGCATGTAATTACAGTTGCAAAAAGAGACAGAGCTAATAGTCAAAAGTGGTTAATATGTACAAGTCATAACTAAAACGTCAATCATCTCCATAAGCGGCCATCAGGAGATCTAGCGAATCGACAGGGCGAAAACGCTGAACAACGAACGGTCCAACCCCGTCATAGCTGTGAGAGGTGGACGATGAAGCAGGTACAGGAGCATCCGCCTCATCTACCATCTCCTCAGGCAGGGCTAGCTCAAGTGCTAGCTCAGCCTCGAGCTCAGCGGCAAGATCGTCCAGACCTATGCCGTCCTCTAAGATCTCCCCACCTACTGGGACCACGTGAACAACCTCTGCATCGTCCTCAGCAATGGGTACCACCGGCGGAGGCATCTCCAACTGAGCCAGATGGGCATGCACGATCTGGATCTCGAGGGGAAGGTAGAAAGCATCGCTATCGACCAACCGCAGAATCTCGACCAAAACTAGACGCTGAGCCTCTGCGAAATATCGAAGCTCAAAACGGATACGGGTCAGGTCCACTAGGCCTACCACGTGAACCTGGTGCCAAACCTCAGATACTACCGTCGTCACGGCCAACTGCTCTACGGCCGCCTGATATAAGTCAAGAAAAGCTGGGATCACTGCCCCAGGTAACACGAAGTGTCCTCCAAACCTGTCTGGTACATAAAGTGGGGGAGCTGGATCCATACCTGATAAAAAGGTACTACTTAAAGTCAGAACAGAATAATCTTAGGCGTTTAGGTTCTGAGTCTATCCTCCCTGTCGTATCATGGGGTGTGTAACACTTAATGGAATGTGGAATCGGGTCTATACTGGTAAACCCTAACCTGGCTAAACTATCTTGTGATAAATAATAACCTGGCTCTGATACCACTAAATCCTGTCACGCCCCGACGTAGCATAAATAAGGAAAGCGTTTAATTTCCTTTATGGACCCGTAGGTCGCGACAGTTTGAAGGATCGATTCCGTCCCAAACGTCAAACAACAAAACATAATAATCAGAGTAAAGCAATCAAGGCTTACAAAAACTTTCTAACTTATTACAGCTTATAAACCGGGGTCAACTAAGGCACAGACCGCCTTGAAAATAAAATAATAACTTAGAGTCTGTTACAGTCATCCTCAAAACAAAACAGTTCATAACTTAAAACAGATAAACTTAAAGCATATAATGAACAGTTTCTTTATTCCAGATGCAGCCATTCTCAATTAGCATAATCGTATGATTCCTCCTGATTGTAACCTGAAAAGCCTGAACACGAATGTCCAGGACGCATCAACGTCGTCAGCTTCAAGAAGCTGGTGAGTATTAAAAACATAACTTTGAATGTAAAACATACCAACTTACCTTTTTCCAATTCCCATTTAAATCCACAAGTTTATTATTGAAATAAGGAGCTCATTTAGAAAACATTCACAACATTATTTAAAAGAGGGTAATTTACACAGATGGGACCGTGTATGAGAACAATGCACCACACTCATCTTGCCGACTCTTTTCTCTCGACAGCCACAACAACCCACTATCCTACTCCTGGTATCTTTGAAACACTCAGATAGCCACACTTTAGCAACGGGGCGCCAGGGAGTGTCCAGTTTGCCTCACACTTTGGTCCGGGGTACCAGGGAGTGTCCAATGCCTCACACTTTGAATACCCTAACCGCCATGCAAATACCGGGGCAACCCCTCTCACAGTATCCAGACTCGAGTTATCAGGGAGTGTCCGTAGGCCACACTTTAGCACTACCATGGGTGCCAGGGAATATCCGAGTTCGGCTTCACACACTTTAACGCTTCCATGGGCGTCAGGGAGTGTCCTTATTTGCCACCGTCGCATTTCAAAGATACCCTCTTCCACAATCGCAACCACAACCACAACCACAACCACAACCACAACCACGACCACAACCACAACCACGACCACAACCACAAACTCATACTCAACCACAACCATGACCACAAACACAAACTCATATTCTTTCCACACTACCATTACTCTTTTCCACACAGACTGACACCCATATGCATGTACCACTGACCCACATGAATGGTATGCACTTAAACAAAAATGCTGAATTAAGGAACAACACGCGTACGGGGATTAATGAGTCATACTACAATGTTTTAATCATTCAAACATAACCAAATAGAGTTCTGATTAACCAAGTTTCCCAAACAGAACCTCAACAGTATATAAATTTCATCCAAACAGTCCCTTAACAGAAAAACAGACAAAAACAGAAACTGCAATACCTCGCGCGCGCGGGCCGCTCTCGCGAAAGGTCGCTCGCGCGGGCCGCTCGCGCGATAAGCCCATTTTCCTTTTATTAATAAACTTTTCTGTCTGCCTGGGGAAAACAAGGTCGCGCGCGCGGATCGCTCGCGCGAAGGGGTTCTTGCGCGACCCTCGCTCGCGCGACCAGCGAATTTTCAATAATATATATATAAACTCTTACGTCTGCCTGGGGAAGCCTACCTCGCGCGCGCGGGCCGCTCGCGTGAGGGGTCGCTCGCGCGGGCCGCTCGCGCGATTCTCGCGCGCGCGATCGTGGCGCGAGATGAAGCTGAGGCTTCGTCTTCTTCGCAGAAATTGCTCTGTTTCAGCTTAAGGGGTCCAAAATGACCCATTTTGGATTTCTAAAGTATATAGGACATATAATATATGATTCTCTTCGGTTTTTTCCAAGGATTAAGAATCTAAAGTCAATTTAACATCATTTGATTCATAGCTCTCTAATTTTAGGAAAAACTAAAACATGTCAAAATTTCATTTTCAATATACTTTCTTATATGAACGAATTGGGTTCTAAAACTTCAGACATAACATCAATGAGGTATAATCTTTGATATTCATCTCTGAAAACGAATTTTGATTGGGTTTAGAAATTCATGATTTTTATGCTATGAACTTCATACGTAAAAATCATCAATGGGGATTTACAACATTAAACAATTACACAGCAATTAATATGAAATTACATTCTTAGTGAGTTTAGAATACTCACTGAGATTAGAGATGGAAGTAATTGTTGAGAAAGAATGACCAATAAAGAAAATTCCAATGAACTATAGCTATGGTGATCAAGCTTTGGTTATGGAATGAAGCTTCTCTTACTAGAATTTCAGCAACTCTCAAGCTCTCTCTCTGTGTAAGTATATTGTGCAGTTTGTGAATGTGTGGTGTATAAATAAACACAAGTATTGAACTTGGAGGCCAAGTAAGAATTAAAACTCACTTAGCACTCTCTAATTGAGTTAATCAAACTTTAAACTCTCTAAAAGACAGCATGTATACATACGTATATCACTCATATATGCAGATTTAACACTGCAGTTACTTCCCAAATGAATTGAAAGGTCAAGTTAGACTAGTAGGGGGCAAGTTGAGTGTGTTTGGGAAGGAGAGCTTATGGCACTAGAATGACACATATAAGTTGTATGTTCCCAAACAAGGCACAAGGCAATCATCACTTGCCATAATTGGAAATAAAGCAAATGTCCAAATCGGTCACTTCCAAAATCTGTGGAAGTTAAACACAACATGGACAGTTTTGGACATAAACTGGTATTTTCGGGGCGCGGTGGTCACCACAAAAATACAGGAATTTCATTTTAACGTAAGAATTGATTTTCTGGTTTTATAAAAATACTGATTGAGTCAATAGAAGTTATTTTCACCGTTTTGAAATACAGATTTTGAAATCCATACTGGTATCACTATCTTTATAAAAATTACAATTTAACCCCAACAACATTCTTAGCTTACAATAAATCAAGAAATAAAATTTAGAACATGGGAAATGTAATTAAATGAAGCAGTCAATACCAAATGAAATTAAATATGACAATGCAATTACCAATTAAATATGAAAATGTAATTTAAAATTAAATGGAAATGCAGGTTATTACACCACACCCCCTCCCTCTGGGTCGTATCGGTCGGCTCACCCCTTACTCGATCCTCTACCATTTCATCCATGCCATCCGGACCCCCACTATCATTATCTTCCATTTGATAACCCTAACTCTCAGCACTACTAGGCGAGACTTGAGGTTCCCCATGTTCCACCCAGTGAACATATGATTTCATAATCACGTTCGTGATCAAATGAACGTGAACAGTTGGAACCGACTGCATTAGAAAGTTCACACAGCTTGTACAAGGACACCGAATATTGCCTTCACGGTCCTTAACTGCACGTGCAAACTCGATGAATGATTTTACCCCATTTGTATATTGCTTACTCAATCTGCCCATTCCTGTAACAGTCAATGGTATCCAACTCTTGTCCATATCTAATAACACATGAAAGTTCAATGGCAATACGATTGTGTTAATATCATATATACATACATTGTTGTATATTTATTGCAAGCAACGTCTAATTTGAAGAGCTACAAGCTCTAGCTAACTTGTATATATATATATAATTTCAAGAGCTACAAGCTCTAGCTAACTTGTAGCTTATTTTAATTTGTAGGGGGAGTCCAAATTAATCTTAGTTTGCCCTACTTTCCATTTCCAAGATCTTTTTTTTAAGTTTCTTATTAAACACAAAAAGTTGAAGTTGAAGCCATAATGCAAAAAAACAAACTTTTGGAATAAAGATTAAGTCTTTGATCCACTGCAAGTAAATATACTGTAAAAAGTGAATATGAAATGGGAACTTGTACCTTTGAACAAAGTTCCAACCCAATTCAAGGCAGCTAGCAAACCTGATTGCCAATTGCAGTAAAAAGAAAAAAGAAAGAAAGACTATAGATTAGTAGTATTGCAGATCGGGAAGTAGAATTGAGGTACTATACGAGTTGGTCTGCATCAACTCCCCTTCGATCCATAGATTGTAAAGTTCCAACCAAATGGTCCAACCATAGTTTGTCGCATACTATTCCTTAAGAAATAGTAAATGGCGGGTATCTAAAGGAAGTAAATGTATATTGTTGTCAACATTATCTATATATTTTTTTACTAATACAAGATAATTTACTATATAAGATTAATTATCTTTAGCGTCGAGCTAGTAGGGACGAAAGAGAGAAGGAAGAGAGAGGGAGAGAGAGGGAGGGATGGAAGAGAGAGAGGGAGAGGGATAGAGAGAGAGGGGAGAGGGGAGGGAAGGGGAGAGAGAGAGAGAATGGAGAGGGAGAGGGAGAGAGGGGGGGGGGAAAGAGGGACATAAAGAGAGAGGGAGAGAAGGAAGAGATGGGGAGAGGGAGAGGGAGAGGGAGAGGGAGGGATGGAAGAGGGAGAGAGAGGGGGGGGGAAGAAAGAGGGACATAGAGAGAGGGAGAGGGAGGGATGGAAGAGGGAGAGGGAGAGGGAGAGAGAGAGATAGAGAGATATGGAAGAGGGAGAGGGAGAGGAAGAGAGAGAGAGAGAGGGGGGGGGGGGGAAGGGGAAGAAAGAGGGACATAGAGAAAGAGGGGGAGAAGGAAGAGAGAGGGAGATGGAGGGATGGAAGAGGGAGGGAGAGAGAGAGAGAGAGAGAGAGAGAGAGAGAGAGAGAGAGAGAGAGAGAGAGAGAGAGAGAGAGAGAGAGAGAAGGAAGAGGGACATAGAGAGAGAGGGAGAGAAGGAAGAGAGAGAAAGAGAGGGAGAGAGAGAGAGAGATAAGGAAGAGGGAGAGGGAGAGGGAGAGGGAGTGACACATTACTCTTAAAAAAAATCATGAAATAAAAACTCCATTCTAGAGCTTTTAAAAGCCCCAAAAAAAATCCCTAAGTTCAATTGTTCTTAAGTTGCACCCTTTCCCATACACTTCCAATCTTTCTTCAATACCAAGCATACTTCCATGGCTTTATTTCACTTCCAAATTAAAAGGCATAAGATATAACACATAATTCAATACACTTCAACATTCCAGCTAGATATATATAATTCAATACACTTCAATAACCCTATTTCTAATACAAAAAAGATTGGCCCACCCAATATCTAAGTTGAAAATCCATGTCACCAAAAATATGGCCTGGTGTTAAATAGTTGTAAGATATTGATTGCCAAATTGACTAATGCTATAATCCCTAAGGCTCCATTTGGTTCTCTTGGAAAGTAAAATAAATGGGAAATTGATTCCAAGTAATCAAATTCTCCGAAAAGGAAACTGCACTACTTTTCATTACTTTGTTTCGATAAATTAATAATCGAATATTTGAAATTAACAAGATGGATTAATGTTCAAATGTTTGGTTTATTTTAATTATTAATTCTTGAAGAGATGATAAACTATAAATAAATAAAAACAAAACTAATTAAATTGAATATATATAGAGTAAAGGTAAAGTTAAAAAAATATATATTGATAAGATTGATTTGCACAGATAAGGTCAAAAAGATATAGTAGAAGATATTTAAATTTTAGTTTTTTTACTAGATTCTTATGGGAAGGAAACTCATTACCACCTCTAAATAAGGAATTGGTTTCCTTATTTTTTAAGAATTCATTCTCTATTGGAATTAACTCCAACTTAGTTTCCAAACTCATTAAGTGTACCAAACACAAAAATATAGTTCCGTGGAAAGAAATTCCTTTCCTAGGTTCCATTCCATGCGAACCAAAGGGAACCTAAGAGTAATGCTATACTTTCCAAATCCTAATCCCAAATTCATATCCCAAATGATGTAGCAGTGGTCCATTGGATTTTGATTGGATGATGTTGAAATGGTCCAATCATTAATAAAGGTGCTCCCACTCTGCCCACTAAATTTTGATTAGATGATGTTGAAGTGGTCCCATCATTAACAAAGGTGGGCCCATACATTGATGCCACATCATTTGGGAGAAGAATTTGGGATTAGAATTTCGGATGCACAACATTACTCAATCCCTACACTTCATGTATATGTTAAAAGTCACCATGTATAGTATTAACCACCCACAAGCAGTAACCTTTCAGTCCTGACTGACTTCTATGCCAATGAGAAGAAAACCCAACTCAAGGAACAGAGTCTATGCCAATGTGTATAGTATTTATAAATTCTCTATAACCACGATTCAACCTTAAAACTATTATTATATTTTACTTAAAAAAAAAAGGAAAAAGGAAAAACTCTAAGTTCTTCTGAACGGTAAAATAGAAACACAATTTGAATGAAAATAGAAAGAAAATATAATCCATATGGTTCCGGTACGCAGCAGTTAGCAATTCTCATTCATCAATATCCTTAGTCCACTCATGCAAATGTGGGAAAAATTAATTTCCTAACAACGAACTAAACTGTTAATCGTCCAAAAAAAAAACTTTGGTAATCTGAACCAGAGACAACTGTTTCTTAGTTAAAGACTCTTTATAATTTTAGGGTAACATTAACTGACAAACCGTGAAGGGCTAAATAACGATTAGAGCTTTCCCAATAATTCTTTCTTTGCAACCCAAAAAAATGTTTAACGAAAACAAATGCTTATACTAAGAGCTTCAAATCAGGAAGACCAACCTCGAAAATTTCAAATCAAGACCGGATAAGGATGAGATATGAGCCACCAGAAGCTCCCCTTTGTATATCTGACATGGATGATATGTATTAGCAAAAAGAACCATTCCACAATCATTCAAACCAGAAAGGTGCAAACAACATCCCATGATCCAGAAAATCCATCCAGTAGTTAAATTATAAATGCAAGTTGGAAAATACCTCTATGAAGCTCCATTGTAGGTGTTCAAGTTGGAAAGGCCCTTAGAACGAAACTTGTAACCAGTTTACATACATGAGAACAGAATTTTGAAACCAAAACAAATAGGACCAGAAAGTTAACAGCATGCAAATAGTGAATTTCTGAGGGTATATACTGGTACTGACTGAATTCTTTGAAAACCCAGTTATCAATCAAAAAACCAACTCTTTGAATTCACAAGCACCCCCTTATACAAGCACATGTGAGCTTTTTATATGTATTGGCTTTGAAAAGGGCCATAATTGAAATTGAAAGGCAGTGTCTAAAAATTTTAGAAAACCAAAACAGAGAGGCACCATCCTAATGGTGTTTTGTCATGGAAGGAAAGGGGAAGATAAAGATGGTCTCAGTAGCAAGAAAACTCAAAAGCAACAAAGCTTTTGAAATTTAAGAATAGAATGAATTACAACCTATGTTCCAACCAAATAAGCAGCATATGGGTACTGAATAAGAATAATTCTGTAGCTAATATTTCATGGACAAAGATGAACAGAAGTTTGAATTTTAATTACACAAATAGTTGGTAGCAAGAGGATAAGAATTTATGATAGCAGACCTATATACAAAAAATTAAATAGAATAACATTCACGTCCCTCATTGAAAACAGCTTTTAGAGCCCATAAGTGATTATGGAACTTTAAAATTTTAAAGGAAACTACTTGGGAAAACAACTTCTGTGTTATCAAATATAATATGTACAAATATGGAAACTGAGGTATCGAGAGAAATCATTGCTCAAGTACTCCTATATTGACATATCTTCAAGTTTTATTTTACAGTCCCCCTATTTTTCTGAGATGTAAATCATTATTGCAGTCTTTCTGTCAGTTCTTTAAAATTTCTATTACTGTGATTTTTTATGTTTCATTTGACTCATTTTGGGTATGACTATTCCGTAAATATCAACTATGTAGCATTTTTCTTTGTTAGGCACGGACACAGCTAGGACACAACTAACAAAAGTTTGTAATCTTTTAACTAATTCTACAATATAATGTGTCGTGTCCACTTCTGTCTCGTAAATATACAAATAAACCCATTACGTTCCAAGAAAAGAATAAGAATCACACTCATAAATCAACTTTCAACATGAGCTTTCCTAGAAACCAAACGCATTATAGCTAAGCTTTTCACTGAACTAATTACTAATCCAAAAAAGAAATTACTAATCGCCAATTCTGAAAGTGGAGTGTTGCAAGTTTCATAGTCAAACCAAAATAAATTCATTTATTTATTTTATATTAATCTATTTCATTATTCTTCATTTACAACAAGTAGTAATTCAATTACCAGTAGAGTTCTCATCAGCTAAAGACAAAGCAAGTAGTCCATCTAATCCACAAATGCTTCATGGGAACCAAAACAAGGTGCCAAATAGCAATTTTCACAAAATCAATTAAAGAGTGAAACAAAGTGACTGCCTATAATTACCAATTTACCATAAATCAATTAAACATATACCTTGGAAAGATGGTTGTTCACCAAAACTTTATGGTGGTGTTTCCTTTAGCTAAACCCAATAATCCAAGTAATTAACTTCACAATGCATAGACCAAACCCACAATATGGGGTAAGGTACGAACCCTAGTATGAGCGTGGCATGTAGACACTTTTTAAAAATTAAGTTGTTGCTCAAGTAAACAACTCTATAAATCACTATAAAATATGATGATATGTTTCGAATTAACCTTGAACAATTATTTCTTAAATCTTTGTGAGTCACTTCCTTTCCCCTTTTCTTGAATCCAAATATGTACAAATTGGAAATCTCTAATGATACTTAATCACGGAGGAAAACTTGAGAAAATTATATGACTTCTTATAGATTTCCTTCTCATTTTCTTTTCTTTCTCCAAATCCACTATCAAACAAAGCCTAAGTCTTCTCAAGGTGCTAAAGAAACAAACACATAGACCATTAATATAGAGCACACACCCGAAATCCTCATTTAGGCGAATATACAAATACCTAGAAACAAACATGACATTTTCATTAATAGTACATCAAGGATCTTTTTTCCTCCAACTAGGATTTTTTTTATTTCCTTTCAAACTTTCATTTCACTAATTTAATTTTTATATGACAATGGTTTTTAGCAAATGCAGATAAGTATAAAGGTACACTTGTAAATTGAAGTATGATTGGGACAGAGCGGGTTTTGACAAATTCTAGTTTAATCACTGACACCATCCTAAGTCCTGCAGGTTTTAATTTTGAACTACCAAACCTGCTACTCATATATACCTCCTCCTAACCCAGTGGCGGACTGACCAAGGGACAAGGGGGGGCTCAAGGTCCCCTTAGATTTTTGACAAATATTTGATTTACCCTTAAAAAAAATACTTTTACAGGTAAGCCCCCCAGAAAATTATAAAGCACCCCGTGACATGATAAATTTATCATATTAAACCTCCTCTCTCTGATGTTTTTTTGTGCTAGTTATATAAAAGCTCCTCCCTATTATGTTTTTGTGATGATATTTATAGTAGTAGCTTATGTAATCTACACAAAATGTACACAAGATTTGTATAAATAGGTCCCAAAAAAAATTTTCAGGCCGCTGCCCCCGAAACCCCGTACACTAGCGTTTATCACAACCCACTAGATTGATTTTTAGATCTGCCCTTGTCCAAACCTATTCCATTAGGGGTTTGTGGCCGGAGTATTTTGCCATCCCTATCTCTAATCCTCTCTTTTCTTCCAAAATAGCTCAACAAAACAATCATTTGAATAGAAGTTTTTGATTCTACCAAACAATCATACTCCAGTGATGATAAAAAAAAAAAGAAGATTTGTGTGCATTGAATGATAAATATCATCATTCTTTCACATGACAAACAATCAAGTACATGAACAACATGAGGCAAAGAAATCAAAACTGATGCCACCACATGCTAAAACAAATCAGTTTACATAGCAAGATATAGGTTGCGATATATCACCAAGAAGAATCACCTCCAAGGGCATTTTTGTGTCTAGATTCTGATTATTGTGGAACCAAAAGCTACTTACCAATTACTGTTCGTGTGGATGTAGCCGTTGGTTGTCGCCGTCGATCCGTTTGCCGCCGCGAGCATGCGTCGCTCCCTCTCCGCCTCTCTCTCTCTCTCTCTCTCTCTCTCTCTCTCTCTCTAATCAGACAGAAAGTAGTCATTTCCCCCCTTTTTGTGAAAATAGCGTGAGGGGGAAAATGAAAAGTGTTAGCAAGGAAAATTATTTCCTTGCAAAACAGGTTTTTCTCAAATTTTTTTATTTTAGACCAAACTTTAGGCAAGGAAGAAATAATTCCTTGCTAAAATGTGCTTTTCGCAAGGAAATAAGTTTCCTTGCCAGAAATTATTTTCACAATATTTACTTAACTTTAGGCAAGGAATAACAATTTCCTTGCCAAAACATACTTTTAGCAAGGAAAATTGATTTTTCATTGCCAAATAACTTACTATATGCAAGGAAAATAATATTTTGTTGTCAAAAACTACACTTTTGGCAAGGAAATTAGATTTTCATTGCCTAATGTGAATGTCTTGCAGCCTTTTGACAACAAAATCAAATTTTCTTGCAATTACTATACTTTTAGCAAGAAAGTTTACCTTTCCTTGCCAAGCTTCCTTGCAAAACCATTTTTGTTGTAGTGGGCGATATTACCCTCCCTGAATCTTCCTTCCAATCTTATATTCTTCGTCTCTATAAACTCTTTAGTTACAATCAAATTGGTTTAAGATAATTACATGGTCTGATCACTTCAACTATGCAGTGTCCTAAGAGCTAATCAGCTGCTTGGTTTAGTTGAAGGTTTGATTCCTCAACCTTTTACTGAAATTACAAATGAATATGGTTAGGTAATCCCTAATCTAGCTTTAATTGAGTGGTTAAACATTGATCAGCAACTTGTTAGCTGTCTGAATGCAACAATTTCTAATGATGCCAAATTTTGGGTAAGAGATAAGAAGAAGAAGACAAGAGAAATTGTATGTGGTTTGGCCCTGTTAATAAAGAGACCTACGTCCACGTGGTGTGTCTGAGCACTTTCACTATGTCATAAAGTAGCCGGAGACCTTTGGTGAACCAACAATAACCTGGAGCTACCAAATGTAGGCCGAGCAATCTACACAAAGCTACGGTGAGTGCTGTGCAGAAGGGTAATTGATTGTTTAATCGATCTCCCCTATGCATGGAGCGAGAGGCCTCTTTTATAGTTGCAAGAGCCCCTCATACATGGAAACTATGTTTAATAAGGTAATCAATCTAATTAGGTGTGATTACAACAAAGTATGCGAGTTTTCTAATTGGATTAGGAAATAATCTTCACTTTTCATTAGTCTTCTAACTTGTTTAGCAAACTGTCTAGACAAATTTGGACTGCTCCTCCAGGCAGGCCTGAGTTATCCTATGAAGAACTGGGCCAGGCGGCGTTCCCGACCCTTAGGCTGGGTCATTGGACAGATCGGGATGACTGTGCCTTCTGACCGAGCGCTACTCATTGAGGTCACTGAGTCTTGTTCTTATTGATCGAATATCTTTGTACGTATCAGTTGGCCCCCATTTTTAAGGCTAAATTAGTGCTGCATCGGATGAGGCTTGGAAATTGGTATAGCACGGGATAATTACCCGATACAACCACCCTGGGTGGGACCAAACGTCTTGACAACATGGGTTATGAACCCGGACTGGCGACTCGGGAGCTCGTGATCCGACCTGCCACTTGTCAAGAATGGGTTTGTAGTAACCCGTGTTTTCATGTTTAAATTGACGATTTAGACTTCGTGTGCGATTTTAGCGAAAATTGGTCACAGGGGTATTTTGGTCATTTTTTCAATTTTATAAGTCATGAACTAAAAATATATTTTTTTTGGGAAAAGTTGCGTGAGATTAAATGATTTGGTATTCATGTTGGAAGTTAAGATTTTTCGAGTCATATTTAAAATTAAATCTAATATTTTCTCTTTTAATTTTAACAGTAGCAGAATTTTGTTTTCAGATTTTTGTTAGGAAAACGAATGAAATTTAAGGTTCTGCCCGCGTTGTCCCAAGCAAAACTCGATTCTGCACACTTTTCGTCTAATGCAATTTTCTCAGATTCTGCACCGTTTGGGCAGAAAACGAGGATTACAGTAGCAGTTTTAGTGTATGTTTACATCATCTTGCATATTCCTTATAAACTACCAATTAATTAGAAGATAGTGGGTTGTTAGGCCATTATGCTTGGTTATTTATACACTAATATTAGTGGAGTTATAGGTGCATTAGTGTATGTTTACATCATCTTGCATATTCCTTATAAACTATCAATTAATTAGAAGTTAGTGGTTAATAATTAGGTTGTTAGGCCATTATGTTTGGTTATTTATACACTAATATTAGTGGAGTTATAGGTGCATTAGTGTATGTTTACATCATCTTGCATATTCCTTATAAACTACCAATTAATTAGAAGTTAGTGGTTAATAAGTGGATTGTTAGGTCATTGTCTCCAAGTGGAAGCTTGGCTATTTATACACTCAAATACTCTCTCAAACACACACATTCTACACTTCTAGCATAGAGAGCTTGAGAGTCACATAGAGAGAGATTTTTATATATATATATACACAATTATAGATATACATACACCTCGAGTTAGAAGAAGAAGAAGAAGAAGAAGAGAAGTGTTTGGGAGTTGCTCAACATCATTTATAGGTACCGGGTTGTGTACAATATGCTTTCTAAATTCTCCGGAGTATTTCTTTGTTATCTCTACTTGTACTCTTTTTGCAGTTATGTTGTGTTTTCATTTGGAATCAATGAGTATGTGTTTATTGCTAAGTGCTATGGGACTAAAGGGTCATGAGCAAGGAGCACCTACCAACAGTCCAACAGGCCTCAGGGACCGACGTACTGGAGACGGGTGAGGTGAGGTGAGGTGTCTCTTGCTATGTGATCAAGAGGAACCTGGTATGATGCTATTGGTATGAGCGTTTGGGTAGTATGAGCAGTTGGGTTGTGAGACTGGTCAATTGATTTGATGTCATTCTATGTATTTGATTGTCATTATCCTTTTGAGCCTTTATTATTCATGTCATATTGTATACTTCCCGGTATGGTTTTTAGATGCAGGCAGTGCCGGTAACCGAAGCCTAGAAGGGAGATAAGGTTAAGGATGATATAGGAGATCCGTGGAGAATATGGACCTGCTGGGAGTTTTAAAGAAATTTTGTATTTTTATTTTAAAGAATCAAGTGTGATTTATTTAATTTTTCAATGGAAATACGCTTATTTTTGCGGGGCGTCACAAATGGTATCAGAGCCTGTCCCCAGCCGGAAATGTAGGACTAAGTCAAGGTTAGATAGTCTACATCGCCTGGGAGGAGTCAGAGAAAGTTGAAAAAAAAAAAAAAATTTGTTATTTTTTTAAAACAAAATATGCTATATTTGTTTTAAACATTATTTTAAGAAATTTATGAAGTTATTTACCAAATGCTTTTATCTCTAGATTTCGGGACGAAATCTCTATTAAGGAGGGTAGATTGTAGTAACCCGTGTTTTCATGTTTAAATTGACGATTTAGACTTCGTGTGCGATTTTAGCGAAAATTGGTCACAGGGGTATTTTGGTCATTTTTTCAATTTTATAAGTCATGAACTAAAAATATATTTTTTTTGGGAAAAGTTGCGTGAGATTAAATGATTTGGTATTCATGTTGGAAGTTAAGATTTTTCGAGTCATATTTAAAATTAAATCTAATATTTTCTCTTTTAATTTTAACAGTAGCAGAATTTTGTTTTCAGATTTTTGTTAGGAAAACGAATGAAATTTAAGGTTCTGCCCGCGTTGTCCCAAGCAAAACTCGATTCTGCACACTTTTCGTCTAATGCAATTTTCTCAGATTCTGCACCGTTTGGGCAGAAAACGAGGATTACAGTAGCAGTTTTAGTGTATGTTTACATCATCTTGCATATTCCTTATAAACTACCAATTAATTAGAAGATAGTGGGTTGTTAGGCCATTATGCTTGGTTATTTATACACTAATATTAGTGGAGTTATAGGTGCATTAGTGTATGTTTACATCATCTTGCATATTCCTTATAAACTATCAATTAATTAGAAGTTAGTGGTTAATAATTAGGTTGTTAGGCCATTATGTTTGGTTATTTATACACTAATATTAGTGGAGTTATAGGTGCATTAGTGTATGTTTACATCATCTTGCATATTCCTTATAAACTACCAATTAATTAGAAGTTAGTGGTTAATAAGTGGATTGTTAGGTCATTGTCTCCAAGTGGAAGCTTGGCTATTTATACACTCAAATACTCTCTCAAACACACACATTCTACACTTCTAGCATAGAGAGCTTGAGAGTCACATAGAGAGAGATTTTTATATATATATATACACAATTATAGATATACATACACCTCGAGTTAGAAGAAGAAGAAGAAGAAGAAGAGAAGTGTTTGGGAGTTGCTCAACATCATTTATAGGTACCGGGTTGTGTACAATATGCTTTCTAAATTCTCCGGAGTATTTCTTTGTTATCTCTACTTGTACTCTTTTTGCAGTTATGTTGTGTTTTCATTTGGAATCAATGAGTATGTGTTTATTGCTAAGTGCTATGGGACTAAAGGGTCATGAGCAAGGAGCACCTACCAACAGTCCAACAGGCCTCAGGGACCGACGTACTGGAGACGGGTGAGGTGAGGTGAGGTGTCTCTTGCTATGTGATCAAGAGGAACCTGGTATGATGCTATTGGTATGAGCGTTTGGGTAGTATGAGCAGTTGGGTTGTGAGACTGGTCAATTGATTTGATGTCATTCTATGTATTTGATTGTCATTATCCTTTTGAGCCTTTATTATTCATGTCATATTGTATACTTCCCGGTATGGTTTTTAGATGCAGGCAGTGCCGGTAACCGAAGCCTAGAAGGGAGATAAGGTTAAGGATGATATAGGAGATCCGTGGAGAATATGGACCTGCTGGGAGTTTTAAAGAAATTTTGTATTTTTATTTTAAAGAATCAAGTGTGATTTATTTAATTTTTCAATGGAAATACGCTTATTTTTGCGGGGCGTCACAGGGTTGGTCTGGTCAGGATCCAACTAGATCGATGTAAGCGCAACCGGTCAGTACAACCCAATGAAACCATCCCATCGTGCAATTAATGCGCACGCCTTTGAGGCATCGCTTGAGCTGCCCGAGGTGCCAGCTGTCGGCCATTTAGGTAGGAATTTTGCTGGATTATTGGATCTGAGATCATCTGGACCATTCATGCAATCTACATAAGGGAAACTTGAGCATTTTCATTCCTTCTGCTATCCATAGGAAGAACTTACCGAGAAATTCCAAAGGAAAAGCACCCGGTCCAGATTCCCGAGGTCTTTCCTACATTCTTTCCTTGTAAGTCTTCGTTTCTCCAGCCTTGTAATTCATTACACTTTTCCTTCTCTTCTTCTTTCGTTTTTATTCCTGAGCGAGGCTGGAGAATAGGAATCCTTTAGGCTTTATGAGGGTGTAGGATTTCTTTTTCCTCAGGTTCTGCTTCTTGCTCGGGTCGAGTGGTTCCCTTTCTTTGGTAGAATAATCTGCCCTGTCAGTATGTCCTAGGATCGTCCTGTCCGAGTGTTACCTGATCGTTAAGACTGTGTACGCCCTACCATACAAACCCTTGGTTCTTCCACCCCTTTACCTTAGATTGGGAGTTCTTGACCCCTACTTAGGTCATCGGCTACTTCCTCGTCCCTTAGTAGGGACTTTAGAAATGTGTCACTCTGATTATAACCCGTCTTCCCAGTTGGAGGATGAGCAATCGAGGTTCGGGACCCTGAGCACTAGCTTAAACTCTCCCTCATTAACCCCATCAGACCACCACAGTGAGGTAGAATCCCCATTCGAGTATCTGATGAGGAAGCAAGTCAGGAATATGTTGAGGTTTCCGAGGGGATCAGATAACAAGGTGTCAACCTCAGGTAGCTCGAATGTTGTCTTTTCATGCATGGGGACCTCCAGTAGTCTGCTCGGGTCAAATTTAAATAGAATCAGGCAGAAGTTCGGTTGCTTCAAAGGCTTCTCCTTGTAGTACCGGCCGGTGAAGCACACGCTTTTCGGTCAAGTTACACTACCCTTTCCAAGGATGTGCTCCTCGTGGGTCTTCATCTTTGTCTTCCTCTCTACCTACTTGTCCGGGACCTACTAATCTACCTCGGTATTGCCCCCGGTCAGCCGGCCCGAATGGTTGGAGATTTTTGATGAGGGCTGATTCGTGTCCAATATTGCATTCTTAACTTCATGATTTTACCCTTATTGGACATGAATTATCACTTATACTGGGAGATTTAAGGGATAAATTGTACTTTGGTTGTTCTTATTGTTGTGCACTTTTTGTTAATAAAATCTATTTCTTGTAGGTGTTTTGGAACATGGGTAGAAGTTGGACCCAATCTTTTGGAAGCTTCACTAAAAGGAAGGGACAAAAAGAGCATTTCTGGGGGGCCAGATCGATTCGGGTTCTTAAGGCGGATCGATCCGCTGCTTCCCCAGGATCTAGAGACGTTTTCTCGCAAAGTCGGATCGATCAGGCTTTCACTCGGATCGATCCGCGAGTTTTGCGGAACATTCTACTTCCCAGATGAATAAATGGATCGATCCGTCGATTTGCCTTGGATCGATCCGCCCTTGAAGTTTTTCCCCTCTTTTTATTTACAAGTTTGCCATTGTGTGGAGTTTTGTATAAATAGAAAGAGATAGGGTTTTTGTGAGGATCTTGCATTTTTATTTTTGTATCTATCATTTTTCTCCCAACCTTCTTTTTCTCTCAATTTTTGGTAACCCACTTGGGTTATCTTCCATTTCTTCTTCATTTGTATAAACTTGAAGTTTGGATTGAAGTTTTAATGACTAGGTATATTTTCTATCTCTTCTCTTTTGATGATATTGCTATGATTTCTATTATTAGTTATATTTACTTAGGTTGTGGATCATGAGCTCTTGGACTTAGTGTTGTAGCATTTCTAGGGTTCATTTGTGTAGGATTCAAAACTAGGGGCTTCATCTTCTTTGTATTGCATTGTTGATTGTCATAACTTGGACTTTGAATCCTACCCTATGTATTTCATATGGAATATTATGTAACCTTGTGTTTTGCACTCCATGTGTTTGATAAATGTTGTGTGTGGGATTTATATCTTGGGGTCTTCATCTTTGATGTCAAACATCTTTGATTGTTCAAACTCTTGGGTTTTAAATACTATCTTTTGAAGGCTTCATAGGTGATTTGTCCACCAAGTAGATTAGTTAGTGTAGGGTGGACAAATCATTCGGATTAGAAGCCATAGAGGCTTCATCTTGTATATCATGCATCCTTGATAGTCAAACATTAGCTTCAAATCCGTTTCTATAGAAATCTCAAAGCTTCCTCCATCTTTCACATAGATGCACTCCTTGTGTTTGATAATATGCCACAATGAAGTGTTACCTTAGAATGTGCTTGAAACACTAGTCCATTTCATCTTATTGTGACCCAAGATGGGGGGAATGATCACAACCTATTGCTTTTTAGATTAATATTTATTTATCCTTTTCTCCTCCAAAAACCAAACAAAAAGCCACAAGACGCAAAGTCATTTTTATTCATTTTCATCATCTTTTCTTACTTCTTTCTTTTTAGCATTATAATTAGTTTCTAAACTTCCCAAACGTTGTTCTTGTATCAATCCCTGTGGACTCGACACCCTACTTCCAACATACTACGTTTTTAATAGGGTTAAATAAGAACTTGATTTTGATAACATCAAGGGCCATTACCTCTGGCCCCAAGTTTTCGGGTACGAGCTGACCCTCAAGGAATTTCTGTGGACCTACCGGCCATCCCCGTTGTATAGAGAAATCGGCTTCTTTTCCCTGAGTGCTCGGTAAGGGAGAGGTCAGCTTCTTTTCCCTAAGTGCTCGGTAGGGGAGGAATATATTAGAGAATGCTCCAAGCAACAATAAGGTGTGGAAGAAGAAATTCTTCTAAGTATTCGCCCTCGGGCTCAGCGAGGAGGCCCGCGGAATTCCCCTGAGAATCACCTGGGCGAGTAAATTGAGGAGTAAACTGCGTCTCTGGTTTACATTTAATTACTGTTTCCTGCTGCTGTGACATTGACCAATACCCTTTATTTTGCAGTAGGATCTGTCGATCCACCAACCATCTCGAACAAGTGTCAGGATCGTATAAGGGCGTTGGCCCAAGATCCTGTGAACATCGTTGATGTGTTAACTCGAACGGGAGCCCGGGAAGTTACCTACAGGCCCGACAAAATTTTTGTTGCACCAGTCTTTCCCCCGATCATTCCTGGTAAGTTACTGGTTCTCAGATTTTTCCACTTTTTACAGCCTTTCCATGTTTTGTCCACATCATTCTGACTCGTTTCCACTCTTGATTCTGTTGATATGGCACCTAGGAAAGACCCTGAAGCGTTAAGGGTAAAAGAGGCCACTGTGGCTGCACGGGCGGGTGAAAAGAGGAAAAGAGTAGATGCTGAGCCTACCGCCGGAGGTCTGCCACTCACGCGGATTAGGAATGGAACTTGCTTGGAACTAGGCGGGACGTCGGTTCCGAGGGTAGAGGTAGTACATGACACTGCAAACTCTTTTCATAATAATTCAAGAATAAATATTTTACCTCCATTTGTGGCAAAATTGGATGATAAATCATACCACGTGAAGTATACGGCACATGGTTGAGGCACGTACTAGGTCACACTCATTAAGACAATTCACGCCTCTGACGATATTGACCGGTGTAGTAGGAATGACACGTCGCCTCCAGGATATAACAACTCAGCTCATGGCTGCAGCCTTTCTCCATCTACACTTTTGGCGAAGACCGAAGCTTTTCCCAACACCCAACTTCACCTAAATATATAAATATAATATAGGGTTCTTTAGATTTCAGTCCTTTATTGTACCCGTTTCTAGAAATTGATCCATTTCACAAGTCAACTTAAAAATTAGTCCCTCACCTATTTTGAGGACCAAAATACCCCTACTCCTATAAATTAGTGTTTTAAAATTCAAACCCCAGATTTGTTATATATTTATATATATATATTGTTATATATATAGAGAGAGAAATACTCCCATAAATCAGGATTTTGAAATTCAAAAACAAAATTTGTTTTTTTTGAACATATATATATATAAAGAAATAGAGAATTAGCAGAGAAAAATTATACAATAGAGAATGTAAGGTGAGAAATTCCTCACTTTAAAATAACATAAGTGAGAAATTTCTCAATAACATGGTACGAAATTCTATATATTATCGTGAGAAAGTCTCACTTCTAACTATAATAAGAAATTTCTCACTTTAAAATGCAACACTAACCATAAGTGAGAAATTGCTCATTATGCTTAGTAATCAATATATTTCTCATTGATAATACAAATTTCTCACCGAAACAAACAAAATTATGGTCAGTGACCATTTATTATATAAATTTCTCACCACAAAAAAAATTAAATTTCTCACCTTAATTCACTTGTATGACCCACTAAAGTTGAAAAGCAAACCAAATTAATCAGATTGAAGCTTTTCAATCTCTGACAATGGAGCCACCAAAAAACACCGCCATCGCTGCCTACGAACCCGCCGAGAAATTTTATCAGCGTCAACTTCGCTTCACCATGTTCGATAGTTTTTTGTTGCCGTTAAAGCTTTAAATCCGTCAAGTCAATCTTGATAGATAAAAGAGCACGAACAATTCCACAAACCTAATCTCTCAAACCACTTGCACAAAACATAGCAGTATAAATGACTCCATCATTCCAAACTTCTATGAATAACTAGGTATCAAACAGTGCCTATTCAAAATCAGAAAGCGAAGTCGAAGGCGAATGCACAAACAAGAAGTGCCTTAAACAAGACGAATAAATTTTAGGTTGCTCGAAAGCAAAGAGCAAACTTGTTTTACAAAACAAGAACATAGGAAAATAATTAAAACCCAAAATTATTAGTGGAAGAGCACTTGCATAGACATGCCGCAAACACCATACAAAGAAATAGCATAAAGCATATCGAGGTCAGCCTGAAGAAAAAGTAACAAGCATGGACACTACAATAGATATATAAAGCAAAGAGAAACAGAGCATAGGTGGGAAGAGTTAACTAAAACAGAGCATGCAAAAAATTCTTAACAATCACCTGTATGGAGGGTCGGTAGGTGCAAAAGCCAGCCAAGCCACACGCAAAGGGCAGAGAAAAGGGCAAGAAAGGAATGAGCGCAGCCACGGAAAAGCCCAGCCAAGCAAAACAGCAATTGACCAAAACTACCCTAAAAAAAGCTCCATAAGAGAAGGGTGAGAAAGGGAAAAACCGACTTTCAATAAGTGGAAACTATGAACAGGGTCTGTTTTGATTCCCTCTTTTATTATAGTACTTGATTTGAACACGAAAATTGTTCAATTTCAACATATCCAATCCTTACAGAGAAAGTTATATAAGAAATAGGGTTTTATCATTTATGTTTTGTCATCTACCAATCATAACCCCAATAATTACTCATATTGATTCTCACCTTCAGTTTCTACAAGGAAATATTCCGACAAGAAATTTATCTCTTTTATTGGCTAAGGGTGAGATAATGAGAAAGAGAGAAATATATGCTAATTAAAAACTGTCACGCCTACAATTTAGGAGTTATCTTGGGATTAATCAAATCCCTAATATCACGCCTCCTCAACAAACCTGCAGTTATAATATGATATACTTAAATATATCAATTAATATACAGATAATCCCTAATATATATCCTAGGGTATATAAGTCCAAAAATACACGAAAATATTGGGCAAAAGGATCAATTTCTAAATCAAGTATTAAATGGGGTATCAATTTATATACTTCAGATATCAAGAGCACCAAATCTACAATAATTGCATATTGAAGGACCAAAACTAATATTTCTATATAATATATGTGTATATATATATATATATACAAAATAAAATAAAAGAAGTAGTATGTTGTACTACTATTATTCCATCTCATGGACTTATAGCCATGTTGTGTTATATAGTGAACATGCCCAAGCTTTGTATTTATAGGCTCAAGAATATGGCCGTTGGAAAACTCTTATTAATTGAGGTTTAAGCCTAATTAATTAGCCCCAATAATCTTATGTATGTAACATATGGGCTAATAAATTAACCCTTTAAGTAGGATATAAAAATGGTTGTAACTCTTAATATAAAGAGCCCACAATAATGTGTGCATTGTAACATATTAACCCAATAAAAAGATGGTTTATAATATAATCACTTGGGTAAAATAATTAATTATGTTAAAGTATGTATATAATAAATTTCAAACCTTAAATAAAATCTTATTTTTATTATAATATTCCAATACTATAATTTATAGGGATAATTAAGTTTTAGTCTATTTTTTGTATAGAATTTAAAAGTCAGTCTATTATTTTTTCAAAATTAAAAAAAAAATATTAACTTTTTTTTTTTGGTAAAAGTAAAGAGTCAAAAAATTTATATGACGTTTTGGAGCAAGTCTTTATAAGATTGGGAGCAACTCTTTCAAACGTTGGGAGCAAGTCTTTAGAATGTAGGGAGTAACTTTTTTTAAAGTCGGGTGCATGCAACTCTTCACAACATTGGGAGCAACATTACAACTCTTTGGTGCAAGTTTAAAACGTTGAAAATATTAAGTAGGTTAAAACAAAAAATAACTATTTAAAAGTTGATATTTTTTTTTTTAACTTTGTTGATGACTTTTTAATTTTTTCACTTATTGTTGATAATTTATTAATTTTTTAAAAATAGTAGATTAACTTTTAAATTTCATACAAAAAGCTGACTGAAATGTAAATATCCATAATTTAGTAGCTTAACTCAAACGGGTTCTTTATGTTAATTGCTTAAAGTTAAAGCAAGTTTTTGATTTATATAGTAGTTCCCAATGAGAACTCTGCGTCTCGATCGAGAGAGAGAAAGAGAGATCAAGCTTTCATTAACAAAAAATGCTTTCCGCCTGTTTTGTGACTTAGACTCCATTGTTGGTCTCTTCATCCAGAGAGAGAGAGAGAGAGAGAGAGTCAAAGTTTTATTGTCAATGACTTCTCATCCTTCATAAGAGACCAACAATGGAGTCTGATCGCAACACATGCTGAAACGCATTACCCTCGGATTTCGGAAGGTTCTAAATATTATACGCAATCAAAGTGGATTGAAGAAAATATGTACGCTGATAAATTATGATAAGCTTGCATATTATACTAGTAGTATGAAAGATGTATATGTTCAATTCTATTGCCATCAATTATATCTGCTCAACGTGGTTTAGTGTTTTAGTTAGTTAATTATTTTTTTTTGTCAATTATTTATTTATTTCTGCATGCTTTTGGATTATACAACAATTGCTTGATGATTATGTCATGAATAGTTTTAAGGGATTGAGTTGAAATTAAAGAAAACATATTCATTTAGGGCTGGTTTGGTAACGTTGCCGTTGTTTGTTACCCATTATAGTTTTCACTTTTTTGAAAAAACGAAAACCACAAAAAACATTTTCAAAATTTTGGGCAAAATTGATAATAGCAATAACTTGTTTTCAAATTTTATAAAATAGGAAAAGCCGATCAGGTTCGAGTATCGACTCATTTAGAGAGGTCGAATCGCCGTTAAGTCAGGCCTAGAAAGGAGAGGTTGTCTACCACAGGGCGATACCAGTTGTAGCCTATGCAACAAGGCCACTGAAATAACTGATCATCTATTTTTAACATGTAATTGGACATAGGAATTGTGGGGTGAGTGCATATATTCGAATATGGGATCTTAAAGGATGTTATCCTGCAACGATTATGTACTGGTGGTCACAATGGAAAGGTTTCAGGTTGGGAAAGCCTCAAAATTAGTGTGGAACATGTTGTTCTTTTCACTAATATGGTCCTCCGTTTGGCTGGCTCGCAACAATGTAGTCTTCAAAGACGAAATTATAAACAGTGGGGAGATTATGGAATTGATCAAATTAAGATAATGCTGGTGATTTAAAGCAAAGGCCAATGATACTCAAATGGCTATCAGTGATATGATTATCAATATTGAGGAAGCATGTCGTATTTCCATCGCTATAAGGACAGTGAGGGTTCTAATTTGGAAAGGGCCTCAACTCGGTACGATCAAATTAATTTAATGTTGATGGGGCGGCGAGGGGGAAGCCGGGTCCAGTTGGCATTGGCGGTGTACTTCTAGATCACCTAGGCAATGTAAAATGCCTCTTCTCAAAATCACTGGGTCTGGCGGAGTCTAACTTCGCGGAGATTGCAGCGATTCTCGAAGCATTGAGATTGTACTCCTCTTCCGAATGGTGCAAGGATCACAATCTCATAATCGAGAGTGATTCAATTGGTGCGCTGTCTTGGGCAACAAGGTTGGAATATTGGTCGTGGAGGTTTGCTCATATGTTTAATGAAATTACCAATCTGCTATCGAATCCACCCACTGGATTCTCAATCTTGCTGGAACATGTAAACAGGGAAAGAAATAGCTTCGCTGATGGTCTTGCGAAATCAGATGTGGATAGAGCCTCTGATTTTGTTGCTTGGATTTGATTGCCTATAAACGAAGGATTGGTCTGCCTTTCTGTGGGGAATGGGGCAAGGCTTTTGACTTGCGTTTTGTTTCTGGAGTGGGGTGGTTTCCTTTGCGTGGGGAGTGCTTCTTACTCCATTTGGTGTGTGTGTATTTGGCGTGTGTTTTTTCGGGTGCTGGGTGGTTTCGTTTCGCGTGTGTGTTGTGTGTGCAGGTGCTCTACTCCAACTCGGAGAGCCCTTTCGGTATACTCATGAGGGTGGGGGTTCCTGTTTAGGGCTCCTTTCTTGGGTTCCTTTCTGGTTCCTGGTTTTTGTAGAGGGGCAGCGAGTGTTTACGTTTCTTCAATTGCACTCGGCCCAAGCATTCGTTAGTTATTTCGCAACCTCAGCTTGTCTGGATTTCAGCAACTATCCTCTGTTTTGTGGTTTCTGGTGCGCTGAATGTTTGCTCTGCCTTCTGCCTTTGGTTGGTTTGTTGATTGATTAAGCTTTGGGGGTGATAAAACATATAGAGAGTTGCGTTTTTTTGGGGTCTGCTGGTTTGGGTTTTTGTTTGTTTCATTTTTCTTTTTTTCTTATTGGGGCTCCTTTGTTGAAACATCCAAAGTGGAGTAGATTTCAACTGGGGAACCTTCTATGAAATAAAGAAGCTACTACAAAATTCGAAAGGTCGCTATCGGATTTCTATTCAGCACTTTGCAGCGAAAGGGATTATTTTGCGGTTAATACGGCAAGATCAGCGTTTTGACAGATTAGTTCCATTTTGGCTTGGATCTGAGTGGGCTTTAGATTCGGAACGGACTCTATTTACCGTGTTGATTCTCATCATGGGGGTGTTTAGATCCATCAGTAACGCATGTTTCATACCATTGTGGAGGTTATACATTTGGAACAGACTTTGGTATCAATCTACATGATGGGTATTTTTTGGTATTAGCTGTACATGTAGGGTGTGAAATCTTGTTGCTGGGTAATTTGATAGTGTATGGAGTGGTGTTGATTGTGTCTTTGAGCAGTTCTTCAGGTGCGGCTTGCTTTGATTAGTTGCATGTCATTCTGCAGAAAGTGAAGTTTGTGCAATTTGGGTGTTAGTGTGTGTTTTTCTGTTGTAATTTCTGGGGCTGCCTAGGGTGGGGGGTTGGTTTTACTGGAGAGATGCCTTAGTTTGGTTTTTTGTTTTGGGTTTCTTAGTGTGTGTTTTTAGTGGTGATAGGTGTTGGGTGTAAGATTTGGTGGATTCATTCTAAACCGTGTATGGTGGCTATGGCCAATTCTAAATGAAAACTGTTGCTGTTAAAAAAAGGTAAAAAAAAAAAAAGAAAAAAAAGACTTAAGGAATACTAGAATTAATCAACGAACCAAAAGCACCAGTAAGAGTATACCAAAAACACAGCTAAAGCCAGGCCAATTAAAAAGGCAAAACAATAATTAGCAGCAAACAATCCAACTCAAAAAATACAAACATAGTGATCAAAGGTGTAAAGTTAAGTCAATGCTGTCAACGTTTGTAGAGGAAGTAGTAGGCCTATGATCAAATCTTATTGGAGGAGGAGAGCCAAATAGAGGAGGCCCTTGAATCACTGTTGGAAGAGGCGCCCCATAGCTGGAACTATTGAATATTGGTAGGGTAATCTCTTCTTGGTAGGGTCCATGGCCATTCCCCTGATCATCATCTGTGTCTTGAGTTGTTGTAGCCTTCACTTTCCTCTTATAAACCTTACATAAGACCCAATCGTCCAACTGCAACAAATGGAACATCAATCTAAAACTTGTAAGAATGATATCATTAACTGCAGTACTGCTTTAAATTATGAAAAATTCTAGTAATTCATTACCACAAAAAGAAAAGAAAAAAAAGAAAAAAATTGATTTTTAAAGATTCATCTATAAATGGGGGATTTGTACTTTACCCTCATGTCGTTTGCACCCATTTTTCTCCGGGGAGGTTCATTGACGCGGTATTCATGCATGAGCCAATCAGTTTTGTTGTCCTTCCCTCTCCAAAAAACAAGAGACTTCCTAAACCCGACCGTAATGCCGTTGTTATCAATGATAGGCTTATCACCTCCACTAGCCTTCCAAAACCCATCACCGGCTGCCCGGTTTGGTCGTGTACCATTCTGGAATTTTCGATCCCTCGGTGTGAAGAAGAACCACTGCTGCTCCTTCTCCCCTTTTATTGGGTGGTGGTTTTCTGTAATTAAATCAGCACAAAATGTATTAACATGACAATTTCATTAGGATTTTGTTCTTCCAATTAACTATTACTTTTAATTAGATTCTGTAATTAACCATTGAAAAAGATGTTGAATTCAAGTGTAAAAAGTTACTATTTAATAAAATATTTGAAAAGAGAAATGAAACAGAGAATCAAAAATTAATACACATGAATACACACACACACACCCACACCCACACACACACACATAGACCTGGCAAGTGGGTGGGTTGGGTTGGATTTGGGCGGGTCAATATCGGGTTGGGTCATAAATGGGTTCAAACCCGTATTCAACCCATTTATTGCGGGTTGAAAATGGGCGGGTCTCAACGGGTCGGGTTTAACCGGGTCCAACCCGCCAAACCGTCGGCAATTTTTTTTGGGGGAAGACCTCCAACTTAGGAGACCCAAATCTCTCTCTCTCTCTCTACAAAGATTATATACGTATATATAATTATATATGTATAGAACAGAATAAAAAAACAGGGAGAAAGGCCGTCTTCTCGTGATCTCACTTCCCATCCCCTCTCTCCGTCGAAGAAGCCCTAATCGGCCCTATTTTCCGGCAAGTCACTGTGTGTGTGTGTGTGTTTTAGCTCTGTCATGGTGATATATAAATCTGGAATTGCTAATTTGATCACTGAGTAGAGGTTTATAAATCTCGTATATATATAATTATATATATGTATAATTATCAAAGCAAAAAAACAGGGAGTAAATCTGGTCATTGTCTGCAGATTGCATGTACATTTATATATCTAAGTATATGTATGGTTGTATACACACATGCACACACACACACTTATATATATATATATATGTATAGAACTAAATGAAACCTATTTTGAATTGCAAATTCCAGAGTTGTGCCATATGCCAACCCGTAAAAGCATTTACCTTGCATCCAACGTGCACCCATCATTGACCCGCATGACCCATTGAATACATGGATTTCAATTTAATGACCCAGATTGACCCACGCCTTAAAAATAATCGACCCACTCCCATAATTTGCGGGTTGGATTTGGGCGAATTCATGAATTTGGGTGATAATTGCCAGGCCTACACACACACACACACACCCCAATTCAAGAACCTAGAACACCCTAAAAAATAAAAAATAAACAATTGAGGAGTGGTTTTCTGTAATTAAATCAGCACAAAATGTATTAACATGACAATTTCATTAGGAAAGAAGAAATGAAACAGAGAATCAAAAATACACATGAATACACACACACACACACACACACACACCCCAATTCAAGAACCTAGAACACTCTTAAAAAAAAAAAAACAAACAACTGAGTTCTTGAAAAAAAAAATTGTTACCTATGAGCTCATCTGGATTATGGTTGTAAAGGATGACCTCTTGGATGTTGTTTGGAGGAAGTTCTTCCAACGCCACTTTTTTATTCAAGTAGTGGAGAATCAGCTCCGAATCCTCCGGGTGAAACCTATACCCAGGTGGGAATGATTCAAGGTACTTCAATTCTTCTATGTTGACATTGTTCTTGAACCCATAATTATTGTTCTCTGAGACTATTGGACCACTTCTTGATGAACCAGAGTTGCTTTCGGAAATGGACAGAGAGCGACCCTTGCGTTTGGATCTGTATTGTGACTTAGAGTCCATTGATCGGAAAGCTTGGTCTCTCTCTCTCTCTCTCTCTCTCTCTCTCTCTCTCTCTGTTTCTCTGTTTTGAGGAAGAGTTGTACAAGAAGAAGAAGATAAAATTTTCAAATCAAATATATATGACGGACACTTGTTCACACCGTTATGTTAGTTATGTCAACCGACTAGATTCACTTAAACCCTTTTTTCTAATTAGGTTCGTGTCATCTACAAATTAAGGTCTTAGCGACAGAATTTGTACCAATTACTTTCCCAAGACTCACAGCACCCCCAATTTTTGGAGAGTAAAAAAAAAAAAAAAAAATTTATATTGACAAACAAAAATTATGTGTAATTTGTCCCTCTCAAATTTTAAAAAGGAAACAATTATGATAGTATTTTAGCCCAATAGTATTTCATCCCGACTCAAAAATTTGTCTCATCACTTTTTCTTATCATTTTCCAATTTAATACAACCCAAATGGTCGAATTCTTTAAATTACCATAAGCAAACGAACTTTATTATTATAAAAAAAAAAAAAAAGAAGTGATATTCAGAAATCAATTAAACACGAAAATATGTAAAAATGGAATATAACACAAAATGGCCTCGGAGGCGCTCACCCCAAATCCTCGTATAGATCCACCACTATATACTTCGATCTAATCTTAGCCCTGCACATAAAAAAATCCTGGCTCATGTAGACACCCTATTTTGTCTGGCTTGATAGAGTTAGGTGACGTCTACTCTGCTGGTTCACGATGATTGGAAATTATCTTGCAAATCTCATTCCTAGGTTTCATTTCTGCTTCTAACAGTAGACCCATGAAAAAATATCTATATACCCCAGAGAGATCCCGGATTTTCGGAATCGGATTGGGAGCACGTAGATCCCAAGCTTCTTCCAAAAGTTCAAAAAAGAGCTTCAAAAGAGTTTTGAGAAGCAAATTCGAAAATAGGACGTTTTAGGAAACTTTTTAGAAATGTTCCAGTTTGAACGGGTTGACCCTTATTTTGACCCAAAATTTGACATGTAGCTTTAGTCCCAAAATGATTTTAATAATACTAGATATCACAAGCTTTCCAACGGTGTATCATGAGCCTGATTCGGAGTAAAAATGGATTACTATGATTTTCTAAAAAAAATACCACCATTCTCGACTATTGCCCAGAAATCCAAAAAATTTCAAGGCACCTTTTCGACTTTGGATTTTTTACTTAATGCTAGATGTCGAGAGCTTTCCAACGATATAAAATAGGCCTAATTTTGGGCATGAAATGATGTTTTTTTAAATGAATATTTGAAGAAAAAAGCCTAAAAAAGCCTAAAAAATCCATTTTTCAAAGAATCAAAAAAGAGGGGGTAGCACACAAAAGTTGTGCGGCGGCACTGGGTGAGTGCCGCTGCCCGTCGCCCAGCTTTGAGTGTCGCTACCTGCCGCCCATTTTTTGATTCTTTCTCATAGAATTGCGAATTCAATTTAAGCTTGGGATTGAATTGGTCAAGAATTACCTCATATGTAATTGTCAAGACTCTCAATTAACTTGAAATTAAGTTCATAATCCATCTCTATGAACTTTTGAGCATAGTTCAAAGTTTGGTCCCATTTTTTAATTTCACTTTGCTCTCTAAGTAATTGATGGAATGTATGAGTTTGTTACCCTTAACCTCCCATTATGGCTATCATTTGAATCAACTTAACTCATCTCTTAGTCATATTTCATTTTGGGTCTTTGATGTTCCATGTTATCTCCAACAATGTTAAGTAAGACTCATGTCTACTACTCTTACAATCTGGGTCTCACCGCGGATTCATTCTTTAGCTGAATTGAGAAATACCAATTGGAGATTCTCCTGAAAAATGCCCTACTATTAGTTCGATAAACCTAGGGGGTGATTAGCTCAATCTCTAACTTTATTACTAATTTCAATTTGAAGCAATAATAGAACAGAAGCCAATACGTGAAAAGTGTGCTTGTGTAAAAGTAATTCATTGCAATCACAAGAACACTACATTTTTACGTGAAAAAACCCTTTCAACTTGAAGGAATCAATAACCACATCCACAGCTAATTCGAATATGATGAATTAATGGAAAACTTACAACCAACTTAGACTAAACCAGAGTCGCACTGAATCACTGCTTTGTATCACACACGTTGCATTTCTAATCCTCCTTCGCTAAAAATAACCTCTTCATAGCTTCAACACTACACATTGGCCTCGCACCGAATACGCTCACACCAACGAATCGCACGTGATGAACTACTAACCCTTAATTGATGAAAGTAAACCAATCTTGGGTTAAAAATGAATCTAAAATGGTGGTAGAGTGCTTAGGAATTATATATGCTGAAATTTGAGAAAATGGCGCACTAGGTCTTCAAGTAAAGTGTTATATTTGTAGGTTTTGGAAAACTAGCAAAAATATGACGTACCATTTGAAGATGCCAACCGTCTAGACAACTATCGAACGGTGCAATCTGTCAAGGATAATTTCTCACAAATAATTCCAACATGCGAATTGTCCAGATGCCTTGCGGAGGGTCCTACGGATAGTCACGTCTGACTTAAAAATTTTATTTCTTCATAACCGAGTATTAGCCACACTGTCTGGACGCCTGTGTCCAACAAAGACTTTTCTCAATTAAAACGTCAAACATATACCGAATATATTCTGATAAGCAATTATAAGTGGGCTCCCCCGGGCTCTAGTCCCCTAATTTCTGAGAAATTTTATCCCTGTTTGTAATATTTTAGCGTAATTGTAATTTAGCATACCATAATATTTGAAAAAATGTCTTATACTTCCTACTTTTTTTAATCCAACCCAGTACTGTTCAATCCAAATAAACCACGTTAAATTAGTTCAATTATAATCTAGCCCATCCCAAATATTTGGCCCTACTTTTTTCTAGTTCAATCCCTCTCGCTATTTAAAAAAAAAAAAAAACCGTGTATAGTATTGTAAAGACTAATAGTTTTGTATCTCATAGCCTAATAAAAGCTCTATAACAGAATATGTTTTAGTTGGTTTTAGAGAGAGTGCTGAGTGCTATTCAGTTGTAACTACTTTTATCTCTCTCTCCTCATCTTTCTATATACACTGTAATTGTCTTTCATTTTTCAATTCAATGAAATCTATTTGTATTCTACCCAATACATTCTTCATGTATGGTATCAGAGCGAGCGACTCTGACCATCATAAATCTCTAAAAAAAATTTCCATCTTCGTCTTCAGCTATGGCCCCTACAACAAAAATGGGTTTTTGCAAAGAAAAAGTTCCTTGCTAAAGGCCACAATTTCGTTGCAAAACCTTTTTGCAAGGAAAGTTGTATCCCTTGCAGAAGCTTCCTCTCTAAAGCTTCTAGCAACGAAAACAAATTTCCTTGCAAATTCTTATATTTGGCAAGGAAATTTTTTCCTTGCTAGTGCTTAGGTTTTTCGTTGCTAAATGCCTAATTTCCTTGCAAAAAACCTATCTTTGTGCTGTAATTTGGACAATTGGCAAGGAAAAAATTTCGTTGCTAAATATCCAAGTCTAAGGCAAGGAAAAATGTTCCTTGCTAAAACTCATTTTTAGCAAGGAATATGATTTCCTTGCAAATAATATTAACATAAGGCAATGAAATAATTTCCTTGCGAAAGGAGACTTTTAGCAAGGCAAAATTTGTTCCTTGCCAATTAAATAACCCTAAGACAAGGAAGTAATTTCCTTGCTAAAGGTTATTTTTAGCAACAAAAATATGGTTCCTTGCCATTTTGTTCTCTTAAAAGTAATCGCAACAATACCTGTGCAATCCAATATTAATTTTTAATCCTGTAATATTTCAAAACCTGTTCAATTTATAAATATAGAATAATCCAAACTTGTCCAACATAAAATAATATTAAACATCACATCCAACATTACACAAGTTTGATATATCGGAAAAATACATAATTGGTCACAAAAGAATCCTACATAACATAAATTTTTATATATCTGACATCCTAAATTAACCCTAAATAAGTCTTTCAACACATGTTTAGTAAAAACAATAAAAGTCCCACAACATAAAGACAATAATGAACTGTTGAAAACTCTAACGAGCAATCCACCAACTCTACGCGACATCTGCATAAAAAACAATAAAAGAAAAACGTTAATATCTTATAAATTAATAAAAGAAGAGAAAAAAAAAACACGGAATTATCCTATGTAACATCAATTTGAGCATCTAGTTTACAGAGTTCGAGTATATCAACTCTTAAGAGTATTACCAAATGAAGGTTGTGTTAATAGTATGAAACATCATCATGCTTATAAGAAATGTATATTTTCAAAGCATCTAGGACAGCATATTTTCAAAGCATCTAGGACTCTAGAAATGTATGCTTTATAAGAAATGTATATTTTCAAACTCATCTTCAGAAAGATATTTCTCCTAACTTTCAGGACAACATCTAGGTAATTATAGTTTGAGTTCTTTATACGTAAACTATGAATGGGAAATTTCAAGAAATTAAAAAAAGAAAGAAAATTAGAAATATTCAAAACAAGGGGGGGGAGAGAGAGAGAGAGAGAGTGAGTGAGTTTGAGAGAGGGAGAGAGGGAAGGAAGAGAGAGAGACAGAGAGAGAGAGAGAAAAAAAAAAGAGTCTAAGAGAGAGAGAAAGGGAGAGACAGAAGAGGGAGAGAGAGATAGAGAGGGAGAGAGTCTGAGAGAGAGAGGGAAGGAAGGAAGAGGGAGAGAGAGAGAGAGAAAGAGGGAAGGAAGGAAGAGGGAGAGAGAGAGATAGAGTGAGAGAGAGGGAAGGAAGACGGGGAGATAGAGAGATAGAGAGGGGGAGGGACGGAAGAGGGAGAGAGTCTGAGAGAGAGAGGGAGGGAAGGAAAAGGGAGAGAGAGGGAAGGAA
Organism: Hydrangea macrophylla; assembly: GCA_033977485.1. Classification (NCBI taxonomy): domain Eukaryota; kingdom Viridiplantae; phylum Streptophyta; class Magnoliopsida; order Cornales; family Hydrangeaceae; genus Hydrangea; species Hydrangea macrophylla. The sequence goes on from CM066991.1 coordinate 158,043,841, forward strand.
AGGGAGAGATAGATAGATAGAGAGAGAGGGACAGAAGAGGGAGAGAGTCTGAGAGAGAGAGAGGGAAGAAAGAGGAAGCGAGAGAGAGAGAGAGGGAAGGAAGAGGAAGCGAGAGAGAGAGAGAGAGAGGGGGAGGGAAGGAAGAGGGGGGAGAGAGAGAAAGAGAGAGAGAGAGAGAGAGAGGGGAGGGGGGGGGGGAGGGGAATGGGGGGTAGGAAGAGGGAGAGAGAGAGAGAGAGAGAGAGAGAGAGAGAGAGAGAGAGTGCTACTTACCAAGAAGTTCCATTAGCTGCAGATGAGCCCCCGGGGCCGTCATAACCATGTCGCTGAATCCATTGATACATGCTTGTCATCTGAGCAGCCAATTCCTCTATCTTTTGCTCAAGATGCTTAACATGCTCATGAGCCTCAACAGATGTGGTCGTGGAATGAGATGAAGTGGAAGGTCTCATGCCGAGTCCCTTCAATAAACCAGATCTTGCACCCAAACATTGAACAGATAGCTCCTCGGCACTTAACGGTTTTGAATTGGGCTGCAAGTTACGTTCTTGTTGTAGCTTTTTCATCTCCTCCTATCATTTAAAAAAAATACATTTAATCAATCAATTCTAATATATAAATTTGAATCAATCAACTACTTATTACTAGTAAAGATAGTATATTTACATGGTAAGTCCCGCAGTCCGAAGACACCCAATCGTTCTTTGCTTTACTGAAGTGACAAGAGTGGTAGAACTCCGGAAAATCGATATCTCCATCTTTTAACTGATATATTAAGTATAAAGTTAGTAATTAATAATGTATAGCAGTAGTATAATTTGAACAAGTAAATAATGTGCACCATCTTATGAGCCCTAGTTGCAAATGAACTTGAGCCACATGAGTGATTTGTCCTTGAACGCGCTCGATTGGCCGAGTTCACGGTGGATTGGTGCTGCGTGGAACATTAAACAACATATAAACATAAACAATTTTGTTCATAATCTTCAAACTTATGTATGGATTTTGTTTACAAATGATTTGCTTACCAGAAACTTTGGGTCACTCCATTTATTATCAATTAAATCTAGCCATTGATCAAGGTTACAATTATTTGGGTGGTTGTTCCTGGCATATTCCTCACCCTCAGTGTCTCTTAGACGTTTGTACTGCTTGTGCAATCTGTGACTCCAAAGACTAAGTAGTGCACCACATTTTGCATTCATCGCTTTCTGGACAACCACCTCATCGCCTTGTACGTTGAACTTATCCTGAAAATAACATTATAGATGATTACGTATCATATAGCGTATCCTTTGAAGTATATCTATAAAATTAGAGTTGTTTTTACTACGTTGATGCGTTGAATTATCGGGTCGACTGAAGTTTTTGGGACTGTAGACCATCTACGGACGCCCGGGTGCTGTAGATTCTGTCTAATCTACATGCCTGTAGCGGAAGCAAAAGAAGTAGCATACGGCCCCACCGGCTGCCTAAACTCTGGAGGGATAAGTACTGAAAGCTTGCCTTCTCTCTCAATGCGGCGGTCAGTCCCAATGCATCGTGAAAGCCCCCGTCTATTGGTCGATGATCCTGTTTAACACATAATTGTTATTCAATTAGATAATGAAGAGATCAAGTAAATCATATTGAGAAATGATAAATCTAAGTAATTTTGAGATTATACCGACGCTACTAGCTCGTGCCTCACTACTAGCTCGTGGCTCACGGAGGATGGGCCCGATTTGAAGGAGAGCCCCCCCAACAATGTCCTGAACACCCATATCAGTGGCCGTAATATTCTCCTCAAGTGGTGCATCCCTCCCATGAACTGGTCGGGAGACCGAAGGCTCAAAAGGCTCAGAAAATGTAAGGCGACGTGCTGGCGGCATCACACTTACCTGAAAAAGGATACAATGGAATATGTAAAGACTTCGAGATAAATGACATTATATAAAAATCAAACTCTACCCTTGAAGAAAACACGAGCATAACACCTCATGTTCTAAAGAGTCAATCGACTCATCATCTTCATCGTCTGACAGAATATAGTCATCATCAGAATGAGTATCCCTCAAATTTGTCTGACCCTTCTTATTCGTGCGTTTTGGATGGTCTGACCCATTAAAAGAAGTTGGAAAATGCTTCAACCCTAAGGCCTCTAATCTCTGTTTGTTCGCATTGATATTTTTTTCCCTTTACTTCTCATATGCTAGGCTATTTGAGGCTAAATAACCCGGTTTGACCCAGTTTTTCCCGCCTTTGGGCATTTCATGAAACTATCAAACGGTAATTCACGTAATTATACTTTAGAACAGATATCAAGAAAATTAAGAGCTATAAATGAGATATAAACAAGTAAAGTAACAAAAAAAGTTAAATCATAATTTCATTAAGCGCATTTAGTCATCAAGGGAAGAAAACAAATGTTACATATCATAAAGCAAAAATTATACATCATAATTAAAGCAAAAGTTACGCATCTGAATTACAATCCATATCATTGTCTATATCATAATCTGTAATATAATCCATGTCATTATCTATATCATCATCGAAGTCACTATGCCGATTAGCTTCACCTTCACCTTCAGCTTCAACATTTTCATTATAATCCATATCTATATTTACGTCATTATCGACGTTAGGAATGATCTCCGGTTCAACATCATCCCTACAATATTGAGCAATATTATCATCGACAATTGGGACAAATTCTGTGGTTTCATCCAGTTGGAATGCATCATTCTGTTCCGGTAAATCTCCATGTTCTTCTGATACAACCGGTATATCATACACTCCCCTATGCTCAATCCGTTGCACGACTTTCCAAGGTTTTCCAAACTTAGTATCATCGAGGTAGAACACTTGTTTCGCTTGGCTAGGTAAGATAAAAGGATCATTTTTATACCACCGAGTTGTGACATCAATGCTTGTGTAATGTGAATCAGTTCGGATTGTTCTCCTACCAGTTGTACTGGTGTTGTACCATTCACACTCAAACAAAACAACTTTATTGCCGCACATGTACTCGAATTCCCAAACACTGCACAGATGACCAAAATAATCATGTATCTGGTTGTCGTGCTCCCCTTGTACATGTACACCACTATTTTGGCTCTTACGGCGATTGTCAAGGTCTCTAGTATGAAATCTTATGCCATTGATTATGCATCCTGAATATTGTTTCACTATCACATTTGGGCCATTTGCCAAGGCCCACAGTTGGTCATTTTGGTCTAAAGAGCCGGTGACTTTCAAGGTATTGACCTACATACAAATGCATTAGAATAAAGTTAAGTAATTATACCCGTAAATTAAAGTTCAAGTTTAGTGCAAGTGACATAGCGTTTGGTGTGTCACAAAAATTATTAATGTCTTCCACAATCACGAAAACCAGTTAGGGAATGCTCGTCGCTGTATCTGTGTGATATCGTGTCCAGTTGGGATCTGATTCTTGTGTTCCCTACTCAAAACAACATGTGGAATAGATTAAAAATAGTTACCCTAAGCATGGCTAACAATAATAACATCTACACTCAATTAGCCTCTTACTCGAAATATGGCTCCACCTCGGGGCTATTGAAAAACAAGAACCAGTGAACATTATCTTTGAATTCCTGTGAGATATTGCGAGACCTCGATACCAAACCAAAAGGATGGGCTGGGTCTGTGAATACCATCATGCCCGGGCCACGTTCACCACGATCTACGTTTCGTTCTGGTCTATCAAACACGGTTTCGATCTCATCTAAATACATTGAGCAAAAAGTAATACACTCTTTGACAATATAAGCCTCTGCGATCGAACCTTCTGGACGAGCTCGGTTGGTAACGTATCCTTTTAAAGTTTTGAGATACCTTAAAAAAATGGGTATTAGTTAAGACAATTGAGAAAGTAGAGTTAAAACCACATGTATATCACAATAATATATACCTTTCAATTGCGTACATCCACCGATAATGCACAGGTCCTGCAAGCTTGGCCTCTCGAGGTAGGTGAACAGCCAAATGAACCATCACATCAAAGAAAGCTAGAGGCAAAAATTTCTCAAGCTTGCAGAGTATAAGGACTATCCTTTCCTCAAGCTTCTCTAAATCTCCCATCCTCAATGTTTTAGAGCACATGTCTTGGAAGAAGTTTCCCAACTCAAATAGTGTTGTACTAAAATTATTGTCAATGTAACCACGCATCCCGATTGGCAAAATCCGTTGTAGGAGTACATGGTAGTCGTGACTTTTAAGGTCCGTTAATCTACCATTTCTTGTGCTCACTGACCTCGATATGTTCGCCGCATATCCATCTGGATATTTAACGGATTTAAAAAATTCACAAAAACCTTCTTTATCCTTTGGGGTCAGTGAAAATATTGCACGAGGCTTGACATAAGATCCATCGGGACGTTGTTGCAAGTGCAACTCTTTTCTAATGCACCAATCTTGTAAGTCCAACCGTGCCTTGTCTGTGTCCTTATTCTTCCCATCAATGGCCAACATAGTTTCGACGATACTTTCACCAATATTCTTCTCCACATGCATCACATCAATGTTATGTCGAAGCTTCTGATCCTTCCAGTACGGAAGCTCAAATAAGATGCTTACCTTGTTCCAGTTTACTTCTTTATGATTGCTCGAAAACTTTCCCAAGTTTGCAACCGGTATCCGATCCAATTGAGCTTGTACCTTTTCAATCGGTAACTCGAGGGGTCTAGTCCTTGTTTCACGCTTGCCATTATAGGCCTTACTCTTTCGCCAAGGGTGATCCTCAGGCAAGTAGCAGCGATGGTTAGTGTACCCAATCTTATTTCTCAAGCGTTCTGAATATGGTTCATCATTGCAAATGGGACAAGCCATATAACCCTTTGTACTCCAGCCAGATATGTTACCATATGCAGGAAAGTCATGTATTGTCCACAATATAGATGCCCGCATCTGAAAATTCTGACCAGTTGAGGCATCATAAGTTTCTCACAATTCCTTCAATTCATCCACCAACGGTCTCATGTAAACATCAATTGCTTTCCCTGGTTGCGATGGCCCAGGAATAAGTAATGACATCATAAAAAATGGCTCTTTCATACACATCCAAGGTGGCAGGTTGTAGGGTGTGAGGATCACAGGCCACATACTATAAGAGGTACTCATGTTCCCGAAAGGGTTGAACCCATCAGTGGCTAGCCCTAGCCACACATTCCTTGGCTCCTGGGCGAACTCCGGATACTGCCGATCTAACTCCTTCCACTCAGCACTATCGGCCGGATGTCTCAATACCCCGTCATCCACACGTTTATCTTTGTGCCATCTCATATCTGATGCTCTTTTTCTAGATATGTACAATCTTTGCAACCTCGGCGTCACCGGGAAGTAACGCAGAATCTTATGGGGGATTTTCTTACCCTTGCCATAATGTATCTTGTATCTGGACTCTTCACACTCCGGAAACTTATCGAGGCCTTTATTCTCCTTCCAAAAGAGGGCGCAATCATTTTTGCATGCATCGATGTGCTCGTATGACATGCCTAGGTCACGTAGTATCTTCTTCGCTTCATATGTCGATTTTGGAACCAAATTATCCTCTGGTAAAACTTTTATAAGTAACCCGAGAAGCATGTCAAGTGACTTATTACTCCAATTGTTCAATACCTTTTTCATCAAGTATACTAACAACGAACTTTAATAGAGTAAAGTCCTTGCAAACCCGGGTAGAGATCACGTTTTGCATCATCTATTAGTTTATCAAAATTCCACACCCCCTCCCTCTGGGTCCTATCGGTCGGCTCACCCCTTACTCGATCCTCTACCATTTCATCCATGCCATCCGGACCCCCACTATCATTATCTTCCATTTGATAACCCTGACTCTCAGCACTACTAGGCGAGACTTGAGGTTCCCCATGTTCCACCCAGTGAACATATGATTTCATAATCCCGTTCGTGATCAAATGAACGTGAACAGTTGGAACCGACTGCATTAGAAAGTTCACACAGCTTGTACAAGGACACCGAATATTGCCTTCACGGTCCTTAACTGCACGTGCAAACTCGATGAATGATTTTACCCCATTTGTATATTGCTTACTCAATCTGCCCATTCCTGTAACAGTCAATGGTATCCAACTCTTGTCCATATCTAATAACACATGAAAGTTCAATGGCAATACGATTGTGTTAATATCATATATACATACATTGTTGTATATTCATTGCAAGCAACGTCTAATTTGAAGAGCTACAAGCTCTAGCTAACTTGTATATATATATATAATTTCAAGAGCTACAAGCTCTAGCTAACTTGTAGCTTATTTTAATTTGTAGGGGGAGTCCAAATTAATCTTAGTTTGCCCTACTTTCCATTTCCAAGATCTTTTTTTTTTAAGTTTCTTATTAAACAAAAAAAGTTGAAGTTGAAGCCATAATGCAAAAAAACAAGCTTTTGGAATAAAGATTAAGTCTTTGATCCACTGCAAGTAAATATACTGTAAAAAGTGAATATGAAATGGGAACTTGTACCTTTGAACAAAGTTCCAACCCAATTCAAGGCAGCTAGCAAACCTGATTGCCAATTGCAGTAAAAAGAAAAAAAGAAAGAAAGACTATAGATTAGTAGTATTGCAGATCGGGAAGTAGAATTGAGGTACTATACGAGTTGGTCTGCATCAACTCCCCTTCGATCCATAGATTGTAAAGTTCCAACCAAATGGTCCAACCATAGTTTGTCGCATACTATTCCTTAAGAAATAGTAAATGGCGGGTATCTGAAGGAAGTAAATGTATATTGTTGTCAACATTATCTATATATTTTTTTACTAATACAAGATAATTTACTATATAAGATTAATTATCTTTAGCGTCGAGCTAGTAGGGACGAAAGAGAGAAGGAAGAGAGAGGGAGGGATGGAAGAGAGAGAGGGAGAGGGATAGAGAGAGAGGGGGGGGGAGGGGAGGGAAGGGGAGAGAGAGAGAATGGAGAGGGAGAGGGAGAGAGGGGGGGGGAAAAAGAGGGACATAAAGAGAGAGGGAGAGAAGGAAGAGATGGGGAGAGGGAGAGGGAGGGATGGAAGAGGGAGAGAGAGAGGGGGGGGAAGAAAGAGGGACATAGAGAGAGGGAGAGGGAGGGATGGAAGAGGGAGAGGGAGAGGGAGAGAGAGAGATAGAGAGATATGGAAGAGGGAGAGAGAGAGAGAGGGGGGGGGAAGGGGAAAAAAGAGGGACATAGAGAGAGAGGGGGAGAAGGAAGAGAGAGGGAGATGGAGGGATGGAAGAGGGAGGGAGAGAGAGAGAGAGAGAGAGAGAGAAGGAAGAGGGACATAGAGAGAGAGGGAGAGAAGGAAGAGAGAGAAAGAGAGGGAGAGAGAGAGAGAGAGATAAGGAAGAGGGAGAGGGAGAGGGAGAGGGAGTGACACATTACTCTTAAAAAAAATCATGAAATAAAAACTCCATTCTAGAGCTTTTAAAAGCCCCAAAAAAAATCCCTAAGTTCAATTGTTCTTAAGTTGCACCCTTTCCCATACACTTCCAATCTTTCTTCAATACCAAACATACTTCCATGGCTTTATTTCACTTCCAAATTAAAAGGCATAAGATATAACACATAATTCAATACACTTCAACATTCCAGCTAGATATATATAATTCAATACACTTCAATAACCCTATTTCTAATACGAAAAAGATTGGCCCACCCAATATCTAAGTTGAAAATCCATGTCACCAAAAATATGGCCTGGTGTTAAATAGTTGTAAGATATTGATTGCCAAATTGACTAATGCTATAATCCCTAAGGCTCCATTTGGTTCTCTTGGAAAGTAAAATAAAGGGGAAATTGATTCCAAGTAATCAAATTCTCCGAAAAGGAAACTGCACTACTTTTCATTACTTTGTTTCGATAAATTAATAATCGAATATTTGAAATTAACAAGATGGATTAATGTTCAAATGTTTGGTTTATTTTAATTATTAATTCTTGAAGAGATGATAAACTATAAATAAATAAAAACAAAACTAATTAAATTGAATATAGATAGAGTAAAGGTAAAGTTAAAAAAATATATATTGATAAGATTGATTTGCACAGATAAGGTCAAAAAGATATAGTAGAAGATATTTAAATTTTAGTTTTTTTACTAGATTCTTATGGGAAGGAAACTCATTACCACCTCTAAATAAGGAATTGGTTTCCTTATTTTTTAAGAATTCATTCTCTATTGGAATTAACTCCAACTTAGTTTCCAAACTCATTAAGTGTACCAAACACAAAAATATAGTTCCGTGGAAAGAAATTCCTTTCCTAGGTTCCATTCCATGCGAACCAAAGGGAACCTAAGAGTAATGCTATACTTTCCAAATCCTAATCCCAAATTCATATTCCAAATGATGTAGCAGTGGTCCATTGGATTTTGATTGGATGATGTTGAAATGGTCCAATCATTAATAAAGGTGCTCCCACTCTGCCCACTAAATTTTGATTAGATGATGTTGAAGTGGTCCCATCATTAACAAAGGTGGGCCCATACATTGATGCCACATCATTTGGGAGAAGAATTTGGGATTAGAATTTCGGATGCACAACATTACTCAATCCCTACACTTCATGTATATGTTAAAAGTCACCATGTATAGTATTAACCACCCACAAGCAGTAACCTTTCAGTCCTGACTGACTTCTATGCCAATGAGAAGAAAACCCAACTCAAGGAACAGAGTCTATGCCAATGTGTATAGTATTTATAAATTCTCTATAACCACGATTCAACCTTAAAACTATTATTATATTTTACTTAAAAAAAAAAAAAGGAAAAAGGAAAAACTCTAAGTTCTTCTGAACGGTAAAATAGAAACACAATTTGAAATGAAAATAGAAAGAAAATATAATCCATATGGTTCCGGTACGCAGCAGTTAGCAATTCTCATTCATCAATATCCTTAGTCCACTCATGCAAATGTGGGAAAAATTAATTTCCTAACAACGAACTAAACTGTTAATCGTCCAAAAAAAAAGACTTTGGTAATCTGAACCAGAGACAACTGTTTCTTAGTTAAAGACTCTTTATAATTTTAGGGTAACATTAACTGACAAACCGTGAAGGGCTAAATAACGATTAGAGCTTTCCCAATAATTCTTTCTTTGCAACCCAAAAAAATGTTGAACGAAAACAAATGCTTATACTAAGAGCTTCAAATCAGGAAGACCAACCTCGAAAATTTCAAATCAAGACCGGATAAGGATGAGATATGAGCCACCAGAAGCTCCCCTTTGTATATCTGACATGGATGATATGTATTAGCAAAAAGAACCATTCCACAATCATTCAAACCAGAAAGGTGCAAACAACATCCCATGATCCAGAAAATCCAGCCAGTAGTTAAATTATAAATGCAAGTTGGAAAATACCTCTATGAAGCTCCATTGTAGGTGTTCAAGTTGGAAAGGCCCTTAGAATGAAACTTGTAACCAGTTTACAGACATGAGAACAGAATTTTGAAACCAAAACAAATAGGACCAGAAAGTTAACAGCATGCAAATAGTGAATTTCTGAGGGTATATACTGGTACTGACTGAATTCTTTGAAAACCCAGTTATCAATCAAAAAACCAACTCTTTGAATTCACAAGCACCCCCTTATACAAGCACATGTGAGCTTTTTATATGTATTGGCTTTGAAAAGGGCCATAATTGAAATTGAAAGGCAGTGTCTAAAAATTTTAGAAAACCAAAACAGAGAGGCACCATCCTAATGGTGTTTTGTCATGGAAGGAAAGGGGAAGATAAAGATGGTCTCAGTAGCAAGAAAACTCAAAAGCAACAAAGCTTTTGAAATTTAAGCATAGAATGAATTACAACCTATGTTCCAACCAAATAAGCAGCATATGGTACTGAATAAGAATAATTCTGTAGCTAATATTTCATGGACAAAGATGAACAGAAGTTTGAATTTTAATTACACAAATAGTTGGTAGCAAGAGGATAAGAATTTATGATAGCAGACCTATATACAAAAAATTAAATAGAATAACATTCACGTTCCTCATTGAAAACAACTTTTAGAGCCCATAAGTGATTATGGAACTTTAAAATTTTAAAGGAAACTACTTGGGAAAACAACTTCTGTGTTATCAAATATAATATGTACAAATATGGAAACTGAGGTATCGAGAGAAATCATTGCTCAAGTACTCCTATATTGACATATCTTCAAGTTTTATTTTACAGTCCCCCTATTTTTCTGAGATGTAAATCATTATTGCAGTCTTTCTGTCAGTTCTTTAAAATTTCTATTACTGTGATTTTTTATGTTTCATTTGACTCATTTTGGGTATGACTATTCCGTAAATATCAACTATGTAGCATTTTTCTTTGTTAGGCACGGACACAGCTAGGACACAACTAACAAAAGTTTGTAATCTTTTAACTAATTCTACAATATAATGTGTCGTGTCCACTTCTATCTCGTAAATATACAAATAAACCCATTACGTTCCAAGAAAAGAATAAGAATCACACTCATAAATCAACTTTCAACATGAGCTTTCCTAGAAACCAAACGCATTATAGCTAAGCTTTTCACTGAACTAATTACTAATCCAAAAAAGAAATTACTAATCGCCAATTCTGAAAGTGGAGTGTTGCAAGTTTCATAGTCAAACCAAAATAAATTCATTTATTTATTTTATATTAATCTATTTCATTATTCTTCATTTACAACAAGTAGTAATTCAATTACCAGTAGAGTTCTCATCAGCTAAAGACAAAGCAAGTAGTCCATCTAATCCACAAATGCTTCATGGGAACCAAAACAAGGTGCCAAATAGCAATTTTCACAAAATCAATTAAAGAGTGAAACAAAGTGACTGCCTATAATTACCAATTTACCATAAATCAATTAAACATATACCTTGGAAAGATGGTTGTTCACCAAAACTTTATGGTGGTGTTTCCTTTAGCTAAACCCAATAATCCAAGTAATTAACTTCACAATGCATAGACCAAACCCACAATATGGGGTAAGGTACGAACCCTAGTATGAGCGTGGCATGTAGACACTTTTTAAAAATTAAGTTGTTGCTCAAGTAAACAACTCTATAAATCACTATAAAATATGATGATATGTTTCGAATTAACCTTGAACAATTATTTCTTAAATCTTTGTGAGTCACTTCCTTTCCCCTTTTCTTGAATCCAAATATGTACAAATTGGAAATCTCTAATGATACTTAATCACGGAGGAAAACTTGAGAAAATTATATGACTTCTTATAGATTTCCTTCTCATTTTCTTTTCTTTCTCCAAATCCACTATCAAACAAAGCCTAAGTCTTCTCAAGGTGCTAAAGAAACAAACACATAGACCATTAATATAGAGCACACACCCGAAATCCTCATTTAGGCGAATATACAAATACCTAGAAACAAACATGACATTTTCATTAATAGTACATCAAGGATCTTTTTTCCTCCAACTAGGATTTTTTTTATTTCCTTTCAAACTTTCATTTCACTAATTTAATTTTTATATGACAATGGTTTTTAGCAAATGCAGATAAGTATAAAGGTACACTTGTAAATTGAAGTATGATTGGGACAGAGCGGGTTTTGACGAATTCTAGTTTAATCACTGACACCATCCTAAGTCCTGCAGGTTTTAATTTTGAACTACCAAACCTGCTACTCATATATACCTCCTCCTAACCCAGTGGCGGACTGACCAAGGGACAAGGGGGGGCTCAAGGTCCCCTTAGATTTTTGACAAATATTTGATTTACCCTTAAAAAAAATACTTTTACAGGTAAGCCCCCCAGAAAATTATAAAGCACCCCGTGACATGATAAATTTATCATATTAAACCTCCTCTCTCTGATGTTTTTTTGTGCTAGTTATATAAAAGCTCCTCCCTATTATGTTTTTGTGATGATATTTATAGTAGTAGCTTATGTAATCTACACAAAATGTACACAAGATTTGTATAAATAGGTCCCAAAAAAAATTTTCAGGCCGCTGCCCCCGAAACCCCGTACACTAGCGTTTATCACAACCCACTAGATTGATTTTTAGATCTGCCCTTGTCCAAACCTATTCCATTAGGGGTTTGTGGCCGGAGTATTTTGCCATCCCTATCTCTAATCCTCTCTTTTCTTCCAAAATAGCTCAACAAAACAATCATTTGAATAGAAGTTTTTGATTCTACCAAACAATCATACTCCAGTGATGATAAAAAAAAATAGAAGATTTGTGTGCATTGAATGATAAATATCATCATTCTTTCACATGACAAACAATCAAGTACATGAACAACATGAGGCAAAGAAATCAAAACTGACGCCACCACATGCTAAAACAAATCAGTTTACATAGCAAGATATAGGTAGCGATATATCACCAAGAAGAATCACCTCCAAGGGCATTTTTGTGTCTAGATTCTGATTATTGTGGAACCAAAAGCTACTTACCAATTACTGTTCGTGTGGATGTAGCCGTTGGTTGTCGCCGTCGATCCGTTTGCCGCCGCGAGCATGCGTCGCTCCCTCTCCGCCTCTCTCTCTCTCTCTCTCTCTCTCTCTCTAATCAGACAGAAAGTAGTCATTTCCCCCCTTTTGTGAAAATGGCGTGAGGGGGAAAATGAAAAGTGTTAGCAAGGAAAATTATTTCCTTGCAAAACAGGTTTTTCTCAAATTTTTTTATTTTAGACCAAACTTTAGGCAAGGAAGAAATAATTCCTTGCTAAAATGTGCTTTTCGCAAGGAAATAAGTTTCCTTGCCAGAAATTATTTTCACAATATTTACTTAACTTTAGGCAAGGAATAACAATTTCCTTGCCAAAACATACTTTTAGCAAGGAAATTGATTTTTCATTGCCAAATAACTTACTATATGCAAGGAAAATAATATTTTGTTGGCAAAAACTACACTTTTGGCAAGGAAATTAGATTTTCGTTGCCTAATGTGAATGTCTTGCAGCCTTTTGACAACAAAATCAAATTTTCTTGCAATTACTATACTTTTAGCAAGAAAGTTTAACTTTCCTTGCCAAGCTTCCTTGCAAAACCATTTTTGTTGTAGTGGGCTATATTACCCTCCCTTAATCTTCCTTCCAATCTTATATTCTTCGTCTCTATAAACTCTTTAGTTACAATCAAATTGGTTTAAGATAATTACATGGTCTGATCACTTCAACTATGCAGTGTCCTAAGAGCTAATCAACTGCTTGGTTTAGTTGAAGGTTTGATTCCTCAACCTTTTACTGAAATTACAAATGAATATGGTTAGGTAATCCCTAATCTAGCTTTAATTGAGTGGTTAAACATTGATCAGCAACTTGTTAGCTGTCTGAATGCAACAATTTCTAATGATGCCAAATTTTGGGTAAGAGATAAGAAGAAGAAGACAAGAGAAATTGTATGTGGTTTGGCCCTGTTAATAAAGAGACCTACGTCCACGTGGTGTGTCTGAGCACTTTCACTATGTCATAAAGTAGCCGGAGACCTTTGGTAAACCAACAATAACCTGGAGCTACCAAATGTCGGCCGAGCAGTCTACACAAAGCTATGGTGAGTGTTGTGCAGAAGGGTAATTGATTGTTTAATCGATCTCCCCTATGCATGGAGCGAGAGGCCTCTTTTATAGTTGCAAGAGTCCCTCATACATGGAAACTATGTTTAATAAGGTAATCAATCTAATTAGGTGTGATTACAACAAAGTATGCGAGTTTTCTAATTGGATTAGGAAATAATCTTCACTTTTCATTAGTCTTCTAACTTGCTTAGCAAACTGTCTAGACAAATTTGGACTGCTCCTCCAGGCAAGCCTGAGTTATCCTATGAAGAACTGGGCCAGGCGGCGTTCCCGACCCTTAGGCTGGGTCATTGGACAGATCGGGATGACTGTGCCTTCTGACCGAGCGCTACTCATTGAGGTCACTGAGTCTTGTTCTTATTGGTCGAATATCTTTGTACGTATCAGTTGGCCCCCATTTTTAAGGCTAAATTAGTGCTGCATCGGATGAGGCTTGGAAATTGGTATAGCACGGGATAATTACCCGATACAACCACCCTGGGTAGGACCAAACGTCTTGACAACATGGGTTATGAACCCGGACTGGCGATTCGGGAGCTCGCGATCCGACCTGCCACTTGTCAAGAATGGGTTGGTCTGGTCAGGATCCAACTAGATCGATGTAAGTGCAATCGGTCAGTACAACCCAATGAAACCATCCCATCGTGCAATTAATGCGCACGCCTTTGAGGCATCGCTTGAGCTGCCCGAGGTGCCAGCTGTCGGCCATTTAGGTAGGAATTTTGCTGGATTATTGGATCTGAGATCATCTGGACCATTCATGCAATCTACATAAGGGAAACTTGAGCATTTTCATTCCTTCTGCTATCCATAGGAAGAACTTACCGAGAAATTCCAAAGGAAAAGCACCCGGTCCAGATTCCCGAGCTCTTTCCTACATTCTTTCCTTGTAAGTCTTCGTTTCTCCAGCCTTGTAATTCATTACACTTTTCCTTCTCTTCTTCTTTCGTTTTTATTCCTGAGCGAGGCTGGAGAATAGGAATCCTTTAGGCTTTATGAGGGTGTAGGATTTCTTTTTCCTCAGGTTCTGCTTCTTGCTCGGGTCGAGTGGTTCCCTTTCTTTGGTAGAATAATCAACCCTATCAGTATGTCCTAGGATCGTCCTGTCCGAGTGTTACCTGATCGTTAAGACTGTGTACGCCCTACCATACAAACCCTTGGTTCTTCCACCCCTTTACCTTAGATTGGGAGTTCTTGACCCCTACTTAGGTCATCAGCTACATCCTCGTCCCTTAGTAGGGACTTTAGAAATGTGTCACTCTGATTATAACCCGTCTTCCCAGTTGGAGGATGAGCAATCGAGGTTCAGGACCCTGAGCACTAGCTTAAACTCTCCCTCATTAACCCCATCAGACCACCACAGTGAGGTAGAATCCCCATTCGAGTATCTAATGAGGAAGCGAGTCAGGAAAATGTTGAGGTTTCCGAGGGGATCAGGTAACAAGGTGTCAACCTCAGGTAGCTCGAATGTTGTCTTTTCATGCATGGGGACCTCCAGTAGTCTGCTCGGGTCAAATTTAAATAGAATCAGGCAGAAGTTCGGTTGCTTCAAAGGCTTCTCCTTGTAGTACCGGCCGGTGAAGCACACGCTTTTCGGTCAAGTTACACTACCCTTTACAAGGATGTGCTCCTCGTGGGTCTTCGTCTTTGTCTTCCTCTCTACCTACTTGTCCGGGACCTACTAATCTACCTTGGTATTGCCCCCGGGCAGCCGGCCCGAACGGTTGGAGATTTTTTATGAGGGCTGATTCGTGTCCAATATTGCATTCTTAACTTCATGATTTTACCCTTATTGGACATGAATTATCACTTATACTGGGAGATTTAAGGGATAAATTGTACTTTGGTTGTTCTTGTTGTTGTGCACTTTTTGTTAATAAAATCTATTTCTTGTAGGTGTTTTGGAACATGGGTAGAAGTTGGACCCAATCTTTTGGAAGCTTCACTAAAAGGAAGGGACAAAAAGAGCATTTCTGGGGGGCCAGATCGATTCGGGTTCTTAAGGCGGATCGATCCGCTGCTTCCCCAGGATCTAGAGACATTTTCTCGCAAAGTCGGATCGATCAGGCTTTTACACTCAGATCGATCCGCGAGTTTTTCGGAACATTCTACTTCCCAGATGAATAAATGGATCGATCCGGCGATTTACCTTGGATCGATCCGCCCCTGAAGTTTTTCCCCTCTTTTTATTTACAAGTTTGCCATTGTGTGGGGTTTTGTATAAATAGAAAGAGATAGGGTTTTTGTGAGGATCTTGCATTTTTATTTTTGTATCTATCATTTTTCTCCCAACCTTCTTTTTCTCTCAATTTTTGGTAACCCACTTGGGTTATCTTCCATTTCTTCTTCATTTGTATAAACTTGAAGTTTGGATTGAAGTTTTAATGGCTAGGTATATTTTCTATCTCTTCTCTTTTGATGATATTGCTATGATTTCTATTATTAGTTATATTTACTTAGGTTGTGGATCATGAGCTCTTGGACTTAGTGTTGTAGCATTTCTAGGGTTCATTTGTGTAGGATTCAAAACTAGGGGCTTCATCTTCTTTGTATTGCATTGTTGATTGTCATAACTTAGACTTTGAATCCTACCCTATGTATTTCATATGGAATATTATATAACCTTGTGTTTTGCACTCCATGTGTTTGATAAATGTTGTGTGTGGGACTTATATGTTGGGGTCTTCATCTTTGATGTCAAACATCTTTGATTGTTCAAACTCTTGGGTTTTAAATACTATCTTTTGAAGGCTTCATAGGTGATTTGTCCACCAAGTAGATTAGTCAGTGTAGGGGTGGACAAATCATTCGGATTAGAAGCCATAGAGGCTTCATCTTGTATATCATGCATCCTTGATAGTCAAACATTAGCTTCAAATCCGTTTCTATAGAAATCTCAAAGCTTCCTTCATCTTTCACATAGATGCACTCCTTGTGTTTGATAATATGCCACAATGAAGTGTTACCTTAGAATGTGCTTGAAACACTAGTCCATTTCATCTTATTGTGACCCAATTTGGGGGGAATGATCACAACCTATTGCTTTTTAGATTAGTATTTATTTATCCTTTTCTCCTCCAAAAACCAAACAAAAAGCCACAAGACGCAAAGTCATTTTTATTCATTTTCATCATCTTTTCTTACTTCTTTCTTTTTAGCATTATAATTAGTTTCTAAACTTCCCAAACGTTGTTCTTGTATCAATCCCTGTGGACTCGACACCATACTTCCAACATACTACGTTTTTAATAGGGTTAAATAAGAACTTGATTTTGATAACATCAAGGGCCATTACCTCTGGCCCCAAGTTTTTGGGTACGAGCTGACCCTCAAGGAATTTCTGTGGACCTACCGGCCATCCCCGTTGTATAGAAAAATCGGCTTCTTTTCCCTGAGTGCTCGGTAAGGGAGAGGTCGGCTTCTTTTCCCTAAGTGCTCGGTAAGGGAGGAATATATTAGAGAATGCTCCAAGCAACAATAAGGTGTGGAAGAAGAAATTCTTCTAAGTATTCACCCTCGGGCTCAGCGAGGAGGCCCGCGGAATTCCCCTGAGAATCACCTGGGCGAGTAAATTGAGGAGTAAACTGCGTCTCTGGTTTACATTTAATTACTGTTTCCTGCTGCTGTGACATTGACCAATACCCTTTATTTTGCAGTAGGATCTGTCGATCCACCAACCACCTTGAACAAGTGTCAGGATTGTATAAGGGCGTTGGCCCAAGATCCTGTGAACATCGTTGATGTGTTAACTCGAACGGGAGCCCGGGAAGTTACCTACAGGCCCGACAAAATTTTTGTTGCACCAGTCTTTCCCCCGATCATTCCTAGTAAGTTACTGATTCTCAAATTTTTCCACTTTTTACAGCCTTTCCATGTTTTGTCCACATCATTCTGACTCGTTTCCACTCTTGATTCTGTTGATATGGCACCTAGGAAAGACCCTGAAGCGTTAAGGGTAAAAGAGGCCACTGTGGCTGCACGGACGGGTGAAAAGAGGAAAAGAGTAGATGCTGAGCCTACCGCCGGAGGTCTGCCACTCACGCGGATTAGGAATGGAACTTGCTTGGAACTAGGCGGGACGTCGGTTCCGAGGGTAGAGGTAGTACATGACACTGCAAACTCTTTTCATAATAATTCAAGAATAAATATTTTACCTCCATTTGTGGCAAAATTGGATGATAAATCATACCACGTGAAGTATACGGCACATGGTTGAGGCACGTACTAGGTCACACTCATTAAGACAATTCACGCCTCTGACGATATTGACCGGTGTAGTAGGAATGACACGTCGCCTCCAGGATATAACAACTCAGCTCATGGCTGCAGCCTTTCTCCATCTACACTTTTGGCGAAGACCGAAGCTTTTCCCAACACCCAACTTCACCTAAATATATAAATACTCCCTCCGTCCCATTTTATGTGTCCCTTTTTGGGAATCCAACTATTTAAGGGGACAAAAGGAATCTACACCTACTTTCCACAATTGCCCATAATCATTACACATTCTTTTTTGTTTTGTTTTGGTATTGGTTGTAAGGAAGGGCAATTTGGTAAACTAAGTAAAATTTATATACTAATTTAGGAAAGTGGACAACAATTTTGGGACACACCAAAATAGAAAGGGGGACACATAAAATGGGACGGAGGGAGTATAATAATGGGTTCTTTAGATTTCAGTCCTTTATTGTACCCGTTTCTAGAAATTGATCCATTTCACAAGTCAACTTAAAAATTAGTCCCTCACCTATTTTGAGGACCAAAATACCCCTACTCCCATAAATTAGTGTTTTAAAATTCAAACCCCAGATTTGTTATATATTTATATATATATATATATTGCTATATATAGAGAGAGAAATACTCCCATAAATCAGGATTTTGAAATTCAAAAACCAAATTTGTTTTTTTTGAACATATATATATATAAAGAAATAGAGAATTAGCAGAGAAAAATTATACAATAGAGAATGTAAGGTGAGAAATTCCTCACTTTAAAATAACATAAGTGAGAAATTTCTCAATAACATGGTACGAAATTCTATATATTATCGTGAGAAAGTCTCACTTCTAACTATAATAAGAAATTTCTCACTTTAAAATGCAACACTAACCATAAGTGAGAAATTGCTCATTATGCTTAGTAATCAATATATTTCTCATTGATAATACAAATTTCTCACCGAAACAAACAAAATTATGGTCAGTGACCATTTATTATATAAATTTCTCACCACAAAAAAAATTAAATTTCTCACCTTAATTCACTTGTATGACCCACTAAAGTTGAAAAGCAAAACAAATTAATCAGATTGAAGCTTTTCAATCTCTGACAATGGAGCCACCAAAAAACACCGCCATCGCTGCCTTCGAACCCGCCGAGAAATTTTATCAGCGTCAACTTCGCTTCACCATGTTCGATAGTTTTTTGTTGCCGTTAAAGCTTTAAATCCGTCAAGTCAATCTTGATAGATAAAAGAGCACGAACAATTCCACAAACCTAATCTCTCAAACCACTTGCACAAAACATAGCAATATAAATGACTCCATCATTCCAAACTTCTATGAATAACTAGGTATCAAACAGTGCCTATTCAAAATCAGAAAGCGAAGTCGAAGGCGAATGCACAAACAAGAAGTGCCTTAAACAAGACGAATAAATTTTAGGTTGCTCGAAAGCAAAGAGCAAACTTGTTTTACAAAACAAGAACATAGGAAAATAATTAAAACCCAAAATTATTAGTGGAAGAGCACTTGCATAGACATGCCGCAAACACCATACAAAGAAATAGCATAAAGCATATCGAGGTCAGCCTGAAGAAAAAGTAACAAGCATGGACACTACAATAGATATATAAAGCAAAGAGAAACAGAGCATAGGTGGGAAGAGTTAACTAAAACAGAGCATGCAAAAAATTCTTAACAATCACCTGTATGGAGGGTCGGTAGGTGCAAAAGCCAGCCAAGCCACATGCAAAGGGCAGAGAAAAGGGCAAGAAAGGAATGAGCGCAGCCACGGAAAAGCCCAGCCAAGCAAAACAGCAATTGACCAAAACTACCCTCAAAAAAGCTCCATAAGAGAAGGGTGAGAAAGGGAAAAACCGACTTTCAATAAGTGGAAACTATGAACAGGGTCTGTTTTGATTCCCTCTTTTATTATAGTACTTGATTTGAACACGAAAATTGTTCAATTTCAACATATCCAATCCTTACAGAGAAAGTTATATAAGAAATAGGGTTTTATCATTTATGTTTTGTCATCTACCAATCATAACCCCAATAATTACTCATATTGATTCTCACCTTCAGTTTCTACAAGGAAATATTCCGACAAGAAATTTATCTCTTTTATTGGCTAAGGGTGAGATAATGAGAAAGAGAGAAATATATGCTAATTAAAAACTGTCACGCCTACAATTTAGGAGTTATCTTGGGATTAATCAAATCCCTAATATCACGCCTCCTCAACAAACCTGCATTTATAATATGATATACTTAAATATATCAATTAATATACAGATAATCCCTAATATATATCCTAGGGTATATAAGTCCAAAAATACACGAAAATATTGGGCAAAAGGATCAATTTCTAAATCAAGTATTAAATGGGGTATCAATTTATATACATCAGATATCAAGAGCACCAAATCTACAATAATTGCATATTGAAGGACCAAAACTAATATTTCTATATAATATATGTGTATATATATACAAAATAAAATAAAAGAAGTAGTATGTTGTACTACTATTATTCCATCTCATGGACTTATAGCCATGTTGTGTTATATAGTGAACATGCCCAAGCTTTGTATTTATAGGCTCAAGAATATGGCCGTTGGAAAACTCTTACTAATTGAGGTTTAAGCCTAATTAACTAGCCCCAATAATCTTATGTATGTAACATATGGGCTAATAAATTAACCCTTTAAGTAGGATATAAAAATGGTTGTAACTCTTAATATAAAGAGCCCACAATAATGTGTGCATTGTAACATATTAACCCAATAAAAAGATGGTTTATAATATAATCACATGGGTAAAATAATTAATTATGTTAAAGTATGTATATAATAAATTTCAAACCTTAAATAAAATCTTATTTTTATTATAATATTCCAATACTATAATTTATAGGGATAATTAAGTTTTAGTCTACTTTTTGTATAGAATTTAAAAGTCAGTCTATTACTTTTTCAAAATTAAAAAAAAAATATTAACTTTTTTTTTTTTTGGTAAAAGTATAGAGTCAAAAAATTTATATGACGTTTTGGAGCAAGTCTTTATAAGATTGGGAGCAACTCTTTCAAACGTTGGGAGCAAGTCTTTAGAATGTAGGGAGTAACTTTTTTTAAAGTCGGGTGCAACTCTTCACAACATTGGGAGCAACATTACAACTCTTTGGTGCAAGTTTAAAACGTTGAAAATATTAAGTAGGTTAAAACAAAAAATAACTATTTAAAAGTTGATATTTTTTTTTTTAACTTTGTTGATGACTTTTTAATTTTTTCACTTATTGTTGATAATTTATTAATTTTTTAAAAATAGTAGATTAACTTTTAAATTTCATACAAAAAGCTGACTGAAATGTAAATATCCATAATTTAGTAGCTTAACTCAAACGGGTTCTTTATGTTAATTGCTTAAAGTTAAAGCAAGTTTTTGATTTATATAGTAGTTCCCAATGAGAACTCTGCGTCTCGATCGAGAGAGAGAAAGAGAGATCAAGCTTTCATTAACAAAAAATGCTTTCCGCCTGTTTTGTGACTTAGACTCCATTGTTGGTCTCTTCATCCAGAGAGAGAGAGAGAGAGAGTCAAAGTTTTATTGTCAATGACTTCTCATCCTTCATAAGAGACCAACAATGGAGTCTGATCGCAACACATGCTGAAACGCATTACCCTCGGATTTCGGAAGGTTCTAAATATTATACGCAATCAAAGTGGATTGAAGAAAATATGTACGCTGATAAATTATGATAAGCTTGCATATTATACTAGTAGTATGAAAGATGTATATGTTCAATTCTATTGCCATCAATTATATCTGCTCAACGTGGTTTAGTGTTTTAGTTAGTTAATTATTTTTTTTTGTCAATTATTTATTTATTTCTGCATGCTTTTGGATTATACAACAATTGCTTGATGATTATGTCATGAATAGTTTTAAGGGATTGAGTTGAAATTAAAGAAAACATATTCATTTAGGGCTGGTTTGGTAACGTTGCCGTTGTTTGTTACCCATTATAGTTTTCACTTTTTTGAAAAAACGAAAACCACAAAAAACATTTTCAAAATTTTGGGCAAAATTGATAATAGCAATAACTTGTTTTCAAATTTTATAAAATAGGAAAAGCCGATCAGGTTCGAGTATCGACTCATTTAGAGAGGTCGAATCGCCGTTAAGTCAGGCCTAGAAAGGAGAGGTTGTCTACCACAGGGCGATACCAGTTGTAGCCTATGCAACAAGGCCACTGAAATAACTGATCATCTATTTTTAACATGTAATTGGACATAGGAATTGTGGGGTGAGTGCATATATTCGAATATGGGATCTTAAAGGATGTTATCCTGCAACGATTATGTACTGGTGGTCACAATGGAAAGGTTTCAGGTTGGGAAAGCCTCAAAATTAGTGTGGAACATGTTGTTCTTTTCACTAATATGGTCCTCCGTTTGGCTGGCTCGCAACAATGTAGTCTTCAAAGACGAAATTATAAACAGTGGGGAGATTATGGAATTGATCAAATTAAGATAATGCTGGTGATTTAAAGCAAAGGCCAATGATACTCAAATGGCTATCAGTGATATGATTATCAATATTGAGGAAGCATGTCGTATTTCCATCGCTATAAGGACAGTGAGGGTTCTAATTTGGAAAGGGCCTCAACTCGGTACGATCAAATTAATTTAATGTTGATGGGGCGGCGAGGGGGAAGCCGGGTCCAGTTGGCATTGGCGGTGTACTTCTAGATCACCTAGGCAATGTAAAATGCCTCTTCTCAAAATCACTGGGTCTGGCGGAGTCTAACTTCGCGGAGATTGCAGCGATTCTCGAAGCATTGAGATTGTACTCCTCTTCCGAATGGTGCAAGGATCACAATCTCATAATCGAGAGTGATTCAATTGGTGCGCTGTCTTGGGCAACAAGGTTGGAATATTGGTCGTGGAGGTTTGCTCATATGTTTAATGAAATTACCAATCTGCTATCGAATCCACCCACTGGATTCTCAATCTTGCTGGAACATGTAAACAGGGAAAGAAATAGCTTCGCTGATGGTCTTGCGAAATCAGATGTGGATAGAGCCTCTGATTTTGTTGCTTGGATTTGATTGCCTATAAACGAAGGATTGGTCTGCCTTTCTGTGGGGAATGGGGCAAGGCTTTTGACTTGCGTTTTGTTTCTGGAGTGGGGTGGTTTCCTTTGCGTGGGGAGTGCTTCTTACTCCATTTGGTGTGTGTGTATTTGGCGTGTGTTTTTTCGGGTGCTGGGTGGTTTCGTTTCGCGTGTGTGTTGTGTGTGCAGGTGCTCTACTCCAACTCGGAGAGCCCTTTCGGTATACTCATGAGGGTGGGGGTTCCTGTTTAGGGCTCCTTTCTTGGGTTCCTTTCTGGTTCCTGGTTTTTGTAGAGGGGCAGCGAGTGTTTACGTTTCTTCAATTGCACTCGGCCCAAGCATTCGTTAGTTATTTCGCAACCTCAGCTTGTCTGGATTTCAGCAACTATCCTCTGTTTTGTGGTTTCTGGTGCGCTGAATGTTTGCTCTGCCTTCTGACTTTGGTTGGTTTGTTGATTGATTAAGCTTTGGGGGTGATAAAACATATAGAGAGTTGCATTTTTTTGGGGTCTGCTGGTTTGGGTTTTTGTTTGTTTCTTTTTCTTTTTTTCTTATTGGGGCTCCTTTGTTGAAACATCCAAAGTGGAGTAGATTTCAACTGGGGAACCTTCTATGAAATAAAGAAGCTACTACAAAATTCGAAAGGTCGCTATCGGATTTCTATTCAGCACTTTGCAGCGAAAGGGATTATTTTGCGGTTAATACGGCAAGATCAGCGTTTTGACAGATTAGTTCCATTTTGGCTTGGATCTGAGTGGGCTTTAGATTCGGAACGGACTCTATTTACCGTGTTGATTCTCATCATGGGGGTGTTTTGATCCATCAGTAACGCATGTTTCATACCATTGTGGAGGTTATACATTTGGAACAGACTTTGGTATCAATCTACATGATGGGTATTTTTTGGTATTAGCTGTACATGTAAAAATGGAATATAACACAAAATGACCTCGGAGGCGCTCACCCCAAATCCTCGTATAGATCCACCACTATATACTTCGATCTAATCTTAGCCCTGCACATAAAAAAATCCTGGCTCATGTAGACACCCTATTTTGTCTGGCGTGATAGATTTAGGTGACGTCTACTCTGCTGGTTCACGATGATTGGAAATTATCTTGCAAATCTCATTCCTAGGTTTCATTTCTGCTTCTAACAGTAGACCCATGAAAAAATATCTATATACCCCAGAGAGATCCCGGATTTTCGGAATCGGATTGGGAGCACGTAGATCCCAAGCTTCTTCCAAAAGTTCAAAAAAGAGCTTCAAAAGAGTTTTGAGAAGCAAATTCGAAAATAGGACGTTTTAGGAAACTTTTTAGACATGTTCCAGTTTGAACGGGTTGACCCATATTTTGACCCAAAATTTGACATGTAGCTTTAGTCCCAAAATGATTTTAATAATACTAGATATCACAAGCTTTCCAACGGTGTATCATGAGCCTGATTCGGAGTAAAAATGGATTACTATGATTTTCTAAAGAAAATACCACCATTCTCGACTATGGCCCAGAAATCCAAAAAATTTCAAGGCACCTTTTCGACTTTGGATTTTTTACTTAATGCTAGATGTCAAGAGCTTTCCAACGATATAAAATAGGCCTAATTTTGGGCATGAAATGATGTTTTTTTAAATGAATATTTGAAGAAAAAAGCCTAAAAAATCCATTTTTCAAAGAATCAAAAAAGAGGGGGTAGCACACAAAAGTTGTGCGGCGGCACTGGGTGAGTGCCGCTGCCCGTCGCCCAGTTTTGAGTGTCGCTACCTGCCGCCCATTTTTTGATTCTTTCTCATAGAATTGCGAATTCAATTTAAGCTTGGGATTGAATTGGTCAAGAATTACCTCATATGTAATTGTCAAGACTCTCAATTAACTTGAAATTAAGTTCATAATCCATCTCTATGAACTTTTGAGCATAGTTCAAAGTTTGATCCCATTTTTTAATTTCACTTTGCTCTCTAAGTAATTGATGGAATGTATGAGTTTGTTACCCTTAACCTCCCATTATGGCTATCATTTGAATCAACTTAACTCATCTCTTAGTCATATTTCATTTTGGGTCTTTGATGTTCCATGTTATCTCCAACAAGGTTAAGTAAGACTCATGTCTACTACTCTTACAATCTGGGTCTCACCGCGGATTCATTCTTTAGCTGAATTGAGAAATACCAATTGGAGATTCTCCTGAAAAATGCCCTACTATTAGTTCGATAAACCTAGGGGGTGATTAGCTCAATCTCTAACTTTATTACTAATTTCAATTTGAAGCAATAATAGAACAGAAGCCAATACGTGAAAAGTGTGCTTGTGTAAAAGTAATTCATTGCAATCACAAGAACACTACATTTTTACGTGAAAAAACCCTTTCAACTTGAAGGAATCAAAAACCACATCCACGGCTAATTTGAATATGATGAATTAATGGAAAACTTACAACCAACTTAGACTAAACCAGAGTCGCACTGAATCACCGCTTTGTATCACACACGTTGCATTTCTAATCCTCCTTCGCTAAAAATAACCTCTTCATAGCTTCAACACTACACATTGGCCTCGCACCGAATACGCTCACACCAACGAATCGCACGTGATGAACTACTAACCCTTAATTGATGAAAGTAAACCAATCTTGGGTTAAAAATGAATCTAAAATGGTGGTAGAGTGCTTAGGAATTATATATGCTGAAATTTGAGAAAATGGCGTACTAGGTCTTCAAGTAAAGTGTTATATTTGTAGGTTTTGGAAAACTAGCAAAAATATGACGTACCATTTGAAGATGCCAACCGTCTAGACAACTATCGAACGGTGCATTCTGTCAAGGATAATTTCTCACAAATAATTCCAACATGCGAATTGTCCAGATGCCTTGCGGAGGGTCCTACGGATAGTCACGTCTGACTTAAAAATTTCATTTCTTCATAACCGAGTATTAGCCATACTGTCTGGACGCCTGTGTCCAACAAAGACTTTTCTCAATTAAAACTGCAAACATATACCGAATATATTCTGATAAGCAATTATAAGTGGGCTCCCCCGGGCTCTAGTCCCCTAATTTCTGAGAAATTTTATCCCTGTTTGTAATATTTTAGCGTAATTGTAATTTAGCATACCATAATATTTGAAAAAATGTCTTATACTTCCTACTTTTTTTAATCCAACCCAGTATTGTTCAATCCAAATAAACCACGTTAAATTAGTTCAATTATAATCTAGCCCACCCCAAATATTTGGCCCTACTTTTTTCTAGTTCAATCCCTTTCGCTATTTAAAAAAAAAAAAAAAAAAACCCGTGTATAGTATTGTAAAGACTAATAGTTTTGTATCTCATAGCCTAATAAAAGCTCTATAACAGAATATGTTTTAGTTGGTTTTAGAGAGAGTGCTGAGTGTTATTCAGTTGTAACTACTTTTATCTCTCTCTCCGCATCTCTCTATATACACTGTAATTGTCTTTCATTTTTCAATTCAATGAAATCTATTTGTATTCTACCCAATACATTCTTCATGTATGGTATCAGAGCGAGCGACTTTGACCATCATAAATCTCTAAAAAACATTTCCATCTTCGTCTTCAGCTATGGCCCCTACAACAAAAATGGGTTTTTGCAAAGAAAAAGTTCCTTGCTAAAGGCCACAATTTCGTTGCAAAACCTTTTTGCAAGGAAAGTTGTATCCCTTGCAGAAGCTTCCTCTCTAAAGCTTCTAGCAACGAAAACAAATTTCCTTGTAAATTCTTATATTTGGCAAGGAAATTTTTTCCTTGCTAGTGCTCAGGTTTTTCGTTGCTAAATGCCTAGGTTTTTCAGTTGTAACTACTTTTATCTCTCTCTCCTCATCTCTCCTTGCAAATAATATTAACATAAGGCAATGAAATAATTTCCTTGCGAAAGGAGACTTTTAGCAAGGCAAAATTTGTTCCTTGCCAATTAAATAATCCTAAGACAAGGAAATAATTTCCTTGCTAAAGGTTATTTTTAGCAACAAAAATATGGTTCCTTGCCAATATGTTCTCTTAAAAGT
Source organism: Hydrangea macrophylla (assembly GCA_033977485.1). Lineage (NCBI taxonomy): Eukaryota > Viridiplantae > Streptophyta > Magnoliopsida > Cornales > Hydrangeaceae > Hydrangea > Hydrangea macrophylla. The sequence continues at coordinate 158,070,749 of CM066991.1, forward strand.
AATCGCAACAATACCTGTGCAATCCAATATTAATTTTTAATCCTGTAATATTTCAAAACCTGTTCAATTTATAAATATAGAATAATCCAAACTTGTCCAACATAAAATAATATTAAACATCACATCCAACATTACACAAGTTTGATATATCGGAAAAATACATAATTGGTCACAAAAGAATCCTACATAACATAAATTTTTATATATCTGACATCCTAAATTAACCCTAAATAAGTCCTTCAACACATGTTTAGTAAAAACAATAAAAGTCCCACAACATAAAGACAATAATGAACTGTTGAACACTCTAACGAGCAATCCACCAACTCTACGCGACATCTGCATAAAAAACAATAAAAGAAAAATGTTAATATCTTATAAATTAATAAAAGAAGAGAAAAAAAAACACGGAATTATCCTATGTAACATCAATTTGAGCATCTAGTTTACAGAGTTTGAGTATATCAACTCTTAAGAGTATTACCAAATGAAGGCTGTGTTAATAGTATGAAACATCATCATGCTTATAAGAAATGTATATTTTCAAAGCATCTAGGACAGCATATTTTCAAAGCATCTAGGACTCTAGAAATGTATGCTTTATAAGAAATGTATATTTTCAAACTCATCTTTAGAAAGATATTTCTCCTAACTTTCAGGACAACATCTAGGTAATTATAGTTTGAGTTCTTTATACGTAAACTATGAATGGGAAACTTCAAGAAATTAAAAAAAGAAAGAAAATTAGAAATATTCAAAACGAGGGGGGAGAGAGAGAGAGAGTGAGTTTGAGAGAGGGAGAGAGGGAAGGAAGAGAGAGAGAAAAAAAAAGAGTCTAAGAGAGAGAGAGAGAGGGAGAGACAGAAGAGGGAGAGAGAGATAGAGAGGGAGAGAGTCTGAGAGAGAGAGGGAAGGAAGGAAGAGGGAGAGAGAGAGAGAGAGAAAGAGGGAAGGAAGGAAGAGGGAGAGAGAGAGATAGAGTGAGTGGGAGGGAAGGAAGAGGGGGAGATAGAGAGATAGAGAGGGGGAGGGACGGAAGAGGGAGAGAGTCTGAGAGAGAGAGGGAGGGAAGGAAAAGGGAGAGAGAGAGAGAGGGAAGGAAAGGGAGAGATAGATAGATAGAGAGAGAGGGACAGAAGAGGGAGAGAGTCTGAGAGAGAGAGAGAGAGGGAAGAAAGAGGAAGCGAGAGAGAGAGAGAGAGAGAGAGAGGGAAGGAAGAGGAAGCGAGAGAGAGAGAGGGGGAGGGAAGGAAGAGGGGGGAGAGAGAGAGAGAGAGAGAGGGGGAGGGGGGGAGGGGAATGGGGGGTAGGAAGAGGGAGAGAGAGAGAGAGAAAGAGAGAGAGAGAGAGAGTGCTACTTACCAAGAAGTTCCATTAGCTGCAGATGAGCCCCCGGGGCCGTCATAACCATGTCGCTGAATCCATTGATACATGCTTGTCATCTGAGCAGCCAACTCCTCTATCTTTTGCTCAAGATGCTTAACATGCTCATGAGCCTCAACAGATGTGGTCGTGGAATGAGATGAAGTGGAAGGTCTCATGCCGAGTCCCTTCAATAAACCAGATCTTGCACCCAAACATTGAACAGATAGCTCCTCGGCACTTAACGGTTTTGAATTGGGCTGCAAGTTACGTTCTTGTTGTAGCTTTTTCATCTCCTCCTATCATTTAAAAAAATACATTTAATCAATCAATTCTAATATATAAATTTGAATCAATCAACTACTTATTACTAGTAAAGAGAGTATATTTACATGGTAAGTCCCGCAGTCCGAAGACACCCAATCGTTCTTCGCTTTACTGAAGTGACAAGAGTGGTAGAACTCCGGAAAATCGATATCTCCATCTTTTAACTGATATATTAAGTATAAAGTTAGTAATTAATAATGTATAGCAGTAGTATAATTTGAACAAGTAAATAATGTGCACCATCTTATGAGCCCTAGTTGCAAATGAACTTGAGCCACATGAGTGATTTGTCCTTGAACGCGCTCGATTGGCCGAGTTCACGGTGGATTGGTGCTGCGTGGAACATTAAACAACATATAAACATAAACAATTTTGTTCATAATCTTCAAACTTATGTATGGATTTTGTTTACAAATGATTTGCTTACCAGAAACTTTGGGTCACTCCATTTATTATCAATTAAATCTAGCCATTGATCAAGGTTACAAGTATTTGGGTGGTTGTTCCTGGCATATTCCTCACCCTCAGTGTCTCTTAGACGTTTGTACTGCTTGTGCAATCTGTGACTCCAAAGACTATGTAGTGCACCACATTTTGCATTCATCGCTTTCTGGACAACCACCTCATCGCCTTGTACGTTGAACTTATCCTGAAAATAACATTATAGATGATTACGTATCATATAGCGTATCCTTTGAAGTATATCTATAAATTTAGAGTTGTTTTTACTACGTTGATGCGTTGAATTATCGGGTCGACTGAAGTTTCTGGGACTGTAGACCATCTACGGATGCCCGGGCGCTGTAGATTCTGTCTAATCTGCATGCCTGTAGCTGAAGCAAAAGAAGTAGCATACGGCCCCACCGGCTGCCTAAACTCTGGAGGGATAAGTACTGAAAGCTTGTCTTCTCTCTCAATGCGGCGGTCAGTCCCAATGCATCGTGAAAGCCCCCGTCTATTGGTCGATGATCCTGTTTAACACATAATTGTTATTCAATTAGATAATGAAGAGATCAAGTAAATCATATTGAGAAATGATAAATCTAAGTAATTTTGAGATTATACCGACGATACTAGCTCGTGCCTCACTACTAGCTCGTGGCTCACGGAGGATGGGCCCGATTTGAAGGAGAGCTCCCCAACAATGTCCTGAACACCCATATCAGTGGCCGTAATATTCTCCTCAAGTGGTGCATCCCTCCCATGAACTGGTCGGGAGACCGAAGGCTCAGAAAATGTAAGGCGACGTGCTGGCGGCATCACACTTACCTGAAAAAGGATACAATGGAATATGTAAAGACTTTAATATGTAAAGACTTCGAGATAAATGACATTATATAAAAATCAAACTCTACCCTTGAAGGAAAACACGAGCATAACACCTCATGTTCTAAAGAGTCAATCGACTCATCATCTTCATCGTCTGACAGAATATAGTCATCATCAGAATGAGTATCCCTCAAATTTGTCTGACCCTTCTTATTCGTGCGTTTTGGATGGTCTGACCCATTAAAAGAAGTTGGAAAACGCTTCAACCCTAAGGCCTCTAATCTCTGTTTGTTCGCATTGATATTTTTTTCCCTTTCCTTCTCATATGCTAGGCTATTTGAGGCTAAATAACCCGGTTTGACCCAGTTTTTCCCGCCTTTGGGCATTTCATGAAACTATCAAACGGTAATTCACGTAATTATACTTTAGAACAGATATCAAGAAAATTAAGAGCTATAAATGAGATATAAACAAGTAAAGTAACAAAAAAAGTTAAATCATAATTTCATTAAGCGCATTTAGTCATCAAGGGAAGAAAACAAATGTTACATATCATAAAGCAAAAGTTATACATCATAATTAAAGCAAAAGTTACGCATCTGAATTATAATCCATATCATTGTCTATATCATAATCTGTAATATAATCCATGTCATTATCTATATCATCATCGAAGTCACTATGTCGATTAGCTTCACCTTCACCTTCAGCTTCAACATTTTCGTTATAATCCATATCTATATTTACGTCATTATCGACGTTAGGAATGATCTCCGGTTCAACATCATCCCTACAATATTGAGCAATATTATCATCGACAATTGGGACAAATTCTGTGGTTTCATCCAGTTGGAATGCATCATTCTGTTCCGGTAAATCTCCATGTTCTTCTGATACAACCGGTATATCATACACTCCCCTATGCTCAACCCGTTGCACGACTTTCCAAGGTTTTCCAAACTTAGTATCATCGAGGTAGAACACTTGTTTCGCTTGGCTAGGTAAGATAAAAGGATCATTTTTATACCACCAAGTTGTGACATCAATGCTTGTGTAATGTGAATCAGTTCGGATTGTTCTCCTACCAGTTGTACTGGTGTTGTACCATTCACACTCAAACAAAACAACTTTATTGCCGCACATGTACTCGAATTCCCAAACACTGCACAGATGACCAAAATAATCATGTATCTGGTTGTCGTGCTCCCCTTGTACATGTACACCACTATTTTGGCTCTTACGGCGATTGTCAAGGTCTCTAGTATGAAATCTTATGCCATTGATTATGCATCCTGAATATTGTTTCACTATCACATTTGGGCCATTTGCCAAGGCCCACAGTTGGTCATTTTGGTCTAAAGAGCCGGTGACTTTCAAGGTATTGACCTACATACAAATGCATTAGAATAAAGTTAAGTAATTATACCCGTAAATTAAAGTTCAAGTTTAGTGCAAGTGACATAGCGTTTGGTGTGTCACAAAAATTATTAATGTCTTCCACAATCACGAAAACCAGTTAGGGAATGCTCGTCGCTGTATCTGTGTGATATCGTGTCCAGTTGGGATCTGATTCTTGTGTTCCCTACTCAAAACAACATGTGGAATAGATTAAAAATAGTTACCCTAAGCATGGCTAACAATAATAACATCTACACTCAATTAGCCTCTTACTCGAAATATGGCTCCACCTCGGGGCTATTGAAAAACAAGAACCAGTGAACATTATCTTTGAATTCCTGTGAGATATTGCGAGACCTCGATACCAAACCAAAAGGATGGGCTGGGTCTGTGAATACCATCATGCCCGGGCCACGTTCACCATGATCTACGTTTCGTTCTGGTCTATCAAACACGGTTTCGATCTCATCTAAATACATTGAGCAAAAAGTAATACACTCTTTGACAATATAAGCCTCTGCGATCGAACCTTCTGGACGAGCTCGGTTGGTAACGTATCCTTTTAAAGTTTTGAGATACCTTAAAAAAATGGGTATTAGTTAAGACAATTGAGAAAGTAGAGTTGAAACCACATGTATATCACAATAATATATACCTTTCAATTGCGTACATCCACCGATAATGCACAGGTCCTGCAAGCTTGGCCTCTCGAGGTAGGTGAACAGCCAAATGAACCATCACATCAAAGAAAGCTAGAGGCAAAAATTTCTCAAGCTTGCAGAGTATAAGGACTATCCTTTCCTCAAGCTTCTCTAAATCTCCCATCCTCAATGTTTTAGAGCACATGTCTTGGAAGAAGTTGCCCAACTCAAATAGTGTTGTACTAAAATTATTGTCAATGTAACCACGCATCCCGATTGGCAAAATCTGTTGTAGGAGTACATGGTAGTCGTGACTTTCAAGGCCCGTTAATCTACCATTTCTTGTGCTCACTGACCTCCATATGTTCGCCGCATATCCATCTGGATATTTAACGGATTTAAAAAATTCACAAAAACCTTCTTTAACCTTTGGGGTCAGTGAAAATATTGCACGAGGCTTGACATAAGATCCATCGGGACGTTGTTGCAAGTGCAACTCTTTTCTAATGCACCAATCTTGTAAGTCCAACCGTGCCTTGTCTGTATCCTTATTCTTCCCATCAATGGCCAACATAGTTTCGACGATACTTTCACCAATATTCTTCTCCACATGCATCACATCAATGTTATGTCGAAGCTTCTGATCCTTCCAGTACGGAAGCTCAAATAAGATGCTTACCTTGTTCCAGTTTACTTCTTTATGATTGCTCGAAAACTTTCCCAAGTTTGCAACCGGTATCCGATCCAATTGAGCTTGTACCTTTTCAATCGGTAACTCGAGGGGTCTAGTCCTTGTTTCATGCTTGCCATTATAGGCCTTACTCTTTCGCCAAGGGTGATCCTCAGGCAAGTAGCAGCGATGGTTAGTGTACCCAATCTTATTTCTCAAGCGTTCTGAATATGGTTCATCATTGCAAATGGGACAAGCCATATAACCCTTTGTACTCCAGCCAGATATGTTACCATATGCAGGAAAGTCATGTATTGTCCACAATATAGATGCCCGCATCTGAAAATTCTGACCAGTTGAGGCATCATAAGTCAATACACTATTTTCCAACAATTCCTTCAATTCATCCACCAACGGTCTCATGTAAACATCAATTGCTTTCCCTGGTTGCGATGGCCCAGGAATAAGTAATGACATCATAAAAAATGGCTCTTTCATACACATCCAAGGTGGCAGGTTGTAGGGTGTGAGGATCACAGGCCACATACTATAAGAGGTACTCATGTTCCCGAAAGGGTTGAACCCATCAGTGGCTAGCCCTAGCCACACATTCCTCGGCTCCTGGGCGAACTTCGGATACTGCCGATCTAACTCCTTCCACTCAGCACTATCGGCTGGATGTCTCAATACCCCGTCATCCACACGTTTATCTTTGTGCCATCTCATATCTGATGCTCTTTTTCTAGACATGCACAATCTTTGCAACCTCGGCGTCACCGGGAAGTAACGCAGAATCTTATGGGGGATCTTCTTACCCTTGCCATAATGTATCTTGTATCTGGACTCTTCACACTCCGGAAACTTATCGAGGCCTTTATTCTCCTTCCAAAAGAGGGCGCAATCATTTTTGCATGCATCGATGTGCTCGTATGACATGCCTAGGTCACGTAGTATCTTCTTCGCTTCATATGTCGATTTTGGAACCAAATTATCCTCTCGTAAAACTTTTATAAGTAACCCGAGAAGCATGTCAAGTGACTTATTACTCCAATTGTTCAATACCTTTTTCATCAAGTATACTAACAACGAACTTTAATAGAGTAAAGTCCTTGCAAACACGGGTAGAGATCACGTTTTGCATCATCTATTAGTTTATCAAAATTCCACACCCCCTCCCTCTGGGTCGTATCGGTCGGCTCACCCCTTACTCGATCCTCTACCATTTCATCCATGCCATCTGGACCCCCACTATCATTATCTTCCATTTGATAACCCTGACTCTCAGCACTACTAGGCGAGACTTGAGGTTCCCCATGTTCCACCCAGTGAACATATGATTTCATAATCCCGTTCGTGATCAAATGAACGTGAACAGTTGGAACCGACTGCATTAGAAAGTTCACACAGCTTGTACAAGGACACCGAATATTGCCTTCACGGTCCTTAACTGCACGTGCAAACTCGATGAATGATTTTACCCCATTTGTATATTGCTAACTCAATCTGCCCATTCCTGTAACAGTCAATGGTATCCAACTCTGGTCCATATCTAATAACATATGAAAGTTCAATGGCAATACGATTATGTTAATATCATATATACATACATTGTTGTATATTTATTGCAAGCAACGTCTAATTTGAAGAGCTACAAGCTCTAGCTAACTTGTATATATATATATATATAATTTCAAGAGCTACAAGCTCTAGCCAACTTGTAGCTTATTTTAATTTGTAGGGGGAGTCCAAATTAATCTTAGTTTGCCCTACTTTCCATTTCCAAGATCTTTTTTTTAAGTTTCTTATTAAACACAAAAAGTTGAAGTTGAAGCCATAATGAAAAAAAACAAGCTTTTGGAATAAAGATTAAGTCTTTGATCCACTGCAAGTAAATATACTGTAAAAAGTGAATATGAAATGGGAACTTGTACCTTTGAACAAAGTTCCAACCCAATTCAAGGCAGCTAGCAAACCTGATTGCCAATTGCAGTAAAAAGAAAAAAGAAAGAAAGACTATAGATTAGTAGTATTGCAGATCGGGAAGTAGAATTGAGGTACTATACGAGTTGGTCTGCATCAACTCCCCTTCGATCCATAGATTGTAAAGTTCCAACCAAATGGTCCAACCATAGTTTGTCGCATACTATTCCTTAAGAAATAGTAAATGGCGGGTATCTAAAGGAAGTAAATGTATATTGTTGTCAACATTATCTATATATTTTTTTACTAATACAAGATAATTTACTATCTAAGATTAATTATCTTTAGCATCGAGCTAGTAGGGACGAAAGAGAGAAGGAAGAGAGAGGGAGAGAGAGGGAGGGATGGAAGAGAGAGAGGGAGAGGGATAGAGAGAGAGAGGGGGGGAGGGGAGGGAAGGGGAGAGAGAGAGAATGGAGAGGGAGAGGGAGAGAGAGGGGGGGAAAGAGGGACAAATGGGGAGAGGGAGAGAAGGAAGAGATGGGGAGAGGGAGAGGGAGGGATGGAAGAGGGAGAGAGATGGGGGGGGAAGAAAGAGGGACATATAGAGAGGCAGAGGGAGGGATGGAAGTGGGAGAGAGAGAGAGAGATAGAGAGATATGGAAGAGGGAGAGGGAGAGGAAGAGAGAGAGAGAGGGGGGGGGAAGAAAGAGGGACATGGAGAGAGAGGGGGAGAAGGAAGAGAGAGGGAGATGGAGGGATGGAAGAGGGAGGGAGAGAGAGAGAAGGAAGAGGGACATAGAGAGAGAGGGAGAGAAGGAAGAGAGAGAAAGAGATAAGGAATAGGGAGAGGGAGAGGGAGTGACACATTACTCTTAAAAAAAAATCATGAAATAAAAACTCCATTCTAGAGCTTTTAAAAGCCCCAAAAAAAATCCCTAAGTTCAATTGTTCTTAAGTTGCACCCTTTCCCATACACTTCCAATCTTTCTTCAATACCAAGCATACTTCCATGGCTTTATTTCACTTCCAAATTAAAAGGCATAAGATATAACACATAATTCAATACACTTCAACATTCCAGCTAGATATATATAATTCAATACACTTCAATAACCCTATTTCTAATACAAAAAAGATTGGCCCACCCAATATCTAAGTTGAAAATCCATGTCACCAAAAATATGGTCTGGTGTTAAATAGTTGTAAGATATTGATTGCCAAATTGACTAATGCTATAATCCCTAAGGCTCCATTTGGTTCTCTTGGAAAGTAAAATAAAGGGGAAATTGATTCCAAGTAATCAAATTCTCCGAAAAGGAAACTGCATTACTTTTCATTACTTTGTTTCGATAAATTAATAATCGAATATTTGAAATTAACAAGATGGATTAATGTTCAAATGTTTGGTTTATTTTAATTATTAATTCTTGAAGAGATGATAAACTATAAATAAATAAAAACAAAACTAATTAAATTGAATATAGATAGAGTAAAGGTAAAGTTAAAAAAATATATATTGATAAGATTGATTTGCACAGATAAGGTCAAAAAGATATAGTAGAAGATATTTAAATTTTAGTTTTTTTACTAGATTCTTATGGGAAGGAAACTCATTACCACCTCTAAATAAGGAATTGGTTTCCTTATTTTTTAAGAATTCATTCTCTATTGGAATTAACTCTAACTTAGTTTCCAAACTCATTAAGTGAACCAAACACAAAAATATAGTTCCGTGGAAAGAAATTCCTTTCCTAGGTTCCATTCCATGCGAACCAAAGGGAACCTAAGAGTAATGCTATACTTTCCAAATCCTAATCTCAAATTCATATCCCAAATGATGTAGCAGTGGTCCATTGGATTTTGATTGGATGATGTTGAAATGGTCCAATCATTAATAAAGGTGCTCCCACTCTGCCCACTAAATTTTGATTAGATGATGTTGAAGTGGTCCCATCATTAACAAAGGTGGGCCCATACATTGATGCCACATCATTTGGGAGAAGAATTTGGGATTAGAATTTCGGATGCACAACATTACTCAATCCCTACACTTCATGTATATGTTAAAAGTCACCATGTATAGTATTAACCACCCACAAGCAGTAACCTTTCAGTCCTGACTGACTTCTATGCCAATGAGAAGAAAACCCAACTCAAGGAACAGAGTCTATGCCAATGTGTATAGTATTTATAAATTCTCTATAACCACGATTCAACCTTAAAACTATTATTATATTTTACTTAAAAAAAAAAGGAAAAAGGAAAAACTCTAAGTTCTTCTGAACGGTAAAATAGAAACACAATTTGAAATGAAAATAGAAAGAAAATATAATCCATATGGTTCCGGTACGCAGCAGTTAGCAATTCTCATTCATCAATATCCTTAGTCCACTCATGCAAATGTGGGAAAAATTAATTTCCTAACAACGAACTAAACTGTTAATCGTCCAAAAAAAAAAAGACTTTGGTAATCTGAACCAGAGACAACTGTTTCTTAGTTAAAGACTCTTTATAATTTTAGGGTAACATTAACTGACAAACCGTGAAGGGCTAAATAACGATTAGAGCTTTCCCAATAATTCTTTCTTTGCAACCCAAAAAAATGTTTAACGAAAACAAATGCTTATACTAAGAGCTTCAAATCAGGAAGACCAACCTCGAAAATTTCAAATCAAGACCGGATAAGGATGAGATATGAGCCACCAGAAGCTCCCCTTTGTATATCTGACATGGATGATATGTATTAGCAAAAAGAACCATTCCACAATCATTCAAACCAGAAAGGTGCAAACAACATCCCATGATCCAGAAAATCCAGCCAGTAGTTAAATTATAAATGCAAGTTGGAAAATACCTCTATGAAGCTCCATTGTAGGTGTTCAAGTTGGAAAGGCCCTTAGAATGAAACTTGTGACCAGTTTACAGACATGAGAACAGAATTTTGAAACCAAAACAAATAGGACCAGAAAGTTAACAGCATGCAAATAGTGAATTTCTGAGGGTATATACTGGTACTGACTGAATTCTTTGAAAACCCAGTTATCAATCAAAAAACCAACTCTTTGAATTCACAAGCACCCCCTTATACAAGCACATGTGAGCTTTTTATATGTATTGGTTTTGAAAAGGGCCATAATTGAAATTGAAAGGCAGTGTCTAGAAATTTTAGAAAACCAAAACAGAGAGGCACCATCCTAATGGTGTTTTGTCATGGAAGGAAAGGGGAAGATAAAGATGGTCTCAGTAGCAAGAAAACTCAAAAGCAACAAAGCTTTTGAAATTTAAGCATAGAATGAATTACAACCTATGTTCCAACCAAATAAGCAGCATATGGGTACTGATTAAGAATAATTCTGTAGCTAATATTTCATGGACAAAGATGAACAGAAGTTTGAATTTTAATTACACAAATAGTTGGTAGCAAGAGGATAAGAATTTATGATAGCAGACCTATATACAAAAAATTAAATAGAATAACATTCACGTCCCTCATTGAAAACAGCTTTTAGAGCCCATAAGTGATTATGGAACTTTAAAATTTTAAAGGAAACTACTTGGGAAAACAACTTCTGTGTTATCAAATATAATATGTACAAATATGGAAACTGAGGTATCGAGAGAAATCATTGCTCAAGTACTCCTATATTGACATATCTTCAAGTTTTATTTTACAGTCCCCCTATTTTTCTGAGATGTAAATCATTATTGCAGTCTTTCTGTCAGTTCTTTAAAATTTCTATTACTGTGATTTTTTATGTTTCATTTGACTCATTTTGGGTATGACTATTCCGTAAATATCAACTATGTAGCATTTTTCTTTGTTAGGCACGGACACAGCTAGGACACAACTAACAAAAGTTTGTAATCTTTTAACTAATTCTACAATATAATGTGTCGTGTCCACTTCTGTCTCGTAAATATACAAATAAACCCATTACGTTCCAAGAAAAGAATAAGAATCACACTCATAAATCAACTTTCAACATGAGCTTTCCTAGAAACCAAACGCATTATAGCTAAGCTTTTCACTGAACTAATTACTAATCCAAAAAAGAAATTACTAATCGCCAATTCTGAAAGTGGAGTGTTGCAAGTTTCATAGTCAAACCAAAATAAATTCATTTATTTATTTTATATTAATCTATTTCATTATTCTTCATTTACAACAAGTAGTAATTCAATTACCAGTAGAGTTCTCATCAGCTAAAGACAAAGCAAGTAGTCCATCTAATCCACAAATGCTTCATGGGAACCAAAACAAGGTGCCAAATAGCAATTTTCACAAAATCAATTAAAGAGTGAAACAAAGTGACTGCCTATAATTACCAATTTACCATAAATCAATTAAACATATACCTTGGAAAGATGGTTGTTCACCAAAACTTTATGGTGGTGTTTCCTTTAGCTAAACCCAATAATCCAAGTAATTAACTTCACAATGCATAGACCAAACCCACAATATGGGGTAAGGTACGAACCCTAGTATGAGCGTGGCATGTAGACACTTTTTAAAAATTAAGTTGTTGCTCAAGTAAACAACTCTATAAATCACTATAAAATATGATGATATGTTTCGAATTAACCTTGAACAATTATTTCTTAAATCTTTGTGAGTCACTTCCTTTCCCCTTTTCTTGAATCCAAATATGTACAAATTGGAAATCTCTAATGATACTTAATCACGGAGGAAAACTTGAGAAAATTATATGACTTCTTATAGCTTTCCTTCTCATTTTCTTTTCTTTCTCCAAATCCACTATCAAACAAAGCCTAAGTCTTCTCAAGGTGCTAAAGAAACAAAGACATAGACCATTAATATAGAGCACACACCCGAAATCCTCATTTAGGCGAATATACAAATACCTAGAAACAAACATGACATTTTCATTAATAGTACATCAAGGATCTTTTTTCCTCCAACTAGGATTTTTTTTATTTCCTTTCAAACTTTCATTTCACTAATTTAATTTTTATATGACAATGGTTTTTAGCAAATGCAGATAAGTATAAAGGTACACTTGTAAATTGAAGTATGATTGGGACAGAGCAGGTTTTGACGAATTCTAGTTTAATCACTGACACCATCCTAAGTCCTGCAGGTTTTAATTTTGAACTACCAAACCTGCTACTCATATATACCTCCTCCTAACCCAGTGGCTGACTGACCAAGGGACAAGGGGGGGCTCAAGGTCCCCTTAGATTTTTGACAAATATTTGATTTACCCTTAAAAAAAATACTTTTACAGGTAAGCCCCCCAGAAAATTATAAAGCACCCCGTGACATGATAAATTTATCATATTAAACCTCCTCTCTCTGATGTTTTTTTGTGCTAGTTATATAAAAGCTCCTCCCTATTATGTTTTTGTGATGATATTTATAGTAGTAGCTTATGTAATCTACACAAAATGTACACAAGATATGTATAAATAGGTCCCAAAAAAAATTTCAGGCCGCTGCCCCCGAAACCCCGTACACTAGCGTTTATCACAACCCACTATATTGATTTTTAGATCTGCCCTTGTCCAAACCTATTCCATTAGGGGTTTGTGGCCGGAGTATTTTGCCATCCCTATCTCTAATCCTCTCTTTTCTTCCAAAATAGCTCAACAAAACAATCATTTGAATAGAAGTTTTTGATTCTATCAAACAATCATACTCCAGTGATGATAAAAAAAAAAAAAGAAGATTTGTGTGCATTGAATGATAAATATCATCATTCTTTCACATGACAAACAATCAAGTACATGAACAACATGAGGCAAAGAAATCAAAACTGATGCCACCACATGCTAAAACAAATCAGTTTACATAGCAAGATATAGGTTGCGATATGTCACCAAGAAGAATCACCTCCAAGGGCATTTTTGTGTCTAGATTCTGATTATTGTGGAACCAAAAGCTACTTACCAATTACTGTTCGTGTGGATGTAGCCGTTGGTTGTCGCCGTCGATCCGTTTGCCGCCGCGAGCATGCGTCGCTCCCTCTCCGCCTCTCTCTCTCTCTCTCTCTCTCTCTCTCTCTCTCTCTCTCTCTCTCTCTCTCTAATCAGACAGAAAGTAGTCATTTCCCCCCTTTTTGTGAAAATGGCGTGAGGGGGAAAATGAAAAGTGTTAGCAAGGAAAATTATTTCCTTGCAAAACAGGTTTTTCTCAAATTTTTTTATTTTAGACCAAACTTTAGGCAAGGAAGAAATAATTCCTTGCTAAAATGTGCTTTTCGCAAGGAAATAAGTTTCCTTGCCAGAAATTATTTTCACAATATTTACTTAACTTTAGGCAAGGAATAACAATTTCCTTGCCAAAACATACTTTTAGCAAGGAAATTGATTTTTCATTGCCAAATAACTTACTATATGCAAGGAAAATAATATTTTGTTGGCAAAAACTACACTTTTGGCAAGGAAATTAGATTTTCGTTGCCTAATGTGAATGTCTTGCAGCCTTTTGACAACAAAATCAAATTTTCTTGCAATTACTATACTTTTAGCAAGAAAGTTTACCTTTCCTTGCCAAGCTTCCTTGCAAAACCATTTTTGTTGTAGTGGGCGATATTGCCCTCCCTGAATCTTCCTTCCAATCTTATATTCTTCGTCTCTATAAACTCTTTAGTTACAATCAAATTGGTTTAAGATAATTACATGGTCTGATCACTTCAACTATGCAGTGTCCTAAGAGCTAATCAGCTGCTTGGTTTAGTTGAAGGTTTGATTCCTCAACCTTTTACTGAAATTACAAATGAATATGGTTAGGTAATCCCTAATCTAGCTTTAATTGAGTGGTTAAACATTGATCAGCAACTTGTTAGCTGTCTGAATGCAACAATTTCTAATGATGCCAAATTTTGGGTAAGAGATAAGAAGAAGAAGACAAGAGAAATTGTATGTGGTTTGGCCCTGTTAATAAAGAGACCTACGTCCACGTGGTGTGTCTGAGCACTTTCACTATGTCATAAAGTAGCCGGAGACCTTTGGTGAACCAACAATAACCTGGAGCTACCAAATGTAGGCCGAGCAGTCTACACAAAGCTATGGTGAGTGCTGTGCAGAAGGGTAATTGATTGTTTAATCGATCTCCCCTATGCATGGAGCGAGAGGCCTCTTTTATAGTTGCAAGAGTCCCTCATACATGGAAACTATGTTTAATAAGGTAATCAATCTAATTAGGTGTGATTACAACAAAGTATGCGAGTTTTCTAATTGGATTAGGAAATAATCTTCACTTTTCATTAGTCTTCTAACTTGCTTAGCAAACTGTCTAGACAAATTTGGACTGCTCCTCCAGGCAGGCCTGAGTTATCCTATGAAGAACTGGGCCAGGCGGCGTTCCCGACCCTTAGGCTGGGTCATTGGACAGATCGGGATGACTGTGCCTTCTGACCGAGCGCTACTCATTGAGGTCACTGAGTCTTGTTCTTATTGGTCGAATATCTTTGTACGTATCAGTTGGCCCCCATTTTTAAGGCTAAATTAGTGCTGCATCGGATGAGGCTTGGGAATTGGTATAGCACGGGATAATTACCCGATACAACCACCCTGGGTGGGACCAAACGTCTTGACAACATGGGTTATGAACCCGGACTGGCGACTCGGGAGCTCGCGATCCGACCTGCCACTTGTCAAGAATGGGTTGGTCTGGTCAGGATCCAACTAGATCGATGTAAGCGCAACCGGTCAGTACAACCCAATGAAACCATCCCATCGTGCAATTAATGCGCACGCCTTTGAGGCATCGCTTGAGCTGCCCGAGGTGCCAGCTGTCGGCCATTTAGGTAGGAATTTTGCTGGATTATTGGATCTGAGATCATCTGGACCATTCATGCAATCTACATAAGGGAAACTTGAGCATTTTCATTCCTTCTGCTATCCATAGGAAGAACTTACCGAGAAATTCCAAAGGAAAAGCACCCGGTCCAGATTCCCGAGCTCTTTCCTACATTCTTTCCTTGTAAGTCTTCGTTTCTCCAGCCTTGTAATTCATTACACTTTTCCTTCTCTTCTTCTTTCGTTTTTATTCCTGAGCGAGGCTGGAGAATAGGAATCCTTTAGGCTTTATGAGGGTGTAGGATTTCTTTTTCCTCAGGTTCTGCTTCTTGCTCGGGTCGAGTGGTTCCCTTTCTTTGGTAGAATAATCAGCCCTATCAGTATGTCCTAGGATCGTCCTGTCCGAGTGTTACCTGATCGTTAAGACTGTGTACGCCCTACCATACAAACCCTTGGTTCTTCCACCCCTTTACCTTAGATTGGGAGTTCTTGACCCCTACTTAGGTCATCAGCTACTTCCTCGTCCCTTAGTAGGGACTTTAGAAATGTGTCACTCTGATTATAACCCGTCTTCCCAGTTGGAGGATGAGCAATCGAGGTTCGGGACCCTGAGCACTAGCTTAAACTCTCCCTCATTAACCCCATCAGACCACCACAGTGAGGTAGAATCCCCATTCGAGTATCTGATGAGGAAGCAAGTCAGGAATATGTTGAGGTTTCCGAGGGGATCAGATAACAAGGTGTCAACCTCAGGTAGCTCGAATGTTGTCTTTTCATGCATGGGGACCTCCAGTAGTCTGCTCGGGTCAAATTTAAATAGAATCAGGCAGAAGTTCGGTTGCTTCAAAGGCTTCTCCTTATAGTACCGGCCGGTGAGGCACACGCTTTTCGGTCAAGTTACACTACCCTTTACAAGGATGTGCTCCTCGTGGGTCTTCGTCTTTGTCTTCCTCTCTACCTATTTGTCCGGGACCTACTAATCTACCTCGGTATTGCCCCCGGTCAGCCGGCCCGAACGGTTGGAGATTTTTGATGAGGGCTGATTCGTGTCCAATATTGCATTCTTAACTTCATGATTTTACCCTTATTGGACATGAATTATCACTTATACTGGGAGATTTAAGGGATAAATTGTACTTTGGTTGTTCTTGTTGTTGTGCACTTTTTGTTAATAAAATCTATTTCTTGTAGGTGTTTTGGAACATGGGTAGAAGTTGGACCCAATCTTTTGGAAGCTTCACTAAAAGGAAGGGACAAAAAGAGCATTTCTGGGGGGCCAGATCGATTCGGGTTCTTAAGGCGGATCGATCCGCTGCTTCCCCAGGATCTAGAGACGTTTTCTCGCAAAGTCGGATCGATCAGGCTTTCACTCGGATCGATCCGCGAGTTTTGCGGAACATTCTACTTCCCAGATGAATAAATGGATCGATCCGGCGATTTGCCTTGGATCGATCCGCCCTTGAAGTTTTTCCCCTCTTTTTATTTACAAGTTTGCCATTGTGTGGGGTTTTGTATAAATAGAAAGAGATAGGGTTTTTGTGAGGATCTTGCATTTTAATTTTTGTATCTATCATTTTTCTCCCAACCTTCTTTTTCTCTCAATTTTTGGTAACCCACTTGGGTTATCTTCCATTTCTTCTTCATTTGTATAAACTTGAAGTTTGGATTGAAGTTTTAATGGCTAGGTATATTTTCTATCTCTTCTCTTTTGATGATATTGCTATGATTTCTATTATTAGTTATATTTACTTAGGTTGTGGATCATGAGCTCTTGGACTTAGTGTTGTAGCATTTCTAGGGTTCATTTGTGTAGGATTCAAAACTAGGGGCTTCATCTTCTTTGTATTGCATTGTTGATTGTCATAACTTGGACTTTGAATCCTACCCTATGTATTTCATATGGAATATTATGTAACCTTGTGTTTTGCACTCCATGTGTTTGATAAATGTTGTGTGTGGGATTTATATCTTGGGGTCTTCATCTTTGATGTCAAACATCTTTGATTGTTCAAACTCTTGGGTTTTAAATACTATCTTTTGAAGGCTTCATAGGTGATTTGTCCACCAAGTAGATTAGTTAGCGTAGGGTGGACAAATCATTCGGATTAGAAGCCATAGAGGCTTCATCTTGTATATCATGCATCCTTGATAGTCAAACATTAGCTTCAAATCCGTTTCTATAGAAATCTCAAAGCTTCCTTCATCTTTCACATAGATGCACTCCTTGTGTTTGATAATATGCCACAATGAAGTGTTACCTTAGAATGTGCTTGAAACACTAGTCCATTTCATCTTATTTTGACCCAAGATGGGGGGAATGATCACAACCTATTGCTTTTTAGATTAGTATTTATTTATCCTTTTCTCCTCCAAAAACCAAACAAAAAGCCACAAGACGCAAAGTCATTTTTATTCATTTTCATCATCTTGTCTTACTTCTTTCTTTTTAGCATTATAATTAGTTTCTAAACTTCCCAAACATTGTTCTTGTATCAATCCCTGTGGACTCGACACCCTACTTCCAACATACTACGTTTTTAATAGGGTTAAATAAGAACTTGATTTTGATAACATCAAGGGCCATTACCTCTGGCCCCAAGTTTTCGGGTACGAGCTGACCCTCAAGGAATTTCTGTGGACCTACCAGCCATCCCCGTTGTATAGAGAAATCGGCTTCTTTTCCCTGAGTGCTCGGTAAGGGAGAGGTCGGCTTCTTTTCCCTAAGTGCTCGGTAAGAGAGGAATATATTAGAGAATGCTCCAAGCAACAATAATGTGTGGAAGAAGAAATTCTTCTAAGTATTCGCCCACGGGCTCAGCGAGGAGGCCCGCGGAATTCCCCTGAGAATCACCTGGGCGAGTAAATTGAGGAGTAAACTGCGTCTCTGGTTTACATTTAATTACTGTTTCCTGCTGCTGTGACATTGACCAATACCCTTTATTTTGCAGTAGGATCTGTCGATCCACCAACCATCTCGAACAAGTGTCAGGATCGTATAAGGGCGTTGGCCCAAGATCCTGTGAACATCGTTGATGTGTTAACTCGAACGGGAGTCCGGGAAGTTACCTACAGGCCCGACAAAATTTTTGTTGCACCAGTCTTTCCCCCGATCATTCCTGGTAAGTTACTGGTTCTCAGATTTTTCCACTTTTTACAGCCTTTCCATGTTTTGTCCACATCATTCTGACTCGTTTCCACTCTTGATTCTGTTGATATGGCACCTAGGAAAGACCCTGAAGCGTTAAGGGTAAAAGAGGCCACTGTGGCTGCACGGGCGGGTGAAAAGAGGAAAAGAGTAGATGCTGAGCCTACCGCCGGAGGTCTGCCACTCACGCGGATTAGGAATGGAACTTGCTTGGAACTAGGCGGGACGTCGGTTCCGAGGGTAGAGGTAGTACATGACACTGCAAACTCTTTTCATAATAATTCAAGAATAAATTTTTTACCTCCATTTGTGGCAAAATTGGATGATAAATCATACCACGTGAAGTATACGGCATATGGTTGAGGCACGTACTAGGTCACACTCATTAAGACAATTCACGTCTCTGACGATATTGACCGGTGTAGTAGGAATGACACGTCGCCTCCAGGATATAACAACTCAGCTCATGGCTGCAGCCTTTCTCCATCTACACTTTTGGCGAAGACCGAAGCTTTTCCCAACACCCAACTTCACCTAAATATATAAATATAATATAGGGTTCTTTAGATTTCAGTCCTTTATTGTACCCGTTTCTAGAAATTGATCCATTTCACAAGTCAACTTAAGAATTAGTCCCTCACCTATTTTGAGGACCAAAATACCCCTACTCCCATAAATTAGTGTTTTAAAATTCAAACCCCAGATTTGTTATATATTTATATATATATATATATTGTTATATATATAGAGAGAGAAATACTCCCATAAATCAGGATTTTGAAATTCAAAAACCAAATTTGTTTTTTTTGAACATATATATATATAAAGAAATAGAGAATTAGCAGAGAAAAATTATACAATAGAGAATGTAAGGTGAGAAATTCCTCACTTTAAAATAACATAAGTGAGAAATTTCTCAATAACATGGTACGAAATTCTATATATTATCGTGAGAAAGTCTCACTTCTAACTATAATAAGAAATTTCTCACTTTAAAATGCAACACTAACCATAAGTGAGAAATTGCTCATTATGCTTAGTAATCCATATATTTCTCATTGATAATACAAATTTCTCACCGAAACAAACAAAATTATGGTCAGTGACCATTTATTATATAAATTTCTCACCCCAAAAAAAATTAAATTTCTCACCTTAATTCACTTGTATGACCCACTAAAGTTGAAAAGCAAAACAAATTAATCAGATTGAAGCTTTTCAATCTCTGACAATGGAGCCACCAAAAAACACTGCCATCGCTGCCTTCGAACCCGCCGAGAAATTTTATCAGCGTCAACTTCGCTTCACCATGTTCGATAGTTTTTTGTTGCCGTTAAAGCTTTAAATCCGTCAAGTCAATCTTGATAGATAAAAGAGCACGAAAAATTCCACAAACCTAATCTCTCAAACCACTTGCACAAAACATAGCAATATAAATGACTCCATCATTCCAAACTTCTATGAATAACTAGGTATCAAATAGTGCCTATTCAAAATCAGAAAGCGAAGTCGAAGGCGAATGCACAAACAAGAAGTGCCTTAAACAAGACGAATAAATTTTAGGTTGCTCGAAAGCAAAGAGCAAACTTGTTTTACAAAACAAGAACATAGGAAAATAATTAAAACCCAAAATTATTAGTGGAAGAGCACTTGTTTGTGCATAGACATGCCGCAAACACAATACAAAGAAATAGCATAAAGCATATCGAGGTCAGCCTGAAGAAAAAGTAACAAGCATGGACACTACAATAGATATATAAAGCAAAGAGAAACAGAGCATAGGTGGGAAGAGTTAACTAAAACAGAGCATGCAAAAAATTCTTAACAATTACCTGTATGGAGGGTCGGTAGGTGCAAAAGCCAGCCAAGCCACGCGCAAAGGGCAGAGAAAAGGGCAAGAAAGGAATGAGCGCAGCCACGGAAAAGCCCAGCCAAGCAAAACAGCAATTGACCAAAACTACCCTCAAAAAAGCTCCATAAGAGAAGGGTGAGAAAGGGAAAAACCGACTTTCAATAAGTGGAAACTATGAACAGGGTCTGTTTTGATTCCCTCTTTTATTATAGTACTTGATTTGAACACGAAAATTGTTCAATTTCAATATATCCAATCCTTACAGGGAAAGTTATATAAGAAATAGGGTTTTATCATTTATGTTTTGTCATCTACCAATCATAACCTCAATAATTACTCATATTGATTCTCACCTTCAGTTTCTACAAGGAAATATTCCGACAAGAAATTTATCTCTTTTATTGGCTAAGGGTGAGATAATGAGAAAGAGAGAAATATATGCTAATTAAAAACTGTCACGCCTACAATTTAGGAGTTATCTTGGGATTAATCAAATCCCTAATATCACGCCTCCTCAACAAACCTGCAGTTATAATATGACATACTTAAATATATCAATTAATATACAGATAATCCCTAATATATATCCAAGGGTATATAAGTCCAAAAATACACGAAAATATTGGGCAAAAGGATCAATTTCTAAATCAAGTATTAAATGGGGTATCAATTTATATACATCAGATATCAAGAGCACCAAATCTACAATAATTGCATATTGAAGGACCAAAACTAATATTTCTATATAATATATGTATATATATACAAAATAAAATAAAAGAAGTAGTATGTTGTACTACTATTATTCCATCTCATGGACTTATAGCCATGTTGTGTTATATAGTGAACATGCCCAAGCTTTGTATTTATAGGCTCAAGAATATGGCCGTTGGAAAACTCTTACTAATTGAGGTTTAAGCCTAATTAACTAGCCCCAATAATCTTATGTATGTAACATATGGGCTAATAAATTAACCCTTTAAGTAGGATATAAAAATGGTTGTAACTCTTAATATAAAGAGCCCACAATAATGTGTGCATTGTAACATATTAACCCAATAAAAAGATGGTTTATAATATAATCACATGGGTAAAATAATTAATTATGTTAAAGTATGTATATAATAAATTTTGTAGTAGCTTCTATCGGAGAGCCCTTTCGGTATACTCATGAGGGTGGGGGTTCCTGTTTAGGGCTCCTTTCTTGGGTTCCTTTCTGGCTCCTGGTTTTTGTAGAGGGGCAGCGAGTGTTTACGTTTCTTCAATTGCACTCGGCCCAAGCATTCGTTAGTTATTTCGCAACCTCAGCTTGTCTGGATTTCAGAAACTATCCTCTGTTTTGTGGTTTCTGGTGCGCTGAATGTTTGCTCTGCCTTCTGCCTTTGGTTGGTTTGTTGATTGATTAAGCTTTGGGGGTGATAAAACATATAGAGAGTTGCATTTTTTTGGGGTCTGCTGGTTTGGGTTTTTGTTTGTTTCTTTTTCTTTTTTTCTTATTGGGGCTCCTTTGTTGAAACATCCAAAGTGGAGTAGATTTCAACTGGGGAACCTTCTATGAAATAAAGAAGCTACTACAAAATTCGAAAGGTCGCTATCGGATTTCTATTCAGCACTTTGCAGCGAAAGGGATTATTTTGCGGTTAATACGGCAAGATCAACGTTTTGACAGATTAGTTCCATTTTGGCTTGGATCTGAGTGGGCTTTAGATTCGGAACGGACTCTATTTACCGTGTTGATTCTCATCATGGGGGTGTTTTGATCCATCAGTAACGCATGTTTCATACCATTGTGGAGGTTATACATTTGGAACAGACTTTGGTATCAATCTACATGATGGGTATTTTTTGGTATTAGCTGTACATGTAGGGTGTGAAATCTTGTTGCTGGGTAATTTACTGGAGAGATGCCTTAGTTTGGTTTTTTGTTTTGGGTTTCTTAGTGTGTGTTTTTAGTGGTGATAGGTGTTGGGTGTAAGATTTGGTGGATTCATTCTAAACCGTGTATGGTGGCTATGGCCAATTCTAAATGAAAACTGTTGCTGTTAAAAAAAGGTAAAAAAAAAAAAAAAAGACTTAAGGAATACTAGAATTAATCAACGAACCAAAAGCACCAGTAAGAGTATACCAAAAACACAGCTAAAGCCAGGCCAATTAAAAAGGCAAAACAATAATTAGCAGCAAACAATCCAACTCATAAAATACAAACATAGTGATCAAAGGTGTAAAGTTAAGTCAATGCTGTCAACGTTTGTAGAGGAAGTAGTAGGCCTATGATCAGTCATTGGTTGAGCTCCATCCATTGGCTGCTGATCAAATCTTATTGGAGGAGGAGAGCCAAATAGAGGAGGCCCTTGAATCACTGTTGGAAGAGGCGCCCCATAGCTGGAACTATTGAATATTGGTAGGGTAATCTCTTCTTGGTAGGGTCCATGGCCATTCCCCTGATCATCATCTGTGTCTTGAGTTGTTGTAGCCTTCACTTTCCTCTTATAAACCTTACATAAGACCCAATCGTCCAACTGCAACAAAAGGAACATCAATCTAAAACTTGTAAGAATGATATCATTAACTGCAGTACTGCTTTAAATTATGAAAAATTCTAGTAATTCATTACCAAAAAAAGAAAAAAATTGATTTTTAAAGATTCATCTATAAATTAATGGGGGATTTGTACTTTACCCTCATGTCGTTTGCACCCATTTTTCTCCGGGGAGGTTCATTGACGCGGTATTCATGCATGAGCCAATCAGTTTTGTTGTCCTTCCCTCTCCAAAAAACAAGAGACTTCCTAAACCCGACCGTAATGCCGTTGTTATCAATGATAGGCTTATCACCTCCACTAGCCTTCCAAAACCCATCACCGGCTGCCCGGTTTGGTCGTGTACCATTCTGGAATTTTCGATCCCTCGGTGTGAAGAAGAACCACTGCTGCTCCTTCTCCCCTTTTATTGGGTGGTGGTTTTCTGTAATTAAATCAGCACAAAATGTATTAACATGACAATTTCATTAGGATTTTGTTCTTCCAATTAACTATTACTTTTAATTAGATTCTGTAATTAACCATTGAAAAAGATGTTGAATTCAAGTGTAAAAAGTTACTATTTAATAAAATATTTGAAACGAGAAATGAAACAGAGAATCAAAAATACACATGAATACACACACACACACACACCCACACACACACACACACACACCAATTCAAGAACCTAGAACACCTTAAAAAATAAAAAATAAACAATTGAGGGGTGGTTTTTAAATCAGCACAAAATGTATTAACATGACAATTTCATTAGGAAAGAAGAAATGAAACAGAGAATCAAAAATACACATGAATACACACACACACACACACACACCCCAATTCAAGAACCTAGAACACTCTTAAAAAAAAAAAAAACAAACAATTGAGTTCTTGAAAAAAAAAATTGTTACCTATGAGCTCATCTGGATTATGGTTGTAAAGGATGACCTCTTGGATGTTGTTTGGAGGAAGTTCTTCCAACGCCACTTTTTTATTCAAGTAGTGGAGAATCAGCTCCGAATCCTCCGGGTGAAACCTATACCCAGGTGGGAATGATTCAAGGTACTTCAATTCTTCTATGTTGACATTGTTCTTGAACCCATAATTATTGTTCTCTGAGACTATTGGACCACTTCTTGATGAACCAGAGTTGCTTTCGGAAATGGACAGAGAGCGACCCTTGCGTTTGGATCTGTATTGTGACTTAGAGTCCATTGATCGGAAAGCTTGGTCTCTCTCTCTCTCTCTCTCTCTCTCTCTCTCTCTCTCTCTCTCTCTCTCTCTCTCTCTCTCTCTCTCTCTCTGTTTCTCTGTTTTGAGGAAGAGTTGTAAAAGAAGAAGAAGATAAAATTTTCAAATCAAATATATATGACTGGACACTTGTTCACACCGTTATGTTAGTTATGTCAACCGACTAGATTCACACCGTTATGTTAGTTAAGGTCTTAGCGACAGAATTTGTACCAATTACTTTCCCAAGACTCACAGCACCCCCAATTTTTGGAGAGAAAAAAAAAAATAAAAATTTATATGGACAAACAAAAATTATGTGTAATTTGTCCCTCTCAAATTTTAAAAAGGAAACAATTATGATAGTATTTTAGCCCAATAGTATTTCATCCCGACTCAAATATTTGTCTCATCACTTTTTCTTATCATTTTCCAATTTAATACAACCCAAATGGTCGAATTCTTTAAATTACCAGAAGCGAACGAACTTTATTATTATACAAAAAAAAAAAAGAAAAAAAAAAGAAGAAGTGATATTCAGAAATCAATTAAACACGAAAATATGTAAAAATGGAATATAACACAAAATGACCTCGGAGGCGCTCACCCCAAATCCTCGTATAGATCCACCACTATATACTTCGATCTAATCTTAGCCCTGCACATAAAAAAATCCTGGCTCATGTAGACACCCTATTTTGTCTGGCTTGATAGACTTAGGTGACGTCTACTCTACTGGTTCACGATGATTGGAAATTATCTTGCAAATCTCATTCCTAGGTTTCATTTCTGCTTCTGACATTAGACCCATGAAAAAATATCTATATACCCCAGAGAGATCCCGGATTTTTGGAATCGGATTGGGAGCACGTAGATCCCAAGCTTCTGCCAAAAGTTCAAAAAAGAGCTTCAAAAGAGTTTTGAGAAGCAACGTCGAATATATGACGTTTTAGGAAACTTTTTAGAAATGTTCCAGTTTGAACGGGTTGACCCATATTTTGACCCAAAATTTGACATGTAGCTTTAGTCCCAAAATGATTTTAATAATACTAGATATCACAAGCTTTCCAACGGTGTATCATGAGCT
The DNA here is from genome assembly GCA_033977485.1 of Hydrangea macrophylla. NCBI lineage: Eukaryota > Viridiplantae > Streptophyta > Magnoliopsida > Cornales > Hydrangeaceae > Hydrangea > Hydrangea macrophylla. Next base: position 158,095,938 of record CM066991.1, read on the forward strand.
TGATTCGGAGTAAAAACGGATTACTATGATTTTCCAAAGAAAATACCACCATTCTCGACTATGGCCCAGAAATCCAAAAAATTTCAAAGCACCTTTTCGACTTTGAATTTTTTACTTAATGCTAGATGTCGAGAGCTTTCCAACGATATAAAATAGGCCTAATTTTGGGCATGAAATGAAGTTTTTTAAAATGAATTTTTGAAGAAAAAAGCCTAAAAAAATCCATTTTTCAAAGAATCAAAAAAGAGGGGGTAGCACACAAAAGTTGTGCGGCGGCACTGGGTGAGTGCCGCTGCCCGTCGCCCAGTTTTGATTGTCGCTACCTGCCGCCCATTTTTTGATTCTTTCTCATAGAATTGTGAATTCAATTTAAGCTTGGGATTGAATTGGTCAAGAATTACCTCATATGTAATTGTCAAGACTCTCAATTAACTTGAAATTAAGTTCATAATCCATCTCTATGAACTTTTGAGCATAGTTCAAAGTTTGGTCCCATTTTTTAATTTCACTTTGCTCTCTAAGTAATTGATGGAATGTATGAGTTTGTTACCCTTAACCTCCCATTATGGCTATCATTTGAATCAACTTAACTTATCTCTTAGTCATATTTCATTTTGGGTCTTTGATGTTCCATGTTATCTCCAACAAGGTTAAGTAAGACTCGTGTCTACTACTCTTACAATCTGGATCTCACCGCGGATTCATTCTTTAGCTGAATTGAGAAATACCAATTGGAGATTCTCCTGAAAAATGCCCTACTATTAGTTCGATAAACCTAGGGGGTGATTAGCTCAATCTCTAACTTTATTACTAATTTCAATTTGAAGCAATAATAGAACAGAAGCCAATACGTGAAAAGTGTGCTTGTGTAAAAGTAATTCATTGCAATCACAAGAACACTACATTTTTACGTGAAAAAACCCTTTCAACTTGAAGGAATCAAAAACCACATCCACAGCTAATTCGAATATGATGAATTAATGGAAAACTTACAACCAACTTAGACTAAACCAGAGTCGCACTGAATCACCGCTTTGTATCACACACGTTGCATTTCTAATCCTCCTTCGCTAAAAATAACCTCTTCATAGCTTCAACACTACACATTGGCCTCGCACCGAATACGCTCACACCAACGAATCGCACGTGATGAACTACTAACCCTTAATTGATGAAAGTAAACCAATCTTGGGTTAAAAATGAATCTAAAATGGTGGTAGAGTGCTTAGGAATTATATATGCTGAAATTTGAGAAAATGGCGTACTAGGTCTTCAAGTAAAGTGTTATATTTATAGGTTTTGGAAAACTAGCAAAAATATGACGTACCATTTGAAGATGCCAACCGTCTAGACAACTATCGAACGGTGCATTCTGTCAAGGATAATTTCTCACAAATAATTCCAACATGCGAATTGTCCAGATGCCTTGCGGAGGGTCCTACGGATAGTCACGTCTGACTTAAAAATTTTATTTCTTCATAACCGAGTATTAGCCATACCGTCTGGACGCCTGTGTCCAACAAAGACTTTTCTCAATTAAAACTGCAAACATATACCGAATATATTCTGATAAGCAATTATAAGTGGGCTCCCCCGGGCTCTAGTCCCCTAATTTCTGAGAAATTTTATCCCTGTTTGTAGTATTTTAGCGTAATTGTAATTTAGCATACCATAATATTTGAAAAAATGTCTTATACTTCCTACTTTTTAATCCAACCCAGTATTGTTCAATCCAAATAAACCACGTTATATTAGTTCAATTATAATCTAGCCCACCCCAAATATTTGGCCCTACTTTTTTCTAGTTCAATCCCTCTCGCTATTTAAAAAAAAAAACCGTGTATAGTATTGTAAAGACTAATAGTTTTGTATCTCATAGCCTAATAAAAGCTCTATAACAGAATATGTTTTAGTTGGTTTTAGAGAGAGTGCTGAGTGTTATTCAGTTGTAACTACTTTTATCTCTCTCTCTCCTCATCTCTCTATATACACTGTAATTGTCTTTCATTTTTCAATTCAATGAAATCTATTTGTATTCTACCCAATACATTCTTCATGTATGGTATCAGAGCCAGCGACTCTGACCATCATAAATCTCTAAAAAAAAATTCCATCTTCGTCTTCAGCTATGGACCCTACAACAAAAATGGGTTTTTGCAAAGAAAAAGTTCCTTGCTAAAGGCCACAATTTCGTTGCAAAACCTTTTTGCAAGGAAAGTTGTATCCCTTGCAGAAGCTTCCTCTCTAAAGCTTCTAGCAACGAATCCTTGCAAATTCTTATATTTGGCAAGGAAATTTTTTCCTTGCTAGTGCTCAGATTTTTCGTTGCTAAATGCCTAATTTCCTTGCAAAAAACCTATCTTTGTGCTGTAATTTGGACAATTGGCAAGGAAAAAATTTCGTTGCTAAATATCCAAGTCTAAGGCAAGGAAAAATGTTCCTTGCTAAAACTCATTTTTAGCAAGGAATATGATTTCCTTGCAAATAATATTAACATAAGGCAATGAAATAATTTCCTTGCGAAAGGAGACTATTAGCAAGGCAAAATTTGTTCCTTGCCAATTAAATAACCCTAAGACAAGGAAATAATTTCCTTGTTAAAGATTATTTTTAGCAACGAAAATATGGTTCCTTGCCATTTTGTTCTCTTAAAAGTAATCGCAACAATACCTGTGCAATCCAATATTAATTTTTAATCCTGTAATATTTCAAAACCTGTTCAATTTATAAATATAGAATAATCCAAACTTGTCCAACATAAAATAATATTAAACATCACATCCAACATTACACAAGTTTGATATATCGGAAAAATACATAATTGGTCACAAAAGAATCCTACATAACATAAATTTTTATATATCTGACATCCTAAATTAACCCTGAATAAGTCCTTCAACACATGTTTAGTAAAAATAATAAAAGTCCCACAACATAAAGATAATAATGAACTGTTGAACACTCTAACGAGCAATCCACCAACACTATGCGACATCTGCATAAAAAACAATAAAAGAAGAACGTTAATATCTTATAATTAATAAAAGAAGAGAAAAAAAAAACACGGAATTATCCTATGTAACATCAATTTGAGCATCTAGTTTACAGAGTTCGAGTATATCAACTCTTAAGAGTATTACCAAATGAAGGTTGTGTTAATAGTATGAAACATCATCATGCTTATAAGAAATGTATATTTTCAAAGCATCTAGGACTCTAGAAATGTATGCTTTATAAGAAATGTATATTTTCAAACTCATCTTGAGAAAGATATTTCTCCTAACTTTCAGGACAACGTCTAGGTAATTATAGTTTGAGTTCTTTATACGTAAACTATGAATGGGAAACTTCAAGAAATTAAAAAAAGAAAGAAAATTAGAAATATTCAAAACGAGGGGAGAGAGAGAGAGAGAGATAGAGAGAGAGAGTGAGTGAGTTTGAGAGAGGGAGAGAGGGAAAGAAGAGAGAGAGACAGAGAGAGAGAAAAAAAAAGAGTCTAAGAGAGAGAGAGAGGGAGAGACAGAAGAGGGAGAGAGAGATAGAGAGGGAGAGAGTCTGAGAGAGAGAGGGAAGGAAGGAAGAGGGAGAGAGAGAGAGAAAGAGGGAAGGAAGGAAGAGGGAGAGAGAGAGATAGAGTGAGAGGGAGGGAAGGAAGAGGGGGAGATAGATAGATAGAGAGGGGGAGGGACGGAAGAGGGAGAGAGTCTGAGAGAAAGAGGGAGGGAAGGAAAAGGGAGAGATAGATAGATAGAGAGAGAGAGGGACAGAAGAGGGAGAGAGTCTGAGAGAGAGAAAGGGAAGAAAGAGGAAGCGAGAGAGAGAGAGAGGGAAGGAAGAGGAAGCGAGAGAGAGAGAGGGGGAGGGAAGGAAGAGGGGGGAGAGAGAGAAAGAGAGAGAGAGAGAGGGGGGGGAGATGGGGGGTAGGAAGAGGGAGAGAGAGAGAGAGAGAGTGCTACTTATCAAGAAGTTCCATTAGCTGCAGATGAGCCCCCGGGGCCGTCATAACCATGTCGCTGAATCCATTGTTACATGCTTGTCATCTGAGCAGCCATCTCCTCTACTTTTGCTCAAGATGCTTAACATGCTCATGAGCCTCAACAGATGTGGCCGTGGAATGAGATGAAGTGGAAGGTCTCATGCCGAGTCCCTTCAATAAACCAGATCTTGCACCCAAACATTAAACAGATAGTTCCTCGGCACTTAACGGTTTTGAATTGGGCTGCAAGTTACGTTCTTGTTGTAGCTTTTTCATCTCCTCCTATCATTTAAAAAAAATACATTTAATCAATCAATTCTAATATATAAATTTGAATCAATCAACTACTTATTACTAGTAAAGAGAGTATATTTACATGGTAAGTCCCGCAGTCCGAAGACACCCAATCGTTCTTCGCTTTACTGAAGTGACAAGAGTGGTAGAACTCTAGAAAATCGATATCTCCATCTTTTAACTGATATATTAAGTATAAAGTTAGTAATTAATAATGTATAGCAGTAGTATAATTTGAACAAGTAAATAATGTGCACCATCTTATGAGCCCTAGTTGCAAATGAACTTGAGCCACATGAGTGATTTGTCCTTGAACGCGCTCGATTGGCCGAGTTCACGGTGGATTGGTGCTGCGTGGAACATTAAACAACATATAAACATAAACAATTTTGTTCATAATCTTCAAACTTATGTATGGATTTTGTTTACAAATGATTTGGTTACCAGAAACTTTGGGTCACTCCATTTATTATCAATTAAATCTAGCCATTGATCAAGGTTACAATTATTTGGGTGGTTGTTCCTGGCATATTCCTCTCCCTCAGTGTCTCTTAGACGTTTGTACTGCTTGTGTAATCTGTGACTCCAAAGACTAAGTAGTGCACCACATTTTGCATTCATCGCTTTCTGGACAACCACCTCATCGCCTTGTACGTTGAACTTATCCTGAAAATAACATTATAGATGATTATGTATCATATAGCGTATCCTTTGAAGTATATCTATAAATTTAGAGTTGTTTTTACTACGTTGATGCGTTGAATTATCGGGCCGACTGAAGTTTCTGGGACTTTAGACCATCTACGGACGCCCGGGCGCTGTAGATTCTGTCTAATCTGCATGCCTGTAGCGGAAGCAAAAGAAGTAGTATACGGCCCCACCGGTTGCCTAAACTCTGGAGGGATAAGTACTGAAAGCTTGCCTTCTCTCTCAATGCGGCGGTCAGTCCCAATGCATCGTGAAAGCCCCCGTCTATTGGTCGATGATCCTGTTTAACACATAATTGTTATTCAATTAGATAATGAAGAGATCAAGTAAATCATATTGAGAAATGATAAATCTAAGTAATTTTGAGATTATACCGACGCTACTAGCTCGTGCCTCACTACTAGCTCGTGGCTCACGGAGGATGGGCCCGATTTGAAGGAGAGCCCCCCCCCCCCCCCCCCCCCCCCCCCTCCCCCAACAATGTCCTGAACACCCATATCAGTGGCCGTAATATTCTCCTCAAGTGGTGCATCCCTCCCATGAACTGGTCGGGAGACCGAAGGCTCAGAAGGCTCAGAAAATGTAAGGCGACGTGCTGGCGGCATCACACTTACCTGAAAAAGGATACAATGGAATATGTAAAGACTTTAATATGTAAAGACTTCGAGATAAATGACATTATATAAAAATCAAACTCTACCCTTGAAGAAAACACGAGCATAATACCTCATGTTCTAAAGAGTCAATCGACTCATCATCTCCATCGTCTGACAGAATATAGTCATCATCAGAATGAGTATCCCTCAAATTTGTTTGACCCTTCTTATTCGTGCGTTTTGGATGGTTTGACCCATTAAAAGAAGTTGGAAAACGCTTCAACCCTAAGGCCTCTAATCTCTGTTTGTTCGCATTGATATTTTTTTCCCTTTCCTTCTCATATGCTAGGCTATTTGAGGCTAAATAACCCAGTTTGACCCAGTTTTTCCCGCCTTTGGGCATTTCATGAAACTATCAAACGATAATTTACGTAATTACACTTTAGAACAGATGTCAAGAAAATTAAGAGCTATAAATGAGATATAAACAAGTAAAGTAACAAAAAAAGTTAAATCATAATTTCATTAAGCGCATTTAGTCATCAAGGGAAGAAAACAAATGTTACATATCATAAAGCAAAAGTTACACATCATAATTAAAGCAAAAGTTACGCATCTGAATTAAAATCCATATCATTGTCTATATCATAATCTGTAATATAATCCATGTCATTATCTATATCATCATCGAAGTCACTATGCCGATTAGCTTCACCTTCACCTTCAGCTTCAACATTTTCATTATAATCCATATCTATATTTACGTCATTATCGACGTTAGGAATGATCTCCAGTTCAACATCATCCCTACAATATTGAGCAATATTATCATCGACAATTGGGACAAATTCTGTGGTTTCATCCAGTTGGAATGCATCATTCTGTTCCAGTAAATCTCCATGTTCTTCTGATACAACCGGTATATCATACACTCCCCTATGCTCAACCCGTTGCACGACTTTCCAAGGTTTTCCAAACTTAGTATCATCGAGGTAGAACACTTGTTTCGCTTGGCTAGGTAAGATAAAAGGATCATTTTTATACCACCGAGTTGTGACATCAATGCTTGTGCAATGTGAATCAGTTCGGATTGTTCTCCTACCAGTGGTACTGGTGTTGTACCATTCACACTCAAACAAAACAACTTTATTGGCGCACATGTACTCGAATTCCCAAACACTGCACAGATGACCAAAATAATCATGTATCTGGTTGTCGTGCTCCCCTTGTACATGTACACCACTATTTTGGCTCTTACGGCGATTGTCAAGGTCTCTAGTATGAAATCTTATGCCATTGATTATGCATCCTGAATATTGTTTCACTATCACATTTGGGCCATTTGCCAAGGCCCACAGTTGGTCGTTTTGTTCTAAAGAGCCGGTGACGTTCAAGGTATTGACCTACATACAAATGCGCGCATTAGAATAAAGTTAAGCAATTATACCCGTAAAGTTCAAGTTTTGTGCAAGTGACATAGCGTTTGGTGTGTCACAAAAATTATTAATGTCTTCCACAATCACAAAACCAGTTAGGGAATGCTCGTCGTTGTATCTGTGTGATATCGTGTCCAGTTGGGATCTGATTCTTGTGTTCCCTACTCAAAACAACATGTGGAATAGATTAAAAATAGTTACCCTAAGCATGGCTAACAATAATAACATCTACACTCAATTAGCCTCTTACTCGAAATATGGCTCCACCTCGGGGCTATTGAAAAACAAGAACCGAGACCTCGATACCAAACCAAAAGGATGGGCTGGGTCTGTGAATACCATCATGCCCGGGCCACGTTCACCACGATCTACGTTTCGTTCTGGTCTATCAAACACGGTTTCGATCTCATCTAAATACATTGAGCAAAAAGTAATGCACTCTTTGACAATATAAGCCTCTGCGATCGAACCTTCTGGACGAGCTCGGTTGGTAACGTATCCTTTTAAAGTTTCGAGATACCTTAAAAAAAATGGGTATTAGTTAAGACAATTGAGAAAGTAGAGTTGAAACCACATGTATATCACAATAATATATACCTTTCAATTGCGTACATCCACCGATAATGCACAGGTCCTGCAAGCTTGGCCTCTCGAGGTAGGTGAACAGCCAAATGAACCATCACATCAAAGAAAGCTAGAGGTAAAAATTTCTCAAGCTTGCAGAGTATAAGGACTATCCTTTCCTCAAGCTTCTCTAAATCTCCCATCCTCAATGTTTTAGAGCACATGTCTTGGAAGAAGTTGCCCAACTCAAATAGTGTTGTACTAAAATTATTGTCAATGAAACCACGCATCCCGATTGGTAAAATCCGTTGTAGGAGTACATGGTAGTCGTGACTTTTAAGGCCCATTAATCTACCATTTCTTGTGCTCACTGACCTCGATATGTTTGCCGCATATCCATCTGGATATTTAACGGATTTCAAAAATTCACAAAAACCTTCTTTATCCTTTGGGGTCAGTGAAAATATTGCACGAGGCTTGACATAAGATCCATCGGGACGTTGTTGCAAGTGCAACTCTTTTCTAATGCACCAATCTTGTAAGTCCAACCGTGCCTTGTCTGTGTCCTTATTCTTCCCATCAATGGCCAACATAGTTTCGACGATACTTTCACCAATATTCTTCTCCACATGCATCACATCAATGTTATGTCGAAGCTTCTGATCCTTCCAGTACGGAAGCTCAAATAAGATGCTTACCTTGTTCCAGTTTACTTCTTTATGATTGCTCGAAAACTTTCCCAAGTTTGCAACCGGTATCCGATCCAATTGAGCTTGTACCTTTTCAATCGGTAACTCGAGGGATCTAGTCCTTGTTTCACGCTTGTCATTATAGGCCTTACTCTTTCGCCAAGGGTGATCCTCAGGCAAGTAGCAGCGATGGTTAGTGTACCCAATCTTATTTCTCAAGCGTTCTGAATGTGGTTCATCATTGCAAATGGGACAAGCCATATAACCCTTTGTACTCCAGCCAGATATGTTACCATATGCAGGAAAGTCATGTATTGTCCACAATATAGATACCCGCATCTGAAAATTTTGACCAGTTGAGGCATCATAAGTCAATACACTATTTTCCCACAATTCCTTTAATTCATCCACCAACGGTCTCATGTAAACATCAATTGCTTTCCCTGGTTGCGATGGCCCAGGAATAAGTAATGACATCATAAAAAATGGCTCTTTCATACACATCCAAGGTGGCAGGTTGTAGGGTGTGAGGATCACAGGCCACATACTATAAGAGGTACTCATGTTCCCGAAAGGGTTGAACCCATCAGTGGCTAGCCCTAGCCTCACATTCCTCGGCTCCTGGGCGAACTCCGGATATTGCCGATCTAACTCCTTCCACTCAGCACTATCAGCCGGATGTCTCAATACCCCGTCATCCACACATTTATCTTTGTGCCATCTCATATCTGATGCTCTTTTTCTAGACATGTACAATCTTTGCAACCACGGCGTCACCGGGAAGTAACGCAGAATCTTATGGGGGATCTTCTTACCCTTGCCATAATGTATCTTGTATCTGGACTCTTCACACTCCGAAAACTTATCGAGGCCTTTATTCTCCTTCCAAAAGAGGGCGCAATCATTTTTGCATGCATCGATGTGCTCGTATGACATGCCTAGGTCACGTAGTATCTTCTTCGCTTCATATGTCGATTTTGGAACCAAATTATCCTCTGGTAAAACTTTTATAAGTAACCCGAGAAGCATGTCAAGTGACTTATTACTCCAATTGTTCAATACCTTTTTCATCAAGTATACTAACAACGAACTTTAATAGAGTAAAGTCCTTGCAAACCCGGGTAGAGATCACGTTTTGCATCATCTATTAGTTTATCAAAATTCCACACCCCCTCCCTCTGGGTCGTATCGGTCGGCTCACCCCTTACTAGATCCTCTACCATTTCATCCATGCCATCCGGACCCCCACTATCATTATCTTCCATTTGATAATCATAACCCTGACTCTCAGCACTACTAGGCGAGACTTGAGGTTCCCCATGTTCCACCCAGTGAACTTATGATTTCATAATTCTGTTCGTGATCAAATGAACGTGAACAGTTGGAACCGACTGCATTAGAAAGTTCACACAGCTTGTACAAGGACACCGAATATTGCCTTCACGGTCCTTAACTGCACGTGCAAACTCGATGAATGATTTTACCCCATTTGTATATTGCTTACTCAATCTGCCCATTCCTGTAACAGTCAATGGTATCCAACTCTTGTCCATATCTAATAACACATGAAAGTTCAATGGCAATACGATTGTGTTAATATCATATATACATACATTGTTGTATATTTATTGCAAGCAACGTCTAATTTGAAGAGCTACAAGCTCTAGCTAACTTGTATATATATAATTTCAAGAGCTACAAGCTCTAGCTAACTTGTAGCTTATTTTAATTTGTAGGGGGAGTCCAAATTAATCTTAGTTTGCCCTACTTTCCATTTCCAAGATCTTTTTTTTAAGTTTCTTATTAAACACAAAAAGTTGAAGTTGAAGCCATAATGCAAAAAAACAAGCTTTTGGAATAAAGATTAAGTCTTTGATCCACTGCAAGTAAATATACTGTAAAAAGTGAATATGAAATGGGAACTTGTACCTTTGAACAATGTTCCAACCCAATTCAAGGCAGCTAGCAAACCTGATTGCCAATTGCAGTAAAAAGAAAAAAGAAAGAAAGACTATAGATTAGCAGTATTGCAGATCGGGAAGTAGAATTGAGGTACTATACGAGTTGGTCTGCATCAACTCCCCTTCGATCCATAGATTGTAAAGTTCCAACCAAATGGTCCAACCATAGTTTGTCGCATACTATTCCTTAAGAAATAGTAAAGGGCGAGTATCTAAAGGAAGTAAATGTATATTGTTGTCAACATTATCTATATATTTTTTTACTAATACAAGATAATTTACTATATAAGATTAATTATCTGTAGTGTCGAGCTAGTAGGGACGAAAGAGAGAAGGAAGAGAGAGGGAGAGAGAGGGAGGGATGGAAGAGAGAGAGGGAGATGGAGAGAGAGAGATAGGGGGGAGGGGAGGGGAGGGGAGAGAGAGAGAATGGAGAGGGAGAGGGGGGGGAAAAGAGGGACATAAAGAGAGAGGGAGAGAAGGAAGAGATGGGGAGAGGGAGAGGGAGAGGGAGAGAGAGAGAGAGGGGGGAGGGGAGAGAGAGATAGAGAATGAAGGAGGAGAGGGAGAGGGAGAGGGAGAGAGAGAGAGGGGGGAGGGAAGGGGAGAGAGAGAGATAGAGAGATATGGAAGAGGGAGAGGGAGAGGAAGAGAGAGAGGGGGGGGGAAGAAAGAGGGACACAGAGAGGGGGGGAGAAGGAAGAGAGAGGGAGATGGTCCAGATGGAGGGATGGAAGAGGGAGGGAGAGAGAGAGAGAAAAGGAAGAGGGAGAGGGAGAGAGGGGGAAGGAAGAGGGACATAGAGAGAGAGGGAGAGAAGGAAGAGAGAGAAAGAGAGGGAGAGAGAGAGAGATAAGGAAGAGGGATAGGGAGAGGGAGTGACACATTACTCTTTAAAAAAATCATGAAATAAAAACTCCATTCTAGAGCTTTTAAAAGCCCCCAAAAAAATCCCTAAGTTCAATTGTTCTTAAGTTGCACCCTTTGCCATACACTTCCAATCTTTCTTCAATACCAAGCATACTTCCATGGCTTCATTTCACTTCCAAATTAAAAGGCATAAGATATAACACATAATTCAATACACTTCAACATTCCAGCTAGATATATATAATTCAATACACTTCAATAACCCTATTTCTAATACAAAAAAGATTGGCCCCACCCAATATCTAAGTTGAAAATCCATGTCACCAAAAATATGGCCTGGTGTTAAATAGTTGTAAGATATTGATTGCCAAATTGACTAATGCTATAATCCCTAAGGCTCCATTTGGTTCTCTTGGAAAGTAAAATAAAGGGGAAATTGATTCCAAGTAATCAAATTCTCCGAAAAGGAAACTGCATTACTTTTCATTACTTTGTTTCGATAAATTAATAATCGAATATTTGAAATTAACAAGATGGATTAATGTTCAAATGTTTGGTTTATTTTAATTATTAATTCTTGAAGAGATGATAAACTATAAATAAATAAAAACAAAACTAATTAAATTGAATATAGATAGAGTAAAGGTAAAGTTAAAAAAATATATATTGATAAGATTGATTTGCACAGATAAGGTCAAAAAGATATAGTAGAAGATATTTAAATTTTAGTTTTTTTACTAGATTCTTATGGGAAGGAAACTCATTACCACCTCTAAATAAGGAATTGGTTTCCTTATTTTTTAAGAATTCATTTTCTATTGAAATTAATTCCAACTTAGTTTCCAAACTCATTAAGTGTACCAAACACAAAAATGTAGTTCCGTGGAAAGAAATTCCTTTCCTAGGCTCCATTCCATGCAAACCAAAGGGAACCTAAGAGTAATGCTATACTTTCCAAATCCTAATCCCAAATTCATATCCCAAATGATGTAGCAGTGGTCCATTGGATTTTGATTGGATGATGTTGAAATGGTCCAATCATTAATAAAGGTGCTCCCACTCTGCCCACTAAATTTTGATTAGATGATGTTGAAGTGGTCCCATCATTAATAAAGGTGGGCCCATACATTGATGCCACATCATTTGGGAGAAGAATTTGGGATTAGAATTTCGGATGCACAACATTACTCAATCCCTACACTTCATGTATATGTTAAAAGTCACCATGTATAGTATTAACCACCCACAAGCAGTAACCTTTCAGTCCTGACTGACTTCTATGCCAATGAGAAGAAAACCCAACTCAAGGAACAGAGTCTATGCCAATGTGTATAGTATTTATAAATTCTCTATAACCATGATTCAACCTTAAAACTATTATTATATTTTACTTAAAAAAAAAAGGAAAAAGGAAAAACTCTAAGTTCTTCTGAACGGTAAAATAGAAACACAATTTGAAATGAAAATAGAAAGAAAATATAATCCATATGGTTCCGGTACGCAACAGCTAGCAATTCTCATTCATCAATATCCTTAGTCCACTCATGCAAATGTGGGAAAAATTAATTTCCTAACAACGAACTAAACTGTTAATCGTCCAAAAAAAAAAGACTTTGGTAATCTGAACCAGAGACAACTGTTTCTTAGTTAAAGACTCTTTATAATTTTAGGGTAACATTAACTGACAAACCGTGAAGGGCTAAATAACGATTAGAGCTTTCCCAATAATTCTTTCTTTGCAACCCAAAAAAATGTTTACCGAAAACAAATGCTTATACTAAGAGCTTCAAATCAGGAAGACCAACCTCGAAAATTTCAAATCAAGACCGGATAAGGATGAGATATGAGCCACCAGAAGCTCCCCTTTGTATATCTGACATGGATGATATGTATTAGCAAAAAGAACCATTCCACAATTATTCAAACCAGAAAGGTGCAAACAACATCCCATGATCCAGAAAATCCAGCCAGTAGTTAAATTATAAATGCAAGTTGGAAAATACCTCTATGAAGCTCCATTGTAGGTGTTCAAGTTGGAAAGGCCCTTAGCATGAAACTTGTGACCAGTTTACAGACATGAGAACAGAATTTTGAAACCAAAACAAATAGGACCAGAAAGTTAACAGCATGCAAATAGTGAATTTCTGAGGGTATATACTGGTACTGACTGAATTCTTTGAAAACCCAGTTATCAATCGAAAAACCAACTCTTTGAATTCACAAGCACCCCCTTATACAAGCACATGTGAGCTTTTTATATGTATTGGTTTTGAAAAGGGCCATAATTGAAATTGAAAGGCAGTGTCTAAAAATTTTAGAAAACCAAAACAGAGAGGCACCATCCTAATGGTGTTTTGTCATGGAAGGAAAGGGGAAGAAAAAGATGGTCTCAGTAGCAAGAAAACTCAAAAGCAACAAAGCTTTTGAAATTTAAGCATAGAATGAATTACAACCTATGTTCCAACCGAATAAGCAGCATATGGGTACTGAATAAGAATAATTCTGTAGCTAATATTTCATGGACAAAGATGAACAGAAGTTTGAATTTTACTTACACAAATAGTTGGTAGCAAGAGGATAAGAATTTATGATAGCAGACCTATATACAAAAAATTAAATAGAATAACATTCACGTCCCTCATTGAAAACAGCTTTTAGAGCCCATAAGTGATTATGGAACTTTAAAATTTTAAAGGAAACTACTTGGGAAAACAACTTCTGTGTTATCAAATATAATATGTACAAATATGGAAACTGAGGTATCGAGAGCAATCATTGCTCAAATACTCCTATATTGACATATCTTCAAGTTTTATTTTACAGTCCCCCTATTTTTCTGAGATGTAAATCATTATTGCAGTCTTTCTGTCAGTTCTTTAAAATTTCTATTACTGTGATTTTTTATGTTTCATTTGACTCATTTTGGGTATGACTATTCCGTAAATATCAACTATGTAGCATTTTTCTTTGTTAGGCACGGACACAGCTAGGACACAACTAACAAAAGTTTGTAATCTTTTAACTAATTCTACAATATAATGTGTCGTGTCCACTTCTGTCTCGTAAATATACAAATAAACCCATTACGTTCCAAGAAAAGAATAAGAATCACACTCATAAATCAACTTTCAACATGAGCTTTCCTAGAAACCAAACGCATTATAGCTAAGCTTTTCACTGAACTAATTACTAATCCAAAAAAGAAATTACTAATCGCCAATTCTGAAAGTGGAGTGTTGCAAGTTTCATAGTCAAACCAAAATAAATTCATTTATTTATTTTATATTAATCTATTTCATTATTCTTCATTTACAACAAGTAGTAATTCAATTACCAGTAGAGTTCTCATCAGCTAAAGACAAAGCAAGTAGTCCATCTAATCCACAAATGCTTCATGGGAACCAAAACAAGGTGCCAAATAGCAATTTTCACAAAATCAATTAAAGAGTGAAACAAAGTGACTGCCTATAATTACCAATTTACCATAAATCAATTAAACATATACCTTGGAAAGATGGTTGTTCACCAAAACTTTATGGTGGTGTTTCCTTTAGCTAAACCCAATAATCCAAGTAATTAACTTCACAATGTATAGACCAAACCCACAATATGGGGTAAGGTACGAATCCTAGTATGAGCGTGGCATGTAGACACTTTTTAAAAATTAAGTTGTTGCTCAAGTAAACAACTCTATAAATCACTATAAAATATGATGATATGTTTCGAATTAACCTTGAACAATTATTTCTTAAATCTTTGTGAGTCACTTCCTTTCCCCTTTTCTTGAATCCAAATATGTACAAATTGGAAATCTCTAATGATACTTAATCACGGAGGAAAACTTGAGAAAATTATATGACTTCTTATAGCTTTCCTTCTCATTTTCTTTTCTTTCTCCAAATCCACTATCAAACAAAGCCTAAGTCTTCTCAAGGTGCTAAAGAAACAAAGACATAGACCATTAATATAGAGCACACACCCAAAATCCTCATTTAGGTGAATATACAAATACCTAGAAACAAACATGACATTTTCATTAATAGTACATCAAGGATCTTTTTTCCTCCAACTAGGATTTTTTTTTATTTCCTTTCAAACTTTCATTTCACTAATTTAATTTTTATATGACAATGGTTTTTAGCAAATGCAGATAAGTATAAAGGTACACTTGTAAATTGAAGTATGATTGGGACAGAGCAGGTTTTGACGAATTCTAGTTTAATCACTGACACCATCCTAAGTCCTGCAGGTTTTAATTTTGAACTACCAAACCTGCTACTCATATATACCTCCTCCTAACCCAGTGGCGGACTGACCAAGGGACAAGGGGGGGCTCAAGGTCCCCTTAGATTTTTGAAAAATATTTGATTTACCCTTAAAAAAAAATACTTTTACAGGTAAGCCCCCCAGAAAATTATAAAGCACCCCCTGACATGATAAATTTATCATATTAAACCTCCTCTCTCTGATGTTTTTTTGTGCTAGTTATATAAAAGCTCCTCCCTATTATGTTTTTGTGATGATATTTATAGTAGTAGCTTATGTAATCTACACAAAATGTACACAAGATATGTATAAATAGGTCCCAAAAAAAATTTTCAGGCCGCTGCCCCCGAAACCCCGTACACTAGCGTTTATCACAACCCACTAGATTGATTTTTAGATCTGCCCTTGTCCAAACCTATTCCATTAGGGGTTTGTGGCTGGAGTATTTTGCCATCCCTATCTCTAATCCTCTCTTTTCTTCCAAAATAGCTCAACAAAACAATCATTTGAATAGAAGTTTTTGATTCTACCAAACAATCATACTCCAGTGATGATAAAAAAAAATAGAAGATTTGTGTGCATTGAATGATAAATATCATCATTCTTTCACATGACAAACAATCAAGTACATGAACAACATGAGGCAAAGAAATCAAAACTGATGCCACCACATGCTAAAACAAATCAGTTTACATAGCAAGATATAGGTTGCGATATATCACCAAGAAGAATCACCTCCAAGGGCATTTTTGTGTCTAGATTCTGATTATTGTGGAACCAAAAGCTACTTACCAATTACTGTTCGTGTGGATGTAGCCGTTGGTTGTCGCCGTCGATCCGTTTGCCACCGCGAGCATGCGTCGCTCCCTCTCCGTCTCTCTCTCTCTCTCTCTCTCTCTCTCTCTCTCTCTCTCTCTCTCTCTCTCTCTCTCTCTAATCAGACAGAAAGTAGTCATTTCCCCCCTTTTGTGAAAATGGCGTGAGGGGGAAAATGAAAAGTGTTAGCAAGGAAAATTATTTCCTTGCAAAACAGGTTTTTCTCAAATTTTTTTATTTTAGACCAAACTTTAGGCAAGGAAGAAATAATTCCTTGCTAAAATGTGCTTTTAGCAAGGAAATAAGTTTCCTTGCCAGAAAATATTTTCACAATATTTACTTAACTTTAGGCAAGGAATAACAATTTCCTTGCCAAAACATACTTTTAGCAAGGAAATTGATTTTTCATTGCCAAATAACTTACTATTTGCAAGGAATATAATATTTTGTTGCCAAAAACTACACTTTTGGCAAGGAAATTAGATTTTTGTTGCCTAATGTGAATGTCTTGCAGCCTTTTGACAACAAAATCAAATTTCCTTGCAATTACTATACTTTTAGCAAGAAAGTTTACCTTTCCTTGCCAAGCTTCCTTGCAAAACCATTTTTGTTGTAGTGGGCGATATTACCCTCCCTGAATCTTCCTACCAATCTTATATTCTTCGTCTCTATAAACTCTTTAGTTACAATCAAATTGGTTTAAGATAATTACATGGTCTGATCACTTCAACTATGCAGTGTCCTAAGAGCTAATCAACTGCTTGGTTTAGTTGAAGGTTTGATTCCTCAACCTTTTACTGAAATTATAAATGAATATGGTTAGGTAATCCCTAATCTAGCTTTAATTGAGTGGTTAAACATTGATCAGCAACTTGTTAGCTGTCTGAATGCAACAATTTCTAATGATGCCAAATTTTGGGTAAGAGATAAGAAGAAGAAGACAAGAGAAATTGTATGTGGTTTGGCCCTGTTAATAAAGAGACCTACGTCCACGTGGTGTGTCTGAGCACTTTCACTATGTCATAAAGTAGCCAGAGACCTTTGGTGAACCAACAATAACCTGGAGCTACCAAATGTCGGCCGAGCAGTCTACACAAAGCTATGGTGAGTGTTGTGCAGAAGGGTAATTGATTGTTTAATCGATCTCCCCTATGCATGGAGCGAGAGGCCTCTTTTATAGTTGCAAGAGTCCCTCATACATGGAAACTATGTTTGATAAGGTAATCAATCTAATTAGGTGTGATTACAACAAAGTATGCGAGTTTTCTAATTGGATTAGGAAATAATCTTCACTTTTCATTAGTCTTCTAACTTGCTTAGCAAACTGTCTAGACGAATTTGGACTGCTCCTCCAGGCAGGCCTGAGTTATCCTACGAAGAACTGGGCCATGCGGCGTTCCCGACCCTTAGGCTAGGTCATTGGACAGATCGGGATGACTGTGCCTTCTGACCGAGCGCTACTCATTGAGGTCACTGAGTCTTGTTCTTATTGGTCGAATATCTTTGTACGTATCATTTGGCCCCCATTTTTAAGGCTAAATTAGTGCTGCATCGGATGAGGCTTGGAAATTGGTATAGCACGGGATAATTACCCGATACAACCACCCTGGGTGGGACCAAACATCTTGACAACATGGGCTATGAACCCGGACTGGCGACTCGGGAGCTCGCGATCTGACCTGCCACTTGTCAATAATGGGTTGGTCTGGTCAGGATCCAACTAGATCGATGTAAGCACAACCGGTCAGTACAACCCAATGAAACCATCCCATCGTGCAATTAATGCGCACGCCTTTGAGGCATCGCTTGAGCTGCCCGAGGTGCCAGCTGTCGGCCATTTAGGCAAGAATTTTGCTGGATTATTGGATCTGAGATCATCTGGACCATTCATGCAATCTACATAAGGGAAACTTGAGCATTTTCATTCCTTCTGCTATCTATAGGAAGAACTTACCGAGAACTTCCAAAGGAAAAGCACCCGGTCCAGATTCCCGAGCTCTTTCCTACATTCTTTCCTTGTAACTCTTTGTTTCTCCAGCCTTGTAATTCATTACACTTTTCCTTCTCTTCTTCTTTCGTTTTTATTCCTGAGCGAGCTGGAGAATAGGAATCCTTTAGGCTTTATGAGGGTGTATGATTTCTTTTTCCTCAGGTTCTGCTTCTTGCTCGGGTCGAGTGGTTCCCTTTCTTTGGTAGAATAATTTTCCCTGTCAGTATGTCCTAGGATCGTCCTGTCCGAGTGTTACCTGATCGTTAAGACTGTGTACGCCCTACCATACAAACCCTTGGTTCTTCTACCCCTTTACCTTAGATTGGGAGTTCTTGACCCCTACTTAGGTCATCAGCTACTTCCTCGTCCCTTAGTAGGGACTTTAGAAATGTGTCACTCTGATTATAACTCCTCTTCCCGGTTGGAGGATGAGCAATCGAGGTTCGGGACCCTGAGCACTAGCTTGAACTCTCCCTTACTAACCCCATCAGACCACCACAGTGAGGTAGAATCCCCATCCGAGTATTTGATGAGGAAGCGAGTCAGGAATATGTTGAGGTTTCCGAGGGGATCAGGTAACAAGGTGTCAACTTCAGGTAGCTCGAATGTTGTCTTTTCATGCATGGGGACCTCCAGTAGTCTGCTCGGGTCAAAATTAAATAGAATCAGGTAGAAGTTCGGTTGCTTCAAAGGCTTCTCCTTGTAGTACCGGCCGGTGAAGCACACGCTTTTCGGTCAAGTTACACTACCCTTTACAAGGATGTGTTCCCCGTGGGTCTTCGTCTTTGTCTTCCTCTCTACCTACTTGTCCGGGACCTACTAATCTACCTCGGTATTGCCCCCGGGCAGCCGACCCGAACGGTTGGAGATTTTCGATGAGGGTTGATTCGTGTCCAATATTGCATTCTTAACTTCATGATTTTACCCTTATTGGACACGAATTATCACTTATACTGGGAGATTTAAGGGATAAATTGTACTTTGGTTGTTCTTGTTGTTGTGCACTTTTTGTTAATAAAATCTCTTTCTTGTAGGTGTTTTGGAACATGGGTAGAAGTTGGACCCAATCTTTTGGAAGCTTCACTAAAAGGAAGGGACAAAAAGAGCATTTCTGGGGGGCCAGATCGATTCGGGTTCTTAAGGCGGATCGATCCGCTGCTTCCCCAGGATCTAGAGACGTTTTCTCGCAAAGTCGGATCAATCAGGCTTTTACACTCGGATCGATCCGCGAGTTTTGCAGAACATCCGCGATTTGCCTTGGATCGATCCGCCCCTGAAGTTTTTCCCCTCTTTTTATTTACAAGTTTGCCATTGTGTGGGGTTTTGTATAAATAGAAAGAGATAGGGTTTTTGTGAGGATCTTGCATTTTTATTTTTGTATCTATCATTTTTCTCCCAACCTTCTTTTTCTCTCAATTTTTGGTAACCCACTTGGGTTATCTTCCATTTCTTCTTCATTTGTATAAACTTGAAGTTTGGATTGAAGTTTTAATGGCTAGGTATATTTTCTATCTCTTCTCTTTTGATGATATTGCTATGATTTCTATTATTAGTTATATTTACTTAGGTTGTGGATCATGAGCTCTTGGACTTAGTGTTGTAGCATTTCTAGGGTTCATTTGTGTAGGATTCAAAACTAGGGGCTTCATCTTCTTTGTATTGCATTGTTGATTGTCATAACTTAGACTTTGAATCCTACCCTATGTATTTCATATAGAATATTATGTAACCTTGTGTTTTGCACTCCATGTGTTTGATAAATGTTGTGTGTGGGATTTATATCTTGGGATCTTCATCTTTGATGTCAAGCATCTTTGATTGTTCAAACTCTTGGGTTTTAAATACTATCTTTTGAAGGCTTCATATGTGATTTTTCCACCAAGTAGATTAGTTAGTGTAGGGTAGACAAATCATTCGGATTAGAAGCCATAGAAGCTTCATCTTGTATATCATGCATCCTTGATAGTCAAACGTTAGCTTCAAATCCGTTTCTATAGAAATCTCAAAGTTTCCTTCATCTTTCACATAGATGCACTCCTTGTGTTTGATAGTATGCCACAATGAAGTGTTACCTTAGAATGTGCTTGAAACACTAGTCCATTTCATCTTATTGTGACCCAAGATGGGGGGAATGATCACAACCTATTGCTTTTTAGATTAGTATTTATTTATCCTTTTCTCCTCCAAAAACAAAACAAAAAGCCACAAGACGCAAAGTCATTTTTATTCATTTTCATCATCTTTTCTTACTTCTTTCTTTTTAGCATTATAATTAGTTTCTAAACTTCCCAAACGTTGTTCTTGTATCAATCCCTGTGGACTCGACACCCTACTTCCAACATACTACGTTTTTAATAGGGTTAAATAAGAACTTGATTTTGATAACATCAAGGGCCATTACCGCTGGCCCCAAGTTTTCGGGTACGAGCTGACCCTCAAGGAATTTTTGTGGACCTACCGGCCATCCCCGTTGTATAGAGAAATCGGCTTCTTTTCCCTGAGTGCTCGGTAAGGGAGAGGTCGGCTTCTTTTCCCTAAGTGCTCGATAAGGGAGGAATATATTAGAGAATGCTCCAAGCAACAATAAGGTGTGGAAGAAGAAATTCTTCTAAGTATTCGCCCTCGGGCTCAGCGAGGAGGCCCGCGGAATTCCCCTGAGAATCACCTGGGCGAGTAAATTGAGGAGTAAAATGCGTCTCTGGTTTACATTTAATTACTGTTTCCTGCTGCTGTGACATTGACCAATACCCTTTATTTTGCAGTGGGATCTGTCGATCCACCAACCATCTCGAACAAGTGTCAGGATCGTATAAGGGCATTGGCCCAAGATCCTGTGAACATCGTTGACGTGTTAACCCGAACGGGAGCCCGGGAAGTTACTTACAGGCCCGACAAAATTTTTGTTGCACCAGTCTTTCCCCCGATCATTCCTGGTAAGTTACTGGTTCTCAGATTTTTTCACTTTTTACAGCCTTTCCATGTTTTGTCCACATCATTCTGACTCGTTTCCACTCTTGATTCTGTTGATATGGCACCTAGGAAAGACCCTGAAGCGTTAAGGGTAAAAGAGGCCACTGTGGCTGCACGAGCGGGTGAAAAGAGGAAAAGAGTAGATGCTGAGCCTACCGCCGGAGGTCTGCCACTCACGCGGATTAGGAATGGAACTTGCTTGGAACTAGGCGGGACGTCGATTCCGAGGGTAGAGGTAGTACATGACACTGCAAACTCTTTTCATAATAATTCAAGAATAAATATTTTACCTCCATTTGTGGCAAAATTGGATGATAAATCATACCACGTGAAGTATACGGCATATGGTTGAGGCACGTACTAGGCCACACTCATTAAGACAATTCACGCCTCTGACGATATTGACCGGTGTAGTAGGAATGACACGTCGCCTCCAGGATATAACAACTCAGCTCATGGCTGCAGCCTTTCTCCATCTACACTTTTGGCGAAGACCGAAGCTTTTCCCAACACCCAACTTCACCTAAATATATAAATATAATATAGGGTTCTTTAGATTTCAGTCCTTTATTGTACCCGTTTCTAGAAATTGATCCATTTCACAAGTCAACTTAAAAATTAGTCCCTCACCTATTTTGAGGACCAAAATACCCCTACTCCCATAAATTAGTGTTTTAAAATTCAAACCCCAGATTTGTTATATATTTATATATATATATATATATATTGCTATATATAGAGAGAGAGAGAAATACTCCCATAAATTAGGATTTTGAAATTCAAAAACCAAATTTGTTTTTTTGAACATATATACATATAAAGAAATAGAGAATTAGCATAGAAAAATTATACAATAGAGAATGTAAGGTGAGAAATTCCTCACTTTAAAATAACATAAGTGAGAAATTTCTCAATAACATGGTACGAAATTCTATATATTATCGTGAGAAAGTCTCACTTCTAACTATAATAAGAAATTTCTCACTTTAAAATGCAACACTGACCATAAGTGAGAAATTGCTCCTTATGCTTAGTAATCCATATATTTCTCATTGATAATACAAATTTCTCACTGAAACAAACAAAATTATGGTCAGTGACCATTTATTATATAAATTTCTGACCACAAAAAAAATTAAATTTCTCACCTTAATTCACTTGTATGACCCACTAAAGTTGAAAAGCAAAACAAATTAATCAGATTGAAGCTTTTCAATCTCTGACAATGGAGCCACCAAAAAACACCGCCATCGCTGCCTTCGAACCCGCCGAGAAATTTTATCAGCGTCAACTTCGCTTCACCATGTTCGATAGTTTTTTGTTGCCGTTAAAGCTTTAAATCCGTCTAGTCAATCTTGATAGATAAAAGAGCACGAACAATTCCACAAACCTAATCTCTCAAACCACTTGCACAAAACATAGCAATATAAATGACTCCATCATTCCAAACTTCTATGAATAACTAGGTATCAAACAGTGCCTATTCAAAATCAGAAAGCGAAGTCGAAGGCGAATGCACAAACAAGAAGTGCCTTAAACAAGACGAATAAATTTTAGGTTGCTCGAAAGCAAAGAGCAAACTTGTTTTACAAAACAAGAACATAGGAAAATAATTAAAACCCAAAATTATTAGTGGAAGAGCACTTGCATAGACATGCCGCAAACACCATACAAAGAAATAGCATAAAGCATATCGAGGTCAGCCTGAAGAAAAAGTAACAAGCATGGACACTACAATAGATATATAAAGCAAAGAGAAACAGAGCATAGGTGGGAAGAGTTAACTAAAACAGAGCATGCAAAAAATTCTTAACAATCACCTGTATGGAGGGTCGGTAGGTGCAAAAGCCAGCCAAGCCACGCGCAAAGGGCAGAGAAAAGGGCAAGAAAAGAATGAGCGCAGCCACGGAAAAGCCCAGCCAAGCAAAACAGCAATTGACCAAAACTACCCTCAAAAAAGCTCCATAAGAGAAGGGTGAGAAAGGGAAAAACCGACTTTCAATAAGTGGAAACTATGAACAGGGTCTGTTTTGATTCCCTCTTTTATTATAGTACTTGATTTGAACACGAAAATTGTTCAATTTCAACATATCCAATCCTTACAGGGAAAGTTATATAAGAAATAGGGTTTTATCATTTATGTTTTGTCATCTACCAATCATAACCCCAATAATTACTCATATTGATTCTCACCTTCAGTTTCTACAAGGAAATATTCCGACAAGAAATTTATCTCTTTTATTGGCTAAGGGTGAGATAATGAGAAAGAGAGAAATATGTGCTAATTAAAAACTGTCACGCCTACAATTTAGGAGTTATCTTGGGATTAATCAAATCCCTAATATCACGCCTCCTCAACAAACCTGCAGTTATAATATGATATACTTAAATATATCAATTAATATACAGATAATCCCTAATATATATCCAAGGGTATATAAGTCCAAAAATACACAAAAATATTGGGCAAAAGGATCAATTTCTAAATCAAGTATTAAATGGGGTATCAATTTATATACATCAGATATCAAGAGCACCAAATCTACAATAATTGCATATTGAAGGACCAAAACTAATATTTCTATATAATATATGTGTATATATATATATACAAAATAAAATAAAAGAAGTAGTATGTTGTACTACTATTATTCCATCTCATGGACTTATAGCCATGTTGTGTTATATAGTGAACATGCCCAAGTTTTGTATTTATAGGCTCAAGAATATGGCCGTTGGAAAACTCTTACTAATTGAGGTTTAAGCCTAATTAACTAGCCCCAATAATCTTATGTATGTAACATATGGGCTAATAAATTAACCCTTTAAGTAGGATATAAAAATGGTTGTAACTCTTAATATAAAGAGCCCACAATAATGTGTGCATTGTAACATATTAACCCAATAAAAAGATGGTTTATAATATAATCACATGGGTAAAAGATATAATAAATTTCAAACCTTAAATAAAATCTTATTTTTATTATAATATTCCAATACTATAATTTATAGGGATAATTAAGTTTTAGTCTACTTTTTGTATAGAATTTAAAAGTCAGTCTATTAATTTTTCAAAATAAAAAAAAAAATATTAACTTTTTTTTTTTGGTAAAAATAAAGAGTCAAAAAATTTATATGACGTTTTGGAGCAAGTCTTTATAAGATTGGGAGCAACGCTTTCAAACGTTGAGAGCAAGTCTTTAGAATGCATGGAGTAACTTTTTTCAAAGTCGGGTGCAACTCTTCACAACATTGGGAGCAACATTACAACTCTTTGGTGCAAGTTTAAAACCTTGAAAATATTAAGTAGGTTAAAACACAAAATAACTATTTAAAAGTTGATTTTTTTTTAATTTTGTTGATGACTTTTTAATTTTTTCAATTATTGTTGATAATTTATTAATTTTTTAAAAATAGTAGATTAACTTTTAAATTTCATACAAAAAGCTGACTGAAATGTAAATATTCATAATTTAGTAGCTTAACTCAAACGGGTTCTTTATGTTTATTGCTTAAAGTTAAAGCAAGTTTTTGATTTATATAGTAGTTCCCAAAGAGAACTCTGCGTCTCGATCGAGAGAGAGAAAGAGAGATCAAGCTTTCATTAACAAAAAATGCTTTCCGCCTGTTTTGTGACTTAGACTCCATTGTTGGTCTCTTCATCCAGAGAGAGAGAGAGAGAGTCAAAGTTTTATTGTCAATGACTTCTCATCCTTCATAAGAGACCAACAATGGAGTCTGATCGCAACACATGCCGAAACGCATTACCCTCGGATTTCGGAAGGTTCTAAATATTATACGCAATCAAAGTGGATTGAAGAAAATATGTACGCTGATAAATTATGATAAGCTTTTGCATATTATACTAGTAGTATGAAAGATGTATATGTTCAATTCTATTGCCATCAATTATATCTGCTCAACATGGGTTTAGTGTTTTAGTTAGTTAATTATTTTTTTTTGTCAATTATTTATTTATTTCTGCATGCTTTTGGATTATACAACAATTGCTTGATGATTATGTCATGAATAGTTTTAAGGGATTGAGTTGAAATTAAAGAAAACATATTCATTTAGGGCTGATTTGGTAACGTTGCCGTTGTTTGTTACCCATTATAGTTTTCACTTTTTTGAAAAAACGAAAACCACAAAAAACACTTTCAAAATTTTGGGCAAAATTGATAATAGCAATAACTTGTTTTCAAAATTTTGTAGTAGCTTCTATCGGAGAGCCCTTTCGGTATACTCATGAGGGTGGGGGTTCCTGTTTAGGGCTCCTTTCTTGGGTTCCTTTCTGGCTCCTGGTTTTTGTAGAGGGGCAGCGAGTGTTTACGTTTCTTCAATTGCACTCGGCCCAAGCATTCGTTAGTTATTTCGCAACCTCAGCTTGTCTGGATTTCAGAAACTATCCTCTGTTTTGTGGTTTCTGGTGCGCTGAATGTTTGCTCTGCCTTCTGCCTTTGGTTGGTTTGTTGATTGATTAAGCTTTGGGGGTGATAAAACATATAGAGAGTTGCATTTTTTTGGGGTCTGCTGGTTTGGGTTTTTGTTTGTTTCTTTTTCTTTTTTTCTTATTGGGGCTCCTTTGTTGAAACATCCAAAGTGGAGTAGATTTCAACTGGGGAACCTTCTATGAAATAAAGAAGCTACTACAAAATTCGAAAGGTCGCTATCGGATTTCTATTCAGCACTTTGCAGCGAAAGGGATTATTTTGCGGTTAATACGGCAAGATCAGCGTTTTGACAGATTAGTTCCATTTTGGCTTGGATCTGAGTGGGCTTTAGATTCGGAACGGACTCTATTTACCGTGTTGATTCTCATCATGGGGGTGTTTTGATCCATCAGTAACGCATGTTTCATACCATTGTGGAGGTTATACATTTGGAACAGACTTTGGTATCAATCTACATGATGGGTATTTTTTGGTATTAGCTGTACATGTAGGGTGTGAAATCTTGTTGCTGGGTAATTTACTGGAGAGATGCCTTAGTTTGGTTTTTTGTTTTGGGTTTCTTAGTGTGTGTTTTTAGTGGTGATAGGTGTTGGGTGTAAGATTTGGTGGATTCATTCTAAACCGTGTATGGTGGCTATGGCCAATTCTAAATGAAAACTGTTGCTGTTAAAAAAAGGTAAAAAAAAAAAAAAAAAGACTTAAGGAATACTAGAATTAATCAACGAACCAAAAGCACCAGTAAGAGTATACCAAAAACACAGCTAAAGCCAGGCCAATTAAAAAGGCAAAACAATAATTAGCAGCAAACAATCCAACTCATAAAATACAAACATAGTGATCAAAGGTGTAAAGTTAAGTCAATGCTGTCAACGTTTGTAGAGGAAGTAGTAGGCCTATGATCAGTCATTGGTTGAGCTCCATCCATTGGCTGCTGATCAAATCTTATTGGAGGAGGAGAGCCAAATAGAGGAGGCCCTTGAATCACTGTTGGAAGAGGCGCCCCATAGCTGGAACTATTGAATATTGGTAGGGTAATCTCTTCTTGGTAGGGTCCATGGCCATTCCCCTGATCATCATCTGTGTCTTGAGTTGTTGTAGCCTTCACTTTCCTCTTATAAACCTTACATAAGACCCAATCGTCCAACTGCAACAAAAGGAACATCAATCTAAAACTTGTAAGAATGATATCATTAACTGCAGTACTGCTTTAAATTATGAAAAATTCTAGTAATTCATTACCAAAAAAAGAAAAAAATTGATTTTTAAAGATTCATCTATAAATTAATGGGGGATTTGTACTTTACCCTCATGTCGTTTGCACCCATTTTTCTCCGGGGAGGTTCATTGACGCGGTATTCATGCATGAGCCAATCAGTTTTGTTGTCCTTCCCTCTCCAAAAAACAAGAGACTTCCTAAACCCGACCGTAATGCCGTTGTTATCAATGATAGGCTTATCACCTCCACTAGCCTTCCAAAACCCATCACCGGCTGCCCGGTTTGGTCGTGTACCATTCTGGAATTTTCGATCCCTCGGTGTGAAGAAGAACCACTGCTGCTCCTTCTCCCCTTTTATTGGGTGGTGGTTTTCTGTAATTAAATCAGCACAAAATGTATTAACATGACAATTTCATTAGGATTTTGTTCTTCCAATTAACTATTACTTTTAATTAGATTCTGTAATTAACCATTGAAAAAGATGTTGAATTCAAGTGTAAAAAGTTACTATTTAATAAAATATTTGAAACGAGAAATGAAACAGAGAATCAAAAATACACATGAATACACACACACACACACACCCACACACACACACACACACCAATTCAAGAACCTAGAACACCTTAAAAAATAAAAAATAAACAATTGAGGGGTGGTTTTTAAATCAGCACAAAATGTATTAACATGACAATTTCATTAGGAAAGAAGAAATGAAACAGAGAATCAAAAATACACATGAATACACACACACACACACCCCAATTCAAGAACCTAGAACACTCTTAAAAAAAAAAAAACAAACAATTGAGTTCTTGAAAAAAAAAATTGTTACCTATGAGCTCATCTGGATTATGGTTGTAAAGGATGACCTCTTGGATGTTGTTTGGAGGAAGTTCTTCCAACGCCACTTTTTTATTCAAGTAGTGGAGAATCAGCTCCGAATCCTCCGGGTGAAACCTATACCCAGGTGGGAATGATTCAAGGTACTTCAATTCTTCTATGTTGACATTGTTCTTGAACCCATAATTTGTTGGAAAATTGGAAGGATACGGCTATGATACTGATTGAGGCGTGCAACAATTTGCACTGTCCTTAAGAACAATTCCGCCCCTCGGAGCCAATGACTCGATGCACAAGGTCACAAGCGCTATGTTCTTCAGGATTCAACAATCAACTTCTTCCAAACGTGCACTCGAATTGGAAGAATATGTGAGTGCTCAGAATTGCTCCAAAAAACAGGGAAGGAAATTGAAGAACAGAGAAGAGAAAATTATTTTTCTATATGTAAAATGGGAAGAGAGAAGGCTATTTTATAAGCCAAATTGCCCAACGGTCATTTTATTAAAAACAGATTTAATAGCCTCCAACGGCCATATTTTTAATATAGGAGTTAATAACCTCCAACGGCCATATTTTTAATATAGGAGTTAATAACCTCCAACGGCCATATTTTTAATACAGGATTTAATAGCCTCCAACGACCATATTTTTAATACAGGATTTAATAATCATATCAATGTAAATGACATTGTTTAAATCTTTTCGAAATAAAAGGCCCAATGACCAAATAAGAGGCCAATAATTCCAACAATCCCCCCCTATTTCAAAAATTTAAACAACAAATAAAAAGAATGGAGCAAGAGAATTCAATGCATCAAAACTGGTGCCTTTAGGGCTATGAACCAGTCCCTAGGAATATATATAAGAAGTGACTTACAGGAATGTGGTGAAATAAAATTTCTATGAACCAGAATCCCTTAACGTAAACCAATCGTCTTATACCCACATTAATTCCTCAGATTCTGAGCAACTCTAATCGGTGTGGCACCTCTAGGCCCTGCGCCAGTCCTGAATTTTCATAAGTGCTCTAGAAAACTTGCCTACATTTTCATAGAAAGCGGCCCACTTTCACACTTATATAGGTGAATCCATCAAGTATGCATTGCAATTAAACATACCATCCATTCAGTATGGACTATGGAATTCATTAAGAGTTTAACTCAACCTTTCTCATTGCAATTGCACTATACACCATAGGAATGGACAACAATATAATCAAGTTATAGTGCATCTCAAATCAACCAATGACTTGTTATTACCCATATGAACCTATTTCTTGGGTTCTCCAATTACATAGGTTGGGTTACCATCATTGTTGATTTTTGTTATAGGCATAAGCCCCATTCCCCTCGATGTTTCATACACTAGTTTTCTCCCTAGTGATTTTGTAAAAGTGTCAGCCAAACTCACTTCTGGCCTTACAAAATTAAGAGAAAATTTTTATCTCAAACAGCTGTCTCACAATATTATGACTTAGGCGTATATGCCTACTCTTGCCTTTATAGGACTTTTTCATAGCTCAGCCTTTTACAGCCTAGCTATCTCAATGTTTATTTCAAATAGGAATATCTGCTAAGAAGCTTTTAAGCCACTCAGCCTCAAAATTAGCTTTCTCAAAAGCTACAACCTCATATTCCATCATTGACTTAGTTATGCAAGTTTTCTTGGACGACTTCCAAGATACTGCACCTTCACTAAGTGTAAAAATAAATTCACTCATTGAATTCGTCTTATCTGAATCCGAAATTCAATTTGTATCACTGATTTTTGAAAATACATACTTTCCTAAAAAAAATTTGCATAAAATCTGGCCTTGAGAAAACCAAAATTTAAATTCTCTCAAATTTTGAAGTATGCAATATATTTTCAAAAATAAGTTCTTCATTATCTCCGGATATACAACATTTTCAAAAATATTTTCTTCACTATCTCCGGATATACAGCATTTTCAAAAAATGTTTTTCTTCACAGGAGGGATATTTAGCTCTAGCTAAGTTACCAAAACATTGGTACTAAGCAAGTCATCAAGTAAAACACTTCATTTTCCCTTGAAGAGTATTTCTTGTAACAATTGTGTTGTTACACATATGCCTACAAGCGTTCAAATTAATTAACCATCCTCCAAAATTTTTTATGAACTTTACTTCCATAAACATAGCCACAAATAGTTCTTCGGACACATTAGCCTGGGAACAAATTGATGCTTTTCCAATTCTTGACCAAAGAATTTGATTTGTTTTTCAAAAAAAAAATTAATAATTTGAAATCATTTTACTTGCAGGAGGTTTCATATCACTTGGCTCACAAGAAGTCTAAAAAGGTTTGCAAAAAAAATTATTAACTCAAAACCTTTTTCAACCTCACAATATTGATCAAGAGAGATACCAGCAAGAGCTCTTGTAATTTTAATCTCTAAAATTACGCTCGTAACATCCAAATCCTTTCATATCAAAATTAAATCTCCATGTAAATATATCATAACACATACTCTAACACTGTGTTTATGATATAAACATGTCTCACTTTTATTAATTTTGAAACTATTTGAAACAATAGTTTAAACAAGATTTTCATTCCCCTAATTGGCTACTAAATTTAAAATCTATATAAGGAGTAAACAAGTATTCACACTTTACTCTTATTCGGATCTATAAAACCCTACCGGTTTATCCGAATAAAATTTCACCTCTAATTCTCCATTTAATATAAAATGGTTTTAACATCCATCTCATAAATATATACTCATACATATCAACAACAGTTAATAAATTTTAATGGATGTAAAACATGAGAATAAGTATCTAAAAATCAACATTTTCTTTAAACCTCTTAGGATTAAATATCCCAACATAAGCCAAATAACCCAATATTCAAAAACATAAAATTGGGTTTTCAATTTTCCAATACTCAAAAAATAGTAATTTTGTTTTAGAGTGGGATACTCTATCAAAATAAAACATTTATAGTAAAGCTTTCCTCCATATATTTGAATAATCTCAATTGGGTCTCAAATGAATAAGACATTATGAGTAAAATCATAAGATCAAAATGGAATACAAGTTAAAAGAAAAACCTGCCACATCCAATGAATTCTGATTCCCAACATGTATAGCCTCAAACTATTGAATAAAACAGTACCAAAAATTTGACAAGACTTTTCTTTATTATTAGTACTAGAGTCCAACAAAATGTGAGTATGTACATCTAGAATATTTTAGCAATGTGACATTGACATGCACACTTCCACAAATCTCTACAAATAAAAAATCAAATGCCACTATTGAAATCAAGCTTTGAATTATAATTATTATAGTGTTTAAACAATTCATTTAAAACATAATTTAACCACACATATTTGCCATCTCAAGAGTTTGCAAGCCTACATTAAAACTTTTAGCAGTAATTATAACATAAATCTCGGCTCTTTCTGTTACTACAACAGTTACTGCAAAAGAATGAATCATAGCTTATATAGTTATTGTGTATATATAATTCTAGTTGGCTCATATCATTATATCTCTTATCAAAACTATCATAACCCAATTTAACCAAAAGACATATAACTATAGCAAGTTAAAATAGTCTTTAGCAAACCACATTAAAGATTCTGTATACTATCAAACACGTAAACCCATTTATATGTAAAAGGTTAACTGTCTTAAAACCTAGGCTTTAACACTTGAACGTTAACCATTGTATGTATTATCAATTTGACATTCAATACATTAACCAATATAATTGTAACGGTTTGTCAACCATAAATATCTATAATCGTTTGGACATAAAAACTCCACAAGTAAATATATTGAGCATTAAAGCAAAGTTGTATATTAACAGTGAGGAGCCAAACTCTTTACCCATAGGATATAAACATAACTATCTTGCTAGCATCATCACCACAATTATTACTTGAAATTAATGTGTTGTAATAGCTCTCAAACCCATCTAGCAATAAACGTATGTCTTTGTTCATATTACTCATGGGCTAAAAGCACCAAAGTGAACACTTAACAATAATATTTATTTATTTAAAATAATCCCAATCATTATTCTATAAAACAAGTGTCCAATGGAGTAGATGGGTTAAGCACATGAATCGAAAACTCTTCCATGCATAACAATCGGTGTTGTAGCATATGTGCACAATCTAAGTTTTGATGTTCCAAAATTATTGGCTATAAACTCTGTATATAGTAGTAAACTAATCAAACAAAATTTGTATCTATGACTGTTTGAAAAATCCC
Organism: Hydrangea macrophylla; assembly: GCA_033977485.1. NCBI lineage: Eukaryota > Viridiplantae > Streptophyta > Magnoliopsida > Cornales > Hydrangeaceae > Hydrangea > Hydrangea macrophylla. The sequence goes on from CM066991.1 coordinate 158,127,831, forward strand.
TAAGGACAGCTACTTGCTTATAATAATTAACATTTATAATACAACATAGATATCATTTCAAGGGTCAATCTCCATGGAAGATATCAACACTTTAAAATTGTTGAAACCATGAACAGAATAGGGGCAATATTACCAGATCATTAGCCTTTTTGAGAAATGTTGGGTTGAATTGTTTTGCGTCCATCATAGCAGCATCTATATTGTTCTTAAGATTGTTGGAAAATTGGAAGGATACGGCTATGATACTGATTGAGGCGTGCAACAATTTGCACTGTCCTTAAGAACAATTCCGCCCCTCGGAGCCAATGACTCGATGCACAAGGTCACAAGCGCTATGTTCTTCAGGATTCAACAATCAACTTCTTCCAAACGTGCACTCGAATTGGAAGAATATGTGAGTGCTCAGAATTGCTCCAAAAAACAGGGAAGGAAATTGAAGAACAGAGAAGAGAGAATTATTTTTCTATATGTAAAATGGGAAGAGAGAAGGCTATTTTATAAGCCAAATTGCCCAACGGTCATTTTATTAAAAACAGATTTAATAGCCTCCAACGGCCATATTTTTAATATAGGAGTTAATAACCTCCAACGGCCATATTTTTAATATAGGAGTTAATAACCTCCAACGGCCATATTTTTAATACAGGATTTAATAGCCTCCAACGACCATATTTTTAATACAGGATTTAATAATCATATCAATGTAAATGACATTGTTTAAATCTTTTTGAAATAAAAGGCCCAATGACCAAATAAGAGGCCAATAATTCCAACATAATTATTGTTCTCTGAGACTATTGGACCACTTCTTGATGAACCAGAGTTGCTTTCGGAAATGGACAGAGAGCGACCCTTGCGTTTGGATCTGTATTGTGACTTAGAGTCCATTGATCGGAAAGCTTGGTCTCTCTCTCTCTCTCTCTCTCTCTCTCTCTCTCTCTCTCTCTCTCTCTCTCTCTCTCTCTCTCTCTCTCTCTCTCTCTCTCTTTCTCTGTTTTGAGGAAGAGTTGTAAAAGAAGAAGAAGATAAAATTTTCAAATCAAATATATATGACTGGACACTTGTTCACACCGTTATGTTAGTTATGTCAACCGACTCACAGCACCCCCAATTTTTGGAGAGAAAAAAAAAATTTATATGGACAAACAAAAATTATGTGTAATTTGTCCCTCTCAAATTTTAAAAAGGAAACAATTATGATAGTATTTTAGCCCAATAGTATTTCATCCCGACTCAAATATTTGTCTCATCACTTTTTCTTATCATTTTCCAATTTAATACAACCCAAATGGTCGAATTCTTTAAATTACCATAAGCGAACGAACTTTATTATTATACAAAAAAAAAGAAAAAAAAAAAAAAAGAAGTGATATTCAGAAACCAATTAAACACGAAAATATGTAAAAATGGAATATAACACAAAATGACCTCGGAGGCGCTCACCCCAAATCCTCGTATAGATCCACCACTATATACTTCGATCTAATCTTAGCCCTGCACATAAAAAAAATCCTGGCTCATGTAGACACCCTATTTTGTCTGGCTTGATAGACTTAGGTGACGTCTACTCTACTGGTTCACGATGATTGGAAATTATCTTGCAAATCTCATTCCTAGGTTTCATTTCTGCTTCTGACATTAGACCCATGAAAAAATATCTATATACCCCAGAGAGATCCCGGATTTTTGGAATCGGATTGGGAGCACGTAGATCCCAAGCTTCTGCCAAAAGTTCAAAAAAGAGCTTCAAAAGAGTTTTGAGAAGCAACGTCGAATATAGGACGTTTTAGGAAACTTTTTAGAAATGTTCCAGTTTGAACGGGTTGACCCATATTTTGACCCAAAATTTGACATGTAGCTTTAGTCCCAAAATGATTTTAATAATACTAGATATCACAAGCTTTCCAACGGTGTATCATGAGCTTGATTCGGAGTAAAAACGGATTACTATGATTTTCCAAAGAAAATACCACCATTCTCGACTATGGCCCAGAAATCCAAAAAATTTCAAAGCACCTTTTCGACTTTGGATTTTTTACTTAATGCTAGATGTCGAGAGCTTTCCAACGATATAAAATAGGCCTAATTTTGGGCATGAAATGAAGTTTTTTAAAATAAACTTTTGAAGAAAAAAGCCTAAAAAAATCCATTTTTCAAAGAATCAAAAAAGAGGGGGTAGCACACAAAAGTTGTGCTGCGGCACTGGGTGAGTGCCGCTGCCCGTCGCCCAGTTTTGAGTGTCGCTACTTGCCGCCCATTTTTTGATTCTTTCTCATAGAATTGCGAATTCAATTTAAGCTTGGGATTGAATTGGTCAAGAATTACCTCATATGTAATTGTCAAGACTCTCAATTAACTTGAAATTAAGTTCATAATCCATCTCTATGAACTTTTGAGCATATTTCATTTTGGGTCTTTGATGTTCCATGTTATCTCCGACAAGGTTAAGTAAGACTCATGTCTACTACTCTTACAATCTGGGTCTCACCACGGATTCATTCTTTAGCTGAATTGAGAAATACCAATTGGAGATTCTCCTGAAAAATGACCTACTATTAGTTCGATAAACCTAGGGGGTGATTAGCTCAATCTCTAACTTTATTACTAATTTCAATTTGAAGCAATAATAGAACAGAAACCAATACGTGAAAAGTGTGCTTGTGTAAAAGTAATTCATTGCAATCACAAGAACACTACATTTTTACGTGAAAAAACCCTTTCAACTTGAAGGAATCAAAAACCACATCCACAGCTAATTCGAATATGATGAATTGATGGAAAACTTACAACCAACTTAGACTAAACCAGAGTCGCACTGAATCACCGCTTTGTGATAACACACATTGCATTTCTAATCCTCCTTTGCTGAAAATAACCTCTTCATAGCTTCAACACTACACGTTGGCCTCGCACCGAATACGCACACACCAACGAATCGCATGTGATGAACTACTAACCCTTAATTGATGAAAGTAAACCAATCTTGGGTTAAAAACGAATCTAAAATGGTGGTAGAGTGCTTAGGAATTATATATGCTGAAATTTGAGAAAATGGCGTACTAGGTCTTCAAGTAAAGTGTTATATTTATAGGTTTTGGAAAACTAGCAAAAATATGTTGTACCATTTGAAGATGCCAACCCTCTAGACAACTATCGAACGGTGCATTCTGTCAAGGATAATTTCTCACAAATAATTCCAACATGCGAATTGTCAAGATGCCTTGCGGAGGGTCCTACGGATAGTCACGTCTGACTTAAAAAAAATTATTTCTTCATAACCGAGTATTAGCCATACCGTCTGGACGCCTGTGTCCAACAAAGAATTTTCTCACATTTTTAACATAGAAAAAAATGTAGTTAACTCATTTTAATTTATAAAAATATATTTTGTGAGTGTGTTAGTCAACCTAGGATTCTCAAGGGTAATTATCTCATTTATATTGTTCTCTCATTTCTTCATAACCGAGTATTAGCCATACCGTCTGGATGCATGTGTCCAACAAAGATTTTTCTCACGTTTTTAACATAGAAAAAAATATAGTTAACTCATTTTAATTCATGAAAATATATTTTGTGAGTGTCTGAGTCAACCTAGGATTCTCAAGGGTAATTCTCTCATTTATACCATTTAGACTTACAATTCATACTTAGATTTAGGATTTTATACATTTTTCAAAGTCTACCTCTCATTCATTTCTCCATACACCACATCAATGAATTATGATTAAATTCTCACTAATTGTTGTTAATTTGGATTTAGAACATCATATGATGTCACAACCCGGTCCCACAATAGCAGATCCAAAGCCCGTGGCACACAATTCGTTAACGTTCCCAAAAATTAGTTTTTTTACAAACACGCAGCGAAAAAACAAACAAGTGCATTTTTAAAGTCAGCAATCCAGTCGACTGCATCTCATGCCCAGTCGACTGAGGCTGGTCTAGCAGAACATTTGATTTTGAAAAGTGATCCAGTCGACTACTAACTTGGACCAGACGACTGCTTTGAGTCCCAGGAAGTCTCAATCCCTCAACCACTCAATCCTGTCGACTGTCTCCTATGTCCAGTCGACGGGGATGCAAAAATCCCAGTCGACTATACAGTCCAAGTGACTGAATTCCTGTTCAAGCAGAAAGTTAACTTCTGAAAACACAAACCAGTTGACTGTGTCGGGGACCCAGTCGACTGTAAATGATGCAATGTCTCATTCAACAAAGGGTTCCAGTCGACTGTTTTCTAGCAGCAGAGCATTCTGCTAAAATTCCAAGTTTAAAAGCTTTCGGAATACAACCAGGAACTAAACACACCCTCTAAACTGATTCCAAAGCGATCTTAACTGGATTATACATTACAAAAACATTATTACAACATATTCCTAACTATTACAACATTATAAATCCGTTCTATGATTCTAAGTTAAAAATAGTTTAAAAGTACTAAAATCCTTATTGCAACATTGTTATGTCAAAACTACGAGATACACTTGCTAAGTCACCTTCTAGGTGAACTCCCAATATCCCAGGATCACTTCTCCGATTCCTCACCGGCATTAACACCTGGAATGGTTATTTGAATAACCACACATATTCAATTTGTTTAAGCTAACGCTTAGTGAATAAAACAACAATGCACATGAATGATAAACATGCTCGCATTCACATCTCTACATTTCATACTAGTCTCCGGAGTCCCACGTGTACGTTCCACACTCCTAATCCGCGACTCCTCGCCAATAAGTCCACGCAAAAAGGTAAGACCCACGTTTATTTTCTTTAAACGTGCGACCTTATGCCTATAACGGCCCCACAACGATGGCTTGATACACGCACTTCTTCGACCCAAATAACAACTCAACATACTCAAATGCATATCACCGTACTCTCGACATAATCAAAATATTTCACCGTACAATTGGGCCTACTTATCAATATAATCGCCCAATATGAACTACACAATATATATCTATCAACTAACACATGCTTTTCATACAAAACATGAATATATGTTAAGAAATCATTCCAAAACACATGGTTGAATCACTCACCTCCGATTAACGCTCTTAGAATACGTTCCAAAGAAAACCCAAGCACAAATATCATGCAGAAGTCCATCTAGTACAAGTCCTATCATTCAAAAACCAATTATTAACTTTTTAGGAAAATTCTAAAAAATGAGTTTTCGGAAAACTTATCCAAACAAGTCCTAATGGATATCAAAATGACGGCCTTACCTCGAGGAGTTCGAATATCCGATAAAATATTTTGGCTCACGAACGGTCTTTTCAATCAAAATCCTGATCGTAATCTAAACTTAAAAAGTAAATTGAACTTTATAGAACTTCCTCTTGTATCATGTTCATTTGAATTTTACGATAACCTTATAACTCGTAAATTGATTTTTGAGCTAAATATATGATAGTATTCATTCCTGACCACGTAGGAAACCGAGTTAGTTCAGGAATACTTTGTACTACGGCCGTACTTTTTAGAGCTTGAAAGTATATGCACATCTTTTGGATCCATACTACTTTCTATGAGAAAATTGTCGAATTCAAATTTATTTACATACACATATTGCATTTCTGATTTCGGAAACTCACTAATGGTTGTGTCAAGTAATAGATATGTTAAGTGTGATTCAACTTTGCTTAAATCTTTATGCTTTTCACATTAGTTAAACAAATCACGCACCAAACACTTAGAATTTCCTATCTCATCCGACTACTGTTAGTAAATCCGACTTTTACAATTATATACATTAACTCTAAACACGCGGCAAGTATCCCATGACTTGCCGCATTGTGTGTGCCCTTGTCGGGATAGTTAGCAGGAAGGGGGCAGTCCTTTCTCACAGTTGCTAGGTGTTCTGTCACGCCCCGGAACGGCATAAATAGAGAAAAATAAATTTCCTTTATGGGTCCATAGGGAATGACGGGTGAAGTCACATGATTGTCCACACCACGCAGTACTAAGCAACAAGAAGTAATAGTGTAACAGGAATGAGGTCTAGGTTCAAATCATGAAGCAACATAAAGTCAACAGAAGTTACTAACTATCACATATCAGAGTCTCGAATCAAATATAAGGCAGCGGAAGTACAAATACCAAGGCAACATATGCCTGACTACAAAAAGATTCTAAAGCGGTAAAGACAATTAGCTACAATTCTAGTCTAGTCTTCAGTTGGCATAAGGGTAGTCCTCGGCGTAGTAGTCTTCTTCGGTCTGACCTCCGTCGGGGAAATTCTCCACAGGTACTCCGTCACCGGCATAGTAGTCTTCTCCTGCAGGCCTTTCACCTGTGTAGTCATAACCAGGATGCGCTGGAACGTGGAAATGTCCAGCGGCATAAACGCCGTCAGCTTAATGAAAGCCGAGTGAGTTAGATACTAACAGGGTATCGACTATTGAAGTTATTACAAGTTATAAACCGTAACCAAATTAGAATTCAGTAAGGGTAACTCCTTTAATCAAACCAATGATCCGATTACTGTCGTTTTACTCATTTTAAGACCGATAGCACGTCTAGAGGGGGGAACAGACTCGACAGTAGCTCAACTCTATAACACACCATTGCTCATCCACCGCTTTTAAGAACATATGCACAGTTCACCGCATGTCATGGATACCACGTTAGTCCATCCCCCCGCTTTTAAGAACATATGCACAGTCCACCGCATGTCAGGGATATAACGCTTTAAACAACAGTACATCATTCTATGCCACGACTTAGCGACGTCTACCAGTGATCACGGTCCACCGCATGTCATAGACACCTTCGTCTGTCTACCGCTTTTAAGAACATATGATTAGATCATCTGGCTATCTTAGGGCAAATGGTCCGGTTCACCGCAAGTCATAGACACCTTCGTCTGTCTACCACTTTTAAGAACATATGATCGACCAAAGCCCGCCCACGCAAGATTCCCGAATCTTAGCAAACCTACTTAAGTTCAACTCTATTACCGATACATGACAATCCCAATGTGGCCCGACTACTCTGAATGAAATGAACGTTAACTCCAAAGGATTCACAACTATTCCGTCATCTAACATTATAACGTTATTCGATAGTCTTGTTATTACTACGATCCTATGCTGCATTAACTCGTTATCATGTCTGTATTACAATAATGAAGCATGCTGGGAAGTACTTGAACAGTAAATAAACAACTAAACAGTTATTACATTATCTAAACAAGTAAGACAGTAAACTGCAACTTCCAATCGATTGATATAGATGTCAATCGATTGGTATAAAAGTAGTGTCAATCGATTGGAAGAGAGTTCAATCGATTGGATCACAATCCATGTCAATCGATTGCATAAAATGTCAATCGATTGAGACATGAAAGATGTCAATCGATTGATATAGTGTCAATCGATTGGAACATGAGAGATGTCAATCGATTGGTATAGTGTCAATCGATTGACACTTCGTCTTCTTCGCAGAGAAGACTGCCCAGCAACATATAAACGGGAAACACATGGTTTCTTCTCCATTTCTTCATTCAAAACATGTCCTAACATCAATATCAAGTTACCAAGTGAGTTTAGAACTCACCTAGACGTTAAGGGTGTGTTTGGGAATGCTTTGAAGCTTGAGCTTCAATGGTGGTCTCCCTCTTCTCTCTTTCCTCTGCTCTCTGCCTTCTCTCTTTTCTTTCTTCTTCTTCTTCTCTTCTTCTTTCTGGTCTTCTTCTTCTTCTTCTCGTCTCAGTCCATCTCTGTGTGTGTGTGAGTAAATATATGCATATATGTGAGTATATATATATGAGTGTGTATATATATAACACCCACACAAAACCCTCCCTCTCACTCTCTCTGATTTCTGTAAACAGAAATACGCCCAAAATGGGCTGGTATATATAGAGAGGGAGTGTTCACGTGGCCTCTCCCCAGCCAGAGCAAAAGAATCTGCCCAGCTGCCTCCAATCGATTGACATAAGTGTCAATCGATTGATACAATCAATCGATTGGTATAAAGTTCAATCGATTGGTATATAAAATATACCAAGGGTAAGGCCAAGCTCATACAAGTATTAAAAGAAACATACAATGTCTTAGTTATATAATACATTACAAGAATACAGGGTATTACATGTTCTCCCATGAATCCCAATTTTATTTCAACTGTAGAATATTTCTATTGATTGTATCTCTTGTCGGGATTTTTCCTTGCAGGTGACCCATTCCCCCTCCCCTATCTCTTTTCTTTTCTTTTCCCTGGGCATAGTCCAATATTAAAGCCCGCATTTTCAAAAAAAATTTAAATTCTTACACACCTTTAAAACAATGACCAAAAGACCAATTAAGTCCGCCTCATCCTCCCAACCGCCCCAAAAGAAATCAAAAGGCAAAGAAAAACAAACCGACCCACCACGCCGCGACCCTCCACCAGACGACCCAAACCCAAACAAACTCGGCCCCAAATACGCCAACCGCAGCCTCAACTATGAGGCTGCTATCAACGCTGAAATCTTTACGTCTGATAAGGATACTAAGTGGGGCCACAACAACCTCACTGCCCGCAAATTTGCCCCACAGCTCTATTTCAGAAACCCCGACCTCATTAGTTACCCACGCCTCGTCCATCTATTTTACCAAAACCTCCATTACCATAAACAATCTCTTAGCCAACATGCCTATCTGTCCACAACCATAGACGACCATGACATCACCCTTAACCCTGACAATATCGCCAACGCCCTCCAAACCCCCTCTCATTCCTATGAAGTGCCTAAACTCAATGTCCCAAACAAAGCCCACTCCTTTATCCACATTATCCAAGACATGTGTGGCGGCCGATCTGGTTTAGGGTAGTCTATACGATGATCTCATATTCCCCGCCAGATGTGGTTTGTCAACCATGTCTTCAAAAGAAACCTGTACCTCCTTGGTCACGAGCAAGAGCGGACCAAGGAGATCCACCATGCCCTCCACGCAGTCTACCGCGGAGACTGGTTTCATCCAGGTCTCGTGATTATGGAGGGCATGCGTCTTACCGTCCAGACCATTGATCATTCCGTCGACTCTAAGCTCCTTTTACCCTACCCTTGCACCATTACGGCCATTCTCTGGGCCAAGGCCTTCCCTATTCCACATGACAAGCCGATAGATGGACGTATCCCGGAGTTCATTTCCGCTGATCAGAAGTTGAGCCTGGATTATCTTGACTTAGAGGTAAGGAGGGCCCGAGAGCAGACCATGGCACGTCGAGAACCGGAGGCGCAGCGTCCACCTCCACTGGAGGATACCCCTTACGCTTGGACTTTTGGGGACGTGTGTGCGTTCCGTGGAGAGTCCCTTCAGCTCCAGTCTTATATGCGTTCATATTTCCAACTGGCCCATCCGGATCAGTTGGATGACATTCTAGCCCAGGGCAAGGCTGCTTACTAGTCCGCTTTTCCGAGACCGACGCAGCAGGTGGCTGGGAAGCAGGGTGAGATGCCGGGTGAGGAGGAGCAGACTAGAGATGATGGCGATGATGGAGGAGACGGGAGTGACGGAGATGGCGATGGTGCTGATACTACAAGACAGGGGAGTACAGGGTTGGAGATGATGAGGGTTTTCCTAAACTTAATCCCACTAAAACTGCTGTAAATTGCATTCTAGACGTAATTGGACAATTTCATCCACGTAGGGGTCTTCAGCACTTCAAAATACGCATTTTTATGATTTTTCGTATGGATCGCACGAGCGGGCCGTAAATGGGAGGTTGCGCGAGCGATGTGCTGGATTCTCAAGAGTGTAGGCCGCTCGCGCGATGTGGCTTTTTCTGCTTCTTTCTTCCTGCTTTTTCACCCCATTTAGCTTGAATTCATTGCTTTCTTCTAAAACCTGACAGAAACAAGAAAATAAAGTAAAAATACACAAAAATAGGATAAAAACGGCTAACAAATGTGAATTAAGGCGTATAATTGGGATTTGTTCTCTCCCGATCACACCCCCAAACCTACATTTTGCTAGTCCTCGAGCAAAATGAAAAGAAAAATAAAACTACTAATAATAAAATTCCTAATCCATTTTTGCATGGATAACGATTGCACTTAGCCTGTGCAACAAGCCTTTTAAACCTCTAGGTGTCCCTAGTCGGACGAGTGAAGTCTCGTGAGGGTTCTCGTCAATAAGTCACCCACAACCATTTTTATTAACTTGTAAAAGAAAAAATTTTATTCAAAATTTTAATATTTCAACATTAACATTCTTCCTTGCTACAACAGAATTCAAATAAAACTTTAAAATATCAAAAGTATCATAATCCTACGTCTACCCAAATCATGAAAATAATCTGAAAACATATATCAATAGGATATATCGAAGATTCGCATGTGTGTGAATAGTAATCAAGTGGATACACGGTGATTATGAACTTGGAATATAAATCGGATAACTATCTAGCGATACCTCAACTACAAGTCTCACGTTGTTAATTGCACTCTAAAATAAAATCACTCGAAAACAGGTGTAATCACTCGAAGATATGCGAGGACAATAATTATATACAAAGAAAATAAATCTCGCATATGATACGGAACAACGTATGACACAAAATAAAAATAGTCTCATGAATAGATATCGATCGTCAAGTAAATATTATTAGTACCATGCTTATATTCCCTTTTCCTGTCGGTTTCATATTCAAATCATGTTTTCCTAGAATCAAGTAGGACTTAACAAAGGTTGTAATGTTGGTCAAGGGTTATAGCTAAGAAAAGAAAGGTAAAAAGAAATTCAAAAAGTCCTCAAGTAGATAGGAATAGCCGTAATTTTTGTAACACATAGACTTTACTACAACTAAAATAAATGAAAAATATCCATAATACTCTCCCCCAAACCAAATCACTGCATGTCCCTATGCAGGTGGGAACATGACAATGACATGGATGTAATCCTCATAGAATATGACAAGAACGTTCATGCCACGAAAAACGTCTGAAGGGGGTGCCACACTAGCTCGGAAGTACCAATCAACCAGCTCCACTCCGGATGCTCCGCAGGGTCGAACGGCGGTCCCATCTGATCATAATCGTCCTCGGCATGAAACTCCGAAACCACATCCACCTCAGCCTCCTCAATGATACCCAGACCCAAATCAACCGCATCATCCTCAGGACCGGAATAAGGCGCAAAAATCGAAGCAATATCCTCAGGTGACCAGTCAGGGTAACCTAGACATTGTCGAACAACGTTCGGTACATAATCAGGGAGGTCCCTATAGGAATAGGTAACCTTAGGTGTAAGTACATCGGTCGATATAGGGTCAGTCAATGAAATGGCAGCTAGACCTGAAAGAACTCCCTCATCGACCTCGGGCATATCATCATCGGTCGAGGAATCAGCCGAATCGGAGGACAAAGACGACTCAGAAGAAGTAGGCAGAGTGCCATAAGGGCCATCAATGATAGTAGGGTCATCGCCGAAAAGGTCATCCTCATCTGAAGAATCAAAACAGATATGAAAGGGAATGCGAGGATGACGACAGCTCTAGCCGGGACGACCGACTGGACTGTCAGACTTGGCTACCCTAGGACTCGGTGTAGTATCAGAAGTGGACGGACTAGAATCGGAAAAATAACTCGACACACTTGACGACCTATCAGGTGAAGTAGGAGGAAAAATAGGATGGTCCATAGCGAGGGGATGCTAATGAGCTATGAGGAACAAGGTACACTATATGGATAAGTGGCAACTAAAATCCTGAAACCAAAAATAAGTCACAACTGAAAATTTATTAGTTTGATTTAAAAAAAAAACAGAATTACGTTATGGATTACGAGAAAGTGTAGAATGAATGAGTTAACTTTTTAACTTAAGCAATTTAGTTTTGAATTGTAAAGAAAATTCTGATATAGTTGTCCCCCAAACCTGAATCTATGAGATTCCTGGTATAGTGCAATGGGAGTTGGAATTTCTTTTAACAAATTTTATGACAATTGCATAATGTGAATAAATCTAATGAGTATGTAGCTAACTATGAATATGGATACATAATCAACAAGTAAGAATGTGAACAGTGCGACTAATATACGTTTCAGAAATATAAACAAACCACAAAAGAAAAAATTAAAAAAAATGCAAAACTAACTTGATTACAGACCCAAATAAAAAAATATGAAAAGAAAGACGGAGAATAAACTAGGCCGGTCAAAGTCGGGTACATCATAATCCGATGAATAATACAAAGGAACTTAAACATAAAAGCAAGGAAATAAAATAATATACATGCCAGATGTCTGAAAATGTCAATATCTACCCAAACAAATCTCATAAAACATCAAAATGTCTGTCCACTACTCAACCATCATAACAATCTAATCATCCCCACCCTCAAGTAGCACTAACTCCAAACCCGTACTCCCCTGGCCAGTAGTCCCATCACCATCTCAATCTCCGTCATCTCCAGCCTGCTCCTCCTCACCCAGTACCTCACCCTGCTCCTCAGCCACCTACTGTGTCAGTCTTGGAAAAGCGGACTGGTAAGCAGCCTCGTCCTGGGCTAGAATGTCATCCAACTGGTCTAGATGGGCCAGCTGGAAATTTGAGCGCATATAGGACTGAAGTCTCAGGGTCTCTCCACAGAATGCACACACGTCCCCATAGGTCCAAGTATAGAGGTATCCTCCGGTGGAGGTGGACGCTGCGCTGCCTGCTCTCGACACGCATGGGCCTGCTCTCGGGCCCTCCATACCTCTAATAAGTCAAGACGATCCAGGCTCAACTTCCAATCGGCAGAAGCGAACTCCGGGATACGTCCATCTATTGGCTCGTCATGTGGAATAGGGAAGGCCTTGGCCCGGAGAATGGCCGTAATGGTGCGAGGGTAGGTGGTCTTGTCAAAATCAAGATATAAAAGTATGCTTATTTGTGCTTTACTTTCAAAAGATTTGTAGTGTGGAAAGTAAAGGTCGAACCCACAGAGATTGTTAATTTTTAATCCTTTAATTACTAAAAATCTAATCTAGCTAGTTATAAGAAAATCGGGAGTTTGATTGGTTTAGAATTTGATTATTACTACTAATTAAACTATGAAGTAAACTATGAAATTTTAGAATAAAATCTAGAAGTAAATCTAAGTAAACTTGTATGCAAAATTTAAAGTTGATTTAAATATATGGAGATGAGATCTAGGATTACAATTCCACCACTAACTATGCATTGGGGTTCTATACTTTCTAATCTAAGTTCTATGTTTGGATAGTTATGATCTATTGTAGCTACAAGCTCAATAGTATCATCAATAGAATATTGTTAGTTCAATCTAAGCATAATCCATCTATGGTTCACATGAATTATCTACCTATAACTAGGGTGTAGCATAACTCATCTTTCCTAAGCATGGATTATAAAAGATGTAAACGTCACGATCACATAAGCACCATTGTATGTAAATACTCCTATCAATCACAGAAATCAAGGACTATTGAGTTCAATAAGCATAAGGAAAAATCTAAGACAAGAATAGATCCAAAATACTATTGATTATTAACATTAAAACTGATTATATATAAATAATCCACCAACATACAATCACTATCCCAAAACATAAAATCTTAGAGTAGAAAAGCACAGAAAATCCCCCTTTACATAGCTAGGGTTTCATTGAAACCCTAGATTAGGAGTTTAGTTGTTCATGATGGTTGAAAGCATGAAGATTGGTTGGATGGAAGCCATGAGAGACCTTCAAACTTGCTCTTCTCACTTGCCTTCAAAGCCTTGAATGAATGTATATGAATAGCTCCCTAGATGTATGTGTCAACCTAAAAACTTATAAAATCTCCATATATATAGAGTTTACAAGGAATTTTTGAAGCTTTCCTATCCCGAAACTACCTAAAACAGCTATAATTTCCAATCCGGACGTCATTAAGCAGTCTCGTTTGCACAGGATTCTTCAGTAGAGCATATTACGCAACTTTGATTTTTGTACGGATCGCACGAGCGGGCCGCGCGAGCGTGTAATTGGGCAGGTCGCGCGCGCGGGTCGCGCGAGCGAATTATGGGATCTCGCGCGAGCGGGCCGCTCGCGCGAAGGGCTTTTTCCAACTTCTTTCTGCTTGCTTTTTCACCTTATTTAACCAGATCTCCTTGCTTTCCTCTATAACCTGATAGAAAATATAAAATAAAGTAAAACTACATAAAAACAGAATAAAAAATAGCTAACAAATGTGAGTTAAGGTGTATAATTAGGATTTGTTCTCTCCCGATCAGTAGGGTAGAAGAAGCTTAGAGTCGACGAAATGATCAATGGCCTGGACGGCGAGTTGTATGCCCTCCATAATCACGAGACCTGGATGAAACCAGTCTCTGCAGTAGACTGCGTGGAGGGCATGGTGGATCTCCTTGGTCCGCTCTTGCTCGTGACCAAGGGGGTACAGGTTTCTTTTGAAGACATGGTCGACAAACCACATCTGGCAGGGCATATGAGATCGTCGTATAGACTGCCCTAAACCAAATCGGCCGCCACACATGTCCTGGTTAATGTGGATAAAGGAGTGGGCTTTGTTTAGGACATTGAGTTTAGGTACTTCATAGGAATGGGAGGGAGTTTGGTTGTCGGGGTTTAGGGTGATGTCACGGCCGTCTATCGTTGTGGATAGATAGGCATGTTGGCTAAGAGATTGTTTATAATAATGAAGGTTTTGGTAAAACAGACGGACGAGGCATGGGTAACTAATAAGGTCGGGGTTTCTGAAATAAAGCTGTGGGGCCAATTTTTGGGCAGTGAAGTTGTTGTGGCCCCACTTGGTATCTTTATCTAATGCGAAGTAGTCAGCGTTGATAGTGGCCTCATAGTTTAGGCCGCGGGTGGCGTACTAAGGGCCGAGCTAATTAGGGTTTGGGTCGTCAGGTGGATGGGGCGGTGGGGTTTGTTTTTTTTTTTCCCCTTAAATTTCTTTTGGGGCGGTTGGGAGGATGAGGCGGATTTTGCAGGGCGTTTGGTCATATTTAAAAAAAAGTGTGTAAGAATTAAAAAAATTTGAAAATGCCGACTTTAAAATTGGACTATGCCCATAAAATAGAAAGTGAAAGGGGTAGGGGGGATGGGTCACCTGCAAAGAAAACAATCCTGGCAAGGGATGCAATTAATAAATATTCACCAGTTGAAATAAAATTGGGGTTCACGGGGGAACACCCAGCAACTGTGAGAAGGGATTGCCCCCTTCCCACTCACTGTCTCAGCTAGGGCACACACATTGCGGCAAGTCATGGGGTACTTGCTGCGTGTTTATAATTAATGCATATAAATCAATTCACTTGTCGAAACAAACATGTGATATGTCTATGTCATGTGTTCGAGTTTGTGTTTCAATATCTTGTTAGCCAAATTCATAAAGTTCAGGACTTAGTCAAGAATTTTCAACCTTCAACTCTGTGTTGTCGGAAGAACAGTTTAAGAGTAAACGTGGATTCAAAGGTGAATTGAAACCCTAAGGGTTTAATCGTTGGATTAACACTTGTTAAAAGAATTTCAAGATCCAGATTGTGCGACCATATTAAAACATAGACAGTTATTGCTGGTAAGTTAAAACGTTGATCGCCAATGGTCTGAGCGAAACTGTTTCGTACATGGATTAAGGAATTAATGCTATAATAAATGAACTTCTACATTTGATCTTAAATTTTCACTATTATCATGGAATTAGAATGACACAGTATATGAGCATTATTGTCAAAGTAACATCCATATGTGAACCAAAGCAGTAGTAATAGTGGTGTAATTCGAATTGTGATTAAGGCTTATTCGCATGTGTGAATTCTAATGTGCCTATTCGGGTAACATATTGCATTATTATTTAAATTGTTCGTAATTTCAGATTGGACTTCCAATGTGTGTTGATTGCATGAAACTCCAGGGACTTTGAACATTGAGACACTACGGTTGCATCAACACGCATTGAAATATGATCAAGATTTTTAATAAATGTAGAACATGTTTATACATTCCTATGTAGATATAAAATCCTCAAATTCAAACCCTAAATTAGTGAGCGTGTTTATATATATACCCACAAATAAGTATACATATGTAATTGCCCAAGTTCCAATCCTCAACCCTATAAATTCATTAATGTGGTTGAAATCAGGGGTTAAGATTATGTACATCTTAAAATGAGAGTGTGTATCGGATATGTAATTGCACATAATAAAATTTAGGGTTTATGAGATCATGAATGAAAACTGAGTGTATGTAGAAGTATACTAAGATCAAGAAATCCCCAAAATCTCGAACCCTAAATCTAATCAGTGGGTATATGTAGAGATATAGATATAGATATACACAATGTGTGAGTTGAGTTTTAGGGTTTCTAAAAACCCCAAATTTTACCCCCAAAACCGATCTGAATCGGAGGCTAGGGTTATGTGTTACACCTGATTCCACCCAATGGTGTATAGATATCTATAGTTATATAATTGTATATATATGTATCCCAGATATGTCAAATAATATTTAGATCATGAAAATGTCATTTAACCATACATGTCAATGTCCTCATGATTTACCAATTTTGCATGCCCTCGATTGACACTCCACATTGACTCACAGTATACCTCATCTCAATTATTAATCCACATTAATAATTCCAGAAATTTACTTATGCATTTAAAAAGAATATGTTTTCCGGGATGGGTGTGACAATTACAAGTGTGATCGAGAGGCTAGTTGTGTAATTAATAGCACTTTTTTTTTATCAAAAGGATAATAAGGAAATCCTATTGTATTTAAATGGGATCTGAGGGTGTGACAAAAAAATATCAACTTCTTTTATAAAATAAAAAAGTTATCAAATTTTATATGACATTGTGGAGCAACTCTTCAAAACGTATGGAGCAACTCGTTTCAAAGTCAGGTGCAATCTTCACAAAGTCGGGAGCAAGTCGATCTTCCAAACCTTGGAAGCAATCATCACAACGTTTTTGTGCAACTTCACAACGTTGAAAATATAAAATAGACTAAAATAGAAAATAATAATTCAAAAGTTGATTTTTTATGACTTTTAAATTTTTATTTTTTTTTGGATTATTAAAAATCAGTCTACTTTTATTAAAAATATTAAAGGACAGTCACCTACTTTTTCAGAATGAAAAGGAAATAAAGTTAAAACTAAAAATTTAAAAACACATCAACTTTTTGATTTTGTTAAAATAAAAAAATAAATAAATTACATTTACCCCTCCCCCCCCCCCCCCCCCCCCTATTTTCTTCCTCACCACCACCTCTACCAGCTGCCACCACCATGGCCGGCCACCACCACACCACGACCACCACCACCACCACCCCCACCACAACCTCTCTCTTTTTCTCTCTCTCTCTATATATATATACACATGAGTTTATATATCTCACTGCCACTACCACCCCCAACCTCTCTCTATCTCTTCTCTGTTCTCACCATTACCACCACGGCCTTCCTCCCTCATCCACCTCTGCCACTGCAGGAAAAAAAAAAGTTACAGATTGGAGCAACTGTCCAAACGGCAGTAGCAACTCACCAAACTTATTGGGAGCAACTCACCAAACGGAAAGAATAATGTTGCTCCTTACGTTTGGTGAGTTGCTCCCGATGAATTTGGTAAGTTGCTCTCGATATGTTTGGTGAGTTTCTCCTTCTGTTTGGATAATTGCTCCAAAAACCTATACTTTTTTTGTGTATAGTGGTGATGGTGGATGAGCGAGGTGGCCCGTGGTAGTGGTAGCAATGAGAAGACTGAGAGAAGAGATCAAAGAGAGAGAAGAGATAGAGAGGTTGGGGTGGGGGTGGGGGTGGGGGTGGGGGTGGAGTAAGGTGTAGATTTTTGGAACAATTGTCCAAACAGAAGGAGCAACTCAATAAACGTATCGGGAGCAACTCAGTAAACGTATGGAGCAACTTACTCTTTCCGTTTGGTGAGTTGCTCCTTACCTTTGGTGAGTTGATCCTGCCGTTTGGACAGTTGCTCCAACCTGCAACTTTTTTTTTTCTTTTTTTTTGCTACAGTGGCAGGGTACTGCAGCAGGGGTGGATGAGGGAGGAGGGCCATGGTAGTGATGGTGAGAAGAGAGACGAGATAGAGAGAGGTTGGGGGTGGTAGTGGCCATATATAAGATATACTCAATATATGCTCATGTGTATATATATAGAGAGAGGTTGTGGTGGGGGTGGATGGTGGTGGGGGTGTTCGTGGTGTGCCAGGTGTGGTGGTGGTGGCCAGCCATGGTGGTGCAGCTGGTGGAGGTGGTGGTGAGGAAAAAGATGGGGTAAGTGTAATTTATTTATTTTTTTATTTTTAAAAAAATCAAAAAGTTGATGTGTTTTTTATTTTTAGGTTTAACTTGATTTATTTTTCATTTTAAAAAAGTAGGTGACTGTCCTTTAATGTTTTAATAAAGTAACTGATTTTTAATAATCCCTTTTTTTTATGATTATTGGTATTTTTTATTTTTAAAAAAGTAGTAGACTGGCTTTTAAATTTTTTTTTACAAAAAGTTGACTGAATTGTAATTATCCATATTACTTTCATCATTGGGGTAATTACATTTCAATCATTTTTATGTGTCAAAATTAAAAGTCATACTACTTCTCTTTTAAAATCGAAAAAAATATCAATTTTTTTTGTAAAATAAAAACGTCATCAAATTTTACATGACATTTTGGAGCAACTCTTTATACGGGAGAGTGCAACTCTTCGAAACGTTGGGAGTTACTCTTTCAAACGTTGGGTGCAACTCTTCACAACGTTGGGAATAAATTTTTAATCGTTTGGTGCAAGTTCAGAGCATTGAAAGTCGACTAAAATACAAAATAACTATTAAAAAGTTTATGCTTTTTTTTTTTTAATTTTTTGATGACTTTTTATTTTTTTTAGATTATTGTTGATATTTTTTTAATTTTCAAAAAATAATAAACTGACTTTTAAATTTTGTGTATTACAAAAAATTGACTAAAATCTAATTATTCCTTCATCATTTCCGTACATGTTAACATTTATAGGTCCTAAGCCAGGATCATTGATCATCTCATAAAGCCATAAGAAAGCATCACACTATAGGGCCTCTTTTAACGTATGTATAAAAAAAAAGGGAGGCCTGATCTAAAGCCCTAATCTAAAGCCCTAAGATTTGACTCAACTTGAATTAAGGGACAAACCACAAACAAACCCTTTCTAAGGTCCTATAATTTTTTTTAGACAAAACAACCCTTATATATTGGCAAACACGCGCGCGCCACTAGCATTTGCCATTTGTTACAAATGTTCGCTGATGCGTGTGCTGACATCAGCACACAAATAACGTCTCTTCAGCATTTTGTTCGCTGATGTGTGCGCTGACATCAGCACACGCGTAACTTTTGTTTTGTTTCTTTTTTTTTTTTTTGATAAATTTTTTGTTTTGTTTCTTTTCTTTTATTTCCAATTGTTATATCTTTCAAACGATAAATCTAGTTTAGAAAAAAAAATGTGTATATTTATAATCAGCAAGTCGAGATCTTCCAAATAAGACCAATATTGAATACAAAATTTTAACAGAAAAAAAAAAGAAAAAAAAAGAAAGAGAGAAAGTAAGAAAGAAATAAAGTGATTTGATAACTTGTATGTCTTTGAATTTTGACATTTTAGCAATATTTTTTATACATTATTAGACAGTATACTCTATCTGTCCCATTTTATGTGATTATCTTCGTATGCTCAACGTTTAAAGCAAATAGTATACTCTATTTGTCCCATTTTATGTTATTATCTTCGTATGCTCAACTTTTTAAGCAAACAACTACCCCAGTTTGAAATTTTACTTAATATTCATGTACGAATTAAGTCTCATATTGCATATAAAATTCTGGGGGGAAAAAAAGTCCAATATTAAGTGAAATTTCACTTAAAATTTTTAAAATGAAAATTTCAAAATTTTTAAGTGAAGTTTCATTTATTTTGTTTAGTGAAAAGGTAATTTTCAATGATATTGCAAACTGAAGTCAATTTTATAGATTAAGTTAAATGAAATTTCACTTAATTTTCATTAAGATGAGTGAAATCTCACTTGATTTTATTCTATAATAAGTGAAATTTCAGTTCAGTCCAAATTAACTTTTGTTTTGGCCGGAGATCTCAACTTTGCTGATGTCAGCACATCAAGTAACTATTATTGATGTCAGTGAACATGCAATTTTTTTTTTCTTTCAAACATTAAAATGCTATATCTTCCAAATGACAACTTCGATTTTGAAAAAAAAAAATTTGTATTTGGGATCAGTAAGTCAAGATCTTTCAAACAAAACTCATATGGCATATAAAATTCTGGAATATATATAGTGAAATTTCACTTAAAATTTTTAAAATGAAATTTTCAAACTTTTAAGTGAAGTTTCATTTATTTTGTTTAGCGAAAAGGTAATTTTCAATGAAATTACAAACTTAAGTCAATTTTATCGATTAATTTAAATAAATTTTCACTTAATTTGATTCTATGATAAGTGATATTTCATTTAACTTAATACTTTAGTTGCAGGCATACATATATGTTTCCATCTTTTGTCTTTTCTTTTCATAATCCCAAACACTTCAAAATCCAAATCCTTACTCCGTATTACACAATTTGTAATTCACACTACAATACTACACACACATCACCTTGCGACCCGTGCCATTCCTAATTCGGACTTCCAAGTGAGAGAAACTAGAGAGAGAACACAAACAAGGTACACACACACTCTTTCCCTTTCAAACACACACCCGCTCTTTCTCCCTCTCACTAAAATGAAGACCAGCAGCACAAAGCTCATCATCCTCCATCATTCAATCCACAGCAAGCAAACCGGTCCCCACCATAGACACACAGAGATCGAAAGTACATCCTCAGAAGCGTAGATCTATCCAGAGATCCAATTTCACACAAATCGAAGCCCTAAACGCCATTGTCAGAGCTCCGATTTTCTCTCTCTAAAAAGACTCATTTATCTCTCTCTCAGAAACCTTCCTCGACGCCTCTAATATCCTCTCTCAGTCCGGATAAGAGCCATGGCTCTCACTCTCGAGCTCAACTCCAAAACCCTAACCATTTGATTTCGCCATCGTGCGTCTTCTCTCTACCAAACTTAGATTAGACATCGGTGGCTCTAGACCACAGAAGTGGCGATGGTGGTAGTGACGATAATGATGGAGTCGGTAGTGGCAATGGTATTGGTGGAGCCATGGAGAGAGTATACACACAGAGAGAGAGAGAGAGAGAGAGAGCAGGCGGATGCCTGAGGCAGTGGTGTGCTAGCGACGGCGGCAAGGAGGATAGTGGAGGTGGGTATTGACGATGGAGTTACAGAGAGAGAGAGAGAGAAATTCATCTCCATGAATTAGAGAGAGAGAGAGAGAGAGAGAGAGAAAGAGAGAAATTCATCTCCATGAATTAGAGAGAGAGAGAGAGAAAAAAAAAATTCATCTCCATGAATTAGAAAGAGTTGAATTAGATCTTATTTAGGGGCATTTTTGTCATCAAAAATTAAATAGTAAAAGTTTGGCTCTTTTGTGGGACCTTAGGTCATAGAAAATTGAACTCACTAGAACTTAGACCAAGTTATTTTATTAAGTGTCTTTAATGTCAAATTAGCTTGTCCCAATGTCCCTTTCACCAATTTTTCCTAGAAAGTTTCTAAAATTTCACTTAATATTTATGTACGAGTTCAGTGAAATTTCACACGATATTCATATATGCCAAGTGAAATTTCACTTAATACTTTTGTATGGAGGACCTTTCACTAAACAAGAATTTCAATTTTCCTTCTCTAAAATTGTCACACCCCAACCCGCCCCCACGGGCTTGGACCGTGTAACAAAGAATTACCCAAAAACAAAACACCCATATTAGCAATAAAATAAGAGCTAAACATAGTAAAATGACTGTATTGGGTTAAAGCAGTTTAAGGGTAAAATAGTCATTGAGAAATTATAGTCAAATTTTATATCAAAAGATAGCCCTTTGAATCTCGGTTCCAACGCAAAAAAAAACGGCGCACGAATCCAAATTTTCTATAAAGAGTTATATCCGTTTTCGTAAAAGTCGACGGGCCAAAAATAGACCTGCGGATTTTGCAGATCAAATTTCTACACCAATTTTCCCTGTTTAAGAGTTTAAAAACATGATCAAACCAAATTACTCACGCAAACCCATTGTCATCCAATACCAACTGATCCCCTAACATATTCATAGCACCTTGAAATTAAGAATAAATTAAACTAGTTTATTACAAAATCCTTACACTAACTGATCTCAATTACCAAAACATAAAACATGAGTTTCTAATTATAAATTTTATAACCAACTCTCAACCCAATTGAGTACGCCCACAAACAACGTATTAACATATACAACAAAAGAAACATACTTCCAAATTATCCAGAACCCCGTGATTTAACGCTTCTCATTGTGATGTTCATCTGAACCTGCGTGGTCATTAATCACCAAAATCGAATAAGCTTTCGCTCAGTGAGTACGTGGTACTAATCATGCAATTGGAGTATTTAATAATTCATAACACTAATTAAACATTCACAACAATAAATGATCGCAGGCGTGTCAAGTAATCAATCATCATCGTTCTGGACCCCTAATTCCGGGCCTTTCTCACTTTTTCCGTCGCATATAGCAAAATCACACTCATTCATTTGTGACCGTAGTCAATTCGTTGTGGTCGTCACCACTATCCCCTTATCTTTGAGGATTTCATCATCTCTCTGTCCCTTATATATGGGCTAACTAATGGTGATTATCATTTGAGACCCTTTGACCCAAATAAGCACATAAGCTCAACATGTCAACATGGCAATTTCAACATTTTAGACATGTTAAATACAAACTAATCACATATTTTTCCACTTAATCAATAATTAAGCATTTAAAAGTATTTACTAACAAATAAATAACAATAAACATCCAATTTTGGGATTAGGACACTCACCTATACGAATAATCAAATAAGCCTAGAAACCCCGAATCTTTCCTAGATCCAGCCCAAATATGAACCTGCAGCTAATCCTACACAATTTTGGTAAACTAAATGTTACCAACCCATTTGGGTCACGAAAAATCGGTCGATTAAATTCAAATTAAATTATACCATAATGTTAGGCTTACCCCAACGAGTCCAAATATAACTTCGTATCACAATTTGAGCATACGGCGAACCTATGCCATAGGGAAGGTGAAACCCTCCCTTTCTCTCTATTTTCTCGCAACTCTCTATTTTTCTGTTTCATTTTTTTTTTAAACTAGGATGTAAGTAATATCGATATATAAATATACAGTCAGGCTCTAAAGAGGGCGCCCTCTCTTTATTAAAGAGAGGACTTATGTTTTAGCCGTTAGATCGTGTTTAAAAACTGTTAAATGACAAGACTGCCCTTAATGAAAACACGATCTGATGGTTAAAATAGAGGTCTTCTCTTTAATAAAGAGAGGACGCCCTCTTTAGAGCCTGACTGTATAAATATAATATGGCGCCACGCCACCACCGCCACTTAACACAACACATACTGCACACGTTTTCTTTTTTTTTTTTTCTCATTTTTTTTTATGAGTCACATGGAATATTTTAAGGAATATTCTCTAACTTAGTTCTATTTCTATTTACATCCCCACATATTTCTAAGTTCTATTATAAGACCCAGCCTAATTATTTTACAATCCAATATCTAAGTGGATCTATATCTATGTCACGTATGGGTCCCAAACGTGGTCCCAAATAACATATGAAGGCACTAATTAGTCTACCAATTATGCCACATATCCAATTACACCCTCACAAGAGTACCCAAACTGGTCTCATAAATAAACATGAACAATAATAGAATATTAAAGCACTTAACATTTTATCAATTAAACAATCGTATGGTATCAACATGTATTATAATGTACACATTTACATTTACATGTCTACCATTTAATCACATTAATGCAACTAAATGCAATTTACTGAATCTGGAGCTCCCATGGGTCCCATTTCACATCTCTTCAACTGTGTCATTTATCAAGCACTTATCACATCGGGGTAACTGGAACTTACCCAAATCATCACATGTAATTAATTATACTAATTAATGCATGTAAAATAAATATTACACCTTTTTTCCGAGTACGGGTATTACAAAAATATTCTTATAGTAATGTCATTTTCAGTAATTGTCCCAAATTTGAAAGACAAATTTAGGAGGCATGTGTGAATATTCACTAAATTCATTCGTAATAATTAATATTTTTAAGTCAAAATTCACTAATTTGTCAAATGTCGGTGAACATTGACTAAATTCATTCAGAATAAAATCTGACCTTTTAAGCTAAGCTAGTTCACTTAGAATCAAAACATTATTCAACCAATCAATCTATTTGATGACCCGTCCCGTCGACCGACCAGTCGACTGGGGTTGGGAAGTTGCGTCCCACATCACCTGGGTGTGGAGGGGTGATGTGCTTTATATGTGTGAGCCGTACTCTCTATGCTATCGAGGCCTTTTGGGCTGGGGAGTACCCAGTGACCAAACAAAACCGTGAGTGGGCTGGGCTGTGAGACCGTTGGGCAGGCCCAGTGCTGCAGAGCGGACAATATCGAGCTGTGAGGGATGGGCTGTGACAATCTAAGCCAATATTCACTTAATATTTCTGCATACACAAGTAATCGAATGTTCAAACATCATATGACCAATTAGTCATATAACGTGACAACTAAAGTAAAACTCCACGAATAGGAACAATTGTCATATATTAAGTGAAATTTCACTTAAGTTAAAATTTAGAGAATATCTCCAAAAATTCAAAGACATTTATATCTCTGAGTTTTCATTCGAAATTCAGAAACATTATATGGACTCTCACATGTTGTCTCTAAAACAAATATTAAAACAATAATAAAAAAAGAGAAGAGAAGAACTGTCACACCCCAACCCGCCCCAGGCGGATTAGGACACGTGTAACAAAGCCCACACACCAAACCATACACTAATCATGAAGAAAAATATGTTTTAGACTCCATAAAAGAGCTTTCTTGGAACAAATCAGACCCAAGGGAAAAATGGTCATTAATAAGGTATAGAAAATTTTATACTAAAAGATAGGTCTTTGAGTCTTGGTTCCAACGCAAAAAACGGCGCGCGAATCCGATCTTTCTAGAAAGAGTTATGCTTGTTTCCGAAAAGTGGACAGTCAAAATTTATAGGGGCGGATCGATCCGCGAAAAGGGCGGATCTGTCCATTTCATTGATTTTGAGGCAGAATGTCCCCGAGAATGGGTGGATCGATCCACGGGAAGACCGGATCGATCCGGCTTCTGCAGAATGGTTCCCTACTGCTTAAAAACCTCATTTTTCAAGTCCAAACATTCCCAAACTTCACCAAACTTTGTGTAAACATCCAAGATCCCTCCAAATTCAATACTAAGTGTTTCTAAACATTGACACAAGATTTCCATATGTGAAATGACAATCAAAACACCCAAATTCTTCATATGAATCATAACTCAACATCCAAATCCACATTTCTTCCATTATACACATGACCATTCACATAGGAGTACCAAGTTAAGGTTTACAACTCAAAAATTACCTTAACATGCTCAAGTTCCTTCCCAACTTTACACATGACTCTTGACTCACAAATACAACTTATGACATTGGGCACAATCATATTATATGTGAACTTGACATATTACAAGGATTCCCAAAACACAAGTTGCTCCCAACATTTCCAAAATACAAGTTGTTTACACTTTTAAAGCACAAAGCTACAACTTAACTTCAAGACATCCATACATATGAACATATTAACACCTCTCATAACCCCACGCCCAACCTGTCGTATGGATCATTTCATCTCCTATTCCCGTGCCGTACCTGGGATGGTTATTCAATAACCACAACAGAAATATATTTTCGTTTAAGCTTTCGCTTAGTGAGAGAACTAATCATGCTATTGGAATGTTTAATATGCAAATGCAACAATCATGATAAACAACAACAAATTGATCTCCGGAAAGTCAAGTCATTCCAGCCATCACCTCCGGGTCCTTCTCACCCCGGATCTTTCTCACTTTTGGCGCATATAGCGCAACACACACTCTCTTGTGACCCCGAAGGCGTCACCGGCATTTCATTGTGGTCGTCACCACGTCCTACTCATTGAGGACTTCCTATCCCTTACATATGGGACCTATAAATGGTGACCACTACTTGACTTCCCTTAGATCCACATAAGCATATATAAACAACTTTGCATATAAGCATATAAGCATAACAATTTCATAATTTTGACATGCTTTTTACCCAAATTCAACAACACATATAAACATAAATATGGATTAAGCATTCTAAGCTAACAATTATCACATCAACATATCTAAACACCTAATTTTGAGATTAGAACACTCACCTCTTCGATTTACTAACGAATTAAGCTTAGAAATTCCAACCTCTAGCAAATTTCCAACCCAAATTCCACCGGTGTAATTCCTACACAAGTTTGGTATCATAAACATCATTTATCAAGAACGGTAGTCGGAAAAACGTTGTTGAAAATGAAAATAAATTACGTGCATGTGATCCTCTTACCTCCACGAGTCCAAAAATGGTCTCGGTTCGTGAATCCGACCCCGGGCGGCGAAAGAACGGCAAGGAACGTCGTCGAGAATTTCGTCGCCGACCCGAGCTCTCCAATTCTCTAAATTGCTGGAGATGTATTGTGAATGAGACACATATGCCTCATGCATATATGTTGTCATTGACTTTTCCTTTATTGCATTTACACCCCCCCAATCTTTCTTAAGCTTTCTTATGAAACCCCCATATTAATTACATTAATTACCCACCTTTTCTAAATAGATTTAAACTAAGACCCGCGTGGGTCCCAAATGTGGTCCCACATAATTCATGAGGTTTCTATTAAACCTACCAATTATTAATTGTATCCAAATGCGCCCTCACATGGGTACCCAAATTGGTCCCCTTACCTTTCATAAGACATAATAATATTTTTAAACTTTTAAACAAGTAATCATATAAACATATAATGACATAAAAATATAAATTATTTAATTAGACCCTCATTGGGCCCCACTTCTATACCAGCCCCGCCTTTCACAAGACTTTAATCTATGCCCGCATTTGAGCACATTTTCACATGTGGGTTCATAACCTCACCTTAAATCATCTCATGCATTAATTATCTTTAATTAACACATATTAATACCAAATTAATCTTCTCGTCCGGGTACGGGTGTTACAAGAACAATCTCTTTTTTCAGTGAAATTTAGCTGGAGTTTGACAAGTTAAGTGAAATTTCACTTATTTTTGTGAAATGTGTTTGGTTTTTTTTTGTTCAAAGACATTTTATGATTTTTCACATATATATTTGAGCAGCCAAATAACAACAAATAATATATATATATATATATATATATTGAGGGATACTTTTGAGCATTGCCAAAAATAAAAACAAACATTTTCATAGACATTTTTTAACATCAGCATATATATTTTTTAGTAGTATTTCAAACGATGAGAAACATCCAAAATTCCACACATACTTACAAATTTAGAGACATTTTCTAAAAGAAAACTTAGATATTTAAAATGTCTCTAAGTTTTTGGAGACATTCTCTGAATTTTAAAGTTTAGAGACATTTTTGAAGAAAAAAAAAATGCCATTGGAAATTCAGAGACATTCTCTGGATTCTCACATGTTGTCTAGTTAAGTAAAATTTCACTTATTCTGTTAAATTTCAAGTGAAATGTCACTTATTTTATTTTTGTTAAGTGTGTTGGGTTTTTCAGGGGAGAGTCAGGGGTGTGTAGTGACTGTATGGTGCTGTGTTTGTGGTGGTCTTGTCTTTTCTTTTACATCACACACTATAAACAAATCCAAAATGTCAACATCTATATCCTAAGTAAATTCGCAAAGACCCACCATTCATTAGTTCTTACATACAATCTCTTAACATATGATCTCAAAATACTATGCCAAAATGAACTAGTCTTAACCATGCTAAAATACCGATCGAGGGCATGTTGCCCGAGTGGTATCTGTTGGATTAGTTTATTGGGTCTAAATATATGTGTGGGTTATTTATTTGTTTGGGTTATAGAAT
Organism: Hydrangea macrophylla; assembly: GCA_033977485.1. Lineage (NCBI taxonomy): Eukaryota > Viridiplantae > Streptophyta > Magnoliopsida > Cornales > Hydrangeaceae > Hydrangea > Hydrangea macrophylla. Next base: position 158,155,928 of record CM066991.1, read on the forward strand.
TTGTTAAAACCAAGCAATTGGGCCATGGGCCTCTTTATTTCAAAAACCCAAACCCAAGCTAAAGTTTGATTTATACTTCTATCCCACATTGAAATTTTACAAGAGTTTTTTTTACTCCTTTTATATACTCTCCTTTCATAAACTAGTAAGCTTGTATTGGGGAAATGCTCTCTCACGCGCGCGCAGGGGGGGTGCAAATCTTGGGTTCGGACCGTCCGATTTGGCTTAAAAATTGTGACTTGCGCGTGCACGTCCTGCGGACACGAATGCACCTCGAATTGTCTCACTCCCCTTGTGGGGGAGTCCTTGTAGGATGGGCAATCCCTTTCCTTGCTTCCTCTGTGGGTATGGCCACAGTTCTTCCCCAGTGTGGGGTTGTCTCCAGTCCCCCCATGCGTGTGGGGTTGTGGGTTGTGTGTGTGAGTGTCCCTGTACAAAAAAAAAAAAAAAAAAAAAAATAAAATAAAATAATTCTCAAACAGGTAATCAAATACATGATATGCATATAGATTTGCATACATATATATATATATGTATACACACATACTGTATAAACCACCAGGCACATTCGCAAATAAACAATCCCAAAATAGCAAATGGTGAACATATCCACATGTATATTTAAAAAAATATATCCAAAATGCTCAGGAAAGATTGAATAAATAAAATAAAATTCCAAATAAACAGTACCAGAACTCAAGCAATTGAAAAAGAAAAAAGAAAAATTAGTAAATTACTGAAAAGGTTTGGCCATGAGGTGAAAAACCTCTGATTTGGATCATAGTTTCATGCATGGCATGTATTATCCTTCCAATTGATTTGGATCAATAACGACTACCGCCACCATTGCCGTCGAGGCTGATAATCGTCATTCATCACTTTCTGAACACGCTCCGACGGCGGTTTGAAGATCACGGTGGGATCGCAAACTTAGGAAACATGTTCTCGATTTCTTACATACTGATTTGGGCAGAAAACCCAGGCGCTGGTTTTAGAGAGAGAAATCGATAAAGCTAATGGACAAAAAGAGAGAGGGAGGGAAGGTCGGCGATGGTGTTGAGTTCTGCTCGTTGCCGTTGATGGTCGCATCACTGTGAGCTTCCAAGTTCAATCGCAGCCTTTAGGGTTTCGAACTCCATCTCTTGCGAAGAGAGAATAAGGAGAGAAAGTCAGGAGTAATACTTGGGACACAATCAAAAGACACAACCTTGGGACACAACCTCCATTTTGTGTCTATCTCTCTCCTGACGGTCGGACCCCACAGTGTCAGTGGACCCCATAGTATCCACTAAGACCACTAGGAGAGAGATAGACACAAAATAGAAGTTGTGTACCAAAGTTGTGTCTTTTGGTTGTGTCCCAAGTATTACTCGAAAGTCCGAGACAAATTGCTTCTCAGATAGATTTTTAGGGCAATTTGGTCATCAAAAGTGAAAAAAAATTAAAGTGTGGGACCTCATAAATATACATATTAAAAACTTTGGGACCTTATACAAATAAAGACTAAAAACTCTAGACATACGGAGTTTTAAAAACACGGGCTGTATCTTATGAGGAGAGTGTGTGGTCAAAGGGAGTTTAGCCCAATTTTTCCTAACAAAAATGGACAAATTTTCTCTTGATGACGTAATCAGTGAGCTACATAGAAACGACTTTGAAAACTGTTGACTTCAACCATATATTAATGTTTGAACCCACATATGTATATACAACCATAAGTTTTGTTAGCCAAAAAGAAAAAGAAAAAGAAAAAAGTATATACAATTTCTAAAATCCAAGCTTGATGCTCAAGCAAAATCTGCACAATGATCACTATAAATTGACATTGTGGGATAAAGTAGATCTCACATTGAACTCACAAATATGGAGGAAGTGAAGCTACTAGGAACATCGCCTAGCCCATTTAGTTACAGAATCATATGGGCTCTTAAACTTAAGGGCATACCTTATGAATACATAGCAGAAGATCTCAAAAACAAAAGCACTTTGCTTTTACAATCCAACCCAGTTCACAAGAAGATCCCAGTGCTTGTTCATGGTGGAAAACCTATCTGTGAGTCTATGGTCATCGTCGAATACATTGAAGAGACGTGGCCGCAGAACCCGTTGCTGCCAACTGACCCTTACGATAGGGCCATTGCTCGGTTTTGGGTTAAATTTGCTGACGATAAGGTAAATATAATTTGAACTGAAACACGAGAAACTTGACTTTATTTTTTTTTGTTTGTGTGTGTGTGTGGGTGTGTTTTGCCTAGATTAAAGTTTAAATTTATTATATCATATCAGGTAAGTCTATTGTGAGAAGCTTCTCATATGAGAAGGCGGATTTTAACCGTTGGATGAACATTTAGCAATAAATACTTCTTATAGCTTAGATGCTCATCCAACGGTTAAAACCCGCCTTCTCATATGAGAAGCTGCTCACTATAGCATTGTCCTATCATATCACAAAAATTTGTACACCTTAATTATGTAGTTTCTCTTTCTTTTTCTTTCTTTCTTTTTCTTTTATCTTTTTTTTAAATTCACTTTAACTACGTGTACAGTTCGCGGATCGAGCTTGGCTTTTATGTCTGCTCAAGCTTGGCTCAAGTTCTAGTTTCGAATAATCCATTTCCATGCTCCTAAACTAAATTTGTAACCCATATAGAAGACGTCAAGTTTACTACTTGAAGCATTATAACGTCGCTCTATCCAAATATGACAATAAATTCCCAGTAATAGAACACCAAGTTTATTAAAAAGGCTAATAAAAATGGGGTCATTAATTTGTAATTTTGTAGACGGCTTTTATTTTTCTTTTTCTTTTTTGTAGATGTTCAAATTTTCCAAAATTCAAAAAAAAATAAATTTGGTCATGCTAATTAAACTCAAACCGTCTTTATTCTCGCAATGACTCTTGGTTTTTTGGTAACAGGGTTCTAGTATTTATAAAATGTTTCGAGCCACAGGAGAAGACCTAGAAAATGCCAAGAAGGATACTTTGGAAATGCTGAGAACCATAGAAGAACACGCCCAGCTCGGAGAAAATAAATTCTTCGGAGGAGAGAGAATTGGAATGGCGGACATAGCCTTCGGAGGAGTTGCTTATTGGTTGGGAGTTATAGAAGACATTGTTGGAGTGAAGCTACTTGAGGCACACTCATTTCCTCTGCTCTGTAAATGGGCTCAAAATTTCAAGGAAGCACCCGCAATTAAAGAGAACCTTCCTGATCGCGACGAGATGTTCAAGGTTTTTAAGGGAATAAGGGAGACAATACTGGCAAAACCATGAAGAAACCCATGATTTTTCTGATGATCATTTGAGTTCCTCTTTATTTCTTTTATGCTTTTTGTCTTTGCCCATTTTTCTTTGTTGTTGCCTTGGGATTTTGTAGCCTGTTTCTATTTTGTGGTGTTGAAAAATAAAACAGAGGACTCATTAAGTATTTTTGTCAATGGATAAGCGATACTGTTAGTATTGGTTTATGGCGTTAATTACATTAATTTGCATATTCAAAAGTTTACACTAGGCGTGATTTTGCCCCTCAAAATTTAAAACTTAACTCATTACACTATGGAGTTTTAATTTGTGTCAATTTACACCTCATTTTAATGTTATTAATTTGATAGAATTGTTGACGTAATCCTAACGGATTTTGTCTGAGGATGCAAATTGATACAAGCTAGAAACGTTTGAGTCTAATTAAACAGTGGGAGACAATTAATGTGACACTTAACGTGAACAACGAGGGTAAAAAGCGTATTTAAGCCAACAAACTTTGATCACTATGGTAGTGCATTGGTTCAAATCAAAATCATATGGCTAGGTAAAATAAACTTTTAGCTAAAATAGAGAGCGAAATCTCTAGGATTGTCAATTTTAAAAAAAAAAAAAAAATATTTCTGAAATGTCAATTAGCACTAATTTTAACAGTCAAAATAAAAGTAGTTAGGTAAACAGTAGTAGAAGTTTTCAGCTAAAACTAAGAAATAATGATATAAATACTCTCAAGGGTTGAGAGCCTTTAACATTACGTGACAAAAGAATATTAATAAAAACACACACACCAAAAAAAAAAAATCATCCCTTATTTGGTTCATGGATTTGGTGGGAGAAAAGAGAGGGAAAAGAAAAATATGATAGAAAACTAATAACTTTTACCTTATGGATGGGACTAATTTTCAATCTTGTTTTCCTTTCTCCTCTCTTTTCCCTTACAAAATCCATGAACCAAACAAAGCCTAAATGATACAAAACTACATAGAATAATAAAGTTGTTACCATCTATTAATTGGCAGTACGTACAAATATGCAAAGATGCATTGTACATGGGTTTTTATATGTGTTTGGAAGTTAATTACATTTCCCGTTGTAGAAAAAATACGCACACATGCATACGAGTCGGGTTTAAGTCACTTAGCTAGCGGAATATAACCCAACGGATCGATTCGACGTTGTTACGAGCCCTACTATGTAACCCACGAATGGTTTCGATCTCCAAGCCTCCGTGTACTCTCTTGTCATTTGCATAGGTCGTAGAGGACACTTCTAAAGCGATCCCCGTGGTAGTCACGCGCTAAATCTCATAGCTCCATGGTAATCGCTTAGAGAGAGAAAACGTGAGAGAGAGGGGAGAGAGAGAGAGAGAGAGAGAGAGAGAGAGGCCGATTGTTTCTCTTAGGGTGTGTAAGAGGTTACCCTAATTGTGTGTGCAATATACATATATATATATATATATATAAGCACATACCTTAAGCCTCCAAGACCAAGACCCATTGAATTCGATCCAATGTATGTGAGTGTTCAAATAACCCACAATTTCTTATACCCATTACATATGTGTATGTGAACCCGATGATTGTTCAAGGAAATCGGTTTAAAGATGATTTCCTAACGAGTAATACTTGGGGCACAAACAAAGCCACAACCTTTTTTGCATAACCTTCATTTTGTGTCTATCTCTCTCTTGATGGGTCCCACAGTGCCAGTGACCCCACAGTGCCCACTAGGAGAAAGATAGACACAAAATGGAGGTTTTGAAAAAAAGGTTGTGGCTTTGGTTGTGCCCCAAGTATTACCCTTTCCTAACAAGCCAAAATATGAAGGGTAAATGGAGTAAAGAACAGTTACAACATATTTGGTCCGAAATCAGCATGGCCCGTCCAAAGGGCTGCAAAAGGGGCCAGGGGGATGCACATAGGGGCAAGAGGGGGTAATTGTCCCTCTTCAATTTTTTAAAATCACTATTTTACTCTATAAATTTCACACATTATGCATTTTTGTCCCTTAATTGTCCCCTAAACTTTTCAAAATCACTCTTTTACCTTATATATTTCATACATTAGTCATTTTTGCCCCTTAATTGCCCCCCTAACTTTTCAAAATAATTCTTTTATCTTATCTATTCCATATATTATTCATTTTTGCCCCTTAATTGCCTCCTCAACTTTTCAAAATAATTCTTTCACCTTACATATTTCATACTTTATTCATTTTTACCCCTTAATTGCCCCCTCAACTTTTCAAAATAATTCTTTCACCTTACATATTTAATACTTTATTCATTTTTGTCCCTTAATTACCCCTCTAACTTTTCAAAAAAGTGCTTTTAAGCTTTAAAAAAAAATCGGGTCGAGGGCGCTGCCCTGAACCCTGTATAAGTTTTAGAAATTGACTCCTTTAGAATTTTAAAAGACATCATGTAATATTTAAGTTTCACAAACAGACTCATATTATAAGTAGATCCCAAAAAAATTGTCAATTATGTATGAATAGATTCCAAAAAAATCACCTCGGAAGTAGCGACCCCAGTATAAGGGCCTCCCTTTTAGTAGTTAATCCCAGACATCTAAATACTCAGAACCGACCCTATGTATTATTAGGGATGGCAATGGGGCGGGTTTTCCGGGTTCCCCGCCCCTCCCTGCCCCTAATAGGTAGGGTATGGGGGGCTTAATAGGGTTAGGGGCGGGTATGGGGGAGGTTTTCAAAACCCGAGCCGGGTTAGGATCGGGGTCGAGGTAGGGTCAAAAAACCCGAACCCGCCCCGAATATACTAGTATTTATATTTTTACCCCTCAATAGTTATGTGTATTACCATTTTAAAAAAATAAACTGCACTATTGGGGAACTAATTAGGTAAGTTAAAAAAAAAACTGCACTATTAGGGAAAAAAATGCATTAAAAATTTACTTTTTCAATTTATGTACCAAAAAAAAAAAAATCATAATCAGAGCGGGGCGGGGCGGGGCGGGGTGGGGTCGGGGATCCCGGGGGCGGGGGCGGGAGCGGGGGCGGGGCCGTTGCCATCCCTATGTATTATTATCTGTTATTTTCTCGTCGTGATGACATAATCAGGGTGGTTCAGAGTACTTAAAATACTGGAGTCAACATGTGTAGGTATCATGGGGAATGCGGCTCTTATTTCGTCTTCTTCAACGAACATTAATAATTATTAATTACTCCATACTCAAATTTAATAAATTAATAAAAGGTAATACTTGGACACAATCAAAGTCATAATTTTTTTTGCACAACCTATATTTTGTGTTTATCTCTTTTCCAGTGGGCACTATGGGGTCACTGGAACTGTGGAACCCATCAAAAGAGAGATAGACACAAAATGAAGATTGTGCAAAAAAAATTATAACTTTGATTATGCCCCAAGTATTACTCATTAATAAATGATGTGGCGTGTCAAATACACTTCGATAGCTTGTATAATACATGTCGATATTTTATTTTTCTATTACAATACGCATTACTCGGGACCTTAGATTTTTAACACAACTCAAAATTAATGTCTTTTTCAAAATGACTGACACAAACTCGATCCTTCCACGTATGTCTTGGGGTCAGGATCAATTTTTTCATCCCCGTTTGAAATAATATAAAATTAAAAAAAAAAAAAAAAAAAGAGAGAGAGAGAGAGAAAGAGATTTGTAACTTGATTTTAAATAAAAACTCCCAACCTCAACCAAGGAGAATTTCAGACAACTATGTAAGGTACTCCATTGTCATGTCCCTTAGCAATTTTATTTGGTCAAAATCGATTTATAAATCATCGACCTTTGCTAATACTAGAGAATCAAAATAAAATTTGGTATAAATGGCATGACAACAAAGTGTATTCAACCCAAAAACCTAAATAAATATGCTTAAATCCAATTCTTTGGCAAACGTACATTTGAGAATATAATATATAATATAAATACAGAAACGCACACTCCTAGGATACACAATTTTAAATTTAGATTAGAAGTGCATTATCCACATACAATGTCACTGCTTGCAACTTGTGTTAATAATTTTTAATTCTATAGCAGTTTGAATTCAGATAGAAGTATTGGAACGACAATTACGAATATAAATATATATATATATATATATATGTGTGTGTGCGCGCGTGGTGAGACTCTTAAGTGAACAGCATATACCCAGTGAATATATTTTTTAGCCTAAAAAATCATGCGGGTCACTGGGGTGCGTGGGTCAGCGAGACAGCTTACGAGTTTTTTAGTCCAAAAAACATGTTCAGTGAGTATGTTCACTTAACCCTGTTCACTTAAGAGTCTGACCGTATATGTGATATGTATATCCACACACTTATTTTATTTGAAATCTAAGCTTGATGTCCAAGCAAGGCCTATACAATAATCTCTATAAATTTGACTCTGTGTGAGAAAGTAGATCTCACATTGATCTCTGAGAAATGGAAGAAGTAAAGGTACTAGGAACATGGTCTAGTCCATTTGTGTACAGAGTCAAATGGGCTCTGAAACTAAAGGGCATACCATATGAATACATAGAGGAAGATCTCAAAAACAAAAGCACTTTGCTTCTACAATCCAACCCAGTTCACAAGAAGATCCCAGTGCTTGTTCATGGAGGAAAACCAATTTGTGAGTCTATGGTCATCGTCGAATACATCGATGAGACATGGCCACAAAATCCATTGCTGCCAAACGATCCTTTGGACAAAGCTGTTGCTCGATTTTGGGCTAAATATGCCGATGACAAGGTGAGTATTCGCTACTAGTAACTTGGGGTTATAATTATTTTTGCACCATAAAATTGTTTGACTATTTTTGCCTAAATTCCTTGACTCCGCGATACTCAATTAAGTCCTCTTTTTTGACGATTGAATGCACTTCTAGTCCCATATTTAGTCATTCCTGAACTCTTTCTTCTGTATCGAGGATCATCAAAATAAGCAAGAATACTATTTCTACGGAAAATACCAATTATAGGTCTTTCAATCGAGATACAACGGGGCATTAGTTCTTATTCTCGTTCTTGAATCAATTGGCATGGAATGATGAATCTATTTCTTCGCCTCTTTGCCAATAAATCAGCATTCTCGTGGAAAATGACAGGATATATGAGATTACAACTGCCGGCGCATATGATTCGATTAACACTTTTTTTTTTGTTTACATGAAGTTTGTTTACTCATTATAGCTAATTAGATAGAATATAGATCATGTTTATATTCTTATATATATCTTGTTTTTTTCTGGTCTAATTACATTTATCCTCGTTGTTAAGCTTGTTTTCACTATATATTGTTCCCACTATTGTTGGAAAGTTGAAAATTAACTCTCTTAAGTGCAAAATACAAAAGTCAACTTTCAATTTAAAATCACAAATATGCCCGTTCGTTCATTTTTTTTTATTTATTTACAACAAGCCAGAAACCTACCACCAAAGATGCTTGAGGTACAGTAGGAGGAACTGACTTTCTAGTTTTCTCTATCAATTTAATTTTTTTCCAGTAACATTGACCTCAACCTCAAGTACTATAGTACTACTCCAACTTGAAATACAAAATATGTCCCAAGTTCAGTTTAGATTTTCTTTATCTATTTTTTTTTTTTTTAGTAGCATTGACCTTAATTACTTATTCATTACAATGTTGGGCGAGGTTGGTTCTAACTGAAGAAGAAAAGGACTATAATAGATAAAAGAATATGAAGATAATTGAAGAAATTAATAAATAAATTGGGACAAAATTGACACTTTAGATTTTAAATTTTTTGAGAAAAGACTTCCAAAGTTCCAAACCAAAAGGATTTTTGAAAAAAATACTAGTTTTGACGAAAACCATGGCAGTTTCAAATTAGTTAGAGCAACAAAAGGGTAAAATGCCAAGTTTTGAACTACATAGTTTAAATTGATTACAGTTTGACCATATGGATTAAATATATAATTGTTTCCAAATTTTCTTTTGGGAGGAGGGGCATACCGAAAACTTTTGGGAGCCAGGTTTCCAAACATTGGGGCCTACTAAATATTTGAAGTAGATATATATATATATATATATATATAACCCCAATTAATTAATTAATTAATTCTTCATGATGATGATTGTAAATTATAGGGTAAATTGCATTTTGCACCCTCAAACTATACCATGTTTTGCACTTTGATCCCTAAACTATCATTTTTCGCATTTTGATCCCTCAACTATCATTTTGTGGCAGTTTGCCCCCTCAGTCACTTTTAGCGTCACTTTTGGTGTCACTAAAAAGTGACTTTTTTCGTCACTAAAAGTGTGGGAGGGGGCAAACTGCCACAAAATGATAGTTGAGGGACCAAAATGCGAAAAATGATAGTTTAGGGACCAAAGTGCAAAACATGGTATAGTTTGAGGGTGCAAAATGCAATTTACCCTAAATTATAGGGTCCTAGTGTGTGGAAAATGTTCTGTGGAACTGGAGAAGACCATGAGAAGGGAAAGGAGGAATGTGTGGAAATGCTGAGAATCATAGAAGAACAGGCCCTCGGAGAAAAGAAGTTCTTCGGTGGAGAGAGAATTGGGATGGTGGACTTGGCCTTCGGAGGGATTGCTTATTGGTTGGGAGTCCTGGAAGAGGTGGTCGGGGTGAAGCTACTAGAGGCAGACTCATTTCCTCGATTGCACGCGTGGACTCTAAATTTTAAAAAAGTGTCTGAAATCAAAGAAAACCTTCCTGATCGCAATGAGATGATTCCGTATTTTAAGCGTATTAGAGAGATGTTGCTACCAAAACCATGATAACCATTAACTATCATTTTCTGCTGATTTTTTGAGCTTCCTCTTTATTATCTGTGACTATGTGTGTGTGTGGTTTTTTTTTTTTTTTTAAATATTCTATATATGTATTTTGTGGACTTGGGACTTCGCTGCTTGGTGTTTGCAATGCGTTATTGAGAGAATAAAATAGAGGACTCTTGTTTTGGTTGAGTAATATGGTATATCTGGTACTTCCTATATTTTTCTTTCAACAATGCTAGGGGTACTAACTATAACACCCGCATTTGTGTTATTGCATTTGCATTATATTGTCATGCATGATAATGTGATGTGGCGTGTCCTATGACACATGATTGAGTGAGTTTTGACTCACGAGTTGATTTGGGTGTCTGTATTAGAGAACCCTCTGAAACTGTGGTGATTGAGGATTTATTGTTTGTGAAGTCTCTCCGAGTATGAGACGGTCACTGTGGAATACTTTAAATGTTTATCTGAAAATAAATGTTTACCTGTGTATTTCAATATCTGTATTATTTTCTGTTTTAGAATTTATTTCTGTTGTTAGATTTAGTATCCTGGTGAGGACGAATGAACACGCTATTAATTTGGTAGGCTAATTAGCAACTTCGGAAACGTCATATAGAAATTCGCGTTTTAGCAACCAAACGAAACTTAGTTGAAAACTTTTATAATTTTGAGGTTTCACTCGTAAAGCTATGAATAAGCTGTATAGGAAGTTTCAGAGACTGATTAGGAGTTTGGAAAACTCGTGGGGAGGTAAACGTAATTCCCCGAGAATGTTGCCTATATATAAATAGAGATGAGTTGAGATATTTCACAACTCTTAACCTAAAACTCAAGAAGGAGGCCAAAAGGGGGCTAGAGGGAGATTTGATTGCTTAGAGCTTTGCGACGCCAAACGACGACCTTTCGTCAGCCTGGTTTCTCCCAGATTTCATATTTGAGTTCCTCGAGGTAAGAGCTTCGATTTGATACCTATTAGGGCCTGTTTGGCTAAGTTTTCCGAAAAGTTATTTTCTAGAATTTTTCATAAAAGTTGATAAATGGAATTCTGATCCATAGGAATTGTACTAGGCGGACTTCTGCACGTTCTTTGTGCACGGGTTTTCTTCAGATTGAATTATAGGAGCGTTAATTGGAGGTGAGTGATTCAACTATGTTTTGGAATGATTTCTTGGCATGTATTCATGTTATGTTTGAATAGCATGTATTAATTCCTAGAGATATATTGTGTAGTTCATATTGGGCATTTATATTGATAAGTAGGCTCAATAGCACGATGATATGCTTTAATTACCGCGAGCATGGTGATATGTATTTGAGCATGTTAAGTTGCTTATTTGGGTCAGAAGGAGCACGTGGTCACCGTACCATTTTGTGGAGCCGATAGAGTGGCATTAAGGTCGCACGATTGTTTGTAGAATCGTAGGTCTTACCCTTTCGCGTGGACTTATTGGCGAGGAGTCGCGGATTGGGAATATGGACGGGCACGTGAGTCTTCGGCGACTAGTATGAAATGTAGAGATGTGAATGCGGACATGTTTATCATTCATGTGCATATGTTGTTTTATTCACTAAGCTTTAGCTTAAACAAATCGAAATATGTGTGGTTATTCAAATAACCATTTCAGGTGTAAATGCTGGCGAGGAATCGCAGAAGTGAGTACGTGGGTTGGGAGTTCGCTTGAGAGGCAACTTGTAATGTAAATCTTGTAGTTTTGGGATAATAGAAATGTTGTAATAAGAATTTGGTTGTTTTAACCCATGTTTATTTTAGTATGATAGAATGAATCTTGAACGTTGTATTAGACTATAACATGTTGTAATTATGTTTGGTAATGCTTTAATACAGTTAAGATTACTTTGGACTGAGTTTGAATTGAGTGGTTGATCGTTGGTGATAGTTAGAGGAAGCTTTAAAACTTGTTTTCTGCAGTTTGGACTGCTGCCAGGGGAGCAGTCGACTGAACCCCTGGGCCTGTTAGCCACTGCTTCTTTTTTAGCAGAAGCAGTCGACTGGACCCCAGGGCAGTCGACTGGACCCCTCAGCAGTCGACTGGACCTCTAGTTTCAGTCGACTGAAATTTGTTGTTAAAATCCCTGCCCGCCTCCGTCGACTGAGCAGTCGACTGAGCAGTCGACTGAACCTCTGGTTTTAAAATGTGTTTTGTTTTCCGCTGCGTGTGTTCTTCAAACCTAATTTTGGGAACATTAATGAATTGGTTTAGCCTCGGTGGCGTGCCACGGGCTCCGGTTCCGCTATTGTGGGACCGGGCTGTGACATTTAGTGGTATCAGAGCTTAAGTTTAGAGCCTTGGGAACGAGTGACGTTATATATGCTGAGCGACGTCGAGTGGAGTGTGTAATTGTAAAGATAATTGTTATCATTGTAGAAATGCTTCATGCATTTGCATTTGTTGATTGTGATGAACTGTGCACATATATCTATATTGTGGCATAGCATGCATGGTCATTATGCATTGAACTCAACAGGGGAAATATTTAAAACGTTATGGCTGATCCACCAAGAGAATTGTCACCGCATTCGCGGATGGACCAAATAGTGAATATGGTGGGAAATTTCATACAAGCGGTAAGTGAAAGAGAACAGATGAACGTTCAGCCTCCACAAGTGGAAATTCGTTATATCAATACACCATCGACACCACGACCTCAACACACAATCGTGGAACAGTTTCATAAGCGAAAACCAACATTGTATCATGGGCAAGTTGACATAGATTTGGCCGATCATTGGATGATGGACATGGAAAGACATTTCCGTCAGGTAATATGTACAGATGAGGAGAAAATTTTGTGCGCATCCGATACGTTGATGGGCGAAGCAATGGATTGGTGGAACAACGTACTTGAACAAGGGAAGCCGACCACGTGGGAAACATTTAAGGAAGAATTCAACAAACGTTTCTTTCCGCAATCTGCTTATACTCAGAAACGCCAGGAGTTTGCGAAGTTGGTTCAGGGAGATATGACCGTAGGTGAGTATGTTTCTCGTTTCAATGCCTTGTTACGATTTGGGAAAACTACCGTTCCAACTGATAGAGATAAAGCTCGTAAGTTTGAGGAAGGACTTAGAGAGAATATCCGTGGCCGTGTAGATATGTTGCAACACCCAACCGTTTCTCTCATTGAGGAAGCCGCTCGTATTGCTGAGAAAAGTGTCGACAGATATCGACAGGGACAACAAGGGAAGAGAGCAAATGACAGTCGGGGTAAGAGTCAAGGGAATGCGAAGAAACCATTTACGCAAGGTTCAGGATCGAATATGGGTAGTCAAGGAGGAAGTGTGTTTGTTGGAGATTCGAGACCGTTGTGTCCAACATGTAACCTGCGACACAGAGGAACCTGCTATCAATTGATCACTTGCTATATTTGTAAACAATTGGGGCATGTGTCTAGGGATTGTCCTTTGAACGCAAATTCGACTACACCAAACATAACCTCGAATGCCAAGAGCTACAACCCAGAGACGAGAGAAAAATGCTTTGAGTGTGGACAACCAGGACACATAGCAAAGAACTGTCCAAGTAAGAGACAACCGGGAATGAGTACCGGGGCATCGAGTGTGCCAAGCGGATCAAGGGTAGAACCTCGAATAGATAAAGGGAAAGGAGTTGTGCAACAACAAGGACGATACTTCCAGCTCAGGCCGGGGAATATGGATGATACCGTCGTATCAGGTATTCTTCCTATTTGTTCGTATCCTGCACGTATACTTATGGATTCTGGTTCGACGCATTCATTTGTATCACGTGATTTTGTTAAGCATTTAACTGTTAAGTCAGAACCGCTAGGATATGACTTGTGTGTATCATTGCCTAGTAGTGAACCGCTAGTTACTTCTTCGATATTCAAGTCATGTGAGATCAAGATAGGTGATAAAGTTTTGAGCGTTGATTTGATTCCGTTGACGGTGAATTACTTTGATGTTATCTTGGGTATGGATTAGTTGTCGGTTAATCAAGCCAAAATCGATTGTGAACAGAAACGGGTTAGTTTCTATCCGTCAGGACGAGAAGAGTTTACTTTTCAGGGTAAGGGAGTGATCGTACCGCCGTACTTGATATCGGCGATTCAAGCAAGTAAGATGTTGAAGAAGGGTTGTTCGGGTTTCTTATGTTCAATTATCGACACGCGAGTGTATGGACCACTAATAGAAGAAATTTCAGTAGTTCGAGAATTTCCAGATGTTTTTCCCGATGAGTTACCCGACGTATTGATTGAAAGAGAGCTTGAGTTCACAATAGAAGTAGTACCATGGTCACAACCGGTATCCAAAGCACTGTACCGAATGGCACCGATAGAGTTGAAAGAACTGAAAGTTCAGTTAGAAGAACTGTTGGAGAAGGGTTTTATCCGACCGAGTGTTTCGCCGTGGGGAGCTCCAGTCTTGTTTGTGAAGAAGAAAGATGGAACAATGCGCATGTGCATCGACTACCGAGAGTTGAATAAGTTGACCGTCAAGAACAAGTATCCGTTGCCGCAAATAGATGACTTGTTTGATCAGTTACAAGGGGCTCAGGTATTTTCGAAGATCGACTTGAGATCCGGTTACCATCAGTTGAAAGTCAAAGAGGAAGATGTTGAGAAGACAGCTTTCAGGACTCGATATGGTCACTTTGAATTTTTGGTTATGCCATTTGGAGTGACTAATGCACCAGCTGCTTTCATGGACTTAATGAACCGTGTCTTCAAAGATTATTTAGATGAGTTCGTTATCGTGTTCATAGATGACATCCTAATCTACTCCAAAAGCGTTGAAGATCACGAGCATCATTTGCGATTAGCCTTACAACGATTGCGTGAAAAGAGATTATTCGGCAAATTGAAGAAGTGTGAGTTTTGGTTGACCGAGATAGCTTTCCTTGGACATATAGTGTCGGCGAAGGGAATTTCTGTAGACCCTCAGAAGATAGAAGCAGTTACCAATTGGGCGAGACCAACGAATGTGACAGACATCCGAAGTTTCCTAGGATTAGCTGGGTATTATCGGAGGTTTGTGAAAGACTTTTCGCGTATAGCAATGCCGATGACACAGTTAATGAGGAAAGATATTGCTTTTGTTTGGAGTCCAGAATGTGAAGAAAGTTTTCAAGAGTTGAAAGGTCGACTAGTGAAAGCACCAATTTTAGCCGTTCCATCAGGGACTGAAGGGTTTATCATTTACAGTGATGCTTCATATAGAGGTTTAGGTTGCGTTCTTATGCAAGGTGATAAAGTTATTGCGTATGCGTCGAGACAACTTAGACCGCACGAGAAGAATTATCCAACTCATGATCTAGAATTGGCCGCTGTGATTTTTGCATTGAAGATTTGGCGTCATTACCTATATGGGGAGAAATGTGAGATATACACGGATCATAAGAGTTTGAAGTACCTGTTTACACAACGAGATTTGAACATGAGGCAAAGGAGATGGTTAGAGTTGATGAAGGACTATGACTTGTCAATTCAGTATCATCCGGGCAAGGCGAATGTTGTCGCCGATGCTCTTAGTCGCAAAGTACCAACCAATACCGCATCAGATTTGACTTCTCAGAAGGAATTGATACGAGATATGGAGAATATGGAGCTTGAGGTGATTCCGAGGATTGAAGGTGGATTGATGTCGACGATTGTGGCACAACCACTCTTGATTCACGAGATCACGGAGAAACAACTTCAAGACGTGGCTTTGAAGAAGATTTGTGATGAGATTCCAATGGGCAAACAACCGGGATTCACGTTTGAGAACAATGTGTTGAGATTGAGGGGTAGAATTTGTGTACCTAGTGAGAAAGAGTTGAAGCAAAATATCCTAGAGGAAGCACACAACACGAAGTATACCGTTCATCCGGGAAGCACCAAGATGTATAGAGATTTGAGACATGTTTATTGGTGGCCGGGAATGAAGAGAGAAATAGCACGCTATGTTTCACATTGTACTAGTTGTCAACAAGTAAAGGCCGAACGCCAAGTACCTTCAGGATTGCTACAACCGTTACCAATAGCCGAGTGGAAATGGGAGCACATAACAATGGATTTTGTTAGTGGATTTCCGAGGTCGAAGAGATCAAACACTATTATTTGGGTGATTGTTGATCGTTTGACGAAGTCGTCGCACTTCCTACCACTTCGAACGACTAAGCCGATGACGTTAGCTAAGTTGTATATTCGCGAGATTGTGAGACTACATGGTATCCCAGTTTCTATCGTTTCAGATAGGGATAGTAGTTTTACATCGAAGTTTTGGAGAGTCTTGCAAGAAACAATGGGTACCAAATTGCACTTTAGTACAGCTTTTCATCCTCAGACCGATGGTCAATCAGAGAGAGTAATCCAGATTTTGGAAGACATGCTTAGGCTATGTATACTTAATTTTCAGGGTGATTGGGAAGACCAATTGCCGCTGATTGAGTTTGCATATAACAACAGTTTTCAGTCGAGTATTGGGATGGCTCCTTATGAATCTTTATATGGTCGTGTATGTCGTTCACCGATTAGTTGGACAGAGGTGGGAGAAAGAAAGATTGAAGGGCCGAAAATTGTACAAGAGACGACGGATAAGATAAAGGTAATTAGACAACGGTTACTGACAGCCCAGAGTAGGTATAAGAGTTATGCCGACAAGCGCAGACGACCGTTGGAATTTGATGTAGGAGACTTAGTGTATTTGAAGGTGTCGCCTTCAAAGGGAATAACCAGATTTGGTAGATACGGGAAACTCAATCCAAGATTTGTGGGACCTTTTGAAATCATTGGAAAGGTTGGACCCGTAGCTTATCGTTTGAACTTGCCAAGCGAGTATGCTCAAGTTCATAACGTGTTTCATGTATCATTGTTACGCAAACAGCTAGTGGAAGAGAGAGATCAAGTGATGACTCCGACATCGAATGAGATTCAGAAAGATTTAACGTATGTTGCGTATCCGGTAGAGATCTTAGATCGGAAGGATCAAGTCTTACGAAATAAAGTAATATCGAAAGTGAAAGTGTTATGGCGTAGTCAAACTACGGAAGAGATGACATGGGAGATGGAAGATGAGATGCGTACTCAGTATCCACACCTTTTCGAGACATGAGGTATAAGTTTGGGGACAAACTTCTTTTAAGGGGGAGAGTATTATAACACCCGCATTTGTGTTATTGCGTTTGCATTATATTGTCATGCATGATAATGTGATGTGGCGTGTCCTATGACACATGATTGAGTGAGTTTTGACTCACGAGTTGATTTGGGTGTCTGTATTAGAGAACCCTCTGAAACTGTGGTGATTGAGGATTTATTGTTTGTGAAGTCTCTCCGAGTATGAGACGGTCACTGTGGAATACTTTAAATGTTTATCTGAAAATAAATGTTTACCTGTGTATTTCAATATCTGTATTATTTTCTGTTTTAGAATTTATTTCTGTTGTTAGATTTAGTATCCTGGTGAGGACGAATGAACACGCTATTAATTTGGTAGGCTAATTAGCAACTTCGGAAACGTCATATAGAAATTTGCGTTTTAGCAACCAAACGAAACTTAGTCGAAAACTTTTATAATTTTGAGGTTTCACTCGTAAAGCTATGAATAAGCTGTATAGGAAGTTTCAGAGACTGATTAGGAGTTTGGAAAACTCGTGGGGAGGTAAACGTAATTCTCCGAGAATGTTGCCTATATATAGATAGAGATGAGTTGAGATATTTCACAACTCTTAACCTAAAACTCAAGAAGGAGGCCAAAAGGGGGCTAGAGGGAGATTTGATTGCTTAGAGCTTTGCGACGTCAAACGACGACCTTTCGTCAGCCTGGTTTCTCCCAGATTTCATATTTGAGTTCCTCGAGGTAAGAGCTTCGATTTGATACCTATTAGGGCCTGTTTGGCTAAGTTTTCCGAAAAGTTATTTTCTAGAATTTTTCATAAAAGTTGATAAATGGAATTCTGATCCATAGGAATTGTACTAGGCGGACTTCTGCACGTTCTTTGTGCACGGGTTTTCTTCAGATTGAATTATAGGAGCGTTAATTGGAGGTGAGTGATTCAACTATGTTTTGGAATGATTTCTTGGCATGTATTCATGTTATGTTTGAATAGCATGTATTAATTCCTAGAGATATATTGTGTAGTTCATATTGGGCATTTATATTGATAAGTAGGCTCAATAGCACGATGATATGCTTTAATTACCGCGAGCATGGTGATATGTATTTGAGCATGTTAAGTTGCTTATTTGGGTCAGAAGGAGCACGTGGTCACCGTACCATTTTGTGGAGCCGATAGAGTGGCATTAAGGTCGCACGATTGTTTGTAGAATCGTGGGTCTTACCCTTTCGCGTGGACTTATTGGCGAGGAGTCGCGGATTGGGAATATGGACGGGCACGTGAGTCTCCGGCGACTAGTATGAAATGTAGAGATGTGAATGCGGACATGTTTATCATTCATGTGCATATGTTGTTTTATTCACTAAGCTTTAGCTTAAACAAATCGAAATATGTGTGGTTATTCAAATAACCATTTCAGGTGTAAATGCTGGCGAGGAATCGCAGAAGTGAGTACGTGGGTTGGGAGTTCGCTTGAGAGGCAACTTGTAATGTAAATCTTGTAGTTTTGGGATAATAGAAATGTTGTAATAAGAATTTGGTTGTTTTAACCCATGTTTATTTTAGTATGATAGAATGAATCTTGAACGTTGTATTAGACTATAACATGTTGTAATTATGTTTGGTAATGCTTTAATACAGTTAAGATTACTTTGGACTGAGTTTGAATTGAGTGGTTGATCGTTGGTGATAGTTAGAGGAAGCTTTAAAACTTGTTTTCTGCAGTTTGGACTGCTGCCAGGGGAGCAGTCGACTGAGCAGTCGACTGAACCCCTGGGCCTGTTAGCCACTGCTTCTTTTTTAGCAGAAGCAGTCGACTGGACCCCAGGGCAGTCGACTGGACCCCTCAGCAGTCGACTGGACCTCTAGTTTCAGTCGACTGAAATTTGTTGTTAAAATCCCTGCCCGCCTCCGTCGACTGAGCAGTCGACTGAGCAGTCGACTGAACCTCTGATTTTAAAATGTGTTTTGTTTTCCGCTGCGTGTGTTCTTCAAACCTAATTTTGGGAACATTAATGAATTGGTTTAGCCTCGGTGGCGTGCCACGGGCTCCGGTTCCGCTATTGTGGGACCGGGCTGTGACACTAACAAATTCCACTAATACTTACACTCACACTCTATCTCTCTCGTAGTGGCACTTTTGGTCTACTGCGGACCCCACAGTGCCACTAGGAGAGAGATAGAGTGTGGGTGTAAGTGTAAGTGTTAGTAGAATTTGTTAGTGCCCCAAATATTACTTTTTTCTTTTTGTGGCGTGATGACCAGTGAGACCAAAAGCTTTTCAAGATAACTTTTGGCTATTCAAAAGTTTTTGCAACTACTCACATTTTTTTTTTTTTTTTGCGATTAAATCGTAAGAGTAAATTTAGAGCCTATTAGATACAATTTATGTGATTCATCTGAAATAAAGAAATTAATAAATTTCAAATGTATAGAATAAATTTGGGAATCGCTATTAGTACTCCATGAAATACATTAACTGCATGGTGTGTCAATAGTAGCATGAAGTGCATTTGTTCAATTCTGGAGTGGAAATATCAATTACCAATAAAAAAAGGTATACATAAATTTGCCTTGGTTTTAATGAATAGGAGAGAGAACTTGTCTCAATACATATTTGTCATGGTTGTCCATTAGTTTCACACGTAGGTTTTGATATTATAATAATAGAAATATATGGTTTAGTCTTAAGACACACCACCTTTTTAAAAAATTAATCCATCCCATGTGTACATAATTAGTCCCTAATCACAATTATAAAATAGAGATTAGTTCTTTTTCCCAATTATTTGTATTTTTATGGACAAAATAACCCCAACTGGGGAAACATCAACATGAACAATAGCAATATATGTTCATTGAAACTCTTCAGCAATATATGTTGAAGCATTGAAAATGCATATTTGGCTGTAGTTACTATTTTGCTCAGATTGTCTTGCACTTGTAGATAGTGCCAATTGAGTGTCCAATAGTTTCAATTACTCCTTGTTTTTGTTTGCTGCGGTTAATGCCAAAAGGTTGTTTCTGCTATGGATGGCTTTGGGCTTCTCTGCTCTGGCCATGTTCTGGACAAAATTTGCGATGCGATGCAGATTTAGCAGTGATTTGGCTATTTTCAGGTCCTTTATTGGCTGTTGTTTCGGTTCATCTAAGGGTGCTGCATTTTTGGGATGTGGGTCTCTTGAGTTAATGGCTTGCTGCAGTATGGATGCCGGCTCTCTATGGTGACTGCTGCAGAATTGTGGCTTCTAATTCTGCACTATGTGCTGCAGAAGATGCGGATTGGTTTGTTTAAGTATGATGCAGATATTGTGCTTCAGAATTGTGGCATCAGATTGAGGCTACGTGCTGTTTTGATGTTGGAATTTGGGGTTCTGATCTTCCAAGGGCTATCTGGAAGATCAGAACATAGAGAAATCACAGAGATAAAGAAATACCCATCCCTACCTCACATCCCTATAACGCTGTGAACACCCCTCACAGAAAACCCCAATGATTAATCTCTCTCACCCTAGACCATGCACCCCCATGAGGGGAGACCCCCAACTTGGTACACCAAGGTCTCTCCTAAATTCCTATACAACATCCATATATATAGAGTTTGAAACCCATTACTTATTGGACAAGTAATACAACTCTATCATAAAGGAAACCAAATCACAATAGGAATCTAGCCAAACCACAATCCCTAAATTAATGGGATTATCCCACATGTGATATAACCCCAACAATCACCCCCTCTATCACTTGTGGGGAAACTGTCCAATCAATTTATCACACATGATCAGCACCCCCTCAACTGGAGCACCCACAAAGCTGACGACTTTGTAACCGTTTGCCATTGACCGTCTTCTGTACCAGCGTGCACACCCCGAATCAATATGGTCTCAACACCTCCGATTCGTCAAACCGCGGTCAATACATGTGCAGCTGCGCCGAGTTAATTATACGCATTAACTCCATCAAAGAAGAGCCTCGACCTCTCCTTCTTCTAAAGCAGGATTTTCCCTCACCATCGTCTGAATCGTTAACAAGCCCTCCACACATTCACTTATATAAGAATTTTTCATCGAGGACTTGGGAGTACAACTCTACCAACCAGACGACACAAACCATCCACATTTCTCTCAACCGATGTGTGTGATTTCTGCAATAATATTAGATTCATCCACAACTTTGGGATCAATATCACACCACCCAAATAGCGAACCTGCTCCAAAAAAATTTGATCAACGTTCCTACGTGCAGGATCCTAACAATTACCTCTGTCAGATAATTGCGCCTGTGTCTGCCCCCGTCTTCTTGGAACCCATCAAATTATTTTCTCCAGAAACACATACTTACCGTACCCAGAATCTAACTGTACTAACCGTAAAATGTCTGCATTTAATAAAATGAGTCCCCGTATTTGTTGCCGTATTAATTTCCTGTGTGGTGATTTCATAATCCCGGAGACCCAAACTTATACGTGTGCATATCTAATTACTATTACTTAGACTGTAAGATATGAAACCGGACTGACTTGTACGTTTGCCCGTAGAATCTGTATCAAAATTGGACTGCGTTGCACGTAAATCTTAGCGACGGCTCAACCATGCCTAAAACGGAAATGGGAATCTTTCCTATTATGGGTGGTGTACTACCCAACCCACCCTTACCTATTGGACAATCCCATTTACCCAAACACCCCCCCTTGCCCGCTGAATCTTACCCCGCTCATACACCAAACGCCGGCCATTTCTTTTCCCCAAGATCCTATTCACATCAAACCCCCCCTCAATCACCTCATGTCTTCTCCTTCCCCTTTCAAACAGATAGTAAATCTGTATATATACATATATATGTGAGTGCATGAGAGTAGAAAGACAGAGAGAGTCACCGAGAGTTGAGAGAGAGGAGACGCAGAGGTTGGTGAGCTCGCCGGAGACGGAAAGAGGAGAGAGGAGACTTCCAGAGGTAAAACCCATACCCCCTGTTTGATCCTACACACTCACACCCCCTCACACTCACACACAGACCCCATGTGCACGTCCAAACAGAGCTTTAAGCTCTGGTCTACACAGAAACCTCCATTAAAGCACCTCACCGGAGCTTTATTTTGCAAATGCGACCAATGCCCATTTTTATTGTACCAAACAGACCCCTGTGATCCCAAATACACCCCATAGAAGCAGCGTTTGATTTGGGACGTGTATAATGGGTCATGCATGGCATTATTCTTTTATAACCCGAAAAGAATAATCCCACCGTAGGTGTAGGAAACGAATGAGCCGGGTCATGGCCTCCTAGTATGTTGTAGAGGGTCCCAAACCGGACCCATTGGCGTTGGAATTAGCAATTTTCGTGAAGAGACGGCGAAGTTATGAGCGTTTGAAGTTTTCCGGCGAAAACGAGCTCGCCGGCGGCGGCGATGGCTCGTCGGAGAAGACATGACCCGTGGGGTCAACGGGTTATATCATTTACCCATTCGGGTCGGGTCATGGGTATGGGTTAGTTTAAATGGTTTCGGGTTTGGGTTATAACAATTGTTAATGTGTCGGGTCGGACTTTTTAAGTTGGATCAGCTTCTATGTGTATATGGGTAGCCCGTTGGATTGGGCCCGGTCAAGTTTGACCCGTGGGTTGAGTTAATAGTTAGTTAATCTATTTTATATTTATAATTATTCGGTTAACCTTAATTAGAGTTTTATTTATCTGTTTTATATAGTTAAGTATTCTATTAATCATAATTAGTGTGTTAATAATCTATTTTAATAATAATTAGCAGTTTTAATTATTCTGCTAACTAAGATTAGTATATAATATATTATTTATAATATATTTTGTATTAATAAATAAGTATAAATAATTATAAATGGTTTTAAAATTGTTTTAAAAATATAATAAAGGTTTCAATAATACTATATATTATATTTTAATAAATTATAATATTATTTTTATAATATGCTTATATTATGAAAATATGAATTATTATTATATGATATATTAATTATTTATTGGTTTAAATAAATAATAAGTAAATATTATTTTATTTAAAATAATTAGGTGATAAATACCTAATGACCCCTTTCGAGTATAGGAAAATTTTATTAAATTTTCCTAAGGTCTAGTAACCCTATATTGCAAATTATTATTTACAAGACCCTAGCTTTAATATTTTAATAATTATTAATTACTTATAATGTCCGTTTGGTTATGTTTTAATTATTTAAAATACCAAACGAGCCCCGAAAATTACGAGAAAAATTCTGCTAGCCTAATTTAAGGCCTAGTATTTAATAAAAATATTTATAATGGCCAAATATCTCCTTAAATCATATTTTATGATTATGGGACCCCGCAGTCTATTATTAGACGTTTTAAACTTCAGAAATTCATAATAAATAATTCGTACCTCAGAAAAATACGCGGTCAGTTCCTAGAGTCTTAGAATAATGTTTAGAATATTCCCTTAAAGTTTGGTGACCTTTTGTCATGGTCAAAAATACAGCTTATCTTTTGGACCCAAACTGGTATAGAAAACCCCAGCCTTTTATGTGACGGACTCCGATTTGAGTCTAGTCAATGGCGTTGGACTCAGAATGATGTCTAGATCATCATGTTGAGGTTTAGGAACCCACCCGGCACAATGCCCTTGGTTCTAATGCGCTTATTAATCAACGTTCTATGTATTTATATACTTTGTAGGAACCGCTACGCTTGTTTTTACGCGACCGCTTCGAGGTGAGTCGTCCTAACTCACTTGGTATATTATAGAATTATTCTTTGATCATATGGGCATGCCCAGTGCGTCCTGTGTGTACGATACTGATAAATATTAGTATTGTAAATGTTGAGATTAGTTCTTATATAATGAACGCATGTTAGTTAACTATACTCCATGCTTAGTTAATAATCACTGATATTCTTGTATATCATGATTTCTATTTCTATAGTCACATGAACATTCACATGAACATGGTCGAGTCATGATGTCTATATTGACGTCTGCATGGTTAGTCACGGGGACCAACCCAGTCATATTGTTATACATGTTGAGTGGACCGTAGTGGTCCGAGTGGTACGGTCAAGTAAATGGGAATAACAATGAAACTGCTATAGGGCCCTGCTAGGCGACGATAGCCGGAGTTTCCATTGAAATCATTGAAGTTATGCATGGATTGATGATTGATACGCTATAGGGCCCTGCTAGGCGACAATAGCAATGTATCCATCAAAATACAATAGTTATCTTTCAAATGCTATAGGGCCCTGTTAGGCGACGATAGCGCTGTAACTATTCTATTCTCCCGGCAAGGTCACGAAGACCTAAGAGTCCAATGATTACACTCTTTTTAAAACCAAAACTGCTATAGGGCCCTGCTAGGCGACGATAGCAACGTAATCATTCTACTCTGAGCTAACGACGTTACACTGGTAATGTAACAAGTCACATGAGTCGGTTGTGGTATCCATGGTCGAGTTAAAGTCGAACATAACGACAATGCATTGTGTCGTCATTTTACCACGTCATATGCCTATTTAATGTTAGTTCAAGATATTGTTATACTTGTATATCCTAAATTTTATTAGGAGTGATTGGTTAAGACGATTTCACTTAGCTTCAAAAGCTAACGGCTCCTTCCCTGCCCTGGACATTTCACGTCTAGGTTATAATGAGGAGAACTATCAAGGTAACAATGAAGATGCATATAACTATTCTCAGGCTGGGAACTATCAGGAAGGTGATCCTGAGACAGACTATCAAGAAGAGCTCGATAACGAGGGTTACGGGTTTGCCAGTTAGAAGGAGGACCCTGGCCTACTTCCGCATTAAGACTACTCTTATGTTTTAATTATCTTTTGGTTGATGTAATATTTAAGTTGCGTAAAATGCCCAAACCTATCTTTTGTGGTTTTCATTTGGAACTGCTGTAATAGCTTAAGTAGCAAAACACTTTAAGTTCCCCTATGAATACCATTAGACGCTTTCATAAATTCCTTACTCTGATATACATGTTTTGTTAGTATGTTGCACGGACAGGTCAGTTTTCTATAACTCGTCATTCCCTACGGGTCCAGAAAGGAAATTTTAAATTTTCCCTATTTTTGGCTACTCCGGGGCGTGACACTAACAACCCAAGAGAAATGCCCGTATGAGTGGAATGTGAGAACCTCTCCACCATACGCAACATGGTACAATCACAGTAACATCAAAATTATTTTTCGGCCCTAGATCCCAACCTGCTGCAATATATATAGAATCGAACACCAAGAAAAATAAATTACAATCCGTACAGAATCTTGCAAATCTACACCCACCGATAAATCTGCAGTGCTTGAAAACCTTGACAACATGTCCCATAACTAGTCCCGCTAAATACTTGAAATACCAACAAATCAAAAACCTTGATTTGCGACCCCTTGCCACACTGGATAATTACCCAT
Organism: Hydrangea macrophylla; assembly: GCA_033977485.1. Classification (NCBI taxonomy): domain Eukaryota; kingdom Viridiplantae; phylum Streptophyta; class Magnoliopsida; order Cornales; family Hydrangeaceae; genus Hydrangea; species Hydrangea macrophylla. The sequence continues at coordinate 158,181,459 of CM066991.1, forward strand.
CCAATGCTTTGAATCTAAATCCTCAAGAATTCTGCAACTGATAATCTTCATCATGTACACTAATCCACTGCCGGCCACATCATGTCACTGTCACCATGCTGCATCATTGGATTTTTCTCCTTTTTTTCTTTATACCACCGTGCTGCTAATCTCCACTATCACCGTGCGCCTCTATCACCATGATCTGACCACCATAGCTCTGATACTACTTGTTGGGAATTTAACACGCGAAATCAAATTCCCTCAAATAAACACACACTCATGAACAGTAATAAAACATGCACACCAAAGAAAAGCACACAGATTTCTACATGGTTTGGCCAAACACCTGCCTACGTCCACACCCGAGAGATCCATACTTTCACTATTGAGTAAAACATGGTACAAGTTACGTGAATTAAATCCCATAACCCAAATACAAAACCCTTGTACTCTCCCCACTCAATACCCCAAAGAACCTGACACAATTAATCACTGTAACATAGAGAAATCACAGAGATAAAGAAATACCCATCCCTACCTCACATCCCTATAACGCTGTGAACACCCCTCACAGAAAACCCCAATGATTAATCTCTCTCACCCTAGACCATGCACCCCCATGAGGGGAGACCCCAAACTTGGTACACTAAGGTCTCTCCTAAATTCCTATACAACATCCATATATAGAGAGTTTGAAATCCATTACTTATTGGACAAGTAATACAACTCTATCATAAAGGAAACCAAATCACAATAGGAATCTAGCCAAATCACAATCCCTAAATTAATGGGATTATCCCACATGTGATATAACCCCAACAGCGCGTGTGTGTGTTTTGTGGTAAACCCAATTGAGGTTAGGTCCTCCCCCTTCACAAAACTTGATACACCCAAGGGGCCAATTGCCTTTTTGACAACTGCGCCATTTGGAGCTGTTAATGCAATAATTGACAGACCAAGTTAGGAGTGGCGTCCATTCTTGATTTTTGTGGTTGCATCCCCGACCACACCCAACAGAACCAGCGGTGATAGGGATGAGAAACATTGATGACATGGTATGAAATCACTGAACTGCTCATAATTAATTCACTTGTGCCCCTATTTTCATGTGAATCATCCCTCTAAAACATCACAATTTAAAAAATGTGAGAAGAATTAGATGCTGACGTAGTATTCCTGTTTCACTTAATATTTACTCGAAATAGAGGTAGGAAGGAGAGAGAAACATAGGGATGAGAAAGAATGCCGTGATAGGTGCTTGATGAGGGTAAAATGGTCTTTTTAATATCTAACAAAGAGGTACACTTTTTTTTTATACATTGAGAGAGGGAGAATCGATCACACACACCCACTTGAGTAGAGGAATGGTTGGTTGGCCACTGGGATAGGGTAGCGGTCCTACGAAGAAGTACACTTTTTATTATAGCTAGCTAAGGCAATAGTTCTGTACCCAAAAAAAAAAAAAATACTAGTAAGGCAATAGTTTGACCCAAAAAAAAAAACTAAGGGTAAATGCTAATATAAATGTTAGGGAATGTCAGTGTAATTTAGAAGGAAAATACTAAGTATATCGGTTTTGTGCACTTAAATTATCCATCATGTTATGGTAGTTTTGAAATTAAATCAAATTATATTTAGTAGAAATTGATGAATAATTTTAAAAATTCACATCAACACATGTACCTAACATCACTCAATTTTTTAAATTTTTTTTTAAGAGAAGAAAAAGGGAAGCATTACTCAATTTAAAATATGCAAGATAGACTAGTGAAAAAACTGAAGTAAGGTCAATGAAGTTTACAACAGTGCAAAAGTTCCCACCATTGAATGATGAATGGAAAGCAACAAAAAGTGGTGCCCACGGTGAACGAGTACGATGAGTCCAAAGCAAAAAAGTGTAAGCAAAAGACAAAGCATTCAGCTTCAAAGAAACATTTAAAGTGCTTTAGTGGGTACAGAATATAATTCTATCTACCCCAAAGAATGCAGTAAACCTCCATACTAAGATAGCTCATACTGTTCAAATGAATAATCAATGACGCTAACATAAACATAAATAGGATGTAAAAAATAAAAAATAAAAAAACAATTTGAAATAATGGACTAATGTAGAGTTCTTTTACTCATTTTGTAAGAACATAGGAAGCAAAAAAGAACAAATAAATTCCACACTGTTCTGAAAACAAAGAATGAAAATTCCTTTTTTTTGTTGGAATGTGTTGTAATTCTCTGCTTAAGCCATAAGTTTTTTTTTCCGTGGGACTCCGACAAAGGAGAGTAATCTGGTTGGCAACATAGAGGCCTATAGAACTTGAAGCTGAAGCAGATTTGTTTTAGAGTATTCCTTGTATAGATAGTGCTAAAAAAAACATGGCCTTACTCAGATATTCAGATTTCAATGGTAATACATACCCTCTTTTTTTTTCTTTTTTTTTTTTGAAAAAAAAAAAAAAAAAAAGCGGACCCTTCATGAAATACCGTACCATCAATTTACTTAGTAATATTAGTATTAATATTCAAACTTTGCTCTTATTTTATTATTATAAGTATGGGCAATTATTTCCATTACTGACCAGAAAGACAGAGACTATGTCTTTCGATTTGAAATGAGTTAGACACACGAGTAAAGCCATTAATTAGGAGTATTTAGTAATGACCTGATGGTTTAAGCATTTAATTTTCAATTAGAATAATTTATGATTGGTTGATATTTATTGAACAAAAAGAAAAGAATTAATACTGTGTTGGATGGGGGATGATTTACCTTAGACTTACAAATGGATAAAGTATATTATACACGAAACAGATAAGTTTTCACAACCAAATTCTAAAGAAAGAAAGATAGAAAGAAAGAAGCCAATTGAGCTCCTATCGTTCTTTCTGAATCCTGACATCACTCGTGGAGATAGTGGGCGTAAACATGTGTCAATTAGAAATAGGTTTAACAAAACTGACAATTGAGAATTGCTTTCATTTAAAGTATAGCCTTCGTTGTCTCATTTTAGTCCTTTTTAAGTTTTTAAATTGAGGTAATATGGTTCAAATGTCTAATTTGGTAAGAAAAGTTACTCACATTATATGTACCGACACACTTTTTTGGGCAAAAAATAGAACTTCATGGACTAATATAAAAACTTCAGGGACTAATATAAAAAAAAAAAATTATAAATAAATAAATAAACTTTATGGATCAAATTGTTCCAATTGAAACTATAAGAAATTAAATGAGACAGGACCAAATTTCAGGGGTATGTTATGGATCAGTAGTCTTGGAATTTGGAAATCGTGTATAGAGGGAAGAAAAAAAAATTGTATTCTCATTCCCCTCCAAACACTCTGGATGATGTTAAGAGTGTTGGTTAGTATTCCACTATGAATTCTAACCACATGAATTTAAACTGATATCTTCATTAATCTAACCTACCGAAATAATTGTAAGTATCAATCGTTGTTAGGGAGGACCACACAGTCAGAGTGTTATACATTTCAGTATTTGCTTTAACATTGTGGGGACAATTGCTTCAATTATTGACAGGAAAACAGACTATTGAGTGTCTTTTGATTTCAAATGATTAGGACTCAGTAAGCCAACCAATTAGTAATTGACCTGATGATTTAAGCATTTTATTTCAATTAAAAAGATTTAAATTGGTTGATATATATTTATTGAGCAAAAAAACAAGAATAAAGTGTTGGGTGTGAGGAATGGGAATGGGTGGGAATGGGAATGGGATGGTTAGCTTTCTAAGTTTTGTCCCCACCTTAGGAGTAGGAATACATGAACCAGATAAGTTTTGCACCCACTCATTCTAGGGAAACAAAAGAGTTCAACTATAAACACTAAACAGATAAAATTCTAAAGAAAGAAGCCAATTGAGCTCCTATTGTTCTTCCTGATATCAATACTCATGGAGATAGTGGGCGGGTCTGTTGTCTCTTTCGTCTTGGAAAGAACATTTGGTTTATTTCTTGAAGAAACAAAATTATTACATGGAGTGAGTGACCAGGTTGAGGAAATTCTATTAGAGCTAAGGCGAATGAACAGCTTCTTAATAGATGCAGATTGGATACAAGATGAAAGTGAAAGAGTCCACAACAGAGTTGAAGAGATCAGAGACCTTTCTTATAAAACAGAAGATGTAGTCGAAACGTTTGTCCTAAAAGTTGCATCCAAGAGGAGAGGAAAAAGTATTCTCCGCATCCTTCAAAGATACACTTGCATCTTGGATGAGAGTATAGAACGTCATAACATTGGTACAGAGCTTCAAGGTATTCAATCCAGGATCAATAGTATCGCCAGGGGTCTACAAGCTTATGAATTAAGAGAAGGCACAACCTCTGCAATATCCCAAAGGAAACTTCCGTTAATGAGGAGGACCTATTCGCATACTGATCAGGAGGAGTTTGTTGGGATGCAGGAAACTGTTAAGGAATTGGTGACACAGTTGGTTGAAAAAAGTAAAAATTGTCGAGTTGTTTCCATTTCTGGGATGGGTGGTATCGGAAAGACCACCCTTGCCCGGAAGGTTTATAAGGATATCCGTGTTCAACGTCATTTTGATGGTTGTGCTTGGGCTTGCATATCTGAGCAATTTCAGCAACAACAAACGAAAGATGTTCTGTGCGGGATCCTAACCAGACTTACCAGCGAAAAGAGTGAGGATCTTAAGAAAATAAATGACGATGAGCTCGTCAAGCGTCTCTTTGAAGTCCAAAAAAATAAGAAATGCTTGGTAGTTCTTGATGATATTTGGTCAAGCTATGCGTGGGGCTGCCTGAAAGATGCCTTTCCAATGAAAGAAACAGATAGCAAAATCCTGCTCACAACGCGTAACAAAGAGGTGGCTGAGAGTGTGGATCCACGAGGTTTCCACCTTGAACAACGGTATTTGACTGATGATGAAAGTTGGAAGCTGCTTCAGAAAAAGGCATTTACAGAAGAACACAGATCAGGTAGTTTATCACCCCTTTCCAAGTTGTTCTAGAGTTTAATAAAATGAATGTTACTTCTAGTTTCTGATCACCCTTAATCTGGTATCTTGAGTTTTGTATCTTCTACCACTTTCGGTTGAGATCTCTCTATGCTTAGGTTATTATCTCATTTGATAAATAAAAGTATAAATAGTGCTACATATTCGAAGTGGGATATGATAGATGGTAGATTCAAATACAACTTTTACACTATTGAGTTAGTATTAGTAGTGCTACATATTCGACGAGGAATATTTTTTTTGAACATCGTAGTTTAAGTTATAATAAATCTAGGACATCAAGAACAACATTATCTTGCAGCAGCGCACCCTAAAAAATAAAAAATAAAAAATCTTAACAAACACCCACCTCAAGGACACCTAAAGTAAGCCTGACAACAACACCCAACCTAACACAAGGCTCGCCCAAAAACACAACTAAAGAAGAGACTAATGCAGACATAGAAATGCAGCATAAAAACACAAAACGCACCGTGACACACGAAACACTATAGTAAATGTAAAACAAAAAAACAGATCATCATACTCGTATCCCTTGGGCATTGTATTTGATCAACTCCAACATAGCAGCCAAGACGTTACTTTGACATTGCATTTGATCATCCAGCCCAATTAGAACATCTACTACATCCCAATATTTGAGGAACCTGATGTATAAATTGGCCAGCAAAGGACAAGCATCTACATAGCTGCCACAAAGAATAGCATCGAAGGAGTAGAAACATTCACTTAGGCTTAGTTTGGCCCCCACGTGGCTTTTTAAAATGAGCTTATGAAATTTATTACTAAGTTGTTTCATAATTTTATACAAGTGACACACTACTCTTCAAAAAGACATCATGAAACCAAAAAGCAACCTTGAGCTTTTAAAAGCTCTATTCGAGAGCTTTTAAAAGCTCCCTCCAAAAAAGCCCTAAGTTCAATTTTTGCAAAGCTCATAAACTAGTTACCAAATAAATTAACATGAAATTGTACTTTAAAAAAGGAGAAGCACCAAAATGGGGGCCAAACTAAGCCATAATAAGTCCCACAGCTTGAGACGTCAGCAAGAGAAAGGCCTCGAACCGAGATAGATAGTATTCAAGAAGGACTAGCAGAGCCACATATTATTGATCACAATAGAAGGCGAGAAGACCTTAAAAGGTGTGTGCGCAGGCGCGTGCGGAAACACACACACACACACACACACACACACACAGAGATCCGGCCGATGCACCAAAACACTTGTACACATTGAAAGGAAACACACACCAAGCATAAAACTGAATGAAAACACACGCCAAAGACACACACAACCAAGGAATCGGCCAAGTAGAAATAAAACCAACACACACATACACCTCGCACGTAGATGAAGACCGAAACAACTTGAAAGGACAAACAAAGAATGGAGGATCTATTGACCCCATCATATGCAAGTGAATCCGCTAATTAGTTACCACACCCCCTCCACCCTGCGAGTGTGTGAAATATGAATTCTCCCGGTTAAGCTTTGAGAGGAGAGAATGTCATGAATTTTGTTAAACGCAGAGTTAAGCCTCCATAGCTTTGAGAGGAGAGAATGTCATGAATTTTAGATGAGACTAGGAAGCAACAACTTCAACTAAGTTGATTAACATGTCATTAATAGTGAGGTCCGCTTCACCATTCTTTGCTTTTAGCAACCAAATTGGTCAGAATTTAGTGAGATCTAATAATTCCTCAACATTGAATAAACCTTGTTTGAAGCAAACATCATTTCTAGAAAGCCATAAGGACCAGATGATAGGAAAAAAAAAAATAGGAGTTCCCAGGCTGCAGCAAAATCAGATTTCTGGACATAGAAAAGGCCATTGAGGAAAAAGATCATAGATACTGGAAGGAAGTGCACACGATACATTCAACCAACCTAAGCAAGAAGACCAGACTTTAAAAGAGTCTTTGCAAAGAAGAAAGATAATCTTTAGGATGGTCATCACAAAAAATTGCATAGATCCCTATCTAGTTGGCAACCCCTCTTTAGTAACTCTTCTTTGACTGCAAATTTTCCCAACAACTGCTAGCAAAAATTTTCAACCTAGGGGGAGCATGGCTATGCTAAATTCTTTTAGTGGCCCTCACTAGAGAAGAAGGCAACATCCTTTTGTTTTCAGCCACTAAACTGAAAGATTTTACCGAGAAAAAACTTTTAGGATTGAATTTCCATACCGACCGTTCCTGAAGCCGAGAGCTTAGTCCTTTGTCATTGATAGTAGAATTGAGGGAAGACCATTGATTATGCTCCCAATTAACCGGGTTTCGGCGAAGATGAATGTTCAACTT